>OZ022259.1:11080067-13480067 GCA_963978905.1 Trichostrongylus colubriformis | reverse complement strand
CGTCAAAGTGTGTCGTAGCGGTCAGCAGTGGGTACTGTACAGGTTATTTTCAGTGATGAAGAGCCGTGTTACAATTACAGCTGCATTATCTTGGAGGACTCGATGTTTTTCGTGTCCAGTGCGTCACTGCTGTGAGTGATTCGTGCGCACTGGTTCCACTGCAGAACATGAGTATAATATATTACAAGATGTCCCAGAATTATGGGCGCCTAAGTTCATGTTTCTTTGTGTTCCTCTATACAAAATGTATGAATGCTTTTTTCATTCATTTGCTGCTCAGTGGGTGCCCAAGATCTTCTTCTTAAAGGGTGCATACTTGTCGCGGGAAGCTCATAATATTTTTGAGATTTCAAAACTTTCAAATGGACCTCGGTCACTTGCTCAAACGGTGACACCACCATACTATCTACTAAGAAATTTCCACGGCCTGAACCGATAAAGGCAACCCATTGTGGGCAACAACGTCTGGTAAAATATATCATGCCGATAGGACGTTTGGATACCTGGGATACCTGTAAGCTGATCCCAGTGATGATTTGGATCTAATGATGACACGCCGTTGCTTTTCGTCGATTTCGACGTAAAGCTTGCGGTAATGAGAACAGTAAGAACATGCTTTTAGACATAATGAAGTAATGGCTTCACTAGCCCTTCGGAACAATACTTGGTGAATTTAGCGGCGAGGCGCTTCATATTACAGTACAAGACTGATTCAAAAGCGCTGCCGACCCGATCTGTTCGAATTCATCCAAGATCTTCTTCCCGACTTTCCAAGGCGTCCGTTAAACCTCCCAAAACATGATTCTATTGGTCTCCCGCCGGGTTCCTCAACTAAAAGCGAGGTCTGACGAGTCAGTCACCCTACAGTTAGTGCTGTAAGAGTGTTAAAAATCGCGCGAAAACGCGTTTTCGCGCGATTTTTAACACCCTTACGGCACTAACTGTAGTATGGAGTCATATAAGGTAGCCTAGGAAAGATTTGGGAAGAAATGTATGGAAAAACTTGAGTGTCAAGGGCGGTTGAGTGATGAAGAGACTTCAAGCTTGTATCACTGTTGGAGCAGGACAACTCATGATATGACTGCTGTGCCTCACTACACAAGAAATGAGTAAAGTTATAAATGGATCGATTTTTCATTCACTCCATTGACGCCAACAAAATATTGCAATACATTGACGCCTATAATTTTGGGACACCCTGTATAAGGACCTACACCCTGTTGTAGTTCACTCGCACCTAGAAATAGCGTCCTCTAGATGCGAGTTTGTGGGTGCACCCGAACTTCTGTTATATAATACAGGAAAACAAAGATGTCACTGTTACCTTGTGGTTAAGAGCACACTCCAAATAAATCGGCCGACCATCTTGGGACAATAGGTCCATGGACAACAATCCAGGCTGCACCTTTTTCGCGCCGCCACGGTGCGCTACCACGGCGCTACACTTGCAGGATCCCACTGCGACGCCATCTATTTTGCTCAGTCAACCAACTGGGGAGCTCTATAAGGTGGGGTCGGAGTGAATTCGAGCAGGTGAAGTGCCGCGATGGTGCACCGTGGCGGCGCGGAAACGGTGTAATCTGGATAGTTGTTCAAGAATCTGTTGCCTCAAGAAAGTAACCCAACCTATTTCGTTGTCGTGGAGTGTGCCTTCAATGCCACATAATACACCACTGAAGTACTATACCGGTCCAATGCGACTGGAAGCGGCTACCAAATGACACAGAACGTTACCTAGGGAATGTAGCAGGAGACCAAAAAAGCGACGTAAGAGAAAACTACGAAGATTCTGCTGCGTCTACATAGTGGCCTCACATGGAATTGTTTGGAAGGACAGTAACGCAGAATTCTCCGAGAGCAACGATATTGAAGGTGACTTTACCGGTTTACCATGCTGGGGCTGTTGTCAAGGATTCTCGTCTTGAGCGACAATCACTGTCGTGCCCGGTGCGGCTAGCAATTCCTGTCGCTGCACCAGGTGGTTCTACCGCCATTGGACCACGGCAGAGCGTGGGTATTCTAAGGGACCCTATTAGAGTACCTGTCGCACTGGATGGAATGCTTACTAGTGCGCGCGGGCCCTGCTGAGGCCTGTACCGTAACCGCTAACTAAGAAGGATTACTAGTAGTAGATATGAGCTAGCTGTATTATTGCTACATTACAGGACACAGAGGTATTATACTATTAGGTTGGGACATAATTTCTGTTACACTTTTTATTTTTCTTGGGGAAAACTGTGGAAGCTTCTGGAATGTTTGGTAGTGGGAGGTATATAAAGTGAGTGAAAAGGACTACTGATTGACACATTCATATTCTCTATGACTTCAACTAGCAGTGAATCTGCGACCATTTCGCGAGAAGGGCGAAATCCACGAACACCGCCCCCGTTCCTCAGCATGCAAGGCCACTAACCGAATCGCCCAGTCGATGGGTCCAAGTACTGTCTCTCATATGGCGGCTAGCCGGTGTCTCGATCGGCTCAGATTGAAACATAAAAAAAATTTCAAAAAAACTGCAAAGAGAAAAAAATTCAACAAAAAGATTTTTTCAAAAGAGGGCAAAAATTGCCATCCAACACGACAGTCACTGCCGATCTCTACTGCAGGCAACTGGACACCGTAGCTGCAAAACTTACCGGAAAAATGGACCGAGACTTTTTCCTCCACGACAACGCTAGTCCACATGTGGCAAAGCTGGCGTGTCAAAGCATCCAGGACCTTGGTTGGGCGAAGCTCCCCCATCTACCGTATTCTTCGAACATGACCTCAACTGGCTACCACCTATTCCGATCTCTGACCCACTTCCTCGACGCACGGCAGTTCAAAGATGACGATGATCTCAAAATCGACCTCCAAACTTTTTTCGACCAGAAATTCCCGGACTTTTATAAGCAAGGCATCTATCATCCCCTACTCGCTGGCAATTTATTGATGATTACAATGGTACATATTTTGTTGACTGAAGTTAAACACAAATTAAGAAAAATAAATTTGAAATTTTTCGTTATTGTGTAACAGAAATTATGTTCCAACCTAATAATTTACTACAAGACATGGTTATACTATCAAATACATATTAAAGGCACACGACGCGATAGTCAAAATGGTCGCTCACCTTCTCAGGGCAGGTAGACTCTTGGATGATAGTGAACCGAGCCGAAACACACCTCTTATACGAACAATTTTGCAACGTGGCAATTACGTGGAGAAGAACGCGATAAAACAAGATAAGGCAGGGATTTAAATAGCGAAGGTAGCTTAAACAGGGAAGGACAGGTGATATCGGGGCATTAAACAGGGAACAGGTGATATCGGGGCATTTTTCGTGATATTATCAAGCAAAAACTCACATCCAATCTCCACTACCCGTACAGAACTGAGGGCATGGGAGCTTCATGTTTGGTGGTTGTGAGGGCTTTTGATTCATTTTTCTTCACTGGTGGGTAAAGCAGGGATTCAATTGAAACGACGACTGAATTTGCATGGAGGAGGAACCGGGCAAATGATGGTTTACCGTGCTTCCGTAGATCGACCGTTTTCAGTCGTCATTTGAACCATGTCTTAAGAGGACGAATCTAGTCAGGGCGGTTTTCTACCTGAGCATGCTTCAAACCTAGGGTAGGTCGTACCCTAACGCGTGACCTGACCATCCTGATTACTTGGCTCTGGACAAAGCTGATTAGACCCCCTGCATTTCGGATTTAGCACCGAATTTGACTTATTTTTGAACTGTCTCATAATATTAGTATGGTAACAGATCATAAACTAGGCACATCTTTATTGATAGGTATTGCACAGAAGAACAAATTACAATCTTCTTCTTCGTTTCTTAAAACTTTCATCAATTGCGGTTACCAACGGATCCATATATTCTTCAAACAAATATTTAGCACCCATTGTCTGAGGTAGAAAAAGGAACAAAAGGAACAACACCTGAACTACGAACTTATTGTACAATACATTTCCATGCTGAAAAATCTTGCGAGGCTAAAGTAGATACAAAATGAAATACTACTCAAAAGTGCAGTGCGCGTCGTATGCGGCGAGAAAGTCACAAATTGGTGAAACACCCTAACAAAATACCAAAATGCGGTCCACTGAGACAATGGCTGTGACTGCACTGCGTGCTGACTTTTATGGAGGTGCATCGGCTGGACAGGAAATCGCAGCACGGTGTGCGGCGTGCAAGAGGAGGTGGTTGTATATCCATAGCTCAGAATTTCGCGCGACAGCACGCTACGAAGGACGCTGTGAGTGCGAGCGGTTTTGCGCGTGTGATTGCGAATATCGTCCGATCGTTATTTTGCTATTTTTATTGCTGTTGTTGGGCGGAGGTGGTGTGATGCCAGGTGGCGCGCACCCCACTCTCATTGTGCGGGATCACATCCCGCCAACGCCCGCCTAGGCCAACCAAGCCTTCCATCCCTCCGGGGTCGGCAAGTTGGTACCAGACTCGTTTGGGAGGATAAAAGCACTGACTTGTACATCGGCGGCCACCGCAGGTTATTGTATAGCCACATCACATTCACCAGCCACCACGATTCTGAATGGAACTAGAATGTGCGGCGCATCCCAAGAAGGGATTGATTTACGCCAGAAAACTTTATCCTTTAAAACTTTTTATTGCTGTTGTTGTTTTTGTTTTATCGTTTTGTTGTTGTTATTGTTGTTTTTCAGCACTGACCCGTGTCGTCCAGGTCGAAATACCAACCGGCTGCAGCAACTCGCGCTGAAGGCGTTGAGTGCGCGACGTCACAATGCGAAATCCTGACCTTACGATCGCACTGTGCAAAACGATGGGTATGGGCTAGGGGCTGCCTATGCAATTGGGCCTTAATTCTACCATCGTGTTCTGCGTGTTACTTTAAACATCGTACACGGTAGTCCGATAGCTCACACGCATCGCGTCGCATGCACACCGCGTTGCGATTAAAAAACGCATCCGAATTTTTAAAAGCTGCGAGCTCGAATGGGGACCTCTTGTCACACTTCATATCCATAGTCGCTTGCTCCCGTAGAGCGACCACTTCTGATCAAACCTCTTCCCAAGTCTAATTTGATAAAGGCTTACCTTAAACAGCCAGTAGAATGGGAACCATTGCATTATTGGACCAGCAAAGAAATCGATGAGGGAAAACAAAGCAAACACACACCAATAAATCAGCCATTGTGTGTCATCTGTCGTATCCTTGGTTCGTACTGCCTTAAAATGACCGTTCTGCTGGATGCACGGCGTTTATTGGTGAAGGATATACCTTAACGCTGGCATAAGCAGGGTACCCAAATCCAATCATATTACAGACGATCTGTGCTGCTGCTCCTATGACCAAATAAAGTGCTACTACAGCAGACAATACGTAAAAGATCTGAAAGAGTGGGATTGTAGCTTTAGACTGAGACGCGATGTCGCGCACATTTGTCCCTCTCAAAGCGCGGTACATTAAAATGGTGATGACGGCTTAACGTGCTTTGTCAAGTAGTTTATAGCTTGACGTGACACTTTTGATAATTTTTTAGAGAAAAGGAAGTCAAGTATGTGATTAAGTTAGGAGTCAGCCACAGTGTCTAGGGTATGCGATACAGGACATTCGAATCAAGACATAGCGCCCCCGCGCGCAGTTAGTGCCTTGCTTGTCTAATTGTTTTAGAAGCGCGAAAAAGGGCACGGCCGCCTTTTCACGAGGAACCTATCCCGAGTCCAGTGTTCTGTTGCAGATCCCTGTGATTGAAGCTACATTTTCTGAATTGCTAATTTCAGAGTCTTACACACTGCCAGGAGTAAATTCGAACCTTTTCTCTTGGCAGTCCAAAAATTGCCTCCACATAGTCAATGTTGTCGTCATACACTTCTCCGTGGCTGTTATATAGACAACAGACAAGGTCGGACTGAAAAACAGGCCATTCAAACTATAGGCTCGAGAAAGCATGTGGGAGTTCTTAAAGGAATCGTTCACGGAAAATGCATTTTTGTGTTACCCATGTATTTATGTTGTATTTGCCTAATGTTGGCCTCATGCAAAAATTCAGGCGAAAAAATGTGAATCTGGCTGAGATACAGCACCACAAAGTGCGGTCCCAGTGGGCGGGGCCTCCGTGTAAAAGCCTCGTACCGCGTCCGCCGTGGTCGGTGACGCATTGTAGGAACAGAAGGTCACGTAAACAGTCCTACTCTCCGTTCCCAACGGCGGCGGAAGACGGGACGAGGCTTTTACACGGAGGCCCCGCCCACTGGAACCGCACTTCGTGGTGCTGTATCTCAGCCAAATTCACATTTTTTCGCCTGAATTTTTGCATGAGGCCAACATTAGGCAAATACAACGTAAACATATGGGTCACACAAAAACTCATTTTCCGTGGACGATTCCTTTAAGGAGCTTTCCCAGCTCGTATTCACGCGATGAGGCGATTCAGACCATCAAGCTGAAAGGAAAGGATACGTATTGATCAGGCGATCATGCTATTAGGCGTATCACAGTCAAACCGATTCAGTCCTTTTCACAGCGCAAGATAGGGCGTGGTCTGAGTGGCGAGAGTGTGTGGCGAGAATGAGGGTGTGTGGCGAAGTAAGAGAGTTCGATACAGTCGCACACAAACCCCTAGACCACGCCCTATCAACCGCTCCGAAATGAACTGTGTCTATGTTTTCTTTCCGCCTGTTCGACAATCCACAGGTATCTCTTTCTGTCGGCCACATCTCCTAATCACGTAAATCACAAACTTCGAACAATGCCTTATCGCTAGCAGTATCATGGTCCACACTGGCAATCTTCACCGTCAATTATGGTTTAAGGATGTAGCAGTAAACTCATGTTATCGTAGTGATAGCTCCTCCTATTTATATAAACACATATTTCGTACTCTCGCCGTCATTCTGTGATGTGCTGACGTCGCACTAGGTGTCAGCACACTCGGATGGCGTGCGTGTATGTTGGGTTATCGAAGAAGCAGTGCAGTTTGAACTAAAGCGATCACAGAGTTAGCTAATGTTTAGATGAAAACGATTGCAATCTTTTTTACAAGCCATGACCGGCTTAGACAGCTATCATAAAGTTCGTAGAATGCCGGAATCGGATCGTGGTCCTCTACCATCACAGAACTCTCCCCGATTCCTGTGA
This sequence comes from Trichostrongylus colubriformis, assembly GCA_963978905.1. NCBI lineage: Eukaryota > Metazoa > Nematoda > Chromadorea > Rhabditida > Trichostrongylidae > Trichostrongylus > Trichostrongylus colubriformis. Next base: position 13,472,952 of record OZ022259.1, on the reverse strand, counting down.
CTGATGCGTGGCACCAATGGACATGTGGATGAGTGTAGACTCGACAAAGTTGTCAATGCCGTGTGATGCGGAGGTACATCGCATAGGCAAAACTGGTAGAAACAAATGCGGGGCGGGGCGCAGGGGGAGGGGGGGGGGGTTGCAGTAGTATTGGGAAGCTTCCTTCAAGAAGTCTTCACAGGTCTTCCTCTGTTGTTAATGGAACATTGAAGGTGAGCTAGTGAAACAAAACGCGATTATCGATCAACATCATAGAGAGCACCTTTTAAAGACAGTGTCAGGAATAATGTGGGCGATAAGAAATCCCAAAAGAAGTCATTCAGTGGGAAACCACGGGTCTGAAAGGCCTATGCATGGCGAAATCCCCCGCAAAAGGCGCTCCCTTGAGCAGTGACGGAGGCGGCCTCATCAGGCAACCCGCCTTGATTCAGGGCAGCTCGCCTCCAGGCGACGTGATTAGTGGTTGGCCACGGTGAGGTTGGTCAAGGAAATCGACAGGATTGAAAGTATCGCAGCGCGCTTTCTCACTTTTAGCTTGAAGCTCACCACATGAAAAGAGATGCTGTCGCATTTCCGAAGGTCCCTTCATGTTAAAGTCTTGGTAATGCCAATGGAAAACCTATGCGGTCTACCCGGCTCTTGACAGAAAGGTCGTCCGCGCCTAGAACCAACGGTGGGAAGGGGTCCTTATTCTCGGGTATTTGGCCATTTCCATTCGTTTTTCCTCCACGTCCTGTTACTAGGCATCTCGGCTTTCGTATTCACTACTTCTTTCACTTTTCGTCCGAATTTCCCCTAAAGCTGCCTTTAATGTCCTGAACCTGGTGGAATGTCACTCTTCAGGTAGGTTTGGCAAGGGATCATCTTTTCAACTTTTTTTTTTGAATCTTAAACGCAGTGATTGATCCTGGTGATCTTACACTGACCAGTGCGAATGAATAGTAGCAGTGAGAATAGAGCTTCCATTCACTCGGAAGAACCCTTCCTCACAAGACCTAGGACACTGTTTCAAGTATGCATTGCTACAATTCCTTCACATTGATCCTCTGATGTATTGCTGGGAACGACAAGGTCTCGAGAACGAACTCACATGGGCTTCACGAATACGTTCCATAGGTGCTCTGGAGGACCTGCGTCTCATTTCAAAACTAGAAATGCTGTTCTTACCTGATCAAATGTTTATATACCAACAAGAAATCATTAATGCAAGAAATAATCATTCAAACTCATCCCACTCATTTTGTTTGTGGATAAAGCGGTCGGATTTATTCAACCTTTGAGAATACGCCCTCGTTCGTCAAAATCGCAGTGGCATTTAATGTCATTTGGCGAATTTCAGGGCCAACAGATGTTTTAGTCAATGGTTTTCCACCTCGTTTGGTGCCATATCATCGATTCCAGAGCGATGGAAGCCATTCGTTCACCGGACCGTGCAAGTCGTAGGGCGCCATACCTCGTCGACCGTCACTTTGAGGAGCTCTATATCAGCCGGAATCTTTTTTTTCGCGTGAAATCTGGCATGAGGCCCTTACTGAACATTAAACATAAAATATGGATAGCAGAGGAACTCCATTTTCCGTGAGGGATTCCTTAGAGTGAGAATTCTCAAGCTGAAACTTCGTTTGTATCAAATATGGTGTTTATATGGTATACTAGCTGATAGCGGACTGAGGTGGTGCAGTGACAGGTGGCGCACACCCCACTCTCATGGTGCGGTGATCAAATCCTGCATGAACGCCCGGTGAGGCCAACCATGCTTTCCATCCCTCCGGGATCAGCAAATTGGTACCAGACTCGTCTGAGAGGATAAAAGCACTGACATGTACATCGGCTTGCCACCACAAATCATTGTGTAGGCCATATCAAATTCACCAGCCATCACGATTCTGAAGGGAACTAGAATGTGTGGCGCATCCCAGGAAGGGAATGATTAACGCCAAAAACTTTATCCTTTTATCCTTTAGTTAGCTGATAGCAAAGATCTGGTAGGCTTGTCTAAGACATTAGAATGAACTTTTGGTTTGATTTCCGCCTTTTCGGAGTCATAATCAGGCTTGGACAAAAACACCAAAACATTAGCTACATAAGTTTTAATAACACTTTCGGCAGTTCAAAACGAACTAGAACTATTCCAACAACAATATTTGAAAAACAGAAAAATTTCATGATAAGTGACTCGTGGAACTCAGGACTCCTGTACCCTTCCCCCATGCAGCTTGTGAAAGAAAAGTCCAAAATCATCCCGAAGATAACCTCAGTTGGAAAGGGCAATCGTGATTCGTGTACTTTCGATCAAAGGGATCGTTGATTCGGTGCAAGAGGAAGCTTGCATGAATGGGACAGCTTTATAAGGCACAGTGACTGCTTCTTGAGACGTCAGACATCTTGCGAAGGAACTTTAATGCTGTCCTGTTTGGTCTCGCTGTGGGACATGTTATCTCGGGCTAGCCACATGGAGACATTTGCAAGAATTGGATTTGTGCACTGTTCTAAGGTTGCCGAGCTATAAGCAAAATTTGTGGTCTTGGACTAGACACGAGCCCGCACTCTATGATTCCCGGGCATATTTAAATTCCGATCCATTACACTAGCAAGAGCGAAAAAAATCAAAGGCACCTGGATAAAGATTTGTGCACTATTTTTAAACCAGTGTTTTGCATTATAATATCCGTACTGCATGTCAAGTGCACATTCAGTAGGGTACGAATCTAATGAGAATCGTGGATGTTCCGGATGTGATCACCCGAAGCTAAGATCTTTCTTAAAGACACCGAGAGGAGGGCAATTTCGGTTTACGGTAAGGGATTACGGTGCCTTGCAATTGCCGCAATGCACATCTTGCCAAGACGTCGAACATGAACTCATTAGGTTTTAATTGTAATCAAACTTTTTTCTTACGCTTTCGCTTATTCTTTATTAAATTATTTTACTTGTTTGTTACTGTGTGTTGTTTCACTTATTTTACATCATCACGAATGAATGAAATACAGTCTACGAGACGACAAAGAACATTTCTACAGCGGACAACTCGAGAAAACAGTGTGTTGATGCGAATGGGATGCGAATACACGCCACAGCTCCGCGCTTTTGAATCCGGGTTTTTCCACCGATTATCTCTTCTAACCTTGAATGATCGTTACGAAATGATCATTTCTTTGCATCTTCCTCTTTCTTCACACCCCTCCCGGTTCCTTTAATACTAAGCAGAAAGAGAGAAAATTGAAATTAGTGAAAAAGGGAATAAAAGCTTTCTGGGCGTTTTTGCCTGAACATTTAGCTGTCAATTTTTAGCGATAATGCCCACAACAATGCGAAACTTTTGGAATCGGGTGAGAAGTGAATATTGAAGACTGTAATCAGGTACTTGCCAATAAGGTACCGCGGATATCACACCTGCGAAGTCATCCATGGTAAGTGCAGCAAATTGCGCGCTACCACCCCTTGCTTTTTCCAGACTATTCAAGATTTTCATAAATTTGGCATGTCGTTGTTTGTTACGATGTATTCCAAATTTAAATGCTAATTTTCATGGCTCAATGTTCGCCTTGGAGTCCGGGACCCAGCAAACAGCTTTTCTTTAGCTAACGAGGAACGTCTTCCAACTCATGACGCGCTATTTGAAAGCTGTTTCTTGCATGTATGGGGGTGCGTACGAGAATCATATAATTGATGTCCATTTTTGCTGAGCGGTCCTACGAATGCCAAAAAAGGGGTTGATGGTTCGATCCCCACTGAGGACAAATTTTTGCAAAATTTAGATTTTCAGTTTTTGGGCTCGTAAACATTTGAATATGAAGAATAAGGGCAGTAATCATATTCAAAACCTCGGACTGCCCTCTACTGCCAGTTTTCAGCAAGTTTGACAGTCCAGTTATTTGACCTTTTAGCGCTCATAGTGCACGAACGAGGCGTTTTTGCGTGAAATGGATTCAATATTCGTGTTCAGGGGGTCGAACTACCCGCAGGGGTAAGTTTCCGGCTCAATCGAAGTTTTGACCCAAATTCGAAAATCTGAGCTGGGCACTGGTATGCCTTCGACTGCACGTTCAGTGAAGGAGACGACGGTATCACTTGTCAAGAAATCCTGACAAATTCTCTTGCTTGATGCTTAGTTGATCAAGTTATAACGATAGGCGTCCATGCTGTGCATATTCCACTGATCTTCAGCGATTTTGTTAGTTACTCATTTCTACCAATAGAAAGGGCAACATGTACCCATGTCCAGACATACTTTCTCGAAGCTAGGGTCAAAATTTGAAATTGGTTAGAAATGTGTCCCCAAGGGTAGTTTGACCCCATGAACACGAATATGGCACTCATTTTCCGCGAAATCGCGAATTTCGAGCGCTACGGGCCCTTATGCGTTCAAAAAACTCAGATCACTAAATTCACTGAAAATCCGTAAACAGAGTCATTTTGGCATGCTGTCAACGAAAATCATAGTCATTTGGCATAAACAGACATATCTGAAGATGGAAAAGTGAAGGCAAAAACAAACGCAAATCTTCGGAAGGGCCGAGACCCGAACCACCTACCCATGCCTTTCGACCGTTTGCGATCCCATCGTTGTATCCAGTAGGCCATCCTCTCACTGCATCGCATACACCGCGGGGAACCTTTGTGAAACTGCTGCACACTTTCAGTACGTGGTGGAGGTAAGATCTTATTTTTTCCCGTATTTGACTTTGTTTTGGATGTGAAATGGAAGAACACCTTTGGATCTGCACATGTTCAAGGTTACTAGGAGTGTGCATTACAATAAGTGGGTTAAAATCGCCTTTTTGGGAAAAAATTTTTTCACTCCTTTTTGGCATTCGTAGGGTCGCTCAGCAAAAATGGAAGTTAGTTACATGTTTCATATAGGTACCCCCATATAATGGAAAAAACCGTTTCTCAAAAGCGCGTCATGACCTGAGAGACCTCCCTTGTAAGCAAGGCTTAAGCATTTTCTGGAAATATCGCTCATCGTCAAAAGTTTAATGGGTTATCATTCACTCTGCATCAAAAAAGGAATGGTAAAAGAAACCTGGAAGCTTTAGAGACACCATAAGGTGAAAAATTATGGCCGGGTTACATGCACCAGATACATAGTCGAAGTTCTGAGTTTACTGGTCACAGCGATAGGATGGAAATCACATATTTGTGTCAAAACATGGTCCAAATGTGGTTTGCATAGAAGCGCTTGGAGGCTCACTTCAAGAAATGCTACATCTTGAAAATCACGTTGTATTCTTCATTTGAGCAACTGCTTCATACTTAAAGGTACATTCCGCGCTCGCTGATTGGTGGAGTAACCAATTGACTCTCCATTGGTTGTCGGGGCTGGAAGGCGGTCTCTCCTCGCCCTATTGCCTGCAGTGGGGCGTGGAGAGACCGCCTTCCATTGGTTACTCCACCCATCAGCGAGCGCGGAATGTGCCTTCAAGTCAACTTTTGAAATCTTCTGTTATTAGAGGGAACAGAGTTAGGATAATGAGAGAAACCACAACTGGGCAGGCATATTCTATGTGAATGAGAAGAAGAGTTTAAAAGCGAAGTTCTGTGGCGAAGCTCGAGCTGGAAGGAGTGCCTTGAGTTTCACCGCAGCACAGCCGGATGCGCTCCGGTACTACAGCCCCTGGTTGTCGAATAACTGTGGAGGGTGGTGCAAAAATCACTGCTCAGCGGCTCCGCTTGCATCGTTTATGGTATTATCTCTTCAATGAGCAGAAAGCACAAACGCAGGTCTTTGATCTGGAGGTCCCATTTCTCGAATTTCTAAGCGTTTTAATCCTCTGCTTTACTTCTGTTCCACAACTTCACACCTTTGTTACTGTATTGCAGGATTACCACCAACGGTGTCTTGGTGTTTTCAGGCTGAACCCACTTTCCTCATTGTACAATGCAGTAGATACTTTCCTATGCATACACTGTGCTGCATACACTTTCTAATAAAGGTCACTTGTTACGTTTGGCAATACTGTATTCGCACATCGGCAACTAAATTCAAATAGCATGAGAAAAACTTATTGAATCGAATTGCATGTATACATCCAGAAAGGGCACGAAGTATGTAAGGTTTCCAACAATATGCAACAGTTGCTACAAAAAGTCTTCCTTTATAATTATGGATTAATGTTGAAGCTTATGAAACAAAAAGTGAGCATGCATCCATAGTGCATTCATCGAACAGACCCAGAGCATGATTTTAATGACTACTAGAAGGCGGAAGAATCCAGAAAGTTTTCGGAGCTACCTATTGCACACACTGCTTATGAATGAGGTAGTGGCAATTGGAAGTTTGGCAGAGGAATTTTCATTCATTTTTCTACTTGATATCCCAATTTAAAGGCAGCTTTCGGGAAAATTCGGACGAAAAGTATAAGAAGTAGTGAATATGAGAGCCGAGATGCCTAGTAACAGGAAAGTGGAGAAAAAACGAATGGAAGTGGTCAAAAACCCAAGAAATAGAACCCCTTCCCACCATTGGTTCTGGGCGCGGACGACCTTTCCGTCAAGACGCGGGTAGTCCGCATAGGTTTTCCACTGGCATTACCAAGACGTAAGCATGAAGGGATATTCGGAAATGAGACAGCATCTATTTTCATGTGGTCAGTTTCAAGCTAAAAGTGAGAAAGCGCGCTCGATACATTCAATCCTGCTGATCTCCTTGACAAACCGCACCGTGACCAACCCCTGATCACGTCGCCTGGAGGCGGGCTGTCCTTGTCCAAGGCGGCTTGTCCTGACGAGGCCGCCTCTGCCACAGCTCAAGGGGGCGCCTTCCGCGGGGGATTTCGCCATGCATAGGCCTTCCAGACCCGTAGTTTTTCACTCAATGCATCCTTATGGGATTCCCTGTCACCCACATTATCCCGAACACTGTCTTTAAAGTATAGCAGACTGCAACTGAAGGGAAAGGAACATTGCACACGGAGCGTGAATCTTATTTTTCTCATCAGTATTTCACTGAGTTTTGGTACTAACTGGCTTTTCTTTGAGGTCTCAAGGTTTTGCGGGATCATTTCTGTAGACATGACGGCTGTCGGCAATAAAGAAAATGAAAGATTTTCCAAAAGTGAGATAAAAGGATAAAGGTTAAGTTTAAAAGTGAGATGATGGACTCTAAATTTAAAACATGAGCAATCTCACTCCAATTCGACAATTCCGCTGACTCTCACTACTTCTATAATCTCGTTCATCATTGGTTATATCGAACCTGCTGGGAGGTCACAGCGATGCAGCTATTATCCCTTTTACTAAGTTTGACCTTTGTGGCGAAATACTGTTCAAAAATGCGTTGATATCATCAAACGTGAATAACACTCCATTATCAGCTCATCTTTCTCGTAATTATTTCTCCTCAAACTCATCAAGTCATCATCCCATCTAGCCGATTACTCATGCCAGATTCATGTGTAGGATGAAAGCTGGATAGCGCATTAGCTCCTCTTTGCAGATCCTTCTATTGGCCAAACACATGCTCGGGCCCCGCTTCCACTCAGGTTGAGGAATGAAAGCTGCTGTCAAAAACGGTAACGCATTCTGAAATGATATGGCACCTGGCTCCGGTAACGACATGTGGAAATCCCGATTAAATGCACTTCCGAAAGATGTAAGATGCTGTTAAAAGCAAAATGTGTGCATGTGAGATGCATGCTCAAGGGACCCATGCCACTGCGGGCACAAATTTTGGGCGACACTGGTGGTCCAGTCTGATAAGTATCATAGTTTCCAGTAACTGAGACGCCTACAGGAAGTCACGTCTCCTCCATCGCTTTCTTTTTCTTAACGTTAATCGTGCGTGGTCGTGGGACCGTGTGAAAGTTACCTGTTCAAGCTCATCAAGCTCAAAATATTGTGAAGTGTACCGGTTAACAGTGCTCAGTGATGTCTTACGTTTGTATATGGTTGTAGGAACTGACGTTTTGTGACATTTTCCGCACAGTTTCCAGGAAGCTTCTAGGAACTTATGTGATTGGATTCATGGAGAAGGCTTATGGTTAGTACAGTTCAGCATATTATTTGGATTATTCCAATTTATATGCTTGCGGTGGAAATGACGATTGTTTGAGAGGCTTTTGATAGCTACCCCGAGTGTCGTCTTGATTCTGACGCAAAGCACGATGACATGGAAATCATTACTACAATGAGCTGATTTCAAATGCCTTCTTATTTTTTCAGATTTTCTGTCAACTTGGAAATCCGTTTTTGAATTCATTCAATTTGCAATCCATAAGTATGTTTCGATATTTCAAAAATAACTGAGCTCGAAAAACACAAGTTGAAGAATTCTCCATTCCCTTCCTACGATTCGATTTCCTTCGAAAAACACAGTTATTGGTCAAATAATTAAGACCAGTTTTTTATGTAGAAGACAGTGTTGAATAGAGAAGAATAAATTTCAAAGCATGTCTCTACTACTTAACAGCAATTCTGCTGTGTCTAAAAATGAGTGCGTGGGAAGGCGCTGACAGGTGGATGTGACCCAATGAAAGCGATGACAATTCCCCCTGTATATTTAACAGATTAACGTTCTACAGAGGCTGTTATCGTATGAATAGCATATTTAATGTACATGTACTTACTTGTATAGCAAGAAGACTCTTTCATAAAATCGTAAATGATTTTTTTCCATTAGCGAGGGGAACGACGCGTGAATTCCTTGAAGATTGTGCCATCAGCCATCATGAGACTAATTGAAGCGAACGGCATATTGCCATTGTCGCCCATAAAGCTAATTTGACATTTATCCAACGCCATGGCTCTTTCAGTAATTGGTTCATGATTACTCACACAGCTGCCAGCTACCGTATTCCTGGCCAACTTCACATCTTCTTGTTATTCTTGCTAGCTCATCTGTGTGTTTGCTCCGGATATGAACCCAAAAATGATTTCGCAAGCCAATCTAGCATAAATCGATCTGATCGATTACCAGAAGATACACTTCATTCAGCTTCCTTAGAGCCACAGCTGGCTCTTTCAAAAAAAATGCTGGAAGTTTGAACTCTTGTGGATGAGGTCTGACATGTGTTGGCTGGCAACGACAAAGGACCGATTTATTGTGATTCACTCGGTGGTTTATGGATCATATGCGCTGACCGTGTCCTTGTCTTTTCCCCTTCAAATGTTCCCCACCCGAATTTCTAGCGTTGTAGGTTCATGTGGTACCCATTCCCTTTTACTGTCCAATTGTCCATCACGAGATTATATGTTTGGTCAATTTCCGCTCCACTGCTGTTCAGTGTTTGTTGTAGTAGTTGTTATTAACACCTCCATGGTGATCATGGGATCTGCAAACAATTGGAAGTCAATCGGATCTCGAAAAAAGGATTTGCTTTCCCATGGGCATTCCGGTCTGCTCCAGGGAGAAAGGTGACAATGACGTCTCTAAAGGACACCTACCATCGAGTAAACAATCATGGGTACATTATTCTTAGGTTTTGTGCGATAGTATAACCACTTAAAGCTGTTTTACTTCAGTAACATAGTTAACAACATGGGCACTGGTGCCAACTTGAAATAAGCCTACTCGCAAACTAAAATAAGCAAGTGAAATTTTAGAAAAGAATTTGGATCTTGTGATCCTCTCGCATCCTTCAGTTAAGCAAAAATGGTTCAAAACGTTACTATTTCTGAAAACGGTATAAGTCTCTGTGGAGATTCCACTTGAACTCTCGAGAATTTGAGATATCTCATAATAAAATAAAGTATGAAAATAAATGAAAATCGTGTAGGTCGCTTCGACATGATTTTGTTCCTGACGGGATCTTCACTTTGGCCATGATAGACTTCTTTCATTTATGATCAAAATTTTGAAGTTCATCTAACTCCAAAAATCAATAAAGTCATTACGGTAATTCACAGCTGATGTAGGCACGATCACTAAAGCAGCTGGCGCCAATTCTCATTAATAAAAATGAGGTGAAATAGGAGAAATTAGAGCAAACAGTCCGAATATTGCTGGATACTTTCGGAGAAAACCGTGGAGTCAGCTAGCCACTTATCAAAAGTTTCCCATGCCCTTGCACCTACTACGATATGTACCCCATGCTGTGCTACATGTCGGTATTTCCGGCTAGTATACGGTAATCATTATTTGAGGACGAGGTCGATTAGATTGTTAGCTGTATGAACGACATGAACAGACTTATACAGCCTTCTTGTGCATTAGCCGTGCAGCAATGGGGTGTGAAGGGAGCGCAGCGTGAACGACACAACGCTGACACAACCCCATGTTGCTCATTATCCGGCTTACCTTTCTGTCAATTTGACACCATCTAATCCGAGCTTGACCTGAGCATTTGCATATATCACTTTGATACACGAGATCATTTTTCCGTTTAAACGGCTCTTAGCTATGCTTTGGCCATTTACTGGCCCATAAAACCCTTACCCACAAGGATTTCTCTTTGTTCCTGCGCCTGCTGCTAGTATTCGGGGTTGGGATTTTGGGATTTTGGGGACACACTGCGAGAATTATCACAGGTTCACGTACTTTAACGTCTTCGAAAACTCTTCGATGTCATACATATGTTCTAATTATAATACAAATAGCTCTGATTATTCCGAATGATGGGGTTCCACCTCCAATTTGCAAGTTCTTTCTGCAAGTTGTACAGGGTACATGGGAAGCAACAAAGCTACATCCATAAAGTTTCAAAACTAACGCATAATCACTCGAGATAAATAAAACATTATCTTCATTTCTGTTTTAGGATCCGCACTAGTTGCAATTTTTTGTGGTCTGATGCCAACACATTAAAGCATAGCGCTTTTTAATAAAACAACCGAGAACTTCTTATGATTTTACAGCTTGGAAGTCAATTTGTTGTCATTTCATCTCAACTGGGCGTTTAATTCGTTTATGTGTTTTTTCTCCTTGTCTCATCACATATAACATGACATGTCCATCGATAAATCAACTAGTAAATTTATAGTGGCTGTTGTAGTTATTGGTGTGTTATATTTGTTTATTTACTTACCTTTTCATGGGTACGCATGGTCAGAGAACGTTACAAGTAAGGTCGCATAGGGCGAAGAAAACCTGGGTAAAGCCCACAAATGCAGTCCCGCACCCCAAAATCATATGGATTATCTGAAAGCAGTGATAATATGATAATATGATAATATGATAATATGATATGATAATATGATATACTGTGCCTACGGCAACTCAACTGTACTCTCTGTCCCTCTCATCGGTCCAGACAGCCATGTTGTGAGTTGTCAGCAATTCCATTGAGGTCTGCCACTTTTTAATTAACTATTACACCTATTTACCATGTATAAGGCTTGCAAATAGCGTTCCATCAACGAGACGATACATGCCGGTTCCATAATTGTTATTTCAAGCAACGAGCGGGATTCGCGGATATCCCCGTTACCGTAATCCCCACCTAAGTGGGCGTGACCGACTGGAAAATAGCAGCCGTAGCCGCAGCCGTAGCACGGGGTCTCGGGTCTCAACGGCTGCTAATTCAAGGGTGTTCATCACAAACTTGTTGTGAACATTACATAGCCGTATAACGCGTAGAAATTATTACATGAAATGAGCATTTCCGCTTTGTTCCACTGGCAATCCGCTTGAATTCCTTATCAAACGTTAACAATGCTCCTGTGAAGTGTATCACGCTTCACAACACCTCAGAGCCACTGCTAACAATTATGTTTTCACTTCAATTACACGAATCTCTTTCTTGTTTTTTATCGCTTCGTTGCTTTAGCAAAGAATATAGCTTCTAATAAAAGATGAATTGTGCCATACTGAAAGAGTTTTACGTCATTTCAACGTCGTTTCTATCTGAAATGTCATGTATTTTTGAAAGCTTTTCATTTCTTGTACAGTTATCGCCGTTATTCCTATGGATTACATGGAAAGACTTTATTCGAAAATATATTTTAGGGGCGCAGCGATGGAAGGAGCACTGAAACGTTTGTCATCCCAAGGAGTGGGCTCCACTTCTCGAAAAGTCCTCAGAAGCGAGTTGGATTCATCGAATACTGACGAACCGGGGGAACCTACCACATGCAAATTCAACATTCTCGATCTACTTGAGTCCGATCAGAAAACGTAAGCACCAATCCTTCGAAATTTATGGAAAATAATTCACAGTTCAAAATTGATTGAAGCAATGTCTATGTTTCAGTGTGCCGCATACGTCTCCCGCATCTTCAGTGAGCACAGATGAAGAGCCGATGGTATTCGATGCGAGATTCGCTTTTCCACAGTTGGCCGCATTATTTCAGCACAGTATTGCGCCGTCAGGATTATTTGGAGGGGGTCTGCCTTTGATGCCGTGGATGGTACCTACCCCAGTTCTTCCGGCTTCTACCAGTGGTCCAATGAAGGTCAACAAATCCCCACAGAGCTCAGGTAAGGTTCAGTCTCTTTGTGATGGCGCTTAGTTGAATCCTCATTAGCCTAACGCCCATTTTGGTGGCTTTAATTGAGCGACAATGTCGCACTCGAGTTTTGGACAGTGCCGATTCCAAGGCATTCTTCCGGGCGTCAATGCACAGCAAATAATGAGCAGATGGAATTGCAGGTCATTTGAGTACGGTAGTGATCTCATACACCTCCCTGTACATCTAACCTTTCCTATTATGACAGAATCCAAGAGACTGTCGCCTCGAAACAATAGACTAAAGGGATGAATTAGCGTGTGGTCATTAAGAAGTTTGCGGCGAGATCTGAGACCATCTAACCGGTGAACTGAACCACCGTATGCATCAAGATACGCATCTACCACCCACAGATGACAATTACCATTGTTATAGCGCTGTTCCCTTTGATTACAACACATTACCCCTTTTTTTTCTTTCAATACGCTGTTCAAGGGAATATTGGGCAATCATTCAAAAGTAGTTAAATCAACAATTTATGGTTCTAGAAGTTTCTAAACCTATCATTATGGTGTTGTCTCATCTGAATGAGCTAAGTCCACTGAATCTTTACGAGTGTATGTGTGGGGGAGTAGGGAATGAGGCACCACTCATATTGTGAACGTACATTAGAACGAATTATCACCGAACGCTTTTAACGAGAAAAACGGCGGTCCACTTAACACATTAACGCACTGCTTTAGGAATCCGGGTTGCGATTAAGAATCTATTAGGCTGTAGGAGAAATCCTCAAAGCATCAACAAGAAGATAGTCCCCTACCCGTGTTCACCACAGTGTATGTAGCTGTATTGGCTAAGTGAGGAAAAATGAGGCAAAAACATTTTCCCTGATCACTTGACCTTGATCACCACCAAATTTTGAGTTTTTTTTTTAAATGTCCGGGTGGTAGGAGAACAATTTGAGCGCTGCAGAAATACGAGCGTGAGAGGTTAAGGGATTTTCGAGAACAACATGCACTCTACCCTAGTAATCCTAAAAGGACCCTTGCACCTACATACTGTCCCCGGTTTCACCTTACGGTGGTGTACGTTATTGTCAGAGTGGGAAAGCGTTATGCCAGAGATTGCTTGATATGGGGTTTTATTTTGGCTGGTAATGACTGTGTGGTTATGCACTACTGTTTCGTCACCTTACGTCACATTTATAATAATTTACAAAAATTTATAAAAAGAAGCACGCTGCCTCGGATCTCTCGCGTCGCACCGCCTCCAGCACGCAATCAATTATGGATTGACGGGTGGCGTATAGTTAATACAGGACCCCCATTGATTCATCACACTTTATAATTGAGTTTAGCAAGAAAGTAGGGTGACCCTACAACCCCTCTTCCCTTCCGCTTCCTATAATCTTTGAGATTAGTTTACTACAGGAGGTCATATCGCAGACCTTTAAAAATATGCCACTTGGAGTTCTTCCTACGCGACGCTTTAACCGCGTGATGAAACAATCCCCAACTTGTGGCTGGGAATAGCCGTAAAAAAATAAATTAAATTATTTTCGCACATACAGTAGCATCCTGCTAAATGACAAAAAGATGCAAAACAAACAACTGCTGCAACAGAAAATAATAATATGGAAAGGACATTTCTGCCATTATATGTACCCATTCTTTGCTGGCGAGATACTCCAGTGTTCAGTTGTATCCCACCAGAGTCTCCACGCTAACTCGTCCATGTAGCCTCCCAATATGTCGGTCTACGGATATCTGAAACTCAATCCAAAATTCCCGCGCAAGCATCGTCCATTTTCTGCTCTCGTCTGCGCCTCTTTCAAAACATTTACCACTCACCATCTTTAGTTTAGGCTCAGATTGTCAAAGGATAATGTTTTGATTAAATGCTGAATTAGCCGGTGTCCTTAATTCGCCTGCTCTCGCTGAATGGAGATGCAGATAAGAAAATTCAAATAGTCGCGTATTAGAGCCTGATGTGACTATGGGAATACTAAGTGATAATAACAGTGCCAAAAACGATGCTAAAGTGAGCGAGTGTTCCAGAGACTGAACGCAACTTTCTTTTTCCCGTTCCATTTTTTCCCATTTTCTAAATGCGCCTCTTATTGCAGGGCTCGGTCGAGAAACAACTACAAATTCACCGTATTCGATATCACAGATATTGCTCGAACATCCGAACTCAAGTGAAGAAAGGGTATCGATTTTTAAATTCGTCTTCATCAATGTATCGTGGCTACAAATTGAACTGATTCCATTCCTCAGGTCAAATTTGGGCGTGCTGAAGTCCCACTGAGGGATACACAGGCAGAAGCAGAATCCCCAGAGTCAGACATCGAAGAACACGGAGAAGAGTGTGGTAAGTGCTCACTACTCATCATCTTACACAAATCGCTCAATGAAAAATCAAAGGAATCGTGTACGGAAAAATGGATTTCTCTGTTACCCCTATAATTATGTTGCATCGGCTTAATAGAGGCCGCATGCAAAGTTTCACGTGAAAAAGTGAGAATCCGTCTAACAATAAGATCAGCCCTTCAAAGTGATGGCCGAGAAAGCGGAGCTTTTGAGTGAATGCACGCCCCATCGTCCGTCGCGGTCGGAGACGAAGAGTGGGACTGCCTTGGTAGCTTTCCGTTCCCTGTGTTCTTCAGCACGTCTGGCTTCGATTTGAAACCTAAGCCCGTGGAGTAGAGAGGCCGCTCGTGAAAGCGCTAAGAGCTGGATGTCTCTTGCAGCGATGGGATCAGCTTGACACATTTTCCAGTTGCTACTACGCTAGGAGCTTGTAATATGTCGTAGTGCGCGAAGAATCCCGAAAACAACCGTAGTCCCATTTTCACAGTTTTTTAGGGTGTGTGTCATTAGGTCAGAAGATTTGCGTGACCGCGTTCGACGCACGACAGGGAGCCGTACCAGATGAGGGATTACGTCTAGAATAAAGCGTAGAGCATCGTTATCGCTTGAGGACCCATCCAGTACGCGGCACATAGCTCGCACCATCGCGTCGCATGCCGGACTCCGTAACGCGAATTTTCCGCCCTACTCCCGTTTCCTTTAGTAAACTCGCTTTGTACGCAATACGGCACACGAAGAAATCGTGTATAGTATTTTTTACCGTAACGCTTGACCCTGGTTCCATGCCTGATTGCTTCGGCTACGTACGTGGTGCAATCACTCGCGGTAATCTCACGAAGTGTGTGTGCCATCAGGACTGAAAATTCGCGTGGACGCGTTTGGCGAGAGACGATGTGGTGCGAGATAATGGTGCTATTTGAGTTCTGGGGCGATTACACCTAGAAGAAGCCGTAGAGCACCGTCATCGCTTCAGAACCAGGACAAGATATTCGATACGGCGCCATAGCTCGAACCATCGCGTCGCACGCCGGACGCCGCAGCGCGAACTTTCTGTCCTAATGGCACACACCCATCTCATGGATACTGACCTGCAGCTGTTTTCCAAAAAGTCGATGTCATAGATTTAATACTAAGAATGTATTCAGGTGATGCACAAGGCAGTGACGATGACAACTCTTCAGATCCGAGCAGTGCCAATCGAAAAAAGAAGACGCGCACCGTGTTCAGCCGACATCAAGTGAGTCAGAAATTCGTATAGGCAATAAATGAGAAGTCATCGTTTTTAATTGATGCAGTTCAGGTATCCCAGTTGGAAATGATGTTTGATATGAAACGCTACCTCAGCAGTCAGGAAAGAGCTCATTTAGCCCAAAAACTTCATTTGACTGAAACCCAGGTGGGACCTTATTTACGAAGCGTGAATCTAATGTCACACGAAAAGCATAGGAATTCCGAAAGTTTCGCTCAGACTCACTTGAGGGCACGGCCGGGGAGAGAAGGGGAGCGGGTGGGGGAGGTTGAGGGGCAAGGAAGGAAAGCGTATTTTAGGCACTATCCTCTGTTAACAAACACTCAAACTCAAAAAACATGCAGTGCAACGAAAATTGCGTTGAAGAACCCGCCTGTGGGATGCTATTGCGATTCTAGCGCGCTTCACCTCAAACTGCACGCTTCAGGTGGGCCGACGCTACTGTCGTTTGCTGTCAAGTGAGACCAATTTGGTTTCATCCAGGTTTCATCCATGATGATGTCAAACAAGTGAAACAGCCCACAGTAACAAACAAGTGAACCAGTGAAAGGGCGAATAAGCGAAACAGTGCGAAAAAAGAGCTTGGACTGTGAAAAAACCCAGTAACTCCACAGTCGATATCTTGGCAAGGCGTCATGTGTGCAATTGCGGCAAACTTACAAACTGCAAGCCACAGTAAACTCATGCCGTAAGCCTAAATTGCCGTGCCGGTGCATTTCACGACCCATTTCATTTAAGTTATCAGGTTTTTGCGATGGTGATAATCGATCCGAGCATTAAGTGACCGTTGCAAATCATTGTATTGATCCATAATCATTTCAATAATTCTGCTGTTCAAATGATTTGGGGAATGCATGGCGAATCTCCGAATTTTCATTATTCATACAGGCTGAATACAATCAAGGTTTCTTATTGTTATAAAACTAAGATGATGGGTGTAAAAGTAAGGAAGAGCAAAAAATGAATACTGCCTTTGCCGACAATTGTATTCATTCACGTTGTACTGATATCTCGTTCTGATTTCAGGTCAAGATTTGGTTCCAAAATCGACGTAACAAGTTTAAAAGGCAAGCGGTGACCGATGATCCAACAGCAGCTCTACAAATGCATCGAGCAGGTCTTTTCGGACATTCTCTGTCCAATTCTGATCGCCTTCCTTCAATGTCATCGAGGTAAGCATCTTTCAAAGGTGTGACTTTAGAAACAACAGAGTTGGCAAAACTACGATTAACTCGAGTTGTATTCCTATTAAAACAGAGCCAAGCCTGGTGTGGAGAATTTTTTTTTTGAGTATGCCCCTCCCTTCCATCCATGCATTCGAGGCCACCTGTTTCTATACTCGGGACGAGGTCATCAACCGATAGTCACAACACTGCTGCCTGGTACACAGAGTGACCACCGATTGGTTCCGACTGATCCAATCAATACATTTTCTGAAAAGGGTGGTTATGGTGGCCGTCAGACTTCACGATTTTGCGCCTTCGAGATTTTGCGATACTGCAGTTTCGCGGTGTCGCGGCTCCGCACGCAAAGTTACGGTAATGCAAGATCACAAATTCGCAGTATCACGTGAGATGCCGCAAGGCTGAAAAATCGTAGAGTGGCATTTCCTTCCAGAATTTTGTTTTTCCTTACTTTTACACTCAGCATCTCAGTTTTATAACAATAATGGCAGAATCGTTAAAGAGCAATATAGCAAAATCGCAAAATCCCAAAGTCTGAAGGCGGTCTACTGAGGGATAGTCGATGAAAATTATGAAACATGCCGCCCGAGAATTCCTGTTTCCATGCTCAACCCTGGCTGAAAAGCAGAAAGATGGATAGGGACTGTTTTTTGTTGCTGCTGTTTTCGCTGGTTTTGCTGGTACGCCTCACACGAGAACCCTTTCCAAGAGCGGAGCTCAAGAAAGGATGTGTTATATCCAACCTCCATGCATTTTTCAGTCTGCTGTCAGCTCAAAGTGGATCATCATTATCCCTTCGCCCAATGTCAATGCCAGCGGTCAATCCAGCAACAGCAGCTCGTTTCCTATTCGGCACATATGGAGCATTAGCGGCTGCTCATGCGCAGCAGATCATCTAAGGCACTCCTTGTCCTCCACCCCTATCATTTTCATCTTTCTCATCCATCCCCTATTGTTACTAATATTTATAATTAATCATTCTTGTGCACGCTGCAATAAATCTTTATGCTATGTATACTGTGCATATTCCCATATTCCTTGCCGTTTGTTGTGATTTCATGTGTTTCTTGATCACTCTATGTGTATCTCCCTGTGCGTTTCAGATGCCACGCCATTTCGTGTCGTCTCCTATGAGTTTGAATAAATATGAGGTTGGAATTATCCTGAAAAATTATGGACCACCTTCAGACAGGTCTTCTCTTGCGACTATAACCGGTGATTCGGCTATTTTACATGCTACCGGAGAAAATCTGTTTTTTACCTCATGCGCATCATTATTGAACATATGTGGTGTAGAGTATCGATTTATCGATTCAGTCAGCTCACGAAAATGAAGAGGTATAGGTTCGTGCTACACCGCTCTCATTCAATGATTACTGACCTACAAGTCACTTTACCGCACAGTACTGCGCGCAATACTTGGCGAAATTAGTACATGCTTGGTCACTATTGATTAATCAGCATCGATGAAGCCCGAGTGGCATAGTCTTACGATATGAAATGAGCAGTACTGCAGGTTAGCCGAGATATTCTGTGGCCCGTCACTCTTCAACTTTTTTTGGTTCTATCGCAATACTGAAGCATCTAAGCATCTCTACGTGATTTCTGAAGGGTCACTCCGCACACACAAGCGCACATTTTTTGCCTGAGCTTTGGTAGAGGGGAAGGGGCTCCTTTTTCCTATGTAGATGCGGACGAAAAATAGCATCCACAGCGAAATACTTTCCCCTTCATCTCGATAGCACACCCTTTTTTGTTATTGGCATCGGGGGTGGGTAAGTAAGGTACATTGGGTGAGAGTGCGATATTCGTGCTTTTGGGAAATGTGGATTTGTGGAATTTTCACTCAAGCGATATGTAACTTCATTATTTCTTACCAAGTCCACAATTCCGCAATGACGCGAATTCGAAACTATGAACGCAGTCACATGCCCATCAATCTACGGCAGCTCGTCGTTTCGCGGTCAAAAACACTTCTTTCACAGACATGGGGATGAGCATACTGTTCACTTGCTGAGCAGTTAATGTTTGAGCCAATATTAATACAATATCCGTCATGAGTTTTCGAAAAAACGCGGTTCCGCGTTTTTTTTACATAACTCTGTTCGTTTTCACTAATATTTTTCATATTTATATAATATTCAGAAAAGCTCATCAAGGTCTACGGAATGGCCTCTTCAAATTTTTAAGAAACTAACTTTTTACTTTTACGCAAGCATGAAGTGACAGTCGGCACTGTGTAGCAAGCGACGCGCGCTATAATTACATATAACCAGCACGCAAAGATGCCGTCAACATAGCTGAACAACTCATAGAGGTGCTATTGCACTTGAAAGTGGACGAAGTTGAAATTTAATTCTTTAATGGTGATAATGGTCGTTGTGATATTATTTCACCTTATGGTAGTCATCATCTGTGATTGATTAAAAATATGCTGCTCCGGGTTTTAACAACCTTACTCCACCTAAGGAAATTTCGACATTTGGATACCTTTATCATAATTGATTGATATAATGTCCATAAATCATGATCATGAGTGAAAATATCATTCGTTTTCAAACCTTTTGCCGCTCCACTCTGTCTGACCCCTCGATCTTGCAGCAAGTAGTGGCACTCTGGAGTGTCCCACGCACATGGCACTCTGGAGTGTCCCACGCACAATTTTCTAGCATCCGGCTTCTTATGTACAGACTACGTATGTGCTCTTGACCATATTAAATATTTGCAGTTCGCCTACTGTTGCTCTATCATCTTATTGCAACATGTCAGGATGCAAATACTTACATACTCCAATAAGCTTAATGATTTCTCAATTTTCAGTAACCCATGTCATCTGTTTCCCTTGTTGGAGCCTCGGCATATGTGTTGACTTTTTCTTCTACAATGCGAGATAAGAAGTGGGATTTTTATTGGCCTATCGTTTCGACTGTCTTCTTGTAGGCCCCCAGAATCCACAGCAACCAATTTTTTATTCACGTCAAAATCAGAAATAGTGCAAAAATTCTTCTTCACCTACATAAAAATTACCGTGGCAGTTCTCCAAGGTAGATTGCAGTGAACAGAGCAGTTACTATTATACGTACTCAGATTCTAACATTTCACTTTCACCCTATGTACACAATACCCGCCGTGAGTTTTCAAAAGAAGACGCGAAAAACGCGGACCCGCTTTTTTTCGCTTTTTTTTTTGCTGTAACTCTATTCTTTTCCACTTAACCTCATCAAAATTGTATATTATTCGAATGAACTCGTCGAGCTCTACGAGAGGGTCTTCTCAAAATTTCCAAAAAGTCATTTATTACATGGTCGCATGCATCGCATGCACAAAGTGCCAGTGGGCATTCACTAGCGAGGTTGATTGGAAAACAGTAGAGTTACAGCAAAAAAAAAAAAAAATAAACGAAAAAAACGCGAATCCGCGTTTTATTTTGAAAACTTACGGTGGTTATTGTACTCCACAAAATTCGATTATTGTAAACAGCACGCTTTCAATAACTTCTGACTAATCCACAGACCCCTTTCGGATCTCGAGGGACATTCGGCGGACATCCACATCCGAAAGCACCGATGTCCGGGTAGTAACTGCATGGCAAATCAGCCGGACAGTCTTTTTCATGCTTTTTGCAGTATTCTGAAATAATTCAACAATTCAGGAAAATATATGTATTCTATGTGCGATTTTATGGCCACATAGGTGATATCGGACATGAACTTGAAGTGATGATGTTTTTTGCAAAAAAAAAACTGAGGGAAATGCTTGGCCTATCTGTAGTGATATCGACAGGAAGAGTTCACCTTGAGACCCTTGATGAACGACGAACCGCTGGTTATAACTGCTTGGCAAAGCGCAGAAGTGTTTGAGTAATTGGAAAGGGAAAGCTCCCACAGATCGTTTTACTTTCCAGCTAATTTGTTTGATAGCGATACAACTTGCTATAGCTTTGCGCGTTCCTTGAAGGCACATTCCGCGATAATCAGATGGGTCGAATCACCTTTCTAGAATAGTAGATCCTCGGGTAACTAGTCAGGCTGCATCTTTTTCGCGTTGCCACGATGCGCTATCACGGCGCTACACCTGGCCGAGCTCACTGCGACGCTGCCCATTTTGCTCGCAATCAGTTGACCAATAGGGGAGTTCAAGCGGGTGGTGTCGCAGTACGAGCTGTAGCGCCGTGATAGCGCAGCGTGGCGACGCGAAAAAGGTGCAGCTCGACTAGTTACTCAAGATTCTGCTGTTCCAAGAAGGTAATCGACCCATCTGATTATCGCGGAATGTGCCTTTCACTACTATATATAGCCCGTTTGTCTGTCTATGTGTGTGTGTGTCCGTCTGTTTGTCACGAAATTCATATCTCGCGTCGCAGCAAAGCTAGAAACCTGATTTTTTGAACTGATATAGGGGGTGATAAGGGAACATCAATGGTGAGAGACCGGAACTGACAGCAACCGATAAGAGGTGATAAGGAGCCTCGAAAGGCAAATGGCGGGAAATCAATATCTCGCGTCGCAGCAAAGCTGGGAACACGATTTTTTAAAGTTATATGGGGGGGGGGGTGTTAAGAGATCATTAATGGTGAGGGACTGGAAGTGATAGCAACTGATAAGAGGTGAAAAGGAGCCTCGAAAGGCGAATGGCGGGAAATTGATATCTCGCGTCGCAACAAAGCTGGGGGACCCTGAATTTTTGATATGATATAGGGGGTGGTAAGGGACACCAGTGGTGAGAGAATGGAAGTGATAGCAACTGATAACGGCTGCTAACAAACCTCAAAAAACGAGTGGCAGGAAATTCATATCCCGCGTCGCACCAAAGCTGGGATCATGAATTTTAGATACCAGTGGAGCTGGCGCACACTACTGCGCGCGTTACACATGGAAGCATGCTAAATGAGCTCGATCGATATCGATTAGTGCGGAAGGACGAGATTGACGGGGAGGGACTTTATTTCCTTTTCCCCTTTTGCGAATTCCCTGTTTCTGCAAATCCTTAGAATGATTTACTGATCGATCGATATCGATCGAGCCCAATCAGCATGCTTCCAGGTGTGACGCGCGCAGTAGTGTGCGCCAGCCCAACTGGTAAGCCATAAGCATCCAAATAAACTCGCAAAAAGTCTAAAAAAGACAAGAGAACATGCCTACAGCCCTTTTCACTTTATGTCTCCATTTCTAGGTTTGACTTATTATTACCTTCATCGCTGTTGTCAAAGCAGTCCTGTTTCCCATCCAAAACCAACTGTCCATTTATGCACTCACCGCTTTCGCAACGAAACTGGCCTTTGTCACATGAAAATGGTATCGCTGAAATTATACTGCAACTGGAAAAATTGGCAGCGAGCATAAAGCTGTAGGGACAACTACCGGCAGGCCTGGTGACTGGAGAAAGTGTGGCAGTAGTCGTCGTAGAAGTCACTGTTGTGGTGGGCGTTGTCGTTTTTGTTCGTCGTTTTGTGGTGGTTTGGGTAATTGAGCTCGTCTCGGGCGTTGGACAGGGCACAAGCTTACACGGTACTGCAAAGCGGAACCTATGTTAGTGCCTTGCCACGGATATATAAATATATTATTGTACTTGTGATGGGTATTGTAATTTTTCACCCTTTCTAATTTATGGGGGTGGAGGTAAGCAGTGACAGCCGGTGCGCGCTCCAACTTACACAGTGCGGAGATCATTTTAGACAAGTCCGACCAGACCAGATAGAAGAGACTTCCCATTCCTCCGGGGTGGAGGAGCTGGTACCAGTGTCGCTTGGAAGGATAAAACCACGGAGTCATACATCGACTGGCCTCTGCAGGTTCAGGCCACATCGCTATCACCTGTCACTACGACTGGAATGCGTGAAGCATCTCAAAAAGGGATTGACCAAGACCGGGGGTGTGTGCAGATATGACAGCGAATCGCTTCGCGGCGTTTCACTCGCGGCGCCACCAGTACGACTCGCCGTATCGATTGCCCTTGGAAGCCGGCAGAGCGTGACCGCGTCACGTCTGCGCTTCCACTCATGCCACACTGCCTCGCTTGAAGGCTGCCATGCCCTGCCACTGGCACTCGCACCCGCCACGCCGCTCGCCGCGGGCGGCCACGCGATTCGCTGTCATATCTGCACACACCAAAGACCGGGATTTAACATCCTCCCACTTCACTATTTCATGAAGTGAAGAAGGACTGCGAATATTTTCGCGAGTGCGCATTTTCATGAAACAGCTGACGGGCAGAGTCAACCATTGGGTGAAGGAAGGTTTTTTGGAAAAAGAAGCTACCGTTTCTTGATCAACCCACAATACGATTTCCTCGTATAGTGAAACTACCAATGATTGACTGCTCGAAGCTGTGTGACTGAGTGATCCAGCAGAAATACATCTTCTAAGTTACAGCACATTGTGGTTACAGCGCCGTACAGAGAGGAATGATTAACGCCAAAACTTCATCACTTTGAATCTTTTCGGTCAACATTTATAATAATAAACACTAACCTTCATCGCTCCCATCTCCGCAGTCGTCCTTCCCGTCCATAATCCACGAGGGAAGTACACAGTTGGGAGTTGTAGCGCACCTAATCGATGATGGCAATTCACAAAGCTTTTGCCCTGTAGTTGCTATCTCAGGCAATAGTTTTCTTGATTTGAACCACCACCCACATTTCGTTTCCTGACATCGTTGTTCGGTTTCCTTGATTCGAATGCACTTCACGCATGGACAGTTCACACGTGTGTTGCAGAGCAACCTGCGACAACAGCAGCACTCTGGAGCTGAAATCGCACAGCTTGCGGGTGGTAGCTGTACCACTTTTATTGACACCTTGTCCACAGCATAGAATTATTTGCAAAAATGATATCGTTAGCTCATAGTGCTTGAAAATTGTTCCGTTTCATTCAGATCCTGTATTTTGCACTCTCCAAAAGACTCAGTCGAAAATCCAGTTTGAAGCATGGAGTCCCTGGTAGGATCCTCAATCAGACATATCCCTGTGGAAGGGCGGAGGAGGAGTAGTGACAGATGGCGCGCAGTCCACTCTCATGGTGCGGGGAATATCAAGGCCCAGCGAAGCCTTCCATCCCTCAGGTGTAGGTGATTTGTAGAAGGCTTGTCTGGGAGATAAATGCACTAACTTACATCGGCTGTCCTCTACAAGTTATTGTACGGGTCGAATCGCATTTATCTGCCACCACGATTCTGAATGGGACTAGAATGCGCGGCGTATCCTGCACAAAGTATTGATTAACGCAAAAAATCAGTACCACAAGAGGAGTAGAACAAAGAATTGTTGAAGGTATCGAGCACGCCAATAGAAGTCCTCCTATTAGCCATATATTTACTTTGTATTTGCATACAGCGGGCCATACGCAAGGTTCCAAGCGGAAAAAGAAGAATCCGGCTGGGATACAGCCTCCTCAGCTGATGTCAGACGGGTGTAGGTGCCCGGGGAGCTCATCACAAGGGCTGTAGAAGCAAAGAGACGGTGGTCACGTGGTCAGGGAAGCAGAATGAGAAGCAAAAAGAATATGGGGCAGGAAAATTGATTTGCGCTCATCCCGCCGACAGCTGCTCAATGGTTGCTTGGCGTGAATTTAGGAAATTGTTTCTTCTTCCAGTTTTCCGATTCCTGCTTTGGAACAGAGGAATTTTCGGGGTCCTTCTCGTTTCTGTTCATGTACTGTATGAATTAGAAAAAAATTAGAAGAAGGGAGCTTTCGTAGAGGATTCTTCCAGCAGTGGATCATAGCAAGCTACGCCTAACAGACTGGAGAGTGAACTGTATTGTTCTGAGAAATTTTTTGAGACTTCGAAGCCACTGACTTACCTCTGACATACGTGGTTCTGGAGGATCGGAGCAACATGGACAGGTAAATAATGAGCAGCCTACAACTCCTTAAACTTAGAAAAGACACTCGGTTCTACGCTTTTTTTTCAAGCAAGAAACATTGCTCACCTTTCAGTCGTGTAGACTCGCAGTAGCCAGTGTAACATTATGTTCCATTCGTGTTGCAAGCTAAAAGTCTGATTGGAAGTGGCCGTGTGAGAGCGACGAAGCGCAAACAATGGTCAAATTGCCTCCCACACAATTCACCCACTTCCCGTAGCAATAAAAAAATAACTACCTAGGAACACACGCGCGCCAACAAATCAACTGAACCATAAGCCATTCTCCATCCTTCGAGGTGCAAAAAAAACCTCTTTTACATTTTCCGAACCTTCGTCCACCAAAATGTGCCCTAGGCAACGTTCACTATCGGAAACATGCTTTCCATTTCTATTTACATATTTCATATAGCAAAATGAAAGATAACGAAGCTATAAGTTTCAAGAAAAGGATCTTATGAGAGAAGTGAATGACGCTATAGTCCATGCACTTGTTTCCTGAGCCAGGAAAGGATGGTAGAGCGATCACAAGAAGAACTTCAAAAAGCACTCGATAACGAAACGAATCTAGACGAATTTGTAGGAAGGTACCATTTTCGCGGTCTTAAAGCAGTGATAGGGGTGGTGTGAACATGCTCAATATTACGAGAGTAAGAAAAACGAGGAAACGGTCAAGAACCCGAGAAAAAAGACCCTCCACCTGCGGTTTATCCTCAAAAGAGGCGGGTCGGGCCAAAAAAGAGGGCGGGTTGGATGGAACAAGTGGCAGACTCTCTATTAAGAAAACGACTCTCATAAAGCCTGGGGGCACTCTTTCTCATCAAAGATTTGGCCACATTGCGACTTCCTAGACCCTTAGCTTTCACTTGCGCGACCTAATTCAGGAGTTCTCATTACTCTCATGATCCCTATCCTGTTTTTAAAGGAACCGGAAGGGGTCCGAAACAAGATGAAGATGCAAAGAAATGAGCATTTTGTAACGAACACTGAAGGTGAGAAGCGATAATCGGTGAAAAAAACCCGGATTCAAAAGCGCGACGCTGCGGTGTGTATTCGCATCCAATCGCATCCACACACAGGCTTTCCAAGTTGTCCGCTGTAGGAAACGGGCCGGGGTCAACGTTAGTTGAAGAACCTGACTCGCAGTGCAGTGGAGTGGTCATTCCCAACTACATTAGCACTCATGTAAGTACATCTAGAAACAATATAAGAAAGAACAAAGAAAAAAGTAAAAGAAAAAAAAGTTTATACTGGAAACATCTCCTCTTGGCACCATGCCAAGGCGTCAAATTGGCAAGTTTGTGCGAAGGCACCCATTTAAACTCGTCCACACTACGTCTGTTCCACCGTAGGCCAAAATTACTCCCTTCCGGTGTCTTAAAGGCAGCTTTCAGGAAAATTCGGACGAAAAGTATAAGAAGTAGTGAATATGAAAGCCGAGATGCCTGGTAACAGGAAAGTGGAGAAAAAACGAATGGAAGTGGCCAAAAACCCAAGAAATAGAACCCCTCCACCATTGGTTCTGGGCGCGGACGACCTTTCCGTCAAGACGCGGGTAGTCCGCATAGGTTTTCCACTGGCATTACCAAGACGTAAGCATGAAGGGATGTTCGGAAATGCGACAGCATCTATTTTCATGTGGTCAGTTTCAAGCTAAAAGTGAGAAAGCGCGCTCGATACATTCAATCCTGCCGATCTCATCGACCAACCGCACCGTGACCAACCCCTAATCACGTCGCCTGGAGGCGGGCTGTCCTTGTCCAAGGCGGCTTGTCCTGACGAGGCCGCCTCCGCCACAGCTCAAGGGGGCGCCTTCCGCGGGGGATTTCGTCATGCATAGGCCTTTCAGACCCGTAGTTTTTCACTCAATGCCTCCTTATGGGATTCCCTGTCACCCACATCATCCCAAACACTGTCTTTAAAGTGATTGCTGCAATAAGATGGACTTTTTTTGTGGACGACGTTGTGTCATAAAAAAATGTCGTCATAAGGTGATCACGCAAGAAGGAGTTGAATGGTGTGCGCTGCTGCAGAGCACGTTTTCAGAAATGTCGAGGAGTTGAGGGCGTATAGGTTATACTAGATGACTTCCGATGTTGAACACATGCTGAATTCGGTGTTTTCACGATCAGAAATAAATCTGACATCAGCATTAGGAGTAACTGAGCATACGATGTTATTTATTGAAATTATGCTTATAAACCCATTGATCTCACACCCGATCACTGCCTAGGTATTTGATCTGGCCACCCAGTATTTTGACTGTCTATTTGACTAGGCTTTGATCGGGCCTGAGGAGTATATAAATCCCAGGTTTTGTCTATGTATCATTCCATTCCGATGTTTTCTAATAAACCTACTTCCGCCACGCACAAGGCACAACAATCAGAATGTGGGTAAACTGATTATTGATCAGTGGATTAGGAAGGAAGAATGCTCGATAAGTGTTGATCATTACTTTGAAATAAGTTTTTATCAATGGGTTCGTAAAGTCTCAACTCAGATGATAATTTTTAACTTTCGTCAACTTGAGCCAACGAGGTTGTTAGATGGGATTGTTTGTTGACAGGCTCACATCTCGAACATATGGCCTTCTTCAAAGGCCTAAACGTCGTACAACATTTAGGATTTTGTCCACCACATATGCCGCGAAACGCTCCATTCCCCAACGGTTCTGACGGAAAGTTTAAACACTGACGAGAGAGAGATGTACATGTTCCGACTGTAAATATTTTCAAGAACAGCCTAGCATCTCTTCTTATTCACTAACAACAACAACTAACACTGGTGGCGTCGTTCCGCTCTTGCGGTGTGAATTGAGTGAGCTTTCTCTACGGGGTTTCTTCAGCTGTTTCCCTACTTTTGCGCCATCACCGCAAGGTGGATGAGGCGTTTGGCTGTATAATGGGCGAAATCCTAAATCTGAGTCACTTTTAGGCTATTGAGAAAGACGGTTTGTCCGAAACGTCAGGCCATCAATGAACAACTCCACCTAGCAACCTCGCTGGCACAACGGAAGAGTGAAATTATAAACGATACCGAGGTTTTACGAAGATAAGTGGTAATTTATCTGAAAGCGCACCACATCTGGAAGATGGTAAGCGTGTGCTCTGTGTATGCATATACGACACTGATTTCCACTCAGTGCATAGTGGGCGAGGAAACTTTCGAAGTTGGTCTCTGCTTTGGGATACGCAACGCACTTAGCGTCCAGCGTTCTGGCCCATATGCACAATGCCTTGCGAAAATGCCAAGGCATAATTCAGCGATATTCAAGTTTCTCAAGAGATCTGATACCAGTTCACCGACCCACCAGTGATGGAAGATTAGCTAGTTTGGATTGAGGTGATCCATGTTTGATCCCGGATTTTGCTATTGGGAACGACGCCATCATGTTACCATTTATTTATTTTTATTCCCGTTGTGAAAAACACTGAGCGTTTTGTACTGATCCAGCTCAGTTGAAAATAAGCTTTAGAGTTTTTCGAGCAATGTGAGTGGCACTTATGAGAAATTACCTTCATGTTCCCCAGTGTCACTTCACAGGCACCCCATTGTCAATCATTTATGCTATTTCCATTGCAAATGAATAAAGTTGATTGACAACAATGAGCAAAATTCCTGAAAAATCAATGGTTACACAGTTTGTGAGATCTCATAAAAGAGAAAATAAAATCTTTTCAATATGTTAGCCAATTACACCATCGACACTGACGACCATCGTCTCTACTCGAGCAATTATGACATTTGGGCCGCGTGGGTGTGTACCCTTATGTCAGGATGCCGCAGTGCAGCATGTCGCAAGCGAAGGAATGCGGACATGCCTGAGTCGCCATGTTGTTGGGTCCCGAAGCTATTAGAAGTCAACTGCGTATCGCACCCCGAGCACTATGTTGTAACCGTTTCGGGACCCAACTACCGCGACGCGCATAGTTCGCAACACTGTTTCGCACGCCGCTCATCGTCATGCGGCATCCTGATGTAAGGGTACACACCCGGGCCGCATTGATACTCAGCTTCGGCTGGGCGGGGCTGCTTCCAGAGACAGCAAGGCAAAGTGACAAAGGCGGAGACGCAGAGATACGCGGCCATGCCCTGCTGCGGGCACCACAAAGTATGAAAGCGGCTTTAAAAACCAAATTCCCACAGTGACAAGCATAAAAGAGGTGTATGAAGAGAGCAAAAGTGAACTATGAAAGCTTGCAGACAAGGCACGCGGGAGTTAAGAATTCCTCGACAGGGTGGCGAACGAGCCGTCGCTTATCCGTTTATGTAAGAAAACATGATTGAATTTGAGTGCTCAACACAAAAATTACAGTAATAAAGCACTTAGTAATACTATGCAATCGGCTAATAGCTCTGATACTGTAGAGGTTATATGGATGTTGCAAAAGGTCGTATTTTGGTCCCCGTTGCTGGGGGTCATACTGAGGCTGACTTTTCCTCGACACCTGTAGGGCGTTCTCTGCTTCCCTAGCAACCAATTGAAAACATGGCTGCGAGAGAGCCACTGAAAGAAATAGTCCGGAAGACGGGAAAAAATCAAATGGTCATGGCGGATGCATAGTTTCCTGACCATTGTAGCGTAGTTGATGGTTCTGCTTCTTGACTCACTCATTGCCAGCCCTGTACAATTCCCTATGATTGGCACATCCATAGATCTCCACCTTCACGAAGTACGCCGTAAGGTACCAATTATCGTGCCAAGGCAAGGCGTGAGGGTGGAGGAGGGAAGAGGAGTAACCAAGGAGGGGAAGTGAAGAATAGCACAGTCAGAGTCCAGGGCTCCAGTGAAATGGTTTCCCTATCAAATGATTAAGTCTTCGTTTGTAGTATAGTATAGTTCGTAAGTCCATAAGTCGAACTATGTACCAAGGATAGAACCACATGCCAAGTTTTGCACTAACAATAAGGTCCAAAATGCAGCAGAGATATATCGCCTCAATTTTCGTCCTTGCGGGTAACGTGGGCTGGGTCGCCAGGGCTGTGGAGCAGAACGGTAGCGCTTACTTGCTCAGGATGCGATGTAAGGAGGAACCTACATGGCGCCTCGAGCACGTGAGCGCTAACGAGATCAGTGACTTTGGAGGAACTGAAATCAGATGCTCCTCTCCACAACCCTTGCGACTACGCCCAAATTACCCTCGTGGATGAAACCTCAAGAATATGTATGTATCTTCATTTTTTCTGTGAAATTTGAAAGTTGCCAGCAGCGAATAAATACGACGCGTGGTTATGTGTATGAGAAACATTCGAATATTCGTGGACAGTTCCCTTAATTAGCAACGCACTCCTACGGAATGGTAAAAACCTTGTTTGTGATCAAGAAGCCTTGCGGATCATTATACGAGATACTGTTAAAATCCATGACGTGTGATTATGAGTGGAAGCGATGTCAACGGAAAATCAAAAAAAATAAATAAAATGGAAGATGAGAGTCCTCTACACTTTTATGATGCTTAGGAGCGGTTGAATAATTCAGCCGAAGTCAAAATAATACATAAATCCAAGAAACTTCACGAACCGTCCTACTTTTGAGGCTATTTTTGATAAGGCTTGCTATTGTTACTGGAATACTTTTAGCAAATTATTACTTTTGACTGGATGTAACCATGAGAGGCGGAAGCGGCAAATGGCGACTGCCACCGGCACGGTCGTCAGTTTTTCGAACAAGTGTCCTCCCAAACCAAACAAACATTCGTCCTTTCGAGTTAGGTGAATCCCAGTCGTCAGAAAACTTAAAAGTGTCATCGGCAGGCTCTCAAGTCATTCTATGTTCGGGAAATCGCTTTCAGCTGCCACTACGAACTTGATTGAAATTGGAGTGGCGCATTACTTTTTCTGAAATGAAATCATTGTCCAGTGCTTGAAACTGCATGCCTTTGTGAATCGTGCACATACTATGAAAAACTTTACATCAAATCACTTCTTGAAAATCATAGCTCGCTATATCGTCAATGGCGTGGTTGAGCAAGTGTATATGAATATTAATATCAATCGCTTAAATGACCACGTGTAAAATATCTGCAAACAAACTCATTAATAATGTAGTTGTAAGTCACAGACAGAAGGAAAGGTCCACAAAGCATTATCAGAATTGTTACAATAGTAAAAGGTCGAACCATACCGAATAGTGATTACAGTAAGGAAGACTAAAGAGAACAGGCTTATTAGAATATCATCAATATGAGATCAGTTACGTCTTGTGCTGTGAGGAAATTCGGTCGATCCTGGGGAAGGTGATAGACGAGGAGAAAGTTCATCAGCTGGCGGGTAGACGACGTGCGGGTAGTGCCCACAAGCATGATCTCTAAAAACACCGGAAGGGGTAAATTAGGCAAATTGGGGAATTATGATTGTGGAGGTGCTCAGCAACATAAGAGTAGAGGAAGAACGACATGGAACTGCGAGAATTCCTCTGCATTACTGCCGGGGTGGTTTGCAGACAGGCCAGAAGCTGAACCGGCCGGCCGCAGTCGTTTTCCGCCCCTCTCCGACGACTGGCCCGGCCGCAGGACCGCTGGACGCCTTACTGCAAGGTCGCCGAAAGACCCCAAGCCGCGTTTTTCCAATGCGATTTTCGCCACATATGACCTTTTCTGAGGTAGAATGTTCGTTTTCAGAAAACATGTACTTCTATATCTCAGTCTTCTCTCACCGTTGTTGGTGTATCTAAGTAGGCAGCGTTAGATGAGTCATCATTATGTATGCTTGTACCCTCTCCTCTCTTTCTGCGAGCCTCTGTTTACAGACGATCTAAGTTGTTTGAGATCAAAAAAACTGATAGACTAGTTTCGAATCAGTAAGGGGGTAAATTATATCAGACCTGCTGTGATTTCACGCGTTCTTACACCTGCCTTCCTTACGCGAAAGTCCGTCCTCGCACTTAGAGAAAGCGAGGAGCGAAAGATAAGGGAGAACATCCTCCTATTCCAAGAGGTGCGGCAGGGATGCCATGAGCTCATTGCGTGACGATCGCTGACCCTTTGCAAAATCGTCCAGTAGGAAAGACGAATTAGCGACTACTCGTGGCCTGATATCAACAGACCGTGCTGAGACCTAGAGAGGGTTGCGTTGAGGCGATGAGGATCGTTCAAGAATTCGCCCCTGGAAGAGTCGAAAACAGTGAGGGTGGTAAGAGGTATAATAATAATCTATATTCTGACCTGAACCGAATCGACGGTGTGGAGAACGACCATGGAGGTTTGAGAGAGTTGGGCGAGAAGCCGGGCAATCTCTTTGTAGTGTACAAGCCGAGCCAACTCCTGAGAAATCAATATTAACCAGGGAACGAATCACATGCGATTCCTCGATGACACTGAGCATTTCAGACGGCGCGCAATATCAAACGAGGCGGAGAGTGGAATCGTCGGCCAGAAAGAGCCGCGTCCCATCGAACCTCGGGTCGTCAGATTCTCTGCGTCAAGTTCATAATTCGAGACTCGGCATCTGTATTTATATCTGTATTCGTGCTGTAAAGATGTCTAATAGACAAATAAAGTGACCCTCTTCTACTGTGTTATTGACTGCTGCATGGTTACGCAATAGAGGACAGACGAGTACATCTACCTGATAGCAGCGAGACGTTCCACCAGGCGAGTGCTCTGAGATTTTTCTTCTCCATTTTACCACTTGTTTTCGTTATTCTGCTTTTACTTCCTGTTGGTATATCCTTACTGTCGACTATCAAAAATGGATGGCCCTCTACATTTATAACTTTACGAGCGACGCTGGGCACCGACCAGTCGACTTATTTATTCGCCACAACGGTCACCCACATTTGTCTGTCTCATGCTACTTAACCACTCCCAGCTTGCTTTTCCTTTGCTCATGGCGGCCATTCAATTACTTATGAAATACTCACACCATATCCCTCTTCGAACTTTCTTCCTATGACCAAACCATCGTCTTCACGACTTCTATCGCAAAGTTCATCTCGCGCCGTTCGTCGCTTCCCACTAGCGAAAACAAACATAGCCGCCTCGCACTTACTGCCACTGCAGCTTGCTTGTTTTTTTCCCCGTACTAATGTCATGCAAGCTTCTCTTTGATGCTAACATTCCAGGCTGCTTTTCCTTTAGTGTTCGTCGCGTATTTTCAAATTTCTTCAACTTTTCAGATCGGTTGAGCACAACTAATCACTTCAATATACTTCATTCTCTCTCTCTTCGCATTATTCTTTTTGTGTGCAATCTCTCTTTATCCGGCCGGGTCGGTACCACTCGGGTAGCGATAACATGAACAGAGTCAGGGGCCCCGTCCATGTTAAGTAACCGAGCGCGAGGCGTTCCGTTTCATCGCTCAGCTCGTAACAGATGCGTTATCCTCTGGAATTCCTGTGTTATCTGATTTTGGCCTCTATTTGAACCGCTTACTCATGACCAGCCTCAGTTGTTCTTCTCGTGCGCCATTTCTTTCACTTTTTTGTGTTTTTCCTTGCCTTTATATTAATATATATAATATTTTAGGAGGCACGAGCACTATAAGGAGATTTTCGGTTGTACCATTTTATAAAGCACGAGCACTATAACGAAACCTCATAGGAAGTGCGTTGTAGAAGGCAGATATTGGTTGTATTGATTTTTGAATTGATTTTACTTTTTGGTCGATTTATCGTGGATGGTGTTTTTAGTATTGGAGTTTAATTACCCAAGTTTGAGGTCGAGTATACAAAAAGTCCCGCGTGGCACTGTGTATATTGGTGCCGAATATCATATACATATATACTCGATTTTATTGCTCCACTGCACATGACATATCAGCGATTCCTCCTCTGTGCGTCGTTTTTGAGATACCAGAGGCACTGAAGTTGTATTGAAGGTGGACTCCTCTACGAGGTAAGGAGTTTTGGTGGGAAAAGACAGCCCGCTGAGTGACACACGGCAAGTTTAAACAAACCGGAGCCCTAGTACTGCCAGATAGACTTACCAACAATCTCGAATGGCTAACTGAATCCACTTTACCGTCGACGCGTGACTGCAGAGGATACCTTGTTCAAAACTTCAAAACTTGCATGCTTTAACGATTCGGAGATTCTCCGGCCCCATCAGCCTGATCTTCGGGTTTGCCGTCATATCTCGCGCACAATCCAGATGTCTACACCTATGTCCGCCATCAACTCGCACTATCAAACAAGACCTGCGACCCAGTGCGTGAACTCGGCAAGGACTGTTCAGGGCTCACAAAAACAACGAACAAGTGACAAACCCCCTGTGGCAAAGCTCGGAAGGCGAGAGTTCTTTCTCACAACCCCACCCACTCCAGTGAGTACATAAGAAGAGCATCCATGCACAAGAACCATTCGTCATGAAAGTCCAGCAAGGCAACCCGGTGCAACCGCTCATCATCGACCAGCATATCGAACGCCTCTACAACGACACCGCAATGCTGATCCACAACGTCAACGCTATCCCCAAAATGCCAACCGCTGAAGAGAAGAGTGGAGGCAATGGATGCTACACTGTCCCTCGTAATGCACCTCTACATGCAGCAAGCGACCCCGCACGATTTAGCTCTGCAACTTACTCTGCCATGCAGAACATCAGTGCCGAGATAGTAGTTCAAATTTCGCGATAAATTCACGATGATATGATTAACGGATTCGAATGATGAAAATTCTATATTTTGATAAAATTTTGAAAAAAAATTGATGGACATATTAGAAATAAATGAATTTTGATGGGATAATCAAAAATCACGCATAAGAACCATTCGTCATGAACGTCCAGTAAGGCAACCCGGTAAGCCGATGTCATCGACCAGCACATCGAACGCCTCTACAACGACACTACAATGCTGAACCACAACGTCACCGCTATCCTCGAAATGCCAATCGCTGAAGAGAGGAGTGGAGGCAATGGATACTACACTGTACCTCGTAATGCACCTCTACATGCAGCAAGCGACTCCGCACGGTTCAGCTCTGCAACTTCCTCTGTTATGAAGAACATCAGTGCCGAGATAGTATTTCAAATTTTGTGATAAATTCACGATGAGGCGATAATGGATCCGATTGTTGAAAATTTTAAATTTTGATAGAATTTTGAAGAGATTTAATGGGATATCAGAAATAAATGGATTTCTAAAGAAGTATTGAAGACAAAGTTTTCGGGAGCGGTTGGTGAAAGAGCACAGAGGAAAGGAAAGAAACACCGAGAGGATTCACAACAGA
The DNA here is from genome assembly GCA_963978905.1 of Trichostrongylus colubriformis. Taxonomy (NCBI): domain Eukaryota; kingdom Metazoa; phylum Nematoda; class Chromadorea; order Rhabditida; family Trichostrongylidae; genus Trichostrongylus; species Trichostrongylus colubriformis. The sequence goes on along the minus strand of OZ022259.1, from coordinate 13,437,798 downwards.
ATGCACTTGACACCTGAATTCGACCAGCGCGGCCATAGCCGGTGATCGCCGTGCTAGGCGATTGGAGCGTTATAAGCTCACTGTAAATGCAGCGATTTCTCGCTGAACTCTTGGATTACGAGTGTAAAGAACCAGCTGCCGGTCAACTTCCCATCGCTGGTTTTTCAGAAACATGGCACAGCACGAGTTCAAGCCCAGATAACCAAGTGGGTCACTTCAAAAATTGTAGTGGATTTCTTGGGCTATGTGGTGCCAGATATTTTAGTCGATGAAGCACTTTGTGAGCGGAAGCCGACATTCTCACAGGATGCTACCTGCGCAAAGGGTACATCCACACAGGTGACGTGTTACTCCTCTAGAAACAATATCGATGCTGAAGTCATATGTGGCCAAACAGGGTTTACAATACCGTGTAACACTACAGGAATCACACATTGCGTTTCAGTGCCACAAAAGCCCATACCCTAGTCACTTGTTCATTATCATTTGGTGAAATCACGATCTCCTTCGAAGTACAAGGTTTCTAATGTTCACCGGCCCCGTTCAAGGCCTCCTAGTACGATGGATAAGAGGAGATACAAGTCCCACTTCCTCGTACATGCTTCCCGACTTCTTCCATATTGCCACAGTATTCCTCCAGTGGTACAAAACACTGATGGTAGCAACGGTGGGCCTTATCATCATGTTAGCACTAAGTTATTTGTTAATCAGCAATATCGGAATCCGGCTTATAATATGGATAATATTACTCCTATCAAGAATGGTTGGACGTCTGGTGGCATATACTATCAAAAATGTCAGGGGCTCCTACAACAAAACAAGCTCCAGACACAGCCTAGAGCAAAAGAAGAAATCTTTTCGAAATCATAGTAATCACTTGACAACTTGACAACAATTAGCTAGTATGTAGATCAATATCATATCACTAACTTTTCAAGCTGTTTTTAAACATTAACAATACTTGGTACTAGTCGTTAAATTTACTCGCTATTTCAGAGGACCGCATACACCATGGCCCAAGAAGACGAGTATCTGAACACTTTCTGCGCTTTTGCCAGCGTGTATCAAGAAGGGGTGTCAGTAGAAGGCAATGAAATCGATATGACAACGGCTCTAGGAGAAATAAATACCCACTCAAAAATGGCCAACATCTTAGATAGCCAGTTGACGCATCACCTGCTGACCACAACAGAAGCCAAGTTCACCGAAGGAGAACTGATTCTTGCTGCTTCATGCTTTTGGAAGACAGCTACGCACCTATGCTAAGGAAAAACTCCACTCCTTGACACAGAGATATATGTTATTCGACGCAGTCTACCGACTGAAGGCCGATAGTGGGAAAATACCTGCAAGAAGAAGAGTCGATTGGCAAGAAGACGACGACAGGACATGAGGAGGTTATCTCTACGGGCTCAGATAGAGTTGGAGTGCATGGATCGCAATATATCGGACAATATGAAGTGACGTGAGCAGAAAAACGGTGCACGACGAGAAAATAGGGAACAAGACTCAATTCGTATCCGTGTTCAACAAAACAATGGATCAGCAAGAACAAAAGCTCGATGACATCGAAAAGATAACAATAAACCCAAACAGCCAGCAGACCGTCCATCCATTACCGTAAAAAAGGAAGCTGGATCAAGAATTCGAGGACGTACCCAGACTAGCAACTACGTACCGAGCATGAGCAAGATTCAGACAATTTCGGATGACGAATACATGGAAAACTCATTGAGGAGAGCAGAGATGAAGAACAAGACGAAGAAGACACGCCGCCCGAGGTCGCGGATTACAAACAGGAACGGGAGCGAGAGCGCGAGCAAGCAAGACGGTATCAAGGTCGACGACAGGAACAGGAGCGAGGGCGTGAGCAAGCAAGGCGACATGAAGCTTAACGTGAAGAACGCCGACGATTCGTACTTGGAGAGAGAACTCGAAGACCTGTACGAAGGACCGGCTGAGTCGCCCGTGGGTGATAACCCAAACGTCCTGGAGCACACCCAATGCGCCGTTTATGGAGCGATGGCACCGCCTCCAGGTGAAGTGATTCCTAATTGGCTATGGTGGGAGTGCCCATGAAGATGTAGCAGGGTTGAAGGTATCGCGGCGCATTTCCTCAGTGCACAAAATAGATGCTGTCGTATCCCCGAACATGTTTGCGTGTTTATGACTCGGGCCCTGACTACGCCTTTTCACAGATAAGTGGTCCGCGACGAGAATCAGTGCTGTGAATGGGATCCTATTTCTCGGGTCACTCGCGATTTCCTTCTATTTTTCTTCAACCCGCATTAATAAGCACCTCGACCTTTATGTACACTGCATTTTTCACAATATGTCCGAATTTCCCCTATCGCTGTCTCCAAGTTATTCTAAATATTTTTCTATGCGTGATCTCTTTATGGGTTCGGTTCAATCTTTTGACGATATGCATGATTCTCGTAACTTTCGGTTTTCTTCTTTTGCGGTACCGTGAACTTTTTGTGCGCGTTTTGGTAAATCCAAATTCCAAGTTCGAGCATTTTTTCCTTCCCGAGTGCTTCGCGGAATGTACATTTCTGACAAGAGGACCGTTAACAAAGGGTACCAAAATGTCGACAGTGCACTCTTGTCATAGAAGCGCCGCTCCTTTTTTCAGTCATCATTCTTCGGGATTTTGTTTTAAGTCTGTTTCAAATGTCGCCATGAACTCAGATTTGAACACTTACCCATTTACTTTACCCGATTAATCACACGATTCTTTGCGTCTGGAATTTGGGTCCGAGCTTCGAAGCTTCTGCCTTTTCTATTTCTCCTTTTAGAAAGTAGCCTTTGGCATGCCCTCTCAAATTTCTTTGTTTTCAGTTTCATTACCTTGTCATCACTCTCTTTGTTTCAATTTCGTTCTTTGTCTCGACGTTGACTATTTTGACTATAATCCCCATCATGAAAATAACAGCTCGTACCATCCATTCTATTAGGTCACGGTAATAGGCGCACACAATTGAGAGCGATCTAATGGGACCATATAAAGAATAAAAATAGTATAAAACAAAATAGAAGTACAGAAAATGCAAATAAAATTATTAAACATGGTAACTCCAATAATAGCACACTTGAGCAAACTCGAACGACTTCAAAGAGAACTGATGGAACTTTGGGGCCATTACCACATCTTGAAATTTTATATGCCCATATTGCCGGTATGTCTTGAGTTCATGTCCTTAATGACCCCTATAGAAAAGACTTTCTATGAGATCACATTACAGTCCAGTCCCCAAGGCTGGCAGGGCGTGGCCTGCAGAGTTGAGTGAGAGTGTGTGGCGGGGTGAGAGGGATCGATACAAGTCCGTAGGCCTCGCCCTGCCAGCCATTGTTAAATGTACTGTATGTAGTTGATTATGCCTTTTCGTAACTTTTACATGTCTATTTTACGCTGTCTCTGTTGTTCTATTTTTTGCAAAACATTCTCTATTTTTCTCTGATGACTCATTGTAACTCGAAGGAAAACTAATCCTTGGCTGATCAAGCCTAATGAATGTAGTCACTCTCTCTCTGCCCATGATACATCGTATATCAGACGCTACAACCCTATAGCGGCGGAGTTTTCTATCGTCACATTGTATTCTTGATGCTAACATAAAAAACTACAACAGCCAAGAAACCGTGTGATAATATAGACCCAACACCAAACTGGAAGGCGGCTTAGAACAACGCAATTGCACCTATGAGCTCCTCGAGGTACATGGAAAGTCCACTACCAACATCTACTCTAAAAAGGTATTCTCGACAACATGCAGATATTCCTGCTAATTCTTGTGGCGATACATGCACTGGAGGACTCAACCTTGCAGACGAAGATGTCTTCGGAACCCTTAGACATTGACGACAAGAGGCTATGAACCAACACATAGAGGTCAACAGCGACATTTCAACACGCCTAAAGACTTTAGAACTATGCTAGAAATGTGGATACAGTTGAAGACGAAATTTACGAACGAGACGATCATGAAAGTGTGGACTTCCAAGAGCATGTACTCCTAGAGTTATGTACGATTGTACTCTGAAAACAACAAATGGAACATCTCAAGTTGGAAATGGCTCCTTTGCGGCTGGTGGAGGAGATGCCTCCGGCAATCTCGGCTTCGACGGGCCACTGTATTTCAGCTATTCAGACTACTCGGACTCAGAGGAAGGTGTGGAAGGAGACGGTGGTAAGGGAGTCTCGGGAACTGAGGAGACCCCGAAGAGCACAGACACTGTGAAAGTTCAGAGACAGGATGTCGACCGGATACGACAAACTCTGAATTCACGGAACACGTAAGGAAGACGGGGATGTCGCCAACTCAGCGACAATGGACCTCCGTAAAGTTTCTGTTAAATTTCTCCTTACCAACGTGGACTACTATGGCACTGCTCGTGAACGAAACGGGAATTCCCCGCCATACTGATTGCGGAAGGTACCTCGCCTGGGTCTCAAGAGAATACCCCCATAAGGGATAGCAGGTGTTCGCAGGCGACGGTTATACCAGCGCCGGTATCAGTAAGGGCGAACATGCAAAGACCACTCACTCCAGCAGAAACTTGTGTCACGAAGAATTTATTATTTATTATATTATTTGTTTATTGGTCGCGACCCAAAGAGAGAACTTGAAGAGGGATGGTGGGTCAACTCCTAATAGCTTCAAAACCATGTGACTCAGAGGAGGCATGCCCACTACACGAGGTTCACGTGATAGTGTGGGGTAGTTATGGGGAGTACGCGCAAGTGGCTTCAGCAGGGGCAGGAGCGTCGCATAATTAATGCCAACGTATGCAATGCGTAGGGATTGGGCTACTCTCAGAGAAACTATGATACGGCAGAGAAAGGTCTAGAAAAGAAATGTCTAGAAATCAAAGGGGAAGGCAAGGAGAAAGGGAACGAAAGCTAGGCTCTAAAAAGAAACTAGTAGTGGGTGGAGGGTGGGTGTCCTGGCGGCTTGCACGACACGGTCAATTAGGTTGTCTCAGTCCTGGACTGTACACTTTCCTGTAGTGAGAGCAAGATACCAGTTGCTGAGGTTGGTGGGAATTAGATTATGGAAGATGGTGAGTATAGGTGGCGAGGACAAAGCGTCAAAGGAAGAGCATGGTGTCTAGGAATGAACGTGATTTGGGTACTGGCGTGAGCTGAGCGGTCGGCGGGAAGAACTGCAGATGAGAGTCGTTAGCTGCCACCATCAACGAAGACGATGTACGCAGTCTATCACTGATGCCCTATTCATTACAACGCCTGAATATTGATTGATGAAGGTGTTCCAAATAGAGACTTAAGGGGAGATTTCGTTAAAAAGTGTGGGGTAGTATTTAAGAAGTCATCCAAACCAAGCCGAAGCTGACACTACAAACGCACACGAATTCTTATAAATAGAGAAAGAGAGTCCAAAACACGAGCAATCAGTAAGAATTCAGGTGAACTTACCGAATTCACGTGTGATGAGAAAATAACATCTCCATATAATCAAAAATAAGTTCTCCATTAAATCAATTCACATAGAGTAAGAAAGCATCGACCCTGAGAAAGGAAACAAGTGTGGGTTGCAAAAAGAAAAAAAAACATTACAGCAACTGGTGAGAGCACAGTGTTTGTAAACCAATACTATGGACAACATGTACGCTTAAACACACGACCTACCAATAAAACACATAAAACACAAAACAGACACTAATATAAGATTAGCACGTTCATAATAAAGAAAATACTACAGAATATCCTGCAAGATAGGCAAAATAACAAAACCGCAAAATCGCAGAGTCGCAAAATCGCAAAGTCTCAACGCGGCCTAAGATGCGCGAGATCTAACCAGCTGACAGACAAGTTGCGGATTAATAAGGGAGTGTACTATTAGGTTGTACCAAAAGTATTGTAGGATTTTTGAAACATCACATTTTACTATTTTTTCTTCCAGCGAACAACAATCAGGCAACAAGGTATTCATCATTCTTATCGACAACACCCTGCCCTCTCATAGGTAAATCGTTGATTCCCTCCTCCTAGAACTATAGGTTTTATAGGGGGGGGGGGTTTACATATAATAGGTTTTGAGAGTTGAAGAAGTCAAGAATCGCCTTTGCAAGCATGTCATAATCAGCGATATTTCTCTTGGCCAGGAAGGATTCAAGAGGATGTGTAAGGTGATAGTCAGAAGGGGCAATGTCTGGATTGTATGGCTGGTGGAGCAGCACATCTCAGCCCGGCTCCTGTAGCTTGGCCTGGGTACACTTCACGACGTATGGCAGGGCGTTGTCATGAAGGAGGGTGACCGCGGACCGCGCTTTTCTCGAATAGCGACGGCGATCTGCTGGAGCTGGTGGGTGAATACGGAAGCGGGGACTGTCTCGCCTTCAGCCAGCACCTCTTAGAAAAGCATTCCTTTCGCGTCCAGAAGCAGCAGGAAAAAATCTTCTTCGGATGGAGGTCGGGCATGGGCTGCGTTGGCGGCTCGGCGTCACGTAGCAGCCAAAAGGCGCGGAGTGCGCTAGTATCGTACATGTCCCAGCTTTCATCGCCTGTAGCCGAATAGACGAGAAAGTCGTTGCGATGTGGGCGGAGCAGCAGCGATTGACAGATGCTCACACGTGTACTCTCGTGAGCATTCGTCAGGGCATGAGGTCCATCGCGACAGCACCTTCCGATAACCGGGCTCGTGGAGGCGACGATTTACGGTTGTAGGTGCTTGTCCACTCCTCTCCGCAGGGTCGCGCATGGTGGTATCAGGATCGGCGCGAACGACGGAAAGCAGCGTCTCGTCGTCGAATGCATGTGGGCGTCCCGTGAATGGCTTGTCTTCCATGTCAATCTCACCGTTGCTGAGGCTGATGAGCCAGCGGCGCACGGTCTCGTAGCTCACACATCCCTTGCCCAATGCAGCGTTGATAGAGTCGCAAGCTTCCGTCGCTTTGCTGCCCCAAAACCACTCATAGTAGATGACACCGGTGTTGGGTGAGTATCGACTTCGGGCACTGTAGCTCTCTCCACGGAATCTGGTGGGTTGATATATATCTTACTAAAAAGCTTAGAGAACATTCAACCATATTCCTGATTAGACCGTGGCTGTGATTTCACGCACCCCTATATGTACAAGGATGCTGAATTATAGGGGAGCTGCAGTTCGGACGGAGACCCCTTTCACCTCATCCCATCTTCTTAAGGGTATATTTACCATAGCTCATCAGCACCCGCATGTTTAACAAGTTGATAAACTCATGTGCCCAGAACACATACATAGGGTTCGGGTTCCGAGACTAAAGCATTTACCAACAATTCAGCATTATTGCAACATCTTTTGCTTAACGCGCAGCTGCGAAAACCAGCTGCAAAAAAATCAAAAATCATTAAAAATTATTATTAGAGTTTGCTCAGCGTGGCACTGTAAAGGGTGGTTGATCATTCCACTTGTGCACTCCGCCCTAGTTCTTTCAAGCTATCCAAGTTTACCAAGAAAGTAGCATATTACTGCTTATTTAATGGTTTCAGAACATACAGTCCATTTCCCGTCGGCTGGCAGGGCTAGGCCTACGGACTTGTAGCGATCCCTCTCACCCTCCACACACTCTCACCCAACTCTGTAGGCCAAGCCCTGCCAGCCTTCGGGAACTGGACTGTAAGTGCTGGTGGCTCATCTTTCGCCTTGCACTTCAGGACCCAACAAGTGTGCTCTTCTGTAATATCTCTGAACAGAGCCTGAAGTACTCCTCAAGACTTCACTCGTCGCCAGAGGTTGAAGACTCCTACCCTGTCTCAAGGAGGAAACAGTGAAAAGCACTTGGAATTTTCATCCTCCCTTAAACTTCGCGATTTTGCGATTCTGCGAATTTTTAGTGCCGCGGCCAGGGCACGCCCAGATGTCGAGGAAATTGGCGGCTTCAGTACGATTCCCCTCAACGGGAACCCATGTACGATCTCTTTCTTTCAACATCTACATAACCTCTACCGTATCAGTAACTGTTCCCGATTGCATAGTACTACTAAGCATTTTGTTACTGTAGTTTTTTCGTTGATCACCTGAATTCAATCATGCTTTCTTACATAATGGAGTCAGCTGACGGCACGGTCCGCTTGTCATTCAGCTTAAGACCACCGTTGACTTCTGCAATTACGACCACCCATCACGTTTGTCAAATACAACCCTCTGTCGAGAATTCTTTTACCCCCAGTGTACCCTGGTAGCGCGCACGAGAAGTTGCAGAACTGAAAATCTCAAGGTCGCCAAGTCGCAAGGAATGTGCAACACCACAAAATCGCGAAGTCAGACGGCGGCCTTTGGAGGTATCACAAAGTGGAAATAATACCACGCAGCCCACACCAGAACGTGGGTGTGTGCAGATCTGACAGCGAACCGCTTCGCGGCGTTTTACTCGCGGCGCCACCAGTCGACTCGCCGTATCGATTGCCCTTGGGAGCCAGCCGAGCGTGACTGCGTCACGTCTGCGCTTCCACTCATGCCACACTGCCTCGCTTGAACGCTACCATGCCCTGCCACTGCTTTCGCACCCGCCGCGCCGCTCGCCTCGTGCAGCCGCGCGATTCGCTGTCATATCTGCACACACCCCCCGGGCGTAGGTTTGAGATTAGTAATCATGACGTAGAAGATGCAAATCAAATACATGCCAACGATTGTGCGAAATAAAGTGAAGTGGAATTTGCACAAAAGCGCTTGACGTAACGCTCGGTCAACGAAAGGTGACACGGAAAAAATCATGTCGAACTTTGCATGAGGCATAGAGGCCTATAGAGGCACCCTCTAGCGAAAGGTGAGCTAACGTGGAGCTGTTCGGGATTTGCTTCGCGAGCCTAGTGAGGGGTCCATTGCGCTATCTGGCCTGCAGTGATCATTTTTTAAAGCTATTCAAGTGCGAAGGGTTCTGCCTTCACGTACCACCAGCCTTAAGTAAGATCAGACGTTTCACACTGTGCAAACCTTAACTGGCACGACTTCTTCTAAGGGCCTGTCGATCGTTTCGGCTTCTTTACAGCACTGGGAAAGCCGTGTGTAATTGGCGCCGTCAGTTGGTCAGCATTGTTCCTCATCATCAACACACACTCATCGCAAGTGGGACTGGGACGCGGCACATGGCGCCAGCGACAACCGCGGTCGAGTGACGTGTTCCGCCGCTGAAGATGCTCATCCTGACAGCAAACCCGCTGCTGCTCTTGTTGCTGTTGCCACTATTGCTCAGCTTAATAGCACCATCACTCAGCCAAGTTCTCGAAAAATCCCGTTCGGTATGGGTCGAACAGGGGCTGGTCCGAGGAAAAATCTACAACTATGACGGTCGACATATTCAGATATTTCGTGGTATTCCCTATGCCGAACCTCCACTGGGGAGCCTTCGATTTGCAGTAAGTTTTAAGCCTTCAAAACTTCCTTGACTCATGAATCTCACCTCTTTCATGTGTTTATTAAATTAATTGATCGGCATTCTGCATAGCAATGACCTAATGCAAAGGCTTGGGATTTTTACTTCAGCTTTGAGCGATTTTCCAGGTAGCAAATATTGAATCAGGTGTGGACATTACTGCTGAAAATTGTTTTCCTAATAAAGTTCATGAGAAAACAGAAGGAGTGAATTCGAGTTTAAATTCTTTTCATTGATGTGATCACGTTGAAATCCAAGAACTATACTTGTCAGCTGACAAGGGAGACAGCTGAAATTTGACTTGCCAAGTACTGAAAACACTTTTCGATCCAACTTATTGGCAGTGACATTTATTGTCGAAACGAATATGAATATATGCGTCAGCTAACGCTCCGACCCCGTCGATTTTGTCAGAGCCTGGAAAACCCAAGATAAATGCGTCTCATTCTCAAACACCATTCCAAAATTACAAACTGATCCCATAGACTAGAAAATTTGAGATGGGCGTCTCAAACGACATCTGCAGTCGATATCAATTTCAAGCACAAGTGGATGTCACTTACATCACCTTCAATCTGACTTAGTGGGTTACCCGACCCATCGGCATGGAGCCAAAGATGTTCTTAGCCCGTATAGGTTGAGAAACGGGATGAGATCAATACTTGTGGTTAAGCACTCTTCCTTTCCCTTCATTTCATGGCATGGGGGTCAAACCAAAATGCTTCCAAGCGCTCGGGAGGTTCGGACTTCGACCTTTTTACATTTTACTACAGATTATTCTGGTAGTGCAGCTACTGGGGAATCGTGGATGCTGAGGCTGTGTTCATACTTTGCCGTTCCGGTAGCAGGGCGTGACTGCGTGTCTCTGTATATCCGCCTGCGCCACCCTGTTCCGCTGTCTGCGTCGTCTCTGCACCCCTTCCATTCCACTCTGCTCGCTGCCTGTGAACAAGCCACCCCCTGTCGGCGCAAAGTATTTACGGGCTTTATTGGAAGCGTGCTGGGTATTATTTGGCATGCACTAGACCTCAACCCTCCAGCTACTTTAGGGCTATTCACTTAATACATTCTCTGCTAAGCGGGACTTCTTGTTTATTTACTATTCTTTATTTTGTTCTTCTTTCCGCTTTAGAGCATTCATCCCCCTGGTTACGCCATGTCCTTTGACGCATCAATTGATCAAATAAATAAACAAGTTAATTAATTAATTAATAAAGCTGTTTGGCGTGTAATCAACAAGATGCCGCACTGTCGCTGGAATACATAGATGTATATTAGCAGTGCGACGTCTTAAGGAGCTAGTATTGTGGCATAATAAAGCAAACTTTCATCCGCTTTGATCATGATTTTTCTCTCATATTGACTTATTCGCTTTATTTTTCTGCGATAAGGATCGAGCAAACTAGTTCCCACAAAACTGAGGGCGAGGAGGCTTGAAAAGGAACTTCCAGACTCGGCTAGGGCTCTCCTTCAAAACAACGTGCTCTCCCATCATCGCTTCTTTGACTACTTTTCTCTGTGAGCCTTGAACAAGCACTTTTGTGGAAAATCTTCGCTACGAAGACATGCTTTTCTTCTTTAAGACCCTCACTTACAGTTCAAAAGTTGCTCAGACAATGACATAGTTCCTCGCATAATGATAGCCAATGCATAGGTGATAATTATCAAATTATAATACTTGTTATTCAAGCGAGGAAATTTTTTCAAAATGTATCGCAACTCAAAATGTATCAAAATGTATGCAACACCTTCTCTCACATGTTGTACAGGGTGCGCCAAAATTACGTGCGCGAGGTTGCGGTGCTTGATCTGTTTATTTTTTTGTAGCGATGAGGGGTCAAATGGCTACAGGGCTTTCAATCTGGCTCTCTTCTATCACCATTCAAAAACACAGTCATCAGCGTTCGTTTCTCATAAAGTGGTTGGCTCTCATACTCTCCGATCAGCTCGTTAAACCATTCAGGTTGGCGCGCGACCGCGACATTGTTTTCTCCAATGAAAAATTCTTCACGATGGAGTGGACCTTCAACTGGCAAAATGATCGTGTGTTTTGCACATCCCTTGAAGAGGCTAACGACAATGGGAGAATACAAAACGTTTTGGTTATCCAAAGAAAATCATGGTTTGGGCCATCACTGCGTATGGAGCCGAGCCAGCACTCATTTTTATCGAAGAATTTACCAAAATCAACATAGAAGTTTACTTGGAAATCTTACTGAATGACACCTTGGTGCCGTGGACAAAGTGCCATTTCGGACCTCGCTCATTCGTGTTTCAGAACGATACGGCACCGGCTCATAGATAAAAGGTGACAAGCAGTGGTGTCAAGACAACCTCCCAAGCAACGTCAGTGCTCAGAATTGGCCATCGAGTAGTCCCGATCTTAGTCCGATGGACCATTCTGTATGGTCCTACTTGGAGAGCAAGGCCTGCTCGAAGCAGCATCACACGATTGAAGCCCTAGAGAAGGACCTGAAGAAAGCTTGAGATCAAATCTTCCCGGAGTACCTGCGCGCCACGGTGGACCACTTCCCATCTCGTCTTAGGGCCTGCATCCGTGCCACAGGAGAACATTTTGAGTTGTAATCATATATTTTGTTGCTTAATGCTATCAATAAATTGTTACCAAAAAAACAGTCCGCAACTCTTTGTTTAGCCGTTTCTATAACGGTGGATATCTGCGCACGTAATTTTGGCGCACCCTGTATGTATTATGAATGCATTCGAATGAGCAGATCACATTAACACTATCGGCAGTTTGATATACCATGAAAACTTTTTTCAATATAATTTCAAAGTATGTGTCCACGACGTTGGGAGAATTCATCACCCGGCGATTAGGTAATTTTTCAGCACCTTCGATAATTTTCTGTCCATACAAATACTTTTGTGCATTCATTTTTTCTTTGTGGTACAAAATGTATTTGATGCCTGGTTATCCGTCTGTAACAAGGATCAGAAGTAGTGCTTTATCCGGATGACTTTTCAGTGTGCGAGATCTCATAATTTATCAAGTGTAGTCTGAAATAAGAAATCGCGATCAATTTTACAAAACCACACTACGTGGATATCAGTATTGTTGCGCTTTACGTAGTAACTAGACATTTTGGACAAATATGTATCCAGTCATCAAGCCACTGATGTGATTTTGTCCCATTCAAATATTATAAAAATTAGTCCGGAAGCTATCTTTTGCAAGTTTTGTTAGTTGACAGGATCCATCTGAATACAACGAATCGCGCGGATTCAGGACATTCTGGTAGTTTGCAGCTGTCACTGCATCGATTTTGTCGGTCGCTTCTTTTTTCTTATGCCCCTTCACTTGTGCGCAAATTTGCTGACACTTACTGTCATATTCCACACTATGTCGAAATTTGACCCTTTCGGTGAAATTTGCTGACACTTACTGTCATATTCCACACTATGTCGAAATTTGACCCTTTCGGTGTCATTAAGAAGGCACGGTATCGTCATCGACCACCTGCAGTGCACTGTGAAATCCGTCGCCGAACATATGAGTATCTACGTGAAAGCAAAAGGATCGAATTTCAACCAACTTCTGTGTTAAATATTGATCGTGTAATAGTATCCTTCACTTCGATAAGATTGACTTACTTACCTGATTCCTACTCATCCCTAAAGTTTATACTTAAAAACATAGCGTCATACTATACTTTCCGACCACTCTATGTGTGTGTACACATGTACGGACAAAAATAGACATGACGGTACACAGGCAGACGGTAACATAAATATACGACAAGTTCTCCGCTGAGAATATGAAACGTTAGGAAGTCACATGAACAGTCCCGTGTCCGATTGCGGCCCCGTTCTGTCGGGTTTATACAGCTTCACACTTTGAGGAGATGTATCTAGGCGGATTCTTACATTTCGCGAGAATCTTTGCATGATGTCCTCCCTAGGCAGAACCAACTTGAATACGTGGGTAATAGAAAAACTCATTTTTCCGTGCACGATTTCTTAAAAATACTGAACACGCATAACATTCCTGAATGTGCGCGCTGGTGCGGTCGATGGCGAAATCACACTGATTGCTTCGGTGGATGGGTTCTTTTAAATCTCACGAATAAAATAAATCAGGCTCTATAATAGTAGCGCTAAATATATAATTTCAGAAGCCAGTAAAGAAGACGCGATGGCACCAAGAGCTGTCTGCTGTTGACTATGGCCCACCTTGCGTACAGTTCATGGATTTCCATCGTTACGACAAGTTCTCTGCTGAGAATATGAAACGTCAGAGCGAGGATTGTCTCTATTTGAATGTTTTCAGTCCTTATGTGAGTGATCTGAATACTTCTATGACAGGCTAGCTCTAGCCCTACCATTTATGGTATTTGTTGTAGGACCACGAAGATGAATCAAAGACATTCCCGATCATTGTTTGGATTCATGGTGGATCTTTTCTGGCCGGCTCTGCCGACACTGGAATTGATATGGAGGTAATTGCTACATACGTCTAAAGTAGGATATCTATTAAAATTTGTTAAAATGGACAATGTATCCGACGTACCCCACTTCTTCTGAATGCGCCATGCATTCGTACTTTTAATCGTTAGATCATTTGTGTGTGGTTGGCTTATACAGCGAATTGACTGACCAGCCTATGTATAATATCCTATGACTTTTATCGCAGTACCACGAAAACACCCGGACGACCTCAGTACGAATTCACCGTCGTCGCATGGGTGGGGTGTGAGCAAATATGACAGCGAATCGCTTCGCGGCGTTTTACTCGCGGCGCCACCAGTACGACTCGCCGTATCGATTGCCCTTAGGAGCCGGCCGAGCTTGAGTGCCTCACGCCAGCGTTCCACTAATGCCACACTCCCTCGCTTGAAGGCTGCCATGCTCCGCCACTGGCACTAGCACCCGCCGCCCCGCTCGCCGCGGGCGGCCACGCGATTCGCTGTCATATCTGCACACACTCGCATGGATGTGCAATGATTAAGGATGCGTTCCCGTACCATACTTATGGGAGCACTTGTGACTACACCTTTTCGAAATTGTTATCTAATGTTAAGTATGGCAAAAAACCCTTCATTTCGACGAAAGTGTTATGTAGAGGAGTTTGAAGTAACGAAAAAGCAGGCTTGATGGATTACGTATTTAAGGAGCGTTGAATTCTAGACTGTGGCTCGAAACTTCATATTCAAAGGAATCACATTCGTTACAATCAATTATCGACTCGGACCACTAGGTAAGCTTCTCTTTTTCGCGCTTTTTCAAGAAGTAGGGCGGTTGAAATTGGCATGCCAGCCATCACTAGCACGTTAAATGGCTAACTGACACGAGATATCCAGTGTCACTCTCCATGCATGCAAGCCACTGCGATTTGAGATCGATTTGCAATCCAAAGGTGGAGCGAGACTTTTGATAACAGCGCTGCACCGTGGTTTTGGTGACACTTCCCTTACTCTTGTCTTCGTTGATGTTTCGAGCGGTTTAAGCTGCATTACGCCCTATCCTGAACTCACAGAAAAAAATCACGTTTACATATCTGCAATTAAAATCCAAATTATTGACAGAGAAAAAGATTCTAAGAGCATAAAACAAGCTTTCGAATGCCATATAACACTTTACATTGAAACAGCAAATTTGCGTAAAATGCAAAAAAATCAAGGCCTGCATTCCTTTTGCAAAAACCTAATACGGTATGTCACCCCCTGAGATTCTAACCGAAATGTGTATCACTTTGAAGGGAAGGCTGGGTACATTTCCACTTATTTGAGAATCGCGTGAAAGACGATATCGCCATATTCCAGGCTTCATTGTTACGCGATCGGGCGATAATGTGGAAGGGAATTTTGGTATTTGGGATCAGGTGATGGCTCTTCAATGGATCCAGTCAAACATAAAACAATTCGGTGGCGATCCTACTCGAGTCACCCTGATGGGTGAATCGGCTGGCGCTGCAGCCTGTAGTCTACTGGCTCTCAGTCCCAGAACTGAAGGTTAACAATGATATCTCCTAAATTTATGTTGATACTTGCGTGTCAATGCCCTACACCAGGACTGGCCCAGCAAGCAATCATCATGAGTGGATCAGCCACCGCTGGATGGGCTATTCATCGGCATGGACTCCCTAGTTGGAGCTTAGAGAATCTTGTCAGCTATCTGAGGTGAGCCGTTCTAATCATTCTATGGCTTTCTGTTCAGTTCCATCATTCACAAACTTGTTTTCTTTTTTTGAAATTTGTCTCTATTACCTTTGTGGACTACCGAAGTTCCTGGATGGCATTGTATGGGGTCCACTCTAGGTGTGTGCTATCTCCTACAAACAGGTTGAGCTGAGAGTGATAAAGGAAACTTACCCAGTTGAGCAGTTGGGGAGAGGTCACGGAATGAAGTCGAGATTTTTACC
Organism: Trichostrongylus colubriformis; assembly: GCA_963978905.1. NCBI lineage: Eukaryota > Metazoa > Nematoda > Chromadorea > Rhabditida > Trichostrongylidae > Trichostrongylus > Trichostrongylus colubriformis. Next base: position 13,422,041 of record OZ022259.1, on the reverse strand, counting down.
CGGCACCTTTCAAAAAGTTCGATCATATTCAAAAATCGTAGAGATATTTGCACGCGTGTTACCCTCATCAATAAATTGTAAGAGTAAGTCTCCGTTTTTTATCCTCCCAACCACATACATTAGCGCTCAAAAGTGTGCGGCCTAATGGTTTTTCACTTGGGTTTTTCACTTGTTACTTTTTTGCGATTGCGACTGGACCGATCTGAGAGAAATTAGTGTGTAATACTTGGAGACACTGCATACAATATACCATACTATTTTGGCGCTGAACGGTGTAAGTACGGGGTGAAATGCAATTTTTTGTTTTTGGAGTGCCATTCCTGTGCCGTCCCGCTCTGCCGCTGTCATCAAAAGTCGTGGTTTTCGCACAGAATATTGATGTTTTCTGAGGCTTGCCAGTTTTATTTTTTTGTAAAGAAAACCGTTTTTCTTGACTAAGCCTTTTCCTTTGCTCTGGTGGTTTTGTAGTAAATTTTTGTGAAAAACCGTGAAAAGAGTTAAGCGGCGCCCAAGTAGAGGGAAATTTGACAATCAAAGGTTCAGGCACCACATATCAAAATTTTGTCAATTGGTCAAGTAGAAAAAAAGTTATGACAAAAAAGTTTTGGCCGAAGACTTTTGAGCGCTACTGTATATGCGGTGCCATTAGACCAAAGCGAAGCAGTGAAAGGCACTGGGCGTTTTGGCGAAATTCAATCCATTCAGTGGTCCATCGGTCATGCTTTTTAGCGGCGCCACATGTTACTGCCCTAATTTCGGCGATTTATGAAGGTTTTATGATTTTTCCGTGACTGCGCTCGCATATTCCCTGCTTTGGTAAAACGAAATCATTAGCAGCAGTAGAAAGACGCAGTTATCTCTCTTGCAGCATTCACTTCTTTTGCTGTATCGTGCAGACGCCAAAGGTTGCAACCTGATATCTTAAACAGGACAATAAAAAATATGTCTTCCGTTGTAATTCTATCTGACCAGCGTTTGCACGCTGAAAAACATCGTACGACCGTCTGTGACGCAATAAGGTCGCTTTTCTTATGACAGGATCGATAAAAGCTCGTTCTGAGTGCGGTAGGTGCATCAGCACGGTAATTAAGGAAAAGGAAATGAAATGGCCGAAGCACAAGGAACGAACCCTCTACTCACATTGTCAGTCGAAGGAGAAGCGGGGTTGCGTTTGGAGATGCGCTACTGAGATCGGCCCCATTGAGCTGTGATGCGTGGCAGCGGGTGTGTGGCGATTGATTGCATTTTCGCGCGGCCGCCCGCGGCGAGCCATGCGGTGAATGCGAGCCGTTTGCAGCTTTTCTGTTGATACAGCAGCAACAACAACAACATAGGCAAACTTCCGAAGCTTCCAATCTGCAATCTCTGAAGATTTTTCATGATACCAGCCCATTGCGTCTCGAGCGGAATTCCAAACGACTGCAGCAAGTCATATTGAGGGTGTCGCGAAGCGAAAATTCGACGAATCGCCACACACCCGTGACAGCGATACGACTTCAAATGACGCGCGCGCTAGTGGGAGGTGTACGGACGGTACAGGGTCCTAATAAATACTCAACCATGATGCTTAATTATTTATATTTTGATACTTCCAAAAAACCAATGCAACATTTTAATTACTATATATGGCTCATAGCACACTCAAATTTAGTGAGAGGAATAAGTCTTATATATATCGCCTCACCTGAATTTTGCAATCCTTCTTCGTTATCATTTCATCTACAGGGACCCCACATTCGAAAAGTAGCATAGCCTCCCGGATTCAATTTTTCGCGAATTTTGTTAAGGATTGAGCTGTTCTCTCAGTCACATCGGGTCACAAATATATCTCACCATCAATGTTATATGCAGTAGATTTTTCCTAACTACGTGCCTTTCTTTATGTCTCCGCGAATTTGCAAGATTTCTGTGACTGCACATCAAGCGAGATATTTGCAGATGTGAGAGGTTGATCAGTGGTGCTGAATACGCTTCAGAAGTGGTCGGCGATGAGTACAAAGCGGAGGAATTGGCGGAGAAGAAGTGTAATTATCAGAATGAAATAGTGCCTTGTCTGACGGTGAGCACCCAACGTTAATGAAAAATAATGGCAGTCAACTTGAATCGATTGGATGCCTCTTAGCTGGTTTATTTTAAGAAAAGCGATAGGGTGGGCAACACTTCTTTGAGATCGCTTCGTGCACACATTTCCTTCATGGAATTGTGGTGCGGGTTTGAGCAAAAATAACAACAAAAACAGCGAACAAGCGAGCAAAAGCATCCTCTCAAGCAGCATTGTTTCGATTCTTCTGAGAAATATCGTTTAGGATGATCAAACTCAAGAGGAGCAGTTGAACTGTCTACGGAAAGGCCTCAATTTTAGTTCACCACTGTTTCGCAAAGCACTCGCATACGAGGCAAGTCATTTCGTTCCTTGAAAGCACTGGGTGCTAATCGCGTGCGTGTAGTGACGGCTCTATCGTGAAGATGGAGCCAGATGCATCAAGGGTTTTCCAAAAATGATTAAGAACTTCATTTCGAGTATTGAGTAACCACTCTCAGTCTCACTCATCACTGAGGACCCATATGATTTCCATGACAGCCTCCAGATGATAATTTTCAAAGTCGTTTTCCTGGAACGATTCTGTAGTACCCCGTACTTGTTTGGAGTGGTCCCAAAATGTGAACTTCACTGTCTTTTTTCGTTGGATTGTTGAAATCGCCCATCCCTCATCAAAGAGTGGCTCTTCAAAGAGGAAAGCACAACATCCGCCGTCACTCCGCCCACACGCTTAGTTCGTCCCCAGCTTTTAAATCACTGAACTGCAGACCACTTCTTACGATAATCCATGTACAGTTAGGAGTTTCGAAAATGGTCGTAGATGGAGACCTCGTGCCAACATCCGGTGTGGACCTTGTCCGACAGTATGCACGGATACCAATAATGACCGGTGTGGCAAAAAAGGAGTGGGCACATAAAAAACGTGAGTACCACTAGTTAATTATAATTGGTGTTTTTCCATATTCCTATGTCACCTATTTCAAGCTCAGTTCTACAACTTGCATCGAAAGTCGTCGTTGACAGCTCAAGAGGCTGGAGAGAGCGTGTTTCGAATCGTTGAAAGCTCATTTCACGATACATCTCCAGTCAAGCTTAACAATGGAACTTTGCATCTCGTTGCAAATGCCTCATTCGTCCGGTGAGTGCTACTTTCACTGCTAATGATTCACATCTATTTACAAAAATGACAACCTCATTGAATCCGACGCCATTTTTCTAGCCCGTGTTGACGCATTACTATGTTGATTGATAGATTCGTGGGTTTTATCCTCTTTCTTCACAACCCTTTCCCTGCATTCCTACGAAATGTTCCCACGTATTCGATAAGTTTGTCTGCTCTACAGAAGTCTCTTATCGATTTTTTAAATATTTTCAAACCTCAGAAATGGAATACCCAGAAGGCAAAAATTTGCGCTGTCGGTACCTGATCTTCACAGCTCACCTTTGATGTTATATCAAACAGTTTTCCCTCATATGTTTCTATGTGGTGGGAATGGTCAGCATTTCGGGCTTCGGCAATAAGCGGTGAATTGTAGGGGACAAAAGTGTAGGCCTTGATACCCTTGTACATGTCGATCGAGATTGATTATTTGTGAATCTTAAATCAGTTGATAAAAGGAATTTCTGTGCTGCATCTTACTATTGGGAGGCATGGGCGTGTGCACTTATGACAGATTTTCGCGCGGCCGCACGAGCGACGCCGCGGATTTCTTCGCATGGAATTGCGTACATTGCAACACTCCCTTCAGTGTTACGCCCGAATTAGTTATTTCTTAATTAGGGTTGTTATCATGTAATGCTACTGTTCTTTGACTTTTTATGTCACTATTTTGTCTTTTCAGGGCACAAAAGTTATTGCTCTCTAAATACTGATGAGATAAACAGGTATTTCTCGAACCTTCATGGTGCCAGACCCTTTCTTCCTGAGCGAAATTCCAGCTGACCGCGACAAGTTGTGCTGACGCTGCCGTGAGTGCGACGTCGCAAAGCGAAAATCTGTCATAAGTGTACACATCCCTCTCCCAGGGTTGCTCACACTATATTCGAGCCTTCTTCTCGCACTATTCAAAAGTCAACCTCGTAGCGGTCAGCCTCGTCAGCATGGTGGCGGTATCGTGGTCTACGGCTGCACTGTTCCTCCATAGCTTCATGGATCCCAGCGGAACTATAGGGCTAAGTAGTAATGTGGCACACTCGCATGATGCATCACAAACTGCAGATCATAGGCTCATTATTAGCTGAAAGAAAGGATCCCTTCATTCTACACGATAACGCATGTCCCCACGCTGCACTCACAAACCTAAGAACGTTGAATGCATGGAGCTACGGAACTGTGTGGCATCCACCAGACTCATCTAACCTGCCCCCCCCCCCCCGATTACCATGTCTTCAGGCCACCTTTCTCCGGAAGAAACACTTCAAGACCCGAACGATGCTAAAGCGGCCTTCAACGAACTAATCGCCTCTAGATCTACACACTTCTGGGCAACCGGAATAATTAAGCTTGTACCTAATTGGCAGACATCTACTTATTCTTATAGCTCTTAACTCGAATGATAAAATTTTGTGTGGGGCGAGGTATTTGTGAGAAGGTACAATTAGGGGTCGAAAACCGCGAGAACTCAAGAATGGGGCGCGTGCAGATATGACAACGAATCGCGCGACCGCCCGCGGCGAGCAGCGCGGCAAGTACGAGTAGTTTGGAATTCCGCTCAAAACGCAATGAGCTGGTACCGTGAGAGACCTTCAAAGGTAGGTGAACTCCCGAAGCATTCCACTTGCAATCTTTAAAAATCCCTTACGGTACCAGCCCATTGCGTCTTGAGCGGAATTCCCAACGGCTCGTACTGATGGCACAGCGAGCGGGACTCCGCGAAGCGACTCGCTGTCATATCTGCACACACTCCCAATGATGACATAGTACAATGCGTACCTAATATGACACAATAAATGAATTCATTTAAGGTATATCGATGATCCGTCGAACACGTTCGAAACGAGTCGAGTAGTCTCTGCCCTTCAAACGGTTAGCCGCGGAAGGTACTATGTACTGTAACAACAACTTGTGTAAAAAGTTGCATTTTAGATGGAGGCGGACATTGAATTCGTGGCACCATGTCAGAAAGAAATCGATGCCTATACAGAGAAAAATGTCACAGTTTTCGCTTATTCATTCGATTACGTACCAAAAAGCCCAATTTTTGAAGTGGTACGTTGTAGGATCGTTTTTGTTGTAAAATTTTGATGTTTTCCTAGTCTAAACGATTTTCAGGAAAAGAAAATGTTCAGTTTGTTCGGAAATGAGCCCGTCGTGGTAACCAGAAAGGATCAAACTTTAAAAGGTGAATAAGTTGATTTCCACGATGTGACTTTCGAGGTCGAGTCAATCTCGGAATAATTTGTATTTCGTTCCTTTTTTTACTTTATTATCTGCTTCTCAAAGTTCTTGCAGACCGCAAATTGGAAGCGTTCCATGGACTGGACCATGCCTTCATGTTCTCCAAGGGGTACAGCAGTAACTTTGAAATCCGACCGTTCACCAAGGAGGACGAAAATATGGCAAAAATTCTGACAAATATGATCACAAACTTCGCAAAGTCTGGTGACCCTTCTACAAAGCGGTAGGAGCTGTGCGTGTGTAACGCAGGTGGAGCCGAGGCGGCATCGTCGTCTCAGGGCAACGCGCGCGCGCGACATTTTCGCCGTGGGCGCGTAGTGAATGCGCGGAACGATGTCGCGTAGGCTCCACTTGCACAGCAGCTATTTTTTTTTCGATTGTAGTATTAATGCAGACATTCTTTCAGATTCTCGTGGCCAATGTTTAGCGGCAATAAAACGTTCGAGCACGTCTCCATTAATCTCCCGCCAGAGTGAATTATAAAAAATTGATAGTTTTTATCAGTTATAAAGGTATATTCTCACAGGGTGATCCAAGGTGAACTGCACTGGCCCCATCCGAAATTTTGGAATGTCGAGGCAGAGTTGATCAGCCGTCATGCGACCCAAGAAGGAGAGGCCCAAGTTGATCCAGATGCCGATTTAACCAACGAGGAACGGGTTCAAGTCAGTTTTCAATCGAAAAATCCACATTTTTTAAGAGGTCAAAAAGTATTTAGGAGTTATTTGTTTCAGCTTAGCGCCTACCGACGAGCATGGTGGGCGCTATGGTTGTTGGTAGCCGTGCTGGCGATCGTCATATGGGGCATTGTCATATATGCAGTTGCAACAAAAGGCAGTAGCCCACGGAACAAACCTTATGATAACATCGTCATCACCCGATGACCCTATGTTCCGAGTTCTTCACTACAGTTGTTATTATTCATTTTATTATTTCCAATAAATTAATTATAATTACTATTCAGATAAAACGTATCAAAATTCACTGGAACGCCATCAAATTGAAAGGATTGTAATTCACATAGAGACGATGGCTAGTCACAGCCCGTCTTGTTTTGCTCCGCGCTATACCATTCCAAATCTGAAAATAAGGGCTGAACGTAGAATAAGGGACTGAACTGTTAGTTTTCGAGGGAATCGTGCACAAAAAAATACCATATCTCCTCAATTGGATGCGTTGTACACGGTTGCTAGAGATCATAAGTATCGTGTCGCGCAAAAAATGAAACTTAAATGAAATCATCGGGAACCCTAAGTAAATCAGACGCGCACAGAGGGGTTAGCTCCAGTGGACTCCCAGGATCTAGTATCCACATGAATAAATTGGCTTCCACAGTGGAAACCATAGGACGTCAAAACCCACTTAAAATGTCACGAGAAAAGGTGAATCTCGGAAACAACATACACAAATATCATAAACCGTAATTTTCCAGCCGGAAGCAATTGTGAGTTTTTTGTAGCGTTAATTCGAACTTCCTATTATTTTTCGCTTTTCATATTATACTTGATACTTGGTAATTGGATGCCCCTATCGGAATGTCGAAGCGGAGCCCATCTTCCGCCACAGAGCGCGGTCCCTCGCTGCAGTTGCCCACGGTTCGGAGTGCATGGTAGGACAGTCCGGCTCCACGGAAAAACTCACCGGCGCGCGTGTACGGCGCGTGCTGAGTGACGTCACAGCCACCGCGCGATGCGAAGGTGAGCGATGGCTGCTTTGACAGACACATGACAGCTGAGAGAGCTGGTCATTTTTGGTGTGGCTAGCTTCTCCAACCGTAGGATTCGCCTAAGTCCAGTGACGTAGAAGTTTCAGGAGGCTGCGTGTACTCCGTCCGATGTATAATTATGCGGAAGACACAGATTAGAAAAGTGCAAGCTCACCTATGACCGTGGTGAAGTGACAGCAAATTATTCTCATTGAAGCGCGATGTTTGTAGCGCAGTCCATCGCACACCGTCGCGTCGCGCGCTGGCTGTGACGTCACCCAGCACGCGCCGCATGCCTGCGCCAGTGAGCTTTTCCCTCCTCCCATTGAAGCGCGCTGTTAATAGCGCAGGCCACCGCATACCGTCGCGTCGCGCGGTGGCTGTGACGTCACCCAGCACGCGCCGCATGCGTGCGCCGGTGAGTTCCGCTGTCTCGTTTGTATTGCGTCTTCTTAATGTTGCTGCGCAGGCCCGCCTTTTCATCTTACACCAACCCTATTTTTATTTTGATTTTCTAGTTGATTTGTTGTGCTTTTCGAATTTATACCAATTTTCCGAGGCGGGACCGTGGAATTCCCGATAATCACAATGAAAACAAAGAGGTACTTCTCCACTCACATCACTAATAGTATATTATTCAGTGATCGACCGGTCACTACTATTCGATCTTTTTATTCAGACGCAGTTACGACATCTTGAAATTTACGCAAAATATTTCCCAAGCAAAAACGGGCCCACCTTGTTAACAGTACAAGTGTGATTCTGACATTGATCCATCCCGCAATGGATTCGCTGTTGACAACGACTACAGGCAAGCCGTGCAATGGCCTGCAATCGCTCCTCACGGGCTAGTGAAGCGACGGCAAATCGAAACGTGGATCCAAACTCCACACAATAAGAGCACCAGGGATTACTGCCTGCTGTCAAGCATCCTGGGCTGAAATAATAACAATGTGCTTATTGTTTTGAGAATCAGTAAAACACAATAAGACAGGTATTTCCTACGTAAAGCACAGAGACGTGGCGTCTGTATGCCACTTTATGGTGAGCGGAAGGAGATCAGTGACTCGTCGAAGAGCAGGAAGAATATGTACATGCGCGTAATAGGTGAAATGAATCTGAAAATTGTGCCCCATTCGCAGAAAAAAGATTAGCCAAGCAACCCAGAAACACTAATTCTTAAAAATCGGCAAAAATCAAAGGGCCGCAGATCGTTTCCACGTATCTCTTGAAAATAGCCAAAATGAGCTGTCGTACCTGAAGACTTTTGTCCGCTAAAAATTCAGGAATAGAACGAACACATGAGATTACTGTAGCGTCAGGAGCTCCCTGTGTCACAATATACGATACACGCTCTCCATGAAGTGCAATATGGGCAGGACTCTTGGCGACTTGGTGTCTAAACGTCCGACGGTTAACCAAATTTCACTTTATAATCAAAGCTTCGTCTTACAGGGCGACTTTCAACTGCGGAACGGGAGCGTTGTCCGTGTAATGCCCGCGAAATTCCTTGCAAAAGACGAAATCAGTGTACGGCAGGTCTTGAAGTCGAGACAGCTTCGTGTTGAGATACGTGCTCAATGCTCGCCAGTCTTGGGAGAATATCAGTTTCAAACTGCGCTCCAATACCTTAATGGAGAAGCTGAATACCCGATTGTTTCTGCGAATTATGAAAGGGCTGATGCTGAAATCGGTAGACAGTCTTCGTCCTACGACGAAGACCAATCAGATCGAGGGGCGCTTTTTGATACTAAAGGGCACGTAACTCGGACACAGGATAGATACTCCTCATTGAAAGGATGAAGTTTTTGACTTTAATCAGTCCCTTATGTAGGATGCGCCGCACATGCCAGTTCCATTCACAATTAAGAAGGGCAGGTGAATGCGAATCGGCCCATACAATGACTTGCGCGGCCAGGTACAAGTCAGTGCTTTTATCCTCCCATACGATTCTGTTTCCACCTGGAGAGGTGGAAGGCTTAATTGGCTTAGGCGGGTGTTGATGTTTGATTTGATCCCTGCACCATGACAGTGGATGAGCGTGCCACCAACCACTACACCATCTCCGCCTTTTTAAGAGGAGGTTTTTGAAAGAGTATAAAAAGACGCTTAAAAATTGTTCACGTCTTGTCTTCACGTGGTCTCAAAACATTGCTCTTCTTACTTTTCTAATTCCTTTTCTTCATAGCCTTTTCACTCTTCTGGGCACACTTTGATGTACTTTAATGAAGATGAACCTCAATTGTAGGCCACGCATGTGCCCTTAGAGAGCCCGAGATCATTTTCAAATGGCGTTCCAAGTTTCACATACTTTTCCTGTGCTGCCTCGCAATCTTGTACAGAAACCCTTGAAAGATCCAAAAAGTCTGGTTACAAAGCTTCTTGAAATTTTCGAAAAATTGAAGTTTTGGAATTTTTATAAAAACCTTTTGGAAATTGACTGCAGCGAAACATCTACTGGCATGCCCAGCTGCCTAGAAATTGCGTGAAAGCAGAAAACTGGTTGTCATGTTGTTGGGAAGGAACCGAAGATTCAGAAGCTGAAAAATGATTTCTCCTGGATTTTATGAAAGCCTTTCAAAAATGGCTGCAGATGGCGTCTGCGTGACAAATGATGTCTTGTCTGGAACTCGGTTCTCCCTTAATATCCTTTCACATCATCCTACTTTTAATGTAGGAAATGATGATTAATGTGAGAATTATACGAGGTAAAAGCTTTGTGCACGTTTTTCATCTCACACACACTCTTCCTGAGGTCGCCGTCTTGGCTCGCGACACCGCAAAACAGCAGAATCGCAGAATTGTGAAATCGCGAACTTCGACGGCGGCATAATCTCTCTTTCCCATACCGAGTAATGACAATGTACACGGGGAGTCCAGGATTCCTTGACAGGATGGGTCTATTTGACAGGACAGGAGCAGGGGGGGTTGTACCTGCTGGGTCAGCAGAACGGTCTAAACTTTCAATAGGCACATGAGAAGCGAAGAGTATTTCACAGCGGATCCGCGTCACGAAATGTAAAATAAATAGCTTCAGGTGAGAATACATGCTAGCGGTAATCTAAAAAGGAGGGGGATCGTATTTGGCCGCGTGGAGGGGGTAGTCGTACTAAAGCGGCTATTCCTCCACATCTGCGAGTGCTCTGGTAATGACACTGAGTAACTAACATTTGCGACCACCATACACGTATCTCTGCGAACCGTCTCAATTCCTTTCGCATCCAGCTGACCTTTTTCGTCATCTTCACTTTCGTACATCCATCCAGCGTACCTCTTTTTCGTCTCGAGTACACATCCCATGTACACCTAAAAATGATCTATCATTACATACATGGAAAAGTTTTTAAATTTGACCTCTTCAGAAGTGAAGAAGATTCGAAGCCATACCTTTTCGAGTTTCAGGACAACAGGCGTAGGATTTGCTTTGGTGACGTCATCAGCAATACGACGACCAATCGCGAACGCTTCGGCTTTAGTGGCTCCTTAAATGCAACGTAACTATTCAAAGAGTGTAACATATGTCTACAATCGAGGGAATTTGAAGGCACAGTTTGAAGAAAAAATGAACAAAAGGCCATAAGAATACCAAAAATGAGGCCCTCCGAACACATCCGTCACACGACTACTACGGAACAAATTTTTCCTTGATGGTACTACCTAAAAACACCGGGCGGATGCTATTCTGGCTCACAGTATGGGCTACGGTGGCCTGCCGTTCGTTACTTTGCACACAGACGCCTAACCAGGATGTCGTGTGTGAATTCATTCATTGTTTCACTTGTTGTTTCACAAGTTTACCATCATTAATAAGATCGATTTTGCCCTACGCGACATCAAATGACAGTGGCGTCGGCCCGCCTGACGCGAGCAGTTCGAGGTGAAGCGCGCTAAAATCACAATAACGCCCAAAAGGAGCGTTTTTCAGTGCGATTTTCGCTGCACATTATCCTCTGTGAATTCAAATGTCCGCTTACAGAGGATATTGTTTTAAAAGACGCTTCCCTCATTTCCCTCCGTTCCGATGACTTTGAATTCTTAGCATATAACCCGTTCCACACTGCTAACGTTGTCTCCACTACTGCTTCTCCCTTATTTGGTCGCGATGATTGTGGCCAGCTCCTTTCGCCACGTGAACGCCACGTTGGGAATTGATATGCTCAATGTCAGGTGTGATTTGGCAGCGTGGGCGCGGCTTGATGGAGTTCAAGCGGGCATAGCGCCGTGAGGATGCTATGGGGCGCCGCAACAAGGGTGCAGCGTGAGCAGATATCCATGGGTTTATTTGCTCAAGATGGGCGACAGGCGACTCCAGTAAAAACTGTTCATGTGGGGTCTCGTCGCTTCATTTCTCACAACGGCTCTTGATAGACATGATGGATGCGACTTCACAGGTACCAGAGACCTACATGATACCGATGATACGTCAATGATGCACCAGGAAAACTAAGAGTGCAGAATTTAGAACTAACAGATGGAAAAGGGGCGGAATTCTCGAACTTTCGGTCACTCCTTGTTGTGTTTTCAGTGCTGCACTAGTAAATAACTTTACTTTCGTTTCCTCGGGCAATGAAACTGACCTGCCCTAAATAACGGGATCTATCTCAAGTGAAGCTACTAAACGTTCTCACCAACTACGACGTTCACTATCGCTTCCAGAAAACAATGTCACGATGAAAAATTCCTTCAAAGGCACCGGAAGCGTTATATACGCCAGTTTATGGAATATGCAAGTAGGGTGCTCAGCAGTGTGGCAGAAGAAAGAGCGAAATAAGACTGCGAAAACCAAAAATAGCAGCCCAAAGCCACATTCTCTCTCGCGCCCTCTGAGTCACTAGCCGGGGGTAGACTGCAGACAGGCCAGAAGCTGAATCAGTGGGCCGAAAAGGTTGTCCCACCCTCGCCTCGTCCGGCTGATAAACTGCAGCACGACACGCCGTGCAGCGAGAACGTGATGAGACATAGGCCGCGCTTTTCGATGCGAAGTTTGCTGTCAGTAAATATATATTCCCAGTTCTCACTTTCCCCTTGCACCTCACGGTGCCTCTAAATACGAACGAACCTGGTACAAGCACAAACATGCTGTCGGTATCACCGTAGATCACCTGTGCACCACCATAGTTGCCTTCTTTTACTTGAGCAATAGCTCTCTCCAACGTTTCCCGACCTTTTCCCAAAATCGCATCGGCGACCTAAAGTATAAACGCTGTACGAAGTATCATATAGTTTCACTGCCACACTTTTACGAGCAGAGAAAAAAGAAACGTCCTCACAAGTATTACATTCAGAGCCGGTTTGAAAAAATCATAGCTGTTTTTCTACCTCAAGTCTGTCACCTCACCTCAACACACGGCATTCTGCCGCTGAAATTTGCACTTGTGTAGCCATAAGTGACATTGGCCACCAGTTTCAGTGCCAACTGTCGAGCATCCAGGACCCGCTTCAGACGCTGTAAGCCGAAAGCCGCATAGCACACAGACACACAAAATGAGCACTCCGCACTCACCTTACTAGTCACATGCTTCATGGACGATTTCACCATGATCCTGGCACCAAGAACCTGCGGATACGTGAATGAGAAGAGAAAATGACGCTTTTTTGCAACATACTGGACTACCTCGCGTAGAAGAGTGGGCAAAATTCCAGTTCGTTTTGAATAAGTGACGAATGCTGCCGACAAAGGTGAGCAATGAAGCATCTTCTTCGTTGCACATTTCACAAAAGCAGATCTCTTCAAAAGGGATGTGTGCAGATATGACAGCGAATCGCGTGGCCGCCTGCGGCGAGCGGCGCAGCGAGTGCGAATACCAGTGGCAGGGCATGGCAGTCTTCAAGCGAGGCAGCGTGGCACGAGTGTAGGAGGCAGGGTGGCATGGCTGGAGGAGGCAGTGTGGCATGGGTGGAGTGCAGAAGTGACGCAACCACGCTCTGCCGGGTTCCCAGGGGCAAATCGATTCGGCAAGTCGTGCTGATGGCGCCGCGAGCGGTACGCCGCGAAGCGATTTGCTGTCATATCTGCACACACCCCTTCAAAAGAATTGTTTGAGAACTTCCTGTCCAATCCAGAATTTAGTGCTCCAACGGAATAACTTTAGCGTGAAACAGAACAAATTTCTTTGAATTTTTTACCGCTCATACCTACTGATTTTCGCTGCAGCATGTCTTACGAAGCAAGACAAAGGATGCTGAGTTATAGGTGGGACGTAAAACCCTTGGTCTCCGTCGAAGCTGGAACCATGTCACACGTAGGTTCCAGGAAAATTGTTGCCAAATACGACCCCCCCCCCTTCCTGGCCGAAGCTCCGGAGGCTACCTGTGCCTATTACCTGTCCCTATACTCAAGGCGTGTCTTCATAAAGGAAACGTAAATCAATGATCCTACCATCGCATACCTGATGCTAGCAAGTATGGTTATCGAGTATAAAAACTCTCCAGAAAGGGTTGATACAAAATAGGACCCGCTCCCTCCCGACAATTCCCCGACCTATGCCTGACCCTGACTGGAACTCGCACTCACAATTTGAAGCAGCTTTCATAAAAAGCACTTACTGGAACTGTATATTTGAGAGCACCAATTTGTATGGCATTTTCACAACTACGCTGCATTTCCTCAAGGGCTGTTACCTGTAAATGCTCAAAAAATAAAACATAAATGGATGTCTTTTTTTGAGAATGACTTTTCTAAATGGTGAAAACTTCGAATGGAAATCGTCGGCATTAACAAAAAACCACTTTCATGTCACTGCGTACCTTGCCAAACAGTGTGGAAAAGCAGTAGTTGTAAGCGATGACCATGGATGGATACAAAGACTGAAATCATCGCAGAATAGTAGCCAGTGGCTCAGGGTAGGGTTATATGGTTTCGAATCTGCAGACGTACTTGAAAGTCAAGGACAATGACTGGGTCGAAGTACACCTTTGAAAGCGGTTCCATGATAAGCTGTAGTTGTTCGGGAGCTTCCATTCTGAAAAGCATGAAAATGCGACAGGACACTCGCATTTGGTCAACACGCCAAAGAGGACAACGTCACCGCGTGCATTGAGTGCCTTGTGGGGGACGTCCTGAACTGATCGCGCGCTAATAGGCGGGGTCACGGCCATTTCGTGTGACCTACCCATTTCGAGTGTCTTGGCGCACACTCCAAAAGAAGTGACTTTGGTCGGAAGGAGGAGCAGATAGTCAGTTGCCGCAAAAAGAATTCTCACAACAACTCATTTTCTATTTGTCCCAATGATACAGCCCAACCAGCAATAGACGCTTCGGCGCGGTACCCAACAGGCGTCAGATTTAACGCATTGTTGGTGCAAGCGCACACAATATGCCTACAATGGGCCAAATATTTTGAAGTTCACAGCCTATCATTCCTTTGACGGAATCGTTGCTCTACCCTCTTACTCATGTACAATCACCAAGTCTTTGTTCAAAATACTGGCAACACATCTGATTACGGTACACCATTGTCACATATGCACAACTTATAATTTCAAAGTTTCCTTACTCACAACCTTCACATTGAAATAAAAAAAAGTAAAATTTGAATGTAACGCAACGGCGTGGAGCTTACTGTATTCTCTGCGATGGAGTTACAGACGGTAGAAAAAATCCTTGCGTATGCGCCAATCGAAACATCATGGACTCCACTCGCAACTGGGAACCCCTGCTCCACACCTGAACACCCTATGACATCCATATCTAGGAAGGAGGAGGAAAAAGACTTAGGAAATTACAGACCTCATGAAACTGAATCCCATAGACACGAGCCATTTCTGCAGTCTTCAAGAACCAGTTGATTTCATTGAGTAAGGAGATATTCAAAAGCGCAAGATTATTGACGTATCTAGTTACCACATCGCTAAACATGCTTCACCTCATGAAAATCACTTTTACTTTATCTGCAAAATCTCTTACTATCTTGGTTTGCATTCTCCAAACAGATTTTGACAGAGAGCTCGATTGTCCAGTATAGGAAGCTTCCTTTTCAGAACGCATAACGCCGCTGTACCTCTGTCGTAGGACCTTCAAAACAGTTAATTGAAGGGTACACTTTGATTACTCTCGTCAGAAACAGAAAGGAGCTACAGCATAACGAGGTTTGAGGAAGACTTCCCAACTTCAACGAACTTTCATGATCTGTCAGGACCCATTGCTCCTGCGAAGCATGTCAAAAAATGTTTTTTTCAAAATTTTCCGCAGTAGAAGGGATAAGACTTAGTGAGGACAGGGTGTACTACGTAAAGCTTACCTAAGCTGTAATTCAGAACGAAGTATCCTCCAGACAGCTCGTAACAGTCTACCAGAGGGGGGATTCATATCTTCAGGCAGATCATAGTGACGATCCAAGGGCCCTTGATAACCTGAAACATGCACAGGGTGATACCGCAAAGCTGGTGTGTCCATGTGTATGTCCATGTTATTTTCAGCTTTTACGTTCAGCTTCCTTTTATTTTAAGCTTTCTTAATTATGTTGTGGTCACCTATATAGGTCACGTGTTTGTTCGCTTGTTACTTATTTAATGTTAGCTATGTGTCAAGACACTCGAATTTGGTCGCCGCACGAGCGAGGGCCATGCCGGTCCCGTTGCGAGCTGGCGCCGTGATCGCCCACTCATAATGTTATCTGATTCAATTCGAGTGTCCTGACGCATACCCGAATACACCCATGTACGGAGTTTTTCTGGGCCATAAGTTTTCATTACTCCACGAGATACCTTGTGCATTAATAGCAGTAATACTGAAACAGTGTTCATTCTCAAATACCTCGTGGATATCGACCAAGGTTTTGAATGAATTCATGGAGTCCGAGAACCTCTGCTCTTTTGAGGACGTAACCCCAAGAAAGACGAACGGTATCGTACCCGAATAAAATGTCGGGATCTGATCTGAAATAGCAACACTTGGGAAGTCTTCCAAAACAGAAATTTTTAAGTCAATAGACTTACTCTTTAACCAGGGATTTCAGCTCCTGGAAAAGACATTCTTCATCGGGGACGCAAACTAGACCTTCATCCGACAAGTTCTGCAACAAAAACGAAATGTGTCGATGAATTCAAGAGTATTTGAAAAATAGTGGCACATAGTGGTTAAAGGTTTAAAACACCATACAGCATAAAATTTTGCTATGAGCGCCGATTCTCGAATCAAAAAGCAATTTCCTAAGAAATGATGGGTCTCATGAAGTTGGGAGCTAGATATGCGATATAGAACGCCTCATACGATGGGAAGAAGCAAGCAGTTCAGGGAAATCGCTACGTTGCAAACGCAAAGCTTAATTCAAGCAGCATGATTATAGATGAATACCTGGATAGGTAAAGTCGTCACGAAAAGTAGTTGTGAAGGAGTAAGGGATCGACAAACATCGGGGAACACACAGAAAGAAAATCCAAGAATTGGATCAAACTGAAAACCCGCGTTTCAGGCTTATTGTTATCAGACTTCATCACATTATCTTCGTAACATACCTGTGGATCAGGCATCGAAGCCTGGGTAAAAACAAGCAGTTCCAAGCTCGCTGCACTAAGACAGGATATTTCTGACAGGTCATCTTCCTTTCTATCATCCTCGGCTTAAAAGTACCATTTAGAAAAATAAAGGATACAGTTTCAGCGCTACTCAAATCCTGTGCTGGAATGCGCCGCGCATTTTAGTCCCATTCAGACTCGTGATGGCAGGTGAATGCGATTTTGCCAATACAATTGATTACAGGGGTTAGCCGATTACAAATCGCTGTTTTCATTCTTCCAGATCTGAGTCCACCTATTTCGGGAGAACGCAGGGGAAGCCTGGACGGGAATTGATGCGGGACTTAAACCCCGCACCATGAGAGTGGAAACGTGCGCCATCTGTCGCTACACCAACTGCGCCAGTAAAGACACCATTAAGAGTAAAAAAGGAAATGAGAGCCGGTAAAAGGAATGACCTAAGGAGAAATTCTCACTCAGAAAGGGCGCCCTGAGTTCTTTATGATGGGCTGGCCAATGCGTTTCGGCCCCCGGCAGTCGGTAGCCGAGTTTTCGTGGGGTGCGGGGCAACGTTCACGGCTGATTGGCTCAGCTGCCTTTACTTTCAGCATCACTTCCTCAGCGAGCAGCTAGAGACGCAGAGGGCATAAAAGGACGTCCTCTTTCGTGGGAGAGGCGTAGTTTCTCACCTTCCAACCTTTTTTATTCCGTACTTACTATACTACACTATCCAGCACCTCGGTTCTCACATTCAACATTAACTCCACAATCGCCAAACTTGCTTTCGAAGGTATACTACATTGAAGCTGCGTAAAAATGCACAGTCAAACTTGCCTACGCTGGATGTGCTAAGAATAGCTGTGCCGTCCAATGGTGAATTCAAGGGCATCTAAAAAACTAACTGGAATGAAAGGAAATCAAAGAAAACCGTCAGAACGAACCGGATGAAAGCTGGCATCTGCATACATACTAGTAACTTCTGATGGAAAGGAGGACGACCCTCCAGTCTCTGCGGATTGTTTCATACGACGTTGTAGTGGCAGTTCAGAGTCCAACGTCACCCATCTCCTAAATGTGCATACTTGACTGCAGGTCAGGACTTTGTAAAAGGTCAGCCCGGTGAAGTAGAGAGCATGAGTGCAGCCATTAAATCAGCCTCTTTGTACACAACAGTGTAACGGTTACCTTTGAACCATGAGGAATCTGTTACGGTGCATGGGAGGGTACGTCAAGGTCTCACGACCAGTTTGAGATCGGTGAGAGAGGAGGTGCGCCATGCTTTTCGTTCCCGCTTTGAATTTCAGTGACTTTTGGCGCGCGTATAACCTGTGCAAGACCACGGGAGACCAAATCATGCGCAAAACCGTATTCCACACGGGAACCAGGTCCAGCAAACTAACTCGGAGGCAAAGAAACTTGCTTGGTGTGGATTAACCCAAAACAAACCGTGCCTTAGCGACGCCATTTCCGCTAACCACCCTGAGCATACAAGATGTAAAGTACGTACGAGTAAAGTACTGGTAAGCAACCATGAAAATCAATCGATAGACCAGTAAATCGAGGTATTTGAATGAACAAAGTATGCCCCGAATGAAACGAAATCTTCCGAAACTCACGATTTGACTAACTGCTCGGAAGGCTCTTGTGGTGGCAAATCTTCAGCGAAAAAATCTTCGATGGGAGGAGCCTAAATTACCGAAGCCAAATTCAGGAAAAAACAGTACCACAATTCCTATCTAACGGATAGCACACCTCTTTTTCTTCACTCTCTCCACTTTTCATAGATTCCTTCAGTTGTGTCATCAGCAATTCCTCCTGAGCAACCGTATCAGCTCCCTCTTCATCGCTTTCTTCTGGAGCATCTTCTTTGAGTTCAGCAGCCGGAGCTCCCGAGTCTGCTGGTTGTTCCAACTGTGTCATTTCACCACTCCACGCCATTGTTGAATCCAAGTTTTGTTCTTGGTCATCGCTAAGGCGGGCGTTGATCATTGTATCTAAATACATATAAATATCAAAATACATGGTAATGAACCAGTGTAATTGGCGCCTTTCCAAAGCCTCTTGGTATCACATAAAGAGTGAGGTAGCGTACTATTCAAAGGGACCGCTTCAGCATTCTCGTCGATCATCTCTTTGCCGAGAGCTTCAAGCCTCTCCAACAGATCACGCTCCGATTGCACCTTCCAGTAAGGACGAGGTGTATCTGAAAGCAACACTCTAAACTGCAAATAATCGTAGGTTCAGGTAATTTAGAGGAGTAGAACCACCCTTTCCATTTCCAACAATTCACAACTAAGAAGAAGTTCAGATCCAGGGGAGCCTCAGCCATAGTTTCCCTCTACTTCCACCTTCCCGATCCTTACTTTCTCCCCCACATTTAGTCTGAATGATAAGGTGTGAAATATCCCCCACAAAATATCCCTACTACATATGGAACGCTTCGTCTCTCTGTACGTCCACCCTTTGTCCGTCCCTCCGTCCGCCGCGAAATCGGGTATTATAAGAAATACGACCTGTGAAGAAGGTGACAAGTGTGGTATGGGTAGGGCATGGGACAGGAAGTTAAGACCACACATAGACCAAGTCAAGCTCCGTCCACGGTGTGCGGGGCGTGCACTGAAATATTCCGTTTTCATCCCGAAAATTGTTGACTGGGTGCGAATGTCCCCCAAACATAAGAAGAAGATGGCTTTAGGTCACCGATGAGTTTCTGAAGGTCAAGGAAGAATTTTGGGCACAAAAGGCGGAGCATTTGTAGTGATGGGCGGAGCATTTGTAGCGGTGGGCGGAGCTTGGACATTACATGAAGAACGACGTGGAAATGGGGTAAGTGTGGGAAGGGTAGGGCATGGGACAAGAAGCGAGGAGCACCCATGCACCCATGCACCGACTTAAGCCGCTATCACGGTGGACAGAGCGTGCAGTGAAATACTCTGTTCTCAAGAAAACGAGCAATTTCGATCGACTTACTGATGCGCATGGTGTTTCGCGCACAGTAGTGTGCGCCAGCCAACTGGTGATATATAACGTGTTGCATAAACTAGTACTTTCATAGGCTTGATCATTACCGCACCTACAGTAATCCCCCTACAGTAACAGTTACCGTGATTTTTCTATGTCAGCCTGCGCCCTCCACGACAGGCGTACGCGAGAGCAACTCGCTCACTATGCACGGCTATGTGCGGATAGACACAGCCTGTGTGGACAATACAGAAGGTACTGTAATAAGCGCTATGGTGAGGTTACGGTATCAGGCTTCTACCGCGCATATTCTTACCATGGTCATGGGAATACATAATTGACAAAGAGCTGTAAAATTTTTCCAGTCACGCGGCCAGTTAGGTGAGAGAAAAATGGGACCGCTTTCTAAAACTTCCCATATTCCAAGGTTTAGGATAGAAGAACTCAGTTTTCATAGAGAAAATTTCAAAACTCGATCATCACATAAACGCACAGTTATTGAAAGTATCTTCAAGTTTGCGGCCTTGCGCAGCACATCTTGCGGCTTCTTCGCGCCAAATATATTCCAGTCCTGGATTGGATGAATGGACTGAAAATGTATCACATCACTTCCAAAATGTGCAACTGAGTCATATTATATACTATACATATAATATGTAGGAAAATACCATTAGCTGAGTGCAGTTCTTTGTTCATAATGTCTGTGACGAATGCGTCGCACTCCACACTGCACGAGGTGACCGGCATCAACGGGGACAGCAAAGATGGCCTGAATTAGTAAAACAAGCTGGAACGTGCCCATCTGTCCATGTGATATGCACAAGGGACACTGAGTAGCGACAATGATTCTTAATGATACACTAGCAACTTTGTACAAAATATCAACAACCAAAGACTAGCGGTTAGTGACTAGGATTGATCATCACTTTCGAGATCTATATGGCATTTGACTTCTCATGCGATCTGAACGTGCCATGCCCTCGCTTTTCAAGGAATCTAAACGCCCAACTGAATCACGTGGACACAGAACGAGATAACTGAGCCCGCCCTTAGTAATTACCGCACAGGGTTTACAGATCGGAAAAGAAGATGAGAAGAAACTCACGAATTCAGAACGTCACCGACTATCATTCCTTCAGTGATGATCTCTGAAATTTATCTTTCTTTTTACTTTCATAACTACAATAGCGCTTAAAAGTCTTTGGCCAAATGGTTTTCACTTGGGTCTTACACTTGTAACTTTTTGCGACTGGACCGATCTAAGAGAAATTTTAGTATATTGTGCTTGGAGACACTGCATCTAAATACACTATTTTGGAGCGCAACGGTGTAAGTTACGTGGTTAAATGCAATTTTTTGTTTTGGGAGTGCCATCCCTATGCCGTCCCGCTGTGCCGCTTTCATCAGAAGTCGTGGTTTTTCTACAGAATATTGATTTTTTAGGCTTGCTAGTTTTATTTTTCGTAAAGAAAGCTGTTTTTCTTGACTACGCCTTTTTCTGGTTTTGTATGTTTTGTATTAAATTCTAGCGAAAAACCATGAAAAGAGTCAAGCGGCAATAAAATATAAGGAAATGTTGACAATAGGTTCAGGCACCACATATTAAAATTTTGTCAAATTTGGTCAAGTAGAAAAAAATGACAAAAAGTGTTTGGCCACTTTTGAGCGCTACTGTACATACCCGAAACCCTAAAAGAGTCCGACGAACGGAACGAGAATCGTGCGGCATTTTTCTTATTCAGCTAAGAACATGTATGCAAGAGCCCTCCGTTCCGAGTTTTTTCAAGAAAAACAAAACACTCTCTAAAAGCTCGCCTATTTCAGTTCATTTATTGTGATACTGATTGTAGCCACAATGCACAGAAATCTCTCTTAAAGCACGCTCTACGATAACCTGATAAGTCGAATCACTTCCTGGGGTAGTAGATCTTCGGTCAGCTATGCAGATTGCACAACTTTTGCGCGACCACGCTGCGACATAACGGCGCAACACCTACTGGAACCAACTCCGACCACACCCACATGAGCCTCATTGGCAAACTGAGCAAATTGAGTGGGGTCGGAGAGGGTTCAAGCAGGTTCAGCGCCGTGATGGCCCACCTCGACGGCGCAGAAAGGGTGCAAACTGAACAATTACCAAAGCAACTATGTACTCCCTCAAGATGGTTAGTCGACTTATTTGAAATCGTGGAGTGTGCCCCTAAGCTCGAGCATGCGTACAGGTTTTGGAAGAAATGGGTTGCTCAAAATGGAAAAATGAGAGATTCATTGAAGGGTGAGGTGCAGACTCCGTCATTCTATACAGTATCCGCAATTTACCCAATCACATTTGTCCAACAATGCCTTTCTTACCACTCACTTACTTTCACCTGTAATTTTATGGCTAACCTTGAGAGTCACTATGAGGTGGGATCCGATACTGTACACGTTTAAGAAAAATATCGTCCATCCCAAATATGGAGTTGTCGATGAAAAACTGAAAGCAGCATAACATAATACACGCTGCTCCACGGATGAAAATAATTTACAAAAATAGAAACCTGAAGAACAAATGGAGTGTGTGCTTCAAAGGGCTGCATGATAGGGAACTCGTCTAGTTCCCTAGCTAGTGCACTCAGTAACCTGGAACAACTATCACTTGCCTAAAATCGGAGGAACTCTGTTTGGATGGGTTCGTATATTCTAGGGTCCACTCCTTAAGTGAGCCATTTCTCGCTTTTCCGCTGTAAGCAACCAGGTTGTACGCCAGGCAATACCGCAGAAACAAGTGAAGGTGAAAAGAACGGTCAAACAGAGCAGACCGTTACACAGACAGACAAACAGGCAGACCAGCAAGCAAAAAAAAACAAAAAGGCAAACAGACAGATAGACAGACAAGCAGATAGATAGCAGCGTTTCATACATAGTAGGGATATTGGTCGGCGTAGATCAGCTCACAAACATTTTGTGAGACTTTGTACAGCGCTTTCACTGCACTCAAGCGGGTGGGGGTCGATTGGTCGAACTTTCACATCGCGGCGTCGCACTCGCTACGCCGTCAGCACGACTTGCTGCAGTCAGTTGTAATTCCGCTCCGTATGCAGTGGGCTGGTATTGTGAGGGACCCTCAAAGATACCAGGTTGCAAGCTTTGGATGTTCTTATATGTTGTGGTTGCTGCTGTCTCAACGAATAGAACTACAAACCACTCGCACTCGCCGCGCCGCTCGCCGCTGACGGCCATGCGAAAATTCGACCAATCGACCCCACCCCGTTCAGGCACATTATGCAGACTGAATTCTATTCTCTCACTTCATCAGAGATTTAACCAAATGGAGACGCTTATTGACAACTATAAAAATTGTAGTAAGTAGTCATCATTTATAAAAGAGATTTATTCAAAAAACTGATTATACGCCTTCTTGTGGATGTATGCCTATGCGCATGGGAAAAGAGAAATGTAGTACATTCAAATATTGAAAAACTATTCCATCTCCCCGAACCAATCTCCTCTCTCCCTCCTCCCTCTATTGGTAACATTTCTACAGCAAAAAGAGTAGTATAACCTTACTTTGCACGATGCAGTGGGTTGTAAAAGTATATCTTTGCAAACGGCTCTTCTTCATCGTGATAGCCATAGATAGATCTGCAAAGATATATCTTTCAGTAAATTCCTAACACCACATCAAACGTCACTGTAACGGAAACGTACGTTACCTAATTTCTCTTAAAAGTGTTCGAGTTGAAAAAAGAGAAGCTCTACATATTTTCAACCGTAGATCGCGAAGACATTTCCTTCATGAAGAAAGAGCCTTTGCATCGTCCATTTTAATAATTAGTTAATAATAACTGTAAGCCATCAAATTTTTTCAAAGGATCGTCCTTGAAAATATAAGTTCTTCTGTTACCCAGTTATGTTATATTTGCTTACCAAGGGACGTTGAATACAAGAATCCAGTTGATGTAAAGCCCCTCAAACTGAGTCTGACGGGGTGGAGCATCCGAGGGGGCGCGGCCAGGGCCCTAGAAGCAAAGAGGCGGCGGCCACGTGGTCAGAGACGCACGGTGACAAGCAAATCAACATCGGGCGCGAAGATTCGCACAAGGCGTTGCCCGCCAACGGCTGTTCAAATGTTGCTCGGTCGAGATTCAAAAGTGTTGCTTTTCTTCCAAATTTTTCATTTTTGCCTTGGTACAGAAGGAATTTCGCGATCCTTTCAGTGTTCTGTTCATGCGCTGTACCGTAGGTGTAGGTTTGCGGTGGGCTTTGTAGAGCGAGTGAATTAGGTGGTAGTCTACTTGGACCCCTAACGCGTATTCACAGTGACCATGTTTAGCTTCGCCCTGACGGGATTCATCCTACTGAATAATTAAAAGTTTCCTGATCTCCGAAAAAGCTGTTATTTTCGAGAGAACATAAGGTGACTCAATCAACTGACTTTCCCAGTACTGGTTCGATCCTGTACACATAATTACTGCAGCTTTTCTTCTTATCAGGATGATCTTCCTTTAGCGTCATTTCACGTTGAATAAGTCGATTGATCTTCTCCTGCATAAGCAGACCTAGTGTTGGATTGAAATCGGCACCGATCCGCAACAAAAGGTACGGTAGGACTCCATGAATGTGCACACATACTTTTTTACCTGAATATGAACTCAAGGTGAACATTTGCAATTCCCCTATCACTTTCCAAGAAATACTGAAATATCCTACTTTCGCTCAGAAGCAATTTATCTACGTGGGTTTTTCGACCAATTTCTCATATCAAACCAGGTGCATCAAAATTACCTTCTTGTGTTACTCCAAAAATATGGAAAGTAGGAATCTGTTGCATTAGATTCGGATATAAGAGTCGATCAATCGCTGAGGGTGTACACATACTGTACTCGCAAAGAACATTACGAAATCTAAACGCCGCTTCAGTCATCGACGGATAATGTAGGAGCCTGAAAAACACTATTCCCTGGAAACTTCATATTTCCAAAATTCAAACTTCCAATAAAAAAACAAAAAATACACAGACCAGGAACAGCAGTATGACGAGACAACATCGGTGGTAGTTAGTGCATGTGCTGCAAAGCATAAATGTCGATAGTGCTAGCAACGTCGTTCACATTGGTGGAAGCTGGCACATTACGTATGAGATCAAAGCATGCAGGACTGCCACGGGACTGAAAACACGCAGACATCTCAAGCAGAATTACTGGCAGTCAAAGACAAACTACAAAATAATATGGCTAATGGCAAATACAAAATGAAGCTTAAAAATATTCAGCAGTCATCAACCCCTCCAGTTCGACATCGTGGAGACATTTGATTGCATTACTCATACAATTCTCGCAGGGGTCAGCCAATCCCTATTTAGCCCTCTCACTCCACCCCAAAACGCAGACAGCGATTCAAGATCTCAACACCAAACTGTGTGTATTAGGTCGTCCCAAAAGTCTTGTAGGATTCTTTCGATCATCACTTTTTATTATTTTTCTTCCAACAAACAACAATTAGGCAACAACGTATTCACCATTGTTATCGACAACACTCTGCCACCTCATAGTAGGTAGTTCGTTGATTCCCTCCTGCCAGAACTCTGGGTTCTGAGAGTTGAAGAAGTCAGCGATCGCCTTTGCAAGCAAGTCATAATCAACGAAGTTTCTTTTGACCAGGGAGGATTCAAGAGAATGGGTAAGGTGATAGTCAGAAGGGTCAATGTCTGGAGAGTATGGCGGATGGGGTAGCACATCCCAGCCGAGCTCCTGTAGCTTGGCCTAGGTACTTTTTGCGAAATGGGAGCGGGCGTCGTCATGAAGGAGGGTGACCGCGGACCTTTTCTAGCGCTTTTCTCGCACAGCGACGGTGAGCTGCTGGAGCTGGTGGGTGCATACGTCAACGATGACTGTCTCGCCTTATATCAGCACCTTTCCTGAAAGCATTCCTCCCGCGTCCCGGAGGTGCACAGACCTGAGCGTGGTTTGTATTCCATGTCAATCTCGCCGTTGCTGAAGCTGA
Source organism: Trichostrongylus colubriformis (assembly GCA_963978905.1). NCBI lineage: Eukaryota > Metazoa > Nematoda > Chromadorea > Rhabditida > Trichostrongylidae > Trichostrongylus > Trichostrongylus colubriformis. The sequence continues at coordinate 13,396,496 of OZ022259.1, read as the reverse complement.
TGAACCAGCGGCGCACGGTCTCGTAGCTCATACATCCCTTGCCTTATGTAGCGTCGATGGAGTAGCAAGCTTCCGTCGCTTTGGTGCCGCGAGACCGCTTATAGTAGATGACACCGCGTGATGGATGGGTATCGACTACAGGCAATGTAGCTCTCTCTACGGAATCTGTGGGTCAATATATATTTTATTAGAAAGCTCAGAGGACCTTCTACCATATTTCTGAACCGCCTAGACCTGCCTCGAGGTAAACAAGAGTTGATTTTTTTGGAAAAATCCTACAAAACTTTTGGGACAACCTAATATTTCAGCGAGAATTGTTGGGGTTCATGGCTATCGGTGGAGCTCAAAACCCTCGAGGATTCCCCACCGACCATAAGTGGTCAAAGAGGCGCAAGTGGAAAACATGAGGAGCCATGAGGTATCATCCGCCATTCATGACTACCGGTTCTTGCACAGAAAGCTAGGAAATCACGAGAACACTCTCAGATTGTATCAATTATCGTTATAAAATAATATTGGATAAGTGATATCCCTTTTTGTAAGCTCATAAAATAGGTAAGCTCATAAATTTGCAAAAGTTCCAGATAGTAGTGTTAGCGCCACCCATATGGACAGAGGCACCACTTACTGACCCGAATGGGATAAATTGGTAGCTTGTGAATTGTGAAAGTAGGGGTGCTCAACAGAGTGACAGTAGAGAAAGAACGAAAATAACAGAGAAGTAGGACCCGAGAACCCCCTTCTCTCTCGCGTACCCTACGTCACTATCCGCGGGTGGACTCAGACGGGCGTGTGAATCAGATACCCGCGAGCGTTTCTGCGCCTTCACCGGCAACTCCCTTTGCGGATGAACGGCAGCACGACTCGCAGTGGGATGGGGGTCGATTTGTCGAATTTTCGCGCGGCCGCCCGCGGCGAGTGCGAGCCGTCTGCAGCTTTATCTGTTGAAACAAGCAACAACATGGGCGAACTTCCGAAGATTCCAAACTGCTATCTTTGAAGATCCTTCATGGCATAAGCCCATTGCGTCTTGAGCGGGATTCCAAACGACTCGCATGTCGGCGCCGCGAGTGAGACGCCGCGAAGCGAAAGTTCGACCAATCGCCCTCACCCTCGCACTGCTGCGGGATCACGATGAGATCTCGAACCATGCTTTTTCAATGCGAGTTTCGCTTCACGTCACCTTTTCTATGGAAGGTTTGTTTCCAGCGAACATTTATTCCCAGTTTCACTTTCTTCTCACCCTTCCCAGTGTTCAAACCCCTGCAGCGACCAATGATTTATGTAATTGCCTTCAACAAACACTCTTGACTCAGCAATGGGGTTTACTGAATCCGTCCTATTTAGGGCTTCGCTTTTCAAGTAACATCAAATTGTGAGTATGCAAGGGAAAAGGTGCATTTGCTACAGTGGTGATAGAAGCCAATTCTACAGAAAACTTCTCAATTTCAATGGTTTCGAGCAAGCTTTCGCGAGCTCTCTACGGACAATGATAGACGTAGAATACACACAAAATCAAAAGCGTAATGTGCTTGACCATGTGAACGAGATAGATTGTACCACAGAACTTTCTTCACTAACCACACATTAAATTTTTTTATTTTATCACATTTTCAATATTTTTATTTATTTTTATTTTATATTTATATCAATATTTTTATTTTATCACAATAACACAAATACTCGTACGTTATTAGTGGGAAAGTATATACTCGTATGCCACATGTCAGAGTTATACCACATTTTTTACACAGCACCCGTGGAATATATACTGCAATATTGGGTCTGTAAAACTCAGGAAAGTGAACCCCAATTGGGTCCTGAGCGAACCTTAACTGGTAAAGGAACAAGGAATTCCGGGAAGACATTTTCCATACAAGATCGCATCCACTGTTTCACGTCATCCTCCTCATCGAGTAAGCACTCGAGAATGATTTCATCATGAACCGTCATCACAATTTTTGTCGTTCCTGCGAAGAGGATACATGAGGAGTGAACCACTAACCAAATTTCCGGGTAGCACGGGATGCAAGAGAAGCCAGTGCAGTGTCGCGTAATTAAGAAGGCGAGGCTCGCGCTGCACCTTCACTTAAAGCGGCGAGAAATCAAAGCCGAAAAGTGAGCGACACAACACCCTATCGGTTTATCTTGCTGCCCGTGAGCCCACATGTAGAATAGCAGGTTAAAGGCACATTCCACGCTCGCTGATGGGTGGAGTAACAGTTGACTCTCCACTGGTTGTCGGCGGCTTTGAGGCGGTCTCTCTACGCCCTATTGCATGCAGTGAGGCGTGGTCAATCCGTCTCCAGCGCCCGACAGCCAATGGAAAGTCAATGTTGCTCCACCCATCAGCGAGCGCAGAATGTGCCTTTAAACATCTTCCGAAGAGAGAATCTGGTGAAAGAAGTAGAACCTAAACAGATGAGTATGGTCACCTCACCTTTCCTGCTCTCGTCCAGGGCCACAATAGCTCTCTTGAAGATCTCACTCGCGGTCCCTTGTATTGTGTAATTGATGCTCTGTCGATCATCCCTAGCAACATCTTCTTGACGTCCTCGAGCGCTGTGGGTCACCCGTCTTCGACCTATAAAGAATAAATTCATAAATATTATCGAACTTTCTATAGAGCAATGATATGCATTGGAAACATTCCTTTTATCTGCCTTTCTTCCCATACAGCCATACAGAACAGGAAACCACTTACCTAATACTGTAGTGACGAAACCAGTCTTCACAGCTTGGTCCTTGGTGTTGTTAATGTATGTCTTCACCTCTGAAATGTCACCGATAAAGTTTTTTCGTATGACAGTGGGTTATAAACGTCAAAAACGCACTAGGAAACGTGTGAAAGAAGTTTTTAATGAGTTCGCTGGCCTCGTCTACGGATTTCTTGACTGCTTCGGCGAGCGCCTTCGCACCCATTCCATAAATGACGCCATAACACAACTTCTTCGCTGTATCGCGCGATACCCCTAACTTGGACGACATATCTGTGAATACATCCTGCCCTGAAAAGCCATACCATCGTTTCTGTACCTCAGTCATGAAAAATTTAGCAGCGCATTAGTAGTCCAACAAGAAAAATTTTTTCCGAAATGTGGTCGAATTCTCGGTAGGCCAGGAATTTTTCTGAAGTTTGGTCAAATTCTCGAATTGGCTGAAAACATGTCCCATGGGGTAGTTCGGCCCCCTGAACACTAAAATCGCATGGTTTTGCGCGAGAACGTCTGGCTCGCGTGCTACGGGCTTCCAAACTACCATATTAGCACTATTTTCCCAAAAAAGATCTCCATAACTCCGCTCAGAAAATCGTTCTACAGATTTGAAATGCAAGTTCGAGATTAGCGTCCTAAAATACGTCGGACCATATGTATCCCTTTCCGAATGGCCACTTCGACCTCGGGACCTTCCCTTGTGAGCTGCGCACGCGTTTTTTGCGATGATTCCGGAAACAGTGAAGAAAATAGTATCTCCCGAAATTCGAACATTTGGTGTTGACCACCGCGATTTTGTCTCGCACATTAAAAGAATCGTCCACGGAAAATGAGTTTCTGTGTTACCCATATATTTATTTTGTATTTGCCTAATGTTGGCCCCATGCAAAATTTCACGCGGAAAAATGTGAATCTGGCTGAGATACAGCACCACAAAGTGCGGTCCCAGTGGGCGGGGCCTCCGTGTAAAAGCCTCGTCCCGTCTTCCACCGCCGTTGGGAACGGAGAGTGGGACTGTTTACGTAACCTTCTGTTCCTACAATGCGTCTCCGACCACGGCGGACGCGGTACAAGGCTTTTACACGGAGGCCCCGCACACTGGGACCGCACTTTGTGGTGCTGTATGTCAGCCAGATTCACATTTTTCGCGTGAAATTTTGCATGGGGCCAACATTAGGCAAATACAACATAAATATATGGGTAACACAAAAACTCATTTTCCGTGGACGATTCCTTTAAACGCCGCGATTATTAGATAGTTTGCTATAAAAAATGATAAAAATCACAATTTTCAAAATGATTGGTGGTTAAGTCCGCGTTTATACTCACCGCCAGCAGGGCGTGGCTGCATGCACAGGCAACGAGGCAGAATGGCTCGGGGTAGGTGCAGAGAAGACGCAGGCAACGAGGCAGGGTGGAATAGGAGCAGATGCAGAGACATGCAGCCACACCCTGCCAGCGGCATCGCAGAGTATCAGCGCGGTCCAGGACCACTACTGACGTCTACAGATGAAATTTCGACCAGGATCATCCTTTATTGACTGTGGCAGTGCTTTGAATTAAATTTTTGCTCAGAGGTTGGGTTGAACAGAAACAAAATTCTCTGTCATAACGAGGGAGAGATATGGGAAAAGGGAACGACGTATGGGAAAAGGACTTCACGTCAATCCGCTGACATCTGGCGAGATGGCGCCACGCATTGGCACTTTGGCTATTCTATTTTTGGTCGGTTTCTAGACCAGACGCCGTCCGTAAATTCCAACATCATTTAGGCCTCCTCTCACAGTCTCTCCACCGATTTGAATACCATCCCTTCCGAAAAACTTAGCGGCGATATCCACAACCGCTGGAAGGTGAACGACTTCTAGCGGCAAATGATCAGTCTGTGTTGCATGGAAGAAGCCTGGTTTACCGGGTCGCTCTGCATTACTAGTGGAAGCTCCAACCTGGCACCGTTCCAGAATCGACGATATCGTTTGACAGGGAGCTCCATGAAACTCAAATTGCGTTAACCTTCATTTTAGATCCCTTCATCTTCACGGACGCCTCACCCACGCGTTGGCGCACTTCTGCTCTCCTGTCTAGTACCTCAAGCGGACCAGCCGTCATACCAACCGAAATGAAGCGTCGAAGATAGGTTAGACGGAAAAAAGTTGAGATATTATAAGCTCTTGATGCTGAAAAGACTAGAGTCACAACAGAAATTTGTGTGGAGACACATATCATTTATCTTTACGTGTTACAGTAGCACTACCCTCAGGTTCAACATACTATTATAAAATTTTGCTTAGGTTGGTCCAGTAGAAAAAAAAGTTGCAACCGAAAAACCATTTGGCCGGAAACTTTTGGGGGCAACTGCGTGTTTTTCTCCATATCTGAAAAAAATGTGCCAACTTTAGCCCCCAATAAAAGGCTTCATGTGAGCCAAAAAAGACGGTCGTGGGTGGCACCATGCAACAAATGGTGCTTCACGATTTGTTCATAGAATCTGCTGCTCACCCAGCTTTTAAATACTTCGCTCTTTACAACATGCACGAAGATAAATTTAAAAAATGCAGAGCGTGAGTATTCACCTTTTCCCAGAACTTCCACAAGTGCGGGATCTCCACTAAGATGTGCTAAAACACGAAGTTCCAGCTGGCTGTAGTCGGCACTGATTAACACATAACCTGAAGTATCAGGATGAGCGCTTTTCAAAATGGTACAGATTTTACTATAGATGAAGGCGAAAACAGTCCAGTCAATTCGAACAGACAGATAGTCCATCTGCAGCAAGTGATTAGACACAACTGTAATCAAAAAGATAGGGGACACAGATTGCCCTATATCTTTTTTGCCGCCCTGATGGTGAGAACTGATATCTGATATCTCAAAAATTCCTATCATTATCAATACGAGAAAGCCCCTCGATCACCCAAAGCTCCTTTCGATAGGAATTGATTGAGTTCTATTCGCAAAATGGTTTCTGAAAATTTTCAAAGGAATCGTCCACGGAAAAATGAGTTTTTGTGTTACCCATATGTTTATGTTGTATTGCCTCATGTGGGCCTCATACAAAATTTCACGCGAAAAAAATGTGAATCTGGCTGAGATACAACACCACAATGTACGTCCGGGTTGGCGGAGCCTTCGAGTAAAAGCTTCGTCCCGTCGTCCGCCGCCATTGGCTACGGATAGTGGGACTGTTCAGACCACAGCGGACGACGGGACGAGGCTTTTACTCGGAAGCCCCGCCCACCTGGACGTACTTTGTCGTGCTGTATCTCAGCCAGATGCACATTTTTTCGCGTGAAATTTTGCATGAGGCCCACCTTAGGCAAATACAACACAAACATATGTGTAACACAAGAACTCATTTTTCCGTGGACGATTCCTTTAAGCTGCAAGCATCAGTTCTCACAATCAGGCCGGCACGGTAAAAAGATATCCGGCGATCTGATCACTCGCTGCAGCTGTAATACCTATCTATGTGATACCACCTTTCTCAGTGCGATGGCACCTTAATGGCATCATTATGATTTACATGTAGAAGGAATCCAAAACCTAAGCGACACAAATTTCAGACCTTTCCAAAATACGGAGGGAATACTTGCCTTGTTGTGCCTTAAAGAGATGACGAAGAGTGATGCCATCAATCAGCTCATCCTTCGGTATTGTCTGCACGTTTGGTTCCACAGAAAGAATGCGTCCTGTTGAGGTGTTCATGTCGCAATGGCTTCTCACTTTTCCATCATTATCGACGTAATGTTGCATTGGAACAAGACATTGCTTAAAAAGCGAATTACAGTCATTTTCGCACCCAAAAGCAAAAATGAAGAAAAACTAGTCGAACTGGATTACATTCCAGCTCAGTTAAGATGGTTTTATGTAACTATTACATCAATTACCGTAAGAGCGTGTTTGAAGCGACGATACCGTAGGATCTTCGCAACGACAGGATGCTGCGTCTCCATCTGCTCCAAAATCGCCTTATTAGTGGAAAGATGTTGTTTGGTTGATGAGCCGCCCGGGCATGTTAGTTTGAGACGCGAGAAGAGCACCTTGAAAAGGCGACTTAATTCACTTAATTTAGGGAAGGGACGTTCTGACTGGAAACACTAAAAAGTGGTTCCCTCAGTCCATAGTGGACAAAAACCGAATCATTACAGATGGAGCACTACAGCGGGTGCCAAAAAAAAAAAAGTAATTTTGTCTCCTCCACTTTCGACCCCATTTAGCCAAACTACGGTAAATTCTATTGAGGTATTCTCATCTCCAGAATCAAGAGCAGACCTAACTCTATCACTATACTCCGTGGCAGCCTCCTGCACGAGCAGAAACGGGAGCAAGGAAAGACTGAACAGGATGTATCACCTCACCTGGGCAAAATCCGAAATTCCTTCGCCCTCTTTCACAACCTTGCTGACGTCCGTTCAATCTGGGTACCTAAGGGGATTCATACCGGATGGTGTTCTTTAACATTGCGTTTTTCCCGGGTTCCCAGCGCCCTTCGTTCCCAAGAGCCAAAACGTTCCCCTACCACTGAAACCCCTCCGGAGGCGGATTTGAGGCATGAAAATGATACTTTTGATCATTGCAGCCTTGTCCAAGCAGCAGGGGTTCTGTGACTTCCAAGAACCGAAGGGCCAACCCTCAGGGAGCTTCCCACAAAAGACCTACCACGGAGCTTGGCTCCACTGTTTTTAGCGAATTTTTAAATGTAGGTACTCCGAAGCCCGACTGCGCCGAATGAAACCTCCATATTTTTATGAACATGAACGTGAGGAGCCACAGCTTGTTCCTGCTTTTAGAAGAACATTTCGGGAATGTTTTGCCCCAATACCTTTATCTCTTTCGTTTCCCTACGTTTTGTAAAATTGGCAGATGTGAGCCGTGGGCAAAATTACTTTTTTTTGGCACCCCCTGTAGTTACTTCCATCACTTCTAATTCCAGACAAAAAGTAATTCGAAAGCAAACCTCGGATACTTGCTTCGCACTGTCTAGGTTGAACTGCTGCCCAACAAGCTTGAAACATTCGATTTCCAACTTCTCTATGCTTGTCTTTAGTCGCTGCAGCAACGATGAACATAGAACGCGATCGAAACAGAAGCCGCCCAAGCACATGCTGTTCACCGCCTGAAAACAAAAGTGACAGGTAAGTGGTGATAGGTAAGTGCAGTAGAAATTGACAGCGATGGATATTCCTTGGGATGTACACATGATTGAAGTCAAGCGTTAATGAAAGACCGAGCAAGAAGAGGGAGTTTCATTTGTGAAGCTGGAGGAGACTGTATCTAATAATCGAGCTGGGAGAGGTATGAGAGATCGCGAATGACGGATGTGTAGGGATGAAGGAGAGTTGATGGTGGATGATGTGGAATCCCAATTCTAAATTTCAAGCCTTCAGCAGTTTTAAGGCTCCCCCACAATTCCTGCTTGAAGGAAGGGAGAGGGAAAGCGAAAAGACCTGGAGATTTTTATAGGGGCTTGCAGTAACCCCTCCCTCTTCTGTGGGTATCATACGCGATAAGTGATCTGTGCGAACGGATCATCACTGACCGCCGTCAGAATTTTCGATTTTGCTATTTCGCGATTCTGCGATTTTTGCGACGGCGCACTTCCGCTCGTGATACCACGACCTTGAGAATGTGCAACGCTACTTCGCGTGCGGAGTCGCGACAGCGCAAAATCACAAAATCGCAAAATCGCAAAGTCTGACGGCAGCCGTCTACAGAAACTATTAGGTTGGCAACTTAGTAATTGCGGATTTTTAAATACTGCTTTTTCCCTCAAAACTGCTCTCCACAGAATTTCTTCTGCACATATATATGTAGTACAAGTCCACATGCATCTATAGGTATTGTTGTCTTCCATCTCTCGGATAACCCTTTTCGGCAAAATAAAAATATCAAAAGTCACCTCATCTTCAACTCAAATTTTTTTTCTTCGAATAGCGTTAGACAGGGAAAGGGAGAGGTGATAATCCGATGGAGAAAGATCAGGACTGTAAGGCAGCAATTTTTCCAAGCTCGAGGATTTTTTGAAAAAAAAATTTAAAAATTTTTACCACTATTGAAAAAATGACTTGCCAAAAAATTCTCGAGCTCGGATAAAAATTGCTGCCCCATCCTCCTTATAGCCCTGATCTTGCTCCATCGGGTTATCACCTTTTCCTCTCCCTGTCTGACGCCATTCAAGAAAAAACTTTTCATTTTTGTATTGAAAATGAGGTTGACCGTTGATATGTTTATTTTGCCGAAAAGGGTTATCCGGGAGATGGAAGACAATAATAACTATAGATGCGTGTGGAATTATACCACATGTGTATGTACAGAAGAGATTGCTGGAAAGCAGTTTGGAGGGAAAAAGCAGCATTTAAAAATCCGCAATTACTTAGTTGCCAACCTAATATATAAAATCCATGGAGGCGAAGCCATAATGTCCGATGACGGAAAGAAAAATCTTCTGCTGATACCTGAAGCGATCGCATTTCGAGCTGAAGGCTATCTAAGGTCGAGCAGTTGACAACTATTGGAGTCAGGATACCAACCAGTCTGAAAGAGAATCGTGCGAAACCTTAGTCAAAGCACAGTAAGGATGATGCATAAGCGGGTTTTCTTTTTCAACAAAGATGGCAAAAAGATTAAACAATACTGTAATTTAACAAATAAGACAGATTCATCATCTAGAACAAATTGGAGAGTTGTTTCAGAAAGTACGCAGAAACCAATTTTCAACGAAAAACGAGCATAAGAAAGCCGTAATAATTATGTATCAGATTTTTACATACCTTGAAGCTAAATACGCTTGAGCTCCAGATGATATGCGTGGATTCATTCGAAGAAGGGGCGCATAATCGAAGCTCCAGTGGAATTTGGCGGCGATTTCAGCAAGAGAAAGCACATGATCGCCCTGTCGCAAATGTCCAAGGAAAGCCATATACGACACGCATTTCACGCGTGGATTCTAGAAATTTCCAAGTCAAAGGGAGTTCGAGACGTTCAAGCCTGCTCGCAAACCTCCAACTTGAATTTCTCCCTCAGAAGATGGCAATCTTTTAGTGCGTTGACGAAGATCAGCTCACAGGATTGCAGAATTGCTGATACACATGAAACTCGTTCGTCAAGCGTTATGGATTGCGAAGGAGTTGATGATGGACAAACCGCCTCTTCCTTCTCATTTCCTGAAACAATCCCCGATGCATATCTGGAGCTCCCTGTCCTGGGATTTGATTTTTGAAGTATACCTGGGAAATACTCCTCGGTTAGAGGTATGAAGTGCGGAGAACCATCAGTGGGGCAAAGACATATCCCTTCAACAGAAACCTTCGATGCCGAAGCGCGTTTTGTAGCCACTGCGACGCCAATTTTTTTCCAAAGGGAACTTCGCTGGATGAAATAGTTCCATGCAGACTCATTCCTACAAAGGTACATCATGGCTGAGAAATATCTGTAGGAAACGTCCGGGCCCACTCACCGGCAAACATCGTTTACATCGAGATCTGTACTTGGTGATTCAGCAGCACATAATCTTTCAACCCGCAAATTTTTCACCAGAGGGCTCGCTGTGGAAGGTGATTTCACCTGAAACTTCAATTGACAAAAAGAAACCGTTCAAAACCTATCGCTGAAATACGAAGCCAGCTGACGAACTATTCAGTTCAATATAGAATTCTACCATTACGAATTTCATCAGAAACTGCCGATGTTTCCGACAGTAAATCTTCCTCATTTCTTTTGCGATAAATAATAAGCTCTAACTGGCCAGATTTCTTCTGTTCAAATCGCAGACTGTTATGCGAAAAATCAAAAAAAAAAGAAAACCAGTTACCAAGACTGGCTGCCTAGCTCTTTTTATGGATGGGTGTTGCTGAACAGGTGTACCATTGCATTTCCTTTCCGCTAAAGGCGATATAGGAAGCCTTTCTGAAAATGTTACGATGTTCTCAAGGTAGCAGGCACAACAATGCCGCCATGCGTTAAAAATGAAAAAAAATCAGTTTCATCGATGTCCCGCCTATCGAAATTCCAGCTAACTAGAAAACCTATGGTACCCACCTTTCACAAGCTGAGACTTACTGGAATTTAAGACTGCCGAGGATTTCCCAAAGGTTGGGCTCTTGAATGACGGTGGCTCATCAAACGAATCTTCTGGCTTAATACCGGATAAAGTGTTGCAACTAAATATAACTTAGTTCAACAAGTCCTTAAACCACTTACCTGATTTTCTTTGTCGCAAATAGATGAAACCTTCAGAAGGCTGCTTTCTAAGTCATCTACTTCTCCAGCAGTATCGGAATCCTCTGTGAGTTCCGTCATGAGATCATGGTCACTGATTGTTAGCTGAAAAACTCATTACGGATAGTTCCACGAAACTCAAAGGAAGCTTTTGATATTGGGCTAACTTCAGCCCTACATCAATCCTAGCTCAGTCATATAGCCTTAACACCCACACAAACATTTTTATCCTCCTTTTTTTATCCTGCGAAAAACTCAACACAACACAACATAAGCTGCTAAGCGGGCACGTCACTAACCTCTTCCATACTTTCACTGAAGAGATCAATGCTCTCCTCATCAATCGTGCTAGAGTGAAGCTGTTCTGTTTCACACCCATCATCTCCTTGCTCATTTACGAGCCTACAATCCAGAGTAAATTCAGAGAAACCCGTATCATATACATGTAGTCTATCACGACTTACGACTGATCGTCCGGAGAATGACCGTCCTCTCCTGCAACAGATGATGGAGCATTTTCTGCAGGGAGCTCTTCTGAATATCCCGAATCCTTTAAATCAGTAGCTGACACTGGAAAAGCACGAAAACAATCGAGACGAAATGACAAGGATGAGTTGAGGTGAAATGCAGCTTTCTTTGATCCGCACATGGGTTTCAATTCAGGACACGGAATAATCCTCTACAGATTTGTATCGTAGTGGCACCAATCAAGACAATAAAGAGTTATCTTTATAGATCTCGAACACTTCAGAGAACTTAGAGACACCACGAGGTGGCAATTTTAGCCTACAGTAAGGCCTACCGTAGCGCTTGTAATTCGCTGGGTTGTAGACATCGCACACACGACACATTGCTAAGAGTGTGATTTCGATGAATTTCTTCTACCACGAACATCTTTTTTTAACATTTCGCTTATTCTCCCATTCACTGTTTCACTTGATTACTTCTGCTTGTTATTTAACTTATTTCACATCATCATAAATGAATGAAATACACCCTACGAGAAAGCAAATAACATTTACTAAAGCGAACAACTCGGGAAGATGATGCTGCAGTTCAAACAGATGCACGGGAGATGCGAATACAGACCACAACGTCGCGTTTTTGAAAACGGGTTTCTTTACCGATTATCGTTTCTAACCTCGAGTGCTCGTTTCAAAGCGATCATTTCTTCGAATCTTCCCGTTTTTCCCGACCACTTCCAACTCCTTTAAAGGACTGAGAAGACCGACAGAAGATATTTGAAGCATTTTTTGTGATTCGATATTTATATCAATTACACTAGAGAAAATCTTCATGGAGATAATAAATAAATAAGTTCTTAAATAAACTAAATCTGTATTAGAATTTGATATTATTGTATTATGCAGATAAAGGGAAAAACGTATCTACCTGAATGAACCGCAGCACTTTCAGCGATCCCTATTTCAGCAGTCAAATCATTAGAGGGTGGCACCTTTATTTGATCCACACTAAGTCCAAGAGACCTGGAATTTTTGGATGTTGTTATCAAACAGTATAACTCCGCTAAAATATTTGCATTCGAGGCCGAAAAGCATTTAGCAAATTTATTTCTTTTTGAAAATGCGCTACGCACTCTGTTTTTTCTTTACAGAGACCGAAAACCACTTGCTGCACCAGTGAGATAAACCTCACACACAAATGTGCAACCCACCAACGACTCAGGTTGGCACCCTAATAGACCCTGGCAGGAACTGATCCAACCATGCGATCGGGAACACCGCTGTTTGTCAATGAACCATCTCCACCACTTTGCCGCAAATTACAGAAAAAACGCTACTTTCTTTGAAATCCTATAGAACTCCTGAGAAAGCCATCCACCAAATCCACTCGAGGCCCGCGGCGCAATATTGAATGAATATTTGCCCCAAATCAAAAATTCCATAGCTTTTTGACGGAATCACTACACATCTGCAAAAAATAGTGCATTTTCAAAAGTGTCACCAACCGAAGATGCTCCCTGACGGCCTCAAAAGCGCGCTCCTTGAGTAGAATTGCAGCTTCCGTCAACCGTATCCGCGGCTCACCAAACAACCATTCGTTCAATCCATCAGGAGAGTTGCTGCTATAATAAAATAAACACGATCTTTGGCTTTTTCCTATATCAATCCAAAGAGCATATTCTCATTATGCGTGATCTATTGAAATTGACTTTGGCTAATATTCTCAGTGGACATTGCGCAACACCTGTACATCATCACTCCGGATTGTGACCTTACGACCAATTACAGTATCCATAGCAATTACCCACTACCACCCAACACCATGCGGATACAGTAATTGACACGCGCAACAAAGCGTCCATATTGTATCGCACGACAAACAATAAATGAGAAAAATATGATGCTAATGAATTTAACTACGCCTACTTGAAACAACCTAAGGTCATATTGATCTGGGAAAAAATACTGATTGAAGGCCAAGTAATCGACTCCCGCTCACTATAATTCTTGAGCTCCAGTTCCTCTCACAACCAAGTGACTGTTCCGCTATCGACATGAATCGCATAGACAATCGCACTTCTAACGTAATTTATCTTTTATAAAACCATGGGAAACTCGCTCAAGTTGTCTCATGGTGAAACAAAAATTTTCTACTCTGAGAAAAGGGCGGATCCATTCGCCAGCTAATTTTCTACCAAATAAACTTTAACAAAACCAATTAGCAAGCAAGCAGTCAAGACGTCAACATCAGCCATACTTGCAATTGCCAGTAGTTGCAAACAAGAACGGCACCTGAACTTGCGAACTACAGCGGTTTACAAACAAGTCATCCATTTGAAGTCTTGTCTCTCAACTGATAAACTAAGAAATATGAGGAATTAATTGCATATTAGAATGAAAGAGCAGATATTTCGACAGCTAGACATAGAAATTGTCTGAAGCCAACTGGGAGGTTCAACTCAGTCTTCCTGCAATTTTTCAAGTAGTTAGAGTTCTGGTATTCCTCCAACTTACTTCTGTAAATTCCTCTTATTTGGATAGTAGACCATCCAGGTAAAAGGACTTCAGTTGCTGTATTCGTTATTTTTGTATTTGTATTTGTTCAGTTATTATATTTGCAATTTGGCAGATCGCTTGCCGTGGGATTTCTCCCCCTCTGCCGTTGCCCCCTCTGCCAGGAGGGGCGTTGGCCGCAGGGGACTGAAGGTACTTCTTTTTGAACTTCATGGATGTTGATGGCCTGAACTTACCCCCCACCCCCGTCCCCTCCCCCCTACCGCCTAGCCGAATCTGGCGGTAGCAACACTGCCGGAAGTGGACTCGTCCAGGAAGGGGCCCGTTTTTACCCTCACTCGACACGTCGTTGTTCCGGCATTAACGGAAAGCAACTTCAAGTGAGTTTGCACCACCCCACCGCTTTGATGTAACGGGGCAAGATAGGTATATATGCAGTAGCTATGATTATATCGTAATATTTTTTATAGATACATATATTTGTGTAGTACATGTACATATGTATGTACATTCATATTTGTTATGAAGGATAAAAACGATAAAGGATAAATGTTATAGGCTGCTCTTATAGGGCTATATGTTTAGGTTTCAGTGACAGGTGACACACACTCCCTCTCTCATGATATGGGGATTCCTGCATAAATGCCCGCTCAAGCCAAACAAGCCTTCTCCTCGGTGGTCGATGAACACCTGTTTGGAAGGGCACAAACTTGCACATCGGCTGGCCCCGCAAGTCACTGCACAGGATAAAGCGACCGCCGTCAGGGCGAAATGGAACCAGAATGCGTGCGGCGCATCTCCACAAGGGATCGATTAACGCCGAGAACTTTATCCTGTACTTATTTTTATTATCGTTATGTTTGCAATGGTTGTTGTTGTGAACATGGGAGTCGGCCGCTTCCACCTCAACAAAATATGGAGGAAACATGTTATACTTGGAACGAAATTATTTCGGCTAGAAAATGTTCTCGACAGCCTCTGGGGTACCTAAAAGGTCATCTCAGAAACCCACTTCTAAACAAAGCAGCACCACTATTCAAGTGAGCATCTTCATCAAAATCGAATATTGTGAGCTTTGTACGAAAAGGCAAAATCGTACCAACTCTGAATCCATTATGTGCAATTCCTTTACCATTAACAATCGGAATAAACCTTGCTTTTCTTCAATCACTGTTAAATGGGACGTTCTTGTCGCGTTCTCGGCCTCAATACGGGTGTCTCGCTCACGAACAATTAGGCACACACGCACAATTCGCGACGCCAATTGAGCCAATCACGACCTCCCATCACTTACAGTATCCCAAAGAAGAAGTGAAGAAAAACACAAGCAAGCGATGTATACCATGAACGGATCACGAAGTCATGATACGGACTGTTATGTCTACAACAGCATCACACAAATGTAGAAAGAGCCAACCTATTAAATGGCACAGCCAAAGACAGAAGGTCGCAGATTTTTTTCGTCGTACAGTTTGATAGCTCCACCATCGAGGTGATGCCGTGCTCGTGGAAAACTCTCGCCCTAAAGAGAAAATGAAAAAAAAATCATCAAAGAAAATAAAATCGGCGCTGAGCAAATACGCACCGACTGGCATCGATTCCGGCGATGGAAACGAGTTCTGTGAGTTCCTTTCGCACTCCAAATGCTAGCCGTGAAGCGAAACCCCTGAGAAGATCGCACAAATAAGTCCAGCCAAGACGAGAACAGAATGCGACAACCATGGCTGAAATTCAGTCTGAATTTTCTGCAAAATTTAGCCTTTTTTGCCTTATTTTGTGAATTCCTATAAAGACATCCGTGAAGACAGCCATTACGTATTTATGGGACAATCGCGCGCACATCGTCCTGCTCTTGTCTAACGGAGCCAATCAACAGTCTAACGGAGGCAATTCTTGGACACAGGGGACAGAGGCCAATTACTCACCATAGCTGCGAGCGAGCTGCAAACGATGTATGCGAACATGCATGCCCTCTACTGATGCTTACCGTAATAGACCGAACAAACCGGCATAAGTTGCACTTTGTTGTTGAAGAGTTTGGAGGGTGCCACGGCTGATCCTGAAGCGACGTGCAACCTCGTCGATCGACTTCTCATTCACAACGTCAAAAAGGGCAAGCGCAGAAAAGAACCGCAGATGCAACTAAAAAACAAAAATCTAAAGAAACTTCAAAAGCATGACAAGTAGAGCCAACAACCTGGTAGTTCCGATCAGAGGTCGAACTGCTCGAGCTTCGAAGGCGTGACATGATAAAGCGGTCATTCGCTCCAACCTGAAGATAGTATCTTATGAGGATATTGAGGATGATGGGAGGGGATCAAATCACATACTTATATAGAAAGCAATCGATAGCGAGATAGCGGAATCAAATTTCTCATAGAACGCGCCACGAGTTTTTCATCCATTTAGGTTTAATTGTACTTGGGGGCAATTTTGCTAACAATTGTCTGCAGAGAGAGAGTGAGAGAGAGAGAGAGAGAGGGGGGGGTATCCGGATATCAGTCAGTGTCTCTACTTGTGCTAGCTGCTAAACTTGTCACGATCACATTTCGACATATTCTTAGGACGACAAGCATGAGGCTTGCGACACTAGCCTTCACTGTGAGCCCTATCGAGCCATCTTAGGACCGTTCTGTCACTTTCGCTATACTTCATCGAATCAAACTAGTCATTTCAGCGATAAATTCTGAACTGAAATTAGCCCCATGCAATATTATAAGCTTCCTGCCCACGTATAAGCTGCACTCTGCAGCAGAAAGCATACAAGCAGAATTCAGGCTCTGCCTTCTAATCTCAGCGTTGTTCGTCGAACTTGCATACAATACTCCTGCCACTAGGTTTTTGGATGGAATCCTTATTTCCATCAACAACATTTATTGGTTAGTCTAGATAGCCTTTTCGTATTTTTAAATACCGCTTTTTCCCTCCAAACTGCTTTCCAGCAATCTCTTCTGTACATACACATGTAGTACAAGTCCACACGCATCTATGGGTATTATTGTCTTCCATCTTCCGGATAACCTTTTTTGACAAAATAAACATATCAGAGGTCACCCTCATTTCCAATAGAAAAATTGTAAAAAAAATTTTCTTTCAATGGCGTTAGACAGGGAAAGGAAAAGGTGATAATCCGATGGAGCAAGATCAGGGCTATAAGGTGGATGGGGCAGCAATTTTTATCCAAGCTCGAAGATTTTTTTGGCGAGTCACTTTTTCAATAGTGGGAAGACTTGCCAAAAAATTGCCTCGTCAAAAAATTCTCGAGCTTGGATAAGAATTGCTGCTCTATTCACCTTATAGCCCTGAACTTGCTCCATCGGATTATCACCTTTTCCTTTCAAAATTTTTGTATTGAAAATGAGGTTGACCTTTGATATGTTTATTTTGCCGAAAAAGGTTATCCGGGAGATGGGAGACAATAATACCTATAGATGCGTGTGGACTTGTACTACATGTGTATGTACAGAAGAGGTTGTTGGAAAGCAGTTTGCAGGGAAAAAGCGGTATAAAAAAATACGAAAAAACTTTTTAGACTACCCAATATATCAAGCTTTCCATTGCTCAGATGAGCACTCTTCAGCCTTGAGCCATATTTAGATATTTGAAACCTTCAAAAAAAGAAAAAAAGGCCGAAATAATTCCACTCAATAACCTCATGAGAAAAGTATTGTAAATTAAATATTCAAATTGTGAGGTCCCAAAAAGTGCTAGTCAAGACCACGCTTGTTTATTACATTCAATTACCAAAAGATGTTAATAATAACCCAAGATCATTAGCCTTATGAGAATGGACGAATGTTCATTTTCAACCAATTATGGATGGATGCCTAAAATTCTGAACAGCTGAGTAAATTCTAAAATGCAGTGAACACCCAAAATTGGCTTCCTACCACACAGCGGCTGCTTGATGACCGAACGCTGATGCCATTGCTAACACAGCTGGGCCACACAATTCATTATTCCACAAAACAGTGTGAAACATTCACCAACCAACTTGGCCACACGTTTCTCTTCAGCTGATAGTTTTGAAAAAATATCATGCAGATGGTTCCAATCGCATCCTTGCCATACAGAACAGTTTGTTGGAGTGACCTGAACACCATCTTTGAACCTTGCACATACACTTTTCTCTGACAACTGAACTCACCAGGTACAGCATATGGAGCTCTGTATCTAAAGCGATTGCTTTCGTGGCTTGTTGAAGATCGGTAAACACAAACAACGCTGCATCTGGAGGGAGAGATGACACCAGTGCAGCTCTACCCAGTTGAGTAGGCGATAGTAACGAGCCTAAACGATAGCCCAATGGTACGAGAGGTGCAAGCGGAAAGGAGTAGGACTTACTATCACCTTCACTAGTTTCCTGGACATCTACGAAACGATTCGCGGCCAAAACACATAGTGAGTCTTCCACGTTTCTCAGCGGCTTTGAAAGAGTTAGCCGAGACACTTCCTCCAACTCTTCGACGTCTCTTGCGAGGCCATCACATATGCACTTCAAACCTCCCATTAAAGTATTATTCATTAAAGGGATCGTCCAAAAAAGCGTTTTTGTGTTACCCATATGTTTATGTTGTATTTGCCTAATGTGGGCCTCATGCAAAGTTTCACACGAAAAAATGTGAATCCGGCTAAGATATAGCACCACAAAGTACGTCCGGGTGGGCGCGGCCTCCGAGTGAACTCGTCCCGTCGTCCGCCGCTGTTGGGAACGGAGAGTGGGACTGTCTACGTAACGTTCTGTTCCTACAATGCGTCTCCGACCACGGCGGACGACAGAACGAAGCTTTTGCTCGGAGGCCTCGCCCACCCGGACGTACTATGTGGTGCTGTATCTTAGCCGGATTCACATTTTTTCGCGTGAAACTTTGCATGAGGCCCGAATAAGGCAAATACAACATAAACACAGGGGTAACACAAGAAGTCATTTTTCCGTGGACGATTACTCCAAAGACACGGTGAAGTTGGCGTAGGATGAGGGTCGAGAAATTTTTGAAAAACACGACATCCTCCGAAAAAGGGTCTTCGGTACGACTCCCCTCGGAATTCTTTCAAAAAATACGACTACCCTCTTCCCCCTCCACTCCACTCGGAAACTGTAGCCACAGGGCCATCTGCGTCCATACCCCAGCCGTCTCCGCATTAACCCAAAAAGTCGTCAAACGATAATCATACCACAGCTACCTAGTACAATGATTATCGACCGACAACCCTTTTTTTAAAATCGACCAAACGGCCCAAAATTTCTTCAGCGGTTATGGGTTACTCGGAAGGATCATGGGTGTCCGGCCAAATTTCACAAAATACGGCTCCTCGACGGGGCTTGGACCTTCGTAGGATATCCTTACCTCCAGAAACAGTTTAGTGTGATCCCTTAGTGGATTCATCGTGGATTGAGGGGCAGAGTGAATCAATCGGAGCACCTCTTTCACTTCGGTTTGCCGCACTGCCAGTATGCTTTCACCTAAGATGGTATAGATTTTTCAGTTAACTACCAATCAATACTCAGCTCCGTTTAAGCCTCGTTGTAACAGATTGTGCGATTGCTCTCTGAAGTTGGCAAACATTTAATAATGTTTGCCAACATTATTAAATGTTTGCCAGCTTCAAAGAGCAATCGCATGCTTTTACAAATGAGATCACACGTTACGTCACATTAACGACATTTTAACACATCACTTAACCGTAAATAGGCAATTTGCCTAGGATTGAACTTGACTGGAGGAGCACTTGTTAATTTGCACGAATTGCCATTTAACTCTTGCTGCTGTTCAGATGGCAGCGAAACATCCAGCGCCGTCGCCTCACTCCGCCTCTTTTGCATCCTCAACCCTCATCACACTCTGCCCAGCCGACTGAAAATTAGCCAATGGCTCCATCGTCCCGCCCATCCCTCCCATTACTACAGTAGCAGCACAGTAGACTTCTCTCGTCGCGCACTATCTCTACAAGCACCAAGAATTATGGCAGTCGAAGAAATGCAGCTCTCGAACGGTGTGATGGCTACCGGTCCTATGGGTGGTATGCAATCTACAGCAATGGGTCTCGGCCCACAGCGAATGAGTTTTGCTATTCACGAGATTCTTGGTCTGCAAGGCAATGCTTACTTGTCACATGGTTACTGTCCCCAAGGATTTTTCCCGCAGCAGGCAGAGTTTTTTTTTTTTAATTAGAAGACTACTTATGTTATTTTAATTTTATTGGAACATTTAGAACTTTGCTGTTGAAATTGGATCTTGTGCGTCGTTCGACAGATCACTTTGTGGATCGGATCAGCTGGTCGCAGGAGCCCATACAAGTAAGTATAACGCTCTGTGAGGGGTATGTTTCACGCCCCAAATCCAACTAATGGCTATTTAACGTAAAAATCCCTATTCAGGTAATCACAACAGTTACAACATGGCGGTGTCAGTTTCTCATTCGATGCCTTCGGAAGAAGGTAACAATCATCAAGAATCTGGAGGAAAAAGCAAACGCAAGAAACGAAGACATCGGTGAGTCAAGCTAAAATGTCTTTCCAGATCATTTTGAATCGTAATTTTTCCAGAACAATCTTCACCCAATATCAGATTGATGAGTTGGAGAAAGCCTTCGAGGTGGCCCACTATCCAGACGTGTACGCTCGAGAAATGTTAGCGGTAAAGACGGAACTTCCCGAAGATAGAATTCAGGTAGCGAAACTGCTCCTTTCAAAAATTAACACTTTCAAACCCTACAGGATATTGAAGATCGGGTGCTTCACTCACTCAAAGTGTCGTTTTTCGCACTTGCAACTTCCGATTAGATTTCCATGATGGCTTCACAATTGCCAATCAGTGCTCAATAGCCGGCCACTCGTCACCCCAACACATTCACCATGAGTAAAGTGATTTGCCGTGGCGATTATCGCTACTCAACCGGGCGTCCCAACACTGACCAGCCCACTTGCGGCCCATGATAATATGGCAGTCAAAAAGACGTAATTAGCTTAAAGGCTAATTCTTTCTCAGTGAGGAGTCCACAGAAAATTGCTACATAAAAGTGGGTAAGTGGTATTCGAATTAGCTCAACCTCCCCCGGGACACTGAAAAGGCAAGGAACGCCCTAAAACATCAGCAACATCTACAGCGTGTACTTCTTCAAAGGAATCGTCCACGGGAAATGAGTTTTTGTGTTACCCATATATTTATGTTGTACTTGCCTAATGTGGGCCTCACGCAAGATTTCACGCGAAAATGTGAATCTGGCTTTGATACAGCATCACAAAGTACGTCCGAATGGGCGGGGCCTCCGTGTAAAAGCCTCGTCCCGTCTTCCGCTGCCGTTGGGAACGGAGAGTAGGACTGTTTACGTAACCTTTTGTTCCTACAATGCGTCTCCGACCATGGCAGACGACGGGACGACGCTTTTATTCGGATGCCCGCTCACCTCGACGTACTTTGTGGTGCTGTATCTCAACCTGATTCACATTTTTACGCGTGAAATTTTGCAAGAGGCCCACATTAGGCAAATACAACATAAACATATGGGCAACACAAAAACTCATTTTCCTTGGACGATTCCTTTAAAGTTCCATTGTTTCAGGTTTGGTTTCAAAACCGACGGGCGAAATGGCGAAAAACCGAGAAAACTTGGGGTAAGAGTACGATCATGGCAGGTGAGTTCGTAGAAGAAGCCAAACGTTTGGAAGTTCGAGAAACAATGTAGTTTTTCAGAATATGGGCTGTACGGTGCAATGGTGCGACATTCCCTTCCGCTACCGGACACGATCACGAAAACGGCTGAGACTTCCGATCCTCAACACAGCGCTGCACCTTGGTTACTGGGTAAGTTTTTAATTCGGCTTCGATACTCACCTCATCCTTCATTTACATTACTTAGATCCTGTTTTCTTACTTATGCAAAGTGAAGGCAGTAAAAAAGCAACACAAGAATGCACCACAGCAAGTAAATAATCAAAAGCAATGCTTGTAGCAATACTCCCCCGGCTAAAGACCACGGACAACAACATTACTCTCTTGAAAAGATACATTCAGTTCACAACTGTTTTTCTAGCACGATACAACCTGCGCCTTAAAAAGTATGATTGTCAAAAGGATTGATTCATTAAAGACGGCCGACATCTTGAAGGAACCATATCCTTTCCCAGAGAGGAGTTCTAGAAACAATCGCAGGAAATAAAAATTGAGGACAAATCGTTCGAATAATGCGTGAAAAGGGAAATCCAGGGAATGACAAGTATAAAATTTGCTTAATTTAAGACTCTAATTGACCACTGAGCTAACTACCTTTTTCCTGATAACCACCAGATTTCAAGGAGACGCCAAGACCTTCTCATTGTACGGTTTCAAACACCGGAGATGCACGATAACCCTGAACTTTCCTCTTGTGATGCTAATAGACATAGTCATTGGAATAGCAGGTTTACCTGTAGGCAGGGAACACCGAGAGTCGAGGATTCCTCGACAAAAGGTCATATCTGAGCGGGTAGGAGGGTTGGGGGTCGTACCTTCAGATGTTAGCGATAAGCACTAAAATCTAAATTTTCAGTAAGCAGATG
This sequence comes from Trichostrongylus colubriformis, assembly GCA_963978905.1. Lineage (NCBI taxonomy): Eukaryota > Metazoa > Nematoda > Chromadorea > Rhabditida > Trichostrongylidae > Trichostrongylus > Trichostrongylus colubriformis. Next base: position 13,374,048 of record OZ022259.1, on the reverse strand, counting down.
AAAAGCAAAGGGTATTTCACCGCAAATCCGTGTGACCAAATGTATGATGAATATCCTTTTGATCAGGAAGGGATATATAGCATATAGGGGTCAAAAAAAGGGGGTCGTATTTGATCGCCGTAGAGGGAGGAGGATCGTACTGAAGCGACTATTTTCCTCGACATCTGAGAGTGCCCTGCCTGTAGGTCCCTGGTACAGCCGTTGAAAACCAATGAAGCGAATAGTGAATGTTACTGTGTAGGATCACAGCTGATGCAATCGGACCTGGATTCACTTATTCCCTCAAAACCCCATCTGATAGAGTAGAAGGGCCGTGCAACTACGAATCTAAGGAGCTTTTATCCTTGAATACCAACGATTCCCCCTCTCAATCAAAGCTGTACAACACCAGGAAATATAAGTTGAAAGCTTAACTTTACTGAAACTTAACAGGCTCAAGAAGCAGTTGATTTTGCACTCTTTGGAAAATATTCACTATGCATATAATCGGATCCATCGTGTCTAATACCTCTGAGCAATCACAACCATTCGTATAAACTTCAAAGGATGTAATGCAGCTAATCAAATAAAAAAGTCCTGAAGGCGGTCAAAAGAGTAAGGCTCCAATTTTAAGAAATTGAACAGCACTTGGAATATGAATCCCCTTCCGAGTTAGCATTTACCACCCACCTTTTTTTGTTTTCTTTTGCTTACTGATTTTGAAACGAAATTTTCGCAAGCTAGTTTGTCTAATTGAAGATCGAACGACTTAGCAAAATATGTTAACTTGCTCCAAAGATACCGTAACTGCATGAAGATCTGAAGCATTTCCCATGATTCTCGAATGTGTTTCCAATTACACGCAATTAAGCGGCGCGCCATACGAAACAAGAGCGTTTCTGGTGGTGTTTGCCATGGTGTTGGCCTACTTCGACCTCTTTACGCCATCCCTCATTGCACTTATCTAATTACAACCAGCCCACCAGCTTACATGCCCGTGCTGATCCTCACACAGCACCAGCCCTTATTCAGGTGCGCCCTCTGGGAGGCTAATGAAGAGTATGTTCGATACAACACGGCCCGTTTTCCTCATAGTCCCGTCATCAAGTACCAAAAACACCTTTGGCAGAGCCCTATATGTCTTCACACCATGATCTCAATATCAAAAATAGTGATAACTTCTTAGTCTGCGACCATCTCGCAAAGAGGCCAATGAGAAGAACCCAGGAGAATCTCGCCACCGTCTACCTCGAGGTTGCGCTGTAATCTCTGCAGTCTTAGAGCCAAATTTAGAACTTCACGGAAATTGAGCCAGAGGGAAGACTACTTTGAGGAGAGGGAGGGGAGGAACAGCCTGTAAACTGGCGAGGATTTTGAGTAACTTCCACGAACATCCGCATAAGTACTTGATGATAAATATTTATGATTACCGCAATCTCCTTACCATTACTTTCTATTACGTTTCCTCATATAAAATCTGTTCCACCTATAACATTTTCAGATCTATAATTTCTTTATTTGACACCAATTAATGCTCAGCAATATAAACAGCATCACTATTTACAATGCCTGGTTATTTTCTGAGCACGAACTTGATGCCTCTGCTGCAGAAAGCCATGAGCCCCAAAAAGAAAAATATTTCAAAAAATATTATAAGAGAGAGGAATTCATGAGCATGTAGTGGTCATTTTCTGTAGGAAACCACTACGCATAACTCACTATTCTAGGGAATTCGATAAGAAAATCATTTTTGAGCTCTTTAGAAATTCCGTACACGATTCCAGTCCGATTTTCGCAACATGATCACGACTTATCTGATTAGGAACTGTAACCCAATAGGGTCAATCCAAACAACAAACATCAGCGAATTATCCAACCAGCCAGCCTTCTACAATAATGGTGTTCGATGTACATGACAATTGAGAAAGAACGATCTCACCACAACGACCTTCAAGGCATCTAACTGCAAAATTAGTCATTGTCTTAATAACCACCCCGATAATTGCCGTATGCATCAATTATTCCAGGTCCTTAAATTACAATAGTCTATAGGGAGACAGGGGAAGGAAAACGCTCCCTCAATACAGTCCCTATTCAGGTATGCACAAAAAGAGCATGGAGGCAGCCGCTCATTTGGAACAAGTGGAGAAGTCAAGTGACATGAGTGAAAGCGACAGTGATGATGGACCGTCCAGTCGAAGCTCAATCAACGCCAATATGAGCTCCCTCTATCACGATGACAAGGCATGTGATTTTAGTCGCCTACTTCATTGAGGTTCCTGGAAGTTAATGAGCCTTTTTCAGCTCATCGGACAACTTAGCCAACAACGACTGCTCATGGATCAACACATGCACAACCATGGCTCGTTCGTTCTTCCCACACAAACAAAACTCTACGAGCAATAATATCCATTCCCCAACAACGTATCACAAGTGTTATCTTACCCAATAAATAATTCCACTATAATCGTTGTCGCAGTCAATAAACACTGGATTACGGTATACGTAATTATCTCAAGTGTGACGACGACGGTGTCAAGAAGGCAGCAAAAGCGTCTTCTAATTGTACGCACGCAAAAGACGCCGGCGACTGACCGCCGTGTTCTCTTAAGATTACTGTATGGTGCCGCCTCTTGAAAACCAGCGACAGGCTTCAAGCTTCACACAGGGAATAATTCCCGATACTGGCTAAAAGCCTCAAGAAGCGCCACTTATTATCTCTATTTGACTTCTGAAGCCTCTCTATTTGAACTTCTGAAGCCCATGAACGTTCACAGCTAGAACTATGTAGTGCAACAGTAACACGCAATCTGCCTCTGCCATGTGTGTTGTCGATGCACCAAAAAGCTCTGAGAGAGTCTGGAGTGCTGTCCTATTGAGCGGAACTCCCCTCTGTGCTCAGCGTCTGAAGCTGTTTGAGCTTAGAGTCTAGGATGAGCAATGGAACCCTTTACTCTTCATTAGGTTGCAGACAAAAATATACGCTTGAATGAGCAGATTGACGTTGGTGATGGTCAGATGTACAACATTTTATAAGATGACCCCCCCCCCCTTGGGTTAACACCGTCTGTACGGGCATGCTATGGTCCCCAATTTACCGCTTTTTATTATTAGTAGAGCCTGTGTAATCAAAGTACCAAAAGTGCCTTTGGTCCTAGCGGAATGGAGTACAAAATTAGTTAAAAACGTAAGGCACACCGCTTCCAATCCGTAGGCAGCCAACATTTTAAGACTAGCTAGAGGTACAACGGCGTAGTCAGCGCAGAGGTAAAACTGGTGAAACAGTGTATAAACACTTATACGATCGACAAGAAAGAACGATAGATGGATCCTAAGAGTAGCGAGGGGGGGGGGGGGGGGGTAATTATGGCCTACGATGAATAGATGCAACTCGATCAGTGCCGAAATTACACATACAACGCTTTACGAAAATCTCGAGTGTGAAGTCATTCAATTATTTGAATGTAAACACCCTTTCAAACCTTTTCTCGACATCATCATGGATAAATGTAAACACCCTTTCTAACCTTTTCTCAACATCACCATGGATGAAATCGAATCCACCCTAAGCGACATCAAAGAACAGTGGTGTCAACCTTCTGCTCGCCGCCAGCAGGCAACTCGGCCACTGAAGCGTGCAGCTCGAGGTAGAGAGGTGACGATCGCGATAGCACCCCAAAGGCGGGTTTCGCAACGCGAGTTTCGTTACACATAATCTGTTCTGAGCTCGAGTGTCGTTACAGAAAATGGTGTTTCCAAGTGCGCTCTCATTCCTTGATCCCCTCGCAGTGCCTTTGAAATATTTGACGTCCAGTGAATATTTTCTGCTTTTACACCAACACTACATACCATTGTTCGAGTGGAATTATAATCTAGCTATTCAATCGAAGCCGCCGGAGACAAGCTAGGCATCGAAAAAATTTTTATTAAAGAATACCGCGCCAGGTCAACGCATCCGGAGCATCATAGCACTGCTTCCGAGAAATAAAATGTATGGACGGTATTAATATCTTCTATGAAGTATTCTTTTGAAGATCTTTTAATACTTTTTTGAATCTCGGTCTGAATTTCCCCCAAAGCGAGTGGATGTCGATTCCCTGGAAATTTTCAAAATACGACCCCTCTTGCGGATTCTACAGTCATATCTGCCCTGATCGAGATCATGCCATCCTTGTTCCGTTCTGAGCGCTAGAGCCAACATTTGGGAAGGAAGTCAGCATTCTAGGCATTGTTGGCATAACTCCTTTCAAAATGTAATGAAGTTCCTAAGCAGGTTAAAAACTCACTGGAATTTAAGGTAATCACATCCCCAACATTATTTCCATACAAACAAAGTATCAAATGATCATCTTTACCTATTTCCACCTGTCCCAATCGACCAGCTCGTCCACTCATTTGTTTGTAGGTAATGGCATTGATGGCTGCCGGGCCGCGAGTCTGCGCTTTGATGACCACTCGACTGGCAGGTAAATTCACACCTGAGCGAAAAATGATATGCTCACCCGATGCTCAAGACAATGGCAACTTTCTCCACTTCTCTCCACTTCGAATTTAAAAAAAAATATTCGCTCAAACGTAAGGAATCACCGGAAGAAAGTGTGCTCGTAGCGACCAGTACAATAATCACACCGGAACGAAAACCATCCTCAATATATTCCCTCTCCTCGGCAGTCAGACCTGCAATCCATCCATGTGAACTCGCTGCAAATTACTTCACCTTCCCTCCCTCGAGGTGGAGCATACAAGCAGCCACGTATGCGGTTACAAAGCGTGTTCTAAGACCAGTGCATGAAATGTGAACGTGATCCCGTTACCTTTCTTGATGCTACTGAACTTCTGCATTTTTCTTAGTTTAGTTTGGGTGAAGGAGGATCTTCTACAACAATGTATAATAGTGGTGCTGTAGATTGCCATGAACCAAAACAAGGCCCAAAAATACCAAAAGTGAACTTCTATTGTGAGGAACCATTCGTCACGCACACATGGCCACTAGTCGTGCAAACTGAATAACCCCACTCGCACTGGAATTGGAGTAGAACCCTTTAAATGCCAAAGGTACATCCAATTTCATCCTTTCTAACAGCAATGATCTCATAAACACGCGTTGCAACTGCACACAAGATGATGAATCAAAATTACTCTGATATTTTCAAACCGTCGCGGGCATGAGGTATAAAGAAAAGGGTAAATGAGAGTTTTAAAAGTCAATGAAACCTGCATGATGAAAAGCGACTCCTCTTGACAGGGTCTGTGCCAGAACAGTGTCAAGAGAACCAGCACACTGCTCCAGATTCACCTTGATTTGATAAAGGGCAGCACGATTCAGACGTGCAGCGATCACATTATTCGAGCGGTATATTTCGTCCATGATTTTCGCCAAATCAAGGGCTATCTAGAGTAAGTTAGCTGCGACATCATGAGAGCGTAATCAACCACGAAACGAATAATTGACGTATTTGAAGAAAATAGGAATATATGCAGTACTCAAACGTCTCCAACCTTTTCAACGTCCGCTTTAGATGAACAGAATACGAGGACAAGTTTTCGGAAGAAAATACCTTCGGCTGCTAAACTGGAATAAGTAGATTTCGCGACGATACGAGTCGAAATTTGTTGTTTGAGACAAACCCCAAGACACATTCGGGATCTCCTGGGAGTCGAAATCTCTTTGGCACTTCTCTGATGACAGCGTCGGATTTCAAGTCGCTGATACATCCACCACAACAGATCCGTTCGTGTAGTTCAACTGGTCGGAATTTCGTAGCGATAACCTATTGATCATAAAACTGTTGATGATATCAGTGGAATTTTGAAAAATAAAATATCCGACACACAAAACTGCAGTTTCTGCAATGCTTCATGACCACATGTTAAAATTAGCTGTAAGAATATAAAGCCTGGTTAACTCGAGCAATATTCGAGAAGTGGATCAGTCTTGAGAGATTACTACCGTTTTTTGGCATCTTTTCAATCACTGTGAAGTGTGCTTTTCGAAAGAGGATTCCCAACACTTTGCACTAAACTCATCTGGTTCTTTCAACACATCAACCTTTATCCGTGAGGTGATTGAAGAGCGATCATACAGAAAAATTTCATCATAAAGACTAGCGCTTCGTTAAGACGAGTAGCAAATTCGGACGAGTGGCCCTACAACTTCAGTGAAAAACCCTGCAGTTGACGTTGGCCAAACGCGTTATGAAGTAGTCTTCCTTTGCAAGGAAATTCAAAGGATTACCGATCCGAAGTATAATAGAGTGCGCTTAGACCCACGTAATTCAGGTAACCCCTAACAATATGCACGCCTTGCTGTACGTGGCTGGTCTTACTGTAGTGAAGTTTGTATGGTTTGAAGTATTCGTGAATTTTTCAGAAAATGTTCACTACTAGAAAAAAGAGGTTGACGGTAACAGTGACTACCACTGCCACTACAATGTAGGACTCTTCCCATGACAACTTCGCAGCCGTTTCTAAGGGAACAAAGGAGAATATTTCTATATTTCTTCTACTGGAGTACGCGTTTGCTCGAGTGTGCCGTTATAACCTATGAATCTCAGCAGGTGTGTACTTCTGAAATGACCCCACAGCCCGCCAAACCGCAGTTTTTGGCACGGGTATTACTGTAGTGGTACGGCACCAGCTTCCATTACAAGAACAAAGTAAAGATAAGAAAAACTGCACCTTCGCTTTTAGCCAGTGACCAACTTCTTCTAAATTGTCTAACGTGGCGCTCATTCCAATAATACGAATTGCAGCTGACGGGTTTCTAAAATAATCTAGTACGACGAAAGTTTCCTGACACAGAGCGGCATACCCCGATTCGGATCACCACGATAAGCTGGGAGTTTAGACTAGAAAAATAAGGCACCGAAAAATTTTTTACCAAGCAGTTCAGGAGTTAGAATTCACTCAGTGAGTGGAGCTGCCCGGTTTCAGGCCCACTTAACATCGTCTAACAATGCGGTGAGATTTCACAAGCTCATGTGACCAGTTTGATAGGTCTACGTTATAAAGGCCATCCAAGAAGTTTGAATGTGTTGTCCCTCCCTATAGCATAAGTTAAGACATTACTAGTCATTGCCCTTTACTCACCAGCTATGGGATCACGAATGACTAAACCTAGCACCTACCGTGAATTCCAAAGAATAATTTTTGCGCAGAGAGCTTCTAACACAGCCCCACGCGATGAATCATAGACCATGTGAAGCTCATCGATGACCACCAAACCTTCAAAAATGGTAGTATATCTGTGAACCAAAAAAAATATTCAATCAGTCGTACCAATTTCATCCATATCTCCATCAATTATAGCATGATTGATGAGACTATTCGCTTTTTCAGTAGTGCATACTGCAGCAGTCCACTCACGTGAAGGGGCAGATTGAGCTCCGACAAAAGCCGCCACCTGCACATCAACCCTGCGCCATGCTCGCTGGAAACTTTTCAAAAGTCGGACATACACTCGAAACGGGACTGAATGAATTTCACGATAGGTTGCAACTGGAACAGCTTCCCATCCACCTAATTCAGCACCTTACATCAATCTACCACAATATTATACATATTTACTACCAATACTTTCGTCGACCGCCGAACTTTTAACGCTTTAACTTCCCTCCTTTCCAACTACCGTAAATTGCTTTTCACTCACACAAAATTAGAAAGACGCTTTTCACTCTCTACCTATACCCGGCACACCATAATCTTTCTATTCTATGCTACCCAACACCCACAAATGATTGCGGCTTCGATCAACTATCGCAATCGAACCTTCACTTGATGCAGGATGCCAGAATCAAACCCAGCATCAGAACTATCCATTCCTTCGCTATACTTTCATACTATGTATAAAGTCGCCAAGTAATACTGTCATTGAACCATAACTACGATTTCATAACTAATAGAAGGCCTAGTACAGCTAATATAAGACCTAGTACATGTTCCATTTCATAACTAATAGAAGGTCTAGTACAGCTAATAGAAGACCCAGTACCTATTCAATGACACATCTTATTGTCTGAGGAAAACACATTTTTTCCGTGGGAGGAGCGCAGAAAGATACCTGGAGAAAGTGCATTCTCTCCCTCGCCATAGATATGTAAGGAAGTAAGAAGAGTACTTTTCTGCCTGAGAGAGCCACACGAAGAGCTGCAAAAACGATTCAATTCAATGAGACTTTCTAGAAAAATCATCAAAGGATAGAGATACCGATTAGTTCCGCTACAATACTTTTTCCAGCACTAGTTGGTGCGCTATATACGATATTACAATCGTTTGCTTCTGCAAATTCCAAGACATCTGATTGCCATTCGAATAAGTACCTGATATTCTAAATCGAGCAAAATTCAGTTTGCAGCTCATGAAGGTAAAGAGGGTTCACTAAACTGCTGTACACCTACACTCGTAATAAAGGTATTACATACGTATCGTGTGCGCGATTTGATGTATTTTCTACTACTCTCCTCGAGTAGCCAAAGATGACCATGCAGAACAAAGAACTCTTGTCGTCAGGGACTTCACTACCTCTCTTATGTCGCTGTTGGAGTCATTTCCCTTGAAAAAAAACACCACCCTGGTTTTGGGTACGTGAAAGTCCTTCATTTTATTTGGTGGCTCCCGCAATCAAGAGTGGGAACCGTGGCACCCACAAACATAAGGCAGCAATTCACCGAGCAAAGGTTCAGCCTGACAGGGGAAGGATCCCAGGTCAAAGTGGCCTTTTGCAACGAGGTATATATTATCAGACGTGTTTCTGGATGCTGATCTCAAATCAGTTTGCAAAATCTGCAAAGGATTCTCTGAATGGAGTTATGGAGGTTTTTCTTAAGAAATAATACTATTACACGGTAAGTTCGGGAGCCCATGGCGCGCGAGCCAGTCTTTTTCGTGCAAAATTAGTTTGATTTTTGTGTTCATGGAGCCAAATAACCCCAAAGGACAAGTTTTTAGCCAATTTGACGAAAAAAATTGACAAAATTTCGAAAAAATTCACGGGCTATTGAGTGGCAACCCATTCAACGAAGGAGAAGTCGTTGACCCTTGTCGAAAAATGCTCTCATTTGACGCTTGTTACTTACGTTTAGTGTGATGGGCAAGTGTAACATGTATGTGTAGGGTATATTGTTCAGGTTGCAGGATTTTTGTAGAAGAAAATCCAAAATTTACCACATCATCCCCTGGCCACACCCAATTTTCCGAAGCTGGGCCAAAAACTCGATTCGGCTGAAAATTTGCACAGAGTGGTAACTCGACCCTCTGAGCGCGAATATCGTAATTGTTTTATGCAACAACGCCTAATTCGTGCGTTATGAGAGTCTGCATATAAATAAGCTAGATCACGGAATTTCATGCAATCCTGAAGACAGGGATAGTAAACCAACCCGTGCATAATTTGGAAACTTAAAATGCATGCATATCAACATAAAAGTGCTTCTCAAGCACAAGGGAAGAAAAATTGTGAAAGCAAAAAAATGTGTCCAAGCCCAGGACTCGATCCATGGTGAGCCGATTGCGAGTCCGAAGGCTTAGGCCGCGGTCATACTTTGCGCAGCTGCGTTAGTTGACGCCGGCACCGGCGTCAACTAACGCAGCTGCGCAAAGTATGACCGCGGCCTTACCTCCCTGCCATGTGTGCCTCACAACCGCTATGAATGCCCACGCATTCATAGCCGCAGTGATGAAAACCAGGTTTCAACGTGTAGCCAGCCGTTCATTCAGAAAAACCTCCATAACTCCATTCAAAGAATCGCTTTGCAGATTTTGGAAACTGATTTGAGATCAGCATCCACAGCGTCTGATGATATAAGTCTCGTTACGAATGGCCACTTCGACCTGGGATCCTTTCCTTGTGAGACCGAGGTTTCTCATTTAAGGGCTTACAAGTTCTTGAAAAAGGTCAGCAAGCACCCGAAGCACTCACTATTTCGAAAAGTTTCCTTTTTTGTATTAAACCTGTTTCAGTTTGGCTTACGTCTATTTACAGCAAAAGAACGGATCCTAGTAAGCCATAACCATTCAGGAGCAACTATGACGTCCAACCTGTCACAACAACAGAACCAAAGACGTGGTTGTAATACAATACGTCCAGAACTCTACCATTATCTCCCCTTCAGGTGGAGCGCAACACATCCATTCAAGCAACGAATGCATGAAGTCTCAGAAAGAAATAGGCCGCTATGAGGGATCAGAACACCTCCCCTACCCGACGGCTTACCCACCTTCTCTGCGTAAGCGGCTACAATTTCCGGAGGTGTCCAAGTTGGAAAACACTTCCGGACATCTGTGGTCATCGAAATTTGATAAGATAGTGAGAAAAACCTGAACAATTCTAAAATGCAACAACCCTTTTATACTACAAAACAGGCATTTGACCAGATAATTCAGCGTTGAGCGCTTCAACATAAAATGAGGCATTACAACAGGTATAGTTTAATTTATCCTTGCTACACAGTTGATGTCGGCACGTGAGTATCCACAATTCACAGAAATAAAAAGAATGACAAGTTATTCGGAATATCCAAGTACATTAATGTTTTATATACAGGTGAGTAATCGTGAATAAATTTTATTTGTTGTAATTATCTATCTAATTGTCAATCCATGGGTACAGGACCCAGAGTGACATCCATGCGTGGTACAAGCCCGGATACTAAAGTGGCTCTTCTTGTGGGATTCCCAGAATCATTCTGAAAGGCATGTAAGACTATGACATGAGAAAGATAATTGTTTGCGAGTAGCTACAAATTCATCGCAAACTTCTTACACATATCGAGCAACTACTCACCGTTCCCATGGAACTGCCATCCGAATTATCAACAGATGGTTTATCCATCACAAAAGTTTCATCCAGGGCGTTCTGCAATTTTTCTTATATAACCCTGTCCAGTAAAGCCAAGAAAACCATTGACTGCCAATAAATACCTCTTTTTCAGGCGTATCATTTGAAGGAGATGGTGCTGTATGCAATAACCTTGAGTAGCGACGACTTCGTGGTGAAAGGGAGTCTTCAGGTTCCTGACACCTGGTCAAATCCGGAATGGGCGACAAATCAGTCCTGAATACTTTCGGTATCGAAACTGCCAATATGAACGATGACAATATTAAAACCATACACTATTCTGGTTCTTCTCTTTCGATTTCCCTTTTTCCTAATGTGATAAGAGGCGTCCAATAAGCTATCTTCTTCTTCTGAACCAGGCTCCACTTCTTTGATGGGATTCTTAACCTTAAATTCAGATTTCAAAGCGAAGAAAAACAGGGGGTTGATAGACCACTTCAGGAACGGTATGTAAATTTACATTTCCAAATCGATCATGCAGCACGTGACGGGAAGACCGTGTACGACGCTCTTCCTCTGTCGTTATCGTAACTGGGCTCATGCGTTCCATGCATGACGACGACCGTGAACGCCCCAAACCACGCTTCAAAAAAAGCATAATTATAACAACTTTTCACATTATCAACGATGAAGTACCCCACGAATGATGGCCATTCGTACCTTTGGCTTCTCTTTTTCCTGTTTGATATCACGCATTCGCATAATGTCTTCCTGTAACTTCCGCACTTCTTCGACAGCACCGCTGTCAATGACTTTAGTAGTGCTCACCAATGTTACTAGGTTCATGTACTGAAAAATACCATTCACAACTAATGGAAATGACGACGTCCATCGGTATTTCAACATTAGAAAAAGAACAGGAAAAACATACTGTCGAAAAGCCATGGTGGAGATAAAAGTACCTGCATTTCCGCATGCGCTCTCAAATTTTCATATTCTAGTAGCGCTCTTCGATGTTTTTCCTTCAGCGCTGCAAGCTCGTCGTCGTGATCTTTCTAGAAGAACATTCTCAATTCCTCCATTACTTTCTAAAACTCTACCAGACTAATTGTAAGATAGAAATGCAACCTTCTTGTCACGGGCGCTGCTTTCTAGTTCATTGATCTTGTTTTGAAGCCGCTTCACCTGTAGCTCGAGATCGATGGTCGCTTTACGTTCATTCACAGCCTAAATTAGAAAAAAATTCATTTCCATCACAGAGAGAAGCGGAAGTGGTTGCATTTTCCCCACTTCTGATATTATCAATAGCAACATAATAGCAGAAACTAAAATATTAAAGGAGAAATAAACACTCGATTTTATCACAATCTGCTCGCGATTGGGCTACAAGAAAAAAAAAACTCATAACTTGTATTGGAAAGAAATTTCTATCGAACGAAGACGAACAAAAGTGACCGTTTTCTAGTTGAAGGATGGAGGAGCCTTTTTTCGTTGACTTCACTTTTATGCTCTCCATTGGAAGCACGAAAAAGGGAACAACAGACGATTGCCGATACACCCGTTTTTTCAAGTTCAACACATCAGCATCAGCCCCCGAACTCTAGACTCCCTTCCTTCCTTAGCCGTACATTGCACTAGATTACCCCACGTGCCCTCAGTGCTTAGTATCACATGCCATTCAAACGAAATTTGAAAAAAAAGTCAAAGAGTACACCAGAAGAATCAAAACAACACTTATGTTACTTAAAAGAATGAAAAGAAGTCCACAGTTGAAAAACTCCTGATAAAACCGAAACATCACAGAAGTCGCAAGCTTTAAAGGATTTCAAAAAATCCGAAGAAACTTGGCGTTCAATCAGCAGGCCACTTTTTCACGAAAAAAGTGGGCCCACATCTTACCTGATCGAACAACGCCTTCAGGTAAACGCGAGCAGAAGTGAGAGTGAATAGATCCTTCCATCGTGATTCCGCCCTGCTATCCACATCAATTGAGCCGCAACCTCTCTGTAGTTTGTTCAGTTCATCACTGCTGAAAAGAAAACCCAATGAGAAATGAGCTGTTCGTCTCGGGCCTGACCATCTCAACTTGAATCGTGAGCATTTCAGCCACTATGGTCATATAAAAAGGTACGAAAGCACTTACCAAAGCATCTGCTGATGCTCGATCTTCTCTAAATCTTCGTCTATTCTCGCTAATGCTTCGCTATCGTCGGTGGACAGAGTGGATCCTTCCTCGGTAGACCGCCGCTGAAACAGAGGATTTTGAAGTAGCAATGAACTAATGCAGGGGAGCTCATCTACCTTCTTAAGAGGTTCATCTGGAGACACGAAGAGTTCTCGCTGTTTCAGTAGGCGCGCCCTCTTTCGTCCCAGCTGTCTTCTCTGATCTTTCAACGACTGGCACATCTGTTCAGCCTCATATGAACTTCCAATAAGCGATAACTCGGCTTCGATGAACTGCTGAACAACAAATTGATAACTCAATATAACCTGAGCTGCTTGATGTTTCTAAAATGGCAAATGCTCTAGCAAATACGCTCTAAGATACAACCTTGGCTTGATCGAAAGTCTTTTCGGCGCCTGGTTTGTCACGGGAAAATGCTGCACTTCTCTCCATTTGAGCTACTAAACGCTTGTTGACATTCTTAGCTTCCTCCAGCTTCTGCTTGCACACCAACATTTGCTGATCATGAACTCTCTTCTCACGAGCTGCTTCGAAGTCCCTTTTGCGCTCCTAAATCCCTGAACCATTGGAAGAAAACTTGCTTCGTGAGACGACAGAAAGTTGCAGACCTTCTGCTTAACCTGGGTTAACTCTCGATCATGCTTCAGCTTCCACTGGCGGTACTTCTCTGCTTCTTCCCTTTGCTGTTTCATCATGCGCACTTTCGTCTGAAAGTAATGACCAATAGTAATATGTGATACGTTCGATGGCAATGAGGCTAGCTGTAGGAAAACGGAAATAACCTGTTTCAAAGCTGCAATCTCGAGTTGCATGCGCTTCTGGATCTCTTCGCTTTGTTGCTTCTGTTTTTCTAACCTCTTCAACTCATTCATCTGTTTTCTGAACTGAGCCAATTGCTTCTCCATCTCCAGCAGCTTTCTCCTCCGCTCTTCAGCCAATCTAAGCAAAAAAAATGCAGCAGTGAATCCGCAGTAGCACGTAAAAAATCGAGAGCCAAAGACATAAAGACTCCTAAAGAAGAGCTCACTTGTTGTTAACAGATATTTTCTTCAGATCAGCCTCCAGCTTCGCCTTTTCAGCCATGAGAGCATCGATCCTTTGCTGGAGATTGGCCATTTCTAGCTGAAAACAAGCAGATTGTAGGCGAAAATGAGGGATTGTAAATGTATCAACCACCTTGTGCTGCTTCATTAATTCCTCGACATTTTTATCACTTTCTACAGCTTTCTGAAGTAATTCTTCCTTATACTTTATCTGTTGCATCACGTCATCTAGCTCCTTGTCAAGAATAGTCTGCTGATCGACGAATCTGAATTGATGATAATGAATATATGCTCATGAACAAAGCAATATAAGAAAAGGGAATCAAAAAGAGACTACGTGGACCAAAACATGAAAGGCTGGAAATGGCCTCACATGACCTCTACACAAAAAAGAAGCAGGAATGCTTTCAAGCTATTTAAATCAAATTGGCAGAAATACACGCTTCAACATATGTCTCACTTCATACTAAAGGTTTCATCCATGGGCTCCTCATCGAAATCTCCAGCAGCTCCTTTCGATAACGAAGGTTCCCGTTCCTGCAAAATCAGAACAGTAAAATTTCAAGGTCAAGAAAAGCTAAGAAGAAAGGGATAGCGATGAACCTCATCTTCAATCGCGTCATGGGTTATTATTTCGTTTATCCGCTGCAGTATTTCAGTCTCCTGCAGATTTTCGCCATCCCTGAGGCAGAACAGAAAGTAAAATCGAAAACGCAGTGTTCAATGGTATACATGTCGTCACGATTAAAACTCGGTATGATGAGTCGACTGTTTTTAATGACGGTAAGTAAGTGTTCAATGATTGCGTGAAATGGTAATTTAAATCGTAACAACCACTTCGAAAAAAAAATTTGCTGTAAACAATCTCATATTCAGAAGCAAATACCTCTGGACCAGAACAACAGTAGTATCTGAAAGATTACAGCTAAAACCCTGGAACCTCAGAGCATCTGTGACAGTTCTTTCTACATTTGCGGTCGAAACAAGGGCAATGGCAAATACTTTCTTAGCAGATGCCAAATTTTGAGCTGATATGTGAAAAGGAATACGTGCAACTGTCTTCGCTTCTGCGACTTCAAAAAGTTGAATCCATTACACTGTGGACCTCTCTATAGGATGCTTCGAAAGTTGACGAATACTCCATTTCAGGGCGCCTGATAGAGCGTGGCCTATAGTGAGAGTGTATGGCGGAGTGAGAAAGTTCGATACACTCTCACCCAAGTCCGTAGGCCACGCCCTATCAGGCGCTTCGAAACGGACTGTACTGTATCCAGTCCCGCAAATACACTACCAACCACCTAATCGATGGTGGCGACAACAATCCACGCAACTTTTAAAAAGGAGATAAACGCAGATTCGATTTGTCTCGTACTAGAAAGGGAAGGAGTCCAGCTCGAAATGGCCATTTACGATGAGACAGCAACTATCCGACGCATTTTCCCACGCTATCTAGCAACTGATTCCGAAATCTGCCAAACCACTGTGTGCATGGAGTCATGGAGAGTTTACCTACAGTTTACCTACAACGCAGATGAATACGAGGGAAGTTCAAGACATGCTAGCAGCATGAGTTTTCTCTTTCACGTCTGGAAAACACCTCGAAAGTGTCGCCAGGTATAACAACCATTACCATTCATTTTCTGCGTGTCTCACTATTCCTATGTACAAGATAGTAAATCATAGAACTCTGTGATTCAGTCTGTTTGAATGCAGACTTCCGTAGCGTACGAATTAGACGCTGTTGCATGGAAAAATTTTGCTTCTCATGCTAAGAGGATCGAATCATCCTTATGTTCAATTTTTCAGCCAAATCGAGTTTTTGACCCAACCTCGGAAAGATAGAGTGGGAAGTTATAATTTTTTAATTTTTTTTACAGAAAGGCCTTCAACATTGGCAAAGTAACCTAAACATACCCATTTCAGATGCCCAGCACACTAAAGGCACGTACAAACGCCAAATAGGAGCATTTGCTTGGCAGAAAAAGACGAATTCCCCTTTGTTCGATGCGTGCCACGCATAGCCCATGAATTTTTCCGAAATCTGGCCAAATTCTCGAATAGGCTAAAACTTGTCCTACAAGGTGATTCCCTCTAAACACGAAAATCAAACCGATTTTGCAGGAAAACGCCTGGCTCGAGCGCTAAACTCCTCCCGAATCACAGCCTAATAATTTTCATTCAGAAAAACCTCCAGAACTCCACTCACAAGATCGTTTGTCAGATTTTTAATACAGATCAAAAATCAACGTCCAAAAACGCGCCGAGTGAAATGTGTCATATTACAGACGTCCACTTTGAGAAGGTATCCTTCCCTGGTAAAAGGAGACAGAATGATTGCACGAAAATTAGAGTAAGATTACCTGAGAACTCCTAGCGTTTGCGTCACAATCGATTTCAGTCGCTCACGCTCTCCTTCAAGATGTTGGACCTGATTGTATAACCTAGTCTGAAAAACTGCAATGACTTACACCGATTTACATGAGTCACGTTAGCTTCGAGTGACGGAGGCATGTATGACACACCTTCTGGCAGATCACTTCGGCAGTCTTATCATGTGCGTATTTTAGGAGATTGTCCTTCTCGGCCAACATTGTCTTCAGCTGAGCAAGCTCGACAGAGCTAAATGAAAGGGTTATGTAGATGAAAAGTTCATGGAGCAGCTCGTGACTACGAAACTTTCTTCTAATGTATACATATCACTAACAGATCCAAAAGGAATGCTTTTTCCGAAATGGGTTTACCTTATTTCTCCACAAGGAGCAAATCCCATTCGAGCTTCAGCCAGTTCCCTTTCGAGGGTAGCGACCTAATGAGTAAAAGACATATGAGCATAAATGAAAATCAACCTCATAATGGAACTTACTTTCTCTTTGAGCTCAATAATCTTCTGTTGACCAGCATCAATGTTAACGACCGGTTTGTTCTTGATTTTTTTCGCGCGATCTGCATATCTGAAAATAAGCAATTCAGATACTGCATCGGAAGGCACAATAACCAATGCGATGATATTTGAATCTAGTTCGACCTATGAATTACCATTTCATTAGTATAAACTCCTACACAAAGTTGAAACTTGAAGATAACCGTCAGTTCACTGCACATAAGCAACGTTCAGTTTTGGAATTTGCGGAAAACGATTAGGATACGCATCGATTGGGAGAAATGCGGAATTTGTGGAAATGCGGAATAGTGGACTTTGCCGAAAAGCATCAGATACGCCTTGATTTCCATGCTACAGAGTCCCGGCGATTGGAGGAAATCGTGCGGAAAGTGCGGCATTGTGGAATTTGCGTTTTTGTGGACATACAGAATTGCGGAATGGGCACAACTATGGAATCTGCGAAAAGAGATGAGGTACGTACCGATTGGGGAAACTGCGGAAATAGCGTTTTTGTGGAAATGCAGGATTGTGGATTTGCGAAAAAGCATACGTATTTTACATGCTACGAAGAGCCGAGAGGATTGGAGAAATGAAGTAGCGGAAAGTTTCTTTATTTTCGCAAATTCCAAAATTCTGCAAATCTGCACACAGTTAATTCAAGTCTACGAACGCTGTCAGAGTGAGTCACTCAAACCCTTATGTAACAACGTGCGAACACAACAGAGTGATATCTATAAAAGCCATAAATCAGAGACAGCACTAGGAGGTGAAGAACAATGGCTTAGCCATCTTTCGGTTGTAGTTGGCATTTCGCCAGCGCTACAAGGTCGGAATAAGTGAGTCAAACAAAAAGAATTACTGAACTTGTTGAATGACAGAATTTCATAATTTCAAGAAGGATTCGGCGTTTGAAACCTATAAAACAAATGCGATGACAGCGATTTAGAAGTTATCTGGAAGCATTTAAGGGATTCTATTTCCATAGCTAGTTACAAATGAACAAAGGGAGTCGAATAAATACAAACGGTTGGCTTGCTTTTTTGATAACTCATAAACTGTATGCAAAACTGTATGAGCCTAGCGACTGAATTCCACGTTTTTCCGCAACCTCCGCAGCTACGGACTTTACTAACAAGGAAGGACTTCCAACTCATAACGCCCTTTTGAAGGCGGTTTTGCATGTATGGGGGTACGTACAGGAAGCATATAATTGATGACCATTTGCTGAGCGGTCCCACGAGTGCCAAAAAGGCATTGACAGTTCTATCCACATTTCGCAAAAGTTTCTCCCCACTGAGAAGAAATCTTTGCAAAAATAGGATTCTCACTTTCTGGGTTCGAAAAGGTTTGAATATAAGCTAAATGCAGAATTTCCTTCAAAATTCCTGACCACTCTCTATTATCAGTTTTGGGCAAGTTTGGCAGCCCAGTTTTCGAGCTCACCTGCGCTAACAGCACGCGAGCGAGGCATTTCTGTCCGACACGGATATGATATTCATTCTAAGAGGGTCATACTACCTCAAAAGTGAGTTTCCAACCCATCGAGATTTCAGCTCAAAATCGAAAATTTCTCCCGGTATATCGCTTTGCTTCGGATGCGGCATGCAAGAACACCTATAAGTTTGCACGTGCTCAGAGCTACGAGGGTTATGCGTTCCAATAAGTATTTAGAAAAAGTCCTTTTCTGAATCCCTTCATTCTTCTTTGGCATTCGTAGGGAGCAAACATGGAGGTCTGTTATTCGTTTCATAGAGGTACCACCTAACACCGTTTTCAAAAAGCCGCTAGCGCGCTATGACCTGAAAACTCCTTCGTGAGGAACGTCTGCAGGCTGTGAATTGTAAGCAAAGGGAAGGAAATTTTGTGTTCTTCTTACAACATGTTTATCCGGATGCGGTAATATTACGGCAACAATCCCTCACATAGTGAGAGCAAAAATGATAACCGTTGATTTATATGCGTCTCTCTGTTTTATACACCAATAATAATAAGAAAAGGCCAACCTCAATGTGCTCAAAGTTTCTTCAGCATTCGAGTCAGCAGGAGACACGCATGCTATCATCACTGTATATGAATTGCCCCCGAGCGAATCTTTAAATACTGCATAGGAATCCATTCATTAGAAAAATTTACTGTCGATTTACCTTGAAGGAGCCGAGTAATTTTTGAATCGCGGTAAGGGATATGCCGATTGCCAGTGGACTCTGATAATGCCGATATGACGTTTCCTAGTGCGAGCAAACCTACAAAGCATCACAAAACACAACTCGACAAATCCAGACTTATTTCAAGAAACTGCGAATTCTTAAAAGCCTGATGCTTTTTTTTCAAATACGACGCTAGCTGATGACAGATACATGGCACTAACCTTCATTGATTCGTATTCCTTCCATTTTCCGCGTTCCCTCGGCCTGAGTTTTCTTCAGTCGTTCCGATCCAGCAAGATCTACCAAATGCAACTTCGCGGTGAAACCACTATCTCTTAAAATCTATTTGATGTATCTTATTGCGTGAACTAGCTATGTAAACCACACTCACTCTTCTCCGGATCCCAACTTCTCCAAACAAATGGTAAAAATGGCATGTGATCTACTACTTTGAGCATTCATTGCCGTCTGCCCTTTACTCCTGAGATGTCCTCCTTTTTCAAGTTGAGCCATGGTTTCAACCAGGTTTTGAACTTGGCTCTTCGAAAGCCCTTGCACCTTAAGGCATCGAAATAAGGTCGTGATGCATGAGCTTAACATGGTCACAGTAAAACCTACAAAAACGCTTCCACCGTGCTCCCGAACTTGAAGTGGCTCTCTTCCACCACACAGTAAATCATGCACTTTTTCATCGTATATCTCCAGCATGGAGACAAATACCTATAAGATATAAGCACATCAGACCAACGAGAATCGTAAAACTGGAAATATAAGTAAAACCCTTATATTAGGCTTACCTTGAAAATTGTTTCTAAACCGGAATCGGCTATTTGTTGGAATATGGCTTCGACTAGACGGGGAATGATACCTCTACTTTCACTCTTCATGCTGGCTGTGGTCTCTTCTGTGCCCATAGTGAAGGTTTTGCCACTTCCTGTTTGACCGTAGGCCAACACAGTGCAGTTGAATCCTTCACAATAATCTCAATAATTTGCACACAATTTATCCCTGCACAAAAAGAGAGGAGATACCTTTGAAAAACTGCTCGAGAAGAAATGACGTTGTGACGTCATAAACCGAGTCTTGGGGAGTTGACGGATCCAAAACACCGTCGAACGTAAATGCCTTACCATTACATGATATCTATAAGCAAAATTGAATTGGCTCAATTAAACCACACCAATCAAGGCATAGTTAAGGTGAAGCCACGCACCTGATTTGACTCAACAAAAATTTGCAAACACTCTCGAGCATTTTCGAGCTTCTCTTTGTCGCTAAATGGTCTTGAGCGAACAAAAACCTTCACCGGAATATCGTCAGCCATACCACAGGTTCTGTTACTATAAATAAACTATAAAATTATAATCCAAGGGTATCCTGCAAGACACATTGAGAGACTAAACTGCGAAAACCAGGAGCAAACGATACTTTTAAAAATCGAAATTTTTAGAAGTTGGAAAACTATGCTACGGCAACCATCAGTATGAAGCACAAACAACAAAAAACTGGATCGGGTGCGAAAGAGCAAGTCAAAGACACAGTCGAATAAACTGAGCAGGTCATAGTCACAGTCAAGTTCATGTAACACGTCTTCAAACCGTCATGGCTTCAATTAGTAAAAGTTGAACAGACAAAGATGCGCTTCACAACTTCCATTTCTCGTAATTCATACAAACAGGAAAACCGTAGCAATAAGAAGAATGGAATTAAGGAGCTACTTAAAAAAATAACACCAGTAAATACAAACAATGTCTACTTCCATTTCTTGTGATTCATACATACAGGAAAACCGCAGCAATGGAAAGAATGGAATTAAGGAGCTACTTAAAAAACAACACCAATAAATACAAACAATCATCGTGATTTAAAATGTGTATATTGCCGCAATTTTCATTTTGGGGTCCCGGAGCGATGGAGACGGCACGTTGCCGAAATGTCGATTGGAGCAGTTCACGAGGTTTGTTCTTTTTGCTAAACCTATTTTTGATTACCTAAATTTCATTATCTTAGTGGTCTGCTGATGACTTATTTTACGAATTGGGAAGAATTTGCGAAAGCGGTTGAGAAACTACATTCTGTTAGTGCGGAAAAGTGCAGGTAAGCACGTTGTGAATTCTACAAATTTTTGCCTTTTTTATATTTCTAGCTTTTGGAGGTGCCATTGTTGCAGTGCTTTCTAAATTCATTTGCGAATGCGGGAGTGCTATTGAAGAAAGTCGCAAAAATTATCCTGAAGCCCAAATGAAACGAACGTTGCGTGTAGGCCCCAGAGATTTTGTAATGTCGTAGCGCACCGCGTTTCTCTGGTCTCCTCTCTTTTTGATTATTTGAAACGGTATCGGTTTTTGGAATCGTTGACAAAATCATCAAGTTTCCCAAGGCTATGGCACTCTTACTAGGATGCATTTACTCAGTATCGTACTGTATGTAATCGGTTAAGTGTGTCTGTTGGCGTGTATGTGCGTGAGTATGTTTGTGTGTTTGACCGGAAATTCATATCTCACGTCGCAGTAAAGCTAGGAGAATTTTTGAAGTGATGTAGAGGGTGGTAAGGAGACATCAGTGGTGAGGCAATGGAAGTGGTAACAATTGACAAGGGCTGATAAGGAGCCTCGAAAGGTGAAAGTCAGGAAATTCATATCTCGCATCACAGCAAAGATGGAATCCTAAGTCCTAGATAAGATATAGATGATGGTAAGGGTGAGTGGTGAGGGAATAGAAGTGATAGCAACTGATAAAGGCTGATAAGGAGCCTCGAAAGGCGAATGGCGGGAAATTCATATCTCGCGTCGCAGCAAAGATGGGATCCTGAATTTTAGATACGTTTCAGATACCTCTGGCGCGTCACACATGGAAGCAGCAAAATGAGCTCGATCGATATCGATTGATGCTGGAGGACGAGACCGACGGGAGATATTTTGTTTCCTTCCGTTTTGCGAACTCCCTGTTTTTGCAAACCGTTCGAATGATGATGCTGACCGATCGATATCGATCACGCCCAGTTAGCATGCTTCCATGTGTGACGCGCGCAGTAGTGTGCGCCAGTCCAACTGGTGTCTATAATTGCAAGAACAGGCTCTTAAACTGAGCTCGCATTCACCTCAAGCTAATCTCAATGTGCTACGAGTGGCAATTTGAACAGTGAGGCAGCGACATAATGGTAATCTGCGTTTAGATACGTATCGATCGGAGGAAGTGTGGGAATCACGTTTTTGAAGTAGTGCTTGGAAATCTATACGTATCAAATTGATTTCCGCACGTTCAACAATTCTCCATTTCCACAAAAACGCGATTTTCGCAGTCCTCTCGATCGTTACCTATTGTTACGATTTTCCGC
This sequence comes from Trichostrongylus colubriformis, assembly GCA_963978905.1. NCBI lineage: Eukaryota > Metazoa > Nematoda > Chromadorea > Rhabditida > Trichostrongylidae > Trichostrongylus > Trichostrongylus colubriformis. The sequence goes on along the minus strand of OZ022259.1, from coordinate 13,351,702 downwards.
AGCTTTCCAACAGCGCAAATTCCACCACTATGTTCTCTGCCCGAGGACCAAAGGATGTGTGTTACTCTTATAGGGCGGAGGTGCTGAACTAGCTAGAGTTTTTTTTTTCTCACCACGGTAAAATTACTCCAAAGCAGGCATGTCTTGTTCCAGTGCTGGCGCAGTTTCTGACTAATGTCACTGTCGCACTGTTAAGAGCTACTTCTCATCCTTTTTCGGGGGATTAAAGTAAGGTGTTAAACAGTTTTTTAGTTTGCTCATGTATTGAGGAATATGTCCCCGCGGATTTTTTCAACCCCGTTTTCCACAATGTTTCCTCCATCTTTTGACAAACTTTATATATGCTTTCGATAGGACTTTTTTAGCTCTACAAAATGCTGCTATCTGTTTTTTGATTCCTTCGACTACCTAATATTCATGAGGTGTGGAAATGAAGTGAGCTGAAGGCAAAAAATTGGCTTTTGCGCACCTCATTTTTCTCGCCTATCATCAAAATCAAAAAAATGTTTCTGAATATGTATCGATAGAGCTTTTCCAGCTCTACAGAATGGCACTACCTTTCATTTGAATCGCTCATCTTTTTGCTCTTTTTAAGACTCACAAACGCAGTACTCGCAAAAGTGTGCACTTCCGTTATCTTCTCTTCCTCGCCTACCATCGAGATCGAGGAGAATATCCAGGTATGCACTCGATGAAGTTTTTTTTGCTCTACAAGATAATACCTTTTCTCGTTCGTATCCTCTCATATTTCAGCATGTAGCAATAAGCTTTTACCTGTTTTTCAATTCAATATTGCATAATAAAAATGATTTTCGGCAAAGTGTTTTGCATCATCTACTTTTCGCTCTACAAGATGGTGCTCACGGTTTTTTGTTCGAATCAGTTTTTTCCATTTTTTAGACCATTTAGAAGTCGATGAAATCGAGCATTTTCGACGCCATGTGATGAAAATGCGTGATTTTGTCTTCTTTTTAAATGGTCTAAAAAATGGAAAAAACTGATTCGAACAAAAAAAAACGTGAGCACCATCTTGTAGAGCGAAAAGAGCTCTATCGAATGATGCAAAACACTTTGCCGAAAATCATTTTTATTATGCAATATTGAATTGAAAAACAGGTAAAAACTTATTGCTACATGCTGAAATATGAGAGGATACGAACGAGAAGTGGTATTATCTTGTAGAGCGAAAAAAGCTTCATCGAGTGCATACCTGGATATTCTCCTCGATCTCGATGGTAGGCGAGGAAGAGAAGATAACGGAAGTGCACACTTTTGGGAGTACTGCGTTTGTGAGTCTTAAAAAGAGCAAAAAGTTGAGCGATTCAGATGAAAGGTAGTGCCATTCTGTAGAGCTGGAAAAGCTCTATCGAAACATATTCAGAAACATTTTTTGATCTTGATGGTAGGCGAAAAAATGAGGTGCGCAAAAGCCAATTTTTTGCCTTCAGCTCACTTCATTTCCACACCTCATGAATATTAGGTAGTCGAAGGAATCAAAAAACGGATAGTAGCATTTTGTAGAGCAAAAAAAGCTCTATCGAAAACACATATAAACTTTGTCAAAAGATGAAGGAAGTATTGTAAAAACGGGGTTGAAAAAAACCGCGGGGACTTATTCCTCAACCCAATAGTTGGAGGAGCACTTTACAAAGCTTTGGATTCGGCACTATTTTTGCCTCGATTTTTAGCCTAAGCGTTGGCTTAGGAGAAAGCTCTCACCTCCGCAAGTAAAGGTTAGGTAAAAAGTACACTTGAGTGTAGGAACTGATGATTCTGGGAAGATTCTAAGAGATGTACGGCAGCACGACAGGTGTGGTCCCTCCCAACTACATTATTAGCTTCTTTTCTAGTATAGTGGTTTCCTTCTAACATTGTTTATTATCGGCCATTTTCTCTAAAAGGATAGTTAGCACTCCGCTTACCAATTGTTTTTCCCAGTCGTCGAAATTTTTCCTCAGAATCCTAGTAATTCAAAAGTGGCCTTATTCTACTTGCGCAAACTCCAGTTATGTGTGCCTCTGTGCCGTTGTTTTTGAAAAATGTGGTTCTTATTTATTTCGTTAATCTGTTACGTTTTAGTCTCTGTTTTGATATGTACATTATCATATGCCTAGCATGATACGCATTTGCTGCAACTTTGACTCGTGAACTAGTTGCAAATGAACTATTTCAGTAGCGAAATAAAATTGGCGTTTAAAAAGGAAATGCAGATGCTAAGGAAGCCACCATCCTTTTCTGATCCCAAATTATCTCTGGGAAACATACCATTTATTGTGCAGTTAGCGTTTTGCATTTTTTCTCTCAAGATTCCACTGTGATACACACGTAATGGGCGGGTTCACAAATGTCACTATGGGTCGCTTCATTAGTTGTCTTGAAAGGACATCGAAGTTTTCCATAAGGTGAAAATTGTGAGCTCTCAGTTTGAGAATTTCGAACTCGAAGAGAGTGGTAGAACTCAAAATGAACTTTCTTCTGTTCTTAGCCATCAAAGGAGGCTTGCATTGCTCTGATAGCTGCACCTTTCATGCCCCTCCAAACATTTACAATGCTTTTCCTTTCGAAATGTGTAAGCTAGATGCCGTTGGATTCACTTTCACTCACCTACTAAGCTCATAATGAATTGATCCACTGTTTTCACGTGATATGCCGACGCATGCACTTCAAAACTGCGAAACATTGGAAAAGGGTTGAATAAGCAACAGCCGTTTCCCAAACATTGACAGATTGCCTCGTTTTTTTTTTGCCGGATGTGACTCATTGGAATGACGTCGTTCATCCAAAAAATAGTGTATGAGCAGTATAAACTGACTTCATTGAAAAAGGTGAAAAATGGACCAGCGTTTCTGCACGCTTTTCTTTTGTGAGAAACGTATCTTCCCATTCATCACAAGAAGCTCTAGCCTGATGAACTTCAACTAGTAGTCGACCAGCTCTGGCGCAAGGTTTGATGACGGTGAACCACTTATATGGTTGGGTAAACGTCATGGTCGCGATTTTCAAGCGAAGTCACTTGTGAAGCATGAATTTTGGCTCAGTTAGGTGCTCATCTTGAACTGCAGTCGTAGGCGTAATCTATGCCACCTGGAATTACAAGACAAGTTAGGACAGCCGTCTTGGTATCATCAAGATAAAGCACTGTCGTCGTTGCTCTTTGGTGATGGATGTTCATGCCTTTGACGGTGACGAGGAGGCAGTATACACATATGCAGATGACTATCAAAATATCCGCCATCCATCGTGATCAGATGTCTCTCATGGGTGCTATATGTGAGAGTTTATATATAGAGTATGACAATTGTCGCACTTGCTCATATTCCCTGCATTTCTTGAAAGTTCGAAGGAATTCCAATGAAGTTCAATTGGAATACAATCCTAATCATTTGAGTATTCTCTTTTTTGAGTGTATAACCACCCTGTGTTAGAGGCCGAAGTTAGGCTGCAAAATATACCATGCGGAACCGCAATTTGCGTGATCGTGATATCGCAATGTTGTCGTGCGTGTGCTTTGCCCGCGGTCATACTTTACGCAGCTGCGTTAGTTGACGCCGGCACCGACGTCAAATTGACGCAGCCATTTCGCCTGCCGCAGACGACGGCGTCAATAGATAATGGGCACCGTTTGCGAAATTCTTGACCCAGTCACACTACAGTATGACGATCGTAGCGGAACGCGCTGCGAATGTTGGCGTACAGCCAATTGAGTTTGTTTTCAAATGTTTTTCGATTTCGCAACGTTTTTTCGGTAGCCATTGCGTTGGGTGACGTCAAATGAAAGCATTGTAGGCAAGAGTGCTTGAAGAGTCGAAAAGCGAGCTAACGCAGCTGCGTAAAGTATGACCTCGGCCCTACGTGGCGTGTTATGTGGCCTCCGCAAGCCCGTAAATACTATAGACCAGTGTTTTCGTGGGAAGAGAGCATGCTCAAGTGAGAGTGCGCACGACGACACTAGATCGCACAATGGTGCTAGCCATAATCTTAGCCTGAAGTAAGGCACTGCATGTCATGTCTATAACTACTTGCATCTCGAATAATAGTAGGTGGAGAATAGTTTTGACGACACTGCCCCCCCCCCAAGTTTCTAATTCTAATGATATTCCCCAAGTTTGTGGAAACTTATAGAGCTTCAAGTGGGTGGAATATTTGTAGAGGTCACCTGGCACTATTCAAGAGTTCATTCAGTTGGTTCCAGTCTTTTCGCCTGCGATAAAAATGATTTTCACGAAATAGACCACGGTTGCTCTTCCTTCTCGAGTGCGGCCTGGCCTGGGCTCCAACGCCAGCGGCAGGGCTCCAACACGAATGTCGGAGTTTCAACATAAACGCTGGAAGCGGGACCGCAGCGAAATTACTAGACTTCAGATTTATGCTTCATCCCAATCATATTATGATTTCAAATTTTTTCATAAAAATTTTGATATCACATATTGACATATCTTTGCTCCTGAATGTAACAAGCATAGGTAGAAAATTGTGAAAATTAAGGTCTAGTTGTGTGAAAGATATGTTGGAAAGAAAAGAATTGCAAAGAATGTTGCAAAAATTCGCCTATTACCTAATGATGATGAGAGACGTGACATATTTTTAAGTGGCTTTAGCCAAGATTATTATAATTAGTCGAATGCCGTTCTTCGGACTAATAACAATTGTTTTGCGGATGTTGGGAGAGCTGAGTCAGAATTACGTTATTGTGAACAGTGGTGTAATCCCCATAAAACATCCGCCTTGCAAATATAAGCCTCGTGTAGCGCAGTTGGTGCTTTTTCTTTGCATTTTCAAAGTGTTCGTTGAGCCTGGCAATGTCGCGGTGTTACACTGAAGTCGTATAGATATAGGAACCTTCCAGCGAGGTTCCCGATTTTTCTCTTTACCCTATATCGGGTTAGATATCAAAGGCTTTCTGCTTGACTTCAATGCTTCAGGTTTGTGACGAAGTACAATCATCGAGATGGAAAGTTGACGATGAAAATGACTGATGACGTTGTGTGCGTACAATTCAGCACTAATCAACTGCAGGATGTGAAAAGACTGGAGAAGTTATCGGCATCACTCATGAGAGCGATGGTCTCTTCTCACAGCTAATCGTGTTCTTGGATTGTACCTGTAACGTTTTCAACTGATTTTCGGGTTTTGTGATGGTAATTATGCATGAAACGTATCATTTTATTGTGTACAGCCGTCTTGGGCAATCGTGCTAGCAGTATCTGAATATCTACTCTTTGGATGGGCTTTTTCCCTATGTTGCACTGTGTAGACAAATGAGAACTGCAATCTCGTTCGTGCTGCGTTCATGACGACAGCCTTCAGCTTTGAGCAGATTTTCAAATCTTTAGGTAATCTGAAGTTGAAAGCTAAATATTCTTGTTTTGTTTTTATGATGCGAGATAAAAAACCTCAGCGTTCACCTCTTTTATTACTATTTGCCGTCAAATTACTTGAGATTGTTGGATTGAAAAATCTGGGTAACCATACCAGTGTCGAATAAACGCCAATCACACGAAGATATAGGGTGGAGTGGCATAAAATGGAACACTAGCGAAAAGTTGACACTTGCTATTGATTTCACATAGCAAATTTATAAGTTTGTTTGGTCATATTTACTACATGGTTTACAGTGTGGAAGTGTTATGAATTGTCCTACTAGCAAGTTTTATGGAATTTTTGAAATTTGCGGTTGTGGAGGGATGGAATGCACGGCGTCGGGAAACTGCAACAGATTCATGCGTAGTTGAAGGAATCCTCAACTAGGGGGGGGGGGGGGGGTGTGATTTGACTGGCTGTAAGAAGGGCACTTACCATTTCCATCTTCCCTTCTATACATAAAAGGCTTCGAGTGTCTGTACGTCTGTCCGTCTGTCACGAACGAAATTAGGTATAAATGAAAAACGACCCATGGAGATGGGGACAAGATGGGTAAGCATAGGACTGAAGTAAAAACCACACATGGACCAAGTTAGGCTCCGCCCACGGTTGGCGAAGCGTGCACTGGAATGTACCGTTTTCAAGCTGAAAGTTGTAAAGTGGGTTCCAATATGACCCAAACATAGGGAAAGGTGGATTATGATTAGGAATGAGTTCCTCAAAGTCATTAAAGAGGCCTGGGCCCAGTGGACGGGGCGCACCCTGAGTGGGGCCTCGTACAATGAAGGTTTTTCACTCGGTTCCAATGCAGAACGACCAGGGAAAAATCGGCAGAGATTATCAATGCCATGGCTATCTTGAACACACTTGAAGTGCGAGAAAACCCGTCCGCAATGGGCGGGCGGTGATGTGGTAATGGGTTTTGAGTACATTTATTTAAAAAAAAGCAATCTCGATCGACCCACTGACATGAATGATGTTACGCGCACAGAAGTGTGCGCAACCAATCGGTTTTTTATAGAGTGATATCGATTACCCCATCCAACCTCTCCCTTGTCTATAATTCCTGAGGACATGGCAGGAAGCCCAGTTCTCAAAGGGCGGAGGGAAGACACGAAAATTTTTCTTGGCACGATGCTTGTCCTTGGTATAATGAGTGGGGTGAATCCACTTCTGTTCTGCAAATAACCCCTATTGTTAGCGATTTTTTTTTTGTAGGCGCCGTCCATGAGAAAGGTAGTCGATGGCATTCACGCAGTACAAGAGCATAAGGACCTTTCGATTGGTACTGGAAGAAGCACGAAAACATTTCTCTGTATTGTTGTAGTGTGTAAATAGCAGTAAATAATTATAACCAGCATGTCAGCAAAAGAGATGAAGCGGAGTTCCAAGTAGATACTCTTGACTTATTGGTCATTTACCAGTGAATGAATAACCTCTAGAAGTAAAGATAAGAGTTTTTGTGTTTTTTTAAGTGCGAAAATTTGCAGGGATATGCGTTGGTGCATCTCTACGTGCAAATCTAGCTTTTTCTTTTGATTGAGGGTGTACTCCATGCCTATTTTCGTAACGGGTCTCTACTTGGGTAGATAGAGCTATCCGTATCTGCTGGCGTTGGGTGTCTTCCGTTTTTCGAGGGTGAGGAATAAGGGCGGTAAAGGCATCGCCAGCGGGAATTCCATGATCCTAATACAGTGTACGAAGGGAATACGAGAAGAACTGAGGATTACCTTCATTCCAGAATTGCAGGAAAAACTTTCTGCGGAAACCGAAAACTGGAAGATCAGCAATTCGTTGCTGCATTTGAATAGTCGTCGGCGGGCACAGCGCCCTTCAAATTTCGCATCCAATATTGTATTGCTTCTCTCTTTGCGTCCCTGAACAAGTGCCCACCACCTCGTTGCTCAAGAACCCTCACGGTCGCGTCTCACCGCGTCGGACGTTACCAAATTCTTGTTTTACTGAGTGAAATTTTGCATGTGGCCCGTAGTAAGCAAACAACAGAAATTATGCGTATTAGAAGAACTCAGATTTTTGTGGACAATTCCTTCAAAGTTCTGTCACATCTGCGCTGAAAGAATCAGCACTTCCCGGCGTTCGATGGCTACCACGTAAAAGAGGTTCGGTGCCTCCAGTCTGGTGTTATTCACTTTCCTTTCTTCTTCTTCCGGCTTTGCCTTTGAACTAGGAAAAGCGAAGGTTGCCTTGTGACGAGTTAACTGTTGCCTTACTTATCCCTTGTACAAACTACTTGCTGCCATGTATGGGGGGATAAAACAACGATCTGAGTGGCGGTACGTGTCATGTAACTGGATGTGTGCACAATTCAATGACCCGAAATGATCAGATGAGTAGCACGGACTCGCGTCACAAGTGCTTACCACTTTTTATCCATTACCTTTTCAAAGTGGAGGAAATTGACCCTCGACCGCATCATCCAACCACTGGCCTTTCAAATGCAGCTTTTATGTGTTATTTGCGTTGTCGAGAGGGGCCCAAATGCGAATTTGTTATCCAACTCGTACAGCCACCACGACAGTTTAATAGTTTTCTGGGACTGGCAGGGTTATCAGGACAGAGCATGTGGAAGTAAACAATTCTTCTGTGAACTACGCCATGTATCTACGTTAATTCAAAATCGTAGATCCATTTGAATGCTTACGGCGTATGCAATTATGTATGGGGTCAGCCGAGTGCGTTCGGTTCTCCCGAATCATCTTGGTATCAAATCATCGGCCAATGAGCAATTGCCTCTCTTACTTTAGGAGGGCACTCATCCCTGCGCCAGGCTAGTGGGACTCGCATCCAGGTTGCACTGGAAGTCGAGGATTCCTCGACGTGGGGGGGGGGGGGGCGTAATTAACCGAACAGGGTCGTCCCTGAAGAGTTCAGCGATGAGCACTAGAATCTAAACTGTCAACAAGCAGATGAGAAGCGATAGCTATCATACAAGGGGGATTGTGAAATACCTTTTTGCTTTGGGTACAAATACATTGCAATAAAACACATTGCAACCTCTATAAAGTCCGGAAACAAGTACTAGATGAGTTCAAAGGAAAGGGGGGGGGGGTCGTGTTCTATTCTTTAGAGGGGGAATCGTAATAAATTTCCCTCGACACCTGGGATGCCCTGCTCTCACCATCTGTCACGGACCCATTTGCCATAAGAGAGTAGAGGGCTTTCGTAGCATCTCGCAAGTGAACTTACTACTTTCTAGAGCAGTTTTATGAATTCTAGTATTAGAACTTGAGCTCTTGTGATGCTGTGCAGATACGTGATGCTCTCATCCGTGACTTTTCAAGCAAGTACTAGTCTACTCGAAACTAAGCAAATACGCCCGAGTTTCAAGTACCGATAAAGTATCCGGATAAAGGTGCACACCCAACAGCCGTCGAGCAAAACTCTCTTTACGATTGCCATGACGAAGTAGCTGTTTCATTCAGTTGGCACTGTTTCATATGGAGATATATGTGTACGGTGAACTGACTTCAAGTGCTGTGTGGGGTGTGAACGAGGAGGAAAACGGGGAAGTTCGCCCCGAAGTGATGTGATCGCCGAGAGAGAGTGCAATAGGGCGGGGAGTACACAGGATAGTCGAAAATGTTGACGGAGGGGGGTAGAGCCGCAAGCGGCTTCCCAGTCGGCATGGATGCTGGTGAAGAAACGGCTGAGGCTCGCGCCAAGGTACGCCATCTTATGGCTCAGGCGCCCAACACTCGTCCACCAGAATTCGTTAATCCATTGGAGAAGATCGAACAGCTATTGACCTGCCCGATTTGTCTTGATCGCTATAAGTGAGCAATTTTTTTCGTTTTCTTTTTATTTCCGTCTTTTCGTACAATGATCCAACCTACACTGCTGCTGTTTTTCCTTCATAATTGTTTCAAAATTTGTTCAAAATTCATTATTGGTTCAATATTGATAGCCACGTTCACCTCGCGATTCGATGCTTTCTTTGCTTTACACTGAACGGCGCGTATTCCATTACATCTACACCAGCCATTCTCCAACGCAAATAGCTTTTTTTTACACATTTTTGTTCAGAACTGACAAAAAATCGCTAAAGCTAGATGGATATTGTGTTTGGAATTTTCTAGAACGTGACGCGTAATGTAGATGAAGTCAGTGTGCATACAGGCTGTAAAAGTATTGCGTAACCACCACATTTTGCCACCAGATCGAGCTTCCCTTCGATCGATTGGCGAGCTTCCCTTCGATCGATTGGTAATGTACGGATTCCCTATACAGTTTTACCTGAACTTTCGCTGAAATGAGCGAGTAGATGTGGCCTTATTTCAGGCAACCCAAGCTTCTCCCTTGCCAGCATACATTCTGCTATCCGTGCCTTGAGTCGTGTGCCGATTCCCTGCATCGAACACTTAAGTGCCCGGAATGTCGAGCTGAACACTCGATTCCGTACGAAGGAGTCAAAGCGTTCCAGGTGTGTTTAATCATAATAATCGCCAACTTTATATCACCAGAGGTAATAATTTCAGTCGAACTACACTCTGACCGGTTTTCTCGAAATCCACTTGCAAGCCACACCGGATTCAGCTGCTGAAATTGAGGAATATATTCGTAGGTGAGTAGCGACGATTGTTGGCATCTACGTGAGGATGCCGAGGTTGAACACCATGACGGATGAGTCAGTCCTCGTCCGGGTGTTCTGACGTTTTCGCCATGTCCTCCTCGTCGATTCGTGGTCATACGCTCAGTGAACAACTGTTCAATTGACGCTAATGCTTCACGAAATGCGATCGAGTAAGCACCGGCCAGACGAGGACACCTGATCGATCGTAATTTGAAACCTTCTGAAGATCAGAATCTTTATTTCCCTACTGATTCAACGGTAGCGTTCTTTGCGCTGACTATGACGTCCCTGGCGCTTGCGAGGGCGTTCAGCACAGTGTTGACAAAGCACGCGAGCGATTGAGGAGAGATTTGCCATCAAATCCCATCATCAAGAGCACACTGAGTTTCACCACATGTTTCAGGGGATTTCCTCGATTTTATATGGCACTTTGTCTAATCGCGACCCACATGGGGCTATCTAAATATCAAGAGACTCTGCTTTCACGTCATCTCGAACGCTTCACAAATTTCGATCGATGATGCAATCAATACCTTGGGGAAAGGGAGTAGAAGAAATCGATCAACAGATTTCTTAGCCGACCATAAGTCCACTAATTGGCCAGTCGTAGTGTAGGTATCCAAACTTTTCCACGTGGTTCGGAATGGTTTCATTAGGTTTCAGAAGGCGCAGCTGACTCCCTCCAGATGGATCATACGTAAATACTGAAAATTCGTGAATTGCGTTTTGTAGTTTTCAAATTTTCGAAATTAATGAAAGCCCAACTCACGGTCGCATCAGTCGCATCACTGTGGGAGTATGTGGTAGACTCGATATCAACTGTATTCATGGGTTTCTCTTCATTTGTGTCATAAATGGGCGGGACACTCAATTTTCCAAGTGCCACACTGGAAAGAACCCAGTTAACCAGGGCTCTTTTTGGATACTGCGCACCCGCAAGCTGTAGTGGATAGCAAATCGCGGAAGTTATAAAAAAGAAAAGCAGTCGAACGGTCAGAAACCTCATAGTTTCGGGTACTGATGGATGTATCAGGACAATCGCGCCTGAAGTACATTGCACCTGTGTTTTTCCCATCCTCGAGTTCTGCCTGTCCACGAGCTGAACCGTAACCATACGAGCGTGCTTCACAGTCCATGAGCAACCCGCAGTTGCAAATGGGTTATTACCCTTTGGTTGACGATTCTTTCTATATTCGTGGTGAAAATCTATTCGTGGTCTTCCTTTGGGCCTGCTTTGCCTATTGTTGTCCTCACAAGTGTCTCTAGAAGTCGGAACGGGGTATACAGGGGGTGCCAAAAAAAAGTAATTTTGTCTCGTCCACGTTCACCCCACTTTAGTCGAACTACAGCAAATTCTATTGAGGTATTCACATCCCCAGACTCAAGAGCAGACCTCACTCTATCACTGTACTCCGTGGCAGCCTTCTGCACGAGCAGGAACGGGAGCGTGGAAATAGTGAACAAGATGTGTCACCTCAACTGGGCAAAATCCGAAATTTCGTCGCCCTCGTTCACAACCTTGCTGAGGTCCGTTCACTCTGGGTACCTAAGGGGATTCATACTGGGTGGTGTTCTTTAGGATCCCGTTTTTTCCGGGTTCCCAGCGTCCTTCGTTTCTAAGAGCCAAAACGTGCACTTACCACTGAAACCCCTCCGGATGCGGATTTGGACATGAAAATGATACTTCGGATCATAGCAGCCTTGTCCAAGCAACAGGGGCTGTGTGACTTCCATGAACCGAAGGGCCAATCTTTAGGAAGCTTCCCACAAAAGACCTACCATGGAACTCGGCTCCACTATTTTAAGGGGGCCTTGATACCGTGGGTGCTCCGAAGCCCGACTGCGCCGCTTAAAGGTTCTATATTTTTATAAAAATGAAAGTAGTGAGTCTCAGCTTGTTCCTGCTTTTAGAGGAACATTTCGGGAATATTTTGCCCCAATACTTTCATTTCTTTCGTTTCCCTATGTTTTGTATAATTGGGAGATGTGAGCCGTGGGCAAAATTACTTTTTTTGGCACCCCCTGTATATGTATTAGGTTGTCCCGAAAGTTCCGTAACACCTCGACAACTTTTTCAAATTTATTTCTTTACAACATAAACACATCTCAGTCAACAAGACATGTCATTCTGTAGAGAAGAAAATTCTCTTCCGAATGATATATGACATGCTGCAAAGGGCTTTATATCGTAAGAAATGAATTTTAAAGAAAGAGGTCGAGGTGTTCCGGAACATTCGAGACAACCTAATATAGAAGTTACTCTCTCAGTGTGCTTGTGTAAGAGAAGCACAGTGAGGAATGCGACAGTGGGACAAAGACAGCGGGGCAGAAAGCCGGTGGTTTTAGTGGAGGTTAAGATTTACAGAGCACAAATGAAGCTCTTAAAGGCAGCTTTCGGGAAAATCCGGACGAAAAGTTAAAGAAGTAGTGAATATGAAAGCTGAGATGTCTAGTAACAGGAAGGTGGAGAAAAAACGGATGGAAATGGCCAAAAACTCGAGAAATAGGACCTCTTCCCACCGTTGGTTCAAGGCGCGGACGACCTTTCCGTCAAGTCGCGGGTAGTTTGCATAGGTTTTTCACTGGCACTACCAAGACGTAAACGTGAAGGAATGTTCGGAAATGCGACAGCATCTATTTTCATGTACTGAGCTTCAAACTAAAAGTGAGATAGCACGCTGCGATACTTTCAATCCTGCCGATCTCCTTGACCAACCGCACCGTGACCAACCCCTAATCACGTCGCCTGGAGGCGGGCTGTCCTTGTCCAAGGCGGCTTGTCCTGACGAGGCCGCCTCCGCCACAGCTCAAGGGGGCGCCTTCCGCGGGGGATTTCGCCATGCATAGGCCTTCCAGACCCGTAGTTTTTCACTCAATGCCTCCTTATGGGATTCCTTGTCACCAACATTATCCCGAACACTGTCTTTAAATTGAAAGCCGCAGGATCATATCTCGAAAACTTGAGGAAAATTTGTGATCATTTGTTTTTTTGTGGATTTGCCACAAGGTGAAGCTGAGAACTCGTTAGTAAAGCTGATCGCTGATCGATAGTCGATCGCTCTCCTTAGTCATTGTTTTCCCCAGGTTGAACTCATTTGAAGAGGTTCGTGCGCTCATCAACATCCCTGTTGATCACTAAACTTCCTCCTCGTTATTGAAGTGAAGTAAATAAATAAATACCATCCAGATACAACCTCGAACGATGCAAAGTTTGTGACGAGAAAGCCGATTGCGAGCTTTGTGCTCATTGCGAACGAAAAGCCTGCAAAGAATGTCGTCAGACTCATATGGATATGTTGAAAAGGGATTTAGCAAGGCTGCTCAATCAGGTAATCCACTCCGCCTCCGCTAACTATCACTATGGTTTGAATTTTGAACGGACCATTTCAGGTACGTCGGTTGTCCAATCGAATCATCGAAGCTTCCGATGGACTTTCAAAAGGTTTGGAACTGCTCTCGTTGAACTGTGAAACAACCAAGGATGAGGTCAAAGAGTACTTCCACAGGTCTCCGATTTCTTCAACAAATATCAGATTTCACAGTTCCTCTGTGTCGTCTGCCAAACAACAACGCCATTGTCATTATTCCAGACACCAACGTGATCTGAAAAAACGTGAAGATGCATTTCTCAGTGAGATCGATACATTTCACGCGACTGAAAGTCGTTTAATGAGTAATCTTCGTGATGTGCTCGAGATCGAATCGTCGAACATGAGTGAAGCGGTCGCGCGACTCGATGCTGTCATAAAGGTGTGCTTGGGGTAGACTTTATTGAAGGAATATTCCAGGATTATTGGTATTTCACATCTCCTGCTGTGGATGGATAGTTCGACCCAAGCCACTCTGGCTGTACCTTTACCGAGGCGTGGCTCCTGGAGCGTGCAGAGTCAAAGAATCTAGCGCAACAGCTCGCCCCCCCCAACCCAGCCGGGAGTGTGCTGCAAGTGTTCCGGTGCCTAGTGTGGGGTCATGTCACTCAGTAGTGGGTTTACTTCGCAAGGCGATTGGTTTACTGCCAATTTCAAGATCTTGGCTAGTAGCTGTTGTACCTATGTCAAAGATAAGAGTCGAAGAGTAAAGACAGACCCGGCTGGGGTGAGGGGCCGAGCTGTTGCGCTAGATTCCTTGGCTCTGCACGCTGCAGGAACTGACACCCACGCCTCGGTAAAGGAACAGCCTACGCGCCTTGGGTCGAACTATCTATCCACGGCAGGAGATGTGATATCCTGATTATCCTGAAATGTGCCTTCAAGAGCACGTCTATAGATCAACTAGACCGCTTCCAGGGTGAATGTACGCTTGAAGATGCCGAATTGGTTCGATTGAAAACGACTTTTGCTGAAGGATTGGAGTACCTTCGTAATTTCCAGGTATGTCCTCGTTCTGCACGTTTTCGGCCGTTTGAATTCCATCGCCTCGAATTCTATCGCTTGGAAAGCGAAATCCGTCCTTTTTCTATATACTCCTCTTTCTTACCTGAAGTCAGTTACCGTGAATTTGTCCGGCTCTCTCATAAAACGACCATTTCAGCCAGATGCAGACGAGCTATTCAATCGAAAATTGCGTTTTTCTGCTGGAGAAGACGCTGCCAGACTGCCTCAGGCAATCACCACCTGTGGAGAATTGTGCGTACTTGTGCCACAATTTGCCGGCAGGTATGTCCTATGTTTTGTTTTCGGCCAGGTGAAGTAGGTACGGTAGGTGGTTTACACTGCAAAACTCCACATGCAAAATACCGTAATGAACCTTTGATTGTCGCACTCTCTCTTTTCACTAGTGACACCTCCTTTAGTTTTTATACACGTTCTGCAGCTGGTCTCCCGAGGCCTGTTTCGCTTGAAGCCGACATGACTTTTTTAAAGCAAATTTTTTTTCCAAACCGAACAGGTGGGATGGTTGAAGAAGCGACAAAAATCAAACTTTTTCCTCTTTTCTTTGCATGATGCTCACTATTAGAAGATTCATGAATTAAATTGCTGATTAACAATATATTCAATTTTGGGCATTATATACCCAAAGCAACCACGCCACCCCGAAGCTTGATGGGGTGAAAGAGGTGATTTTGGGTGAACATTCAGATTTGACTGTAAACTTGTGCTCGGGTTTGAACCCATAGAACACGAATGTGACACTTACTGGGCGCAATATAGCCTGACACCGGCGCCAAAAAGGAGTGGATCACCGACGTTGCTCAAAACTTATCGATAGTGATAGTTTGACTATCTGGGTAACAATAACACACTTCCTCGACGCAAAATTGTTTGACGTCTGTGCCACAGCAAATTGAAGAACTATTCTATTTAGCGTTGGCGTCTGTGGCGCGCGCGCCAAGCGGTTTAGCGCTAAGTGATGTCATAATTGCGTTCGTTCTGCTGGTAGAGTTACCCGTCGGTTGAGGTGACATTTCCCATAAGAGCTGATGCAGGCTTTAAATTATAAGGTTTCGAATTATCGATTATTATAAGGTTTGAGGTTCCAAATCGGCGTATTTCTCGAAAATCATCTCCTTCCCTCATCAAGACCTGTGGTGGTGGGGTTGTTTTGTGCGGGTGGTGCCTAACACTGTTATCAAGAAACCCAAGGTAATCAGTAGGCGAACATTTAATGCCACTCTTTGAAAATGGTGAAACTGGTTGTTGGAAAACGGTGATTTCGCCTGTAGGTTTGTGTACTGGACGCGCAAGTGCATTTTCAGAATTCGGATAAGTGGTAGCCTGATAATGCCAGATGAACTGAATCCGTCGGTTGAGGTGACATTTCCCATCCGAGCTGATCCAAGCTTTAATTCATAGTTTCGCAACATGTGGCTGACAGGGTCCACCAGAAGTCGAGAATTCCTCGATAGTGGGGTCGCATTTGACCGCAAAGGAGGGGTATCGTACCTGCAGAGGATAGCAATAAGCACTGAAATCTAAACTACACCAAGCAGACGAGTATGGGAGGTTATTTCACAGCGAGTCCGTGTGGGAAATGTGGGAAAAATATTTTTTGCCTCAGGTGAGAATACATGGCAATAAAACACTTCGTAACCATACAATCCGGCAATAGTGACTGAAAGAGGTCAAGGAACGGGGATCGTATAAGGTTCCCGTAGAGGGGGCGAGGAGGGGGTCGTAATAAGACGGCTATTTTCCTGGACACCCGAAAGTGTGCTGGTGGCCGAGCGTTTTCGTGGAGCAGAGAAAGGCGCCGACTACTTTGGGCGATCTTTGCCAACACTGACCTGGTTTTGAGGTGTTCTGATTGATATTCAATGTTATCTGTCAAATTCAATAGCTCTAAATGCAGTTCATAGAAACAGCTTTGTCCGTGGTCAAAGAGGCTAAGATCAAACACTGTGTTGATGGTCGGACTATTCACCAGCTTAGCGTCAACTTTTCGTTTTTCTTCTGAGGGGATTTACAATCTCAGCGGCGGGTGCTGAACGGAGCTGAACGGATTCACAAACATGAATTCTTTTTTGATCCCCTTTCCAAACTTGAGATTTTATCATTGGCTGTTTCAAATACCGACTATGACGCCGCAAGAAATGAAATGATCGCAGATAATCTTCAAGGCGAAATTTCGTCAGGCAGCAAAATCGAATCATGTGTATCAACCTTGACTGATAGCACGTCCGCTGAATATACGGCTAGTGAGCAAATGGTCATAATGAGAAAATACGTGATTACCTGCGCAGCTATGGGAGTAATAATTCGAACATCGCTCATCCATTTTGGGAAAAATTGTTCAGTGTAACAGCTGAAGTCAGTAAAGGGTACAGACATGCTATAATATATTGAAATGTTCGATTATTTCCTGAACAGAGATTGTCAGCCATTCTAAGTTTGAAAAAAAATTCCGCATTAGCCGTATAGTGAGCTAAAGGCAAGTTTTTTGAATGAACTTTATAAAACACTCTTCTCGAGCAATCTCACCTCTATGAAAAAGGATTTTCTCTCTGACTGCGGTGGTCTTATCAAGGGTTCTGTTAAATTGCTTATGAACATTTTCGTTTTGGCTTTGGTGGGTTATCCCTACTTCAGATTGAAATCTGAGAAAAAAACCCAGTGTTTCATAGCTCTCCAAATTTGTAACTATTTCTTATTAATTAAGTACTAAGCTACCTCAAGAAGTATCCTCAAGAAGCTCACGTCCCTTCCTGAATGGCCCGACGTTTTCACTGAGTATAAGTTGTGATCCAAGCCGTGTGGCACAACAACGGTTATGGTGATCGGAACCACATGAGTATTCCATTGCTCTCACAAATCTGCTTCCACTCTCGTATACTACCTCTAGTGCATCGTTATAAACACAAAGCCAACTCCGCTTGACATAAATTTGTGAAAGTAGCTATTAAAAACTTATAGAAGCCCTTGTAACGCATTTCCGCACGCAAATTCTCATCCACAATTTTTTTGGCATTTTTTTATTGTTGTTGTAGATGTTCTATTAAACAGAGGTCTAAGCACGAGGTCAAATGCTTTGTCGGCTGAAAACATTTGCTGATGTTATTGAGACAAGTGAAAGCTGATTGATCTCATCTCAACAGACTTTGTTATTGTTAAGTATGAGAAAGCGCTCGGGTCACCTGAGGCTAGGGCTTCTAACTGGGTGTGACGAGAATTTTAGTACCCAGGAAACCAAGCGGGATTCATATGTATTTACCACAGCTTGGTTCGGTATAAAAAAGGTTTTTAGGTATGATTTCGTTGTGAGAAAATCAGAGAATTTGATATCATCTTCCCATGAATGTGTGGCAAATATTAAGTTCAGGAGTGTCAGAATGGTGCATCATAATCACTACCAAGCTATTATCGTCTTCTGACAGGAGTCGTACACGCTGCTTTTGTTCTTTCCAGCTTTTTTTGCAAATATAGATTTTCCTCACTGACCATCAAATCTTCTCATTCTTAAATTTCTATAATAAAATGGAATGCTCTAGGATCACCTTTCATACCTGGAATCAGGTTGATGTGTAGATTTTGACGTAAATTCTTGAAAACGTCATTTTGGCCTCTATTTTGGTCCTTATCGACACCTCACCTATCATATGCTATCATGTTTTATCACCTCACCTGCTGCTGCCACCTGCTATTCGACTTTTTGTCCCCTATAAATATCCATATCCACCCCCATGAACATTCGCTTCGTGAGATGGATTGAGCGTGACGCACATACATACCCGTGGTAGCCCACGCGATTGTCGTCACATTTACATATCATTTCCACAAGGTAGCTCAAAATTACTACACTGCTTTTTCTGGTGCTATCGCAATGGGGGAGGGGGCATCTTATAAAATAATATATATACATAAACCAGGAGTTTGGTGTGTTTGTAATGATGTCTGTCTGTGTGACCGGTTCAATTACCCAAGTTTGGGGTACAGTACGGACGTGGGTGAGTGGCTAGGGTGAGAGAACGTGGAGAGAGTGAGAGTGTGTGGCGGGGTAAGAGAGTTCGATACACGCGCTAATTTTGCATGCTTCCATGTGTGACGCACAGTAGTGCGCGCCAGCCCAACTGGTCTTATAAAATGTTGCTTATCTAACCACCTTGGAGAGTTTCTTGAAGGGTCATTCTGCTCATACAGACCTATACTTTCGCCTAAGCCTTAATGGAAGAAAGAAGGGGTTCTTTTCTCTTTTCACGCTCAGGTAAAAACAATGTCCTTAGTGGGATGCCTCCCTCCCATTGCGATAGCACCTTTTTTCTTATCAAAATTTCTTCGTGGAAATTTTTTTATTTATATTCGGAGAAATTCCACTAAATATTTCAACAGACAACAAAATACATTTTTTTACTCTTCTTTTAGATGAGTATTCTGGGAAGTATTATGGGGTAAAAACGGAGAAGCAGAGAACAAGGAAGTGATAGTATAATTTAAAAATAATATATGCGTCGCTATGACTCGCTATCTGCCATTACAATAGATTTACCTACTTGTTTGAACTTATTTATTACCTACTCATCATATGTGATTTATTATTATCACCATTTTTGTTATTAGGTTGAACCATAATTTCTGTTACACTTTTTATTTTCTTGTGGAAAACTGCGGAAGCTTCTGGAACATTTGGTAGTGGGGGGTCTCTATGGCTTCAACTAGCAGTGAATTTACGGCAATTTCGCGAAAGGTGCGAAATTCACGAACACCGCCTCGGTTCCTCAGCATGCGAGGCCACTAACAAAATTAACCAGTCGATGGACCCAGGTACTGTCTCTCATATGGCGGCAACTCCATGGCTCGATCGACTCGAATTGAAACGGAAAAAATTTCAAGAAAATTGCAAAAAGAATTTTTTTTTCAAAATTTTCAAAGGAAAGGAACTGTTACCATCCAACACGGCAGTCACTGCCGATCTCTACTGCAGGCAATTGGACACCGAAGCCGCAAAACTTAGAGGAGAAATGGCCCGAGACTTCTTCCTCCACGACAACGCTCACCCACATCCTTTGACACGCCACCTGTGGCAAAGGTGGCGTGTCAAAGGATCCAGGACCTTGGTTGAACGAAGCTCCCCAATCCATAGTAATCTCCGGACATGGCCCCAAACCACCTATTCCTATCTCTGACCCACTTCCCCGACGGACGGCAGTTCAATGATGAGGATGATCTCAAAATCGCCCTCCAGACTTTCTTCAACCAGTAATCCCCAGACTTCTATAAGCAATGCATCTGTCATCTCCCTATTCGCTGGCATTATATTGTTGATTATAATGGTACATATTTTGTTGACTGAAGTTAGACACAAATTAAGAAAAAAAATTGGAATTTTTCGTCAAAATGTAACAGAAATTATGGTTCAACCTAATATTATGACTACTAAGTAATTTCGCAGCGCAGGTCAGCAGCTATCAAAATTCAAGAACTTTGTTGTTATGGTTATTGTTATCATTACTGTTTCTTATTTACTTATTGGTGTACTTATTTATACCTCGATAGAATTGTTAATAGCATAGTTCACCTAATAAGATGAAGAATATCTGACGCATCCCGTTCCCACAGTGTCATCGAAAGATAGAATATTCTTTCATTCAGTTTTTGAACTCTGATTTCTCAGTACTTTTGAAGTGCCAAGTTCTCATGGGCGTTAATCTTAAGAGCATATTATGAGCTACACCGGATGAGCTTCTGTTTTATGACTGCTTATCCAGAGCCATCCATCCGAATGCGATTAGCTGTCCTATCGAGGAAAGTTTGACGAAATTCCAAGATGCTTCACTTCAAATGATGATAACATCCTCAAACGTAGTTTTATGAGATCCTGGCGGGGTCTGAGGAACGGGAGAACGTATCTGCAGAGGTCAGCGATAAGCGCTGGAATTTAAAGTTTTCAGTAGGCAGATGGGAAGCGCGAAGGGTGCTTTACAGCGAACCCGTGTGAGGAAATGTGAAATAAATATTTCGTTGCTTCACTAAAAATACAATTACAGCAATACAACACATTGCAACTATATATAAAATGGCAACAGTTGCTGGTATTGTAGTGTGAGGAAAGGGGGGTCGTACTCGGTTTATGTAGAGGGGTCGTACTCGGTCCCTGTTAAGAGGGGTCATCCGGTCCTTGTAGACGGGGAGGGAGGAGGCATCGTACTGGAACGATTAATTTCTTCGACACCTAGGAGTGCCATGGTTGCAAAATAGGTGTCAAACCAAAGTGAGCAGGAAAGTCAATAGTACCAATGCTGTGCGTGTCTGTGGTCCAACTCCTGAAGGCAGACGTGTGTAGGTGTAATCCTATCGTTCGATCGACTCCTCCAATATATCTGGCTTTCATTTGTTTAAATACAAGTTAAAAAGGTCTTGTGATAGGAGCAACATGTCGAGTATGGGTGTTGCAGATGCTCCAGTCGATACAGATTTTAAAAGAAACTCGACTGGGTCGTGAAGTATCTATCGATCGATATCGCTTCAACACATGACAATCAGCATTTCCAGGTATCTTCCCCTGGAGCAGTCGTACTTGCCTCGTCCTTTCCGGCTGACACTCGAAAGCGATCAGCATCGCACACGTCACGGTCATGAGGATTCGCGTGCGAATGACCGCGATCGTCCTTCATCCAGAATCACGTGAGTGTGCTGTTTCTCAGAGAATTTCCGATGCAGTTGTTCGGGATAAAGTTGAACGAGAAAATTTAGTGCGAAAAAACCATCACGATGGCTCGTTCTAAAGGGTTCAAAAAAATTTACCAAGAAACTGTGCCAGTGACTCAGCACGCTTTTTCGCTTTTTCCACTTCCTCCTCTTACTGTTAGCACAACTTGGCCGGGGTGGATACATTTTCCTTTCGCTCCACATACGACCTTCTCTTCGCGAATTCCTCGGGTGATGATTTATCTCGCAAGAGTCTCTAGTCTACACAGATCCTGTACTCTTGAAATAGTTAATGAAAAGGCGTTGAAAGAAACCGTGCACGGAAATGGAGTTCTTGCCCTACTCTATACATTTACGCTGTGTTTGCTTTTTATGGGCCAGGTGCAAAGTTCAACGCGAAAAATTAAAATCTTGGTAAGACACAAACCCTTATGGTTTTGTTCACGCGCGTATCGTGTGCGAGACCGTAGAGGACTGCTTACTAATTATAAAAGCAGCATGTCCAGCTGAGATAGAGCTCCTCAAAGTGACGTCCGATCGGGTGGGGCGAAGGGGCGCGGCTGAGGGCTATAGAAACAAAGTGGCGACGGTCACTTGGCGGTGGCCCAGCGTGGGAGATAAATCAAAATTGGGCGCGAAACTCTGGACTGCCCGTCGACAACTGTTGAATGGTTGTTCGGCGGGAATCCAAGCGAGTCGCTGTTATTTCATCTTGATTATGCCTTAAAGCAAGGGAGTTTTTTTTGGGTTTCTATTCAAACAATTTGTCCAATGTAGCATTGAGACGGATCAGAATCATGGGATCCCGTGCTGACAGTTTTTTTTTAAATTAGATATCTGCGGATTTACAACTGCTTTTATGTGTCATATGTGTATGGACCCTTTACTAGATTCTATGGATTAGTATTCTCGCTATCGAGTGGTACGATGAACTGTGACGGTCTGCTGGCGCAAAAGCTGTTTCGAATATTAGTATATTAGCCCTATTAGTGTACTACTCTGGGTAAAGATTAGATTTAGCCTAAAGTAGTTAGAGCTGTTAAGTATCTATAGCGACGTTGTTAATTTTAGTCACCTGCCGTCGAGGCAGTATAATTCAAGCGGAATCATCACAAACGACTCAAAGCGGTACTTTCATTCGTAGAATAGGAAGTAGAAAAATATAGCTTGTTGGTTATCAATGGAATATTAGAAAAATAATACTTCAGTGCTCGTGATATGGACGAAGGCTCTCTGCGATATCGCCGCCGTCAACAGTTAGAAGAGGAGGCATGGAATCGTCTTCGAGGTACAAGCTCTGCTATGGAGAGGAGCGAGCGAAACGGTTTATCATCGGCCCCTGCGGACCGTGAAGGTTCATCGGTTGCTCGAAGCCCTTGGTCAAGACCTCCCGATGCATCGTCGCTCAATGCCACCCCGGTACCTGATATTCCTGCTCCTACTCCGAAAATGGAGGTAAACTAATTGTTTCAGCCGGTGCTTCACTACAAACTCTTTCAAACTTCTCTACCCAGTTCTTTACAGGCACCTCCCGTACGGCAAGTGGAGCGAAAACAGGCCACGAAACCTGCCCCCTTGAATGTTCCAAGACCAGAGCGCGTAGTGCAACCTCGAGTTGATGAAAATCCCGTTCCGAGATCTCCGAAACCACCGCTGAGTCCTGCTCCATTGATAAGAGCGGTTGAGCCATCAAAGGAAGATATGGAAGAGGCCCGAGTGGCGGCGAGGAAGCCACCACTACCCAGGCAAGCGTCAAGCAATGACGAATCACTGAATGAGAAGGTAGAGGTGATTCGAAGAGCCCATGCAGAACGTCAAGCTGCATCTCGTGCTGCTTCCAGCGATTCTGAGGCCGAGGAGGCAAATCGTCCCAAACCACGCATCCGTATCGTATGTCGTGCTGCAAGTACTACTCGTGAAGAGGAACCAATAGCTACAGCTGCCAGCGTACCTCCAGGTGTACCGATACCGGTTACACATTTCACAGGTGAGCAGCCAGAGATACCTGCATGGCTCGCAAGAAGACGTCAACGCTTCCAGCGTTCCCGAACTAACCCAGATCTTGCGTCTCAGTTCTGCTCCCAGCGTGTACAGCAGTTATTACAAGAGAGAGATTCCCGTTTAGATAGTTCGACAAGTACCGAAGAAGAACGAAGAAACATTCGTCGTCGTAGTGCATCACGGGAACTGAATGAATGGAGAGCACGTGGTTGCCCTCGCGTGATCTTTGGTCGTAAGGGTGCCAAAGAGGGTGAACTGAATTGGCCCAGAGGAGTTTGTGCCCTTCGGGGTGGGACATTGGCCGTATGCGATTCGAGCAATCATCGGGTATGTATATTCGATCGGGAAGGCAAGTTTTTACGGCAATTTGGCGGCTATGGCTCTGGACGTGGCCAACTCGACTCTGCTGCCGGGATCGCCACTTTCAAGACCAAGTTGATTGTATCTGACCGATACAATCATCGGGTCTGCATTTTCGACAGTGACGGAACGTACTTGAATTCGTTCGGTGGTCACGGACAATCCAATGGCAAATTTAACAACCCATGGGGTGTTGCTGTCGACGAGCTGGGAACGATCTACGTGGCCGACAAGGTAGGATCTGGGTCATCAGATTGACCACGTTCATCAATAACTCTTGTTAAGGACAATCATCGGGTGCAAATGTTTGACAAAAACGGATTATTTGTGGGGAAATTTGGCACGAATGGACATGGACCAGGGCAATTGCACAATCCATTATTTATTGCTGTAAATAATGCTAACCACCAGGTAAGGTGATGGTCTTCAACAGAAGGCTAGTAGCGTAGTGATGATAGGGATATCACAATCTGTTGGGCTTTCGGACTTCGAACTTCTGATTCTAATTCACTTCTAACTGCCAATTTCAAGTTCTATCTTTTCCTTTCCTCGAATAAAATGAGTTAGGCCGCGTTCATAGTTGGCGCCGGCAGAACATAGCTGCGTACATAGGCAGTGAGGCAGAGTGGCATAGGCGGAGACGCAGAGACACGCTGCCACGCTCTGCCGCCGGCACCGCAGAGTATGAACGCGGCCTAACCCCATTTATTCACCATCTTTTCCACTTAGATCCTTCGAACTATCCACCTTCTTTTGCATGGCATGTGGTGAAGGTAAGGGGGCTCAAGCAATCTGATCCAGGTCTACGTGTCGGATTCGTCAAATCATCGAATTTGTGTGTTTGACGTTCAAGGAATGTTCTTGTTCTCATTCGGATCCGAAGGGTTTCACGGTGGACAATTTAAGTTCCCTCGCGGTGTTGCAGTGGATTCACAGGTACGTGATGGCCTATCTCGTCTGCTGCTCAATCTCACGTGATTTGGTTGTTTCAGAGCAATATCCTGGTTGCTGATTCAGGGAATAATCGAATCCAGGTATGTCGCCATCCTACCACGAAGGCACGTTCCGCGATAGTCTCGGGTGGCTTATCACTTACATTGAAGGGAGCAGTGATGCTAGATGGCTGGCTGCTAAAGAAAATGTCAAAAAAATTACGCACAAAATGCTCAAATAGGCTCTTCTCGCTGCTGGGTCATTCCATGAGTAGTGTCGTTTTTTTTATGGAAAATTTTCCTTAATTTTCCTTATAAAGTCATATGTTAGTGTTGTGTGGCATATTGCCTGTAAACCGAAAGAGATTCATCTACTGTACAAAGAGGTTTGAACAAATATCTTAGAATGAGGCCGATTTTCAGGCCGTTGAAATCATACCCTATAAAACCAGGAGTTTGGTATGTCTGTATGTCTGTGTCTGTGTGTCCAGCTTTTGGTTCAAATACCCAAGTTCGAGGTGTAGAAGGCGTGGCCTGCGGGCTTGGGTGAGAGTGAGAGTGTGTGACGGGGTGAGAGAGTTCGATACACGCGCTCTCTTTGCGCGCTTCCATGTGTGATGCGCAGTAGTGTGCGCCAGCCCAACTGTTTGTAGGTGTAATCGATAAAAGTATCAAACCGTTTGTTTGTTAAATCACTACATTTCACTAAAGGATCAGTTATTCATGTGTCTCGTTCTCAGCTCCGACCCTGCTGAATAGTACCATTAGGAACCACTCTCATGAGGAATGCAGTGGTTTGTAGAACCTTTACCTTTCTCCAGGCGGAGGTTGTTGTAGTGACCGGTGGCGCGCTCCCCACTCTCAAGGTGCGAAGATCAAATCCCGCATCAACGCCCGCCCAAGCCAACCAAGCTTTTCATCCCTCCGGGGTAGGTGAACTGATATCAGACAAGTCTGGAAGGACAAAAGCAGTGACTTGTACATCGGCTGCCCTCTCCCGCAAGTCATTGCATAGGTCAAATCGCATTGAATTTCCCTCAATTCTGAATGGAACTAGAATGCGCGGCACATCTCGCAGAAGGGACTGGTTAACGCCATGCCGTTTATTTTTTTTATCCTTTACTCTTTCCATTTGAGAGATTGGAAGAAAAAACATGAATTAGTGGCGGTTGAACTTTCCCATAATGTGATCGACCAGTAGCCACCATCCCCCACCTGATGCTTTCGATTACCCTAGAGTCCCATAGATAAGAGCGGTTTGATTTACCGGTAAAAAAGATTCTTGAAAATTCTTAAAATTCTTTTAAAAAAATTTAAAAATTAGCACTGTTTCGAATTTCTCTCCAGCAGCAGTCACTCCCAATGCAACAGTAAAATTAGATTTCTCATAGACGGTTTCGCAATTTCAGCTTCGGGAGATCATAACTAGGCTCAGGCTGCATCTTTTTTCACAGAATAAGCACCATTTGATTCGCTACACTTTTGGAAGTATTATGGATATTTGCATATCTTATTTTGATGAAGGGCTGATGATTTATAGAGCGCGAAAACAAAAAAAGTCGACTTCAAACCATCATTCTTTCCGAACACACTGCTGCTGAAAAAGCTGTCCAGATGTTTGGAAAAGTGGGGCATAGTTAGCGCTGGATCTGGTGAGTATGATAGACGAGTAATGGCTTCAGCCTCCAACTGCTTCAATTACTGGAAGAGGATATGTGGAAAATGCGCTTGCGCATAGCTGCCCTGAGGGGTCCCTCGGCACCCATTTCTTTGGGTTTTTCCAAATCAAGGCTGCTTGAGGTGGTTGGTCAAGTTTATTTGTTGAGGGCCAATACTTGTGGATATCCCCTGCAAGTATGGGCGCTCATCGCTTTCTGTCACTTTAGTTAAAGCGATTTGATCAATTGAAAATTCGAGAAACTCGTTCTCATTTCTGCACTTCTGAAACCAGGGACAAAGTGTTCAGTACAATGCTTCACTCCCTCCCCTTGCAGCACTCACATTTGTGGTCACCTTCGCTGGGACTCAGCTAAACAAAAACTCGTGAAGTGAAGTCATCTAAAAAGTGCCATTTTCGCAGTACTTTATAATTTTCCTAACAACTCGAAAAACTTGTAACATTTCAAGAAAAGCATATATCCAGAAAGAGCAAATTTCTCTCCATCTAAGGAGCACAACTTGTAATTTAATTCATGTAGACGCGCTTCGAAATTTGAGTTTATCTTGTGAACGCGCGAATGCGGCCAGAACTTTCCTTACAACCTAATAAAAAAAATAGCAATAGAAAAAGTATAGAGAACAGTAAGGATGAAGGTAAAGTTGTAGGCTATTAATGCGATGATCATGAGCACACAGCGCCAAAGAAAAACGTATACAAACGTCAATTTTCATTTTCTAGCACAAACCGCTCTTATCTACGGGCCGCTCTTATCTATGGGACTTTAGGGTATCAAGAAATGTGCCTTTGAATCTGTTCCTGACTCAAGGCATTGCTTGTTAACGCTGTTTCCAGGTGTTCACGTCGGATGGCGAATTTATCTGCACGTTTGGCACGTGGGGAGGAGGTGCTGGTCAGCTAAAAGGTGTAGAAGCACTCTGTGTGTTCGACGGAGGTATCGTGGCTAGTGATCGAGAGAATCACCGTATTCAGATCTTCTAATTACTATCAACTTGTCTTCACCGAAAACGAGTACTTCTTCTCTCCTATGTGCATCTCTCAGCTTTAATTGTTGACGTTGTTTCTATTCATCAACAATTGATTGATGTGCTGTTTCGTTATGGAAGAAATCTGTACAACTCTTCACCATTCAAATTGTTTTCTCTTATTGAAAGCTATTGTTGTATGTGTTTGGTTGAAGACTTTATGAATACCTAATTATATATGTGCTGTTGTGTACCAAAGCATCATATCAATCTAAGTAAGTGAAAAAATGGTAGGCTTCAAAAATTTTTATTTCAAAAGTCTCAAAATGTTGTTAGAAGCATGCTGAGTAATGGGCAAAAGCTTCAGTTTCGAAATGGATTCGAACCCGCACGCCATCAAATCAAAAACACCGAAATTAGTTTCAAAACGGTTTCACAAGACATTGCACAGAAATTCGTCTAGTGGCGAGTTTTCGGCACCTAGTGCCGAAGTTTTTTGAGCGCTACTGTATGTACACGTAAGTACAGTAGCGCTCAAAAGTATTCGGCCAAATGGTTGTTCACTTGGGTTTTTCACTTGTAACTTTTTTGCTACTGGACCGATCTAAGAGGAATTTAGGTATGTTGTACTTGGAGACCCTGCATACTATTAGGTTGAACCATAATTTCTGTTACACTATGACGAAAAATTTCAAATTTATTTTTCTTGATTTGTGTCTAACTTCAGTCAACAAAATATGTACCATTGTGATCATTAATATATTGCCAGCGAATAGGGAGATAATAGATGCCTGGCTTATAGAAGTCTGGGGATTTCTGGTCGAAGAAAGTCTGGAGGTCGATTTTGAGATCATCGTCATCTTTGAACTGCCGTCCGTCGAGGAAGTGGGTCAGAGATCGGAATAGGTGGTAGTCAGTTAGAACCATGCCCGGAGATCAGGACTTCGTCCAACCAAAGTCCTCGATCCTTTGACACGCCAGCTTTGCCACAGTGGGTGAGCGTTGTCGTGGAGGAAGAAGTCTTGGTCCATTTTTCCGGCAAGTTTTGCCGTTCCGGTGTCCAATTGCCTGCAGTAGAGATCGGCAGTGGCTGTCGTGTTGAATGGTAACAGTTTCCCTTTTTTTTGAAAATTTAGAAAAAAAACATTTTTTTCTCTGTGCAATTTTTGAATTTTTTCTGTTTCAATTTGAGCAGATCGAGCCATCGGGTTGCAGCCATATGAGGGACAGTACCTGGGTCCATCGACTGGTTGATTCGGTTAGTGGCCCTGCATGCTGAGGAACAGGGGCGGAGTTCGCGAATTTCGCACCTTTCGCGAAATAGTCGTAGATTCACTGCTAGTTGAAGCCATAGAGAATATGAATGTGTTAATCAGTAGCCCTTTTCAGTCTCTTCATATACCCCCCACCACAAATATTCCCGAAGATTCCACAGTTTTCCCCAAGAGTGTAACAGAAATTATGGTTCAACCTAATAAATATACTATTTTGGCGCTCAACGGTATAAGTTACATGGTTAAATGCAGTTTTTTGTTTTTGGGGTGCCATCCCTTTGCCGTCCCGCTGTGCCGCTGTCATCAAAAGTCGTGATCTTTCTAGAACATATTGATGTTCTCTGAGGCTTGATCCGTTTGGTTTTGTAAATAAAACTGTTTTTCTTGAGCAAGCCTTTTTCTTTTTTTCGGTGGTTTTATAGTAAACTCTTGTAAAAAACCATGAAAAGAGTCAAGTGGCACTGAAATAGAAGGAAATATTGACAATGAGGTCAGGCACCACATTTTAAAATTTTGTCAAATTTGGTCAAGTAGAAAAAAGGTTATGACAAAAAGCTTTTGGGAATACTTCTGAGCGCTACTGTATGTATGCAAGTATTGGGCCGTAGGATACGTGAAACCTGGTCTTTGCTCCCTTCAGCCTAGAGCTACGTAGAGCTCATCCTAAATGAACGACGTTGGAATGCGTGCCATGGTCATGAGGAATCCTATTGTTCTCACCAGTTTATACATGTAGACCAGGCCTGACTTGATGATCCCAATCTCCGTCTCTCAGAGGACTCGCACAGGTAGAAGAGCTCATGTTATCACAGAAATTAAGAGGCAAATCGGATCCATTTAAGAACGTAAAAATAACTGCTTTTCCAGTCCTGGTAAAGGTTTTCCACTTGAACCTCTATTGAACACACCCTTGGGTTCCGTACGGCGCCGAAATGGCCAAGTTCCTTCATCAATCACAAAATGTCAGGAAAAGAAAGAAGTGGCCTTCAGCAGCTTAATAAACACCTGTGGCTCGTTGGTCGTTCCCTCTTGCCCATTCTTTTGATGGTTGCTGTAACAGCATAGCAACTTCCAATGATGCAGCGTGGTTATTTTTGTGGCTTGAGCGTCAATAAAGAGGAGTTTGGGAATGAAAAGAAAGGATTCCAATCGCTGGAGGAACTTCTGCGATCTGACGATTTCACTAAAAGGAACTTATAAGCCTATGCGCGTCCCCAGTGTTTTGGAAATATTACAAACGAGCACTCACCAGAACAAGCTGATTCCCTGAATGACATGAATATGAGTTATGAAGAAGTTTAGCTTTTCAAAGACCACCCTCGGAGTATTTTACAACAAAAACCTAGAAAATTTTCGCTGCCTAAAAGATTTTACTTCCAAATCCAGAACATTTTCGCTACCCAGGAGTTCCCACACCCTTTACAGCACTTGAAAATGGATGGATTTATTGCACTTCTCATGGCTTTCGTACCAATAACGACGTCAGCTCGACACACGTTTCGCGGAATGTGGAATAGTACTCCTTTGAAGGCACTGCCTAAGGTAAGTAGAAGGTGAGATCGTGGGAGACGTGGCACTGAAAAAGCGCGGCTTGGGTCTTACAACGATACCAAGCACTGCGAATCCCGCTGGCACGCATCCGCTGCCGGCATTGTCGCGACGCTCGCGGCCGTCTGGCTTAGCCGCTGGCTGACCTGCTTCTATATTATCGGTTTGTGATACAGAGGGGAGCAAATGGAAGAAGTAAAAAGCAGAACTTTCTGGTTCCTGTTCCCCAAGCTCCTCTCCATTTATGTCGTTCTCTCTCTACTGTTTCAATGCTGACCGCCCTTACTTTCAAAATCGGCAATTTGCCGTATTTATCCTCAGTATAAAACGTTTTCTACTGCCTTGCGCTTTCGGTGCCTTCAAGCGCAGGAGCTTGTTTTGTGTTACCAAGCTCCTGCGCTTGAAGCAATCAAATAATGTTGTTTTTGGAAGACATGGTGAAAGATTGCTTTCTGAACCGAAAGGAAACTCCTGAAATAGTCTAATTTATGCGTACAATTAAAGATCTTGATATACTGTTTCACTAAACATACGGTAGATACCCTGGTCCTCAGTATAAAACGTTTTCTACTGCCTTGTCGACACTATATAGTAGTAATTTGCCGACCTTTGAGTAAACAGTTGCTGCTTGCGGTCGGTGTTCTGAGTGGAAAGGAATGACTAGCGTACACCGAAACGACCTCGACATTCCTTTCCTCCCCGAAAGTTCCTCTTCTTCAGGATTCTAGGTGCCATTGTCTTTCCTGTTTCGGCAAGCAAAACCGGAGAGACCTTTCAAAAGTGTTCGTTTCGGAAAGAGTGGCTATCAGGCCGTCCTTCACGGACAACGCCTTTGTTTGATTCACCGGCGATTCGTTACGAGAAGGTTACGTACTAATTTCTTTTCGGTCCACATGTCGCTGATCACAGGCGGAAAAATCGCCAACAGAGTTTGTTGACCGAGTGGTCAAGGTCGATTTTCAGGCTTATAACTATGCGAACCCATTTAAAGTTAGTAGTACCATGATCAAGAGTTCTTTTCAGGCAGAAGCTCTGATTAATGGCAACGCATTTTACTAGTTGTACTTGACGTCTTCGACAGCTCAGTCGCCTTCGAAAGCAGTTTCTATGACTAACTGAGCCTGCATGTGGGATTGTCATAGACAAGGTGAGGGTCGATTGGTGGAATTTTGAGTGCGCGTTGTTTATAGTTTTATCCGTTGAATTAGCAGCAACCACAACATAGAAGAGCTTCCGAAGGCTCCAACCTGCAATCTCTGAAGGTCTCTCACGATACCAGCCCACTGCATACTGAACGGAATTTCAACCGATTGCCGCAAGCCGTGCTAACGGCTCAGCGAGTGCGACGCCGCGAAGCAAAAATTCGACCAATCGATCCCCACCCTCATAGACACGATCCTGATACCCACCTTCCATCGGAGGCACATTCCAGATTTACTTGATTCACTTTGAGTGGGGGTGAGCACTGAATTATGAAAACTGAATAGGCTCTCAAAGGGGCAATTCCATTCGCTGCTGCTGAGTTGACTTAGTTCGTGAAAGCATCAGGTGGTCTCCAAATTACGGGTTGCAACTCAACCAGGCTTTTATCTTCTGGAGGTGTAGTGATGGTGCCTGTGGGGAGCGACAAAATTTGGCTTATACGTATACCGGTTTATATTAACTAGCTGTTACATATTATGCAGTGCAGAACATGGGAACCCAATAATAAGACGCTGTCCCAATGTGCTGCACTACATGGCGCATTCCAAAGCAGTTCTTATCCGAATTTGATCTTCTCCATTTCTTCCAGTTAGTTTCGGAGCTTTCGGAAAATCTAATTCTGTCTGGATATTCAAATGGTGGCATGTGCATTGCCCCAAATATCGTAGGGAGCCACGGAAATGTGCGCTCCTATCTCGATTGTCCAAACGATCGCCATTAATCGCAAATCGGCTCGTGGTGGTTGAAAACAACCATAAAAACTGGTGTCAACATTCGGACCATTTCACTACCACACGAGGTGTTTTATTGCTGATCAATGAATGTCTGAGAGAAGGAACTGTAAGCTTGATTGCTCTCACGCGTGCTGTGGGCGAGGCAGATTCAGTGATCGTTGCTGCTTGAACCTAACGATCTCTGCAAAATAAATTGTGGTCGAACTGGTCAGAAGATCATTTCATTAAAATAATCGTCGTTCTTGCTTTCTTCGGTACTTCGTACGTGAAAGACTCTGTCAGGGAAGAGCTTACCTCGAGCCCAAACCATGGATAGTTTAGTACTTCAATACTTACGCAATCTATATATGTATTTATTAACAAAAATAATAAAGGCGTTTTCCATTCTCTACTAAACCAGTCACTGAAGCAGTATGAACCAGTAATTTTGTGTGTCGGTTTTTATGTCGGTCTGTATGTCTGTGAAAGGGATGATAGGGGAAATTGAGCTCAATGTATGGGGATACTAATTAGTGGGACGATCACTCTGAAACCACATATCGTTGTAATATCACTTCCTACTTATACAAACACCTACCACGTACACCAGTAGCCATTGGGTGAGGGTACTTACGACAAAAAATCGCGTGGACGCCCGCGGCAGCCTTCAAGCGAGGCAGTGTGGCATGGGTGGAGGAGGCAGTGTGGCATGGATGGAAGCGCAGAGGTGACGCAGCCACACTTTGCCGGGCTCAAGGGCATTCGATTCGGCAAGCCGTACTGGTGGCGCCGTGAAGCGATTTTTCGTCGTAAGT
This sequence comes from Trichostrongylus colubriformis, assembly GCA_963978905.1. Lineage (NCBI taxonomy): Eukaryota > Metazoa > Nematoda > Chromadorea > Rhabditida > Trichostrongylidae > Trichostrongylus > Trichostrongylus colubriformis. The sequence goes on along the minus strand of OZ022259.1, from coordinate 13,319,183 downwards.
AGTCACACCCGTAGCGATTTAGCGATGTGCTGACATCGCACTAGGTGTCAGACTGGAATGGCATGGGTACGGGTCTTTGGTTAGAATGCAGTTTGAGAATGTCAAATTTCACCTTTCTTCGTCCCTTCCTCTTTCTTTCCTGCGGGTTACCTCACTTGATTGTACGAGCTGTCTGCTGATCATGTTTCAATTGTTCCAGTTCATGAAAACTAGCAAATCAAAACCTTTTCTGAGTACCAGTCAGCGGTTGTGAACCATAAGTTGAAAGAAGATACATACCTTGTCTCTCGTGGACATTTTCAGGCTATTAGAAATCACTTCCCATGAATACTTAATAGTTTCACCTCGAAGCCTAACTGCCTAAAAAATGGCCATGGGAGACAATATACATACTTTCATTTCATTTTATTTATCTACTAAACTCAACTACTATCTATTACTAACTATCTACTAAACTTTCTAACTTTAGTTCGTCATTTCATTTCAGACTCACCGTCGATTTCTCAATTTTACACTAATTCGCTTGTTTCAAGAATTTCTACTAGTTTCCATTATTTCTCTTTCTATTTTTCCATTTTTTCCCTTATTTCCCTCCTCTCTTTGTCCCAACTCCACGCTTTCTGTTTCTATTTCCACTATTTCTTTGTGCTGTAATACTTGTTGAAACCGAAAGCATTAAAAGGGTCAAACCATAGGCGAACTCAGGCAGGGGCGAAGTAATAAGGAAGGTGTGAAAGGTCAATCCTGACTAAAGTCCCCTTCCCGGACAGGTATGTTGGGTTGTGGGAGGAGAAGTACCGTTTGGAGTAAACCGATCAGAATGGGTAAATGAGTAACTGAAAACGATTGCAGTCTTTTGGCCAACTCCTGGACGGCTCAGTAATCTTTCATGATACGCTCAGAGGATCGAAAACGGATAGTGGATCTCACCATTGTGGGGTGCAGTCGCAGAACTCCGATTACTATGACTAATGGATGACACCAGTGGACACCCCCGTAAGTGTAAATTTCAATAAAACTCCTATCTTTGCTGATACTTGGCCCTGTTTAGATAATCTTATGCATAGTCCGCAGCTCACCAGTGCTATGTGACGCGCAAGGTGCATTGCTAAGTCTGGTATACTTAAAAACTTCAAGCGCATTCAGACAGAGACTATTCAGCATTCATTGCTTGTTCATATTTCTGAAATAAATGCTCATCGCAAGCTTATTTTCAAAACAAGATGAACGTTATAGATTTCATGAACTTGCATATTCGCTCACAAAGTTCTTTCAATTAATTTAATCTGACGAGGGTGGCCCGCAATGTGCAGTGGAAATCTGCAGAAAGCAGTGATTCATGACGAACATTCTTTGAATCGAATATGAGACCAGAATAGCGCACAGGTGTTCAGATGATTCATTAAAAGCAATTTCGGAATCTGTCAATCATATCACTCAAGTGAATCCTTTCAGAAAAACTTGTTATCTCAATGGCACTCACTTCAGCTAGGGAAAGAGTGAATTTTCCAAAAAAATTAGATTTTACTCGAAGCCATCGGGAGGAGATTTTCCAGTCGACTGTGGAATATGAAAGTTGAGACGTCAAATAGGGCAACAGTAGCAAAAGAATTGGATGCAACAGCCAAAAAATGCGAGAAATCATTATTCTATTCCCTTTCGCCTTCCTGATCACTAGCCACCAAGCAGTAGATGCTAGGAATTACGCCAGCCAGCCGCGGACAATGCCCCGCCCTCGCAGCAACTCGGTCAGGAAATCGCGCAGCTCGAAGTGAAGCGCGATGAAGTTGCGATAAAAACCACAAGGCGCATATTTTCAACGCGAAATTCGCCAAGAGTATCTCTCCAAGGAAAGCCTTTATTCACAAGAGCAGGTCTGTTTTCCTTCATTGCCCCCTTCCAGAGACTCGAGAGGAATCACTCACAGAAAACTACGTTTTTTTAATTCCATCGGGTTCCTTTGTATTCGTTCACTACGGGCCACGGGCCACATGCAAAGCTTCATGCAAAAAGTCAAAATCCAGCAGAAATAGGTCCTTTCCAACCCCCGTTCACGCGGGTATCGTAGACGGCCCCATGAGCGTGGTGGGGCATAACGGTAGCCATCGCGTGCTCGGAAGGCGATAAATGAAGGGAATCAAGATCCAGCGCTGAATTCGATCCTTTGGGCAAGCATATAAGCTCGATCAACAAAATAAAACCTTAAAATCGAGCACATGGCCATCAGCCGCTTTGCTCCACGTCCTTTGTGGCCCCGGCCACGTCACCCGCATGGACGAAACTTTTTGGGTATGCATCTGTAACGACAACAACATGTTGACAAACATGTTTCATGAAGCACACACTACTAACGGACATTTCCACTGTTTTCACCAGCACATGTTCATTTGGCAGAAATCGTTCTTTCATCCACTTTACACCGCACACATTGTGCTGTGACTCATTCTCAGCTGCAAAAAGAGCAGCATTGCAGTTGCAAAGTCAAAATCTCATCTCAGCCAACCTAATTCCCTCCATCTGACGGGACTGGTCTTTTGCTATACTGAGGAACCACGAGTTTGAATTCAAGTGCGTGGCGTATCCTAAAAGGATTGACCAACGACTCACTGTGGACTTGGTCATGCTCAGAAATATGGCACATGAGTTCCCAGAGAAGGCTCCAACAGCGGCCAAAGCGGGAAAAGGCAAAGGTTAGACGCGGTATGTAGGTAGAAAACCACGTTTCCTGTTGCTGGTCGAGGGGCTGATTTGGGCGCTCGCAACGTTTCTTCCTTTCACGAGCCAATGTATCCAGGCTTTACGACATGCAGCATCTTGTTTCTTTCTCGTAGTGTTTGTTAAAAATTTTGAGAAAAAGTTCAAAGTCTGAGCGGGTGCAAGCATTCAATTCAGTTGCGGTTCTGTTTTCTCCCTCAATCACTGTCCAAGAGAAGATGGAACTGCATTCCGATCACCTGTTTGGCTGATGAGGCATAGTTCAGATTTCACGATTCAGACGATCCAGCGAGCAGTGATACATATTGATCAGATCAGCCTATCCGGCTATCAGGCGTATCAAACAGTGAATACCTCCTGATGCTGACAGCAGATGGAGCTGCATGTAGTGGTTTCCGTCCTCAATTGCGCTGCTTGCGCGCATTTACGCAACAAGCAACACATGCATTCAAGCAAAAATCGCATTTTAATGGAAAGAAGAAGGAGTAGGATGAGCCACGCGACATCAAAGATTACCAGGTAGGCTACTTTGCGTAGAACGAATTCAAAACAAACTCAAGCATTACTTCGTGAACAAGCTCTGAAAATCATAATTTGAATCTATTCGCTAATGATATTTGAAGAAAGCTTCATGTAAATTTCACGTTGCTGTAATCACGGCTCGACCTTTGAACGCCGTCTGTTAAAAGAAGGACGTAAGCTTCGCTGATGCGGATCAACTGTAAATACCTATGGAAGAGTAGAAAAGGGTCAAAATAGGGTTCTCATCAGCTTAAGTCATATTTGTTAAAAAATGACTTTTGGCTGATAAATTCTAAGGGTGCGACTTTTTTGGTTATGGACTACTGCTGTAGTTTCCAGTATTGCAAGAAGTGGAGAATAAAAGGGTCAAAATAGGGTTCTCATCAGCTTAAGTCATATTTGTTAAAAAATGACTTTTTGGCTGATAAATTCTAAGGGTGCGGAACGAGGGGCGAATTGAACCGCCTTTGCCTTTGATTTTCCCATGACGCGACATCATGACGGAAGAAGGCACTGGGGAAATACGTGTGTACAAAGATATAAGGAGGACATGTCAAGGGAAGGATTAAAAAAGAAAAGGAAAAAAAGGCATACACCTTTTGTTAAAAGAAGGACGTAAGCTTCGCTGATGCGGATCAACTGTAAATACCTATGGAAGAGTCTGGTTCGAAATCATTGTCGAATCACTTACAAGCAGCGATGAAATAACTTGATTGAACGCTGGAAATGAAAGCAGTGGGACTGAATTCAGTGACGGGAAAAATGAATTGAGATTGAAGCAGTTCTGAGAAAAGGACCTGTTCATTCCATTGATGGTTCTGGTTGCAAAAGCGTTTTCTAAGCATTAACTTAACGATTCGTATTTCGTGGATCTACTACGTGTGGCGGTCATACGCAGTACGTGATGCGCTCCTTTTAATGCGCGGTTAAGCTGTGCAAACAGCGTAAGGTCCTTTCGGGCTATTTTGGGTGCGGCTGTCATCGCAACAAAAAGACAGCATCAACTACCTCATTAAGCCCTTAGCGCTTATTTCAATAGTCAACGTGTTTCGCCTAACGAAATACCCGAATTATCGCATTCACTGGTTTATAACCTATTCGATAATTGCAACTTGCTGGTGTCACCTGTGGCTGTTTCTCTAGAGTTTTCTTCTCGCTGTTGTCTAGTTCTGTTGTAAAGTGACGTTGAGAAAAGCTTTCATTGACGACATAAATCAAATTGCATTAAAGAATTGTTTGGGGAAATGTGAAAAGATCTGCCAGCATTCAATAAGGTCATCAGGAGACCAGACAGTCTTTTTACAGCTACGCAGACATCACATTTCCACTGAAAACCCGTTTGACAACTAGTCAATCTAGTAAGCAAATAAAATCGTTAACAAACGAAAGAATGAAGAGGAGAAGAGGAGAGAAGGAAGAAAGGAAGTATCGTTGGCGACATGTCCTAACTTTGTCGAAAGACTCAAAAAGCAACAACCCTATAGTAACCTCAGCAGCATCGCAAATAATAATCTAAAAATCAACAGAAGCATTTCATGACAAATCTACGCTGAGCACAACACAAACACAATATTTACAATTGAAACCCGAAACACAATCGTGAATTAAGCAACAACATCGTAAAAAGCTCATTTGAACACCAAGAAACAAAGAGAGGTAAAAGCATCGTGCAAGAAAACCTTTTATTCATATCATCCCAAAAGTCGATTCTCTCGGGGTCAATCGCGGTAGCGAGAAAAAAGAAAATTTGCGAAAGCCAAATAAAGAAATTAAAAACAAAAAATAACCTATTCGAACTCCCTGCCTTATAACTATCACAACAAATACCAACGAAGAAGCTTTTTGGCGTTTTGTTTGGTGAATATCTGGTACTCACTGTTCCAAGCATTATTTCCTACGACACGCCACCTTACGCATGCGCATCGGCGCTACCTCCTGTGAGCTCTATTGGCCCCGCCCTCGCTACCGGGATATCTGCAAAGCAATTTCGCCGTTGGATTATTATTATTATCAAAAATTTCAGTTTTTTGAGGCTTTTTTTGCGAAGTTTGTTTCTGGCCTGCAGTGAGTGGCCATATTATATTTATACGGGAAACAAAAACCAGATTTCCGTGCACGATGCATTTGAGGAGAGTGAAGAGCGAAGAAAAAGCGACATGGCAATGAGTCAATTTGTATGGCTAATAGGCAACACGTGTGAGTGACGTCCACCGATGATGGCAAGTGACTAGAATCGCGAATACTTAGAACTATGACGCAGCCCTGATGGTGCTGCGCCATCAGCTTCAGAAGTGTTCGACGGTGACCTTGAGCTCAGAATCTCGAATATTGGCCTCAAATCGGTGGGGTGATCGATGCACGTCATCCATGGTCAGATTCGACGGCGTTCTCTGGAGTTCGCCATGCACTGACTCGAAAGAGGATTGACTCCTGCAAAAAAAAATTGTTAAAGTCATAAATCCAAAAAATTATTCAAAGTCATAAATCTACTTGCTACATGACGTACACACCTTATGGACCCAGTAGAATTCGTTCTCGATTGGAATCCACTAGATGTGGTCTTTTTCTCGCTGCCAACAGAACTTGGAGCCGACTCCCTTGTACGACGCATCACCTGAAAATGTTTGGTGAAAATGAAAATCGAAAAGGAAAATATGCAAAACGGACGTACTTGTATGCTGTTCGGAAGGTGGTCTTCTCCGACGTCAGACCGCTGTTTGTTTTTGATGGGATTTACTGCCTCATCCAAACGGGCATCCAAGAATGTCGACAGGGTGTAGACACGATAGTGTTGTAGAAGGATCAGACTAAGACCGACAAACACGGCAAGAAGCCCTGAAATCACACCCACGTCTTCAATAGGTTACGCTGATCACCTGTGAGGTTCATGTTAACTGGTGCTGCACTTCTGGCTACTTCGTTTGCTGTGCGCCCTTTTGAGGGCAGTGAGGTGATAATTTTATTGTACTGCCAGTTTCATATATGGACAGCCAACAGAAATGAGGAAAAAGACTTTTTTCGGGTTCAAAGTTTACAGAGGGAGTTTAGTTGCGAGCGACATTTCACTACAACTACCCCTTGATATCTCCGGCACCTACCAAAATTCCTATGCTTCAGAAAAAATAAAAATAAGATAAAGTCTTTGACGTATATTTATCTCCTTTCTAATTGGCGTTAATCAATCTCTTCTGTGGTATACGCCGCGCATTCGCTTCTCATTTACTATTGTAATGGCAGGTGAAGACCACTTGGCCTATGACGAGTGGGTGTGCGCTTCTTCTCATTATAACATCTTCCTTCTTTACAGAAAACAGTATACATATCTACAAGGATGCTGAGTTATGGGCAAAAGCTTCGGTGGCGGACGGGACTCGAACACGTTATACGTGTGTGTGCTGATAAGCTATGGTAAATATACCATTCAGAAAGCTGAGTTAGGGTGAAGGTGGTGTCGGTAGTGTAATGGATTAGCACATATCCCCGGAAAGGATGAAGTGCGGGTTCGAGTCCCGTCCGCCACCGAAGCTTTTGCCCATAACTCAGCATCCTTGTAGTAACTTTCGCATCGCGAGCTGCGGCGATAAACAGCAGTTATCAAAAATTAAAAGTATACATATCTGTTTTTATGCTGTTCGATAAATAAAAAATGCGAAAAAATCGAGCTGTTAGGTAGTGCGGCAATAAGCAAAGTAAATGAAATGGTTTAGGACCCGCTGCTCGTTGATTATTGGCGGACGTGTTTTCTCGCACGCCGAGTTCCATTGAGGGCGGTCAGTCCGCGAATCTGTGATATGTAACAGTGATGCACAACCGCATGTTGCGTCTGCTTATGGGATCAAAGAGGACACACAGGGAATATGTTGTATGCCGTAGAACCTTGCTTAGGAGCTTGGAGTGTGCGTTTCAACACGAGTTGTGATCTGGCCTTCACAAGCTATATGTACATTGCTCCTCTTCTGAGCACCAAAGCTATCACTTCTGCTACCTTTATTAGATCTGAATTTGTAAGAATTTTTCAGAAATCTGTAAGCTTCGAGCACAACTCAATTGAAATCATGCCGAATAAGGATGCCAGGGGCAGAATGCTGGCGGAAAAAATATTTGAATCAATCAATCGAAGTTCTTGACCTGAGAAAGTAGCCGCATGCAAACCCATGCTTTCTTATGCGACAAGTACAACGTCCTATTTTATTACAAATGCGCGTAAATGTACTTAGAGGTAACAACGATTCGGGTCATCTGTCAAAGGAGCCATTGCTAAATGTCCCTTCTTGGATAACTGCGGTATAAGTGCTCACACTTCACACAACAAAGAGCTGCAATGGAGAATCGAGTGTGTACCTTTATGTCAGGATTTCGCACCACGACAAGCGGTGTGCGATGCAATGTGTACGAGCTATGCGCGTCGCGGTAGTTGGGTCTCAGAACGATTACGCGGTAATGCTAGGGGCGCGATACGCAGTTGACTTGTAATCGCTTCGGGACCCAACAACATGGCACCTTTAGCTCGTCCGCATTGCTTCGCTGGCGACAGACCGCATTCGAATTCCTGACATAACGGTACACACCCTGGAGAATCCTCAGCTGCCCTCTTTTTCATCCTGAGGGCCTGTTATTTTGTGAACATGCCAATAAATCCCTTACCTATGGCAAAAACGCAGTAGAACGCCCATTGGAAACTCATTTTCATGAGAATGCGATTTCCTTGTGTTCCAACGAATCCTATTTGTAGCTCACATGGGGACATAATCAGGTAGAGTAGACAGGCAAACAGAGCCGAAAGCCCTGTAGCCAGCATTGCCTGAATGACGAAAGATGAACGGGGGATTCGTAGAAGTGGTGAAATCGAAACCCACCATGCCGAAATGATGTGGCACCAGCAGAAGGAACACGACAGCGAGCGCCCAACATGACAGCGAAAAACTGAAAGTAACACTTGCGGAAGTCGTTCTTCTAGTAGATTAATTTATCAGAGATTTCTTGTATATTTCTCTTTCAAGCCCTATGATGACATGAACGCTCAACTACGAAATTGGGGTCCCAAAATCATTGGAAAAAATCAAAAAGGCTGCGCAAATTTCAAGAACTTGATAAACTTTATTTTTTTGAGCTCTAAAGGTTAAAATTTCATTTCGCCAAAATTCCGGGCCTTACAAAGACTTTTAGAGATTTTAGATAAGCTTTTAGTACTTCATTTTGCTGAGTACTAGCTTATTTTTATGATTCGATACTGACGAGAAGTACTTAAAGACACCAAAAGGGGGTAATTTTGGCTTACGGTAGAACAGACGTAGTGTGGACGAGTTTGAGTGGCCGCCATTGCACAAACTCGCCAATTTGACGCCTTGGCATGGTGCCAAAAGAAGATGTTTCTACTATAAATTTGTTTTTTCCTTTACTTTTCACTTTGTTCTTTCTTATATTGTTTCTAGATATACTTACATGAATGCTAATGTAGTTGGAAATGGCCACTCCACTGCGCGGGATTCAGGTGCTACAACTAACGTTGGCCCACGGCCCGTCTCCTACAGCGGACAACTCGGAATGGATGCGCTGATGCGAATGGGATGCGAATACACACCGCAGCGTCGCGCTTTTGAGTCCGGGTTTTTTCGCCTGTCATCGCTTCTATCCTTGAGTGTTCTTTACAAAATGCTCATTTCTTTGCATCTTCCTCTTGTTTCGGACCCCCTTCCGGTTCCTTTAATCACTACAGTGAACCTCCGGGGTAATCAAGGCATAGCACTGCTGCTTATTCATTTATCTATTCATTATATTTATACATTTATTAATTTATGCGTACTAAGACGAGCCATCATAGAACACTTACACTAAGCTATACCCCTCAAACTCCACGTCTAGCCAATTTTCTAGATTAAATTCTTAAACCTTTCTGGATATTCTCAAAGTTGAAGAGCATTTCTCGGAACAGAAATCCCCGAGAATGCTCAAATAGACATGCCCGTAGCATTTGAAGAAAATGACTTTGACATCTTCACTGGAAATACTACTTTTAGGGCATTTTTAGCAAAGCCGTGGAACCACTTAATTAACGCGGTTTTGGTGGACGAAACGGAAACGGAATTGAGCGTAACTATTATTTTCAGATAATAGTGGTATCTAGAACCGTATAAAACAATCTAGTAAAAGTAGGTGGAGATATTCCGTGAAAGTGAAACCTGCTGCAGATGAAATGCCTCTTGACGGCTGACGTTGTTGTATCGCAAACTGATACTAGAAAAAGAGAAGGAGATTGATAGAAAGGGAAAGAGAGCGGGAGAACAGGCGGTGACAAAGCAATTATAGGTGATCAATGAGAGGGAAACGACGCGAAAACACAAAAAAAGCATTCGTAAAATAAGACGGACTTATTGAGTCTCCGACTATTCGATGTGAGAGGTCATTCAAATTGAAATTCTCAAAAAAAATTGAAATATCTCGAAAAGTAAGTTAAAGGTGATATTTCTGATTTCTGATAGCTGCTGATTATCGCCGCAGCCCGCGATGCGATGGGTTACCACACGGATGCTGAGTTATGGGCAAAAGCTTCCGTGATTTCAGGAATTGAAAATGATCGAGCGAATCGATTAACAGGTCCATATTTCCATGATATTTTTTGATAATACAATTATCTACATATTGTAAAAATTAACCTAATAGCAGCAGAAGTGTAGTGCCCAGCAGTTCGATAATGTCGACCCCAATCGAAAGCATCTTGATTGAGTGAGAAGTACTCAAGTATGCTCAGAATCGGATACGGTAGTCCGCGTCGGTAGGCTGAGCGCAATTCTTCGGTCATTGAAGAAACTGAAATACAAACATTACAAAGATCAAAGAATCGGCCGAAATTCTGTGGATTGCTTGTACAGGGTCAATTGACATGGAGGTTTTATGGACTCCAGGTTCAAATATCGAAGTCGAAGGAAATAGATGAGGTTCGGAAACTTAGGGCCATGAACACATTACGCTTATCCGACTAAAGGTATAGAAAGTTTTGCTAGGATGCGCCGTGCATGCGTCACCTATGCATGATAAAGTGGTAAGCGGTCAAATATGGGGCTATTGGTCACTCCATGGTTGCCGCTCCATCGCTCCAAAATGGTTGGGATTACATCGAGCGAGCATACGCCCTGGGATGATCCTGAACGCGCTCCAGAAATATTGGCGTGTTTCTCTGATCATATGAGAGAGGCTACTGGGGAGTCATCTACAAAAACCAACTCAACCAATTTCTCCGGAATCGTGCCTGGGAAAATGACTTTCTCTGGTATCTATACATTTATTCTGTGTTTGCCCAATGAGGGCAACCTATAAAGTTCCAGACGAAAAGGGAGAAGCCGGCTAAGATACAGCCCGTCAGCGTAGCGGTCCAAGGGGCAGGGAATTAGTGACAACGGGGCCGACATTTATCTTGAAGCCCACCCCCTCGGCCACTACTTTGAGGAGCATTATCTTAGCCGGGTACTCACTTTTTCGTCTGAAACTTTGTATATGAGCCTTATTTAGCAAATACATCAGAAACGTCCAACGAAATTGAGTTAAAGATTGAAGTTGTTCGGAAACATCATCCCTTCTGAATCTAATTCTCAGGTGATCGACTTCAAAAGAGTCGGGTGAGGTTAAGTTGGATCTGTGCAGTGAGCACTGAGGGCAGGACCGTTGCTGAGGACGCACTTTGTTCTCTGCGGATAGCCCTCATCATCAAGTAGCCCCATAAGAAGGATAGGATTCGTTTTGGTCTGGGATGAGTTCAATCTAAAACCCGTGCTAGCAAAATCCCCTTTCATTAACGCTCTCCTACATCTATCCGCCTTTAGCATGTCAGTATGAAACTCAGCGACTCTAAAATAAAGGGTATTTCGAGCGAATAAAGTGTAATGACGCTGAGCTCATCCAAGGCGTTTTACAGGTAAATTTATGAAAATAAAGAAAGAACCTCCTGAGATGTCGAAGTTTTCATTGTAGTAAACACGGCTCATATCTATTCGTGACCCATGAGCATCCATTTCTACCATTTCTTCAACTGAAAGATTTATTTTAAAATTTCCGAAAGATTTCTTTATCGATAAAGTGATCGAAATGATCTATAGAAACCGTACATCGTAGGGTGATGTTGATGCTTGTCAGGCCGACGTTCACTCCTACGCGTGCCCGCATTCGTTCGTTGACGTGGGACCTGTAAAATCAAAAATTCGGAGCTTTTGAAAGAATCTGTGTCCAACAGCAACTGCGTACCTAAGTTGAGAAAGGATCATTGCTGATCCACCTGTCCATCCTGGTAGACATAGGGAGGCTAAAAGTCGAGATATTAAGTCTATATTTTGCAATTATCCAAAATAGGAAGGTACCTGCTAGAATAGCTCCTGTCAATGTGACCACAGTTATCATGAACAGTGTCACTAGACGCTTTTCTCGCACTCCAGGAAGAATTACCAGAAAAGCCAGATATGGAATGACAAAAATGGCCGAGACCTAAATAAGGGGCATTGAGCAAGTAGCCTTCAGGGCCCAAAATTTCCTGACGGGGAACTCACAATGATTGCCTGAACATTGATGTCGGGCATCTCGGCGGTGGCATAGTCGGAAGGTTCGGCGAAGCCACCAAACCAGCTCGTCCACATCGGTCTAAAAAGGTAGGAATCTGATCTCGGACGGCGGAGCACGATAGTCTGACATCGAAAAACATAGCGGAAGGAGGTGACTCTCCAAATTTTTAAAATTCCAAAGCCGGATGACGCATTCAATAAGGAAACTGTTCGCAAAATAGAAATCAAAATGAATTTATTACTAAAACGATTAAAATGTTCAGATTGGAACGTTGACAGCTGAATCATACACAAATGGCGAAAAAAGTGCCGTTTTACAGTTGTCGGCAGTGGGTTTATGTCCTAGTTCGGTTCGGAATATTTATTTAAGAAATGTGTGAGCCCGAGAGATCAACCTCAGTGAGGGAGAGGGTCTGAGAAAGGCAGAGATAGGCAGCGGAACAACGACTCTGACAAGTAAACAGTTCCTTTGTTATGCGTGAAGTTTGCACGATAGTGTGGTTCTTTGCAGTAAGGGGGGGGGCTTAATGAAAGGTACGCGATGTCATTGACGTCATCTCACCACACAACGCCAGGACCATTGCGTAAGCATTGGGCAAAGTTCAGCAACATTTTTCATCGAGCCCTCCCCTCCACTCGCCCACGCGCCACGCTCCACCACTGAGTGCCCCTATCGGTCCACAAAATCTCCGTACGTCTCGTCTCGTACACTGCTGTCTGAGTTGTGCCATTTTGTCACGAATATCCTTCCATAAGAACCTGTTCGTTGAAGTCGCAATTGCAGATTTTCTCAAAATCTGCCGTAAGCCATCAATGAAAACGGCTTGTGGAAATTTTGGCAGCTCGTCATTATTTAATGGCTACCATACGCCATAGCAGCAGTCTGTTTGTGCGAAAAACAACATGAAAGCAGTAAACTGACAAACATTTGCCTGGTACGTGGTGATCGAATCAAGGAAGTGAACCACAAATGAGACGGAAATGGTCAATGAGAAGGGGAAAAAGACGGGTTTGACATGGTATGGCAGTTTCTTAAATCACAAGAATTCCGAGAAGCATGTGGCATGTTGAGCGTAATTGGAATGCATGCTTGGCGGCAAACCAACACGACAGAGAGTTTCATCAAGATAACGAGGTCCCAAGGACAGCTGGGTATGCCTCGGTGTATATGACACGAAGGGCAAACATATGAAGAAGGAATGTCGCTTCAAACTACCGTGAAAAGACGCCCATCCATTTGTGGAACGGGACCCTACTTGAATTAAAAACTTCTGACAGCGATTTCACGACTGTGGTTTCTTGAAAATGACAACTGGGTAAGGCCAAGATGATGGAAAGAGTGGAACCAAGTCGCCACGAGGTAAACTTCATCTGACAAGTAGATGCTTTCGCAGGGTTACGCAACGAAAACTGTGTGTTGCTAAGAAGCCCTCCGGGAAAGGAAAAAGCCAGTTCTCCACTGAGAAATGCGCTTCACAAAAAACTCAGCAAAAAAACAAAACGAATACAAATTAAAGTGCCCTTGTGACATAGAAAGAGAAAAAAGTGAACTGATCGAAGTAAGAGATTCCTGAAGGAACCGAAAGGAGTGGAAACTGTTTAGGTCGCTCTTCCGGCGCTTTAAAAGACAACTGATAGCTGAATGTTATTATTTGAGTTGACCAGGTCAATGGTTGAGTCACAAATTGCAGAACCGAATAAACAACCCATGAATTTGAGAAATCTAAAAAAGTGATATGACCGTATCAGAGAGCGCGAATGAATGGAACTATTCGGCGGCTAGTACTAGATCACTCACTGATCCAGTAGTGACTATGTGAAAGTATATTTAGCCAAACGACGCATGTATGTATGTGTGACTGGTCTGAAAGCTGTCCACCACGATATAATCATGACGGTATCATGTAAATAATGAAACATTGCCCATCATATAAGAAAAATGATGATCTCGTAAGAAAAAACACGGCAGTGCGGATGGCGGCCCCGTTCCGGTAAAGACCACACCTGTGCCGTAGCGTAGCGATTGCCGTCCGTCCGATCGTCGTCGCAATGTCACAACTGAGAGCTTCACGAGGTCTTGCGACCATGACGGCATTCCACAAGATCTGCCCAACTGCCGTAGATGGTGATCCAATAGATATTACACTGTTATTCTGACCTCTGCGAGATGTGAGATCACAGAAGCCGGTTCACCTGCCTGCAGGTATCGCCATATCAACGCCATATCCGCATATTCGAACCGAAAAACGTGCCTAACCATAGATTTCGAGGTCTTGCCAGTTTATGCAAAGGTGTGAAGTCGATTTAAATTCGAAGATCTGACAACCAGCATGAGATCTGTCATGCCAAGGCCATTCAAGTGATGTCATTTGAGAGCCTTACCAAGGGGGAGGGGACATCTTGCTGAATGTTGGACTGTAATGTCACAACCGAGGACGTTATTGACAAGACGGTCATGCAAAGACGCAGACTCATTAACGTGTCCATGTCCAACAAGTTGTCCCTCTTGCCCATACAGCAGAGTTATTTGCTTAATAAGCCGCTGGAAAACGCCCACGAAATAGTTTTGGAGTTCAGTAAATTTCAAGATTACGAAACCAAGAGCAATCAAAGGGTACTGCATTGCTTACCCAAAAAGAAAGCGAAAGCAAGAGTTAATTTATGTTGATAACGGCGATTATCAGCGAGATTTGATGGAACTACTGAAGACGTTTGAGAATCGAAACACATTCCATCCATCTGCCATCCATAAAGAATCTGTTCTAACCCGTACTCCTCTTGGTCACAATGTTGAACACGTCGGTGTTGATCTTAAAACAACCTGCCTTCAGCCGACTGCTAAAGCGGCGTTCATACTGCTTTGCGCCAGCAGCGTGACAGGCAGCGAGGAAGAATGGCATGGGGGAGGTGCAGAGAAGACGCAGGCAACGAGTCAGGATGGACGGACGGAGATGCAGAGACACGTAGCCACACCCTGCCGCCGGCACCACAAAGTATGAACGCGGCTCAAGACATTGCACGAAGAATCCTCGGTGAAGAAGGGAACATACCGTCCCCGTTAGAGAGTGAACTTTTCGCATCTACACAGACAATATTGAGAGGAGGAAAACGAAAATGAAGTTCGGGTCAGCTTTTTACAGCACTTTCTAGTGAGAAGTTTATTTATTTATTTATTTATTTGCACGGAGGTGTGCACAAGAACTTGTGTTTTTTTACTACAACGGGAAGAACAAAAGTTTTAGGATTAATTAAAAGGAGGTGAAACAATTGAGAATAAGGATCCCAAAATTCCCAGAACAGAAGGGGAAAACGCTAACAGTAGGTGGTTGTTCGAATAATAATACTGTTCACTCCGCACCCCCCTTAAACAGAACTGCCAGATCCAAATGGCTCTTTTGTGAGCAGGACTGTTATGTTTGATGCATACATGGGAGCGTTTTGCGACGTGAATGGTATAATGTGTACAAAATCACGTCTCTTTACCTTTCTCTATGTACTTGCCTTATGGATCTGACTGAAAGAAGGTTGAAAGAACGATGGTAAAAAAGAATTCTTGGGGTGACGATCGTTGTTAGAGGGGTTAATACCTCAACGTCTCACCCTGCGAACCATGACAGGAACACCTATTCACTTATACTTTCGTCGACCATATTGAAGACAAGATTGCTACATAAACTCCTTCCTTGTCTCGCGCTGGAGTGGTACACTGGATGTGCATGCTTTCGTGATATTTCGGTGGGTCGACGTTGCATCGTGGAATTGCCCATTCGCGCTGTTGATGAAGTAATGAGTTACTCTGGAGAGTCGTTTATAATCCCAATGACACCGGCACGGGTAAATTCGGCAGATTGTGGAATATGAAAGTAAGGGTGCTCAGGAATGCAGCAGTAGAAGAAGAACGAAATAAAACAGCGAAAGAAACGGAGAACTAGGAACCAGGAAACCCCCATCTCTCTTGTACCACTCTTCGTCACTAACCATTGGGGTAGACTGCAGACGGGAAGGGGATATAACCAGCGGAGCGCGAATATTGCCGCACTTTCGCCGACAACTCGCCCGGCTGATGAACGGCAGAACGATTCGCTGTGCTGCGGGATAGTGATAGGATCCCAAGCAGTGCTTTTTTCATGCAAGTTTCGCCACATATCACCACTTTTGGGGTGTAAGGCTGTTTTTAGGACAATATTCACAGCGTCACATTTCCCTACATCTGTCGGTGCCTTCTGCATCCTCCACATTCAAATGGAAGGTATTCAGGATGCTTGCTTAGATGACCCTCTTCTTCTAATAGAGAAGAAAGAAAAATAAAGAAATGCGCCACACAAGCTATTGGGCTGTAAGAAAAATTTTGGCCGATTTCCGCAATTGATCATAACTCGGCTCAGACTGCATCTTCCCTCACAGAAAGAGCATCATTCGATTCGCTACACTTTTGGCAACATTATGGATACTTGCATATCTCATTTTGATGAACGGCGGACAATTCATATCGTTCGAAAAAAAATCGACTTCAAACCACCATTCTTTCTGAACACACTGCTATCAAGGGAGCCAGAGACTGCTCAGATGTTTGGGAAAGTCAGCGTTAGATGTGATGACTATGGTGGACGAGTAAGGGCTCCAGCCTGCAACTGCTTCAATTACTGTAAGAGGATTTATGGATATTGCGCTCGCGCATGGCTACTCTGAAGGGTCGCGCGGTTCCCATTCTTTGGATTTTTTTCAAATTGAACTACTTGAGGTGGTCAATCACACTTGTGTGGGGGAAGGCCAATACTTTCAGGTCCCTTGCAAGCATAGACGCTCATCGCCTTCCGCCGTTTTAGTTAAAGAAATTTGATCAATTGAAAATTCAAGCGACTTGTTCCCATTTCTGCACCTCTGAAACCAGGAACAAAGTGCTCCATGCAATGCTTTTCCCCCTCCCCTTGCAGTATTCACATTTGTGGCTTCCTTTGCTGCGACTCGACTGAATAAGAACTCGTGAAGTGAAGTCATCTAAAAAGTGCCATTTTCGCAGAACTTTAAAAACCTTTTAGTTATTCGCGAACTTGTGGCATTCCATAGAAAGCGTATGTTCAAAAAGAGCAACTTTTTATCTATTTAAGGAGCTCAATATGTAGGATTATTCATGTTGATACGTTTTCAGATTTGTACTTGTCGTGTGAATGCGCAAAACCGGCCAGAATTTTCTTTACAACCTAATAGCACTTTCATCCAGAATCGCAACAGCATATTGGCCTGTATACCACGCAAGAGCTGCCCGATGCCAAAGTGTTTGATGTGCTTGGGCGACCGTAACTCGAGGATTTGCTAGTTCTTACAGCACCTCTTTTGCTAAGACATTCAGACGATCACGATTTCAAAACCTTAAAGACAGTGTTAGGGGTAATGTGGGTGATGAGAATCCCTAAGAGGAGTCATTCACTCGAAAACTACGGGTTTGGAAAGCCTATTTGCGGCGAAATCCCCCACGAAGGGCGCGCCCCCGAGCTGTGGCAGAGGGGGCCTTTTCTGCTCGAGCCGCCTTACTGTGCTCGGTCCGCCTCCTAGCGACTGATTGGCTGTGGTGGGAATAGGAGGTATCGCGGTCCACTTTCTCAGTTTTAGCTTGAAGCTCACTCCAGACAAAGGATGCTTCCTCATTTTCGAACATCCCTCCGTGTTTAGGACATGGCAGCACCTCAGTGGAAAACTCGTGCAGTCTACCCGACTCTTCAAGGGAAGGCTCAATGTCGAGAATATCAGCGTCAGCGTTGGGAGGGGTCCTATTTCTCGGGTCTTTGGCCATTTCCACCAGTTTTTTCCTCACCGTACCATACCTAGACATCTCCACTTTCATAGTCACTCTTCCTCCGAATTTCCCATCACTGCTCATAGAGAATGGGTAGCATTAATAACTGCTGCTAGCAAGAGTCCGTGTAAGAAAGGATTTCAGCACTCTCAGTGTTCACACTCAGAGAAAAAAAAAGAATTAACAATTGAGCTAAATGATACCATAGAAGAACGAGTAAATAACAAGGTACATCGAAGGCAGTAAATATGAACTTTCACGGCCTCCTGTTTTTCGTCTGATTGCATGAATTTTGTTATGGTCACGTATTTTAGCTGTGCAGACCTTGGGAATGGAAATAGCATGTGTAAATGATATACAGGAAGATGCAATTGTTTTGTACTTCCATAAAAGTTTCCCGAAATCACGTTTGTTTCTGGTAGAGCATTTACAAAACCGTTATGAGAAAAAGAAGTGTAGGTGGTAGCAAAATCGATGATCATTCTGAACAGTTGATCAAAGGTGAATGAAACAGGTCGAAAATGGAGACTGACGGTAATCGAAGAAGCCTATGAAAAGGTAAAGGGACGAATCGTAGAGCAGGCTTGATCCATTTCTGGAATGCGCCATGCATTCATCCCATTTTCTATTGCGATGAATCGCGGTCTAGCGGCATTAGAATACAATTCCGACTACGCATTGTTTTGCGGGAGCCAGCCGATGGAGAGCTTTGAAATTTTCAAAAAAAGATGTTTCGTGTCTAGAGGTCATAATTCCAGATCAAATAACCCGCTTCTGGAAGTAGAGGAAGTATGACGGTCCTTGACGGATATCAGGTCAAGGAATACGCGATTGGACTTGGCACTACCAACGCGATCATGAACATCACAATTTGTAAAAAAGTGGTGTCAGAAATGCAAGGTCCTTGGAGATGCGATATTATAGGACCTACGCAAGACGGATATTGTCTTCAATGATAGCGAACATCAGCCTGGAGCGAATCGTATGCGATTCGTTTAGAGTAAGGGCAGAGTATAGGCGATAATTCGAGAAGAAAGTGACTTGCGGAAGCCAGCCGATGTACAGGTGAGTGCTTTTACCCTCCCAGACGATCCTATCCTTCACTGACCACGCAGTGAATTGAAGGCTTAATTGGCCTGTGCGTGCGTGATGCGGGATTTGATCCCCACACTATGACTAAAAAGTGCACACCACACCACTTTCGTCCTCACTGGTGGTACTTCATGGCATACAAAATTAAGGTGGGAATTCCCTGGGGTCTGTTCAGATTGTGTACCTCAAGTTGCTCGCTCTCTCTGCCCTACTTGATGGTAGAGCACTTCAACAACCGCTTTTATGCATTTTAAGATGTAGTGCCAACCAAGCCATCCGTTCTTCCGCGATGTTGAATTAGTAGCAAGTCATTTGGGAGTTGAAAAGCATGGACTTGTACATCGGTTGACCCCACAAATCACTGTAGAGGCTAAGCCGCATTCACATGCCACTACGATTCTCAAAGGAACTGGAATGCGTGGTTCATCCTAGCAAGTGATCGGTTAATGCTAGATTCTATATCTTTTTATCTTAATCTTCATCCTAGGTGGCATTTGCAGGTGGCTATAAGCGTCACAGGGGATAGCAGTGGATAGCAGTGCACACGTTTAATAAAACGAAGGGCTAAATTTCCCGCTGTTTCCTATTATGATTTTTCCAAACATGCCTCTAAATGAACCTATCAGACCCGTTCATATCACCTTCAAACTGGTAAATATAAAAAATAAAGTTTTCGGCTGCAATTAATTACTCATGCGCCGCGCATTTCAGTTCCAATCATAATGGTGGCGGCAAGTGATGGCGATATAGCATGTACTATAGCTGAAGGTGTGTGTACCCTTATGTCAGGATTTCGCACCGCGGCATGTCCCAAGCGAAGTAATGCGGACTAGTTGAAGGCGACATGTTGTGGGGTCCCAAAGCGATTACAAGTTAACTGTGTATCGCCCCCCTCCTAGCACAACTGTGTAATCGTTTTAAGATCCAACTACCGCGACGCGCGTAGTTCGCACACAGTGCGTCGCACGCCGCTCGTCGTCGTGCGAAATCCTGACATAAGGGTACACACCCTAGCTTAAGGGAGTTTAACGATGTGCAAAATAGTTGATAACTTTTACAAATTCCCCCTACCGATACTCTAAGACACATTTAAAAATTTGCCACCGGAAAATGAGGTGTGCGATTTCCTGAATCGTGACGTATATCCGTTACTGTCACCCACAATGCTCAAAAATGACGTTTTAATTTACCCAAACGTGCTGTTTCCCGAATGGTTCCACCCTAGGATTTATTTTAGAAAAAGCCATATAATTCACCGGGTAAAAAGAGCAGTGACGAGTAATTTTATCGCATCCAAGATTCCTTGATGAAAAAAGTGATAACAAATGAAACAGTGAGTTGATGTCATGATAACCGATTGATAGGCCATTTGAAGGCATCGAACGATCGGGTGACCTAAGGAGACCTGTAACGCAAATGACTCAAACACATAGTATGTAGTCTCTGTCATTCGTTACTCGCACGATTTCTGATCATCAATACGGAGTTATTTGACCCGACAAAAGGGTGTACGGGGCACGGAACTTAGCGCGAGTAATTGGCAATTTGGCCAGCGCGCGCGATGAGATTGCGAAGAATTCCTAGGCAAGAATCGCCTCTTACAACATTCCAAATAACGAAAGAATGGTGGTACTTAAATGGGAACAGAAGGCAAGACGACGCTTGAAGTGTAAATGTGGCCATTATCGTCATGGCACCATCACGTCATCCTGTAGAAGAGGGCACCTAAAACTAGTTTAATGCGTGAACACTCCCAATGGACATGTGTCCTTTAACTGAACGTCGACGACGACGACGATGACGGAAGGAGTGAGTGAAAGCCGTCATTACGCAAAAGCCAGTATCCCATCAGCAGCAGCAGTAGAAACATCCACATAAATCGCGAGCGTAACACGTTTTTCGGTATGGTAATTTGTGTGACCACAAGCGAAAGTGAAGTGTGTGTGTCCTGTGCCATTCCATGGAGATGGTTTATATGAAGACGCTGAACTGGTTACTGTCATCTTAAGCTGTCCTGGGTCATTTATAACAGATACAGACCCTATGCAATGGTCGAATATGGCAGTGAAAACAAACCGGCATCACATTAGCCACTAGCAATTCATCCAAGAAGTACTTGACGGGGATCATTGAGGACCGGCAAATCGTTCAAAGAAGAAGACATGAAATGCACTGGTCAACGTGGAGCGCTGGCCCTCTTCTGAAGGATCACCGCCCTGGTTTTATTCATTGAATCGTTTGAAGGCAGTATCTATGTCGGTCTGGTATAGAGATATTTTGAAATGATACAAATGCAGATGTGCTCGAAATAATATTTGGCGAGATTTCCTAGAAAGACAGCTTCTTAGAAACTCAACATATATAATAGTATTCACTAAGATTTTACAAAAAGCATTATTGCCGAAGATGACTGCTCAACACCGCATGTTACTGATTTTTTAATCACTAATTTAAGAAAAAAATATTCATGAAGTCATGGACGGTGCATTCATAAAGCATGCTGTATAGCATTGCTGTACTATTTCACCAAAAAAAGTTTGCACGGATCAAGCTTCCTGTTTAAGATAGAATGAATTTATGTATTTTTATGCATCAAATAGTAACTAGATCGTAATAAGTATGCGCATATGTATATGTGCGTATCATATATGCGAAAAAATGAAAGAAAAAAGCAATCATATAAATAAAAGTATGCTGTCGCTTTTGTTTAAATTGGCGGAAAGGAGGAATTTGTGAGATGGGTGGGGTTTTAGGAGTGAAAACAAAGGTCGTGGAGTTGGAAGAGAATGCCTCCAAATTGCACAAGTATGTCTTTGGGTGGGGATCGATTGGTCAAGTTTTCGTGCGGCCGCCCGCGGCGAGTGGTGCGGTGAGTGCGAGTCGTATACAGCTTCATCTGTTGTAAAGCAACAACAACAACATAGGCGAACTTCTAAAATGCAATTTTTGAAAATCCGTCAAGGTACCAACCCACTCCTTTTTGAGCGGAATGCTAAACGACTCGCTCGACGGCGCCGCGAAGCGAAAATTTGACCAATCGGCCCTCACCCATGCATTTATGTATAGTAAATGCACGAAGCACCAATCAGATCCAAAGACTCGAAAGTAACCTTTTCAATGATGAAGCCATTAACTTTCTGTATTTCGCACGTGGATTACTGTGTATTGGGCTTTTAACCAAAAAATTGTGGCTTTCGTGACGTTGTGCGGCCGCCGCAGTTACTCTCTACATTCTCATATAGACGTCTGGTGCATGGCGCAATCAAAAATGATTGATTCGCAATTACCTGATCTTACACAGTCCACAACAGGACAAAATGTGGTTTGAAAGTGATCAATGAAAGAAACCAAAAGAGAGCCTAATAGACGTACCAAGCGGATGTGGCGAAATGGCAAGAAAGAGTCGGTTTGAAACATCTAACTAGACAGTATTTACGAAGAAGGCGGTAGCGAAGTAGTAATTAACGACTGGTACATGGCTTAGATAGGCATCACAGTAGACGGAAGATTTGCGCAAGCCCCGTTAAACAGGAAAATGTGGCTTAGAAATGGCGATCATAGCCAAAGATTACCGACGAAACAACAACGAGCAACTCAGAAGAAGATTGCTACTGGAAATTCCTGGGAATATCTTCAAATGACTACCGAACCTATTTGGGGAAATGATCTGGAGTGGAGTTCAATCAGTTTGAGAGCTTACTACTTGCCAAATTTCTTTCGATGAGGGGATGTCGGAAAGTCAAAGGAATCGGAAGGGGTCTGAAGAAAGCGGAAGACGCAAAGAAATGATCATTGTAACGAGCATTCAAAGTTAGAAGCGATAATCGGTGAAAAAAACCCGGATTCAAAAGCGAAGGGCTGTGGTGTGTATTCGCGTCACATTCGCATCAACACACTGACTTTCCGAGTTGTCCGCTGTAGAGATGACCTTTGTTGTCTCGTAGATGGTATTTCATTCATTGGTGTGAAATAAGAGAAACAACACACAGCAACAAACAAGTAAAACAATTAAGTGCAGAATAAGCGATGCGTAAGAAAAAGTGTGATTACTTCTAAAGCCTAATTAATTCACATTCGACGTTTTGGCAAGGTGCCTTGTGTGCATTGCGGCCATCGTCCTCCCATACCGTAAACCAAAATTGCCCTCTTCCCAGTGTCTTTAAAAAAAAGTTTGCAACGCGATGGAGTCACGGTGGGTGCGGGATAGAAGGGAAGAATGGTGTGGTAGAACCAGATGTACCGAACTTCTCAAAGACTTAGTTAAGGACATTGTTAAGGACACTATCGAAATGTTTACGTACACTGTCACACGCCACGCCTATTTGGCGAATGGCACCGTCTTGTGGGTTCTGCTGGTGCAATTGCATGCTGGTCTCAATGAATCAGTAATACGCTAATTCTCAAGGACATAGGGGCAGAGCAGTGATTGACGGACACTCAAAGGTAGTGATAGCGTAACTCAGGCCGCCTGCTAAAAAATGATCGAATATGAAGGTGGGTGCTTGTTAGCACGAAAGTGAAGAACAACGTAATAAAACGGGTAAATGCTCAAGAAATAAGACCGCTTAACCACCGTTGATTCCGAAAAGAGGCGGGCCAAGTTAATCAGTGGGGCGGGAGGTGTTAAAACAGGGGCGGCTGTCGAAAAGGCGGCCCTTACAGTCTGGAGCGCTCCGACTCACCGAAAATTTCGTCACAAGTAGTTTTCCTAGACCCGTAGAGTTCACTTTTGTTTGTTCAGCTTTTTTTCAGTATTTATCTTTTTTACCTTCAATTCAAGAGGTCCCGTTACTCACGTATACCACTGTTTTCAGAGCGCTCCAACAGCAGAAGTCTTGTTGAAAATTTTCTCATCTCAAAGCATCCTAGTAGGCATCGCAGCTGTTGGTGACGAAGATTGGCGGACTATGGCCTCGCGAGAATTCGTAATAAACGTAGGGCATATGGATTCTTTAGCCGAGATGATGTTTTCTTTATAGTGCGATGGGGGTGCATTTATGGGCCCATGAAACGGAGGTGGCGCAGGTCCAAGACTCAGAGGTTTTTCAGTCGGAGCTGACTCGAAGTTCTCCAACTGTGAACGAAGAGACTGCCAGAAAAAGATGAGATTGCGGTTAAAAATCCTTCAAGGGACGAGGCTGGGAATTCGTACCCAAGCACAGTTGCCACGGCATGTTACCATTAGTTTAAATTTGACTCACACCCCACCAGTGATCAATTTTGTGCGTTGAAATTTCAGTACTAACTATTCGATCGCCCTGGAATGGAGTTTTTATTTGCCTGCGCAGGATACTTTCCACGAATTGGGACGCGGCGCCTTTTGCCTTGCGCTATTTATTACGTAGCAATCGAAGAAATGATCTGGAATGTAGCAGAAAATCGCCTTTTTAAAAACTTGCCGAGTTTCTTGCTTCTTCTGACATAAAATAAGAAAGGATCAAGGTCAATGTATTAGGACACATTACATCAAAAGCGTAAAGCAATTTGTTTTGAATTGCAAAGCTACCGTGAAAAAAGAAGAAAATTATTGTTTCGGAAGACGGATAACGAGGATCGCGTAGGAAATGGCTTGGAACGATTCCGCTCAAAGAAGTCCCCTGGTGAAAGAGAAAGTTCCAAGGATGACCTTGAGTCAACGTCTCAATTGGATCATCGAATCCTTGAAGCGGCTAGGCAGCTTATACCACCTCGCGCCAAGGGATTGTGCGCAACCTCCCGAAATAGTTCAAAAATCATAAGATTTTCTTGTGGTTCAGTCATTGCACTGCCAAGACGCCTCAGGGATCAATCACGCTCCACAGCTGCAAGATGAGCGAAGTGGTTTTTAAAAGAACTGCAATATGTATGACGAGATCAATGGAGACAGCGACATAATTTAAGAAAAGAGTTTCAGAGCTCAATCGAAAGCCAGAAAGTCCAGTATTTTTTCAAGAGGACTTAACAACGACAGGCTTATTTAACCCGGTTTCTTTACAAATTTCAAAAATATTATGGTGTATATGAAATAAATATAGTTATATCAAGATATATAAATTATATTTACGAATCGATTACTTGATATTCAATGAAGTATGTAGTTTCACATGAATTAGCTGATCAAAGCTTGGATTGATCGCTAAATGATTGCCCGGGTGTACACCTTTAGAAGCCGTAAATCCAGTTTTTCGAACAGCAAAAACATCACCCCGATAATCACCACGGGGCATTCAAGGTTATACCGATCAAGGAGTTCATGTAAGCCCGATTTAGCATGATTAGATAGAAATCTCTTCACAAAATCTTATCAAAGGTTATCATTTTTGGGAAAGGTTAGGAGATTTCCCATAAGAACAGAGTTACTAACGGTTTCTATTGATTAATCACAATATCCATCAACCGTTTACGATCACATGAATGAATAGGCTTCACGATTGCAGTACTCTTTTCACATTTTCACCCAGCATGGGTGAAAATGGGGAAGCTTAAATTGAGCCGTGAAATTTGCAAAAATATCATGGATATGTAATAGCGTTTAAGATGGACATTAAACTTGAAATGGAATCAGGAATGAACGACTCTGGTGGAAAATGTGACGAGGCTTGAACTGAGCCTTGAAATTTGCAAAAATATCAAGGATATGAAATTGCATTTAAGGTGAACATTAAAGCTTGAAAATTCAAGAATGAACGACACTGGTTTTTTTTTAATCTATGGACAAATTTTGCGTGACAAAGATCACGTAAAGGGGCCACAAAGGCAACCGGCAGCTGGGGCCGGCCCAGCTCCCAATCTCCGCCCGTTGCCATGCCCAGCCCACTTGTTGAGTACCGCACGTGCTCCTCTGGAAAGTACGTTGAAATTTTGGGTTACGAGTATTACATGGAAAGCAAGTAAGTGCCTAGAAAACTAAACACTTCGATTGTTGCGTTAGTAAATGCTTACTATTACAATCACATATGTATTATAAATTATGGATGAATTTAATTTATATCAGTGTGCTCAATCCATACACTTGCAAAATAAGCAGTTTGAACAATATTAGTAAATCCACATTATATTTACAACTGTGGATCGTAGTTGATGAAATTCCGCGGGTAAAAGGTCTAACCCAAAAATCAGCCAAAATCAGTGAGATTCTTATGATCCGCCCAAACCTAGTTGATGACGTTACTGCAGATTTAATCCAGTGAAATTGCCAGCAAAATCATAGAAATCAACAAAAATCAGCAAGTAATGGAATGTTTCGTTCTCCTGATTTGATGATCACCGAAAAACTCCGAAAAACTTGTCTATCAGTCATTGCTATTGATCTTTTAGCACGTACAGGAAGTGCCATCACCCACATACTTTACACTGTTCTCTGTGATGGAATGCCAAAGATGATTAACCAGACCGTTTTTTATGAAGAAAAGAGCAACATCACGTAATCAACTTCATTCTAAACAAGCCAAGACAAGAAGTTATTGTGTAAGCTGAAAGAATAGTGTGAAGCGGTCTTAGACCATCAGCCAACTGGTTCACTGGAATGGTCTTCGGCTCGCGTTTATTCGCATTAAAATATCTTTTTCCGATTTTCACTTATAGCACTAGTTAAAAAATTTTAAATTGCAAAAATTCCCTAGCTATCCCCTATGAAGATAATTATTATAATCAGACTAATTCCACCGTATCCCGCTTGTTTGGCAAGAGACGACTGCACGATTAGAGTGTCCCCAGAGCCAATATCGAAAAATATAGGTCTACATACATGTAAGATGATCCATAAAGAATGCAACACGTTTTATGGTGTGACTCTTCTTTGAAGGAATTGTTCACGGAAAAATGAGTTTTTATGTTACCCATATATTTATGTTGTATTTGCTTGATGTGGGCGGCATGCAAAGATTCGAGCGAAAAATAAGAGTCCGGCTAAGATATAGCACCACAAAGACTTGGTTGGGTGGGCGGAGGCTACGAGCAAGTGCCCACCCCGTCGTCCGCCGCGGTCGGAGGCGCATTGTAGGAGCAGAAGGTCACGTAAACAGTTCCGTCTCCGTTCCAACCGCGGCGGATGACGGGACGGGGCTCTCATTCGGAGGCCCAGCTTACCCAGCCAAGAATTTGGGGAGCTGTATCTTAGCCGGATTTTCACTTTTCGCGTGAAACTTTGCATGCAGCCCTTATTAGACAGATACAACATAAATATAGGGGTAACAAAGAAACTAATCTTTGCATAGACGATTCCTTTGAGTGGACGTAATTTCCCCGCCTTTTGTGCAAACTTTAATTAATATTCACTTGACACAGCGGTATATATGTATTTGATTTTTGCTCATTTCGCTGCGATTGCTAACCTTCCGGCAAGTTTTTGCTGAGGGCCGCATAGCATCCTATGACGTGATTTCTCACTTTGTGGTACTTCTGAAACTTCCAGGTATCTTCTTATTCCCATTTTCAGTGCCAAGTAAATTGTGAGCTGTTCTATGTACCTCTGTAGATGAGCAATATTCATTCGATAAATTCCGGTGCTGCTCAGTCACAGATTAGCAATTCAATCATATGGCTCCTGAACTGCAATACGAAGAGCTATGGAAATTGACGGTTATATCGCAAAGGCATTGTATTGCGCCCTGATATAACGAGCCTTTGTGAATCTTTAATAGCCTTAAAGAAATAGGTCTTTGTGCACAATTTATGGAACCTTGTATTTCCTTTTCACATGGCATAGTCCGAAGCATTTCTTATTAGAACGAAACAGTACAACTGACCTAAACTTAGCTGACCGAGTAGAAAAAAAACAGATGACGTAACTCCGCAAAATTCGGCAAATGACGTAGCTCAATACAAAACAGTGCTGTAGTTTTATATTCTCCGCGTCACGTCACGGAAACGTTAAAAACTGCGGAAATCACATTGGCGGCAAAAAATATCCGGGCAAAAGATGCACAGTGCACAGACCACGTGGCACCGACTTGAACTGTGCACGGGCAAAGGGTACGGCATGCGTGAGAAAAAGCGAAGAGATAGCATTCTAAGCCGCGTGTTGGTTACGAATATACGAAAATTGTTCCACTGCATTCAGTCCGGGTGTGTTGCAAGTGTTCCGGTGATAGGTATGGGGTCACGTCACCCATGAGTGGGTTTACTTCATGAGACGATTGATTTACTAGAAACTTCAAGATCTTGGCCACATAGCTGGTCTATTTATGTCAAAGATGAGGGTCAAACAATAAAGACAGATATTTGTGATGATAAATATGTAGAAAAGTTGGATATTTGTCACTACAATGATTAGGTTAGGGCATACTCCATTAAATACAATTTCTAATTGAAAGCAGATACATCTATGATGAAGGTGGAAGCCAGTTACTGTAACAGTCCACAACACAATGATTTAGTCTCAAAGAATGTTGGTTTCGTCGTTTCTATAGTGTATTACCCCTCACACAACACTGGCGGCCTGACCTCCTGGAACACTGGTCGAAGCATTTGCACGCCACCCCATTCAGTACAATAGTTATTCTGGCCCTCTGGTTTCAGATGGTTTGATTTTCGCGGTAGCCCGCGATGCGAATGTTGTAACAGGGGTGCTGAGTTATAGGGTCAAATAAAGTTCTAAAGCTTAAAAGAAACACGGCTTTATAGCTCAATCGAAAGCAAAAAGGTCCAGTATATCTTCAAGAGGACTGAACAACGACAGGCTTTTAAACCGATTTGTTTACAAATTCCAGAATATTATGGTGTCAATGAAACAAATATAGCTATATCAAAATTTATAATAAGTATATTTACGGGTCAATTACTTCATAAATAAATATATATACAGTGCTGATTTTCTACCGTCCCTTACTGAAAAGTTTAGAGAGGGAGTATGTATGTTTCCAACTGTTCGGTTTCCGTCTAAGGGTCCCCGCAAAACGTAATGAAAACCAACTTCTTGTTTCAACCCCTCCACCCCCCTCCTCCTCCTAAAAAATTCTTGGTCAACTCAATACTGAAACTCGAGTTGAAATCATAAAACCATGCTAGATCAAAAATAAAGAGCTTTCTTCAATATCTTATTGCTTATAATTTAATATTTTCTTAAAACTCAGACAACCACTTCATTCTGACACATGTTGTGCTGGGGCTGCCAAGAATGTGTCCATGTTGCGAAATGAAGACATGAGCAATTGGGCACATGAAGCCCCGTGATGAGTTCAAAAGCCCATGTGGCATCAATGGGGTGTGGGTGGGAGTGTATGCCATTGAGACGGAAAAATCGCCTTGCGGCGTTGGGTGTGCGACGCGACGGTGCAAGCTATGCGCGCCGTATTGTGTGGATCCTGAAGCGATGACAGTGCTTCACGCCTCATTCTAGGCGCAATCGCTTCAGCATTCAACTAATACGGCGCGCATAGCTCGCACTATTCATCGGATGCCAAGCGCAGCCACGCGATTTTTCTGTCCTAATGGCATACACCATGGGGGAGAGGGTTGCACTGGTACCGTGGTCATCACGGGTGTGTACACTTATGTCGAATTTTCGCTTTGCAACGAAGCACCCGTGGCGCCATCACCACAATTTGCCGCGGTCGGTTGGAATTCCGCTCAGAACGCAAGGGTCTGGTACCATAAAGGTCTGTTTAGGATATGTTTTTAGATGATGATGAGATAAACAGCTAGAATTAGCTGTTTATCTCATCATCATCTGAAAACAGTCCTTCTAATAAACAAAACTCATATAAAAACAATAAGTTTTGTTACTACAAGGATGCTGAGTTATGGGCAAAAGCTTCGGTGGCGGACGGGACTCGAACCCGCACTTCATCCTTTCCGGGGATATGTGCTAATCCATTACACTACCGACACCACCTTCACCCTAACTCAGCTTTCTGAATGGTATATTTACCATAGCTTATCAGCACTCACACGTATAACGTGTAGAGCCGGTTGGCCAATATCGGCATCGACCGTGAAGCTGAAAGCTTTAGTAATGATTTTGATACTTTTAATTTTTGAGCTGTTACATTTTACATTTTTGATAACTGCTGTTTATCGCGAGCTGCGGCGATAAACAGCAGTTATCAAAAATTAAAAGTATCAATATCATTACTAAAGCTTTCAGCTTCACGGTCGATGCCGATATTGGCCAACCGGCTCGTGTGAGTGCTGATAAGCTACGTGTGAGTGCTGATAAGCTATGGTAAATATACCATTCAGAAAGCTGAGTTAGGGTGAAGGTGGTGTCGGTAGTGTAATGGATTAGCACATATCCCGGAAAGGATGAAGTGCGGGTTCGAGTCCCGTCCGCCACCGAAGCTTTTGCCCATAACTCAGCATCCTTGTAGTAACTTTCGCATCGCGAGCTGCGGCGATAATCAGCAGTTATCAAAAATTAAAAATAAGTTTTGTGCCCTAAAAAGACAAAATAGTAACATAATAAGTATAGAAACAATAGCATTATACATATGATAACAATTCAAATTAAGGAATAATTAATTCGGACGTAAAACTCTAAAGTGAGTGTTACAACGTAAGATCACACGCGAAAAAATCTTCGGCGCCACTCGCCGCGCGCTGCCGCGCGAATGTTTGACACAAGTGCACACACCCGGTCATCGTTATGACGGAATTTTCGTAAAATGATGAGCGGTATGTGTTATGTTCATTTGAGTAAACGCTACAAGAGCCGCTACGAAAACACCACACGATACCTCTCCATTTGGGCAACTGCTCCGAAAGGGCTTCGGTTTCGCGAATGATCTCATCAAGGTAATGGCCCAGCTTGAGTTGGCGAATATGATAGCTAGAAATTCGTATACGCCACATATGGCACGAATTTTATTTACGATTCCCATTATACGCATGCGTTACAAATGATTCCATCAAGAAAATGGGCTTGTGATAAGTCGTGTATGAAAATGGAAACGAGAAACTTCGTGGGAAAAAATTTAAAATGCAGGACATTACGTATGCGACGTGTTCTTATGTAGAAAGAAAAAGAAATTAGGCTTATTTATCGAAGGAGGCATTAAATCCTTTTTGGGGATTCTCGACTTTGCCACAAAGGTCGCTTACCAAGAGTACAAAACGGATAATTTAGCATATAGTGGTTTTTTTGTTTTAAACCTTCAAGACTTTTTTGTACTCGGAAGATGTTCCTCTATTCTCCAGATAAATAACCTGTGTGGCGGCAATTTTCTAATTTCGTAAGGATGGTCCTATTCCAAGGGACGACATCGCCTAAGAAATTTTGGTGGACGGTTGCGGACATAGAGGCGGTGCCAAATAGATTTTTGGAGTGGTGCGCTCGAATGAGTAGAAAGTCAATTCATAGGAGTAAATCGTTCAACTTAAATTCTAGCCGAATATGGGTCAAGCAAGTCTATTGTCCCAAAATCAAGCGAGCTCAACAAGTCATAATGTGCAATTTTTTAATTAGGTGCTGTAGCTAAAGTTACGGCGGGAACTCAAACGAGTTATTTTTTGTTTTTCATATTTCCTTCCAGTCAAAACAAAGGCATTTTTTTGTTTTTCTTGCCATTTTTGCTTAGCAAAACAGGAAGCAGTATATTGCACCGCTTTAAGGGGAACACGGGACCACCCAAATTTGTACACCTGCCTTTTAGGTACTTGCGTGAAAATTAAGGACGTGGACACGCGCGCAATATCCAAATTAGGTAAATTGATTGATTCCCACTTATTACTGAATTCCAGGAAATGTGAATAAACGTGTAGTGATATCAGCCATTGAGAAGCTGAGTATGCCTCGTTGCAAAAATGTTTTTTTTTTGTTTCGTAGATGGCTCTGCAGACGAGCGATTTATCGCTGCGCGTACGGGGCCGCGGAGATTGGAATGTGAGTTCCTGAAAGACGTGCCTGTATAATGCTTGTTATCCAGCCACCATTACGCTTCATGGTTATGTGTTTGTTGCGTGTTAATGCCGTTTATTGCCGTTTACTACCCGATCGATGTGTTTGTTGAACTTTAGTGCAACGAAACACACCTTGTTTTCGGTAAACTTCGACTCACCCAGTCAACTATATGATAGGAAACAACTTGTCAACTACACCACCTATTTTCTTGTTTGGGAACCACTTTCAAATCGAGTAAGGCTAACTGTGAAACGATCAAACTGGTGCGCCAAGAACCAATCATCAATCAAAGTAAGGGCGTGATTGCCTTTCATAGAGAATCGTTGAAGCAGCTGAAACCGACCGCAGCACCGGGCACAGACATTAATACAGAGGGTGGAGGATTCCTCACGTTCAACATGGAGTTTTTTTTGAGGATCAATGGGCAGCAATTAAGGTGTCACAATGAGATGGATAGAGGTTGACGGACTGGTTCTTAGGCAGCACAGGTGCAAACCAACGCCTGCATGCCCATCCATAAATTCCCTTTCAAAAATCCGAAGGGATATAAAAAATCGTGCAACGAAGGCAAACCAATGTTGTGTCGCCTACGCAATAGTATTTCCAAGGCAAGAAAATAAAGTGGTCCAATTCTGATCTATGCTCCAGGTCACACCTTCACTAAACGTACTAATCGTATGGATATTATCTCCTTGTTAGTCAATGCCCCCGTCACCCACGATTTTCCAGTTACCTGGCAAAATTAAATTGCAGCTCTCAGGGTCCTTTTAGGGCATACAAAAGTTTACAGTGAGACAATAACGTGCTCCGGTGTTAATTTCTGTCCCGTATCGAATAGTCAGTGTGTTTGTGAAATTCGCCTCAGCCGCATCCAACCCAACCATACGACGGCTCTTCTACCTTTTTAATGACTGGTTCTCTGAATTGACTAAGTTCGTCCCCCTGAATTCTTTGAAAAGAGACAACTGACAATCGTGCTATTGCAACCTAGTTATGATCATCGATTGAGGATCTTACCCATTACATCCGCCCGAAAACCACCAAGAAACAAGGAGTTTCCTAAGATGTACGACCTTATCATTTTTCAGCCCAACATACCACCCCCCCCCCCCCTCCTCCTCCACTCATAAGAAATTCCTTATCCTGTGCTTGACCCTGATCGAGCATTCTGATTCAGCCAATGCAAATTTTCGACTTCTTTCTGAAATTTCTTCTTTTTTATCCTATAGATATAGAAGCAGTGTCTCAACCCTTTCGGAAAGCTGACGTAATTTGGTGAGATTATGAGTAGAAATTGAAAATTCTAACGAAAGTGCGTCATTCAGAACAAACAGAAAAATAGATAAGAAAATTGTAATAATAACAAATAATTAATATTTGTCACAAACAAGGAGCATATAAAGATTTTTGGGTGAAGTATAAATTGCGGAGACAAACGAAAAAAAATTCTAAAAAGCAAAAAATACACAAAGAGTAGGTAGGATGATCTAGAGATTTTCAGAGAAGTCTAAGGAAACCCTTGAATAGTTGATATGATACAGAAGAATCCCAATAGGTTTATTGATTGAATTCGAAAAACTCCAGGAAAAGTCGGGTTACTCGTTGGTGTAACGTATCGATCTACACCAGTAACACCCAACGATGTGAAAGTGATAAATTGATCGAATCAGGACGCGAATAGAAGCAGCAAAACTTGCCCCGTCGTTAACTTCTAATTGACTTTGTAGACGCTATCTAAGGGTGCAATATGCTTTACTGTTGGTATACAAAACGGGTTTCCACGTGCTATCATCTCACTGACAATAGAGAACGATCCCCTTTGAAGACACACTAACACACCGAACAGCAACACCCTTCGAAAACCCTGGGTTACAGTGCTGTACCCCTTCATAGCTGATGGGACAAGCTACGGCAACGAGACGGTACCACAGCTTCCAATTGGGAACCGCGCAAGGTCAAATGTGGCGCATTACGATCTCACTCATCAAAAAAATCGCACGAAACTTTCCGCGTCAGACTGATTCATGCCAGACTGTGTCACGTACGATGTAGAGTGAAGCCAAGTGTGGGTAGCCACAGTATCAGCAACAAGAGCGGAATAACAGAATAGCAGAAAAACAAAATGTTTACGTCAGTGATGTAAACCAAGGTTGCTAGATCGACGTCGTCTCATCAGCATGAACTATCCTTCAAACATGATTTAATGCCAGCTATTTAATGTTATTCCGCTAATCACTTATGATAGGAAATAAAGCAAAAGATTTTGAGATATGGACAAAAACTTAAATTCTTGGAAACTGGGGATTATCACGGTTTTTTTTACGAACCAATTAGTATAATAATAATAATCCATTACACTACCGACACCCATTGATAATAATAATTCAGAAGCTTCAATAATAATAATATTTATAATAATAATAATATAATAATAATAATATAATAATAATAATATAATAATAATATAATAATAATAATAATAATAATAATAATTGTAATAAAGTATGTTGTTTGGGTAGATACCGGTTTACTCGGAATATAGTAGCCGAGCACTGTTCGGTTTTAAATTTTTCTGCCATAGTCACAATTAGGGATGGACCACATCCCTTCGGGCCTCGCTACTCCTCGATGGTCTGTTTTGTGAAGGGAGCGGAGTTTCTGGGATAATCAGGAAAATCATTGATGGAGTTTCTGGGTGAAGTTAAGTCTAAGTTGTTCCCTCATCTTTCTAGCCAAGTCAGGATTATGATAGAGGAACGTTCAAATAAACGAAATTTGTAAACTATGATTAAGAAGTGTTTCAACAAATAAACAAATGTTGATTGTGGTCTACGAACATAAAAAAGGTAGATGGGCGTGGAAAATGGTAATAAATTCTGAGGAATGTCAAATCTTAGTAGTATAATCTTGGATGCGCTGGTCGAGTGTGAAAAGATTAAAAACAAAGATAATAACGTGGTAGGTCAGTGTCGGCCATGTTTTCGTCACAGATCGAAGCGACTTCGATGGGAAAAAACTGAGATCGAATCTGAACATTTCTAATGAAAATTGACACCTAAGAAATACACGTAAACATCGTTGTGCAGAGATTTTTCTCGAACATCAAAGTAGGGCGACTTATAGAGATGCAGAGATGTTTCGAAGGTCGCAACGATAGTAAATGAATGGTAAATATTGGCTAAATTTTGCTACTAGTCATAGTTCTGGGAACCTCAAAAGGTGCAAATGCTGCGAGTCATATTGTCATCGATCAGCATTCCAGTTTTGTAAGAATGACTAAGGCGTGCAGTGTTAAGAAAGTTCACTTGGATGCGCCATGAACTTGGTACTACCTCAGAATAATTGGGATGAATGGGAAGAAAACCCTAGGAAAGACCAAACCTTTACTTCAAAAATTTATTGCGGTAAAAAACTACGAAAGAACTGAGCGATCTGTAGTCATAAGATGGATCAATTTTTTGAACCATGCATCTGATTTCCTCTTGAATCCTCCTCTCCCTATCTCTACTCCACTACAACCCATTCTCCTTTTAATGAATGGCAACAGGTGATAATAATTTACATATTTACTGAGAATAAACAAAAAATACGTGGTACCTTTAGAAAATTAAAACACAGAGAAAAGGGTGAAGAGCCTAGTAAAGTGCTTTTGGAGACGTGAAAGACTTTCTAATAAAATGAAGAGCAGGTTCATTTCGCTGACGAATGCCCTCCCACTCACATTCTCTTCGCACAAGTGCAACAACAGGTGGTGTGGATTGTCCAAATGGAGGACGTGTCAAAACATAAGCACCAGACACTAATCATCATCCTGTCTGTTCGTCCACATTCCTCCACTCGTCATCGTCCCTCTTCAAAGAGAACTTGTTCACCGACGGCCGACGTCGTCGTGAACCATTTCATGTTTTTATCAGCTCCCCCTTACCAGAAGCGCGTAGTGCGACCTTTGAAATGCCGTTTTTCATTCGAGAATGGTCGGGGGTATTCGTGACGTCACACATCGCATGCCCTAGTTTTCAAATACCTACATTGCAGTAAGGTGGACTGTGACAGCCGTCGTAGTCGATTGGCTGTGGGGGGAGCATGACGCCGGGCGCTCACAACTCTACTCCCGTTAATGATGCAGTGGACAGGATACCTGATTAACTGATTCTGTTGTTTACGGATCGAACAGGTCGTAGTGAATGAGGCGAAGTTCGAGGAAGAAAAGGAGGCGAACTAATGAAAGAATGCGGACGACGTGAAGAATGGTGGAAATCAGAGAAGCAAAACCAGGGTCAAGTAATTCAAGGAATTTGGCGTCTACGTAGCTGTGGTCTTCTTCTTCTGAAGGATACATGGGGAATCGAAGGTTCCTCGACAGGGGGTCGTATTCAACTGGACATGAGGGAGATGTGCTTGCAGAGCTCAGCGATAAGCAGTCTCAGCAGGAGTCTAAATAACCAATAAGCAAATGAGAAGCGAAGGGTCACAAAGGACGCCACGATTCTGTGTCCAACGAGAAGGCATGAAGCGTCCAGAGAAGGATTGGTTAATCACGAAAGCTTTTGTGAAACTATTCAAAAGGGCTGGTCAATGCGTGCCGTCAAAGCTCTAGTTTTGGAAGGTAACCGAGAGGCTTAGTTTCGAAGGAGGGCTTGTTTTGTGTAAATAGCAATTTTTCACCTCCCTAATGGGTGTCTAGGTTTGCTGCTAGTCATATACGTTCTCCATTTCATCTTGGGATTACGAAAGATTCGGAGCTTTTTATGCATAATCATTTGCCAACAAACTGCAATGTAATATCCCTAATGTATATAAAACGCTTCGTCTGTCTATTGGTATCTCTGTCTGTCGCGAAATTAGGTATTATGTGAAAAACGATGTGTGGGATGGGGACAAACACGGTATGTGTAGGGCATGGGACAAGAAGATAACACCACACAAGGACCAAACTAAGCTCCACCTACGGTGGGCGGGGCGTGCCGTGGAAGTTCCGATCCCGACCGAAGTTTGTTGATTCGGTTCAGACGTGCTTCAAAAATGGGGGAAAGATGAATTATGGTAAAGAATGAGATTGTGAAAGCCAAGGAAGAGTCTTAGGCACACCGGGCAGACCATTTGTGGTGGTGGGCGGAACTTGGACGTTACATGAAGAGCGACCTGTGGAAAGGGGGCAAGGTTTGGGTGGGTGAGGCATGGGACATGAAGTAAGAAGCACTTATAGGCCTAAATAAGCTCCTCCCACGGTGGGCGGAGTGTGCACTGGAATGTTTTAGACCGAAAATCGTTAATTGAGTTCGAATATGACCCAAACGTGGGAGGAAGATGAATTTAGGCTGGGGATACGTTTCTGAAAGGCATGAAAGAGGCTTGGGCACAGTGAGCGGAGCTCGGACGCCACATGAAAAACTACCTGTAGAAATGGGGGCAAGCTTGAGATGGGTAGAGCATTGTATAAGTAGTAAATAGCAAACATGGGCCAGGAAAAAATCGGCAGAATAACCAACATCCAAGGTATCTTAAACACACTTAAAATGAGAGAAACCCCCCCCCCCATAATGGGTTGGGCTTGATGTGGTAATGGGTACTGCGACAGTCGGATCAATTCACCTCAGGGGGAGTGTGTTCAGGTTCAGGTACGGGTCGAGAAATGCGGAAGGGTCATATTTTCACATGCATAGTGCTGGATCGCACATACGTTTTGGAGTTTTCTTGGAGAAACCCCCGACGCCCACCCATTGTCTAATAAATTGAGCCGTTGAGGGGGATCTATAAAATAGTGTTCTGAAAAGACCCCGTGAATAAGTAATCATACTTCGACCTGGGTGGAAATGCTATCATTATCGATTGGACCTTTTTAACGGCTCAACGGCTTGAGTACATATAGGACCAGGAAGCGCCTTTGATGCGTCGAGGTGTCGAGGAGGGGGGGGGGGAGTCGTATTCCCAAAAAATGTTGCTCGACAACAGGCTTGACTCTGTGTGTGTTGACGCATGTGGTACCATATATGTACAAACCGATGTTTTTTACTGCCTGGCGAGGCCGTTACCAATTCACCTACCACGGAGATATTGTGAAGTTGTTTGGCCGAAACGTTTTCTACAGCCAGTGCAGTACGACATCTGTGATGGAGATAGCAGGTAGGTACGTCTGTAGAACAGCAGCCACAACATTTTATCCTAATTTTGAGTAATATAGAGAATTTTTCTAGAGATGAATCCTTGTGGAGCCACGAGAACAGAGCTGG
This sequence comes from Trichostrongylus colubriformis, assembly GCA_963978905.1. Taxonomy (NCBI): domain Eukaryota; kingdom Metazoa; phylum Nematoda; class Chromadorea; order Rhabditida; family Trichostrongylidae; genus Trichostrongylus; species Trichostrongylus colubriformis. The sequence continues at coordinate 13,281,467 of OZ022259.1, read as the reverse complement.
TGAGCGACCGACTTTTGAGCTTTCTGGAGCATCAGCTTTAGCACAGTCTTTCGCACAGGGCTCAGCGCTACAGTAGTTACCACAAAGAACAAAGTACAATATTCCATTCAGTGTTACACGCTGTTGCACCAAAGACAGGATTTATCCACCCTTTTTGGGGCTATAAATGAGCTTTAAGTATAATTCGCGCCTGTTCACCAAGCGTGAAAAGCATGGCCGGCTTTACCCATATCTACGTGAGATGTGCCATGTATTACAGTTCCATTCAGACGTAGTGGCATTCTAATGCTACTGGTTTGCGCATTTGTTCAGAGCTGTTAGACAATCTCATTTTTTTCTTATCGGAATTCTGGAGTTCTTTTATTTTGAATGGATGAAAGGCAAGATTAGCCCAGGCCGGTACTGATACAGGATCTAATCTCCGGTCCATGCTAGTGCATCACTTGGAACCACATCCACCTCAAAATTCGCTGCACACTCTTTCAACTACGAGCTTAACGATTGGGTACTAATTAATTAGGAAATCTGAAGCTTCAACAGAGACGTCCAAGAAATTCCAAAAGTTGTGAGGCAGGCCAGCGTTTAGGGTGAGTCCGCCGAAGTAAGTTGCCAAAAAGAGCTTGAAGAAATGAAATCAAAGACAGAAGTCGACCTTGTCACTGATAAACACTGATAAAGGTTGATGAATGATGATTCCACTAGGGAATTGCCCGAGGAATTTCTGACAAATACATAACAAATGAACGATCATTGACCTTTCGGTGGTTTTGTTTGGTTTAGCGATCAACAGTGAATTGATGACGAGATGGAAGAAATGAAAAAGAACTGGATGCTATCAGTGGCTTATGGAACTCCATCACGTGAAAATAAATAGGCAGTTCGAAGTGAACACCCGGAATGCGGCTGATGACAAGTGAGCCAACCGCCGAGTTGGAGCAAGTGGTAGGCTAAAGCAACACAACTTTGTTGACATAAGAATGTTCACACAAACAACACCAGCAGTAACAACAAATGTATGTGAAGTGAAGTAGCAGCCAATGAGACGAGAAGAAGCGTCATAATCGCTTGAATCGATGAGGATGAGAAGGCATTTCGAAAGATCCAATCGCTGATTTATTGAGAAGATAACTGTTCTCCGCTTCGAGTGTGTCTATGCAGACCGAATGAGGAGGCGGCTGGAAGTGGACAGTGACTGCTGGTAGGACATCCAGCCGAGAACTGTCAAAGTTTTTGTGTGAATGAGTGGAATGGCCGTATACCACCATGATGGCAACGTCGTTGCGTAACGTCGCCAGCGACCGAAAACCGAAATACCCGCACAGTTGACGAGCATGCGCTCCTCTCCGTTCAGTTACGCTGCTGCTGGTGATCGGCGGCATTGTAAAGCCACGATGATGGGGCGCTAGAACAAAGAAATGCGAGTGAAGTTGCGCAAAGTTAGTTTCGAGGCATAACAATAGGAATTTGCCTAATTAACTCCAACCTCTGGACCATACCACGTGTGTAAAGCATTCCATGGGTCAGCCCGCGCCTCGAGGGGGGGGGGATGCGTGTGGAATGAGAACGTGTCAAAGCATAAGGTCCAAAATTATAAACACCGGCTAGAACTCAAAGTACGAACCGTTGTTGCGTTACATTCAACAAACTTAACTGTTCTTCAAACTATTGACATATGCGTATTAGCTCCCTACAAAATACATTTTCCAGCAAACCGTTAGCAAACTTTTGCCCGAGCAAGCAAGTTTCAGTCTGAGGCCAATTGGGATGTACCCGTTCTGCATTTTCACTTTGTCTCTGGGGAACACTGGTAAGCAAAACAAGGGGGCCATACAAGGGACACCTCTCGGCTGTAACAAGAAGGTCCATTAGGGCGGAAGTGCTCTTCCAAAATGGCTTTTCGCGTCTCGTTGGGGCATGTCGTTGGAACACAAAAATGATTTTCTCTTCCGCTGAATGGTTCTAGGATAGCAAGAAGAGACCGCTGCAGTAGTTGTACCATGAACATCGTCCTGGTGGGTCCTGGAGCTGCGCCTGAAGGTGATGTGGGTCTGCTCGCAAAGGATGGCTCGCAGCCCAGCTCCTGAGTGCTGCGTCCGCGCTCATTACAGACCCAGCGAAAAAGCAGCAAAGCACCATGAATCGTTAAGACAAGAATTTAGTGCAATATTTCATAGCTATAACATTCCATACTTTTTCTGCGCGTTCTGGACATTTTGAAGTCATTCCCAAAAGCAGTAGTTTTTCCGCAAACGGCATTCATGTATTGATAGCAACATCTTTTTTTCAGAAAAAAAAGATAATTCAGCGGCATGTAGTTTGTAAAACCTGCTGTGGACTGTGTAAGTAGTTCAGCGAAGTTAGTTTTTCACAAAACCCCATTTTTACTGTACACGAAGGAGAAGTAAATTGCTAGAAATTGAAAGCTCGAAGTCCAAACAAGCAGTACAGAACGTCATAGTAGTGTATAGTATAGGACTGCACTGTATATGTAGCAAAGTGGGCAAGAAATTTTTCCTCGGTGGCATGACCTCGGCTCCAAGCTCCTCATGAGTTGGGTATGACCGCCAAACATCACAGATCTGCACGGTTCCAATCGATATGCGTATGATGCGATGAAGTTGAGTACATGAATATCAACCATGGGTTGAAGCTAGGGCCATTTCAATTTTCAAGCCATTTGAAGGCTTTGGCATAATCTCCTTTATCTCAAGCAGTTCCTCTTTTTATGGGTGACCTATTTAAAGCGCCCACTACCTCTAATAAATCTCTATCTTTTGAGGGAGTGCTCAAAACCTCTTCTCTGATACCTGACTACACTGCAAGGATCATTTCACAGGAATGCAAACAAGCAAATAAAGAAAATGATGAAGGAAAAGTGTAAAGCCGTCGCGAATTCCGACCACTATAGTGGTGAAGTGATAAGCAAACTCACCCAATAAATTTTTGCCACGGCAAAAGCTGGCAACTTCGAAATATCATATTACATGCTATTTTAGGAAGAAATGCAGTGCTGACGTGCTCCATTGAGCATGCATTCGAATTAATTTATTCGTCACTCACTACATACTCGCTATGGATTCTTGAGATTTACTCAGTGACTATTGTCGGGGATGAGGCTTCGTATTTCCACTGTCAATTACTTAATGAGTCACTCTTGGGCAGCCCTATAACTGTAAACTGTCCTTTACAATGTTATGGAATGTTATGGATGGTGAACCTTGGAGAGAGGATCAACATCAGCCGTTACCAGTTCGTGGCCTCAATTTTGATTCTTTCTATTTAATCGTACAATCACCTAGAACAGCGTGAATGTGTTGTTTTCAAACGGCAGTAGCCTTGAATAACGGCTGACACGATTATTTTCATTATGCAGAAAGTGTAAGTACGTTAGGTACATGAAACATCCACTAAATTTAGTCAGCTTTACCTGGTTCGGAAATGTTTGCCCAAAATTTATTCATCTTAGTGTCCACAAATTTCTAACAGAATCTTTTTTTTCTAAATTATCAATTTCAAATTCCAACAAATTTCAAATTCGGTTCATAAAGAGAAGCTACATATCTGAACGAGAAAATATCATGCCTTCCGTTAGAGCTCGGCCACGTCTTAAACTCGGCTTGAAATTTTTAGAACTCTACCCACTCATCCCTTCAGCCATCATCATTCGTCTGCGCTGTCTTCAAGAGGTTCTTCTATTGGTTTGAGCCGAAAGAATCAAAGGAGTCGTTCACGGAAAAACAAGTTTCTTCGTTACCCATATATTTATGTTGTATTTGCTTAATAAGGACCGCATGCACAAAGTTCCACTCAAAAGAGTGAGAGCTCGGTCAAGTAGAGCTCCCCCCATTGTAGACCGGATGGGCGGGGCCTCCGAGTAATAGCCCCGTTCCGTCGTCCGCCGCTGTTGGGAACGGAGAGTAGGACTATTAACTTAACTTTCTGTTCCTAAATTGCGTCTCCGACCGCGGCGGACGACGGGGTGGGCAAGTGAGCGGAGGCCCCGCCCACCTGGCCGAGACTTTGTTGTGCTGTATTTTGGCCGGATTCAGTTTTTTTGCGTGAAACTTCGCATGCGGCCCACATTAGGCAAAGAAAACATAAATATATCGGTAACAGAAAAACTCATTTTTCCGTGGACGGTTCCTTTGAAGTCATCGAAGCAGGCAATAAGTTAGCTGCTGTCGTTCATCGTTTGCACTTTCATTGACTGGATAGAAACATATGGTGGGGAGCGCATGATGTACGGTATCGCTGGAAAAAAGCCTGGCAGATGGGGAGTGAAGGGGAGAGGGTATCGAGCCTGTCCTCTGATGACCAGCTCAGTAATGAGATTTCCCTTCAACCTGTTTTTCTAAGAAAGGCGGACCACCACCAGAAGTGAAGTCAGCTCAACAAGCTCGTCATTAGCCATTACCGGCTTGTTCCCCTGATTATCAACAATCTATCGTCAATGTCTCGTAGTTTGGTGAGGAGAAGTGACACCCGGCTCACATTCACATTACCATCTTTTAGCCGATCTTTTCTTCCACCACTGCTCCAAACGCACTCTTATTAAATTACGAAGAGGGCAGTGGTGAGCATAATCACAGCTTTAACCTTGAAAGTGAGATAATCCGATGATTCCGATTTCGTTGGCGGTCGGATTGCAACCACCCCAGCTGCTATAAAAATCGGACACTGATTCATATTTCCCCACGATTTCGAATGGATGTAAGATGTCTCACGTTTTGCAAATTTCCGAAAAAAATTCTCCACCAGGCCGTGATGTCTTCAGAGCAAATATCGTTCCATAAGAATCAGAGAAAGCCTCAAAACAAAAAACATGAATATGAGATCTGCTAATGGTATTGCAGTTTGCCATGTTCTTCCGCCATCCTCCTCAAGAAATTGTTATTTCTATTGCAGGTGCAGAGATAGCAACATTTCAACATTCAACCGTACCGGGTACCGCTTTTGTGAGCTCTTCTCAAAGCTTTCAGAGAAAGGTGGAGCACTTCGGCTGAGAGCTATCAGAAGAGTTTGGAATCAATGTTTCAAGGATTATTCTGCGACCTGACACTACTGATTCTTCCATCTGCTCCGAATGGATTAGGTTCAACTTCCAAAAGCTTTCATGTGTTGTGAGCCTTCAAGTGTTGCATAGGGTGCGCAATAAACACTGTTGATGCGGTGTAAAACGATTCTGAACATTATAGTATATGTTATTATCACTTCTCGACACGACCTCTTAGTTGACTGCGCGTAGATGTTCTGGGTACGTGTCGATGACAGGACGCAGGTGGTCGACATCGGGTTTGGTCCAATCCTGAAGAAAGGTCGAAAAGCACTCTTCGGGGAATTTAAACTTCGATGAGATGCTTCGCAGGCCTACTCTCCCGGATATCCCCAAACGGAATAGGCCAGAAGGTTGAGTTGGGCGAGAATTTTTTCGCAAGAATTCGTCCTCAGATGCTCGTTGGTTCACGTACTGTAATTAACACCCACCCGAGGCCTCGTCAATCGAAATCGAAGAGGTCGAATCGACAAGGGGTAAAAATATATTGTTCAGAATCGTTGTGAATATTTATGATACAATTTTCGTTTCTTTTGTTGCACTCATACCAGATATTCGTTTTTACTGCGTGGCAGGATTTCCGTAACAGGATTTCCTGCGTGGCAGAGACCACGCTGTGAAACTAAAGGGGGTAATAAATTGAATCCCTAGAATGCAATTGATCCCTTAGGTTACTGAGTATATGTAAAAAACAACTTGCCCACTTATCTATGTACTATTATTCAAACAACTTGCCCACTTATCTACGTACTATTATTCAATTAGTGGCATGTATCAATTACAAATAAATTCTCAAATTCACAAGAAGATGGAAAGGGGAGACGATGGGAGATACAAATGAAACTCAAGATCGGAAATGATCAGATGGTGCAAAGTTCAGCATCTATTATATGTATGCACAGGTGCCGCCCATGAACTCGGGGGCGGAGGTTAATCTGGTTGCAACCCGTTACCGAACAAATACCGATGCAATTTGCGCGCTGAAAAAGATGCTGAGAGAGAAGTGAGGTGAGCACTTTTCGGAAAGGCCTTCATGTCAACATCATTCTCCCGATCTGAACTGTTACATTTTTAATTTTTGCCCGAGGAGGCATGGTTGTAAAATTGAGGTGGACGGTAGTGCTGAAGGCTTAAAGCATACGAAAACAGCTTTTTTTTCCTACAGCATGAAAACGTCAAACCTAACAACAAGTGCTAAGTGATCACAAATCCCACAAATTATATGATTTGTCTGACTGATCAAATGATTGATTCAATGCACTCAATCCACAAGGTGAACACTGAAGATAAAAGTTCAGAGACCTTTCCATGTACATCATGTAGAGTGCAAGGAGACTAGCCCACATTTGCAAGAGCACCCCACAAAAATGCAATTGCAGAACAGGTATTTTATCGACTTAATTTGATTTGTTGACTGATCAAATAATTGATTTATTGATTATACGGTTAAATTCTGCTGGTTAATCAAACTCCACAATAATGAGATAAGTTCAAACACAGTTAGCATCTTTTCGGGGTTAGTATAAAGAGTAAAGGAGAGGGGAGCCGTTTAGCACACTACTAAAAGAAACTTTAATGAAATCCAGAGTAAAAATAAATGCGAATTCAAAATGTGTTCCGGTTTTCGGAGAACAGAGTTTTGGTAAAAGGTCGGGGGAAGCAGAAAGCCGCAGCGCGAGTGGTAGCATGCGAATACAGTAGTATTACAATCTATTTCACTCACGCACGTCGCAGAATCTTATGGAGGCTCAAGCCCTTTTCAAGTTTCCAATAAGCGAGCTAAAAAAAGATTAAGTTTGCATGAGCGCTGCGTCATAACTTTAAGGTCCTTTGAAAGTGACGTAAGTATCCAAGGAAATCAGTAGTTTTCCAGAGCTGCCTCTCTCAAACATCCTTAAGTAAAATTGAGTCTTGCTGTCACTATAGGCAAGGAAATGTGCATTTACCTGTAGCTTCAATCTTGAGAATGACTAGATCGCAAATTCTATGAGAGTGTAAGCGGTACAACCTTGCTGCTGCTGCTGCTACAATAACCTTCGGCATCGACGTTCCATGCATTCTATGCATTATACGACCCGGGCGACATATCCTGCTAAAAAGCTGCTGAGCCGCATCGAAAGTGGTCTCTTGCTAATCCTCCCATGGATAGCAATTTTAGTAGGTTTTTCACCGGTTCTCAGAGAGCAGAGGTCTGGTAAAATGTCGGTGGATAGCAGAAAGCCGCTGTGCGAGTGGTTAGCATGCAAATACAGTAATATTACAATATATTTCACGCGCTTGAAGTTACTGTAGCCGTAACCCCAACCCTGTGTCGTTTATAATGCCCTATGAATAATTTTTCATAGGAGAAGGCGTGGAAAATGCCTCTCCGAAGAACCAACAATACCACAAAAAATCACATCAAAAAGTTTTCGTTGTATTATCAATTACCTTTGCGCCTGTCTAGAGGTTTTTTTGGATTTATCGCTATAATAATTGCGGTGTTTTCCTTCTATCAGTGTTTAGTCCATGTAACACTTCTCAGCAATTGAACCACACCCGTTGGGCAGAATAAAAGCTTCAGTTGTAGTATTTGATGGAAATGCAAAATTTTAATAGCCACCTTAAACGGAACGAACCAGGGAAATAGACTTCCATCCCAATGTTGTTTTAGAAAAGGGGTGTGTCACGTTAGTAAAAGGGACGGTCCAGGATAAAACAGGTGACAACTGTTGAAAGAGGATCTCACAACGCTCGAGGCGCTCCATTACAACGGAAATTTCCTCACATATAGTCTTCTTACATCCGCTCCTTTCATTTGGATGATGATCACTTACCTTGGAAGTTCTCGTAACTCATATTACCCGTATCATCGTCTCTAAAAATCAGTGGGAGGAATAGTGGTGCATGGGAAACGACATACCTGCTTCGCAAATGGCATCTCCTGTACCTTTCCAAGAATAGAGTTTTATAAATGAGTTACTTTCGAAGGTTCTAAAAATGAAGGTTTATATTTCAACATGCATTTTCTACTACGTTGTTTCAAATTAAGTGGTTGTTTGAGGAGATAATTATTCGTATAACCATTTAACAATTATTTCCTTGTTCCTTGTTGTTTTTAATCTTATAAAGTTTCGACTTTGTTAGCTGCTGAATTTCGCAGCGTGCGCTAAGTGAACATTGTCACAGGGATGCTGCATAGTTGGCAAATGCTTCGATTTCGGACGAGACTACAACCCGCACGACATACTTTTGGGTTCTGCACGCACAGGTTTATTAAAATTTTATGACATATGCTACTAAATGCAGTAAATAAGCAAGTAATTATAAACCATGAGATAGTAGGAACAGCAGCTTCTGAAGTTGATTTTGTGATTTTTCATGGCTGCTAATTTTCGTTGCAGACGGAGGAAACACGTTAAATTCAGTTGTGTCTTGGGCGACTGAACCTCTAGTTAAAGTAAAATAAAAAGTCTCCTCATAGAATCTTTCAAGAACTTTCCAATTTCAATGAGGCGGCACCTAAAATGAATATTGTGATCACAGCAACAGATTTCAAAGTTTTTGAATGCAACGAAGTCAAATATTTGCACTGAGGCGGATGTTGTTGAAAGGCCGTGTTGACAAGGTTTGGGCCATTGAAAATACGCGGAAACTTCGTAGTGCCATAAAATGTGTGGAAAATATGATTAGAAATCCCGAATATTTGAGAAAACGTGTGAAGCTGATGCAATGAACCCTCCTGTCCACACGTGATACATTTGACATACTAAAATGGTCTCCGTAAAAAATGGTCATTAAAAGATAATCATTGAATTGTTGCCGAATACAGTCCAAAGCATGATTTTCGATTGACAACCATTTTTAGAGTCTACCTCACCTGTTCTAAATTATTAGAATTAGTTCTATAAGGTGTTCAACAAATAATACGACCCTCTTCTAACAACTCAGAACACAGCCTTCTCTTTCGCTATTTTTGACAGTGGCCCCCAGGTCAACCACACTATCAATCTTATGGTGTCGGTAACTTGGTACCAGGCTCATCCAAAAGAATTTCTATTTGACATTAGGAAGTCAAAAGATAGACCAAATCGCACTTAATGCACTGCGACACTGAGCGGAAGCGGGGTGCGTGGCGCAATCCAAAACGGATTGCCTGACGCCGCTTGCATTACCTAGTGTTGTTTTTTTTTATCAACAAAAATGGGTTCTCGTGAAAACACGAAAGAGGGTAACCGAAGACTAAGTGTAAGACCATTGAGACCAAGTGAACCAATGCAGGACCATGAAACTGTTGTAAAAAGATGAAAGAAAACCGCTGACAGTCGCTGAAGAGCTGCGTCTAATTTTTTGATGCGTTACATTCAGTAGGGCATTATAGCACATATTCACCTCCTACATTGTTTTTGTGAATAATTGTACAAAGCACGATTTCATTCTTCTTCCGAGTTCGTCATTTGGTCTACGTCAAAAGCTTTGGAGGAGGTAGGTGGCTAGCCTAGGAGGATATTAGAGAATTGGTACAGTAGCCACAAGTAGTAACGGCGCCCTCTACCAGCGTTCTTCCTTCACTTTATACTTGGGAAAACTGAAAACGCTGATCCTCATTTTTATGAGTAGAATCGAAGAGCCAGTGCTCAGGCGTCTACCTTTCATGTGCTGTAGATAAATAGACGACTGTTTCATTAGAAGATCAACACAATTCGAAATGGATGAATGTTTCCGCTCAATGAATGAACAGCCGCAAAAGCAACTTTAAGAACATCTTGATTCACTTCATTGGCTCATCCCACTGCCGTTTAATATGCAGTTGTCGGCAACATTCAAAATGACTATGGCGATGTGCGCAGGCGATTTTGAAAGACATGAATCGCATCAGCTAACTGCAGAAATAGCCATAGCTAAAGGCTATGCGGCACCAGAATCACGAAGACGGCATGTCGTCCCGCAAGAGGTACCGCGTCAAACAAAACTATCACTTTGGCTTTCTCTATATCTAACAGTGCTGCCATTCAGAAAAACATTAGGCCGCTTCCATACTTTGCGCACCGACGCCGTCACGCGCGTGATGGCGTCAACTCGACGCCGTCTCCTGCCTCAATCTGACGCCGTCAAACACACGCAACCATTTGCCCGCTGCAGGAGACGGCGTGCATAGATAATGCGGACCCAATCACACTACAGCATGGTGATCGTGGCCGATTCGAATCTTGGCGCTGTGCCAATAAGGTGATCGTGCCCGCTTCGTGTATTTTCACAGCGCCAAGATTCGAGTCGGCCACAATCACCATACTGTAGTGTGATTGGGTCCGCATTATCTATGGACGCCGTCTCCTGCGGCGGGCAAATGGTTGCGTGTGTTTGACGCCGTCACGCGCGTGACGGCTTCAGACTGACGCAGGAGACGGCGTCGATTTGACGACGTCACGCGCGTGACGGCGTCGGTGCACAAAGTATGGAAGCGGCCTTAGAAGAGCACAGTTGCACGACAACGTTTATTAGTCACATTTCTAACGAGAACCTCGGACGGTAATTGGTTCGTAACTTGCAGTGTTACTAGATAATTGTGTCATCTGCCCACGCGGCAAGTGATTGTACACATAGTGAAGTAATTCATCAGATCGACTGTAGGGCTTGTGATTGTATTTATACAGGAGAGACAAGGGGTTCCAGCAACTCGTGTTGAGAATATCGGCCGGTATGAGACGTGGTACCCTCTCTACAGCTCTTGGAAGGCAAAAACAGAGAATTGCAATAGCGCTTAATTCGAAATAAAGTGCACGGTGCTGGCGTATGAGGTGGGAATTCCGCTAAAAAAGCATTAAATGTATTTTGATTTTGGGATTTTCAGGTTTTTCAAAGAAACTACAGGGTGAGTTTTTCATCATGTTGCTGGAGTTTCTCTGTGTGGTCCTGGCACGATGTCGTAACCGATAGGAAAGATGAAGCGCTTGGGACGACTTAGTCGAAAGGTTAGGTAATTACAGTGAATGTTCCACCAATTGACCTCGATAGGCACAAACTATTATATAAAACAACTGCTGATTTTTATGTTTTTGATTCTTGATAACTGCTGATTTTTACCTCTTTGACGTTCATAGCTGGAGATGTTTCAGTTGCACTATTAGGGCAACGAAGTTGTTAAGTTGAACCAGTTGTTTTACTGATTTTGATATTTTATATATGGGAAGCGTGAAGTGCGGGTTCGAGTCCCGTCCGACACCGAAGCTTTTGCCACTAGGATAACTCAGCATCCTAGTGGTAACTTTCGCATCGCGGTCTGCGGCGATAATCAGCAGCCACCTAAAATCAAAAGTATCAAAATCAGCATCTTCAAGCTTTAAAGGCACCATTAGGGGTAAGAGAAAACTGAGATTTGGGAGTACATGTTCTCTGAAAACGAACCTTCTACTTCAGTGGAGGTCAGTATGTGGCGAAAAGCGCGTTGAAAAAACGCGGCTTGGGGTCTTATAACGACCCCGCAGCTCTGCATGCCGTTATGCCGTTATGCGCCCGGGGGAGTTGCCGTGGAGGGGGGGGGACAACAATCGCGGCCGGCTGGTTCAGACTCTGGCCTGTCTTCAGTCCACTCCGGCTAGAGACGCAGAAGACGGGGGAGAGAAGGGGGATTTTTGGGTTCCTATTTCTCGGTTTTTTCGCCGTTTTATGTCGTTCTTTCTCTACTGTTATATTGCTGAGCACCTCTACTTTCGTAATCCCCCAATTTGCCGAACTTACCCCTAACGGTGTCTTTAAGCTTCACAGTTCTATGCCGATATTGGCCAACCGACTCAACACGTTATACGTGTTAGTGCTGATAAGCTATGGTAAATATACCATTCAAAAGCTGAGTTATGGTGAAAGGGGTGTAGGTAGTGTAATGGATTAGCACATATCCCCGGAAAGGATGAAGTGCGGGTTCGAGTCCGCTACGACACCGAAGCTTCAGCCCATAACTCAGCATTCTAGTATAGTAACATTTGTTTGACTATCTAGCAACGGACTTCACTTAATATCTATTTTATTTTATTTTTGTTTTATATTTTATTAACGAAAGGCTTTCAATGAACAATCATCCGACATTCTGATTGGAAAAACCAAAAAAATTGAAACTAACATGAAACTAACAGAGTGATAAGTTAGAATATAGCTCGAAAACAAGTTGTTCGATAGATCTTCAAAGGGTAAGATCTAGACACTTACTTCATTACAAGACATTCAGAGTGCCTATATTGAGCCATCAACAAAACTTACATCCCAATAGTTATAAATAGTATACCCACGATACGAAGCAGTATACCACTTACATAAGTAATACTCATATATATTATGGTTATATATGATTTCCTTGTATAAATAGCAAATTAATTGCAGAGCTCAGTACTGAATCGGTACTGGCATCCAAAAGATTTGTGTGTTAAAGACATCGGGAGGGGGCAATTTTGGCTTTCGGTATAGGATTACGATGGCCTGCAGCTGCTGCAATGCACACACGACACCTTGCAAGACGTCGAAAAAGAATTCATGAGGTTTTGATTGCAATCGGACTTTTTTCACACGCTTTCGCTTATTCTTCATCTGACTGTTTTACTTGTTTGTTGCTGTGTATTTTTTCACTTATCTCACGTATGAATGTAATACAATCTACGAGACAATAATGACGTCTTCACAGCGGACAACTCGGAAAGTCGGTGTGTGCAGCTCGAAGTGATGCGAATGTGATGCGAATGCACACCACAGCGTCGCGCTTTTGATTCCGGGTTTTTCCACCGATCATCGCTTCCAACGTTGAATGTTCTTTACAGAAAGATCATTTCTTTGCATATTCCTCTTTCTTCAGACCCCTTCCGATTTCCTTAATGGATTGATCAAACGTCCATATAATCAAACCACTGACACCCGCATAACCTGTGGTTAATTGATATGATACTTTATGAGGCGCCGATCGCTTCTGTCAATTAACATCAATTGCTTCCTTCGCGATTGAAAGAGTCGTGCTCGAAACTTCATGGATGTAATTCCTCTAAAAATAAATGTACTAAGTGCAGTACAGATACACGAAGACAGCAAGAACCAAAACTTCCTTGAAACTAGTGTAAAGTGGAGAGGAGTCGAGATTTGAATATAAAAGTCAACCCGTTCGAACTCCAACCAAACATCCTTTCAGCAGTTGTCGGCGGGTGTGCGCAGATATGACAGCGGATCGCTTCGCGGCGTTCCGCTCGCGGCGCCATCAGCACGACTTGCCGAATCGGTTTGCCTTTGGGAGCCCGGCAGAGCGTGGCTGCATCACTTCTGCATTCCACCCATGCCGCACTGCCTCCTCCAGTCATGCCATCCTGCCACCTCCATCCGTGCCACACTGCCTCGCTTGAAGGCTGCCATGTCCGCCACTGGACTCGCACTCGCCGCGCCGCTCGCCGCGGGCGGCCACGCGATTCGCTGTCATATCTGCCCGCACCCGTTGTCGGCGAGTAGGAGCTCAGCTAGAGTTGCGCCCGATATCGATTTGTTCCCTACACCTCTTCACCACCGCCAACTTCTCCTTACATAGCCCTAGTGCCCATCCCGCGGTACCTGCGTGAGCGGAGTGCGATGTATTTCTGCCGGATTTTGATTTGTTCTCGTTAAACTTCGCAAATTGCCCATAGTGAACAATTAGAGCATAAACGAAAAATTAATGCAACTAAATAGATATAAATATAGTGATATAAATGATATAAAATAAAACTTAATATACTGCAATAATAAAATAATGGTATAATATAATACAAATAAATCCCAGTGCAAAAAAAAATAAGATTCCAAATTCTCTCTTCGTGAAACCTCACCATGCTTGTTAGTTTACATCTTTTTTTCTCTTTCATTTTTCAAGATTTGAAATAACAAATAAATAAATAAGCATATATGAGGGAAGAGGACTCAAATTTCGTGAAAGATTCTTGTACCATTGGCGTCCTTCATGGGTTCTCTGTTGGTCAACTCTCCGACTCTGGGACCATTATTCTCACAATTTGAACCGTCTCACAAACGCAGATTGTTCAAAGATCACTCTGCGAAAAAATCAGCTCACTTCTCCCGTAGCCAAACATATAAATCACACCTCACGTCAATGTTCATGAGCAATCATCTCAATGTACCCGATCGGTGGCTGACAGTGCGTTTTTGTTGATTCTTCTGAGCATCACCTCTGCCACTATTTTCTCAATAAATAGACACACATAACCTGTTCACCTCAACATAAACGACCTCAGTTGAACTTCATACAAAAGTCGTTAAATATTTTCTAAACCGTTCATGGTCCCTAACATAATACGAGAAATTTATTCAAACCTATTGAATTGAACCTATTCAAATAGAATTATGCGATTGACAGCGGTAATGTTCTTCAATGAAATATCCGCCGTTTTATTCTGAAACCAGTTTTGAAAATTTTTGCATTTTTCTATTTTTCAAATTCGAGGAACTCTGTCCAAGAGAGTTCATTTTATGATATGTCAAAGGAATTTCCCCTAAATGCTGTATGAATCACGACACTCTTGAACATGAATGAAAAGCTTTTTTCTATCATATAAGTGATGACTGTCAAATGTAGGCCAAGTATTTGCTCGAGAGAGTGAATTTTCTGCAAGTTATGGCACCGACGCTTTTCCACTGAGCCAAAATGTAGCAATAGGGCAAGACGTCATTGTAAAATTCACACAACGTTTTCCATTTATCGCTCTATATCGGACGAGTCCGACCACGGAAAATGACCTGTTTTTCGCTAGTATTCACCCACCATTACCTACACTTTCAGAATTTTTTTACACCAAATTCTGGACAGCTAGTAATGGAAACAGATCTTATCCATCCAAACACTGGATAGAAGATGCGAAAATATCTTTCTTTCAGTCCGTCCATTGCCCTGTGTTGCCGTCATAGATCTCGAGGATACTATTTCTAAAGGTCATGTAAAGAAAGTAAACCATCTGGGAGCAGTTGGAGCACAAACTTATCGCGGTTTACGAAGATAATGTCAGAGAACTACTAACTCCTGGTAGTCCCGACAACGATTGAGTATTGTGTATCGGGGTTCGTACCAATGAAGGTGCACATTGGTACAAATGACCTACCTCGCACTTAGTTAGTTACTGCTTCGCACCTTATGTGTGAAGCAACATTAATCAGACACGAGAAGGTGGGGGTCGACTTAATTGCCACTTAACTCCATAAATTGCGTAAAACACAGGTGAACCTATGGTTTTAGGTGTTCCTAGAAGAAAAAGAGTTAGAATTCATAGGGCTCCGTTTCAAACGCCTCGAAGCCCAAATCTTGCGCAACTTTTTACAACTTAGTCACCACTCTTAGAAACTAACAAAGACATCGCTTCGAGAATTTCGGTAGGTATTAAAGTCGGAGCATAGAAGTCATGGTGTAGTAATCAGTAGTACGAATGTGACAGTAGAGTAAGAACGGAATGAAACCGCTTCAAAATCGGAGAGGTAGGAATCCGCTCTTTATCCCCTCCCTTTCTCGTCCTCTACATGACTAGCCGCTGAGAGCAGCAGATGCAGACGGATGGGGGGAGGGGGGGGGGGGTGTTGTAAGCCAGCCATCCCCGAGGGTTGCCTTGCCCTCACATCATCTTGCCCAGCGGGTGCGGGATAGCTCTGTGGGAGAAGGCCCCAAGACGCTTTTTTCAATAGGAGTTTCGCCACAAACCACCTCTTTAGAACTCGAATGCTCCTACACATGGAATATGTTTCTCACTGCCATTTTCACCCTAGGCGGTGCCTTCGAAAAAGCATGGGCCTGTTTGGTAAAATCACCAACGACCCACAGTGCTTTCTCTCGCTACCTACACCATTGCGTTCAAGTCAAAGGCGATTGTTCATTCAATCCTGGGGATATGTATTTTATTGTTGGAAATGTTTGTTGGTCGCGTATACCGGTAAAATTTATGCCGATGCCTCCTTTTTTCTTAGTATTGTAAAGCATCATCAAGAGGTCAAACCTTTTTTCGCACTCTATACTCCAGATAGTAGCATAACGAATGCAATTATTTTTATTAAAATTAGTATTACAATTATTTTGCTGGGCGCATTGAAGAGCTCGATGATCAAAGAAATGACAAGTACAGCAATTAAATAAAGTCGCTATTACAGGAACGTGTAAATTAACGTCGTGTGTGTCTTAGACTCACACCACGTTAATTCACTACCTATGTTCTGTGGCAGTTGCAAGATCAAGAAACCGGTGTATGTGACAAATATACCTGGTTAGGCCATATATTTCACTTCTATTCAGAATCGCACAAGGCACATGAGAGTACTTGTGGACTCCACAAGGACTTGTACCGCCGCTTACTGTCTAGAGAAGGAACGGAATGAAACCGCTTCTAAAACCGGAAGAGTAGGAATTCGAAAACGCTCTTCATCCCTTTTCCTCTGCATCACTAGCCACTGAGGGCAGATGCAGACGGTGAGGGGTTGGTTTTTAGGCTTTTTCCATGTAATTTCGATGAGATGTAAATTTGTTAAATTGAAGGCTCAATTAACAAGCGAATATACCACATGCGAACATTCACGTACATACTTGCCGTTTGATTGGCTCTGTTTCCGCTCTCTATTGACATGATTGCATCAAACAGATAAGAAGTTCTCTTCTAAACTGAGTCCTAACGCCAGGACTCTTCCGTACACACGAAGTAAATCACTGCACAAACTAAGCGAATCTCATAAAATTGTTTTATTATTATTCATGAAAACATATGTGGTATAGGGTGAAAGATTATGGGAGTTTGTGTCTCAACTATAACCGATGTTTTTGTGGAGCAATTCCCATATGTTTACAGATGATCGACAGCATAACTTCATCAGCACCAGCTCCAACGGAGTGTAGGCGAAGGTCACGGTGCATTCGGCACACTGGATTGTCCCATGTGAACCCATTGCCTCCCCAAAACTGGAAATGTTGTTTTATGAGATATGTGAGTTAATCGGCACTTCCCCACGCAGAACTAATGTTCTCTCGACTCACCTGAAGGCAGCTATCGGTAACGACTCGAGCCAATCGTCCCGCTTTCAGTTTTGTCATTGAAGCTAGTAAAGTGACGTCATCGCCATGAAGTCTCGATAAAACCGCCCTGACAATTTTTCAGGGTAAAAATATGAAGGTATAATGACCAGTCACACATGTGTTCAGCCACCGAGATTAACACAATATTTTGACATGGTTGATTTGCTGGTTATGACTTAATGTCAATGAGTCGGTTAATGACAGTAGACTTAAAGAAGCTCATAAAAACACATATGAATGCAAATGTACACACATTGCAGTTCATTTCGCAGCGCTTGATTGGGCGTGGCCTGCGGACTCGAGTGAGTGGCGAGAGTGAGAGTGCATGGAGAGTGAGTGTGTGTGGCGGAGTGAGGGGTTTCATCGCCGCCAAGTTCGTAGGCCACGCCCAATCAAGCGCTGCGAAATGGACTGTACAGACTGATGCACTCACTCTTGGATTTGACTATTAGTAATGAAAAGGATGTCAGTACTAGTCATTACCACTCACTGATAAACCACAAGGGCTGACAGCAATGGTGGTTCGTTTGAGGTGGAGGCGATACGAACCATTCTAGTTTCTTTCTATTTACATTTGAACATACCTTGCCTTTTCAAGAGGGTGGACATCAATGGTGGATGATCCGAACTGATAACAACAGATAAGGATAGATTTGGAACCGAGTAAAATGCGCCTATTTTCTCTCTATGGTGTGATGTGCGCAATGTAATAGAAAAGCTTGCATTGAAAAAAGAATTAATCGCCAAGCATTCGTGCCCATTCAAATGGCTGCTTATTTCAATTCGTTATGAACCAAAACAACGATTCTCAAGGTGAGCTCGTGTTCAAAACCGTGTTTGACTCTGTTTATTAACTGCTGTTTCTTTCTATTCTGATGGGAATGCAATAACGAGGGTATTGAGCTACGAAATGAAGATCTTAAAAGATCCTGAACTCTGACCTATAAAGAAGAGCTCTGACAGCTTCCACTTCTGACTGTAACTCGGCGAGCGTGAAGTGCACGGTCTGCAAATATTAGTTTGAGACATACATAAATATATGCGTTGTTTGAAAAATACTCAAAATAGGACAACTCTCTTCATCACCATCCTCTTACGGTACTCTGATTACCGTAAGTCTGTGGGCTTCAATCAATAAAGTGGCTGACTGCGCGAAACCATTTCGAACAATCATTTTTATTTTCGGGTGTGGTCTTCATGTCAGAATATTTTAGCAAGCTTCTCTCCAAGTTCGCGAAGTGAACAAGAGCGCAAAATGAATAACGGTTTGACTGACCTTATTACAGTTTGATTACGAGCAGAAACTAGCATTATGGGCCATTTCAGAGAGGTTGAATTCTATTGTGATGCGTTACTATTATCTTAATTACTAAGTTTCCTAATATAGGTATCTCGAAGTATTCCTTTATTCAAACCACAACTTACTTGCTGGTCAAGGACTGTGCTGCCAAAAAGCTTCCGCTCTGATGCATACTTGGCAGTGAGAGCAATACATCGCTGAAGGGGTTCCAATACTGAAATGTTTTTGATTCAAAGAAATCGTCCCGGAATCAAAGATTTCTTGTTACTCACATATTTGTGTCATATTTGTTTATTGAGGGCCGCATGCAAAACTTTCGCGAGCATATACAAGAATCCAATGGAGATAGAGCTGTCCAAAGTGGCGGACGACGGGGTGGGGCGCCCGAGTGGGTTAGGATTCTAGAGAGCTGAGGAGCAAACAGGCGAAAGTCACGTGGCCAGAGACGCAGAGCAAGAAGCAAATCAACATTGACCAAAAAATCTGAAGTGCGCTCTGGCCACAAAGGCTGCGTTCACACCTTGCACCCCGGCGTGGCTGCGTTCACAGGCAGCGCGGCAGAGCGGCGGGGCAGATGCGCAGGGACGACGCAGGCAACAAGACGTGGCACAGGTGAAAAGCAGAGACCCGCAGCCACGCCCAGCAGTCGACACCGTAAACTATGAATGCGGCCTAACGGCTGTTCTAATGTTGTGGCGGGAATTCAAAAGGGTTGCTTTTCTTCCAGTTTTCGATTTCTGCTTTGGGATAGGGAGAGATTCTCGATTCTTTTAGTGTTTATGCTCATATATTTTATCTGTTAGTGTGTACGAATTAGAATCATGGAAATCCCTTAGACGTTTTTGTTTAAGTGAAACATTTTAAATAGAATCTTAGTCCTCACAGACTGCAGCCGCTACGAGCCGTTCATCTTGAAATTGTAGCATCTGATAGAAGAAACCTCGCCCTTCTTCTCCAATAATGTAACGAGCAGGTACCTGAAAAACAAGGTGAAGAGCTGATTTTTTTCATTTAGTCATGCAAACAGCAATCAGCTTTGACTGTGAAGTTTCTTCAAAATAAGCAACAAGTGAAAAGCGACCTTTTATGTCATTTCTTTGCTCTACGATGTATACAGTGTGATAGGGCTTACCCGAACATTGTCAAAGAATATTTCAGCAGTGTCGGAACTATGCATTCCAAGTTTCTTCAGATTCGCTGAACGGTGCACTCCTAAATAAACTTCCAGTAATATAACCTTTTCATCCTTTTGTATTCTTTTGATTCTCATATCCTTTTAAGACAGCTCCTTATCCATCGTCAAATTATTTTGCCTATGCAATGAGAAACAGTTCAGAGGCAAGATTTGCATTGGAAAGGCACTTTTCCCGCCATCAGCTCCTCTCGCTTCTATAGCTACTCCTCACCCCGCGTCACACTCGTAGCAGCTCAGGGTGAGGCAGAGGAGGAGATCATGGGTGTGAACCTTTGAGTCAGAATTTCGCACCGCGGCGCGTAGCAAGCGCAGCGATGCGTATGAGCTAGAGGCACAGTGTTGTTGGGTCCCAAAGCGGCTGCAAGTCAACAATATATGCCGCCCCTAGCTTTACTTCATAATTGCTCTGATGTAAGACCCACACAGCTGCGCACATATGTAGCTCGCACACCGCTTGCCGTGGTGCGAAATCCTGATATAAGGGAACATACCCGGAGATCCTTAAAGGGGACGTGTTTTGGACAAAAAGTGAGGGATCGTAGTTTGGAAAATTTCTTCGAGAAAATCCTTGATGACCTCTCTTTTTGCAATTTTCGGATTGACTAGGAAATAATGCTATGATCATCGATATTATAGCGTCTGGCGTAGGATGGTAGCATTCTCTATTTTCCTCTACACCGGGCCTCACTCTAGAGCGTTATTTTTTCAGCAGTCTTGATCCATGAGGTACTACCACTAGAGACAACTTGAAAACTCTCCTGGGAGTCTATACAAAGTCCTGATCTATACAGAGCCCATGCTGAAATAGGAGCATGTTCAGGGCACTTCCACGTGCCGAGGAAGAGCCGCTTCAGAACGGCCCTTCCCCCTCTATGGGACCAAATACGACCCATCCCTTTTTTACCTATATCATACCAGTAACTGTTGCCGGATTGTATAGTTGCAGTACGATTTACTGCTATGCATTCCCACCTGGAGCGGAAATATTTACTTCACATTTTCTTACACGAATTCGCTGTGAAATTTCCTTCGCTTCTCATCTTCTTTGAAAGTCTAGATTCTAGTGCTTATCGCTGACCTCCGCAGGTACCAACCCCCTCCTCTCCAGTCAGCTATGACTTCCTTGTCAAAAAACCTTCGACTCCCTGTACACTCTGAGGCCATGTTCATACTCAGCACCGGCAGGGCGTGGCTGCGTTCACATGCAGCGAGGTAGAGTAGAAGCGAGGCAGAGCACGGTGGAGGTGCTGAAAGGACGCAAACAACGAGGCAGCGTGGTACATGCGTAGACGCAGAGACACGCAGCCACGCCTGGCCCCCGGCACCGCTGAGTATGAACGCCGCCTAAAGATTACAAAGCAGTGTAGCGTTTTAAGAACCTAGGATAAGACGTAAATTGGTAACACATCTTGAGAGTACCTGGTTCATTCAACCTTACACAGACGAGGCTTTTGTTCCGATGTGGTGACGGATTGTTATTCGTATTGACAAGAACACACGCCCAATCGGCCTGAAATGGGGAATTACTGGTAAAATAATCCAGTAATAACCAAAACCACACGTACCTGCTCACCACTCGTTATCCACATTTTGTGGCCATTAATGATTAGATCAGAACCACTTCGAACAGCTCTTGTACGAATTGCTCAAGAAATAAGGAGTAAAGTAAGAATCCAATTGTCCCCTCAAACCATTGCGTTTCTAAAGGTCAAAATACCTGCAACATCACTTCCTGCTTCCGGTTCACTGACAGCAATACACGACACAAGGTCGCCAGCCACAGATGGGGCCAGAAACTCCTCCCTCAACGAATCGGAGCCGAACTCGGCCAGAGCTGGTGTGGCCATGTTCGTCTAAATTCTGACTGCATACCGTCAGTCGGTAGCAGGATAAACGAACCAAGGGTACCTGCACGCAAACAGCCATGGGTATAGCGGCGCAGTCAATGCTCCCCAGCTCTTCAGCAACTGCGATTGAGTAGGAAAAGTCGAGACCTAGTCCACCGAAAGCTATAACGTAAAAAATTCGAGTAGACAAAAAACAGCTGAACATTGTGGCTGACCTTCAGGCTTATTCACTGCTAGAACACCAAGATTGCCAAGCTGCTTGAAGACGGTATGTGCCGGAAATCGACCGGCATCTTCCCATTTTTGCACGTGCGGATTGATGGAGCGATCAATAAACTCAAAAAAAAAGAGTGATCAGTATATGTTAGGCGGCGTTCATACCCAACTGAATTGGATTTTTGAATATTCAGATTTTAAAAAAAAGATACATATCGTTCAGCCAATGAGAGTATCCGCGTTTTGGGATATTCGGAGATTTTGCGTCAAGGATAGAATACGTGTCGACTGAGAAAAGGAAAACAGATAGCAACCGTGGAGGTATCAATGCTATGATGATTATCGACTGAAGAGTCTTCCTTTAGGGCACATACAGTAGCGCTCAAAAGTCTTCGGCGAAAACTTTTTTGTCATAACTTTTTTTCTACTCGACCAAACTTGACAAAATTTTAATATGTGGTGCCTGAACCTATTGTCAACATTTCTTTCTACTTGAGCGCCCCTTGCCACTTTTCATGATTTTTTACAAGAATTAACTACAAGACCACCCAGAAAAAAGTAAAAGGCTTGGTCAAGAATAACGGATTTCTTTACAAAAACAAAACGAGCAATCCTCAGAGAACATTAAAATTCTGTAGAAAGACCACGACTTTTGATGACAGCGGCACAGCGGGACGGCATAGCGATGGCATGTCAAAATTAAACAATTTCATAAAAGCACGTAACCTACACCGTTGAGCGCCAAAATAGTATATTCAGTATGCAGCGTCTCCAAGTACAACATACTAAAATTTCTCTTAAATCGGTGCAGTTGCAAAAAAGTTGCAAGTGAAAAACCCAAGTAGAAGATCAATTGCCAAAGACTTTTAAGCGCTACTGTACATTTAGTATGCCAGCATTACTAGTAGTGGAAAGGAGTGGGGGGGGGGGGGGGGGAGCCGGCATGGTTGGGACGGACTTTGCAAAAATTTTATACGAGGCAACTCTGAACCCTGGTCACACTGTGCAGAATGGAGCCTTATTCTTTTGATGTTTTCTTCGCTGTAACATTCATAATATCATATCAACAGTCCAGCAAATTACAGTAACCGAACACCATTTGAAGCAGCCTTTATACTTTGCGCTATTGCTGCAGGCGGTTGGCCGTGTCTGCGTCCACAGACAGTGAGGCAAGAGTGGCACGAGCAGAGACGCAGGGACGACGGGGTGTGTGCAGATATGACAGCGAATCGCGTGACAGCCCGCGGCGAGCGGCGCGGAGAGTGCGAGTGCCAGTGCCAGGGCATAGCAGCCTTCAAGCGAGGCAGTGTGGCATGCGTGGAAGCGCAGACGTGGCGCAAGCTCGGCCGGCTCCCAAGGGCAATCGATACGGCGAGTGGTACTGGTGACGCCGCGAAGCGATTTGCTGTCATATCTGAACACACGCGGGACGAGGCAGGACGCCCCGTCGCGGGCACGGCAGAGCGTGAAGGCGGCTTTACTGACCTCTCAATTTTGTTGAACAAACTCACCCTACGCAATTCTCTTCTGATAGCCATGTGCTTTTCAGTGTACAGCATGTGATGCTTTGTCGGCAGAGCGCGGGTGCCGATTTTTAGCGCGGCGTTCGACATCGTTCCCACCGATGCTAATCTCAGATGGCCTGAAATTTCTATTGGCATTGAAAAACAGAGATGCTTTATTTTTGATAGCTGTTGATTTCCACCGCAGTCCGCAATGCGAACAAAACATATTACTTTCTTGAACAAAAAAGTGTGACAAGTATACATAGTCAAGATTTGTGAACACAAATACATGACACTCCACAAAGAGCATGAGAACGAAAATCACATCGCAGGAATCTTGATCGGAGCAAAACGTTCGGTCGCAGCCAGGACCTGGTCATACCTACGCTGATTCCATGGTTCACTTAAATTTGATTGATAGATCCAACTTAAGGTTTTCGCTAAACAAAAAGTGCAGGAAGCTGATTGTGGCCTAGAGCTACTAATTCCCATGTTCTAACTTTCGATTCCTCGATTGTCCTTTTGAAGTGAAATAACGACCACTTACAAGGCAGGCGTTCTGCCACTATGCCAATGAGGTGAGCATGGTACTGTTTGCGATTTTCGCCATAGCCCGCAACGCGAAGTCGTCATAAGGATGCTGATAGTGGGACCGCGTTCATACTTTGCGGTGCCGGCGGCAGGGCGTGGCTGCGTAAATCTGCGTCTCCGCCTCTGCCACCCTGTCCTTGCCAGCGTCGTCTCCGCACCTCCCTGGTGCCACTCTGCCTCACTGCCTGTGAACGCATCAACGCCCTGCCGGCTCAAAGTATGAACGCGGCCTGAGGTGTGAGCTAAATTTGATCTCGGATTGGCCTGGAACCTTCATCCCATGATTTCCGTACATATGTGCTAATCCATTACGCTACTTTGACCACATTCACCTTGTTTTCATTGGGAATATTGCTACTAATATTAAATCGGTCAACAATATCCTGGGTAACATAGAACTTTAAAACCAGATACAAGAAAATTGCTGAAGCTCCGATTCTTCTCCACCTTGCAATACAACCGCCATTAATATAAATATGCTAGATAAAAATGGCCTCATAGAATCTTGTTTGCTACGAAAGGAACATACGGAAAATAGACGCAGGAGTGCAAAAAGCTCAGGAAGAGGTGTTATGCACAGCAGTTGATTGAAACTCAAAGCAATCTTGTTGAGAATGTACAGTATAGCTGCTGAGTGGTTGGCAAAAAGATGTACGGTTAGGGTTGGCAAAAGCTGCCTCGTAGATGGTTTTGATTACGTCTTCAAGCAAACTTGGCGGGCTTATTGACTTGCGTGTTTACTGATGAATTCACTGGAGAAAGTTAAAGGAAGCAAGCGAGGCTAATCAGCTCACAACAACAGGTTCTTCAAGATCTGGTTACCAAAGAAATGCCGAGTGAAACTGTTTCACTGAAGGAAAACTGCTCTCTGCCATAAACTGACTCAAATGGCAATAGCTCGTCCACCTTAACCTTTTCATGATGGTATTATTCAGCATTCAATGAGCGAATTTTCACGACCAGCATCCAAGATTATTGTTGAACTCAAGAGAAAAATTTGGCAGCAGTTCCAGCAAGAAAATTGCTTACTCAAAAAATAAAAACAAAGTTTTTGCAGAACCTACAGATGACTGTAAAACGATCCTGATGTATTTAGATAGAACATGTGGCGCTCTCCAAAATGAAATGATCAACACTACTTTTGGGCTTTGAACACAAGATTTTTAACCTAACTCCCTGAGAAGTGAACTTATTGTCACTTATTGCCTGTTAATGAGTGATCACGAACTCTCATAGGGGTAACTGTAGATTGTTTGCAATTTGCCGGGCAACCATGGAAATGGTACCATAAAGAATTTAATCTATTGCATTCTTTCAATACTTACCATATATAGGCTATTACAAAAAATAAACAGCTTAAAAAATCGATAGAAAAATCTATTGACATAACCGTCGAGTACTTGTAACATCGAATGAATGAGATAAGGATTTCCTACAATAAGGTTGTGTAACATACAGTAGCGCTCAAAATCTTCGGTCAAAACTCTTTTGTCATAACTTTTTTTCTACTTGACCAAATTTGACAAAATTTTAATATGTGATGCCCGAACTTATTGCCAACATTTCCTTCTACTTGAGTGCCGCTTGACACTTTTCATGGTCTTTTACAAGACTTTACTACAAGACCACCCAAAAAAAGTAAAAGGTTTGGTCAGGGGGAACGGCTTTCTTTACAAAAACAAAACGAGCAAGCCTCAGAGAACATTAATATATTGTAGAAAGACCACCACTTTTGATGACAGCGGCACAGCGGGACGGCATAGCGATGGCACTCTAAAAACAGAAAATTTCATATAACCGCGTAACCTATACCGTTGAGCGCCAAAATAGTATATTAAGTATGTAGTGTATCTAAGTACAACATACTAAAATTTCTCTTAGATCGGTGCAGTTGCAAAAAAGTTACAAGTGAAAAACCCCAAGTGAAAGAACATTTCGCCGAAGACTTTTGAGCGCTACTGTATGTAAAAATATCGAAGCTATTCTCACTAAACGGTAAAGCTGATCAGAAACAAAGCAGTAAAGTGTCAATAAGAGCGATGTATAGAGCTAGAGCGACAAGCAGCAACGGCGATGCGATTAGCCGTCGATAACCGGCTGGACAAGCTCTATTCGATCGGCTAGCTATGGTCATAGGACAGGTATGTAACGCACACTTCAGCTGATGCCATCTAAGACCGCCAGAGAATTTCAACACAATGGTACGTGGGTGAAAGTGAGAAAAAGGCAACGCACGTTCGTAAAAGTAATAGAAACACAACACAAAGTAATAGAAACACAAATGGCCCTTTATTTATTTGTTTATTTATTTGTTTATTTATTTATTTGGTTGCACAGTTCGGTGCACAAGATCATGAGGTTGTTACGACAACGGGAAGAGTAAAAAATAGGGGATCGACGGCAACAAGTGAAACAAATGAGAAAGAGGCTCCCCAAATTTTCAGGACAATTCAAGTTGAAGGCCTCAACAGTAGTTGGCTGTTCAAACATGTAAGCATGTTTATTATAATTTATGCGTTCTGTGACGCGCCATCATAAATACGAAGCTATAGGTGGGACTGAGGCAGGCAAAAGTTGAACACATGTTTCAGAAGGTGGCGGAGGTACTAGCAAGCTCTTGCAGAGAGAAGAAATCAGAGTTACCTGAGTTATGAGGGTCTTTTCGTGCGAAAATTATGGCACCAGGATAACGAGGGCTAATTATTGAAAGTATTTTGTAGGAGAAGGCGCCACTCTCCCCTATCTAAAATATAGGGTGATCCATGCAACACAGTTTTTACGTTTTAGCTTTTTTGAGTGAACGTAACTTCGAGCGCTTTTGCGCAAACTTAACTTGAACCTTCACTTGACAGGGTTTGCGGTATGGATTCGTTTTGCACTTCTTTCGCTGCGATTGCTTAACAGTAACCTTTAGGGAAGTTTCTGCTGAGAGGTGCATGGTACCCTGCGGTATAGTTCCTCACTTTAAGGTGCATCTGAAACTTACAGTCAGCTTTCACTATGCCTCCCTTCAGTGCCGAATAAACTGCGTGCTAATCAACCTCTGACGTAAAGCGATATTTATTGGAAAACTCCAGTCTTGCTAGTCACAGATCAGCAGTCTATTTGCGTCCTGAGCTCCTATACGATCAATGAGCTGCGAAAACTGGTGGTTATATCGCAAAGGCATTAGACCTTGATATACCGAACCTAACGAATCTTGGACAGCTTAAAAGAAACAGGGTGTACTTCACACTTTTTGCACGAATTATGGATCACTCTGTATATCAGAGAACAGCTCAATCGAAACGTGGGTAATTAGTTAGAGATGACTACCGCCTAGACAATAATCAACAGAAATTCTCAACAAGACGCAAACGTATCTATCCACCAGTTCACAAATCAGTGCGAAGAAGACTCACTCAATCGATCGATTAACGAAAATTGAGTTTTGAAAACCTTACTGATGAAACCCATATAAAAACAGATGACTCTAATTAGATACATGGAAGACAGAGGATTCAGCGCTCAGCATTGATTGGCCTGTTTGGTGCGCCACGCACTCGATTGGTTTTCAGAATCGTCATGATAATCGATACCTTTCCAGCTTATACATTGGAGTAAAAGCGAATTTGGCCGCTCTAAATGGATTTGGCACCATTTCACCGACTCGGCGGATGGGAGGCTTCGTTGATCAGTACAGGAGCAGGTCTGGGATCAACCTGAAGGTCGAACTTGATTGAGACCTGGAGAGGTCTTTAAGAAAGAGCCTTTTGAATTCGATGTGACCAAGGTCGAGTGTGGGTCGTGAAATCTTCGAGGAAAATTATTTGAATTCATTGAAAAAGAAGTATTCGTCAAGGATTCCCTGAGGTTTCTGAGAATTTCTCGGGGAATCCTCCACTAACACATCTTTCTCAGTGAATTCCGGAGCCATGTTGTGGTCCCTCAGAAAGGTACGATGGATTTAATATTTTGTATATAGTAACATTATGATTGTCGATTGAGGAACTTTTTGGAATACTTCTCGGGTGTACCGACAAGAAGGTTAAAAAACGTCGACGAAGGCTAGGGGCCCTATTTCGTAGAAATTTTCCTCAACGGGGAGTCATGACCCTGGTTGTAGGTACAGCTGGGATATGCTACGAGAACAAAATGTCGGAGTGGCGCTGATTTCAGATTTCTAAGAGGGTAACTTCAAGATAGTGGGTCAGAATTCGACAGAAAAGAATGTTTTCTGTGATAGCTGAGCCTCCTTACAAACATTTGTATTAGCGAAGCCCAGTACATGTCAGAACAATACTGAAGCTCCGGTAAGGCTTGAAGTACGTAAAAAACATCCGTGGAGCGTTGGAAAGACGACGAAAGAGATCGTTGGAGTTAGGAAGAAGATCACCTGGAGACTATGACGACAGGTTTGAGAGCGACTTTCACTTTTTGCTTCACCCCAGCTGTGACCAGCTTCTTGACTGAGTGGCCGTCAACTTCTCTCTCGTCACGAACATTTTTCATTCGAAATAAGAATCTTAAGAGACAAGATGAACAGGAACTAGGTGAGGGGAAACGTCCTTCACAAAAATATTACCCTCTCATTTTCGGGCGTAGATTGATAAGGGAAAAGAAATAAACACAATTTTTTGCTTGAGCGATAATCTCGTGGGAACCACACGAACCGACCTGTTCTATTGTGTCTCCACTTCAAAATGCAAACGGAATCTAAAACCTGTTCCTTTTTTGTCATGAGACTTGCTTTATTCAAATCCTCTTCAGTTTTCCTTAGACAGAAATCTGGCCTGAAAATTTTCATGCGCTACCCTTCTCCACTTTGACTCACTCAACCCTTTATATGACTCATGTGATAGGGTAGCAGTTGGGGTTAAGACCGGGAGGGGCCATTTTGACCTGCTGTGAGAGTTCCTTTTTTGTCATGAGACTTGCTTTATTCAAATCCTCTTCAGTTTTCCTTAGACAGAAATGTGCCTGAAAATTTTCATGCGCTACCCTTCTCCACTTTGACTCACTCACCCTTTATATGACTCATGTGATGTAGCAGTTGAGGTTAAGACATCGGGAGGGGGCCATTTTGACCTGCTATGAGACTCACCGTAAGGCCGCTTCCATACTTTGCGCACCGACGCCGTCACGCGCGTGCCGCGTCACGCGCGTGACGGCGTCGGTGCGCAAAGTATGGAAGCGGCCTAACGCATGCAGTTCATTAGGTTGCAGACTTCCACCACACATGACACAGAGCTGAAACGTCGAGTGTGAATTACCCTTTCGCTTACTATCCCATTCATTGTTTCACTTGATTGTTGCTATTTATGTTTCACTTATTTCACACCATCATGGATGAATGAAATACCTTACGAGACAAAAAATGACATCTCCTACAGTGAGCAACTCGGAAAGATGATATTGCACTTCGAAGAAGTGCGCGGGAGATGCGAATGCATCGCGCTTTGGAATCCGGGTTCCGGGTTTCTCTACCAATTAACGCTTTTAACCTCGTATGTTCGTTTCAAAAGGATCATTTCTTTCACTTTTCCCCCTTTCTCCCGACTCCTCTCGGTTCCTTGAAATACTTCCACTCAAAGCCTTCGTGATTTGTGACTCCGTATAAGAGGTTTAATGACTTGCGTGCCTCAACCAACCAGGACTGGAGGAATGGCGAAGTTGGCGTAGTTGATTGGTTGGCCTAGTAACGCTAGCTCCAGTATTCAATCTTCAAACCATGTGGGCGGTGGTGGCCAGGCAACAGTCCCCACGCATGCATGGCAGAACCAGTGTCCGCTAACGTATTCGAAAGAGGAAATTCCCACAGAACTATTGAATTGTCAGGCCGCGTCCACACTTTGCGCTGCTGGCCGTGCGGAATGACCGCATGTCTCTCCGCCTCCGCTGGTGCCACCCTGTCTCGTTGTTCGCGTGGTCTCTGCGCCTTCCCCGCGCCACACTGCCTCGCTTCTTTTGACCGCAGCCACGCGGTGCGGACGCAAAGTATGAACGGAATCGTTCCTGCATAGCCATAGTCACCAACTTAATCATTTGGATTC
Source organism: Trichostrongylus colubriformis (assembly GCA_963978905.1). Taxonomy (NCBI): domain Eukaryota; kingdom Metazoa; phylum Nematoda; class Chromadorea; order Rhabditida; family Trichostrongylidae; genus Trichostrongylus; species Trichostrongylus colubriformis. Next base: position 13,251,688 of record OZ022259.1, on the reverse strand, counting down.
TGAATAGAGGTGAAAGCTTGCAGTACAAAGGAGCTTGGCCCTGATTGGATTGACATACCCCACTCTCACACTGACACTGATCTTGATCTCCATTGATGCAGGCTTGTTTGAGGTGTTAGGACCATACCGCCGGTGTGTGCAGGACAGCAGACCGGTGTGGCCAAAGTGCTCCCACATCTTCCCCATCGATGAGAATCAACATGGTGCCCGTTCTCTGCCTCGAAAAGTGCCGCTCAAGGCACCACGATAGTAATCAGGGCATTAAAAGGAAGGGAGATATGTTCACCTCAAGTGAACGTTAGGGAATATAAGATGTGGCACAATTGAAGGGGTTAGAGGCGTGGTTTATGCTCTCATAGCCTTACGGTAGTGTGTTCGGCGCGGTGGTGGTGTGTACCCCTCCCCCCCCCCCCTCCTCCCACTTTGGTGTATCTCAAAAACCAGTCGTTGACAACTACCAAAGTTTTTCAATGTTTCCATCCCTAACGCCCTATAGTTTGGATTAACGATCGTACGGGTAACAAGAAGCAAGGTAACGGGACCAGCAGCAAACTGATCGCATAGCTCATTTTACTATGAAATTGTTCAGTATCACACTACCATCAGTTGAGCTGCTTATTAATCGTAAGTAAGAAACGCCCCAATATCACTGTAGGATGTTCGAGCTTGTCTTCATCTGAAAAGATTGCGCATCACTGCTGGTGGTCTATATGTCTTGAATCACCAGTACATCATCAACTGCCTCTTGAGACTTGTTGTTCCTACCAACCATGAGGCTGTTGTCTACTCTGGCACAAGGATACACGACCGCATTTATTCTCTGCAATAAACGCTGCCCCAAAAAAAATCTATAACAAAAATTGAAAAATTAGAACCGTCATGGTTTTGTGGATCACAAAATGGTAAGTAACGGCAACTTCCTATAATTACAGTAATTTCTAGGGAAGCACTTCGTAATCAAAGTAACTTGTGCATCATATGGGCATCCGCAGGAATACATCGATGGTAGTAGTTGTGAGCGGTTTCGACGATTGAGAAGCCTCGTTTACTGTAGAAGTTTATGGCGTTGAAATTGCTCACCTACAAGTAGTTTCTATGTTTTCTGAAGTAGATGGAAATAAGTTTCGATATGTTTAGAACTAATTTCAGAGATGCACTCCCAAAGCAATACTCTTCCACATGACAGAATTAGTCCAATTTTTCTGATGCCCTGCCTGTCCCATTGCTCCCGCACAGTGAGAAGCAAAAGGCTCTATGATGTGGCCACGCACAGCATTAAGTGGTGTAGACGGAACCTAAGTGGCCATGCTCAGTACGCGCTTTTCACCGAACATTCTGCCACAGACTGTATCCAATAATCCATCTATGTAACATTTTCCTCTTTTCTCTACTCTCAATTTACAATACTCCGCCTTAAAAGTATTTATAAACAGTAGAAAATACGAACTTAGAAGTGCACTTGTCCTTGAAAACAAGACCACCAGGGGTACTATTACTAACCTGGACATGAAGTCGCACCTCAGGCACACAGTGACTGACAGCTTTGGAAATGGCAAAGTTTACCAGTTCTGCTCCTATACCACGACAGCGATACAACGGATGAACTGCAAGCGTTACCAGTTTTCACAGCAGATTCACGTAGAGGACAAATAGAGAATTTTGGTCACAGAATTGCATACCTCCTAATGACATGATGTAAAGAATTTTTGTGCAACCGATAAATTCGAATTTACAGCACACCACACCGATACATGTTCCATTCAACATAACAGCAGCACATAGGTCATTGTTCAAAATCTGGAAAGGTGTGGATGGACGACATATATGGGATGTTACGAGCTTTCCGCAACATGTAATCCCTTGCAAAAGGACCACTTCAAGACGCACGCTCCAAGTCTGTAATGGGGGTGCGTCTTGAAATGGGCCTGTATTCTGTAAAAGTCTTTCTAGAAAAAAGGAGCATTTAACAGCCAACAGACTAATAAAACTGCAAAAAAAGGCAAGTACCTGTTCGAAAAACTTATCCGAGTACAACACTGGAAAGATACCCGCATGAAGATTCTTCACAGAACGAATATTACTTACATCTATCGGAACAAAATCCATTGACGTGTCCGGAAATGGTAGTTTTATTAGCAAAGAGCATTTTCTCCTTTCTAATTACCTTATCTCTCAGCTCCTCTGTTTTCGGAAGACCATAAAATTCTTTCCCCTGACTCAAGAATCATAAAAAAATATCAAATGGAAAGGGTTAGCATGTGGAGGGAAGTAGCCCGGAACACGAAAGGTGCTCGTATTCACACAGGTATACTGAGCCAACCATAACCCGAACGAAAGTACCGAGCTGAACATTGTATGATTCAGACAACTATTACTGCCTCGTGGCGTTACCCTACCAACTAACCCTTATCGGTATGCTACTACTCCTCATGGAAATTTCTCTTATTCGGCTTGCCGACGGAGTTCTAACTTGTATGGAGGAAACGTAAAATTATTATCATCACAGTAATTAATTTATAAGTTAGTTTCTATGTCCCTTCACGGCGAAAGCATGGAAATCGTAGTAAGGCCTACCCCACCACCTCTTCAAAACGTGAGATTAAGGAAGATCATCTCACCATCTGCAGCTGGAATATGATTGTAGTCCTATTTCCTTCTCTGATAAGTTATATACCCTATGTTTGCAAGTCGAGCCCTCATCTGCGAACGAAGAGCTCAACCTGCTGCTGTGTGATAATCTGAAGAATAATAAACGACAAATATCATTGAGACGATTACTATAAGGGTAGAGTAGCAGTACAACGGAATGTAAAACTGCGAACCCGCCATAACATAGAAACTACAAGTATATTAAAGTACTAATAATTTATTGTGCAGCATGCAGGAATGAGTAAAAAGAACCCGAAGCATCAAAACAACAGTGGCTTATCACCAACATATGTGCGCAGCTCATGAACACCACTTCAAACTAATGAAGTAGTAACTACCATTCGCCGTAAGTGTTATTAAACCACGCTATTTATAGCACAGTAAAGATGCACAATGAAACAAAAACACAACTATACATACACTATTTACATGATTTAATACTTCTAACAATGAAACAGTAAGCAGGGATATCTCTATATAAACTACTCAGCAACCCTCGTGACCTGATCGTCCAAAAACGTGACATCCGTCCAGACCAGGACCTTATGGGTCAATGAACTTTGAGGGCACAAAACACTTAAGCGTTTCTCTTCCATATTGATCTGTAAATAAATTCCTGTAAAAATCTTAGATTCATTCTATCTCATTTACCACATAATATACTACGCAGTCACTGAGAAGTAATGTGATTGCCACATTAAGCTTTCCTCAATCAACCTAAGACGATTACTGAAGAGACACCTTCTGACAGAAAAAAAACGTTGAAAGAAAATAAAGGAAATAATTATATGCGATGTATGTGCAAAGATTACCTCAGTGATCACAACAAAACCAAGAACACTCGCTTTCAGTACTGCTTGAGATACTGTAGGACAAGGTGTGACGGCAAACATCCTATGTGCCATGTCTGCACTTGGACTAATGGTTACAACCTGAACAATTTATAGTAGGATCCTCTTCTGTCTCATCGTATCAAAAAGGACGAACCTTCGTCTGATGATCCTCTACCTTGGAACCAAACGGGAGACAAGATTCCGGCAGCTTTTCAGTTCCGATTTTACAGAAAATAACATCAGCAAAATTCATTTCGTAAGTGAACGGGAAATAAGGATTGGAATGCACACCATAGAAATACTGGAAAAACGATTCAACAACCAAAAGCTACAAACAAAAGAGAAAATAGTAACTGAAGAGTAGACCAAAGTAGAAAACACACCCTGTGTATGGAAGCGCTACGAGCAGCTAATCGTGATTGACGGGAACGCGTTTCCACTCCTCCGGACTTCGGTTGATGAAGAATCTAAAAGCCATGCATATGAAGGGTGAAAAGGGTATGTAGTGCTCAGAAACAAATCTGAACTGCAGAGTTTTATCAAAATGGAATTATTGGGCCGAACAAGATGAAAAATGAGCATTTCCCATGGCACATAGCGATGTGCTTTGTTTAACCTATTTCGGAATTTTTGTCTAAATAAATGAGAAAAAAGAAAACAGAAAAGTAACTGGAGACTTGTACTGCCTTTTACCGTTTAATTGATGAGAAGAGCAACACACCTTAACAAAAGTGGGTAAATCTCGTTGGAGCTCATTGTAAAGGCGTTCATGATCGAGCACAACCACAACGTCCACCTCGAACGCTTCAGCAGCCGAAACTATGCAAGCATAGCTGAAAAACACTAGGAAACTTTGAGTTAACGTCACAGTATACTTGAAAACTAAAAAGTATGGTCGAGATCCGATGTAAAATAGAGAATGTCAGAGATGCTTTTCAAAATTTTTCTACTTTGGAGAATTACGAAAATATCATGCATATAATACAGAAGATAAGGCACCATGAAAATTGCAGTAACGTCATAATAAGAAAATGGTGGAAATTTGAGAAAGGAGGGAAAAGAATAGGAGAGTCGAGAATCTGTTCAAGCCTTAGTGAAATAGTGAAATTCCATCCCAAAGAAAAAGCCAGCAGCACATGATGAAAAAAGCGACAAAAGAAACAACTAAAGTCGTGTCAAAAGATCTCGGGGCTTAGAAACCCGATAATCAACTAAGTACACTATGAAACATCTTACGAGGCATCGTATGTTTTACGGCCGAATGTTCTCTAAACACGGCCTTCCGATGAGCGGCAATCAGGGTAAACCGCCAGACAAGGAGCCCTCGAGGGGTAGTATTTGAGGGGCGGGATGGGGGGTTCGCAATTGCAGAGGTCAGCAATGGATGCACGCTAGATGATAAGCGGTAGTCACTGATACAGCAGAGGTTATGTAGATGTTGAAAGAGGAGGGGTCGTACTCAAGTCCCGTTGAGGTGGGAGTCAAAATGAAGTGGCATTTCCCTCTACACTTGAGTGCCCTGACACTATAACATTTTTTATCAACAACTTGGACCTCAGAAAAATAAAAATGCCGGGGGGGGGGGGGGGGCTCAGAAACTAGAAAATAATGTTATAAATTCAATATACGTTGAAAAAGAAGAGTAAACGTAACCATGCCGCGAAGATGAATCCAGCAGAAAAAGACAAAGCCTCACCCTTCTCCTGTGACCCAGCCGCACGTGTTTATAACAAGACCACCCAAATTCGCTTCTGGATGGGTTGCACAGCGAGCAGTGACAGAATCGGCCAGTTCCTTCACTAGTATATCATAGAGTGGCAAATTTTCGCCCGGAGATATATGGCCGAACTAAAATTGAAAAGATTCACAACAAGCCTCATACTTCATGAAGGAACCGATTATCATATCAAATGTATAGACATACATTATACACCAATGGTTTTGTTCTGTCGAATCCTTCAACAACATCCGCCGTTTTGTTGATGAAGAGAGCACCGATTGTTCCAGGCACAGAAATACTCCCCTGAATGAACTGCTAGAATGAAAAGATCATTTGAAGAATATCAGAAAATACCTGGCCAACGTCGAGGTCGATGAATACTGGAGACCGCCCTTGTCTTACAGCGTAATTACACAGTATACGACAGACCGTAGTTTTACCCACATCAGTCGGCCCGACTGAAATAGCGTGAAAGGTTCATTACGAGGAGTCAAACTCAAGCGTACATTTTATCCTAAGCCTCTGTTGAGAAAGGAATGGTTCCTTCCCCTTTTAGGCTCACGTAAAAGAAGTGTCCATAGAGGGGTGCCCCCCCCTTATTGCAGTAGCACTGATTCAGTCTCTCCACACTTCATAACAACAAACAAATAACACGCCAATATTGAAAACATTAGCACTGCAATGACTCGGGTACGTTGAAAAGGGTAAATAATGGAGAAATTGGAAAAATTATGCAACATTGACCACTAGAATGATGTCCACGTTGAAGCCGCTGGTCCGCTGGTCACGAAATGACGCGAATTAGTTAGCTCCGCCAGTGTCAAATACACGTAAATGTAAACGTGAATAGCAGAAAAGTGACAGAAAAAGAAACTTACCCAGCATAATTCGCGGCCCCTTAGGGTTCTCTGTACCATTTACAGACATTTGCTCCTCTGAGTGCTGCCTCAGTTGCTCGAGTGCTGCGTGAGTATTGAGATAAATCACCTAAATGGATTAATGACTGAGTGTAATCGAAAAGTCGCTTGATATAAACTCACCATGGGGGTATATTCAGCAACGTATGCACTGTTGGTGGGACCAATCATTTCAACAGTGGCTCCTTTCCAGCTGAATACAGCAACACGTGTATCTGCAGAATATAAAGTGAGAATTACGCGCATCATGTGATGTCCCAGGTGAAAAGTCAGATGTTTTGGTGCCGCATTAATGTAAGGGCACCTACTGGATGTTGGAAAGAAGTATGCCTCAAGGAATCAGTGTACCGTACAAGTCACATATATTGCGCGCGTGTGATTGTGGAGCTAATATTACTTTCCAGGTTGCTGTTTTACACTCATCAACTTGTCCACCCCCCCCCCCCCAAAAAAAAAACATCACCGATGTTTCATTAATAAGGTGGTGAGGAAAGTGTGAAATCGCCTCTGAACTCAGTGCTACAAAGTTACTACTACACCGACATAAATAGCAATACTGTTATTTGTTCTTACACTCTTTTTGCTTCCCTTTGTCAATGTGTATACCTATGAGCGACATAATATACTTACTAGGGGGAAATGCATATTTCTTGTGCATTTCTAGCTCAGTACCGAAGACCTCAGCTCTTCCCTGAAGAAGTTCGAGCACAACTTCCGTGTTGCCAACCTGAAAGCGTAAAATCTTGGAACACAGAGAGAATAAAATCCGAGATTCTGGGTAAAAGCAGACAGTTTCACGTGATCAAAAAATAAAACTGGAATAAAAGGGAACATTCAAACCAACCTCGAATCTAAGCTCGTGGTCCTCCTTCAGCGTGAACTCTTGCACCTTGGGATCTTCTGACATTATGAGCGGATGACCACTAGCGGCAGATGCACAAATTCCGACTCGATACCCAAGGTGGTGAAAATAAATCGCACACCACGATTTCGAAAAAAAATCGCCGGCGTAGTGTGTGATTGCACACAACGGTGACTACAGTAGTCTCGCTTCAACACATATCGATGGAGAAAATGAGCGCATTGGCGCATCTCCGATTTGAGTGATTCAGCGCAACGGCGTCATGGATAAGAGGCGTACCGACAGGAAAAATGAAAGTATTAGCGCATCCGCGATTTTGGCTATTTGCCAAAATCATGATAACCTCTGACTAGGTATGAAGAATTGAGAAATGGCAAGTGAGAAGCATCAACTCATCATCACAGCATTGCCATTCTGAAGTTCTATTTTCTCATGTCTAACATGGACACAAATTCGTGTTTTCAATTACCTTTGCTTTTTCCATGTGCTCTGTTAGACAGTTGCGTACTTTGGATATCTACCGTCGTCTTACGTCAGTTTTGTGGACCTTTTCTGAGTGAGTGAGAAGACTTCTTTGAGTGCACTTGCGCTTTGTGGAGATGTTTGCCTGAGGCTTCGCGGCTCAACAGCTCACCAAAGACTCCATTTGCATCGAAATCCCCCCCCTTCCCCATATTTCCTTGGCCTTCCGCCCGAGGCTGGAATTCGCAGGCGTATTCCTTTGAACTGAAAAGCTTCATTCCCGCTGAGCACTATGGGATGAGGCTAACGCACAGTAATGTCAACCTCTCTGTCGAGGAGTCTCTACCGCTGGATCACCCTGGACGTGATATTTTCTTTTTTCACAGATGCTCAACGGGGTGAACGTCTTTGTAGAAACCAGATCAAGACTCAAATTTTGATTGCAGGTAATGGATTCACGATCGAATATCTTTCCCATAGTAGTTAGCTCCGACGAACTTAAAGGCACACTTCGCGAAAAATTGTGAGAGCTATCGCACGTGTTATAGGATGTAAGGGTCCTGGTTTACCCACTAGTGAAGAAAAATGAATCGAAACCCTTCACAACTACCTAAAATAAAGCTCCCTGTCGTCGGTCCCCGTACGAGTATGGGCGATTAGAAATAAGTTTCCGCTCGATGATATCGCTCAAAATACTGCCATATCACCTGTTCTTCCCTATTGAAGCTACCTCCGCTACTGATATCGCTGCCTTACCTTGTCTAATCGCGAGTTTCCCTCTCGTTTAAGCCGAGTGTGATTCGGCTCGGTGGGCACAACTCGGCTCAGGTCGACCAGCCCGTGCGCGGCGAGAGTGAGCCGTGGCGCCGCGAAAAGGGTGAGTCTTCACAATCATCCAAGGGTCTACCTGCCCTGAGAAGGTAAGGGCCACTTTGATTATTGCGTGGTGTGCCTTTAAACTGCAGTTTTTCCGAATGCTTCCCAGAGGAACGCCGATTAGCGAATCATAATAAGGCGCTCATCCTCTCTCCTAGTTTTGCGTAAAGTGTCAGCACCACAAATGCGATAGAGAGAGTATCTCTCAGGAGCAACACATACATAACAGCCTAAATGCCCATTCCCTGTGAATCTAGAATAAATTACATTCGAGCTTTATGCACATTCATCAGCTATAAAAGTTCTCATGCAATCATCGATGTACAAACATGAATGTCAGAAAACGTATATCGACTGAAACAATGTATAGTACTGCTGAATAGAATCAATGAGCTGACAAGAATTGAAAAGGTGTGAACCGGCATCACCACAAACCTATGGCAGTCGTCATAACCGTCTAGAAACAGTCCAACACACTCGCGCAGCGTTAACTGGAGAGAAACTAGATTCTTTCTTTTCTACAGTTACGGAATTCAACAGGTCCTGGAGAGAAAGTAATCCGTATGAGAGATCAGAAGCGAGGAAACGTATCAGGATCTATTTTGACAGCGTCTGTGAGAAGCCTCGCTAAATTGCTGTCCGTTGGTTTGCTCTCTCATACTGATAAGGTTTTCATTTCAGAGACAAGTTTATTCAGTGACCTCCACAATACGATTCCCGGCGGATATCGTTATCCAGACTGACCCTTATGAAGCATCTGTCATTATAACCGTTGCTGTTATGGACTCAGTTGTCCACCATGTGTGCATCAAGTTCTCATAACTGTATAGCGACCCAACTGCTAGAAGTCATGCGCTCACCAACCTATGCTGCAAGTTGTAGTTGTTGGAAGCAACAGCTATGTAACCCAGCAAAATGATAATACTTGTCCTCATTCGTTTTGTTTGCCTCTTGCGCACATTTATCAATGGTTCTCTTTTTTCTTCACTTTGCTATTCTCAACATGAGCTTTCACTGCTTCTGCGCGCGAATCATCTATAGGGGATCTGGAAGGCAAAAACTGAGCTGAGGGGGTCCCTCCGGCATTTCGCTGCGAATAGCTTACCATCGTCCTTTTTTTTCCTTTTCTCCGCCATCCTCAGCTCAAACCTTTCAACAGATGGTAAATATCTGGGAATAACAAAGTTCAAATCCTCATCAAAGTGCTGACTGTATTCCTACAAAAGGAATGGTTTATAGCTGCGGGATCATTGTAGGGTAAAAACAACCCCTTCAAAGTCAGTTTTGTCCATGAATGATAACAGGTCTTCATAGACCCACACCATCCCTGCAGCCTCCCCGATCGTTGATGTTTTCCTCCGTTTCCTCTGATCTTTAAAGTTTTTCCACAACGTTTTGAGCTGTTCCACAAAACATCGAAAACTGTTTCCATAAGAGATTTCAAGATGACAGAAACTGCTCAATTAATTGTGAACGTGTACGTGCATGCATAATCATCATCCTGCGTTACACGCATGATCCTGGCCCAGGCATTCTTCTTCCGATCTTTAAGACAGTATCGTAGTCCACTACGATTCCTACATTGAGACTATGATACTCCTTCTAAACATATAGTCTCCTTCAGCGTGGGCCTTTGTATGCTGCAGTGGGTACCGTATATGACCCCTGTGATATCAGGAAGGCCGTATCTGTTGAAGAACGATCGTCTGATCCTGACCCTATACTCCGCGAGTGGCCAGTCTGTGAACTGGCTCGCTCTCCAATTTACAGCCTTCAGGATGCTGTCAGCACCAGAGATATAGTCGTTTGGTGACAGCCAGCTATCCCTGCCAAACCACTTTGCATAACATTTCTCCCAAGCAAGTGTATGGCGATAGCCACATGATCGGCTACTGTCATGTCAACCCCTCTTCCTTGGAGACGGAGGAGATCTGGTGTCACCAACTCGCAAATTTGAAAGTGAACTTGACGGAAGAAGCGGTAATCCTTTCTAAACTGCACGTCGCTCAATGTGTCATATGGCCATGTTCAGTCTTGAAAGATGTGAGGTACTGAAACCGTCCCATACCTCCGCACGCATTCGATGGTGGTCGCAGGCCATTAACCTCCATATCCTGAAAATAACCCTCCTTTTTGCACACAGTTATTACGATTGCAAGGGCAGAAAAGTTAATGGGATTCAAGTGGCTTTACGACGCGAAATAGAAAAAAGGACCCCACACAATATAAATGAAGTGGACTAAAAACTAAGTTCGAGGAATAAATGGTAAAGAAATGCTCCAGAACGACCATGTATTAAGGAATGATAGAAAGAAAAAGATAAAAATAGCATGGAATGAATGTGAATCAAAATGAAAGAACGAAGTAACACACTTGACTCATGCACGGGAATTCAAATTGTAGTAACACGACACACCAACCGCAACCTTAAATAACAATCTTATACAACGAGACTCACAAGAAAAAAATAAGCTTTCACAATAGCATTCTACCAGTGTATTGTCGAAATAGCAACTTCAAATTACATAACGAAAACCAAAAATGAAAAGGAAAACATACTTTCAAGTGAAATGTCAGCAAAACACAAAATAGAATTAAGACAACAATAAAATAAAAAAGGCACTATACGCACCCTTCAGTCGAACATCAAGGAATGTAAAAATTCACTAATTAAGTCAAGAAAAGAGTAGGAAAGCACTATACGTACCCTTCAGTCGAACAGCAACACTCTGCAATCGAATAAGTTTAGCCGATTGATAATCTGAAACAGAACTTAAATGAGAAAAATGGCTTTGAAGCATATCAAAGTCTTTAGAGACAAGAAAGTGAAAAGAAAATGAATAGTGCAAGCAAAAAACAAAACAGTGTGCAGAATGCGCGCAATATGAGAACACTATGCAATACTACTCATCTCCAGATTACATAGCCATTCTTAAATCGAAAAAAAAAACGGAAAATTGCAGCTCTCGTGGTAAAGTCGTACAAATGTAGTTCTTTGTTAATATAAAACAATAGTGTGCGCCGATGAAGATGCTTTGCCGAGTGGTTATGGTATTACTATATCCCCGAGGCTTTCAACTCTCTGTCAAGACAAGCCAACGCCGGAGCCAAAGAGGTCAAAGACAAGAATGCGGACCACTCAGTTTAAAATCTTGTTGAATCAGAGCAAGAACATGGGAATCACGCAACCAGCAAAGACCGTGGAAGGAGAAATTAGGAAGGAAAGAAGTGAAGGAGGCAGGCCAGACAAAAGAAGCCCATCCAAGCAAAAAAATCACACACCTCCTAAGCGGCACAGTACAAATACAGGGGATCTACGTATCCAGACACGCCCGAATGCTCCCATATACAGGTCAGAGCTATCATTCGTAGACGGTAAGCTAAGGCCGCGTTCAGACTTTGCGATTTTGCGATTTTGCGACCGCGCTTTTACGATTTTGCGATTTTGCCTTTCTTGCAGTTTTCTCCAGTATTTTCTCATCATGAACGCGTTCATCTTATAGAGTATGATTTTGTTTTGTGTTTTATGTGCGTGTTGTGTGTTTAGCGTACATGTTGTCGATTGTAAATAATTCATAACACTATGCGTCTACCTATAATGCGTTACCAAATGCTGCTGATGTTCAGTTCTTTTTTGTAACCCATATTTTGTTTACCTTTTTTGGGGTTGATGTATTCTTATTGGATCTTTCTTCAGTTCTCTTTTCTTAAGGCTTTCAGTTTTCATTTATTCCCAGTTTTCTTAAGGGCCACCATGGCGAGGTATACGTGGAGTGGGTTTGGCATATACTGTGAAAATTCACGTGAGATCTGATCGGAAGACCATCACGCTGTCATTGCATCGATGCGCCCAGCCGGCACAAGCCTATGAAGAAACGAAGAAAATTGTGGTATGAACATATTTGTTGTTACTATTATTACAATGTTTGCTGTATTTTGGTTGAAGTTGATGAGCCTGTAGAGTTCAATGTCTATTCAGTTCTATTTGATTAAAAGTGGAAAAGTGGTGGATTCCGAATTTGATGATGCTAAAAACCCACTCATTCGTGATTTGGTAGAGCCTGAAGATACAGTAGGCTCGCTCACTTTTCCAGTCATCTTTCTCAGTTGCATATAACGTCTCTTTTTTATTTCCAATGACAGTCGATATTTTGTGCGCATGGACTTTTCATGAAGGCTACCTCCTACCTGTTGATGGGTGGGATTCACGGAAGGGCACACTCAGCACCTCATTGTGATTTTCACGGTGCGCATGACCTGGATTTGAGATACAGGCTGTTTTTTTTACTATCACAAACATTCCTTGGTACGTGGTGGCGCGCGACGCGATGCGAATTTTGGTTTTAGGGTGACTCATGTAGTTGGATACTAACGTCTCCTATAGTCGCATACTGTTTGAGGAGCTTCCGCAATTCTTCTTAGCTTTTTTAATTACTAGTCTTGTGGCAGTCTTATTCGAACGCGCACTAGCATTTGCGAAGCAGTGTTTTATTCCGCGAAGCAGTGTTTTAGAGCAGGTCCTCTGAGATCGTTGCTTGGACACATCACATCTTCACTCAGAACACATCAACTCTGAAAAGGTTAACAAAATATGGGTTACAAAAAAAGAACTAAACATTAACAGCATTTGGTAACGTATTATAGGCGCTAAACACACAACACACACAATGAACCACAAAACAAACACGAATCTAAGATGAGCACGTTCAAACTAAAGAGTACAAACAAAACGAAGCAACTAAAATAGACCTGGTCAGAAGTCCGCACATAGGATGACATTGTGGCAAGACATCGACAAGAAATCGAATCCCATCCGAAAAGAGTACATCAACTCGAAAAAGGTAAGCAAAATATGGGTTACAAATAAGAACTAAACATTAACAGCGTTTGGTAACGCAATAGGTGGACGCATAGTGATTATGAAATAATTACAATCGACAACATGTACGCTAAAACACACAACACACATAAAACACAAAACAAATACAAATCCAAGATAAACACGTTCACAGTAAAAAAACTAACAAAATGAAGTAACTAAAACAAACCTGGTCAGAAGTCCGCACATAGGAATTACAATCTACAACACGTACGCTGAACACACAACACACACATAAAACACAAACCAGCATGAATCTTCAAGATGAACATGTTCATAATAAGAAAATACCAGAGAAGATCCTGCAAGAGAGCCAAAATCGCAAAATCGCGGTCGCAAAATCGCAGAATCGCAAAAGCAAAGTGTAAACGCGTCCTTGCGGATAAAGAAATCGAATGGGAAACTATAACCTCATATGTCCCCCTTGCAAGAGGGTTTTATGGGCGATTGATCTAGTCAGTGAAACGAGCCTTGCAAAAGTCAATTGGGAGCAAGGTCCTGGCCATAGACTCGTTACAATCATTGCTGACAGAAGTGGAAGCCACTCTGAACAGTCGACCACTAATGTATCAGGAGGAAAGCCTAGCACAAGGCCGCGGTTATACTCACCGCAGGCAGCGCGTGGCTGCGTTCACAGCCAGCGAGGGAGAGTGGCATGGATGAGGTGCAGAGATGACACGGGAAACGAAGCAGGGTGGCATAGGCGGAGACGCAGAGCTAAGCAGCATCATTGGCGAAGCACTTTGCCAACAGACGGTTTGTCGAAATGGCCATTTGCAATGAGACACATACCACTGTACGCACTTTTTAATGCTGATCTCAAATCTGTATTCAGAATCTGTCAAACAATTACCTGAATGAAGTTATGAAGGTTTTTCTGAAAAAAAAGGTAATACCATTTCATGGTATGTTTGGGAGCCCATAGCGCGCCAGCCATACGTTTTCACGCAAAACCAGTGTGATTTTCGTGTTTAGGGGATCAGGGGATCAAATTACCTTATGGGACAAGTTTTCAGCCAATTCGAGAACTTGACCAAATCTCGGAAAAACTGATGGGCTATTGGCTGGCAACCCATTTAACAAAGGAGAAGTCGTTGACCTTTGCCCAGCAAATGCTCTTATTTGGCGCTTGTTACGTGCGTTTAGTGTGATGGGCAAGTGTGATAGGTATGTTTAGGTTATCTTGTTCAGCTTGCAGGATTTTTTGTGGAAGGAAATCCAAAAAACTCCTACTGAACCCCTGGCCACCCCTAATTTTCCGAAGTTGGGCTAAAAACTGGATACGGCTGGAAATTTGCACAGAGGGGTAATTCGACCCCCTACGCGCGAATATCATACAAGGAAACGTTCAGAAGTGAAAGAAAAGCACCTACTGACAATGAAACACAAAATGCAAAGAAAGCCGTATCGGCGAGAAGCAATCCTCCTGCAGAACCGAGGCACTACCACTGAGCCACGGAGGTCATTGCTGGCTCCGCGCTCGTCATGCTGATGACGGAGCGCCTCGCTGTTGAGATGTCACAGGCAAACTTTGACCCCTCGTAACTCGCTTCAGAATGCCATTTAGCAATTTTGGTTTTCACAGTTATAATCAGCGTTCGAAGCTCTATCGCTCCCCCCTGGTCTCATTTCAAAGTTCCATGGGAAGTAAAATCTCTTCCCCAGTAAGAAGGGCCAAGTACGGCTTCATGGAAGCCACTGAAAAGATGAAAGACGAATCCAACAAAAGGCTATAGGTCATCATCGAGTCCGAAATTCAGTAATTAGTCATAGTAAAAAGTCAGCGCAGGGCCAAAGGAGAAGAAGACAAAATAAAGTGAAGGGACTCAGAACAACAAGCCATATCGGCAAAAAGCCGCTCAAAAGACAAAGATAAAGCCAAGAACTTGAAAAACGCAGAGTCGAGCCGACAATGGAGCTCGAGGCAATCAAGTTGAAAGTGAATGGAATGCTCATGTGCCAGAAGAACGTCCGGTGATGAACAGTGTCTCATGACGAACAAGGAAGGGTAACCCGTGAGGTGTAGTTTTTTTGCGAAGCCGCAGCGCAGGATACCACTTCTCAGATAACAGCCCAAGGTCCGGTTAACGGCAGAAAGGAGGCTAATAGTGAAGACTAAGGTAGTGTGCTGGTTCTGTCTAAAAGGGCACTAGGGACAGTGCCTAGCTAAAAAACAATGCGCGTACTGCGCAAGTACAAACCACCACAGTGCAGTGTGCCACATCCTCAGAGAAAGGAAAATGGGAAGCGAAGAAGAGGGCCGTGTTATTAAGGCCCACTAGGAGAGTGTATCGCAGCACAAGACGGATTCCGCAGGCCGTAAATTTGTTACTGCCGTAACCATGTTCAAAGGTCGCAACGCGTCCTTTGAAGACCTTGACACCAGCGCGGTCCTTTAAATACGATGAAAGTTGGGATTGGCGAGGAGTCCAGATTTCTCAGGCAATCATTGCTGGCGATAATCTGCACATTTGTCAATTCAGAAAGAGGGTGCCTATACTCAAACTTCGGCGCTACTGGAGTTAGGGGAGAGCACTCGACAAAAGCATAAGTTGCGCGCAATTTCTGCTTATAGGCACTCTCAAGGTTATTTTATGCCTAGATACAGCTGACTAACTAAAAAACGATTAAATTATCCCTCCATTAGTATATAACGAAAAATTCGCTTCAACTAAACTAAACAACCACTTAGGTACCCAGAGCACGAATTTGCTTCATCAAAATCGTTTCTTTGTAAAATTCGAACCCGGTACGGCAGGCGCTATGACTTCTCTGCGCTCTAACCATAGCGTTAGAGACGCAGAGCACAGTGCGCTCGCCCCCCCTAACTTCAGTAGCACCCAAACTTTTTTTAGGTGTGGGAAATGGTCCAGACACCGATAAACAGTAATTTAAGTATCGGCGCCATTTACGCTATGACTTTTTTCTTTGAGTTCTCTGAAAACGGGTGTCCATGTTGCTTTGAGAAAGGAGTACTTCACTCACTCATCCATCCGAATCTGTTCTAATACGGCGAACACGCTTCATTCTATGTTCGTTTTCAAGGCTATAGTTTTGTATTTCTTTTTTGACTGATTGTTTTATTATATAAGTTTGTCTTTCAGCGCATCATAATCGCAGTTCTATACAGAAACGAAAATTCAGGAAATCCAGTTGTGCTACAATCGGCAACTTTTTCCAGAATTAGGTTTTTTTGCATGAGGGAATGAGGTCTGTGGAAGGATGCAACATGAAATTACTTCATTTCAATAAGAACTATAATGAAATGTAGTATTGTAGTTGTCTGTGACGCTATTGAAAGGAGTTGAAAAGCGTATGCAACGAAGCTCTAGTTGCTTGTTGTTATCTTTGTCAATTTTCTCGAAGAGTACTTCAATGGAAGTATGGCGCTACCCTTTGCCGAACGCAGGCTCTGAAAGAATTTTGCTACCTATATACAGAGCTTCAGTTCTGAAATAACTTTCGAGATTTCGCAGTCGTTTGGAAGATATTATGAAATCCCATCATCGCTTCTTGCCTAGCGGAGTTTCCAAAAGAGTTTCGCCCCTGTTTAGTAGTGTTTCGGGTGTACAGTTTATTGTAGAATGCACACTTAGCTGTGTATTTTTACCTAAGAACTGAGAGATTCCTCTTCAACCAAGGTTACGCTGAAAATCCTATGCAAAACTAGCGTCGGACGTCGGAAGGGGCCTCCGTCTACATTATCACCCTATCTTTGCCTAAGCCTATCTTGGTAAGACCCCTTCCTCCATCATTCAGGGTTTACGTAAGAATGTGCGTTCGAGTGTATAAACTGATGCTTGTAGGGCGGTATTAGGAGAGCGACAACAGCGAAAATGAGTACCCCCAACTCAGGAAGTTGCTTTGAAATGATTCCTCATGTAACTAGTGATATTGGTGCTAATGTGTTTGGGAACACTCAAAACCGTGCTGTTTTACCGAAGCCTTGCATGAGGGGTAAGGGTTTCACCAAACTAAGGCTTAGGCTAGAAAAGGAGGCCAAATTGCGCCGGACGCCGATTACAATAGGGTGGTCCCAACTAGATTTGATGCATCGAATCTTATTAAATACAAGTATATAGTGATCCATGTCGAGAGCAGGCGCCTGTGATATCGAGCTTGCTACACCGGGGGTGGTCAAGAGAGCACGGACGGGGCTATAAAAGGAGGACGCGCCCACTCAAAAGTCAGTTGTGATCTTCCTCCTCGACTCCCCAGAGTGGGCAGTGGCCCACGGAACTCGTCTGCCGCCGTCTGCCGTTGGTCTCGACGCCACCGACAGCCAACACGCCACCGCCAGCCGACACGCCACCACCTCCCACGTCCTGCCTACCACCCTATACTCATTGATGCTGTTTCTGTTCATTGTTTGCTGTTACTAAGAAAACTATTGATTACTACTGACGTCACTCAAGGCGCCGTGGAGGAGATCGGGTACATACACTACATCTATCTAATCTAGTATCAGTGCTTTATTGCAACGACTGCGTAGTTCTGGTTACGAAAAGCGCTTCGATTCAACTAGGTAGGCACCGTGATCTCACTGCTTTTTGATTGTATAGGTGGTGAAACTGCTCCAATCACTTCATTCTTCAACTTTCGACAGCTCACAAAATCATGAAGATGATGATTACGTGGACAACAGCTAAAAAGTCGCCGAATGTGTGGTGTGGTCCGCAGAGTTTCTGCGGATGGGTTACTGTAGCACAATGCATTTGCTGAGTTTTCGTTTCTGATAGTTTTTTGATCCAGTTCACATGTAGTTTTTCGCGATTGCTCGTTTTACCTGTGGTATTCATGAGCAGTTAACTGTATGATTGAAATCTCCGGGCTCTAGGATGGCAGGACAAGCTAGCGATGAGGATTAAAAAAAGTGCCGTCGCGGCACGGGTAAGATTTTCCACCAACTTAATAATTATCTTTTAAATTGCAAACATATTTCGTTGCCGTGTTTTTTTGTGTGGCCGAATGATTATCATTGCGCCTAATTGAGTGAGGCCAAAGAATTTGTTTTTCACGTTAAATCGAATTGGTTGGTTTTCTGCGATATTCTTTTCATGTTGGATGTGAAGATGATTATCGGTCAAACCACAATGCTCGATACCATCTCTAAAAACTGAACACTTACTTGAGCCTAGAGACTACATGTGTTTAAGTTCAGAGATGGGATCTGTGTTCTCAACTTGATTTTTATTGATTGGGATCATTCGCAACTGGATGTACGACTTTGAGTTTATTCATTTCTTGGTGAAACTGGATATTCTGTGTTTCAGGGATTTGTGAACATGGTCGAGTGCTTCCTTTGCCGCTCGGAACTGAAAAGGGATTTGTACGGTCATCTGTTTGACGGTCTCAACTACACTGAATAGGAAGTGGCTCAGGGGAAAGTAGCAGGGTGGAGTTGAAGAAGAGGGGCAATGTCGAGGATTCAAAAAGCAAAATATTCGCTGTAATAACTGCGATGAGGCTTTTCGTCAAGACGTTTTTCCACTGCTCATATGAAGCGCTGCTCGCAAGCAAACAAGTCAGGCAACAAGTGTTGAGCTTATGGAAATCGTCAAGTTACGAATGGTTCCTCTCGCAGAACAAGGAAACGTTGATTGCTCCGTTTGCGATACTTCGGTGCAGAACCTGAAGGAGTTTGTGAGACATTGTGCGACAATGCACTCTGCAGAAGACGAATTTAATGTCAGCATTATTTATTTTGATGACCGAAATGTCGAGGTAAGTCAACGTCCATTCCATTCCATTCCATTGTACGGAGGACTTGTATAGTTCAGTTGTTCAAATAGTGATTGAAATGGGAGCAGGAAGCCTCTATAGGTTCCTTCAGAGTTAATTTGCGCAGTCGAAAATAGTCAGGAAAAGTCACACGAGTCTACTACATGTGCTAACGGTGTGGTCCTCCCTTCCTTTCAGCTTCTTCCGTCAAAGTTCCCAAGCAAGCTGTGAGGTACCGTATCACTTTCGTAAGTGTGAGTTACCGCACAAGAAAATCGCTTACCTACAGAAGTTGAGATGTCTGAGGCAAAGTTTAGACTTGTGTATTCAAGTGAGCACGTTGACGTCGAACACTGCCTCGCACATATTAGACATTAGCCATACCCTTCCCTTTTGTGGCTGTACAGACGGAGTGGAGAGCTGCTTGTGGAGTTAATAAAAGAAGGATTTAATTACGTGCAAGTGAGGCAGAAGGTTCAGAAGAAGTACAGAGGCTATGAGGATTGAGGAAAAAGGTTCACCGTGGTTGATATACGGTCCGACTTATGCAATATTTCTACTGGTGATGGGTTTCGCCACTTTATCGTTTGCAAGGGCAATCATCAGACGCAATAATTTTTTTTCCAGGACGACGTGATTCTAACGACACAATCTCTTTGGAAAAGCGCATTGATGAACAGTACGTGAATGACGGATACCGTTATTATGCACTTATACTTGATTATACAGATGATAGCTATTGTGTGGGCACGTGTACGGTACATAGACACCCTGAATGATTCCACGCTGTCTCTACAGTGGTAAAAACGAAAATCAGCGGAAGTTGCTAACAGAGTTTTCAGGAAAAGGGAGGGGCATCGACGATACATTCAATGTGACTATGTATAAACTTACCCTGGTTACACTGATCGTAGCTGACCACTGCGACCGTAGACTACCTGCGTTTTTCCCATTCTTTTATGAGCGTTCATGATAGTTCTGCAGAAGTTTTAACTTTCAGCGAGAAAAGCTTGACTCAGGTGGGTAGCTTACAAGTTATAGTCTTTGTTTATATGTTTTCATTGTAACACTGCAGTCGTCTCTGATCACAGTAATCATGTCGCGCATTCGTCTCGTCAGTAGATCGTGCAATCCAGTGCTTTTCACTAAGAAATATTCCGATTCCATACGTTTTTGCTAAATGAAAATCAAAATGATTTCGATGATTACATGCATAAAAACTGGTAATGTTCTATTGAGAAGAGCTGAGAAATGGCACGTCTTGATCGACCAAACGTCTTTTAGGACCCCCGGGTAGATGAATGGGCTGCTCACCACAGAAAAGGGGCAGTTATGAACACATCAATGCTACGTGAACAGTGGCACATGCACCTCTGGAGGGAAGTCTTCAGGTCCAAGGGCAAGATACGAGTAGAGGAATCAATAGATGTCCTCATACTAACGATAAAGAGTTGGAAGAAGACTCAAAAATAATAGTAAGTTGTACGTGTGAAATAAACAGGTGCACTGGGAAAATAAAATTCAAGAAGCGTGGAGGACTAGCTGAGGGGCGGTGACGTCTCAAAAAACATCATATAAACCATAACAAAGCAATTGCTAATTGTGAAGTTTCGCGAGATTCAAACGTCGTTTTTGAGCCCGGTTTGTGGAAGGTCCGCTTGAGAAACAATTTTTCATGGCGAAGAACATATGTGTCCATGTAAAAAGGTTGTCAAAGAAACGTCCATGATTCAGGTTCCTAGCCTCTCCAGTTGACCACCCACCGTCAGAAGCCCTCTTGTTCAGCTTGCCCATATGCATTTTCTGGTGAATGTCATGAAGACCGTCAGGCTGGTATTTCCTGCATGCATGTCCACGCCGTACTTTTGTATGTTCCCAAGGTGAGTACTTCTGAAGTTGTCATTTCCACGCGTACTAATCAAATCGCACGGTAAATATTATCGTCTACAAAGCTGTGAAAACACTGAAGCCACTGGAAACATAGAAGGCTCGGAAACTAACGACGATAGCGAGGTTGTCTCCCGAGTACTGACCACAACAAGTTTGACACGAATTGGGGGATCCGAGCAAAGCCGTCTCGACACCAATGAAGAGTTGGTCAAACGAATCGAAATGGACGGTTTCTGAGTGACTTTCCTAATGTCTCTATCTGTCTTGCTTCTCTGCTTAATACTGAAACTTTTCCGTGCTGGAGTATGTATAGCATCTGTTCTTTATTGCGTCGCATGGAATCTCAGCCAGCTGAGAGCTGAGCAGTGTTTGAGTGAACCGCTAGGTTTTATGAAGAAGTTACACTCACAATCGGAAGCGAAACCTTCTACGATCGTTTCCACGCGAAAGGAGGGACCCACAATGGTTCCATGGCCTGAAGTTCGCTTGCCGGCTCTCTTCTCTCCGATTCGTGTGGTTTAGTGGTTGGAATCTTCCCTTTGTAACACCTTAGTCCATATGGACGTTTGTGTTATTGTCAGTGTCAGCGTGCTCCTGTAGCAAAGGAGCGGTGCAGTACAGCGAATTTTAGAATTGTGAAGTCGGTAGTTTTTCTCGGCTTTAAGACAATTTTTAAAACTCATATATGCACATATGATGGATCTTCGTTAAATTCCAGATATCCACATTTTTGTGTAATCCTGGAAGACAGTATACAAATTTGGCCTAGTCAAAATTATTTCCTATTTCTCCCTTTCTTTTGAGGAAATGCTTGTCGGTGAGTTTTCTTTCGGATTATCCTTTTAACTTTTCTTTTATTCTACTTCAGGTTTACAATTCTTCTCAAAGTATTGAAGAAATTCCCGGTTTTGCAGCAATCGATCGTAGTTTCACTTCTGTATAGTTTCTTGAGTTTTTGTACAGTTTTCATTTGACTCACGGTTGTTCCAATTGTTTTTAATCGATACTGGTGAGCAACCCTTCACTGTTGTTTTTTGAAAATTGTTAGTTGAGTTTTTGCAGGGTGTCCTTTTGACTCACAAGTGTTGCAGTTGTTTCCAATCGACACTAGTTGATAATTGCCATAAAAGTTGTCATTCAAGTTTCGCACTGTTTTCACGACTCACAGTTGTGCTAATTGTCTCCAATTCGATACCGGTGAAAATCCTGCCATTAAAAATTATGACACGAGTTTTTCACCGTTTTAGCTGGTAGTATTGTGCCATTGATGAACTTTTTTTAGTTTTCGCACAGCTTTTTCTGCTCTACAAAATGGTACTATCTGTTTTTCGATTCTTTCGACTACCTAATATTTATGAGGTTTGGAAATGAAGTGAGCTGAAGGCAAAAACTGGCACTTGCGCATCTCATCTTTCTCGTTTATCATCGAGATCAAAAAATGTATGTGTATATGTTTCGATAGAGCTTTCTCAGCTCTACAGCATGGTACTACTTTTTATTAAAATCGCTCAACTTTTTGTTGTTTTTCAAACTCACAAATGCAGTACTCGCAGAAGTAAGCACTCTCGTTATCTCCTCTTTCTCGCCTACCATCGGGATTGGAGGAAATGTGCATACATGCATTCAATAGAGCTTTTTTTGCTCTTCAAGATGGTACCACCCATCTTTTGTATCCTCTCATATTTACCATGAAGAAATAAGTTTCCATCTGTTTTTCAATTCCAAATTGCGTAATGAAAACGAATTGTTTTGGAAGAGCGCTTTCCATCATTCGATAGAGCTTTTTTCGCTCTACGAGGTCAAGTTTACGGTTTTTCAGAATTAATTTTTGTCATTTTTTAGAACATTTAAGAGTCGACGAAATCGAGCATTTCTGACACCATGTGATGAAAATGCTCGATTTCGTCGACTCTTAAATGTTCTAAAAAGTGACAAAAATTAATTCTGAAAAACCGTAAACTTAACCTTGTAGAGCGAAAAGAGCTCTATCGAATGATGGAAAGCGCTCTTCCAAAACAATTCGTTTTCATTACGCAATTTGGAGTTGAAAAACAGATGGAAACTTATTTCTACATGGTAAAATATGAGAGGATACAAAAGGTAGGTGGTACCATCTTGTAGAGTAAAAAAAGCTCTATCGAATGCATGTATGCACATTTTCTCCAATCCCGATGGTAGGCGAGGAAGAGGAGATAACGATAGTGCTTTCTTCTGCGAGTACTGCATTTGTAATTTTGAAAAAACAACAAAAAGTTGAGCGATTTCAATAAAAAGTAGTAATTCTGTAGAGCTGAAAAAGCTCTATCGAAACATATACACATACATTTTTTGATCTCGATGATAAACGAGAAAGATGAGATGCGCAAGTGCCAGTTTTTGCCTTTAGCTCACTTCATTTCCAAACCTCATAAATATTAGGTAGTCGAAAGAATCGAAAAGCATATAGCACCATTTTGTAGAGCAGAAAAAGCTCTATCAAAAGCATATATAAGCTCTGCCGAAGGATGAAGGGAACAATGTGAAAAACGGGGAAGAAAAAAACGGCGGGGACTTATTCTCCAACCCAATAGAAAGTACCGAAAAGGATAATTTGAAAGATCACGGGATCTTAATGAGAAGCTACGTGCGATAAAGACATTCCTGATGTAAGTAGGGCAGTAATGGAGAAGTTCTACAAACGCTTCCTTTCAGCCGTCGTGCGAGGGCACGGTAGTTTCTCAGTATTTCTTCTAGACTTGCTTCATTCTAATTGCTCTCGAATTTCTCCTGAAGCAAAGAGCACATTACTTTGAAAAAAAGAATCTGAGATGAGAGGTTTAGCAGGAACTCACGCCTATTGTTTCAATGCTTTCAGTTGCTTGTTCCTTAGAAGAAGCAGGGGGAGGTGAATCGGAAGCAACCGTGCTTGGATCCTGGTTTTGGCAATCTTGGTTGGTTTTTACCTGGACGAAAAACGTTTCATGGAACACATGTGCGTGGTACTTTGAGATTCGCAAAGAGAATGAAGTGTATCCGTAAATACAGTACCTCTGAATGTACTCTTCAGTTTCAATATTACTGTCTGGCGTTTGTAGTTATTCGATTTCTTCAGTGTCGCTAATCGCTCCAAATGGAATTCACTACTGCTCGTAAGTATCACCTTCGCTCTCACAAATCGCATTACTAACACTGCCCTTACACGCAACTTATTGTGACCACGTACCGTACTAAAGGAGCGACGTCGCGCAAGCATGTTGAATAAATGTGATGCATTCGAAGAATTCGTCATTTTCCTAAGAAATACAGGTACTCGAGCAGAAGTGAGTAAAATTCGAGTGAAACTATTAGAATAATCTGCATACGAAATGCAAAATGAAAACCATCAGTCCCGAACGAAAGACAAATTCATAGCCTTGGAAGCAAATACAAAATAAAGCGTATTTGCTGCACTAGAACAGATTTGAATGGACGAGTAAGAAACATTAAAAGACCCCATCGCGCATGCTTCAGTCCAAATACGCCCCCCAGTGATGACCGGGTTACGGTGGTAACGAATTTACGAGGTAATCCGTCTTGTTGTCGCAGCACCCCAGCAGGTGGGCTGCGAATTCGACGCTGTGGTATGCGCTGGAAAATGGACAATTCGGGGGAAGCAGGGGTCGGGGAATTCTTCCTGTCTCTGATCCCTCCCAAATCGAACCCCGTCATTTTGGTCGTCTCCAGGACCGTCCTTATTCACTGCTACCGTCGAATTCTAGGAACAACATTTCGCTACAGAAGATTTTGGCCGTGGGGCCATTCACTACTGACACCTGTTCCTATGATTGTGCTAGTCGGATCGAAACAAGCCCTGGCATATGTTTATTTGTTGCTGTTAATTGTTCCTTACTCATCTACTCGCCTCAGGCCATGTGAAGTGGAAGTGGTTTTGGTGTAACCAGAGCAACATTAAAGTTTTTTTGTTTTGCATATTTTATTGCCATGGTGGAGCGGCTTTGACCGGTGATCTTTCGCGAGAGGGACAGTCAGTAGAGAAGGAAGCCTCCGAACTCCGAAAGTGGCAGAACGGCTCAAGTTTTGCTTATACTAATATTGTTCGTTGCCAACTTTGTGTGAGACAAGCCACCCCCGCCCCACCCACCACCCCCCTCGATTCGTACGCCGACATGTGCTATACCGAACTGGTACTCCTGTAGTAGGCTGCTATACTCGCCGACGTCGAGATGTGCGAGGGCCACGACATCAGCAGGTCGGCGACGTTGAAACTTCGTAACGGAAAGTGACATCCCCCTCGAAAGGTGTTTTTGATGAATTCTCCACTGAACCCTTTTTCCAGCGGGGAAGTTCATTACACCGTACTTCATTCGAAGAGTTCTTGCAATGAGTACAAAAGAAACACGTTGAGATATATGTTATGAAAGTACTTTTATTCATCAAACCCAGTAAATGCTAGATTTCACAACTCTTACAGTGAGAAATTTCAAAGTATTCATCCTCTAGAACTGTGTGGCTAAATTACTCCTTGCTTCTTCGGACCTGGCTCGACGCTTGTTCAATCGATTGCAAGGTCCCATGATTACCGGTCGCTGTCGCATGGCTAACTGTCTTTTCTGGAAAATATTAGATGTATTTTGAAAAAATCAGTGAAAAAAGAAAAAGAACTGTAAAAGTTCTACCACACATGGCTAACGTTATTGCGGAGCCCCGCAGACCTGTGTCAGATGGGCAAAAAAGGTCTCTAAGGTACTTTGAAGCAGCCGATTTTGATGCCGTTGCACAGTATGCACTGTCTCATATGGGGTTTTGATAAGAGCCTCACACAAGTTGAGGAACCCCAACCGGTGGTCGTATTTTCGGCTAGGACATGGAAGAGGGGTGGCATTTCGTTAGCTCTGCCGAGGAAATCCTCGGTGACTAACGTTTTTGAAGCAACTGGAAGCAAGGCGGAAGTACAAAATATGATTATCGATTGACGACTTTTCAGACGGTTTGGGGGCAGTTGTTATTATTCAAAAAAGTTGCTTCAGTGCACTGCTTGAGTGGTATAACTGGGAACACCTATACAAGGGTGCCCAAAAAAGTAATTCTGTTCGCGGCTCACTTCCACTAAGTATACAAAACAGTGGGTAATGAAAGAGATAATAGTACTTGCGTAAAATATTCCTGGAATGTTCCTCTCAAAGCAGGAACAAGCTGTGGCTCACCACTTTCACTGTCACAAAAATATGGCGCATCAGTCGGCGCAGTCGGGCTATAGCGCTCTTACGGCATTAGGGTCCGCCTAAACTAGCAGAGGCACCTGCCATGGGAGGTCTCTCGCGGAAGCTTCCTGAGGACTGACCCATCGGTTCATGGTAGTCACAAAACTCTTGCCGCTTCGACAACGCTGCTATGATCCGAAGTGTCATTTTTCATACCTCAAACCCACCTCCGTATGGGTTTTCAATGGTCATGGCACTTGGAAACGAAGGGCGTTATGAAGTCGGATAAAACAGAATATTAAAGAATACTACCCAATCAGAATTCCCTCAGGTACCCAGAGTGAGCAAACTTCAGCAAAGTTGTGAGCAAGAGTGGCGAATCTTCAGATTCTGCCAAGTTGAGGGGACACATCATGTTCACGCAGAAGAAGCTCCCGATCCTGCTCGTGCAAAAGACTGTTATGGACTTTAGTGATAGTATGAGGTGTGCTCTTGGATTTGGGGATGGAAATACTTTGTTAGAATTTGCTGAAGTTCGACTAATGTGGGATTGAAAGTGGAGGAAAAAAATTTCTGCCACCTCCTGTAGAAGAGGTATTTTCTACGATCACCTCTGCAAAGTTTTTTTTTGACAAGGAGGAGACTTCTAGTTTTCATTTCTGCGATACATTTGCTTCCGTTGCAAAGCCCACCTTCTCTTTTTCTCGATTTTCCTTCCTTTTTCGAAGTAAAAACTCGACAAGAGCTGTAACCATCGACAGCACCATTCCACACATCAGAATATAAAAAATACCGGCAACCTTTGATAAGTTTAATGAGGAGCTGGCTCCGCTATCCTAAAAAAAATCTCGTTTTACCGCGAGGACTTGTGAAGTACGTACTGTACATAGTGCTTACCGATATGCCTTGATCGCATTGTCCTCGATCGTACCACCACTTGTTTTCCAGTCGCTTCAGTTCGCCTTTTTCTTGAAGGTATAAGATAGCCAGGTTGAGAGAACCCTTGAAAGTGATTATTTCGAAGGCATTTGAGACTCAAACAATTCTCAAATTTACGGATTATCCGTTATGGAAGTAAAAATATGCTGACACTTGAAGATCTTGCGACACTTATCTGAGTGGATTCCCTATTTTCGTTGCAATCCCATAACCAAGTGTATTGAGATTTTGGCCGACTTTCATTGTATTACATGGTTTTCGACCTCCTTCATAGTTATTCGTCGTCTCTTCCAACAGGAAAGCATATCTGCCCTGAACACTGCCGATAAATCGCTTTTATACACGCCACATCAATGCAGGAAAAACCTGAAAATTACCGAAATTGGTCGGACCATTTGATATCAATCTATCTTTCTTTATTTTGAAAAGAGCCTGTTGAAGCAATTACAAATGGCGCCGCAATCCCACGCATGGCCCGCTCAATCAAAAAATTCCATCCTTTTGGGGTCGGTCACTTGCTGTTCCTCTCGTGAGAGAATCGATGATTCGATATACCCTTTTGATGTTTTTTAGCGGCTGAAAGTTCTGCATAAATCAGTTCAGGAACCCCAATAGTGTTGAAAAAATGACTGGAATCCGCCATGCATCCTGCTTCCATCCAACAGCGTATCTAGGGGCACTTGAATGCGATTTGGCTTATGCAACCATTTGCATGGGCCCGTGGGCCAGTCAATGTATGAGGTCGTTCGAAAAGTTTTTTTTTTCGACCTCTAATTTCAAATGCGCATATTTCGGCTCATGTAAAATTTCATCATTCGAGATGCTAACTGTAGGAATCTATACATTTTTCCCCATTAAATACACGCTTGATTGTCCTGGTTGCTCAGAATGAGATGCTAGAAGAAATGGTAACCATGTGAACTGAAAAGCTGGGCTATGAAACTCTGCCGTATTTCCCATGAGTATAGGGAATACGCCAGAGTTTCATAGCCCAGCTTTTTCATTCTGGAATGTTTCTGCTACATGGTCCCTGCGTTATGGTGAAGAAGGAAAGGTCCCTTCTTAATATTCAGCACTGTGCTCATGATCTGCAGCCTGCGATGCATTTCGCGAACTCCTCTCGCCCGTTTTCAGCCGTAGTAGTCTCGTTGACTTCCATGAAGCCATGGTGGATTAGACTAGCCGTATACCACCACACCATCATCACTATCACCACATTCTGACAAGGCTGACGGCTAGGTCTACCCATTGCGCAGGCCGTCGTCGAATGGACTACAGAAGCCGGTTCTCATCACACATCATATGCGGTACGGAAATAGGTCTTTTATGTAACGAAGAAGAGTGTAAGGAGAAAATGGCGTGTGTTTGTCGTTGTTCATTTTATTCTAGAGTGTCATAAATGTTACCATGGTTGATTGGAGCGAGAAGCTGGCTTCAACAAGGTGCCACAGACAGCTCTAGCGAAGAACTAAGGTACTACAAAGAAAGTGAAACAAACCGCGAAAACTTTTAGAAATTTTTGAGATTCAGTGGGAACAGTTAGTGCTTGTATCCTGCCGAAAGAGACCGGTACCAATTCATTCCAGGAGGGATGGAAAGCTCGTTTTGCATAGGTAGGCACTGACAAGGCACGAGTGTAGTCGTATAAGTCTAGCAACATTTGTAGAGGGGATAAATTCCTGGAGGATAGACTGATCCCTGGTATGTTCTTGAAGCTGCACTACTAGTCTACCATCACACTTCTAAATCCTACTTGTTAAGAAATGAGACGAAAATGACAAAATATAAATTCAGAACGGAGTTTTGCTCCCATATGGTTCGAATCAAATTCCTGATCCCTCTCGATATTTTATGAATTTTTGCAAGAGACATTACCTAAAGTTGTAAAGCACAGAATGATCCTTGCTGCAAAGAAAAGTAATTTGTCTCTTTTTTTTCAAAAAAAAAACCAACCTTGCTGGTCCTGACCCGTTCGATACCTTCCGCATATGTGTCCACAAACACTGACTGGGGTCTACAAAAGCAACAATTTCGGTGACATCAACGTGCTTCCAAGTAAAGCAAAAATAAACAAAAATCAAAATTTTTGAAGGAAATATGAGAATTGATACGGTGCAAGATAGGGGTTACGTGCAATATCCTTCCACCATTCACCGTCAGCTTAACTATTGAAAAAAAGAATCAGGACTAGTCGAATGACTCCTTTACAGATAGCAAATATTTGCAAAATCCTTATTCCAATTCAAAATTACCAGGCTTTTTGAAAGAAATTTAAATCATGGAAGGTTCAGTTCTGTTTCCAGAAAAACTAAGATGTTCCTATGGCATTCCGATGCAAATATCCTGACAGAGAATTTAGGCGATCATGGGTCCGTGGAATCCGAAAAACTCTATCAAAACCCTGCACACATTGCAGTTTTTATGCGTTCACCAAAATTATATGCTTTAATTTGTTCTCAATGATTATACCAAAGCTGTCAATGACTCGAAGGAGTCGTACACGGAAATCTATGTTTCACTTCTCTCCTCCTTCTCCTCCTATGCCTATCTTTCCACTCGATGATGCGGTAGTTGTTTATAACGGGCTACATGTAAATTTCCAAATAGAAATCCACCAGAAATTCATCCCCTCAAACTCTCCACACTTCTCGTCCACGCGGACACCATGGGAGGAGGCGCGACTATGCGGCGTCGTGCGATCGGTGGAGCGATGCAGGAAGGAAATCTAAATTGGGCGTCAAATCCTGGACAGTGCACCATCCCGTCGACAACTGTCGAAAAATTTTTCAGCGGAAATTCAAACGAGTTATGTTTTTTTTCAAATTTTTGAGTTTCTAATTAGAACAAAGGAATTTTTTTAGTAATCCTTGAAGTACCTTAACTAACAGAGCGATTGTGAGGGAAATAGAATCTTGGAATTCCCGTGCATGATTGATGTGGTACAGCTTGTATCAAGCACCAAAAAATGTGAACATAGAAAAGATTCAAAAACCAACACTTGATTTTTCAGGTACTTTCTATGCTCATCTGTCATGAAATCCCACATCTTCTTATACAAAGGCACAGTTGAATCCTGAATGAAAAAGTCCATCTAGACCATCCACTTAGATCCTCAGGAAACTCGTCACCTCAAAGAACGCCGCTGTCGATCCGCCTTTAACAACGCCATATAGGATTTTATTCTGATTAGCGAGGTCCTCAACTGATTCTATTGGAGGAGTCATTTTCTCTGAAATCGATCGATTCTAGTTTGACTTACAAACCTCAACAAAGGTGTTTACCTAAAGTGAGAAAAGCAGCAAGATTTGCGGTGTATGAGGAAACGATGATCAGTGTGAAGAACCACCAAGCAGATGATGCGATCCGACCGGAAAGAGCCCTTTAAGGGGTGATTTCAAAAGCTGAGATTACAAATTACAGAAGCTCCAAAACGAACTTTGGTAGAATATCCGTGCCTTGTTGCATGAAAGCGGCGAGAGTGAACCAGAGCGAGTTGTACATGGAAAACTCGTTCGAGACGGAGAATTCCCCATGATTGAATTGGACGCGTTGCTCATAAGGGGAAAATGACGATACCAAGAATATTGTCAAAGATACCTCAAAGATGCTGAATACGATAATTTGCTGATCACTAACTATGAAAGTAGAGTACTCAGCAGTGCAGTAGTACAGGAAACCGGAATGGTGTGGCCAAAACCGGAGAAACGAATCCCTGTCCTTTCCGTTTGCTTCTCTGGTGGACGAGTTCTCCGTCGCGCCCCAACAGACGTATTTTTCAGACCTACGTTAAACTGTAATACGTGGCGCTTGCACACAAGTTGCACTCTTGTGTGTGGAGAACTAAAGCAGAGGGAGCACTCAAGGTGGCATGGGGCGTCGTTGAGGAGTGTGAGCCACGACACTCTAAGTGGGTCGCCACGCCACGCCAAATGCATTACCGCATGCGACAAGGGCGCTGCTGCTTCCGCTGCGGATTGGTAGGCTACTCCGGCCACCTGACCGAATCTTAAAGCCCTGAGCTGCACCTGTAGTCAGGGCGCTACATAGGGCTTCTATGGGCGAATTGCGTCACAAACTGTCTGCATAAAACTCAAAAGATGTGAATTTATGGCAAACTCGTCTTTCTCCTGAACCCCGAATTACGCATCGTAATGCCCTCAAGATAGGTGACTCAGCAAGAACAAGCCCATTAAAACTGTTCTTAAAAGCATCGGGAGCGTTAAGGAAAAAGTGAGAACCGTGAATATATGTTCTCTGGAAGCGAACATCTCACGCGAAACCCGCATTGGAAAAACGCGGATTGGAGTCTTATCACAATCGCGCAGCACGGCGTGTCGTGCTCATCAGCCGGGCGAGTTCCCGGCAAAGGCGGGACAACCTTCGCGGCCGGCTGATGAGTTTCCAGCCCGTCTGCAGTCTACCTTCGGTCAGAGACGCAGAGATGCGCGATAAAGGAAGAGGTTTTCGGGTTGGTATTTCTCGCTTTTTTTGCCGTTTTATTTCGTTGTTCCTCTGATGTTACACTGGTGAGCACTCCTACTTTCATATTTTACAAAGTGCCAAATTTACTCCTTTCAGTGTTTTTAAAGTTGCAGATCAACGGAAATCACGTAACACCACTCACTCCAACATAAGAGCACACGGTTAAAATCCAGATGCGCATACCAAGCGGCTCCATAAACGAGAAGATGTTGAACTCCTGCTTCTCCGGCTTTTTGATCATGATTGAGATTCCTCGAAAGTAAGGCATCGCTGTTACACTCAAACTGTCATGTCAGGCAATACAAGGGCAACTGCGTCTACCCTCTCATGCAACTCGATTACAGACGGACCATCATTGCTGACTAACCTGTGGTCATGAACGGTTTCGAAAAGTCCACCGCTCTTTCTCTCTCTTGTGTAATTGTTAGGGGAGCAACTGCGATGTCGGCTGTCTAGAAGGAAGTCATACGGTTCACAACGGACTACTGCAACAAGAACGAATAACTGTTAGTTTAGGGAGGCAGCAGCGTTGAATCGAACGTCTTATATTTCAGCACTTTTTTACATCTTTCTTACATTTTTTGTAAATACAGGAATTGCGCAACACGTCTCGCTGTGACTATAGTCCATTTCAATTACGGCTGGCAGGGCGAGGCCTACGGACTTGTATCGATCTCTCTCACCCCGCCACACACTCTCACCCAACTCTGTGGGCCACGCCCCGTCAGCCTACGGGAACTGGACTGTAGATGATTGGTTTACAGATTCTATGGGATAGAATCTTCAAATGGCCAGTTAACGGCAGTTGTTCAGGCTAATCCTGGATATTTCAGAGGTAACACAATTTTGGAAGAAATCTGAATTCGTGGGCCATACCAAAGGGCCTCATAAACCCGGAGCTTGAAACCTACCTTTTTCGGGAATACCTGTATCGTTGACTGTAGCGAAATCAGAAAAAAAAATCATTTTACCTCATTCAGAAGGTATCCAAGCATTCCGTCCCAACTACCATCGGGTTGGCGAGCTCCGTATCTGAAACATCATATACATATATGTCCATAATTATAGTATATAACATAGCACATTTTATCCCAACGCTCAATGTGAGTGAAACAAACTCACTTGTTGCCGTCAGAAACAAAAATCTCGTATTCGAAACCGGAGATGTTCTTTGCCAGCAGCTTCAGTAAGTCGATGCAATAACCTTCGAAACGATCGTTACCTTTATGTGGAGGTTCACCTGGGTTGCTCCTTCTCACCATGACGAACGGTTTCACCTTAAACAGTGTGGTCTTCTAAGATTTTTGGCAAATATCAATCTAAGAAGATTGAAGTGCAGTGAGTTCCGGAAGGTATAAAATTGCTTTATTGAAAGACATGGGTTTCTGGAGAACGATCGAAATATGGACCATGAAACTGCTCAGGTTACGTTTGAGTGCTCCTTTTTCAATCACAACAGTCTCTTGGTAGTCTGCTACTGACCTTGTCTATTCTCACCGTTAGCTTATATGTATAGCCTGTAATGGAAAACTGAGTTTCCCAACCGAATTATCACCGAACCGCAACAGCATTACATTGTAAAGCAATGCGGTCGATGGTAAGACTGAAATCTCAAAGAAACGGCGGGGCTTGATACTGCAACGTTTGATTGGCAGACGGTCATAGCAAGGACGAGTTGCCCCTGAGAAACTCGCACTGCATTTTTTCGTTTTGTAAATTTAGGCGGCAATGCCCCCACCCGATGCCTTTGACTGGCATAACGACTGCATACCTTCCCGTTCGATTACAGGCGTATGCATTTGAAAAAGGTAATATTTCGGGATAACTGACACCATTATATGCGGTGTAGGGCCACTCTATTTATCGTGATCTTTGTGCGTAAAATAAACTGCATTTGTTGTTATTGCACAAGTCATACGCCTTGCACCCTGTATGAAATGTTACGGTCCTTTTCGGAGCGCCTGATAGGGCGTGGCCTACGGACATGGGTGGGAGTGTATCAACTCTCTCACTCTTGCCATGCATTCTCACTCTAGCCACTCACCCATGTCCGCAGTCCACGCCCTATTATGCGCTCCGAAATGGAGTATACCGTAATTATACTCCACCCTATGTGTTGCCGAAATGATAAAGAGGTTTAGATCTTTAGGAACCGATGAGTGCAGCTCTTTCTTGTTTGATAACACTTCCAGCTAAACCTACCAGTACGGTGACAACATTCAATTTCAGTTTCCACGGTTTGTCGGTGAGAATACCTCTCTGAATGGCAGTTTTGTTCGGTTTGTTCTCGAGAAATATCCGTTCTTCTCCGAGCAAGAATCCTTTCCCTTGAGCCCATTGAAATCGCTGCAAAACTATGGTTTACAAAACGAATCTACAACTTGCATTAGTAAGAATTATCCCTATCAGCTCACCTCTTTGATACTGTTGAGTGTGTTAACACCTGGTTTAATCTCAATAACCGTGACCGAAAAATTCGTTCGCCATCCAGTGTTAGGGTCGAACTGGATTCGTCCTGTCAGAGTTCCATCGTCATGGGTTAGAACCACCTAAAATCATCTGTTTTGTCGTCACACCTCTCTGCTCCTGAAGTTTGTTTATAAGTTACTCTGAGACGAAGTTGAATTTCGGAGCCGTTATGGCAAGCGGGATCTGAGAACCGATCTCAGTTTGATACATTACATACATTTGTCTAAATCCTTCGATTATAAATTAAGACGCTTATGCGGGTCGGAGACAGGGCACACCCAGATGCCGAGGAAATTGGCGGCTTCAGTACGACGCCCCTTTCAACGCCGACCCACATACCCCCTTCAACATCTGCATAATCCCTACAGTATCAGTCACTACTGCCGATGTGATTTTTATGCTGTTAATCTAAGTATCTTCCATAACCGGGTCAGCTGACGGCACGTTCTGCTTATCATCAGGCCTGGGCCCACTGTTGATCTCTGCAATGACGACCCTCTATTCTGATCGTCAAATGCCCACCCCCTGTCAAGAAACTCGGCTCCCGCTGCACCCTGGTCGGACATCGCTCTCCTGAATCAGCTACGACCAGCGCTGAAGACACATACCGCCTTCATATCCTAACCTTTTTCGATCGACATGGTAACCATCATTCTTTGGAAAACTGTCACTGGTAGCAAACCTCTTTGAGTGATTCGGCGATTTTGTCTCCGAACTCGAACGGTTCAAATCTTCGTTCCGGATTGTCCCTGTCTTCATGTGGTCGACAGTACAGCCCAGGCAAACCGCGATTGTATAGCTGATGACGAGAAAAACTTCTAAAACGCAGGCTTGATCTCTATACTCCGTGAACCTGCACAGATATAACTGACGAACTCTGAAAACAGGGTAAGTCCATATTTCCTCAAAGTGAGGTCGAGTCCAGCACCAGCCACAAGCAGTGCATCGTGAGCGAATGCGCTGCTGGCCTGAAACGTAATTTAGTGAATCGCGAAGATAAATGTTAGTCCTGAACACCACCACCAATGCCCCTTCACCGTTGCATCCTCGACCAGCTTTTATTCAAAAAAACCATTTTAATAGTAATACCCCTATGAAATAGGTTTCCTGAATAATAACTTTCGTAATCAACGTGCATGAACGTACCGGTAGGTAATCGAAGATGGGGAATCTCTCTTTATACGTATCTTCGAAGGCCTTCTTGTTCTGCCTAGAAATCCCTCAAGTTCAACTCCAATGTAGGAAATCAACCATCTAGTCTAAGTGTGGATTTCACAAAAGCTAATTATCTCACAAGTATTTCTTGTCCATTCGATCGAACATTTGAAAACCGGTAATATTGATTAATGAAAAGTGAAAAGCAGCCAAATCTGCATCTTCCATCTCCTAAAAATTAGGAATCAGTAGCATATCGAAGTGGGGTTTCTGCGGGTGTTGTTCGGAAGAACACCCTCAGTGAGGCAGCAAAAACACAAAAAGAACAAAAAAAAATCATTTTGTTCTTACGCACAATCGGAAATATAAAAGATAGCAGCTCGTTCCAGTTTCCGCCAAACCATTTCAACGGTTGTCGGCGAGGGGGAGCGTAGTTCAGCTGTCATGGCAATCTCAGGAATATGTCTACGTATGTCTAGGTGTTTCCTTGAACTAAAGCTAATTGCTACAGCGCATGCATACCAGTAAAAGCTGTTTATTCTTTGAAGAGCTGCCACCTGCAGTTCTTGATTTTTCTGTCAATCTTTGTTTCTTTTAACAGGCCTATTTTGATCGCAGCTAGATTGCTGAGCTCGTTAGTCATGGGTCACATCGCACACAAGTCCTCCTATTATACAAATGCTTCTTGTATGAAGGCGTGCATGCAAGCGTAAATCGGGACCAGCCAAGGAAAAGCTTGTGATCGGCGATGCCGTTGTTCTAAAGCACAATGCCCGAGAATTCGCTTTTCTTTCAAAGGAGAAATGAAAAAGAAACCGAAGAAGACCATTCCATATGATACCCCCCCCCCCCCCCTTTGCTACAACATTTGAACAGCCGTCAGCAGCTAGAGCGCAAGTTAAATTTTCGCGCCCAATGTTGAGTTGCTTCTCACTCTGCGTCCATGCCCACGTGACTGTCGCCTCTTTGCTCCTCAGCTCTCTAGCATCTAAACTCACTCGGATGCCCACACCATTGTCCGCCGTACTGGGAGTTCTATCTCAATCGGATTATTGTAAATGCGCGTGGAACCTTTCATGCGGCCCTTAGTAAACAAATGCAACATGAATATGCGGATCACAGAAGAACCTGAATTTCAATGGACGATTCCTTTGATTGGTCATAATCACTCTTCCCGGTGTCTGTAACATATGTTTCAGCATCAAAATCGGCACGGGCCACCTGTGGACTACACTGCCTTACTCAAGAAAATAAATCCTCCTAGTTGTTCGTGGAATGTGCCTTCGAAGAGCTCACCAGATTGGCAAACACGTAGTGGTAGTCCTTTCTGACGAGGACGCTTTCTTCAAGTGCTCTTAGAAACATTCTCATACGATATCCACCTTCTAGATCCACTATCACGTGCACTGGGCTGAAAAACATACGTTAGTTCCGAAAAATGTTGCAAAAGGAACTCGCACGTACTGTACAATGTCCGCATCCTCTCCATGAGACACATTTCCTTTATCCACCTGTGATAATGCCATTCTTCGATGAAAATCATTCAGAAATTCACGGAAAAATTCTTCATCAGTGGGAGCCTGCAAGATAGCTAGAGCGGCAGTTGAGGGCACACAACAACGGATAACCAATGCTCACCCTGAAGTTGTCCACGAATAGGTTATACTCGGGACTATTCTCATTCAAGTACTCGAATATACCGTGAAGGGTTCGGTCGGCTGAAAAAGTCATTATTTTCTTATATTCAATGTTTTTCGCCGCTTGCAGCGCTTAAGCCGCGCTCATACTTTGTGGTGCCCGCGGCAGGGCTTGGCGAGGTGTCTCTGCGTCTTCGCCTTTGTCACTCTGTCTCGTTACATACGTCGTCTCTGCATCTCCCCCGTGCCACTTTGCCTCGCTGCCTGTGAATGCAGCGACGCCCTGCCGACGCAAAGTATGAACGCGATCTTACCGTTTGCTCCATCGTGAATGTAGACGATATCCGTCCATCCCTTGTACTTGATATAGTCGACCAGTAAGTGATCAACCAATGGTCTCACGGAAAACGTCATCGGCGAGCGTTTTGCATCTGCTGTTCGGACGTCTGACACTTCCCAGTCAACCAGTGGGACCTAAAGCTCAGCGGAATAATGCCATTCTGAGAGTGAATTCTGCTGATGCATCCACATAAGGGAGAAATCGTTGCCATCATGGACGACCAATCTGCACTTGATTCATGCCAACTCAGTTGGAATGACTAAACTTTCTGTCCTCTACCCTACGCCCATCAAGAGTAATCGACTCACTTGTCATATCCAAAATGGAGAAGCATCCTGGTTCACACATTTGTATTTTAGAAATAGATATAAATATATATAATTATAATAACAATAACAGTTATAACAGTAATAATAACTTATACATATATAATAATTTTACAAATATATTACGCGCTAATGCGATTCGACCAATAGGCTTTTGGCCAAAAGCTGAATTTTGAGACTGTGTCTACGATAGTCAAGCCTACTGCCAAAGCGAAACTAGGGGTGATATCTGATGTGGCAATAACAAGAAAGGGACATTGCCGGAAATGACAGATGTGTTTCCTTCTGCCGGTTTTGGGATGAGAGGCGTATTTTCTAGTGCGCAACATCACCGACCTCCCTGTCAAAGAATCTGTGCTCCGTCTCGGAACACGCAGCCAATAACGAGGCCAATGTGGAAGCGGGCAACAGCTGCTGCCATCTACCGGTGAGCCTTGTTTCCGCTTAGATTACTAGCGCTTGTTTGTAGTAGGCAAGCAATAGTAGGCAACCTTCGTTTCACATTAGTACACAGTACATATGATAGTGGACTATTCCGTTTCTATACATTGGCATTATCATGATTACTCTCTGCACTTCCGTATGCTATCCTGGAGCAGCAGGAGAGATGCCTCACCTTTTTTGGAACTGTTCTAGTAGTATTAGGTTGATACATAATAAATCGGACAAATGGTAGTGATGACTTCTAGAAATCATAACTCAGCAACGAGTTAACGAAAACGGACGAGCGAGGTACCGTTGGAATGAGTATGAAAAGCTCTCCAAAATACCGTGAAATAATCACTCCAAAGTAAATTCATTCCGCCACAATGCCGCACGATTTCAAGCGGTCCAGAGACCACATCCGCAACGTCATACTATTTATATCGCTATCTGGCCAGGAACCCGCGGATATCGGCAGACGTCTGATAGAAGTTCACAAGGAGCATGCCCCCGGCAGAAGTACACTGTAGTTGTAGCATTCGAAGCATGCGCCAGGCGACTATTCCATCGAAGACGAAAACCGCGGTTGGTGGAGCGTACACGGCGTAGAGTACTGGGAGCTGCACGATGAAGGTACAACAGTATCCGCCGACGTCTACGTTCGTCAATTACGAGAAATGAATGCAAATGTCCAAAGTTCGCTCAGGCGGCGGTCACATGTCTACTTCCAGCACGACAACGCGAGACCGCACATTGCAAGATCGACCTAGGCCGAGCTGCTGTCGTACAGTTGGACCGTGCTTCCATACCCACCGTACTCCCCAGACCTGGCCCCTTCAGATTTCCACCTTTTCTCCCACAGCCAACGCCACCTGGACGGCCAAGACTTCTGAACTCGTGACGACTTCAAGACGGCACTCGGCAACTTCTTCGAGCTCCAGCCTCCGGCCTTCTGGAGCAAGGGCATCCATGATCAGCTTAACCCGTGGCAGAAGGTC
Source organism: Trichostrongylus colubriformis (assembly GCA_963978905.1). NCBI lineage: Eukaryota > Metazoa > Nematoda > Chromadorea > Rhabditida > Trichostrongylidae > Trichostrongylus > Trichostrongylus colubriformis. The sequence continues at coordinate 13,212,930 of OZ022259.1, read as the reverse complement.
ATCGATAAAGATGGAGCGTATTTCAAGTGAATCCCAGTTGTCGTTAGAAAGTTGTACAACAATGATTAAAATTTGTCAATTTGTCCGATTTATTATGAATCAACCTAATATAATATATTATTCCGCTGATGACTGTGAAAACTTCCAGAAAGACTGACCTTCATCGAATCGGCGATCGACTGATAGACACCGTAATTATGTGTATGAGTTCCTGCCAACATCGTCATAAATCCAAGTTTCATCTCATCACAGACTATAATATACAAGGCTTTCCTCCTGAGAATGGCTATTTTCCGAGGAAATAGAATGAAAGAGCCTTTAAACTTGAGTGCTTCTTATACACGACTATATAACTTGTGCCCTGGTACACTAATTATATTCACTTCATATATACGAGTATACGAATATGATTAGTCTACCACGGCACAGACCGCGACACTTGATTGGGTCAAGTCGCCAAAGCACGCGGCGGTCACGCCCTTTTGCAGCCATGTGACAACGGAAAAGCAAGCCTTTTGCTCTGTGACCTAATTCGAGTGACCTGACCTACACTCGAACTCTCGGAACCGCCTGAGTGTACCTTCCATGCTCTGCGGTTGATGAACATGCGATAGACCTGTCCATTTCGCTGCGCTACGAACTCTCAATCACGTTATTCCTTCGGCTTTTTGGCTTTTTCTTTTACTTCACACATGTTCTTAAAAAAAAAACTAGATTGTACCGATTCTGTTCAGGTTCCACATCATTGTGCTTCTTTGAAGAGGAGGAAGCTCACGAGTCCCAAGCAACACATCCACTGCCGCATCCGTTCGCGAATTGAATGTCCATTCGGCTAGGCGGAGCATCTGCAATCTTCTGTCTTTACGTTTGGTCTTTGAAAACAAAGATCAGAAGGAGTAAAGCTGTGGAAGAAGTGCCTAAACCTATTTTATCATGCTGCAGCAGTCTTGTGTTTTTATCTCTCCTAAATATCGATAGGGTGGGTGGCTTGCTGTGACATTAGAACAAATCAAAACGGCGGTTCCTCCAGAAAAAAATCGAAAATCGGTGAGACATCTGCTGAATTATTGCCTTGTGGCTATTGAGGGAGATTTAGATGGGCTTAACAATGCTGCTAGCAAAGGATCCTTCACTAATGTTTCGTCAATTAGAAATCTGCTGCTTTGTGTTCTAAATTCGACCCTGATTTCCTTCCTGCAACACGTCACTTTACTCGTGTCAGCCCAACATTTCATTCCAAGAGCCGTTTGGACACTGCACACGTTTTGATAAATATGTGCAAAGTAAGCAGTCCGAAAATATGTTCGCCTTCCGCCCAGCACACGCGATTTTGTGCCGGATCGTATAGTTCGCGAAAGTCACGCCTCTGCACGCGCGGCCAACTGGCTTCTACAACGTTAACGCCCTTGTCGCACCCCTGACGCACATTGCGTGACGCAGTGACCCAATTCGAAAACCCTGGCTTACACCCGAAACACTTCATGGTCCAACATGCTTCCTCCGGTAAGGTATTGGTGTAAGACAGATGGATGCTAGCATCCTCGTAATATATAATATTCAAAAGATCATGTGAAGCTTCTGCCGAGAGCTCTATGAAAAAGGCGCATATCAAAGATACTAGATTTTTGGGAATTTTTGAGAGGAAAAATAAGTAATAGTGATAATAGTCATAGTCATAGTGATAATAATACATACATTATTTGTAATGACTACCAATTGACAATCATAGCTTGAATACAGTGATAAGGACAATATGGGTGATAAGGAACCCCTAAAAGAAAACATTCGCTCAAAAAATAGCGGCCTAGGAAGCCTGTCTGCGGCGAAATCCCCACGAGAAGCACCCCTGAACTGTGGCGAAGGCAGCTTTCTGACTCCAGCTGCCTTTTTTTAACACGGCCCGTTTCCTAGAAGTGACATTGCTGAAGAATGACTGAGATGTATAGTAATGAGCATGATAGCAGAGCGATATATTGTATCGTATTAAAGCCGTACCGATCGGAATGGCGTGGTGGTTGACGTGCCGGCTCCCGTGGTGAACACGTGCAGTGGTTATCAAAGATTGGAACGAATGATGCAACCGAATTGCCCCTCCACTGCCCTTAAAGACAGCATTAGGAGTAATCTGATTATTGGAATATCCCCAAAAGACGTCACTCATCTGAGAGCTATGAGCCTAAGACGTTTATTCATGGTGAAATCCCCGTTGAAAAGCGCGTCCCCAGCTGCAGTGGCGGCGTGACGGTTAACAGCGAACACCTTTGGATGACAGACCCCGCCTCCAGACGACGTGATTCCTGGTTGGCTACAATGAGAGCGGCCAAGAATATGCGGCAGGATCGAAGGTATTGCGGCGCGCCTTCGCAGTTTCAGCTTGAAGCTTACCCCAAAAATAGACTCTGTCGAATTTTCAAACATTCCATTGTGTTTACTTGGCAACATGGCAATGGAAAACTAGTCCGGACTACCCGCCCCTTGACGGAAAGGTCATCCGGGTAGGGGATCAACGGTTAAAAGGGGGTCCTATTCCTCGGGTCTTTGGCCATTTCCCTCCGTTTTTTATTCACCATCGTATTACTAAGCACCTTGTCTTTCATATTCACTACTTTTCACTGTTCGTCCGAATTTCCCCTATCGCTGCCTTTAAACGCCGGGAGTGGTAAATTTGGCAAATTGTGGTTTGAAAAAGTGAGGGTTCTCAGCATTGTTTATCAAAAAAAAGAACGAAATAATACTGCGAAAAGTCGAGAGGTAGGAGTCCAAAAAGTCCCTTCTCTTCCGCGCCCATCTGTATCACTAGCCAAGGGTAGATTGCAGATCGGCGACGGGCTAAAACAATCGGCCGCGAACGTTGTCCTGCCTTTGCCCAGCTGATAAACTGCAGAACGACTGGCTGTGCTGCGGGATCGTGATAAGACCCAAAGCCGTGCCCTTTCAATGCGAGATTCGCCACGCATAACCTCTTCTCCAATGAGAGGTTTGTTTTCAGATAACAGGTATTCACAGTTCCCAGGCACTCCCTTTCCCTTCCGGTGACTTCAGAAGCAGTTTTTCACAGTGACTTGATTACGATGAGCACAGAGGAGTGCTGCAGAATTGACCTTGACGAGAGCCATCATCAACAAACCGGCTCTAGCTCACACACACATTTGAGTATAGAGCTCACGCTCACATTCCATTCTATCACTTTCACTCCCCAAAAATATTACGAAAACATATGCGAAAGCCGGCACGTTGCGAAAACCCCCTGCAGTGCTTAAGTTTGATTGTGTGAAATTATGAGAAATTTTTGGCATCAAAAAAAGTGCTACAGATAAGCGTAAATGCTGGGGAAATAAATGCAGATTGAAGTGGATGCAAAAACGTGTACGAGTTGTGCAAACATGCAACATTTTTTAAAACCGTATGGACTGGAAAATAATGGGGCGTGAGGAAAATCACCTTACCTCAATGATGGCATGAGCTGTGGCATTGTCCGTTTCTGAAACGTCCACAAATGCACCTGAAAAGGCGATTTGGTTGACAGTAAAGCGCATTTCGTGGGAAAGCCGGGGGGAACACTCACGCAAAGGCACTTTACGAGAGCAGTTCGTGAGCGTGAAAAGTGCCTGCAGCGCGATTATCAATCGCCAATCCATTTTCCCTATCTCATCTTGAAAGCTCGTATCAGAAATCCTCAGAAAATCTCAAAGACTGCTGAAAAGATGTTTAGAAAGCTTAAAATGTCGGAAATAACTTTGTGGAGTGTCACAAGAAAAAGTGAGTGTGGAGTGTTTGAGAAGCCTGAAATTTCGAAAATTTCATTATGTCTCAAGAGTAAGTGAGTGCGGAAACTGAAACTGAAGATTAGATAGCCGGACCGGTGCAGCAGTAGCTGTAGCAGCAGGTGGATGCGCTCGATCGACTAGAACGCCAAATAGGGTTGTCAGGAGCAATTTGCGGCAAGTGGGTTCAAATCCCCAGAGGAACCCACAAATTACTTCACGAATTATGAGGCTGTGCACGGACGGATGTCTCGCCACCTCTTTACTCGTCAACAACTGAGGCGAGTAATCTGCTGCGTCCGAGGAAGTACCGCAGAAAAACCTGCTAAATGAGGGGCTATCGGCATCTTCTCTGTGGCGAAATAAATAATACAGAAAAAAGGTGGAGGAGAAAGTCATCTCACACGCAGCATTCGGAAGAGAAGGGCCTTCTCATTCGAGCACCAAAGAGAAACCTAACAGGTTTCGTGAACCTTTAGTTTTGAAAAAAATTTAAACAAAGTGGGAGCAACGGAACAAATTCGGGGGCTCTGCAAATTGGGCAGAAGGTGTCATGTTTATTGCTTAGTTTTGCCATACAATGCAATAAATGATTTCGTGTTAGGAGGATGAGCTTTTTGCATGCACCCAGGGAAGGAAAACGGCCACGTGAGCAGAAACTACGCTGTCTAGAGGGTTCTGAGATCTACCCAATCAGGAGCTCATTTCTCCCTGAGCCCAGACAAGATTCCAATCGTCCTGGATCACATCTGTTGACCATCGTTAATCACCACTGAGTGGGTTACCTAAAAACGTTGCCAACAGCAGTAAGGTTGCTACCTCTAAGCCACAATACAGCCCAAACTCACTCGTGTCACGGCCACGGAAATGGGTTCCATTATTGCCCATATATTTATGTCGTATTTGCTTAGTAGGGTGAGTTGAGAACGTAAAGTGGGACCAAGTTTACGCAACTTTCTGTTCTTGTAATGGTTCTCCGACCGCGGTGGACGGTGGGGTGGGCACTTGCTGGGGGCTCCGACCACTCGACTGATACTTTGTGGTGCTGTATCTTGGCCGAATACACTTTTTTCGCGTGAAACTTTGCATGCAGCCCACATTGGGCAAATACAACTACTAAGCAAATACTAAGCATAAATGTGTAACAGGAGAACTCATTTTCAGTGGACGATTCTTATGAACTTCTTCCTTTGAGGCTTGCGGAGTCACCACATAAAGATCTTTCAGAGATACTCAGATGTGCACCTTTTTGTGAGATGCTTCCCCCCACTCTCATTGCGATAGACCCTAAATGGGCTATAAAATTGAGCTGATGTTAATTTACTAAGAAGAAAGCGGCCCAGAGGAGATTGCACATAACGAGAGAGCACGGAGCTATGGCTCTAGCTTTGAATCCGCCCATGATCCTCTTGTAATAAATTTTTATTTTTCTCTAAAGATGTACTCGGACCATTCGTGTGGGGTATGTGAATTCAGAGTGGAGGGAATAGAAAACTCCCAGAATGCTTCGAACCAGCATCATTGTCTGAGAATGAAACCTCGGGTAAAACCGATGCCACGGAGCTGTTGCCCCTACCGCCAATACTCACAGCCCGCAATTTAGTTGAAAATTCAATAACAATCCACACAAGTGTTCTTCACTGCCGCTGCTCCCTATCTCAAGTACTCAGCATTTAAAGTAATCCCAGAAAATGGGAAAAAAAAAGAAAAAAAGGGGATCTCTAAAATCTTTTTGTTGGGTGTGACGGAATGGGTGCATGGTCCGAGGATCGACTTAGGCTGATTTCTGCTGTGAGCCGCAGAAATGACGCACTTCAAAACCATTATAAGCTGACTACTTCCGTCTCGATAAAAAGTCATAAGGCATTTTTTAAAAAATTTAATGAGAAAAACGAGGGCGGTATGTTTCGCCTTCACTTCGGGTCAACCACTGCTGTATCAACCCTTGGGGCTTATGAATGAGTTTGACAACTAATGATTTGTTTGAAAGATTAGGTAGGTTCATCAAAAAAGGGGAAGAATAAAAATAATGGAGAGTAATGGAAATACTCCAAAAACTTAATCAGTGTAATCAGTAGAGAAGGACGACGAAACGATAAATGAAAGTAGCGTTCATAGGTGTGTTGTTGTTTACTCGTAGGGTTAAGGTTTTGATAAATGAGTTAGATACGTATCGATCGGAAGATCGTGAGACTGCGGGATCTGCGCGTCTTCCTGGAAATGTGAAATCATGGAATCCCGGTTTCTCTTATCCTCCCGACTTGGCGGAACCTCAAAATCGACGCTTATCTGGTTCTTTTCCACGGTTTCACCTTACCATGGAAAAGCAAATTTTCCCATTTCTCAGTTGATGCGATCTCAGTTATTCATTTTCCACCGATGCCATTTTCTCGCAGTTCCACTGATTCCATTACTCTAAACGGTGTCTAATGGTTGTCGTTACAGGGTGCGGTTTTCCCTACTTGTTACCAGTACTTTTTAACGTATGAATACAGAAGAACAACTTTGTCATCACATTACAACCTTCGCACCTTTTTGTTCGGCGCCATTCAAAGCGTTCACTGCAAAACGGTTCCACATCAGCACAACATATAACATTTTGCATCAAAAGCCTATCACTTTTTCTGAGTGTACTAGTAAAAAGTTGAAGGGTTGCAGACTAATCGGAGAAGTCGTGGACTACTTTTTCGGCCGCTGTCCCATTGAGTTTTGTAGAAAAGCGAAAGTGAAGGCGGGATCAACTCGTTTCTGCACGGCTGAGAAAAAATCCTGATTATGCTAACGTGCTAGGCATGTAATTAGGTAGGCGCTAGAACTGTCCCACCGGCTAAGAAACGCGTAGCACTCCAAAGCGCAACCAGCTAGCAACGGGACCACTAAGCACTTGCCGCCGGCGAGGCGGCGCAGTTTGCGTGGCGCGGTGTCCTAGTTGGACCCACGACTCCTGAGGGTCCAGCCTGAGTCGAGCAAAATTTTCAAAAAATACGAAATCTCACCCGAAATCTCACGCATTAGTGTGGGAGGCGTGCTGTATGCCCAAAAATAAGGTTGTCAGTCGATAAATCGACGGCCACTATTTGAAGATCAGCTCATCTATAATCTGCAAAAGTGCGGTGGTGTCCTCGATTTGTCTAACAAATTTTCAGAAAGAAACGACTACCCCTCCAACCCAAAATGTGACGACCGATTCAAGATTCTTCAATAAGCCTGAGCCTGGTCCTGGCGCATACTAATTATAATCAGGTGGTGCATGATAAACCAGATATTTCTTACACACGTTTATTCCAAAATTAATCTGAATGGGATAACTAAATCCTGGAAGATGATGAAAGCCTTATAAAATAATTGCGGCTGCCTAATAGAGTAATTGCTGCGAGTTCTAATTAGCACCCTACCGATTTCTTCTAAATAACGGCAGTATCGAGAAGTGACCGACATATTTGTAAACAGAACCATCACTAGCCCTAATTATGCCTTACAAAAATTGTTGAAGACAGTTGTGGCGCCCAAAGAGGGCTGGAGTTAAAGGCTGAACCACTACGACGGACATTGCGGAGCCCGGTTGTGAACATGCGATTGCTAAGAATGTGTTGAAAAATTTTCTTCAATCGACATCATTCTTACTATATTGGTTAACACTCGAGGGAAGGAGGTGGGTACCCCATGGGGACAAATGATGACGCCGGCGCTCTCATCATGGCCTATCTGTGATTTTTTATGGAGGTATTTGGCAAGCTTCGTTCCCTTCGAATTATTACCCTTTCCAAATCGCCATGAAATAAAAGTCATTTTTTGTCAGGATTGTAATTACCATTTCCGTCGATTTTTATACTGCTTCCAATTGCTGTTTTTCCAGTTTTTTGAAGGTCAATCACTTCACAGATGCCGACATCTAAAAAAATTCTATCATCAATCTTCCGGCACTATTCAACTATCATTACCCATGACGCCGCGATTTGGTCAAAAAAAATTTTCGCTGAAACTTCGTCCATAGTGGTTATCTGGGGTGTTGATCACGATTATGCCACCCGTTTTTGTCGTTGGCGCCAAATTGGCGCGAAATGACGCAAACACATGCACAAACATGACTTTCTAATGCACTATCTACTAGCCGCATCTAGTCAAATCTAAGGCTCTCATTTTTTCCCCAATTTTATCCATTTCGAACGACGACATGACGGTGGGATTTGCGTTGATTGATCCGTCTTCAGGTGTCCATTAATCAAAAAATGTGAGCAGTACTGTACGTAGCTAGCACATCCTGCAGGTTAAGTGGTAAATTGTGCAGTGTAGTGGGCAACTGTTAGATCGTAGGGAAAGTTTTGACAAGTTTTCAATTTTAACTTCTAAAAATCATAACGGCTCAGTCCGCATCTTTTCCCATAGAATCAACACCGTTCGAATTGCTTCACTCTTGGCAACATGAGGCATATTTGCAAGCCCATTTTCAAAAAACGTCGACGATTTACATTAAAAAATCGTAAGAAAAGCGACTTCAGTTCATCATCAACACTACGCCATTAAAGGCACCTAATTTTGGAGTTTTGGCTGATCAACTTAAAATTCGAGTAAACCACTTGTTGCTGCACTTCTGAGATCAGGGACAAACCACTCCATCCAAACCTTTACCTTCACTCCTTGCAGTGCTCATATTTGTAGTAGATGCCTCCATTGCGGTTCGACCAAACTAGAACCCTTGAAGTGAAGTCATCCAAAAAGTATTCATTCTGCCTGTTCTTGAAATTGCCCTGACAGTTCAAAGACTACATGGATTCTGATAAAAATCTACACTCAGAAGCAATTGCTGTCGAGCTTAGTAGCAAAATAAGTATGATTCTCTGATCAGAGTTTTTAAAATTGGATTTATCATGGGAACGTGAAACTTTCTTTACAACCTCGAACAGCTTCTCTTCTACCGGGTGTCAACTTCAGTTGTAGTTTTTATGTTTTCCTTTTGTAGATAAATAATCAGAAAACATCAAAAACTGTGCCCTATAGTTCTGGAAGTGGAGATCTGCCACATGTGTTGAGAACGTTTCACAGGAATTTCAGCGTTTATTTCTTCAGGTGTAGAGAAAAGACGTGCAGCCAGGTGACTTCTGCACTTTCCAAGAAAAAGCGTCGAGCAGCGCGTGGAAGAAAAGAAAGTGCTCAGAGAAATTAAACCATTCCGAAACTTTGCATCTATACATGTCTGAATTTACATGCTGAACCCTTATTAAACGGTCATACGTTGAAATTGCCTAAAAATTGCCTAAACACCGACTTTTTTGACTTCATCTTCCTTCAGCCTGGCACATATGCCTTCCTCTAACGGGCCAAATCCTCGAAGCTTCCTAAACTGATGGTTCAAACTGTTGTAGGAGCGATTGTTCTTTGTTTCAAACTCACATTCCACGACCCTGGGTCGACTTACTTTCCTGGGGCAGTAGTTCCTTGGTCGACTACGTGGGCTGCACCCTTTTCGCACTGCCACGGTGCGCTATCACGGCGCTACACCTGCTCGAACCCACTTCGATGACACCCATTTTGCTCAGTTTACCAATAAGGGAGCCCAGATGGGTGGCGTCGGACTGGACACGAGCAGGTAAAGCGCTCTGATGGCTACTCGTGGCGGCGCGAAAAAGGTGCAGCGTGGATAGTTGTCCAAGGAACTGTTGCCTCTAAAGGGTAAGTCGACTCATCTGATTATAACAATGCCCTACAGTGTTGCAAAGCTGTTGTTGTGGTAAAGAATGGAGCTGATGTTGATGGCAGATGCCAACCAGCCATCGGTGTTGTGGACGAGGTAATGGAACGAAATGTTTATCATGCGTCTCAGGTAGTGCCTTATAAAAGGCGCCTATAAATGTGCCCTGATACCTGTCTTGTCCTCAAACTACTAACTCGAGGTAAATTTATTGTCTCCTTTGTAAGGCTTGCTGAAAAATTTCTACTTTTTTCATTTCAAATTTGAAGCTATCACAGGCAGAGGCACCTTCGGATGATCGTCATCTACCCAATTCGGCAACATGACGGCAACTCATATCTTACACAAAAAAAATAGTCTGGTTCAATAACAGCTGGCCTCTAACTGTTTTCAGTTGCTCCACCAATTTAGAAAAAAAGTTGAAAATCCCAGAGAATGCATTGCCCCTTCCTCAGGAGCCGGTTGAGGCGAATCACTCGCTTCCTGCCGTTACACGCAAAAATATTACGTGCGAAGGAACCCATTTAACCTAAAAAATTCTAATTCTAGGCTCCAATTTTCATTTTGAATGCGCTTACTTCAGGGGCATAGAAATAAAATTACCACAGCTTTACATTTGCTTATTTACTAATTTATTTGTGCAGCATCTGATAGACACACCACATGTGCTATGTACAGTGCTCCCTGAAAAGTACTAAGCCTGAATTGAAAATTTTCTAAGGTAGGCAACGTTGCACTTCTAGGAAATCAGTTTACGGCCAATTTAACGTCCGCAACAAACTTCTAGAAATGCTAGTAAAGATTTTCTCACATAGTAACTGGTTCCGTTCTTATAGTCAGCTTCATATGCCTGAAAAGGTCGTTTTCATTCCAATCTTCTAATGAAGTGGCTTCGATTCTACTAACTGGCCAACGCTGATGTGCCAGAGAGTGAAGCTAATTTCGTTTTTCAGATGGACGAGACTCGAGATCGGGTCTTCTGTTTGGTCACCTACACGGCGACGGCCTTCACTCTTATCTCGATTCTGGCCATGTCCTTGACCATTCCAATGGCCAACAACTACGTGTCTTTCATAAAAAGCACGGTTGAACGAGATTTGGATGATTGCCAGGCTAGTTTTTTTTTTTACTTGGGAAATGTGTCAGTTTCACACATTCTTTCACAAATCTTTTATGAATACGGACAATTCAGAGATCAATGGAGGAAATCCGTCTACTGGCTCCAGCTGGTGGCAAAACCGGAGCATTCCCTCATGTGGTGGATTCGGAAACACGATCACATAATCTCACTGTCGGAAAAAGGGAGAAAAGACAGGCTGCCGTCTGTCCTGGTTCGTTTTGACTGGCATAGGTGTCTAGACGCCGACTTGAAAAAAAGGAAGCCTGGTGACACCCAGTTTCGCTAAACGAGCTACGTGCAATAAGTGACATTTAGGATGTTGCCTACCTGGTGAGCCTGGTGTCCAAGGAAAGCAAGGCAAAAATGGAAGACCTGGTAGACCAGGAGCTGATGGAGCTCAAGGATTCCCAGGTCGTCCTCCAAGGGTATGTCCTTTTTCATAGAAATGTTTTTAAATTTTCGAAAAAAAATTCAAAGTTAAGGTTTGCGAACAAATTGCTCCTACTCCATGCAATCCATGCCCACCTGGACCTCCTGGACCACCAGGAATACCCGGAGAACCAGGTTTGTGTTCCCTTTCTAATATGTTCACAAGAACCTAGCGTCGTTTAATGATGTTGTTGAAGCATGCCGTGATCCCTGAGTGCCCAAATGAGGAATCAACGCCGCGCCAACAAGGCAGCGGGCAGAAGCCAGTTGGAGTGTTATGCGTGGGCTTGTATGCGCGGGAATGTGGTTCAGCCAGAACTAGTAGTATGCGGGGGCCTCAACGTCAATGGCGTCTAAATCACACCCTTCAGCCAGCCCCTCAAAGCTGTCTCTATACCATGAAAAGCGTTTTATGGAATGTGGTCGTGGTTGTGTCGATGCCTTTTTGGTATGATGCGACTCTGCAACCGATACAATCTTGGAGATCAATCATACATGCATTCCTAAAGACATAGCGAACAAGCATGGGCATTTCCTGCGCGCAACCAGATCTTTCTGACCATGCAAATGAAGACTTGTAATAGTAATCTGACTAATTGGCTATCTGAGATGTCAAGGTTGTCCTCGATGGCTTTAGTACTGCTTGTAATCTCATTTCTTGGAAGGAAGACATGGCAGCTATTGAATTTACCTACCGTTTTAGCAATGCAAGGAAATTTGAAAAAAAATAGGTAAACAGCTCCATTCGAAGAGAGGAGCGCGTCAACTTTATTCCGAGAACAACCTTATAAAGTTATGAGATAAAATGTATGGCGTTAATTAACCCTTTCTGTGAATGCGCCATGCGTTCAGTTCCATTCGGAATCGTGGGCCAGATGGATATGATTTGGCCGCAGTTGAATTGCGGAAGCCAGTCCATGCAAAGTCAGTGCTTTTATCCTCCCACACGAGTTCGTTACGAATTCACTTGTCCCTAAGAGACGGAATGCCTGTTTGGCCTGGGCAGGCATTGGTACGGATTTGATCTCCGGATCAGTAGCAAATAGGAGCGTTAACAACACCCTAAATTCTTCCGAAATGATCAAAAACTCCAAAACCCTTAAAAACTGTCTATTACACAGTTTCCTCAAAGAACAAAATTTCCAATGCTCAAAAAAATTCAAATTTACTCCCGAGCATGGATATGCTTGCCCTGTTGTTTCAACGGTTTCGGGGTGCGATGAACCCCCATAGGCACCGATGTTCTATGGCCCGTAGGTGGGGGCATGACTCGAGCGTGGAAATGGTTGCGATGAATGAAGACCGCACTGCAGCGAACCGGTTGTGGACGTCGCGGTCGCGTAGCCGGAACGCACCAAATGCCTCCGGAGCGGAAAAACCCGGCCGCTTACGTCATAACTTGCTGATTACTTTTAGTGTAAGGAGGTTCAGATCAACATGTTTATGTGTTAAGGAATCAACGGTGAAAGTGGACCACCAGGACAACCGGGAGCCAAAGGATTACCCGGACCAAAAGGACCTGACGGACCTCCCGGAGAGGCAGGAGCGAACGGTGAAGGAGGACCCCCTGGACAGCCTGGAGCACCCGCACGAAATGTTCCCGCTACTCCTGGACCTCCAGGACCGAAGGGACCTACGGTAAGGGGAAAAATATCATGAGGCATATGCATGATACTCAAGTATATATTTAGGGTGCCGCTGGAGAGCCGGGATTACCGGGATCACCAGGACCAGCTGGCCCACCCGGTCAACCAGGAAGTCGTGGACCCCCAGGAACCGATGGACTGCGAGGAGCAGATGGTCAACCAGGTCAACCTGGTCAGCCTGGAACTCCTGGACCAGATGGAGAAAGAGGTGAATTTGAAGGATTTCTATGGTTGGAGCGCATATGCGAATGATCTTTTCAGGTGTCTGTCCAACATACTGCTCTCGAGATGGAGGTGTGTTCTTCGAGGATGGATCCAGAAGGTAGATCAGCTCAGCGCTACCCTTCATCTGATTCGTTTAATAAATCTTTTACGAGATACTGTTGTTTTATTTCGATAAGCGGGGAGACCTGTGTGTATGTTTAAGATATAACCATCAGTTCCAATATGTGTGAGCCTGGACGACTTTTCTCTGAAAAATGGATAATGAACATAACAAATAGAAACCCCAGAAGTCACGTATCAAGAGGAAGATGTCTTCAGCACTGTTGACCGTCCCGGAATGCTTCACGCATTCCGCAATCACTTAGAATCGCAGAAGAGGTCAAATGGCCAACTAAGGCTCTCTGAGTTTCTTAAGATTTAGCCCAGCGTACAAGGGCTCGAGTCTCCTTCAACATCTATCACTCATAATCCTTGAAACAACGTTATGAGGATTTTTAGTAGTTCAATCAGGGATTCTGCTAACCCATCAATGCCGGAGGGATTATCCTAATGAAAAAGTCTTGCAGTAACGCGTGGAGTTTGGTCCTTAGAATGTATCACCTCTTATTACTCACAACTACTGTGTGCACTTTCATTAATGTATCTAAAACTTGAAGAATAAGGATCTTGGTGTCAAATAGTTCCATTCTGGGATGCACCATGCACTCCAGCGTGAGAGTCATAGTGGTACTTTGCGATTGGCTGTGTGATGACTTGCGCGGGGCTAGCCGATGCGAGAGCCCGATCTTGTACCTTCCCTTATGTGTTTGGTGGAATTAATCGGTGCCGAAAGGATGAGTGCTTCGACTAGGACATCGATAGAGGAGCTGATCCCGATGCGAATGATAATGCGCCACTTGTCACTTCACCATCCTTTCCATTACAATACACAGCAGTGGTCAAAAATATATGCAGTTTCGAATTTCGCCCATACCGTCGGGCGATGTTTTTCTTTCTCTTTCATCTTTCATGAAGGTATCACGGCAAGGGTTCAAGAAGGATGTTGAAAAATTTATTTAAGTGAAAAATCCAAAAAAACAGACCTTTAAAAATCGATCAGCCATAAAAAGCTCATATTAGGTTGTTTGAAATGGTTTCAGCGTTTTGTGTTACTATCTTTAGTACATCTATTGCTAATTGAAAATTCATTTTCTCTTGCGTCTCAGTAGTACAACCTAAAGAGAACTTTTGCGCTATTTGATGGTAAGATTGGCTTTTCACCACTGCTCGATGAACCCCGTTTCTCCAAGCCTTTCTGGAGCACGTCAAAAAAGCAACGGGTATTTTTCTTCAAGTACAAAGTGGGTCAATCCGCAGTCGAGACAACTCGACAAATTAACCAGATGTGTGGGGTCCAATAGCGTTGGAGAAAGCGCGAGCGACAATAGCACCGAGCTCAACGGATTCCGTTCTGGAGATTTCGGCCTTGAAGAAAAACCTCGTAGCGGTCGACTTAAAGCAGTACCTGACAAGGATCTGGAAGCGTGTGTAGGCTGACCCATTCCAAACAGTTCGAGAGATTGTAGAAAAGCCAGGCGTTGGCAAGCCACTGTTGCGGGTGATCTGAAACTCATCGGAAAGGTGAAAAAACTCGACAAGTAGGAGCCCCACAATTTGAGGCGGGGGGCACGTCTCGAGGTCTCCTCTTCAGTGCTTTCGCGCGACAGAAACAGTTACCTGCGATGGAAGGTGGGTCATGTATAATAACAGGAGACGTTCCGGACAGTGGTTGGATGCCGACGGACCACCGTGGCAAGTTCCAAAGCCGAATTCGCACGAAAAATTAGATTATGATCACAATGTGGTGGTCATCGGCTGGTGTAATCCACTATAACTTTTTGTCACCAGGCCAAACCATCACAGCAGCGTCCTACTGAGAAGAAATCGACGATATGTGTCGAGAATGGCGTCAGCTGCAGCCAGCACTAGTCAACAGAAAGGGTCCATTTTGCGTGACAATGCCCACTCACACGTTTCACAAATCACTTTTTCCAAATTAAACGAATTGGGGGTTAAAGTTCTACCCCACCCGCCATACTCTCCAGATCTTCCACCAACCGACTATTACCTTTTCAAACATTTTCGGAGCTTCCTTGTTGGAAAATACATCATCAATCATGACCAGACGAAAAAAACCGCGGATTCTGTGGATTCTGGACCAGCCAGTTTTTTCTTTGATCTCTTAGGCTAGGGCGTTATTGCGATTCATTTAGAATCATGACAGCTCTACAGCATGGAGGCGGGGAGCTGACCATTTTTAAAGTTTTCCGTTAAAGGCACCGGGAGGGGGGCAAGGGCGAAATAACGTTTACAAAAACAATGGCGTCTGAAAACAAACATATGGGTTCGGTAGATACAATGTGTAACGAAACCGGCGTTGACAAACGCGCTATAGGGCGCTATTTGCCCCCAGGGCGCGCTTCCGTCCGAACTGCAAGCTTCCATGGCCGAGCCACGCTTCGTTCATTTTGAAGCTTGTCTTCGGCCTGATGTAACCTTAGTTTGAATTATTTCCTCTTTAGACTGTTTTCTAGTGACAAATTTTACTTGTTTACTTATGGATCTTCTTAATTGTGCATTTCTATACCTAAAAATCTCAGAAGGGTCAAACAAAGTCGGGGGGAGACGCAACTTTGCGTCGACGTCGAAGCTCCTTTCCCTTACTAGGCTTAGGCTAAAATTTATACCCCCTCCTCCCACATTAAAAAGCATCTGTCAAAGCATAGGTCTCATCTGCTTTAGCCCAACCCTAGGAAGGGAAAGAAGCTTTGACGAGGGTGGAAATTTTGCGTCTCCCTCCTCCCCCGACTTTATTTGACCCGTAAGTACATCTAGAAACAATATAAGAAAGAACAAAGTAAAAACGAAAAGGAAAAAACGAGTCTATAATAGAACCATCTTCTTTTGGCACCATGCCAAGGCGTCAAATTGGCGAGTTTGTGCAGTGGCGGCCACTCAAACTCGTCCACACTACGTCTGTTCTACAGTAAGCCAAAATTACCCCCTCCTGGTGTCTTTAAAGACACCGGAAGGGGGTAATTTTGGCTTACGGTAGAACAGACGTAGTTCGGACGAGTTTAAGTGGCCGCCATTGCACAAACTCTCCAATTTGACGCCTTGGCATGGTGCCAAAAGGAGTTGTTTCTATTATAAATTTGTTTTTTCCTTTTACTTTTTACTTTGTTCTTTCTTATATAGTTTCTATATGTACTTACATGAATGCTAATGTAGTTGGGAATAGCTACTTTACTGCGCTGGGAGTCAGGTGCTACAACTAACGTTGGCCAGCGGCCCGTCTCCTACAGCGGACTACTCGGAAAGTAAGAGTGTTGATGCGAATGGGATGCGAGTACACATCGCAGCGTCGCGCATTCGAATCCGGGATTTTTCGCCAATTATCGCTTCTGACCCTCAGTGTTCGTTACAAAGTGCTCACTTCTTTGCATCTTCCTCTTGTGTCGGACCCCTTCAGGTTCATCCAAATAAAATTTCCAACCCCCGTCCTGCACCCTACTGAGCTGAACCGAGCTTTGTTTCACTAAGTGGCAGTTACATTCGAATCGAAAAATGGATGGAATAAGTAAGCGTCGACCAAAGTTACGAGAAGATCAGATCAGCAAATATTTTTGACCGCTACTCTTTGTTGGTTGGAACATTAGTATAGAAAGGATTCCAGAGAAAATATCAAGTCCGCAATCATTGGAATCAAATTCAATTTTTCTCTGCATTATAATCGAGCAGTGATAAATGGGGCTGCCACTTTTTGCCCCGAGTCCCAATGTGATTCAGAAGAAACTCTGCAAACTCCGCATGCTGTAGGAATAGAGAGAGGATCCATCAAACCTTTGCGTTCACCCCGGTGGTTCGAAATCGCTCAATGACCCGCTTTGACGGGTTTGTTAATTTCAATCCACTCCTTTCTGATTTCCATAAATACAAATAATTTCTTTTCTATTCCGAAGCAGGAGCAACGGATGCTCATGCCAATATCCCCCTCTTAATGCATGACCTACCTGATCCTGAGCAAGAAGCCCCGAATGGCTTTGCGGGCATTTCTCCCCATATCCATGCGATTCTTGAGAGTCCGCCTTGCATGAAGTTTCAACAAAAGTCTTTGCGACGGCAGAAAAACTGGAGTGATGAAACACCTCATCGCATCGTATTCATCCGCTCGCCGTTTTCATGAAAAGGCGTGGCTTACCCCAGGCATGATATCGCATCGTTCATTTTTTAAGAGTAGCTTCCAACATGGGCTGTTTCCAGTCGGGGGCTCCACCCACTTCATGCCTAAACCTGGCCTTCTAGCTCGTGAGACACGCCCACCACAGGCCAACAGAAAGAAATATCTACTATGGATATAAAAGGCTTAAAATGGAATACGCTTAAGCCGCCTCACACACATTCGTCACCAACCATTACGTGTTTGATGCCTGCTGTCTGCTGTTGCTGAACTGAACTTCGTTTAATGTCGCCTGAACACATTAGTCAGCCGGCTGATGAGGCAGGAGGTCCCGACCGTGCTATGTTTGAGAGAGTGTTCCTTCGCCGGTACTCGTTATTGTTTTTAAGTCGTTTAATGTGCTAGGGTGTGTGCGTCGTCGCCACCACCCACGGAAGTGGATTCGAAGTGGTCGGACTTCCAGTGAGTTTGGTCGACTCGTTGAATCCAGTTCCTCCGCCTCTGCTTCCTCTCCGAAAGCTCATCATAAAGCCTCCATGACGGCTGGTTGCCTCGATCTCTTTCTCTTCTTTGCCCCCCATTTTCTCTCCCAGTGACTTCCTCTTCGTTGCATTTTTCGTCGTAATTGTAGCCTCTTCTTTATGTGAAATTTCCCTCGATTCATAGGATGGACTTGGATCGGCGAGAGCGGGCCTACCGCTTTGTCGCCTTCTCAGCCGTCTCCTTTTCATTGGTTGCCATCGTGGCAGTTTTCATTACGCTACCTATCGTCAATAATTACATCAATTCGGTTCATGCAAGAGTTCAAAGTGAAATGGAGCTTTGTAAGGTGAGATACCGTCGTCCTTTGAGTAGCGGATTTCTTTTTCTTGCGCTTTCGGCGTCCTTTTTAAAGCTTAACGAGTTCAGCTGTCTGCACGAGACGTCATGATGGAGGTGGCTGAATATCGTTCACTGCCCAAATCACTTCTTCCTTTGCTCAATCATCCTAAAAATAATACTCGCCAAAAGAGACAGGTTGAAGCGGGGTCTTGCCAGGGTAAGCGATTGATCCCCTTATTTTATGTTTCAAAGTTTTATACCAATTTTCTTTTCAAACATTTCATCTGCGTCTCAAAAGTGGGCCCGTCACGTTGTTTCAATATAAAGCCCTATTTCGTGATTATTTCGTGCCACTACTGGCTTTGAACTTCCCTTGCTAAATTATATGCTTTGTTCACCAACCATTTTCCCAGCCGGAATGCTGTCCTTCGACAGCAAAGGCTGAAACGCCTGCTGGCAGAACATAATAGCCGTTCACGCTCAATTTGGTTGCACGCGAGCGAATAAATTTAATACAAAACCTATCACAACTGATTTTTTGGATTACGGTATGCAAGGTATGTATGTTTAGGATGCTGTCTACCTGGATTGCCAGGACCTGACGGTCCACCCGGTAAAAATGGTATGCCAGGAAGACCGGGAGCACCAGGTGCACCTGGATTCCCAGGAAGACCTCCGGCGTACGTATAGTTCATCAATAATTATATTTACCTACATATTTTTTGTTATATTTGCATGTACTTCCAACTTTTACGATTGAATTGGTCTTCATTACAAAAAGGGGATTTTTCTGGAAAGTATTTGTTCTAATAATGTTTTTAAAGAGTGTGTGAGGAAGTGACGGCACCACCATGCAATCCATGTCCTCCCGGAGAACCAGGACCTCCCGGACCTCCTGGTGATGCTGGTAAGTGATCGAGGCACATTTTTAACCTCCACTTTTCACAGTGATTTAATCTCGCTGGAAATTTTTCTATTAAAATCTTAAAGCTAACGTCATCATCTATTCTGATGCACTTAAGGTAGCCCTGGCCAACCTGGACATCCAGGAAGAAATGGAAATGACGGTGCTCCTGGACCACAAGGTTTGTTATTCGAAAATTAAGTCGTGCTACTCAGCTCATGTACTTCTTTGCAGGACCGCCTGGACCCCCTGGACCACCCGGAGACAATGGCAGAGATGGACCACGTGGAGAACCTGGACGTCCTGCTTTCAGGTGAACAGCTTTTCGTGACGAGGGGAAACAAATTTTGTACGACTCAATTTTCAGCACACCTGCCATCCCTGGAGACCCTGGAACGCCTGGAGAACCTGGACCACCTGGATTACCTGGAGATGCTGGACAAAGCGGTACGTCTTTAGCAGAAATGAGCTCAGAAGATTGAAAGTGTAGATTGTCTGAGGTGAATATGTTCAGGTCGACCTGGATCTGACGGACTTACTGGTCCACAGGGCCCTCCTGGTCCACCCGGACCTCAAGGACCACCTGGAGAAATGGGACCTCCTGGACAAGCTGGACAACCTGGACCACAAGGAGAACGAGGTTTGTTTCCTAAACTGTCCGGCTACCATATGGGGTCTAAAATAACGTTATTCTAGGTATTTGCCCCAAATATTGCGCATTGGACGGAGGTGTGTTCTTCGAGGATGGCACTCGAAGATAATTTCGATAACAGCGGTGATAATGGACTTAATCCGCCGCCCGAGTACTGTCTTGTTCATGTGTCTTTCTTCAAATGCAAATGCCTTCATATCGTTCTTTTGTGGTATGCTTGTTCATGTGTATGTATGTGTGTTGGTATCGCTGCGCTCCGATTACGGGGCTCTGGTTTTCTTCTTTATTCGTCAGGGTTTTCAGCCAACCCCCACACACTTTGCCACTTACGGCGAGCAGCTTTTTCACTCTCTACCCCCGCGACGCAATCGTAGCACTTGAAATGCTGTTTTGTTCATAAGGGCGGCTTCTTTCGGTGGGTAACTTTCCCTCTCATCCGACGTGTTCTGGAGGAATCGCGCAAACGGAATAGGCATTAACTCTCTCTCTCGCTCCGCATTCCCAGTGTAATAATTGTAACCATAAGTGTATATTTGTAAAGTCATCTAATAAAAATATAGGATACTATGAATCGGCTACCACAGAGCATCCACAATTACATAACAATCGTTCAATGCCTGATCATCTACGATTTCTTAAAATCACAAATAAAAATACCTTGTTAGTCAATTAATTTCCTCCTGGATAAGCCGTTCATGGATGTTCTATTTCAAGTTCTGAAGGCGCAATCCCGACAACGCAATTTGCACAATGAACTGCAACGGCTCCTGTTTTTTAATCAGTGTATCCATCATTTCGAATAAGTGTTTGATTTAGTGGTTGAATCCAGATAAATGGAAGACTTGATCTATTCTGTGGCGCGATTCGTGAATAGCACAAGGTGAAAACTGAACTGAAAACTGGAATCTTCTTCCCAAATACGTGCCGATCTATGCCAGATTTCGTTTTAAATCCATGCCCAGTTGTGTATGCCATTGAAAACAGCATTAGGGTTAATATGATTACTGGAAAGTCTTTAAAAGAAGTCACCCAGATGAAAACTATGGGCCTAGGAAGCTTATGTAAGGCAAAATTCTAAAGCGCGCCCTAAGCTGTAGGGACGGCGTAACGGCTATTAGCTGACACCTTTGAATGACAAACCCCGCCTCTAGGCAACGTGATTTCTGGTTGGCTACGATGAGAGCGGCCAAGGACATGCGGCAGGATCGAGGGTATTGCGGCGCGCTTTCACGGTTTCAGCTTGAAACCCACTCTCAGAAATAGATACTGCAGTATTTCCAAACATTCCCTTCTGTTTACTTGGCAACACGCCAATGGAAATCTCGTCCGGACTATCTGCCTCTTGACGGAAAGGTCGTCCGTGTTGAGAATCAACGGTATGTAGGGGGTCCTATTTCTTGGGTCTTTGACTATTTCCCACCGTTTTTCTTCACAGTCGTATTACTAAGCACTACTTCTACTCGACCTCACCTTACCACAACTCATGACATTTTTCACTGTTCGTCCGAATTTCGCCTATCGCTGCCTTTAAGTTCCGTTTCACACCCCTCAAGTCTTTTGTGCGTCCTCGAAAGTCATCAAGAATTCAAGAACTTAAACTTTTTCCCGTTGCTTAGAAAGTAATAGAGAACATAAACACTGTAAGCCCTTCTAACAGCCAGTTTGGATGTTTGCAGAAGACGCTGTGGCACCTCTTGAAGCACCTGAAGCACTCCCGTCGAATAGAGATAGTTTTTGACCTTCACATCACTTCAACCTCGTAAAAGGGAGAGAGAAAACCTCACGTGTGAACATCTCCCTTTTTTCGCTTTTTCGAAGGGGAGGGTCCTTCAAAGGTCATGAACTTTGCATTCACATATACAGGGTTTAATGATGTGCCAACAACGGTTTTTTATGTGAATTTCGCCCTACTTATCGCCGTGAAAGGGAAGAAATCGTTCAGCATCAGCGGAGCCTTCATCTATGAACGGCGTAACCCTGGAAATAGCAAACAAGAACCATTGCTCGGTGTGGAAATGTTGGGTGTAGCTGGTAGACCTCGATACGGATGTGACTCCTTAGTAATCCACTGATCTCCATTATTAATATTTCGTGGGAAAATTTTGAAAATCTTTAAAGCAGTCTCTGAGCCATCCACGGTTGGAACATCGACATAATGTGTCGACTGTTAATCCTTCGCTTACCAAGGCTATCAGTGAAATCTTACTGGCCTAAGTCTTACCCGTTCACTTGTTCGGAAACATGAATCGAATTGAGATGGAGCTCTCCAAAAAACGGACGACAAGGCGAGGCATTCGAGTGAGTTTAGACGCCAGAGAGCTGGGAGCTGAGGAGCAAAGAGCAACAGTCACGTGGTCAGGGACGCAGAGTGCGAAGCATGCCATCATTGGTCGTGAAAATTCGAAATCTGACCCCTGACGGCTGTTCAAATGTTCTGGCGGGAAATGTGGCGGGAATTCAAAAGGATTGCGCTTCTTCCAATTTTTCGATTTCTGCTTCAAACAAACAGAGGAAATTCCTCGATTCTTTTCGTGTTTCTATTCACTTAGTGTATCCATAGAGTGGTTTTAATAGGAATAATAATCATAGAATTTTCCTGGACGATTCCTCTGAAGCCTCTGAAGAAACGAAGATGGTCAAAACCAAAGGCCAATAAGGTTTCTACTACTAATCCAGCATGGCAAAAAAGGACAACTGTCCAAAACATTTTAAATGTTGTGCCTGGAGCTCTAATTACCGTGATCCAGCACTTCACAATTTTTATCGTACCTGGTCCCATGGCTGCCGGAGAAACTCTCTTATTCGGAGTCAATTATGACCGTGTATGGATCAAGCACGAATAAAACAAGCATTTTATAAAACTGTACTGATGTGTTGTGCATTTCTCCCCTCTTGGTTGGTCTTGTTTGGTAGATGATTAGAAGGTGTCGCCTGAAAGGAGTGAAAGAGTTCTGTTTTTATCAGAACCCATCCTCACCCAGTCCGTTTACCTCTGATTCAGGAATCCGGGCAAAGGTACAGTTTGTATTCGCGTCGTAGGTTCATCCTCTCCCACCCCTTACGCCTGCCACAGGAATGGCGGAAAAATGAAGTCAAGTGAGGTGAAAAAGTTACGAAGCACCTGTTCTATGTTCTTCGCAGCTGCGTTTCCTGGTACATCTCTCTTGAAAGGACGGTTAGTTCCAGATAAGGATCAAAAGAACATCTCAAGCTGCTAATCGGGCGTCTACGGAATGCCGAGCCTTTCAACGTGAAAAAGTCATCCTTTTCTTCATTAAATTAATTAAACTTTTTCCAGATGCTTTATCCAGTAAAGAATCAAATCTAAGGCCACCAGTCAAGATGCCACAAAGGTATGCTCACAAATGAGAACTTCGAGTTCATCAAAAACTCGTTTTATACCCCAGATGATTCTGGATAATAGCCATTTATGAAAAGAGCGTCAATCTGTTAACTGAAAGCAGAACGTTTGCTCTGTTTTTTTTTCTGGGAATTCCTGTAGTTCCTGGAAGTTATGTGGTTCACATGCTTGCGAAGCAGGGTCGATGCCCTTGAATAATGAATAAGCCAGATTTAGTTATGGAAACTGGATAGCAGGTGTTGCAGTGACTAAGAAGAAGAAGTTTTTGCTGTTAGATAAACGTGGGAAACAGATTCGTTTTGGGAAGACTGGTCATGTCAATGGAGAAACACATAGAAACACTCACTTCAAGGCCTACAGGTCATACAAAACCAGTTTCAGCAAACTCATCACCCATTCGCCTTACAACGTATCACATTCGTCTCTTTGACGACTCATTGACGACTTCTCATAGCATCTAATGGGAGTTCAACACAAAAAAAACTGGTAGATTAAAGGCGCCGGCAGGGGAGCAAGGAAGGAAAGCTTTCTTTTCCCCACACTGTTGTCTCTAAACGAGCGCTTGTACTCAGAAAAAAGGTGTAGCGAAAATCGCATCCGAAAGTGCGTCTTTGGGGCGCTACTGCTATTTCTGTACGCTTCCCCTCGAATAGCATGCCTCACTCGGGCCAACACCGCTGTCATTTGGTGTCTCGTAGGACGAAATTGATTTTATTCATGGTTATCTTAAACTTGTGAAACAGCAAACAGCCACAAAAAAACTTGATTCTGGAAGGGAGAATGAGCGAAAGAATGAGAAAAAAGTGTGATTATAATAAATAAAAATGTCCAATAAATTTACACTCGACGTTTGGTGATGGCGTCGTGTATGCAAAGTAGTAACGCACTGCAGGCCACTGCAACCCATACCGTAAGTCAAAATTGTCCTTCCCCCTGTCTTCAACGGTTCTGTGACGCAAGCTCGTTGGAAATGTTCATGCTTAAAGACAGTGTTCGGGATAATGTATGTGACAGGGAATCACATAAGGAGGCATTGAGTGAAAAACTACGGGTCTGGAAGGCCTATGCATGGCGAAATCCCCCGCGGAAGGCGCCCCCTTGAGCTGTGGCGGAGGCGGCCTCGTCAGGACAAGCCGCCTTGGACAAGGGCAGCCCGCCTCCAGGCGACGTGATTAGTGGTTGGTCACGGTATAGTTGGTCAAGGAGATCGGCAGGATTGAAAGTATCGCTGGGCGCTTTCTCACTTTTAGCTTGAAGCTCATCACATGAAAATAGATGCTGTCTCATTTCCGAACATCCCTTCATGTTGACGTCTTGGTAATGCCAATGGAAAACCTATGCGGATTACCTGCCCCTTGACGGAAAGGTCGTCCGCGCCTAGAACCAACGGTGGGAAGAGGTCCTATTTCTCGAGTTTTTGGCCATTTCCATGCGTTTTTTCTCCACCGTCCTGATACTAGACATCTCGGCTTTCATATTCACTACTTCTTTAACTTTTCGTCCGGATTTTCCCGAAAGCTGCCTTTAACATTTGAGATTGTGGTAGTGACATTAGCCAACGATGTACCCCCTATGCAGTAATAACCATAATCTTCCGAATAAATCAAGGAAATATGGGGAATTCAACCCAACCACTACATCCCCCGAGGCTTTTCCGCCCAGAAGCGGTCACCTAACTCCCTTTCTATAGCACTTTTTTCATTAGCTGTGATCTTCCTAAGAAAAGCTATTCCCCCACCTGCCATTCTTATACTCATTCTTGTCGAAAATGGAAAATGACTTTGAAGATTGCATTTTTTGGAAGAGTTTAACCAACGTGCAACCTTTGAAGCCCTCCAAGATTCATTTCGCATCCTGTAATCAACCGATTCCTCTTTAGTTAGTCAGCGCCTAATGCACCGTCGCTTATCTCTTGCGCTGAACACGACTCGGCTCGGTAGTGATTACGGTATACCTTTGTGACAGCTGCGTAATAAATAGTCTCGTTATAAATGAGGTATATAAGCATTATCATACTGATCGTAGACGGGCACAGAAGGTATCCCTTTGGCTTGAAGCAGCCGCAGCTGTACTTATCACTTTTCATCGGTTCAATCCGTTGTCCGAGTGGGAGTGTGTTCAAAAGAAGACGACCTTCGTTAGGCGACCATCGCTAAAATGTCGGTTTTAAGCCAAAAAACTAGCCGTTCCGCGACCGCGCACTCATTATCCGCGTGTGCGGTTTGACTCGTGGTTGCTTAAGCAACTTGTCATGACAACTTGGTGGACATTTAATACCTTGAGCTCGACTACTTTTCCAGATTGGCCGAAAAGCTGCAAATGAAAAGCGAATCTTTCGATGATGAATAATCGGGTATCAGACCGAAAGCTTTGTATGGGCCACCCATACACTACCTGTTCGTTAATTGGAAGGGTAGAAAAATATGGATGCTCGGAGACGGTCTTATGACCAGCTGGAGCCAGCCGATACTCACTTCTCCACTTGAAACCACCTCAAAAATTGCAAGATGGAGGTCTGAGTTATCCTCGGGCAATAAGTCTCTTGTGGCCCTTAACGCAGCACCAGTATATGGGCATAGCTAGATGATGATAAGGTCCTGACCCATTCGACAGCAGAAGTGAGAACCGGCTTCTTTGGCCTGTTACGCTAGCCAAGGGGTATGTATACTTTCAAGGATCTTTACTTCTGCCTTCCATTGTTGGATTTGTGGTAGAACTTGTTTTTCCAAGGCATGAGACTTTCACCATGGAGAAGAGAAAAAGTAAGCGGATCAAAATTGGTCCACGTCCAGACAAATGCGCCTGACCTATACGTCACAGAGCAGAATAGAATCGCCTTCGCTCGAAAACAGGGACAAAAACATGTTCCTGCAAAGAGGTGAAATGTTCCTTGAGACGCTCTGCTGAAAAAGTTTCAGCGAAAATAGGTTTGTCTTAAACCTTTGCAGATCACTGCCATTTGGTGATTGCAATGAAATGTTGCCCCACTACTTGGAATCGAGAGGATTTGAATTGCAAAGAGCGGTTTATCACTCAATTAGCCCTATGAAATGGATTTTCCCACCCACAAAGTAGGTTTGATTTTCCCTCTCAGTGGAATTCTTTCTTATAGGCATAGGCACTTTGCACACTGCTTGGATAGTAAAACCCCAGAATCATCATTTTGTAACAAAATAGTAAAAAAAATTAGAAATATTTTCTCAAAGGCATAAAACTTGCACACTAAACAGTTCCTTTACCTCGGAAATTCATCAATTTTGTAAAAAAATAAAAATGAGAATTTCCGCTGGCACATTATTACAGGTTATGTTTAAAATGCTTACCCAGGGTTTTGCGTCGGAGGCGCGCACTAACTTTTTCCATGAAAGTTTCTGAAATCCCAAAATATTATACTTCAAGTGGAAATAGCTGAACTAATTTTCACACATAAAAGATTTAGGATTCTGATCACAAATACAACCCACGCTTTGGCTTCGGTGCCAAACCGGGGTAAACTCGGAGTTCTAGCCATTCTGAGCTAAGGTGATGAACTCTTATAGCTACATAAGAGTAGGGACTATAGAAGCTGCGGTACGGCTGGATTCACTGTTTTGGATTCACAGCGCTTTTCTAACAACTGTGCAGGAAGAGATCATCTTATCTGTTTTCCCGTTAGATATAGTTTTCGTGGTTCCTTTGGGTCACAGTATCGGTGAAGAACGACAGGCTTTTTCACATTGCACTCAAATACGCCGTGAAAAGGTCATACTAGTGGTAAGAGTCCTGAATAATCCTTTTATGGAAGGGTTTTTAGCTAATTTTTGCTACCTTTTTTGCGCTGGTTTATCTTTCTTTTTCCTGTTCTCTGGCGCGTCTTCTGGCGCATACAAATAAATAAATAACTCTCTGAGAAACTTGTTGCATCAATTGCCGATAAACACAGAGTGGGCGAGCTTTTGCAAGGAACTTTTTTCATTTTTGACATATCTTTTTGTAGTGGACAAGCTTTAATTGCACTTCAAATACCACTTTTCGCTCTCGCCTTCCCTAATTGATCTAATTTTCGTCGTCTGATCGACCTGTAGTTTCTGAGGAGCCTGATATTCTAAAATAGAAGCAATTTCACAAGCTTTCCCATTCGCAAATATTCACAAGCGAGCAGCTAATTCACTTCGCGGAAGCTGACCGCTGTGCGACCGCTCGCTCATGTGTTAGATATGAGATAGTCATACTTGCTTGTTCTTTCAATGCCTGAAGTTAATGAAAGTTGCTGCGATGAGAGGCTGCTTTTCCCTTATTACCAACGGAACCAAGGCGGCCACATAATTTTCTAGATTTTCAACTTCTTGCCTTCAGTCACCGAAGAAAGTCGCGGATCGCAAATCGCGTGCGACTGTTGCATGGACCTTAATGCCCGAGGCGGTCGAAAAAATGCAAACACTCGTCTTTGAGTGGTGCATCCGGATTTTCGATGCTATCTTTATTACGACTAATTAATGAACTAAACTTTGTCCACATTAACAATGACTCATATGTCGGTTCTAACGTTTTTATTGCTTTATTTGGAAAATCCATGAAAGGTCCAGTTTTGGCACGGAGTGTCAGATATTTGGGTGTCCTTGTCAATATCTGATGCAATATTTTTTAATACCAAATGTAATCCGCGAAGTTCATAGACGGGAGCCAATATGTACCGACTTCTAGCTGACACACCAAGTGTTGGGGCAATTCATTGGAGGAATGGACTTACTGGATACAAAGGCAAAATTATCACTCAGAGGCCTCGCCCCCCCCCCCTCCCCCCTCTCCTCCCCGACGAGAATTTGGGGAGCTGTATCTTAGCCGAATTCTCACTTTTTCGCGTGAAACTTCGAATGCGACTCATACATATTAGGCGTACACAATGTAAATATATGGGTAATAAAAAAACTCATTTTTCCGTGGGCAACCCTTTGTGTTCTTCCATACAATGCTGCAGGGAAAAAATGCTTTCTCATGTCTCCAAATGTTAGCCATTTTTTCCTTCTTTTCTAGTTGCAAAGCTACTCTTTTTTGCCAATAGAATAGACTCTTTCAGCCTTCGAGTCTTCTGGGCGTATAATGAAATGCTTTTCTCCGCCATGTAAGGGGGTGCAGCATGCACTTTTGAATCACTTTAAGATCACCATCAGCAGCAGTGATATTGAAAGAAAACCAGAAAGCAAAAAAGCAGGTTACATGTTCAACAGAATCATGTAACACTGTAATTGTGGCAAATTGATGACGATGTCGTGCCCACTAGCTGATTAATGACTCCCCACGAGATCTTGTTCTTGTACGTCGGATAGCCGACGCAGAGGCTGTTGCCAAGTCGTCTGAAAGAATGCACTTAACCGGGATCAGAGGCGACAAGCATTGGGTAACCCCGGTGTAGAAATTTGAGCTGTTTTAAAAAAAAAATACCTTATCACACGTTCCAGTTCGGATCCATCACAAGGAAAATAGGTTGGGGTAGACCTTCAAGCGCATTGAATAGAAGTATCAGTCACGACAGAAACGAAACACATTTTTGATAGAGCAGGCAAAATCCTCCCGAATGATTTATAAAGCAATGCTTAGCAAGGGTTTCAAAAGGAAAAATCACATTCTGAGTAAATGTGAGTTCTTTTGGAAAAAGGAATTTAGAAAAAAACGACGCGACTTCCTGATCAACCAAGTTTTGGAAAGCAGAAGAGGTCGGGGCTAGGTACGGGACACATGACTGGTTGATTTTCCTGGTGAAATATGATGTTTTAATTAATTGCCGGTTCAGCCAAGTTTTGTCGACTGGACCTACCTCCTCGCCAGCCAGAATATCGGCCCCATTCCAGAATACTCAAAAACTAAACATCAATTTTTGTAAAGCAGAAAAATCTCTTTCAAATTCGACGATAATTCAATGAGATGGCACGAAAACTTGTAACTTTATAAGAAAAATATTTGAACGAAAAAAAGGACATTACTTAGGGAACATATTGAATCTCAAAAACTGTGATAGCGGCCCAGTTGACATTATTGTGCATTTTATTTTTTCAACAGAAACTCAGAAAATCCGGTCAGTGATGTTTCGCGGTCCCTACTCATTACCTCATTACCTGTACTTGACGTTTCATCACTCTTTCAACTGACTGGTTGAGCAAATTTTCTTGCCTTGTTGAAGAAATTGCCAAAAATGATCGAATTGTGGGGGAAAAAATAAATGTGGAAAAAGAGCGACCCGACTTCTCAAGCGATCAATCGGTAGAACTTGCAGAAGAGGTTGGGGCTAAGTACGGAACACACGATTGGTTAATTTTCCTAGAATAAAATATACTGTTTCAGTCACTTGCCGGTTTGATCGATTTTTGTCGGCCGAACCAACCACTTCGGCAGCATGAAAATCGGTCCCATTGTGACGATCACAGAAAATGAGTATGCTGTTTTATAGAGCAGAAAAATCTCCTTCAAATGATACATGAGATGCTGCAAAACTCTGTAATTTTATAGGAAAAATTTTCGTTGGAAAAAGAAGACGTTACGCATGGAATGACCCATTATAATCAGATCGGATTTTTTTTATCGGACAACTGGAAGGCCAATATCAACGAAAAGGAAGCGGTGCAGTAAATCATGCATGAAATTCAACTTTAATTCCTATTCGCGGATATCTTCCTCGTCTTGAAATTTTGCGATTATGATAGAATGTTTTCGACGAATTCATGTATTTCTTATCAAATCGGATCGACTCTGGAGGCCGTGCAAGTGCGGCTCTCTGTAAAGCGAGAATGTGAGAGTGACCCGAAGAAGACTGACTGAGACGTTGGAGACCCGAAAAGGAGATCATGAAATGACCCAATATAATAAAATCGGATTTTTTTGTTGAAGAACCGGAAGGCAAATATGGACGAAAAGGAAGCGGTGCAGTAAACTATTATTATATTTTCCTCGTCTTGAAATTTCGCGATTACGATCGAATGATTTTGACGAATTCATGCATTTTTTGTCAAATCGGATCGATCCTGAAGATCGTGCAAGTGCTGCTCTCTGTAATGCGAGAATGTGGGAGTTATCTGAAGAAGACTGACTGAGACGTTAGTGACCCGAAAAGTAAATGAAAAATTCAATAATACAAGGAATAATTAGCCAGCTTCCTCGAGATCTTCCTTGGATTCAAACCCGCTGTCGATATTTTTACTGGAAATTCAAATTTCCCACACCAAGACATCTTAAAGCCGTATACAGCATCACAGCCACAAACTTTTATAATTGATTCGGAGTGTTTTCTGGAAATTCTTCTATCCATGTCGCACTCCATTCTACCATCCAGGGTTGTACTGTTATGGCAATCGCTTCTTTGGAAATCAGGGCAGTTTCTGCTCGCCGAAGTTGCAACCAGATTTTCGTGCGAACCACTATTCCAGGATAAGAAGCAGTTGTTTGCAGTGCTCTGAATGCTTTGTTGGCTTCGAACAAAGAAAACGAATGTGTGTTGGGCGAGGAGCGACAGAGTCCCCTAAGTCAAGACCCTGAGCGCGCTCGGTGCTCCAAGAAGATGAGAGCAGTCTACCACTTGCTCTGGTCGAAGAAGCTCAGGTTCCGCATCTTCATCCTTCTACTACACCGTTCCTTCTCGTGAAACAGGCAGCTATCGTGCTTCCTTTTAAATGTTTCTTACCGCTCTTCGACTGTTTCTGCTATACTTTTTAGTGAAAGGATAAAAGAATGTGATCTTCGCGCTAATCAATCTCTTCTGTGGGATGCGCCGTGCATTATAGTTTTATTCAGATTTTCGGTGGCAGGTGAATGCAGTTTGTCCTATATAACGACTTGCGGGGCTCAGCCAATGACAAGTCAGAGATTTTATCATCTCAGACGAGTCCGGTACCAATTCGTAAGCCCCGCAAACCCCGAAAGGTGGAGTTTCGATCCCCCAACCATGAGAGTCGGATTGCGCCCTACCAGTCAATACTTCGCATCCGTCCCCCTGCAGTAACTATCATAAAAGCGCGGTATTCTCTCACTTAATATGTCGGAAGTGAAAGAACCAGCATCAGCACGGCCGCCTCTATTGGATGTGGTCGCCCATGCGTTGAGCACCACAAGCTCATGAGCTGCTGTTGAGTGCTTAAGAGCCGCAAGGGGAGGATGGTAGGTCGAAGTGGCCTTTTGAAAGGTCAAGGTCATGGCTGCGATAGAGCCTGAGATGTCATTTAGGCCCGTTCATACTTTGCGCACGGCGTCGGTGCGCAAAATATGAACGCAGCCTTACCAATCTGCGCGGAGCAACTCACCGGGTGGGTGTGATTTGGTACGCATGATCAGTTGGTCGGACTCAAGATGGAGAGGTCACCACTTCAGGTCATTGCTGGGTACGCTTTTTTGCCTTTTGTTGGAAATACTGTTCAAAAAGAGATTTGCTGCTTGGGTGCTGATTTGTATGTGAAGAAGCGTTTCTCAAAAAAAGAGTACATTCTGAATGTTTCATATAGTCAAATACGTGCCTAGTGCAGAAAAGCAGATGTCTGTACCTGGCCCCTCGACAGTTCACATACACGCGCAGAACAGGAGTCGTTTACTTGTCTACTAGACACAGGAACATACTACACAATATACAGTAGTGCTTAAAAGTCTTCGGCCAAAACTTTTTTTTGTCGTAACTTTTATTCTACATAACCAAAAATTTTAATATGTGCTGCCTGAACCTATTGCTAACATTTCCTTCTACTTGCGTGCCGCTTGACCCTTTCCATGTTTTTTTACAAAAATTTACTACAAAACCATCGGAGAAAAGGAAAAGACTTAGTCAAGACAAATGGCTTTCTTTACAAAAATAAAACTAGCAACCTTAGAAAACATCGATACTCTGTAGAAAAACCACGACTTTTGGTGACAGCGGCATAGCGGGACGGCATAGCGATGGCACTCCAAAAACAAAAAATTGCATTTAACCACGTAACTTACACCGTTGAGCGGCAAAATAGTATATTTAGTATAGTATCTCCAAGTACAACATACTAAAATTTCTCATAGATCGGTGCAGTTGTAAAAAAGTTACAAGTGAAAAACCCGGGTGAAAGACCATTTCGCCGAAGACTTTTGAGCGCTACTGTAAATCATGGAAGAATAGCCGAGCCCGAGGCTCGGCAGGCCGGAGAGCTCTTACAAGGTAAGGGTTTCAAATTCCCATGGAACTTTGAATTGAGACCCAGATGGATCGATAGAGCTCCGAATACTGATTATAACTGTGAAAACCGAAATTGCTAAATGGCATTCTGAAGCGAGTTACGAAGGGTCAAAGTTTGCCTGTGGTGCCTCACTGGTGAGGCACTTTGTCATCAGAACGGCCGTTGCTAAGCTAGCAGCAGCCACCGTGGCTCAATGATAGTGATCCGAAACTGCAGGATAGGAGCTGAGGGTTTGCTCCCAACCGGTAAAGACTTTTTCGCATTTTGTGCTCCATTGTCTACAAGTTCACCTGAATAAAGAACACTACGTTCGGAAGCCCATAGCGCGCGAGCCAGTCCTTTTCGTGCAAAACCAGTGTCATTTTCACGTTCAGGGAGTCAACTTACCCCAAGGGACAAGTTTCTATCCAATTCGAGAATTAGACCTAATTTCGGAAAAATTCACGGGCTTTTGGGTGGAAGCACAATGAACAAAGGAGAAGTCATTGACCCTCGCCTACAAACGAAACACAAAATGCAAAAAACTGCACCGTTGGGGAGCAAACCTCAGCCCCTATCCTGCAGGTCCGGAACACTATCGTTGAGCCACGGTGGCCGCTGCTAGCTTAGCAACGGCCGTGCTGATGACAAAGTGCTTCACCAGTGAGGCATCACAAGCAAACTTTGACCCCTCGTAACTCGCTTCAGAATGCCATCTAGCAATTTCGGTTTTCACAGTTATAATCAGTATTCGGAGCTCTATCGATTGATCTGAATCTCAATTAAAGGTTCCATGGGAAGTTGAAACCCTCTCCTAGTTAGACGACGCGGATGAATTCAACCACATCTTTCCGCCTCGCTGACGTTGTTGCGCTCTAGAACTCTAAACATTATCGAGGAACTGTATGAGGTGGATATTGATCCCCCCATGACTAATCTACGCCTTCTACAATAATACACACTTAGTTCATCTTTTATTGCCCTTTTCTTACGTTACAACAGATATGACAATCTAGAGCCAAGTGGTGAGAACCAGGAGATCTTTCGTAATGCGAAGATTGTATGAAAAATGGCTTACCTTAACTCGGCATTATTCACCCCAAACGACCTCACTAGCTCGAATCTTGATGGAGCGGAAGAGAAGTTTTTTGCGTAGCATTCCGATTTGGCCATAAACTTATACTCGAAGGTAATCTGATCCGTAGAACACGAACACTATACTCACTTTGTGCAAAGCGGCTGGAGCCCGCGCCACAGGCGCTCCGAAAAATGAGATGAGTCTTCGAATTGTTGCAGCGCGAGCGCAAGGCTGTTTCGCTCAATTGAGTGCCATATTCATGCTTTATGGGTCAAACTACCTTTTAGTGTTTCTAGCCAAATCGGAACGTTCACCCAATGTCGTCACCTCTTCGACTTCATCAAAATGGATGGTGATGGTGTTGGCTTGGGAGCAACGCCTAATTTGAGTCAAGAAAAATTTCCTTCATTGCACTCCCACAATGGGTCCATGATGTTGTCTTCAACACTTTTGCTCCTTCGGACTCCTTCATGTGGCTATTGTACATTGCCTTACAGGAGATCGATGACTGGTAGAGTTGCCATAAAAAATTTCTTCGTTGAGGGCAATGAACGAATATTTGGAGCTGAATGTTTATATGACATTGAGAAACGATCATTTATTGAGAAATAAAAAGGAGAAAAAATTAAGAGGTTGTTTTAAGAAAATCATTCAAATTGGTCAGTGGTTCGTTTCGCCTCTTTTATACCCATACGAACCACTCTGTTTTCTATTCACTTCCGAGGCTCATCGGTGAGTTGAGGTGAATAGAAAACCAAAGGATTAATTGAAGGTGTAAAAAAAACATAATAGAATAACGTCGATATTCAAATAAATAAATATACAGAATATTAGATTGAGCAAACAAAAATAAAACGAAACAAAGTAATCAAATATGAAAAACAACATCAAGAAGACTAGTAATGAAATTTGTGAAGAGACTAGATGATAGGACTAGATTAGAAAAAGACTAGAAAAAACCAATTAAAGAAGTAGACTGAAGCCAAGAAAAGAAAAACGCCTAGAAAAGTTGTAAAAAGCCTCTATACTGAAAAGATATAAAAATTAAGTTAGTAATAGAAAGGATAGAGAAAATGTATGAGCGAAAAATACAAGATTGATAGCAATGCATCAAATGAAGAATACACAAAGAACTATTCGGAAGAAAGGAATAGCAAAATAAGGAATCAAAAATTATGAAGAAGAAGGAGTGAAAAAAAAACAAAAATGCAAATAAAGATCGAAAAACACAGTGAAAATTACTACAAGGATGCTGAGTTATGGGCAAAAGCTTCGGTGCCGGACGGGACTCGAACCCGCACTTCATTACACTACCGACACCACCTTCACCTCAACTCTGCTTTTAAATGGTATATTACCATAGCTTATCAGCACTCACACGTATAACGTGTTGAGCCGGTTGGCCAATATCGGCATCGAACCATGAAGCTGAAAGCTTTAGTAATGATTTTGATATTTTTGAGAAAGCGAAGCTTTTGTCCTTAACTCAGCATCCTTGTAGTAACTTTCGCATCGCGAGCTGCGGCGATAAACAGCAGTTATCAAAAATCAAAAATACAGTGAAAACTGTTCCATGTTCGACTCTCTTTTAATCTTGGCATTGATAGACACTCTGGCTAGTTTGTTGTTAAGCCTTCCATCACAGCTCCTTAAGTATATCCCCGCCCACCTGACCAACACTAAAATGTTGCTTGATAAGTTGTCCAGTACCAGTCTCCAAGAAGAAGTCGTCATGGAATCGTTTGATGTTACGGCGTTATACACCAATGTGTCAAATGAGGCAGCGTTGGAGGCTACATACAATCTACTGTGCGAGCATGAGCGCACTCTCAACCTGTATCGGTTTTCAATTTCACAGATAATGTCCATGCTGGATGAGTGCCTCAAGTGTTCGATCTTCAGGTGGTCGGGCGAGTACTACAAACAACTTAGAGGTTTGGCTATGGGCCAACGTCTAGCCCCAGTGCTAGCCATAGCCTTCATGGCCAAAGTTGAGAGACCGGTGATAGATCGCAAGCCAGTTCTATACATGCGTTACATCGACGACTGCATTATTATGTGCTCTACCCAACAAGAAATGGACGCATGTTTCGACCTTTTGAATGATCAAGCTGATCGTATACACTTCACGAGAGAGAAGCCTAGAGAGAACTGGTTACCATTTCTCAATGTGCAAATTCAGCATTCGAACGGAACATTCAGGACCAAATGGTATCGGAAACCCAGCAATAAAAATATCTTAATTCACTACCATTCGGCCCACCCTGTGAGAATGAAGCAGGCTGTAGTCGGCAGTATGTTCAGAACTGCCACTATAGTCTCCTCGGATGCGGAACTTAAAAAGGAATCGCTGAACATGGCCCATAGCATTGCACGATCCAATGGGTACCCTTACACGGGTTTGCAGCGCGGGGGGTACCACACACCTTGTCGAGATTCGGCAAGAGCACCGATCGATAAAGTGCCCTTTTTCTTGCCATTCATTTCTGAAGAAATGAGCAAAGCGATCAGGGCCAGTTTGCACAGATGTGATCTACAACAGGATGTCAGGATTGTGGAGATACCTCCAGAAAACCTCAGGAGGCAGCTGGTCCGAAACCGCTTGTACGACAGCTTGTGTGACACCCCTGATTGTGTCGTCTGCCCCTTCAACAAGAAGGGTGACTGCATGAAGCTGGGGGCAATCTATCTGATCCGTTGCCAGGCCTGCGGCAGTGAATATGTGGTGAAACAGGGCGTCCCCTCCGCACGCGAGTTAAGGAACACCTGGAGGGTCTCAAGAGGTCAAGGACCCAGACTCCCTTGGGTATGCATCGTGTTCAGTGCCATGGAGATACCGAATTTGCAGTCTCAGCCACCATCCTGGCACTCGAACCCGAAACCACCGCGCGAAAAACACTGGAGGCATTTTGGATTACAGCAAAAGACCCTAAAATAAACAGGAAAGAGGAATGTGTGGCCATTACCCGTGACCTCGCGCCCTTCCTTGGCCTCTGTAAGTTTTGACCTACTACACGAGGTTGAGGTCGTAGAGGTGGAGGTACTGCTCCTCAGCCTACTAAAAAGGTGTCCTGCTGGCGGTCCATCTCGCACCCCGGTCGCAAATACCAAGGTGAGCCCATGCCACCCTTCGATCGATCGATACCGAGAGCTGGTTTAGTACTCTGTTGAAAAGTTCTCGGGATTGTGAAAGTCTTGGATTGAATTTGGTCTCAAGTTTTTTCGACTTTTCAGGCTCTGAAGAAGGCGAAGACGCCGAAACGTTAGCCTCGAATAAATAAGATCGTGAATCTTGGAAGGCTTAACAACAAACTAGACAGTGAAAACAAAAAAAACTTGATGAAAAACCTGAAGAAGGGTGTCAAAGTAGAGGTGTAAGTAGGATATATTCAAATGTAAGGAAAAACTCACGTTCGACTCTTTTTCGTAGATAGATCAGGCTCGCAAGCAATTGAAATTTCTGTCTGTTATGTTCTTAGAGTATTTCTGACAAAATGCGTAATAGTGTCTTTAGCAAGAACCCGAATTGGTGACCTCTTGACCTTGATTTCGGATCAACTAACTAATTGGTTACCGAGACACACATGTTCCATTCTTGCCTACACATCTATGCTGAGATGCCTCTGCTAATAACGCTTGTAACTCTGCTTATAGAGATGCTCAGTAGACATGGAACGCAGGTTGGTAAATGGCATCCATAATTCTATCGTTGCTATGAACTTATTTTCCAAAGTCCACTTCGACCTACCATCCTTCCTTTATTATAGAGCGATTTGTGCGGAACGAGGAAGGCGCTGTGTTCGAGAACTGTAGGCACAGAGGGCCTTCTCTATTAATAAGTCTCTAACGGAGACTCTGAAATTAATGACCTTTTTCTGGGCGGTAACTACTTTTTTAAATTCACGGTAGTTTTCAATTTGTCGAATTGGGTCCTGTATTTAGGCGAACTACGTGACACTTTGTTGATTATCTCATTTGATTTAGAAATTGATGTATTTACAATTTATCATTTTTTTTCTCGCTATCGTTTTTACATATTTTAATCGTCTTTCCCCTGTGTAATTATCTGTTGTAATTACAATCCTCTTCGGGTTTCAACAA
The DNA here is from genome assembly GCA_963978905.1 of Trichostrongylus colubriformis. NCBI lineage: Eukaryota > Metazoa > Nematoda > Chromadorea > Rhabditida > Trichostrongylidae > Trichostrongylus > Trichostrongylus colubriformis. The sequence continues at coordinate 13,175,780 of OZ022259.1, read as the reverse complement.
CTTTTATTATTATTATCATTATTATTATTATTAATATTATTATTATTATTATTGATAATATTATTATTATTATTATTATTATTATTATTATTATTATTATTATTATTATTATTATTATTATTATTATTATTGTTATTATTATTATTATTATTATTATTATTATTATTATTATTATTATTATTATTGTTATTATTATTATTATTATTATTATTATTATTATTATTATTATTATTATTATTATTATTATTATTATTATTATTATTATTATTATTATTATTATTATTATTATTATTATTATTATTATTATTATTATTATTATTATTATTATTATTATTATTATTATTATTATTATTATTATTATTATTATTATTATTATTATTATTATTATTATTATTATTATTATTATTATTATTATTATTATTATTATTATTATTATTATTATTATTATTATTATTATTATTATTATTATTATTATTATTATTATTATTATTATTATTATTATTATTATTATTATTATTATTATTATTATTATTATTATTATTATTATTATTATTATTATTATTATTATTATTATTATTATTATTATTATTATTATTATTATTATTATTATTATTATTATTATTATTATTATTATTATTATTATTATTATTATTATTATTATTATTATTATTATTATTATTATTATTATTATTATTATTATTATTATTATTATTATTATTATTATTATTATTATTATTATTGTAATGACTGCTCATAAACAGTACCCGCAAGCCCCTCAACCTAAGAACACCTAGTTCACGGTTATTGCATTGTTAGTCTGGGAGACATGCGGCAGGAGTGCTGTAGGGATTACTGCAGGTCACTTTGCACCTCACCTAGCATCTTCGAGTGTTGCCTGTAGGGCGGCCCCAATTAACTGGTTACGTCGACTGTTGATATATGAAAGATGAAGGGCCGACACAAAATAGGTAGTACAATGTGGAATTGAAACGATGATGAGGGAAAGTTGAAATGAAAAAAAAAATGTTTCTAGTAACAAATAAGTCGTGATTTCTCATATATAGAAGCATTAAAAGCAGAACCACGATCGTCGCGTAGCCGTAGTCATCGGGCTCAGCAAAGTCCCTGAGGATACTGAACATCTCGAAAGCGAAGAAAAAATTGCAGAAAACCTTGCCCCTAAAAACCAGGTCTTCCCGACTTTCGCTTCGGGGGGGGGGGGGGATGTATAACGTTACGTCAGAAATCGCGCGACTGCCCTCGGCGAGTGCGATTTGTTTGCAGTTTTATCTGTTGAAACAGCAACAACCACAATATGAGCAAACTTTCGAAGCTTTCTACCTGCGATTCAGAAGTCCCTCACGGTACCAGCCCATAGCATTTTGAGCGAAATTTCAGCCGACTGCGGCAAGTGCGGCTGATGGGGCCGCGAAGGCGATGTCGCAACGCGATTTTGAGACGTAGCGGTGCACACCTTCGGCGCGGAGGAGATCATAGCATAAACTAGGTTTTTGCAAAGATTTATATTTGATGTTATTACCCAAATGCGGCGATCACACCTTTCTCCAATGAAAGCGCTACCTTTACTTTCAGAAATTGCTATCTCAATTACAAACTTTTTGCCTATTAATTGCCATAGATCCTCCGCTGATCACATCGATGCTGGATATTGGCCTTATTGAAACGGTGGAGGCTATCTTATATACTGGTTTTGTACGTGCTTACTACGTTTTCTTGCATCCTGGTAAAATCACTTTCCTAAGTTGTGAGAGGGGCACTCCGCTTACCGATAAAGTCGGGAGAGTTTAATCATCCTGAACTGTACTGAGGCCGCGTTCATACGTTGCGCCGTTTGCGTTGCTGCCTTCATAGGCCGCGAGGCAAAGTGGCACGGGGGCAGATGCGGAGACGATGCAGGCAATGAGACAGAGTGGCACGGACGGAGACGCAGAGTCACACTGCCACGCTCTGCCGCCGGCACCGCTAAGTGTGAACGCGGCTTGGAGGCGTATTCAGCTTTCAAGTTCACTGCTATGAGTACAGTCATAAAGATTTTCTTCATTGAATCAGTCCCACATATGCAAGCGCACTCCTCGCATATAAAACTGCCAGAGCATAGTGGGAAACATAACTTTCCGTGCAAGTGAAAGACGCCTGTGACCTTCGTGGCGCCATGCCTGTGTTTTTCTTTTTGACATTTTCCGCTACCCTTTAAAAATAACTTCAACAATTGTCTCAGAATATTCGTACTAAAGTACCACAGCACACTGTCACCACAAGTAAGAATCTAGCTAACTCCATGATTCAGCTTATTGGCTGGACCCATGCCTGTAACGCAGGATCGGCGGCTTTTGTTGTGCGGAGTGTAGGATAATATTGCTTAGGAGAACTGTTCCTGTCTGCAATTTCAGAAGAAATCGAAGTTTTGACCTCATCTCGAAGTGATAAGCTAACAAGTACGACATCGAGAGCTTATCGCAAAAAATGAGCGTAGCGTGAGCTGAAGAAGAACATTTTCTTGGTCAGGATCAGCGACTTCCCCTTGCTGAACACGCTGCCATCCAACCACTCGGGTGCGCAGATCATTGGATCCTACGACGCCCCACTTCATCACTGTTCTAGTCACCATAAATTTGGCCATTTTCCGTTTATGGATTCAGGAAAATCTAAAAATCTTACCTATTTAAAGACACCGGAAGGGGTAATTTCGGTCCATGGTAAAACAGACGTAGTTCGGACGAGTTTAAGTGGCCGCCATTGCACAAACATGCCAGTTTGACGCCTTGACATGGTGCCAAGAGAGGATGTTTCTATTATGAAGTTGTTTATTTTCCTTTAACTCTTTCCTTTGTTCTTAATTCTATTGTTTCTAGATGTACTTACATCAATGCTAATGTTGTTGGGGATGGCCACTCCACTGTGCTAGGAGTCAGGTGCTACAACCAACGTTGGCCCGCGGCCCGTCTCCTACAGCGGACAACTCGGAAAGTCAGTGTGTTGATGCGAGTGTAATGCGAATGTAATGCGAATACGCACCACGCGTCGCTCTTTCCAATCCGGGTTTTTTCACTGATTATCGCTTCTGACCTTGAGTGTTCGTTACACAATGCTCATTTCTTTGCATCTTTCTCTGGTTTCGGACCCCTTCCGGTTCCTTTAACAGCTCATTACATACTTCCAACTATGTCCGCTTACATCTCACAGTTTCATTTTCAGCCCTTGACTCATTTCATGTCAACCGTTCCCTTGAACATTTATGATTGGTGAAAAGGGCCTACGCGTAGGAAGTAAATCAACCTTCTCTTATTAGCAGAGATAGCGTAGAATTTTATAGACTTTACACTTACAGTAGCGCTTAAAAGTCTTCGGCCAAAACTTTTTTGACATATCTTTTTTTTCTACTTGACCAAATTTGACAAAATTTTAATATGTGGTCCCTGAACCTATTGCCAACATTTCCTTCTACTTGAGTGCCGCTTGGCACTTTTCATAGTTTTTTACAAGAATTTACTACAAAACCACCGGAGAAAAGGAAAAGGCTAAGTCAAGAAAAAGCGGTTTTCTTTTCACAAAAATAAAACTAGCAAGCCTTAGAAAATATCAGTATTCTGTAGGAAAACCACGACTTTTGATGATAGCGACACAGCGGAACGGCATAGCGATGGCACTCCAACAACAAAAAATTTCATATAACCGCGTAACCTATACCGTTGAGCGCCAAAATGGTATAATAAGAATGCAGTGTCTCCAAGTACAACATACTAGAATTTCTCTTAGATCGGTCCAATCACAAAGAAGTTACAGGTGAAAAACCCAATTAAAAAACCATTTGGCCGAAAACTTTTGAGCGCTACTGTATGCGAGGGGACCCATTCATTGATGCGACCTAATAGCCTTAAAAGTGAAGGTTCGGCGACTGCAATCCTTTGTGATGCAACCTCTTATCCGTTTACTGCCCTCTGCATATAATTTGATGGATGACTGGGACTCGCTCAAAGTATACATTGCAATATTAGAGTTTCCGTTTATTCAGTTCCCAGCGTAACTCCTTTTACCCTAACCGTATTGTTTCCCTAACAACCTTAGTTTCTATGCACAATCCTACTCTGCTGATACATATTGTGACCCCTAAATTGATAGTCAAACACCTATCAGTTTCTGCCTACATAAAGCTGTCGATTTCCTCTATCATCCCCTACCGCAACCACTCACTTGCGGACGTGCAGGCATACAGACTGGCAAACAAACCGACACACAAAGTAGGTAAGTTTGAGGAATAATTTCCCGCCGTTTTTTATTTTTTGCGTTTCGCAACATTCCCTTCACCTTTCGACGAAGTTTATATATGTGTTCGACAGGACTTTTTCTGCTTTACCAAACGAACTACTTGTTTTTCGATTTCTTTGACTGCTTAATATTCATGAGGTCCAGAAATGAAGTAAACTAAAGGCAAAAAATCGCACTCGCGACATTTCCACTTCTTCGTCTGCCATCGAGGTCAAAAAACGATGGGCATATGTCTTCGATAGTCTTTCAGATCTAAAAAACGTTTTCATTTGTTTTTATTCGTTTGGTTGTTTGTTCTTTTCAAGGTTTAGACATGGAGTATGTAAGGTAAAAACCGCACTTTTGACGCATCGAGGTTTGAAAAAGCTGACTTTTTCCACTATAAATGAAATCGAATGAAGGGAAAAGACATCCCTGAGCCATCAAAAGTTGTAACGGGGGGTGGGGGGGGGGGTGGGGTTACAGCGATAAAAGTGTTTGGTAAAATTTCGATTTCTCGCGAAAATATGCGATTGGCTTTTATTGAGTACCACATTTCTTAGCCTCAGGAATATCAAACTGTGAAAGTATTCAGAAGACTAGTGGGATCGTCTTGTAGAGCAATAAAAGCTCTGTCGACGAGCTTCATCTTGAAAACAGCAAAATGTTGAGAGATTTGAACAGAAGGTAGAGCTGAAGAAGCTTTAATGAAATCTCATGCGCATAAATTTTTTGATCTCAATGGCAGACGAGGAAGATGAAGTGTCGAGAGTGCGACTTCCTTGCCTGCGGCTTACCTCATTTCCAAGCCTCATAAATATCAGGCAATCGAAGGAATCGAAAAACAGAAAACAGGCTATTCACAGCAGAAGGAGCTCTTTCGAAAACATATATAAGCTTTATCGAAGGATGAGGGAAACAATGTGAAAAACAGAACAAAAAAACGGCGGGAACGTATTCCTTAATCTAATATGGTAAGGGGATATAAGAGCCACGATCAAGACATCAGACTACTCGTCATAAGGTATGTTACTCGGGAAGAGGCCAACAGTTAGCGCGAGCCAGCAGATGAGTTTGTACCTCGAGCAAATGTGAGGAGGTGCGACGTAACCTACAGTAACCCTGCAATTACTTTACCGTATACCCTAGAATTGGAGGGCACACCCTCATTAAGTGGGGTGTTAGCGTTGCGCATCGGCCAATTCGCTACTAAGAGTATTTTTATTCATTCCCTTATCCTCATTGTCTTAAACGTTCATACTCCTTTTAATAGTTCACTTTCAACTTTCATAACCTTCGTATAGTCCTATAATTCTGCTTCTGCCTGATCTGTCTGTTCTACGAGGGCTGTTGGTATACTCGTGTTCGAAGTTCGGACAAATTCCTATGACACCCTGCAGAGGCGTAAGGGCACCACTACCGATTGCAGGTATATGACTGGATCCAGCTCGTGGTTACGCCTGGTTCGAAAGGGTGACCTGTTCCCAGTGGGAATAATCCTCATAGTTTTTTCTTTGTTGCTGAGATTTGCTCTGATAAGTTGGCTGAGCAGCTGAAAGCTATGTTACCTTTTTATATTCACTTGAATGCACACAAATTGGGCGTCGCTCCTCCTGACCAACCTTGGTGTTTTGTTTTTTTTATTTTTCCTGTTTTCTGGCGCGTCTATCTGGTGCACACATGAAATAAATAAATATCAATCAAATGGAGGATTACAGTAAACTCCTTCTGCTCAAGTGATTCGTCTCTTCTTTTCCATCAAAAATTGTATTCGTGAGATGAATCATTACCTCTCCATTAATGCTTGAATTTTACATAGCACATTTTGATCATGTTCGTTTTTTGCAAACTGCAAGAGTTTTTTGCACAGTTTTTTTGCAAGGCCTTATAGCTATAAATATGCTCGTCCAATCACGCTAAGCAATTTTCTCATGGGTAAATCAATTGCAGATGACTTATCAAATCGAAAGTTTTGCAGCACCCCCTTTTCAAAATTCTCTCCACCTTCCAACCCCCACACTCGCACCCTTCGCCACGCTAGACGTCCAGGTCGGGTCGCTAAGCGAAAACACATTGGGTAATAATGGGGCCTCACCCGTAGGATTTTTCAGACATCACGCTCAACCCCGCATTAGCCCGTCGAGCTAAGGCGCGATCTGGACATTTCTTCTACTATTATCCTTGCTTTCTTGCTTTTCCTGTTTGAAAGGGAGTACTTGATAAACAGCATGCACTTGCATAATCAGTGAGTTATCATTAAAGCATCGATGAGCAGTGAACATTGTACACAGATCTCTGCACATGTATGCAAACAATTCAAGGCCAACGCGGTAGACTTTAATCAGCTGGTTGGTGTGATAGTAGCCTTGGGCTGTTTAAATAGGACATGACGAGATTCATTATGCCCGTATTTCAGTGATTAATTTACATTACAGTGCATAATAAGGTCTGTTACCCACAAATTCTTCAGCTATTTTGGACCCAAGTGCAGGGATAGTACTCAATTAAGGTTGTACAATAAGCTCGTTCGATTTTTTATACTGTTTGTTTCAGTATATGCTCCCGATATTGAGGTTTTCAGCTCTACACAACAGTATTGTTTGTTACTACAAGGATGCTGAGTTATGGGCAAAAGCTTCGGTGTCGGACGGGCCGTCCGACACCGAAGCTTTTGCCCATAACTCAGCATGCTTGTAGTAACTTTCGCATCGCGAGCTGCGGCGATAAACAGCAGTTATCAAAAATCAAAAGTATTGTTTGTTTTTTTTTTGGATCATTCAATTATTTATTATTATACAATGGCCTTGAGGTGAAACACCCAGGAGGCAAAAATTTTTAATTTTTTTTCGGAACAATTTTTCGATTTTCAAAATTTCACCACAGACACTTCCCATCTCTTCTTTTATCTTATTTGTTAAGCGAGGTTCTATCATATTCTGAATTCGCATTGTGATTTCGACTTGAGACGTTTTTTGCGTTATTTGCATCAAGCGACTCACGTATGTAGGTCTGTGAATTGTGGCGGTAACACGCAACACATGACACGATCGCTTGGAGTCGTGCCTAGCGCGAACCTCTATGGTACTTCGTCAAATATCGTAGAGTGTGTCTTTCGCCGCCACATACCATCTGCCCAGACCCTTGGTGTCCACTTACAGTAGCGCTAAAAGTCTTCCGCAAAATGGTCTTTCACTTTGATTTCTCACTTGTAATTTTCTTGCAACCGCACCGATCTAACTGTAAGAGAAATTTCAGTATGTTGTACCTGGAGACACTGCATACTAAATATACTATTTTGGCGCTCAACGGTGTAAGTTCCGTGGTTAAATACAATTTTTCGTTTTTGGAGTGCCATCCCTATGCCGTCCCGCTGTGCCGCTGTCATCAAAAATCGTGGTTTCTCTACAGAATATTGATGTTTTCTGAGGCTTGTTAGTTTTATTTTTTGCAAAGAAAGCTGTTTTTATTGACTAAGCCTTTTTCTTTTCTCCGTGGTTTTGTAGCAAATTCTTGTAACAAACCATGAAAAGAGTCAAGCGGCAATCCATTATAAAGAAATGTTGACAATAGGTTCAGGCACCACATATTAAAATTTTGTCAAATTTGGTCAAGTAGAAAAAAAGTACGACAAAAAGTGTTTGGCCGAATACTTTTGAGCGCTACTGTATATTCATTTTTCTGTAAGACGAAGAAAAGGTTTTGAAAAATTCATTACGAATTCCCTGGGGAGCCTAATACGAAGCACTCTTGCACGGCCAATGCATATAGCGATTCGCCCCTCAATGATTCTGGAGTGCTTCCGGCGATTACTTTGTTTTTGGGCAGATTGGATGTGACGCCTAAGTAAACACTGCAAAGAACGATAATTGCTCTCATAGCATTTGGTCAGGTCCTTGTGACGCCGCATCGACAGTAAATCGCCCTGTGACTACCATTCCTCCACGTGACATAGTGCACATAACTTATGTGACGGCCAGATCCAAGTATCATAAATAAACAATTATGCCCCTGACCTGCACTTAAGGGGCCGTGTGATGACGCTGGGACATTGCACTCCGTATCTGCTTAATCTCCGTGCATCCATCACCTGCTATTGCGTAGACCATCTGATCACCCCACGTCCTCAACAGCTGCTCAGCAGAAGCGTCCCATCGCTCACGGGAAACGTTTCATTTGTTCGTCATTGCACACATGTGACGCTTGTTTCAGTGAATTTTCACTATTCCACCCCTCGTCAGAGACTTCTTTGCCTCAATTTTGCTTTTTATTATTATCAAAATTTTCGTCTCCACTGGTCACTTCCAGTTTAGTGATCAATGACAACCAGATCGGAACCCCACTGACCAAACAATCACCCCGACCGACACACATATAAGCGCGTTTGGATACAGTGCTTTCTAGCCCTCGGTGTGCCTTCCGACTTCTTAGCGCTATGTATGCCCATCAGAGCAGTGTCAAACTCCTGTCAGGGAACCATCGTAGGTGCGAACTTACTCCCAACACCACTAATGCGTATCCTCCGTTTTCTATTGAAAATTGTATTGTATTTATGAAGTTTGAGTTTTGGGTTGGTAACTGGGGATGGGATGTGTTTGTGGTTGGAAGGGCCATACTGAGGGGTCCCTTTTCGGGGTTTATTTTTGAAATTGTTCCTCGAAACCAGGTCCAGCCCTGCCTCAGAGCTTATGGTGGGTCTACAGGTCCCATTCAGTGACGGTTCCCTAGACGCACCCAAAGTACACCCAACCAGCATCCAAGGTCAACACGTCCTTTATTAACATATGTGATTAGGCAGTCCGCTATCTATGGGGGTTCGCTGGTCATGCACCCAAACTGTCCCTTGCCGAGGCTGTTTGCTCGGAAATGACTAGTCCACAGCTCTTGTACCGCTCTTCAAAAGGCCATACTGAGAGGACCCTTTTTAGGGTTTATTTTTGGAATTTCTCCTCGAAACCAGGCCCAGCCCTGCGAGCTTATGATAGGTCTACAGGTCACATTCAGTGACGGTTCCCTAGGCTCAAAAGCTCGCTGGTCATGCACCCAAACTGTCCCCCTTGCCGAGGCTGTTTGCTCGGAAATGACTAGCCCACAGCTCTTGTACCGCTCTTCAAATCCTTTCTTAAGCCCATAAGCACTCATAAGCACGCAAAACCCGCTCGTGGAGCTATTACATACATGTGCTACTCATTTTATCGATGGAATTTTGTCGCTCATGCAGTTTTTCTATCCCGATAGTAAAGCTACGTTTACTCAATCCGTAATGCTCTTCCTCACGTTAGTAAAGCTACTCTTGCACAAATTTGGTTTCATTCCATTTTCAGAAACGCTTACATATTGACTAATGAATACCGAAGCTAAAGAACAAAACATCTGGCACTCTGCCAAGAACTTCTTCTCATGGACACCGAAAAAGCCAATTTTGGCCATGTCCAGTACAGGTAAACAACTTGTACCAGCACTGACCGTGCACCCATCAATGCAGAACTTCGTCAAAATTGAATTCGGTCACTATGGATAGGTGGAGCGTAAGTGGTTTTCCCGATAGCTCACTTCTACCAAAATGAATTGGTTGACTATAGGGGGTTGATGTTTCTTGGTTCTGTCGTGTAAGGTTCTACTTTTTGTTCTTGTTGAGTCTCACCCTGATTCCTTAAGGAAGGGGTTAGTGTGAAGCAAAGGTTACATTGTAATACAATCACCGTAATGCACCGAAGAAGGGCATCTGTTAGAGAAAAGCAGCTCCGGGGTGCCTGAAACGATTCCCTTGTGCAATAAGGGGTTCAATGATGCTCTAATGCGGGATAACCTTCACCGTCACAGTCCCCCGAGGTAATACTGTTAGTGATTCATGTGTAATAAATTGGGTTATTATATCCTTTTGCAATATACAGCACAATATAGTTTGAAAGGTATTGCGAGTAAATCATTCCCGCACTGCATTGTGGAAGAATTTGCTCGCAACTCCCTTTGGGACAGCGCCCGTGGACTAAGACAGAATCAACGGTGCATTCTTGTTCGATGGAATCGTCCACAGGAAAATGAGTTTCTTTGTTACCCATATATTCATGCTGTATTTGCCTAACTATGGACCAAATGCAAAGATTCACGCGAAAAAGTGAGAATTGGGCTAAGATACAGCACCACAAAGTCACGGCCGAGAGGACGAGGCCTTCGAGTGGAAGCCTCATCACATCGTCCACCGCGGCTAGGAAAGGAGAGTGGGACTGTTTACGTAATATTCTGCTCCTACAATGCGTCTCCGATCGCAGTGGACGACGGGGTGGGCACTTGTGGTGCTGTATCTTAGCCAGATTCACATTTTTTCGCATGAAACTTGGCATGCGGCCCGTATAAAGCAAATACAACATAAATAATGGGTAACAGAGAAACCAATTTCTCCCTAAACCATTCCTTTGAGCAGAGGAATCCCAATCACATTTACTAACTAACTTGCAGTAGCTTTTCGTGAGCTTCCATCCATGTACAGTGCGATTCCCAGGCATCGATTGCAATAGTAGAGGGAACCTGAATTCCCAATGATTTTTTCTCGTGAAGGTATCTCTACCTATTTCGATTGATGTGTTTCTCGCATCTATCCCTGGCTTTGCAATTTCGAAGAAGGATCAATGTGAAGCAGAAGATGGAACACGTTGTTTAGCACCATCGTATGTATTGCAGATTCGGTGCAGCATAGTTGGACTACCCTGCTTGACTTAGTGATTCCTGAGTGTTTAAGCTATCTCTGCGGCATTACAATCAGACAAAGATAATGAACCTGATTTCGTGTCTGTGTGCTGAACGGCTCCCAAACGCGTAAATTGCTGGGGCATAAGAAAGGGATGAAAACTGATGTTGATCCTTTTCATGAAGGCACCTTTTAACAAACAAATAAACATCCCACTTGACAAGGGGTGGCGTCACATTCCATGTTTTCCGACAGAAGTAGAGGCTTTCAAAGCCTATTAATGTCTTTCAAATGCTTTGTGAAGCCACATGGCAGAGGGCAATAACTATAAATAAACCATTTAACCATTCGCACTTTGGTACATATTTTCTAAAAAATTCGGACGTTAATAAGCAATCCAGTTGCAGTGAACAAGGAGCTGCCGAATCTGGTGTATGTCGAGATAGAGCACATTGAAATAGAAGCGAATGCTAACGCTGACAAGACCTATCTCTACGAGTTCGGCTCCCTCAATATGCCTTGAAAGGAATCTCTCAATCCTGGGAGATTCCCGATGTGATCTCATCAAGGCACCGCACATGCGAGTTATATACTCATTGTGTATTGCTTATTGAATTGTATATATCTTGTACATAACCACACAATGTGGTGATCGCCTCAGTTTTTTAAAATTTTTTCTCATTTTTTGTTTTTTTCTTTCAAGTCTTGTTTCTATTTGTGCATCGGATGATCCCCGTTTAAGGCGGGTAGTTAAATGGAGATGATAAAAGGAATAGTACATTAACCGTAAAGGATACTTCTGTTAAAGTCATGTCTGCATATTTAATGACATCCGATAATAAGTTATTTGTTTGTGAAACAGGCAATAAATGTTTTCAAGGAAATTTCTTGGAAGTGATCAGCTGATTGAAAATATGTTGACGATGTTGATGCAGTTTGTTTGTGAGAATCGCAGAACCAGGTGACACAAGGAATGATAAATCGTAGATCTTTCACCGAGTGGCTGAAGTGGAGTGATAGGCTGTCGAAGGGTGAAGCGATCATATAGCCGATCATTGTAATTGATAGCAGTGATCACGGGCTTGATGGGACATTCCATGATGGACTTCTTCGGTAGGTTATGCGCCAGATATTTGCCGACTTCAGACTGGGCTGGATTTAGGTTCGATCCTTCACCACTTCTATGAAATCAAAGCACACATCACTTCATCCCTCTCCAAGCCAATCTCCTATGTTCCATGTGATGTGGAATCCCTGCAACGAGTGTACATAATCGGTGCAAGATGTTTTATTCCCTCATGAACAGAATCAAGACGTTTCAACAAAGCGATTTTCTGCAAGTGGAGTAAATGGCTTCATAAATGCGGCTTCCGTATGCCAGGAGCTTTGGTTTGACAATGACGACACCTTTTAGACCACGTTCATATTTCGCGGTGGGGCGTGGCTACATGTCTCTTCGTCTCCACCTGTACCACCTTGTCTCGTTGCCTGATCGTTTCTGCATCTCCCCTGCCACTTTGCCTCGCTGCCCGTGAACGCAGCGACGCAAAGTATGAACGCGACGTTGTGAACAAGATTGAGGTCTAGCTATAAGTAAGCACATAGTAGCACCCGTCTTTGAAGCCACCCTTTTGATGTTGAAAAGCCACTATATAATCCGGGGGAATTACCATGTGTTTTACCATCGATATATTAATGACATGTCTTATTATCAGGCGAACCTTATGGGGAATCTTTTGCAGGGAAACAAGTTTTGAGTGATATTTACTTATTTTTTATATATTTATGTGTACTATGACGCGCCATCATAAAACATAAAGCTATAGGTGGAAGGGATGCAGCCAAAGGACTGCAGGACTGCTACTATTCGACTAAACAAACAACATTCCTTATTTCACAAACTAAGCAAATCTCTTGGGAATGATGAATGATTCTCACAGAAACTGAACTTGAGATTTGAAAACGGTCTTAGTCTTAGAATTTGGTAGCAATTGCTAATGTAAGAGAGGAGCGCTTATTATCGAATCAACAACACGTACACATTATTTTTGGGGTTAAGGATGTCATGTTATTGGTTTTGTTGATTCTTGCGCAAAAATTGACAAAACATAAACATGAAGATTACAGTGGTACACATGATGAAGCGGTATATAGTAGCACGTCGGAAGGAATGCATGCTGAGCCTGGCGAGAAGTCGCTTCAGCATGCAGGGGAGAAGTCATTCGAAATGGTTTCTGTGCGTTGTGCCTGTTTTCATCGCCTCCTCAAACTATCCGCATACTTGTCGGATCAAAAAACAAAAATATAAAAATCATTGTCGGATCATAAATTCGCAGGCCTTTTACCAGGCCCTCATCTGAAGACAAGGCCTGTCGAGCTAATCATCCTGATTTGTAGCTGCCGAAAAAGATCTCGAAGAAAATCTGGGGAAAAATCGACGCTAGAACTTATGACGAACGTGAAACGATTATGTTATCAAAGAACTCGGGGCTTGTATTTGTACCGGAGTGACGCTATTGGCAGTACGTTTTCTGCTGCACAAGATTTCAGTGAAGTTGTGAATAAGTTCGTTATTTATTCTCTCTTTCAAAGCTTACAAAGCAGTGTGTTACATCGACGTGCATAATTTTGGGAGCTCTTACATTTGTGTGATGAAATACTGTAACTCATCTGAAGATGGTATAAATGCCGAAATCTTTCCATTCAAACTTAGAAACCCAAGAGCTTCAAAATCGCAGCAAACATTTTTTGATGAAGTCTGGAGATAGCGGCATTTTACCTTAGTACTGCAGCAATGCACATGCATACATGACATTCGACAGAGCCTGTGACGCAGCAGACTTTATCACAATTTTTATAAATATGTACCCATGTCGCCTGTCTCTCGTTCCTCACGTCTGCAAGAAGAACGTCGGCCCCAGTTCATCACGTGCCAGAATGTTGTAAACCCTAGGAAGCTTCAGTTTAGATTAGAAACCTTTGGTACAGTAGTGCAAAGCTATCGCATCGAACGTGGAACATCCAACGCCGAACAGCGCAACTGAAAGTCTTTTATAGACTGCAAAACTTTGCATTTCTCTTATACCATTGTTTCCACTACTGTTTGCCGTGCAAATTCCGCAGCTCAACTCTATTTGAGCTGAGTGAATCAAGTTGATTGGGATGTACGCTCCCACGTTCAGTAATCGAAACCAGAGCCGGTGATTCTTGAAGGCACCGTTTGCGCTCCCTGAAAGGAGGAGACACAGCTGAATTCACTGGTTGCCGGGCGGTGGAAGGCGGTCTCTCCACGCCCTATTGCCTGCACTGCGACGCGATCGATCCGCCCCGGTGCCAGACAACCAATTAGATCCCGCCGTGTCTCCTCCCATCAGTGACCGCGAATGGTGCCTCTGAATCATCTCCAGCCCTTCAGGATTTCTTGACGGTTTTTCAAAATTCGTTCTGATTTGCGCCACTGCGCATAACTGAATCATCAGTGATGTTCTTTCCGTCGAGTTTAGATCGAATTGAGATTCTCTCTGCGCATAACGCAACTTTGACTCAGAAAACGAGTGCATCAAATAAAATGCCGTCCATGACTCAAACATAACGATTTAGGTAAATCCTCTGGAGAGATATGCCAGTGCAATATTGGGAGCTGCCGCCGCTGCAAAAGGTTGAATTCAAAGTCATAGAGCATAATCGCCCGGAAGTCGCGTCGGTTCAATATTTTTCTAGACCGCATAAATGGAAAGATCCCATAGCATTCGTTCGATCCCCTTAATATTAGGTTGATTCATAATAAATCGGACAAATTTTAATCTTTTACCAATTTTAATCATTGTCGTACAACTTTTTTACGACAACAGGGATTCACTTGAAATATACTCCATCTTTATCGATGACCGTCTGCCACGGTATAGGCAGATCATGGATGCCCTTGCTCCAGAAGGCCGGAAGCTGGAGCTCGAAGAAGTTGCCGAGTGCCGCCTTGACCTCGTCGCGAGTTTTGAAGTCTTGGCCGTCCAGGTGGCGCTGGCTGTGGGAGAAAAGGTGGAAATCTGAAGGGGCCAGGTCTGGGGAGTACGGTGGGTATAGAAGTACGGTCCAACTGTACGACAGCAGCTCGGCCTTGGTCGATCTTGCGAAGTGCGGTCTGTGGAAGTAGACACGTTGTCGTGCTGGAAGTAGACATGTGACCGCCGCCGTAGCGAACTTTGGACATTGGCCTTCAATTCTCGTAATTGACGAACGTAGACGTCGGTGGATACTGTGGTACCTTCATCGAGCAGCTCCCAGTACTCTACGCCGTGTACGCTCCACCAACCGCGGTTTTCGTCTTCGATGGAATAGTCGCCCGACGCAAACTTCGAATGCTACAACTACAGTGTACTTCTGCCGGGGGCATGCTCCTTGTGAACTTCTATCAGACGTCTGCCGATATCGGCGGGTTCCTGGCCAGATAGCGATATAAATAGTATGACGTTGCGGATGTGGTCTCTGGACCGCTTGAAATCGTGCGGCATTGTTGCGGAATGAATTTACTTTGAAGTGATTACTTCATGGTACTTTGAAGAGCTTTTCATACTCATTCCAACGGTACCTCGCGTGTCCATTTTAGTTAATTCGTTACTGAGTTATGATCTCTAGAAATCATCACTACCATTTGTCCGATTTATTATGAATCAACCTAATATATCCCAGTGAGCAGTACTGAAAACAAAAAATACACAGCTAAGATCTGATATCATTTTCATAATAGCAGAGCAATTTATTTGTGGAAGAAACAGAAACACAGATGACCATGCTCCATATGAATGTTCCTACTAGCGTTTTAAAGCGATTTTTTCTCGAAGGCACCGTGGGGAGCAGCGAGGAAAACAAGGACTAAGAGGCTGCCTTCTAAAAATGAGATGTTTTAAAATGAATTGACATGAAAATGCGAAAATGAAATGAGTTTCAATAAGAAGACCCTGAAAGGGCGTCTCGGTGTGTTTGCCGTGGCCTCGTTTTGGTGCGTTTCACTTCGATGGCAGCAGACTGCAGTGTAGGATCTGGAATCTTCGCCTGAATCACTCCTGCGGTGAAGTAGAAAGCGAAAAAATTCGTTTACGGTGAAGGTTGCCGTTCAATTCCTTTCTATATCTTTCTTACCTGTCGCGCCACTACACATCTCTTCTTTTGTATTTTACAGCCGGCCAAAATGACCCCGGGTGTTGGTAGGGACTCTGGCCTAGACCTGTGACCCTGTGACAGCTTGAGGCCCTTCTCTGTGACACAAATTATTCAGACACTTGTTCAAGTAAATCCATTCTTCTTGCACAATGCTCTACTCGCTTTTCAAAATATCTCAAGAGAAAACAGTTATAGAGAACGAGTTCAAGGATGTGCATGGTCATCGCGTGACCTGCAGGGCCTATTGACCGTGTCTCCCTACCGTCACCCAAATGACCCCTAGTGCCTCAGTGTTCATTTTGTGCAGACATACCGCCAACTGTGCCATGCACGCTGCTGCAAAACTGTTGACAGGATCTTATCTTTCCAACCACAAAAAGGTATCAAGATAAATTTTGCTTAGACATTTAAATATATTCCCTTGCATTTCGATTGAATCGCCTCTGGCCCATACACACTGACGGAGAAGGTGAGGGAGATCGTACATATGTAGGCGGCGCAAGTGACCTCGTGCAGATCGTAAAAAAAACTTTCGTCGGATCAAACTTCAGGAAGTTGAATAAACTGCAAAGGGTAGTGCAGGCTTTGTCCTCCAAAACAGCCCAAATAGTATGTTAACAGGGATAAGCTTCATGCTGCTTGGCGGTCATCGCTTCGAGGTGTCGTATCGTGGAGACTGCACAGAGATCACCGTCCGTTGCCGCAATCATGCCTTCAAGGTCGGCAGTGCGTCCACCTACAAGTAGTACGACTTGGATTCGAGGTGATGTATTATTTTGCATAATTGTAGTTATTAATTAAATAAAATTATTTGTGTCTCCTGATGACATTGTTGATTAGCTGAGCTGATTGGTTTTGATCCGAATATCGTTGGTTTTGTGGAGTTTTGGAACTCACCCGCGCTGTCCCGCACCAGTGCCCCTCCTGTTTGCTCGACCGTTAACCTGCTCGCTATGCTATTTCAATCACCATGAAGGGTGAAGCCTGCGCTACTTCTCACCACTCGGTCGCCGGTTTTAAGGCTACTCCTACGAGAGCATGGAAAATTTGTGCGGCGTCGACCTGCGACCCACTGCAAGTGTTTTTCCTCGTCCTCGTCATCATACAGTTCAATCTACAGGTAATCTTTTCAAATTCCGGAGACATATCATGATATTCTAGTTGCATATCATAATATTTTAGTTGGAACTGCTTGCTGACCACGTATACTAGTAAAACCCTAATCTCCACAGGGGGTGCCAAAAAAAAGTATTTTTGTTTCCTTCTTTTTCACCCCACTTTAGCCGAACTACAGCAAATTCGGTTGGGGTATTTTCATCCCCAGATTCAAGAGCAGACCTCACTCTATCATGCTTCGTGGCAGCCTTCTGCGCGAGCAGGAACGGGAGCGAGGAAAGAGTGAACAAGATGTGTCACCTCAACTGAGCAAAATCCGAAATTTCGTCGCCCTCGTTCACAACCTTGCTGAGGTCCGTTCACTCTGGGTACCTAAGGGGATTCATACTGGGTGGTGTTCTTTAACATTCCGTTTTTTCCGGGTCCCCAGCGCCCTTCGTTTCAAGAGCCAAAACGTGCCCTCACCACTGAAACCCCTCCGAAGGCGGATTTGGGCATAAAAATGATACTTCGGATCATAGCAGCCTTGTCCAAGCAGCAGGGGCTCCGTGACTTCCATGAACCGAAGGGCTAGTCCTTAAGAAGCTTCCAACAAAAGACCTACCTTGGAACACGGCTCCACTGTTTCAAGGGACCTTGATACCGTGGGTGCTCTGAAGCCCGAGTGCGCCGCTTGAAGGGTCCATATTTTTCATTTCGGGAATATTTTGCCCTAATACTTTCATTTCTTTCGTTTTCCTATGTCTTGTATAATTAGCAGATGTGAGCAGTGGGCAAAATTACTTTTTTTGGCACCCCCTGTATTTTCAAACTAGTATGGTGAGGACTTGTTAGGAGGTCGATAATTTGCCGCATCCTGTAATATGTACAAAGAAAAAGGGAAAATCGTTCTCATTACAATACTTAAATGGAAATTGAAAGGGAAGGTAAAAGAACTACGAACTTCACAGAGCTCAGCAATCTCGACAAGGTAAGTACATCTGCAGGAAAATCGTAGTTAATGGAGGTACGGGCCGAGGAAGGCTTTATTGGGCGAAATTGACGATGAAAAAGAGGGCCTCAGGCATTGTAGGAGCCGTCTCTTCCAACAGCTCCCTCGTGTTCGAACATGACGCTTCCTTTTCGTTAACGTCGTCTGCCTTTCTTTGGAATCAGTGCCGGGAAGTCTTATTCTTGGGTATTCGAGCTACCCATCACGTTTTCTCTCCACTTTCATTCTAGTGAGCAACTCGACTTTCATATGCAACAGTCTTTTATTTATTTATTTATTTGTACTTTTATTTATTTATGTGTTCTGTGACGTGCCTTCATAAATACAAAGCTGTAGTTCGGACAGAAATTGGCAAGTTGGAGCATTCCCAAAATTAAAGAACTAACTAAATTTCTTAGAACAAAAACATTCCCGATACTATATATGAGAAAATTTTACATTGTACTCAAGATTTAAACAGAAGGAAAACTCCTCTCACAATACGATGTGCCCTAAAGCCTGGTAGACAAGTCCGCCCGCACGCGATGTCGCGCCTGTCAGCGGCGAACGCAGGCGCAGCCTTCAAAGAACACAGGATCGCGATGCACCCGTCACCCACGTATCGAAATCTTCTTTTAACCCGTGTAACAATTGTCATTCATCTTAGATTTTCTACGCAATCTCCATTCATCGTCACAAACATTTATAACATTAAAATTCTCACTCATCTCATCTCACAATGACTTTTGGTTCAAGGCCCTTGAGAAGCTGTTGACAATCGTCAGCTCAGAAATTGAGTGGAAACTGTCGCAAACTAAAGCAGCTACCTCTCCGCAGCTCCGCTCTACGTGGATTTATCGATAAAATCTTGCAACAATTTTATTATTCCCCCGTATACTGCTGATCATAAGTTGTTCAGGCATTTCAAAGAGCTCGATGGCTAGTGGGAGGACTTATACCAGGGGCACAAATTTGACGCGGCGCAGAAGCGTGGCAACCAAAGGAAAAATAAGGTGGAAGACGCATATCTGCGAGGCTCTGTGCGCCATTGTCATAACAAGAATAAGGAGAAGTTTTCACTCAACCGCTATTTCATCGCGAAAACCATCGTTGCATTGAAACCGCCGTTGAACAACGATTCTCCTCTGATTCGTTCACTTTCCTCTGCTAACTGTGAATTCCCGGTTCACCTTTCGTACGACCCCAACTTTACTTGCTACTCGCTTTTATATTAGCAACTACAATATACAACACAATATAAACTAGTTATTAATACAATCCACGAATCCTCAATTTCCTTCATTACTGGTTCCTCCTTTCCTCAATTTCCTTCATTACTGGTTCCTTGAAGACTGCGGTCACCTAAGCCGCGCGCGCACCGCGTGCGGGCGGATTTATCCATCAGACTTTAGGGCATTTTGTTTAATTTCATATACTACCGGAACTACCGGAACAACAATTTAATAAAAGACCAAGATTTTGTTGAACTAACGTGAGAAACAATGGCGGAGAGATTTTCATGAAAGCGTTGCAGAAAGTCGTTACCTTGCATATCTACATATTTTTACCACCAGCTTCCTCATTCTGAATGTCGACCTTCCAGATACTTCCACGCGATCTCCTTCGTGCGACGTAGAGTGCCGAATGTATTCGGTTGTTGCAAAATTATTTGTCGCAAAGGGCGGTGTACTTCGAAATGTTGTAACTCGGCTCAAACCGTTCTGTACTGATCGGAGTGAATTCTATCCAATTTGATAATATTCTCAGCCTATCTGTAAGAAAGGTATTTCACTACTATAAAAATCGAGATCACGAGAATCTAAAAACTCTCGGAAGGCAGATTCGAAATGGTCCAGGTCACTATGAATCTGAGACAAATGTCAGTGCAATATTGAGAGCTGCCTATGCTGCAGAAGATTTAGTTTGAAATCATCGCCCGAAAATCGTTTCCGTTCATTACATTTATGACCCAATAAATGAACCAGAGATACAGTAATTCAAGAGAACAACGTGTGCTCTGTGTGAGCAGAAAAAAACTCACAAGGCAGAAAGTTACTACAGGGAGGCAGAGTTATGGGCAAAAGCTTCGATGTCGGGCGGGACTCGAACCCGCACTTCATCCTTTCCGGGGATATGTGCTAATCCATTACACTTACAAAAAAATCAAAAACATCAAAATTAATGCTAAAGCTTTCAGCTTCACGGTTCGATGCCGATATTGGCCAACTGGCTCAACACGTTATGTGAGAGTGCTGATAAGCTATGGTAAATATACCATTCGAAAGCCGAGTTAAGGTCAAAGGGGTGTCGGTAGTGTAATGGATTAGCACATATCCCCGGAAAGGATGAAGTGCGGGTTCGAGTCCCGTCCGACACCTAAGGTAGAGGCACTACAACTCGAATATCGCGGAAGTACCCGTTTCAAATAATTTATGTAATAAGTCTTCCACGGTTTTTACCAATTTCAGTGACAGTCATATCGACTTCCGCGATATTCGAGTTGTAGTGCCTCTACCACCTTGCGATTGCACAGCTCTCCTAGTTTTGACTTGCCCATAAGTCAGCATCCTTGTATGTAGTAACTTTCGCATCGCGAGCTACGGCGATAAACAGCACTTATCAAAAAAAAATCAAAAATATCAAAATCACAAGGCAGAGTATAGTCTGTCAAGACAGGTTTGTGATCGTAGTTTACGACCAATAGCAGCTTTTATTCAAACATACTCCGAAACAGCAAATTATTTTGCAACGATCTAATAGTTGATCTTCATACAACTGCTCCATAAAATGTCTTATTCGGGTTATGCAAGTGTAGGGCAAGATAATCGCCTTATTTTTAAGACCAATCAACGTGCGTCTTGTCTACTCGCAGGGATTGCGCCATGCGTCACACGGGGCCACGTGATTTCTCTGCCACAGTGGCACGCAACCCCTACTTCACCACTACTTATGCTTGAAGTCGCTTGAAAAAAGAAGAAGTGAAGGTTTTTATCGAAAACGCGGATGAGTGGGGTCACCCACATACTCATATAGTTCTTGTGACATCACACAGTCTTGTTTCTAACATGAGTAAGTTATCATTTGAAGTAAATATTTCTTCAACTATATTTCGCCGTCTCGATTTTGTTATTGTGTGGGTGAGGTGTACGTCAATGTTGACAAAATCAAAAAAAAACTTTGTTCATCATAAAGTTAGTGATAAAGGATTCAATGATAAAAGAACGTGACTCGTAAATAGTAGCATGCACTTTCGTTTATTACGGAATTATCACTAAAAAATCGAAGAACGGTGGAAAGTACAGAACGTGTCATGTTTTAGAACTGCTGACTGGTATGATGGCAGCCTTGAATCATTCAAATATGGCGGTACACACCAGTGCACGATAGGGTCGCATGCCCTCAGGTTCCCTTGGTGGTTCGAACCTCAGTATGTAGTGGTAGTACTATGGGGGCCTTTGAAAGATACTGTTGATTTATCATGTGTTTGTTCTTTGCAGTGTAACCCAAAACATTGTCCCATGAGCGTTCTTCCTCCTCGTGACATTCTCTATCTCACTTATTAGTAATAAGCAACATCTTAATCGGAACGCCATTGGTCAAAAAATCAGGTAAACACTCCTCAGACTGGCATAAAAGCGAGCCGATGAAACTGTGCAGTGCACTCGCACCTGCGAGCTCTTGGCGTGCCTTTCCACTTCCAATTCTTAAAATGTCCGATCACTTTCGTTATCAGTAAACCTCATCGACCGTAGTTGGTCTACCGATCACTTTTGGTGAACTGGTCCACAAAATATAGCACTCTGCGAATTTTTCTTCGAGGCCGAGCACCTCGTTTTTCCTTGAGGCAGAGCGCCCCACCCCCCCCCTCTCTCCTGCCAAGCAAATGGCTTAGCATTGTAGACAGTGATAGTTATCATATCAGAAATTATTTGGTATTGAATAAAGAAATAATAAATTAAAAATTTATAATGGGAGCAGAATTTGTATGTGGATAGATAGCCCGCTTACCTGGGTGTCCGTGTGTCATGCACCCAACTGTTCCTTAACCGAGGCCGTCTAATTCAAATAAGAGAGCAACACAGCTCTTCCATGCACCCCATTGCGCTCTACAAAACGTTCCTTAGCTCTTGAGAGCTTAAAGGAATCGTCCACGGAAAAATGAGTTTCTGTGCTACCCATATGTTTACGTAGTATTTGCCTAATGTGTGCTTCATGCCAAGTTTCACGAGAAAAAATGGGAATCTGGCTGAGATACAGCACCACAAAGTATGTTCGGGTGGGCGGGGCCTCCGACTAAAAGCCTCGTCCCGTCGTCCGCGCCGTTAGAAACGGAGGGTGGGACTGCTTACGTAACTTTCTGCCTACAATACGTCTCCGACCATGGCGGACGACGGAACGAGATATTTGCTCGGATGCCCCGCCCACCCGGACGTACTTTGTGGTGCTGCATCTCAGCCAGCCTAACATTTTTCGCGTGAAATTTTGAATGCGGCCCATATTAGGCAAACACAACATAAACATATGGGTAACACAAAAAGTCATTTTTTCATGGACGATCCCTTTAAAGACCCTGCAGTTATTTTATGCTGCTCATCTTATCAATGACATTCACTTAATCATACAATTCGTTCTTTTTCCTGGTAAATGAGCTACGCTTAATGTGATTCAATTCTTCATTTCAGAAGTTATACGCTTACATATTAACTGATGTCTACGGAAGCTCCCGCACAAAGAAAAAGCTCTTGGCAGTATGCCAAAGACTTTATCTTAATGGCACCGAGAAAGCTCAGCTTCTCTACTCCTAGTACAGGTGAGCAGCAAGAGCCAGGAGCCTAACATGATTTCTATTTCTAAATCAATATGAAGTTTTCGACATTAAATTTCGGCGCTAAGTGGACGAGGAGTGTGAAAATGTGGTTCAGTCGACACGGGAACCTTTACTTCAAAAAAAAGATTGGCTGGCTGTAGGCAGGCAGCACCCGATGTCCTTCTTGACGCTGTCACTGGGCCGTGTTCATGCTTTGCGCCAGCAGGGCGTGGCGGCACAGGTGGGGAGGCAGAGTATGGGAGAGATGGAGAGACGACGCAGGCAACGAGACAGGGTGGCACAGGCAGAGACGCAAAGATACACGGGCAGCTAAGCCCTGCCGCCGGCACCGCCAAGTATGAACGCGCTTAACATGAGCACCCTGCTTGACTCGTGGGTTCAGAGTATTCAAGCCATCTCTGCGGCATTACAGTGTAGTCATACAAAGAACCTGATTTCGTGTTTGTGTGCTGCATGGTTCCCGCAGACGAGAATTGATCCCAGATACTTCCTCTACCGGAGTCGTGGTAGACGAGGAAATTGGGATAGATTTTGCTGCCGTTCCTTTTCATGAAGGTACCTGTCATGATTGAAATTGAGTTTCCCACGTCTTAAGGGGCGATATCACGCATACTTGATCTTTTCCAACAGGGAATTATAGAAGTTTGAAAGATGTTAATATTAATATTAATATTCAGTCCTTACTCCTTAACATGGAATTCAAAAAAATAATATTGACTCAGTGACAGCAATTCACTTGCAGAACAAAAAGAGCTGCCGAATCAGGAGGGTGTCGAGAAAGAGCGCATTATCCCCACCGAGACTGCACTCGAAGAAACGAATCCGAATGATGGCAAGCATTTTCACCACGAATTCGGCTCTTTGAACATGCCGTAACGGACTCCCTTGGGAGTCTTGATAGATTTTCGACATGATCTCATCGATACAGCATTTGTACGACTGAGTCTGTATTCTTAAGCATTGTATTATAATTATATTATATATTATTAATTTATTATAAATGTTATTACTATATTTATTGTAATTATATTGCATATGTCATGTAAAAGTGCACACTGTGGTAATCGCAGTTGTTTCACTTGAATTTTTTCGAGATTCCAAGCTCTACTCATATTTGTGCATCGGATGATTCCTTTTTTGGCGAATTCGAAACGCATATATACAGTGCTCTGCAAAATGATACAGCCACCTATAAATTGTTTAAAAACTCTGTTTGCAGAGTGATTCAAAAAAAAGTCTCTAAGTAAAAGATGTAGCCAGTGTGGGCGCATTCGCGCATCAACATCAAACTGTAGCTGGAATACACAGAAAAATTTTCTCACATTTGTTTTGGAAATGCCGCTTTTCCCATTCTGCAAAATGATACAGCCACTTTGGATTTTCTCGTCGCTTTTGACCTCAACTTGCTGAAGCTGTATTGTTTCTGTTGGTTCATCATTTTCAGGTAATGACAAGAAGGAAACTGTTATCAGACCTAAAGAAAGATTAAATCACCTCAAAATAAGACCTGCAGACGTCCAATTGTCAGATCGCGCGAAAATGGAGACGGCTTTGCGCACTCCTCAATAATTCCAACTAAGATTCTGCAGGGTATGAAACCAAAGGGACAACTGAAGGTCCTACTACGCCTTTAAATAGAGACAAGACAGCATTTCAAAAGATGAGCCAAGTTTTCCTAGGTCATGCTCCGGAACAAGATCGTCGCTGGAGCTTAAGATGTCAACAAAGGCGTGTATAGGATCCTGAAGAAGTGCAAATCTATTTCTAGGCAAGAATTGAGAAGGGCAGTGTTTAGAACTCCAGAATATCGCGAAGGCAGAGTTGGTTTCGCCATGAGATGGATGGAAGCAGATCGGATTGAGGTGTTTGATACGTTTAAAAGTTCGCACACCTTTCCCTTACTGTTTTTTCTCCATGATGTCCTTCCTTATGACAAAAAACTCAGATATGACCGCCCGGGCGACTACCGTCACCATAGCATGAGGGACTGACTTTGGTATTCGAAAAGATCTTCAAAGGAGGAGGTGTCATGGCGTGGAAACCAGAAATCTTCGGGATTTTAGTTTCGTTCTCGGAAGCATAAGTCATCCGATCACCGGAACTTCACGCTTTGTACCATTCTTTCTCGTGCTTGTTGAAATCTACACCGAAACCTTGTTTTTGTGCAAGTTAATGGGCCATTTTCTGTCAACCGGAGCACTTCGACCTGGACAACGAGCGGACCCGACCTTTATCAGATGGAGAATTATGCTGAAAAGCAGTTTAATGGAGAGAAGCCATTTCGAAGGAGTTAGAGAGTTTAAACAGGCCCTCATCGAATAATGGCACCAAGTGGACTAAAAACATTCTGAAAAAAGTCATATGGGCCTAGATAGTCAAAATTTTTGGATATTAAAAATGAAGGAGGTCCAGCTGCTTGTAAAATTAGCATTTGTCTCCTTTTTGTTGTTTTCTTTTTATTCGATACTTCAATCTGTTCAGTGGCTGTATCATTTTGCAGAACAGGAAGAGCGACATTTTCAAAACAAATGAAGAGAAAATTTTCTTGTGTTTTCCAACTACGATTTGATGTTGATGCGCGAATGCGCATCCACACTGGCTACATCTGTTACTTAGAGACTTTTTTTGAAGAGTTTTTGGACAATTTATAGGTGGCTGTATCATTTTGCAGAGCACTGTAGAATTGAGACCTATGAAGACTATTCCTGTTAGCTAACTTCTTCATAATTGAAGGCATTCCATGACGAACTATTTGTTGTAAAATAATAAATATTTAAAAGAATCTCTTGAAACTAACTAGCTGGTTTGAAATAAAACGTACCACATAAGGGAGGAGGCTGAATCAAAATCCTCTGTATTCTCAACTCCACTGGGTGAGATACCTTGAAGATGCTAACCTGTTATCTCGTATCTTGTGCCATGTGTGTGGACATAGCTAGGCGGCAGGACGATGAGCCGACGTGAACTAAGGGTTCACGCCGCCGGTGTGGGTTATTATAGTAAACGTGGTGGATCGCATAGGAAGGTTACGCTGAGAGAAGTGCAACTTCTCCGCGGTATCGCATTCTTTTTCACCAACCGCTCGAAGTGGACTTCATGATTCATGAAGCGACAGAAAAAGAAAGTGAGAGTAGGAGAGTGGTTTAGGTCAAATAACCTTAGAGAACATTCCAAAATTACTTTGAGTGCGTTGACGCGCTGAATAGTAACGTATGAGGTGTTGGGGAGTACACCAATAAAGGAAAATCCGAAAGAAGCTCCTAAAAATGGCAGCATTTAAGCATCCTGGTATCTGGCCTAATGCGAAATTACGACGTGAAAGTGAGCTTTGACTCTGTTCCTGTTTGTTGACATTCTGAGATACTTTGCTATACCAACTGTTCCCCCATGTTTCACTCCTGGAATCTCTTCCTTGTTTTATGTCATAAATCGTAAGCCTACTTTACCACGCCGTTACCACCGTTACCACTTCGATGCCAAGAAAGTCGTCTAGGATGGCCGGGCCAGCGTCGCATGGTGGGGTCACTGAAGCTTCTTTGGCTCTGCACTATCTGGTCACCAAAGGAGTTGCAATATCGCAAAATCTTGGAATGTGTCTTCGAAAGCACATTCCACAACGAACTTCAGAAGGAAGAAGGTCCATCCGTTGGTAGGCTTAGGACATCTACATAAGTGCCTGAGACAAGGGAGTGATGAAGGCACTTGAAGGTGGTGGAGACGAAAGAACGAACACAGCTTGCGCGCAATCTAGATTGAGTTCAAGATGCGGGGGGTAATGAGCGGAATCACAGCCAGTTACATTATGTTCTCTGCAATGAAATGGCAAATTCGAAAGAGATAATCCATGGTGAACTCGAATTAGAAGGCCGCTGAGCCATGTTTGACTGTATCTCATAGCGCTGCTTAGAGATGAGTTGCTCGGGTGAAGGTGAGGCTCGGCCCACTCCCAAAGCCGCCTTTATCCCTATAAAGCTACTGCTGTCCACAATACACAAGATTGCACAAGATACCGAGTTTTTCCGGTTGCCAGCTGATTGCTCATGAACGGCGAATGAACTGAAACAATTTCGATATTCTTGATTTTTAACTCACAACTCAGCATCCTTGTAGTGATCTTAGCATCTCGGACTGTGGCGATAATCAGGAGCTATCAAAAACAAAAATTTCAAAATCAGTATCTACTCAAGCTTTCACCTTCTCGGTCGCCGATACCGGCCAACCGGCTCAACACGTTATACGTGTGAGTGTTGATAAGCTATGGTGAATATACCATTCAGAAGCCGAGTTGAGGTGAAAGGGATGTCGGTAGTGTAATGGATTAGCACATATGTCCGAAAAGCATGAAGTGCAGGTGCGAGTCCTGTCCGACACCGAACCTTCTGCTCATAACTCAGCATACTTCATACTTTAGTTCGACTCTCTATGCGCACCCTCGTCAATTAATCATCAAGGAAGTGTTGCACGGCACGGCATTTGACCAAGGTACAGTCCGTACCAAAAGTATGCGGACACCTCAAATTTTGGTCCCACAAAAACACGGTTCAATTTCGCAACACGCAGTTTTCACTATTCGATTCCCTGCATGCGATGTCCTTGGTATACTTTACCTGAGAGAGTTTTGTGGACGATTTTACATTTTTTATCATTTAGAAAGATTTCTTTGTACCAAAAGTATGAGGACACTTAATAAAAACAAGCGCATAGCCGGAATTAAAAAACAGTGGGTTCCCCGAGGGGTCAAATTAGCTTGAACAATTTGTTCGGCATGCTCTGAACCAGGTTTTGCATACTTGCTTTATCGATGGAGTCCCAGGCAATCGGAACCGCCTCCATCAGTTCATTGACGGTACAGCATTGAATCGCTGAACAACAGCTCCCCACGGGGTTTCAGGTGCATTGCAGTCAGAAGACAGGCTGGCTAATCCATCGCCTTGACTTCATTGCATTCGAGTCATGCCTTGGATAAGTGTGAGACGTGGACGCCTGCATTGTCCTGCTAGAAGATGTGGGTCCGGCGCCGCGTGCCTTTCAGAAATGGTGGCAAATGGTAGTAAAGCTCTCCCCGATACTCTTAAGGGTCTACGGCACGAAGGGAGTGCAAGCTGTAACCTTCCGTTGCCTGCGAAGCCACCGCGTACCATCAACGATCCACTTTCGCAGTTTCTCAAGGTACGGGCTTTGGAACAATTTCTAGGTTTGGAGCAAGCGCTCTTTTAGCACGTTATCTTCTGTGGTGATCTTCAATAAAACAAGAATTTCAATCTTGACTAGTCAGATAGATTTCGTCGCTAATGGAAGTACCTACGATATGGCCGCTCTTTGTATTTGGCAGGGATATCGCAAGTGGTTTGGCCTGGCTTTGCAGGCAACGGAAGGTTGCAGCTTGCACTCGCTTCGTGCCGCGTAGACCCTTGAGAGTAGCGGGGAGTGCTTTACTACCATTTGCCACCATTTCTGAAAGGCACGTGGCGCCGGACCCACATCTTCTAGCAGGACAGTGCAGGCGTCCACGTCTCACATTTATCCAAAGCATGAATCGAATGCAATGAAGTCAAGGCGATGGATTAGCCAGCGTGTTTACTGACTACAGTGCACCTGAAAACCCATGGGGAGCTGTTGTACAGCGATTCCTTTGAAACAACACGCAATGCTGTACCGTCAGTGAGCTGATGGAGGCGGTTCCGATTGCCTGGGACATAATCGATGAAGCAAGTATGCTAAACCCGGTTCAGTGCATGCCGAACAACTTGTTCGAGCTAATTTGACCCCCTCGGGGGACCCACTGTTTTTTGAATCCGGCTATGCGCTTGTTTTTTATTAAGTGTCCACCTACTTTTGGTACAAAAATAATCGTTCTAAATAATAAAACATTGTAAAATCGTCCACAAAACTCTCTCAGGTAAAGTATACCAAAGACATCGCATGCAGGGAATCGAATAATGAAAACCGCGTGTTGCGAAATTGAACGGTGTTTTTGTGGGACCAAAATTTGAGGTGTCCACATACTTTTGGTACTGACTGTAGAAGTGCAAGGTACCTCGCGGTTACTGCGAGATTAGAAGCATCGATACAGCAGTCATGTTAGTCTCAATTAGATAACGATTGACAAACAGTTTTCCACGTTTGCCGTAGCAACATAATAAACATAAACGCGATAAGAAGCTCTAGGAGCCGTGGGTCAAAGTGTGGGGCGGGCTGCTACTGAAAACCCTCTCTGGTCTTCGATGCCCTGATTTATACGGCTACTCCTGGATCCTCCATAACAAGCGACACCGGGAAGGTCGATTAATCTCTGCCAGTCTACCCAAGAAATTTCTGAGACCACCTTTTACGCTTCAGATCTGGAAGCCCTGTACCCTTTAAGAGCTGCAAGCTAAGTGGATCTACATTCACGCATGAAAAAGTTGATAGCGAAGTTCGCAAGCCTTTGCGCCTTCTATGTTTCTTCGTGGATCCTACACATCTTTGCTGATTGACCTGGAGTGCACTCGCCCATCCTCCTTGCCTACTCAGACACTAAATTACCCATCAATGATCGCCCTGTTGAGCATGGAGGAATGCTCTACGGATACTTATTTCGCTGTCCCACTCTCCTTCGACCCCCCTCTCACACCCCCCTTCCCCGAGCGGACATTATTTGTATTTTTATGCGAGAAAGCAAAATGAAGGAAAAACGACCCTTTCAAATCAACTCCCTTCAAAAGAATGCGGAATGAAAGGTGGTGTCACAGGTCTATAGGAGCGAAGCGGTGCCCCAGTAAGAGAGCGAGTTTAATACGTATGGATCACGTAACTCACGTCTGATCCCCTTCAGAGCAGATTTCAGTACTTGTAGCTTGAGAGTCAGAGGTAGGCAAAGTCAAAACAGTAAGGAGAGTCTCGATTTATTGATGGTTTGGCAACTACTACTGGCTGCATTGTTGACACGCACCTCAAAAACTCGTCCTGGTTGCATCGCGTCAGGCCTTGAAATCTGTGGTACGACACAGCACTCCATCGGTTGCAGACGGTGATCAGATAAAATGACGATCAAAGGAATCGTGCACGAAAAAATGAGGTTCTCTGTTACCCAGATATTTATGTTGTATTTGCTTGATAAGTTCCGCACGCAATGTTTCACGCGAAAGTGAAAATCTGGCCAAGATACAGTTTCTCAAACTGATGACCGAGGGGGCGGGGCCTTAGACTATACCCTCCCCGTCGTCCGCCTCGGTCGGAGACGCGTAGTTGGAACAGAAGGTTACGTGGACCGTCCCACTCTTCGTTTTCGACCGCGGCGGACGACGGAACAAGCATTTATCTGGGTCCTCGCCTCCTGGGCCAGCACTTCAAGGAGCTGTACCTTGGCCGGATTTTCGCTTTTTCACCTGAAACTCACCACGGGGCAGAGAAGCTGATTTCTCCGTGCATGATTCTTTTAAATAAGGATTTTCACTGCTGACAGTCTAGCAGATACATAGGGAAAAACATATTTAGCAAACCAAGCGAAGCCTGACAGATTTGCAAGTGACGAAACCGAGAAGCACGTTTCGCAGAAAACAGATCGGGTAGTTGTGAGGTATGAATTCAATGGTCGCAGTTTTCAGCTCTTTTTATTTTGCGTTTAAGTGATTGCGAATTCTTTATTTTTCTGCGTTTTTCATGGAGTATAAAATCGCGTTTCACTCATTTAAGGAGAAGACAGAGCACGGAATTTCTGTGGACCATTTATTGAGAAAGTAATAATTGATAAAGTAATGAGTCGCATAATTATTCAGACGTCTCCTATTTGACGTACAGTATGTGTAATCTGGGGACATATGTATGTTCCCTAATGAGCTAATGTCGCAAGGTGAATAAGAAAGGAGATGAAACCTCATTCTTAGAACAGCACACTTTATTTCACAAAAAAATGAAAATAAACGGTCAAGACGCGAATGCGTCTTGAATGCCTTAATCGTTTTCTCGACCACTGTTCCCTGATCTACATTCGTACAGGCATACCCTCCAACATTAATACAAACAAAGGAAGTGGCGTGCCTACAAACGCACCAACTACTGAATTGAAAGGGTAAAAAAAAAGTAAACGACAACGATTGGAGAAACACAAAGTTGGGTAGAGTAAAATATTCACAGACATATTGCAGATAATGTCAAACTTAAAAAAAGGATGAGGAAAAAAGGTCACATGTTGAGAAAATAGCAAATTCAAGTTAAAGCAAAGGTAAAGACTTAATAAAATGCTTACTTCGAAGCTAGTTTCACAGCAGTTCATTCGTTTTGCTCTTTATGTTCTTCGTTCGTTTCCTCGTTCTGGTCATCGTCTATGACGTCATTCATGACGTCCATTAGTACTTTCAGACGATTTTTCGAATCTTCCAGCTCTTCATAAGATTTATCTAATTCGAGTGATTTCTGCAAGCAGTATAATTAGTAGACATCTTCAATGACAAAACCAAAGCGGAATGCATTCTAAAATAGGATTTCACGATCATTTGCGAACAATGTTAGACCGTGATGAACTCATGGAAGCTCTGAGCTTTCACAAAAAATATAACTGGAGCTCACATTGAAACTGGTTTCCAGTTCAATATCGATTTCTTTCTCGAACTTCTCGGCCATACCGCGCCAATATGACGATGTCGGTTCATCGCATAACAGATCCTTAAGAGCAAGGCTGTCTTTCCAAAAGTATTGCTTCACTACAGATGAGATAGAAACAAATATACCTCCTTGGTTATCGGAGGTGGTTTCTTAGTTGCTATAACATCAGTCTGTGCATGGGTAGCTTTGACCTGAAGATGACACTATATTGGATGCATAGCGTTCGTTCAAAATGCACGTGAAAACTACTATCAATTGGGTATAAGCCCAGCGTCTCCGAGGCTTGTCATAAAAAAAACTACTACCCTTTGGCACCTATTCTCACCACCTGATCTTACGAATGCAAAAATCCGCAAAAGTAGGGAGCCCCGAAGTCACTTCTCATTTCTTCTTTTGTTCTTTTTTTTTGGAACACCTAAGAATGGTAGGCAGTGAGGAGCAGATACACCAACAAAACGCTTCCAAAACACGACAAACCATATGTGGTAGTTGATGCTCACTATAATTGATTCGGAAACCCTTGGTTGATATTTCTCATCAGGAACCAGACCTACTAATTACATTATTCAAGAGAATAAACCCTGAACCAAGGCGGTTGATAGGAGTGGAGAGGGTTAAAGATAGGCCTTTTACAAAATACGCATGAACTATCATTTTTTAAATATATACAGAAAATTCTTGAAGCATAATATAACAAAACAGACCACGACTGTCGCTTGCGTTTCCTGGTTCTCTTTGCCTTCAACTGTAGGCGCAGGTGTCACTTTCTTCCCCACTTCACTTTTCTCCTGTACTGAGAATAATATGAAAGAAATCCAAGAAAAAAAGAAAACAATGAACTGAAAGCAAACTTGCCGCGACTGGAGCGAGACTCTGAACTACATTCGCCTTCTTCGCGTTCAAGATTTTTATTGATGGACTATTTGTATTGGAACTTGAAAACTGTTTGAGTCCCACTCGAAGACTGGCCATTTCTGAATCGAACCTAGGACTTTTATCCAACTACAGTAAACATGCAAAAAGAAAAATGGTAAGTGATCCAAACACTAAAAAATACAACGCATGAAAAAGAACAAATGTTTATTATACACATCAACACGTAAAGTTATTCAGGTGAAGCACCAAAATGTTTTCAGAAAAAAGTGGCAATGGATAATACAATGGAAACAATGAAGGAAGATGACACTGCACTATCTTACGAACAAGTATAAACTCGCTAGCTGACGAGAAAAACAACATGCTCGAATGCTTAAGTTAAGAAATGGTATACAAAAAAATACTATACAACACTGTCAGTTGAAAAAACATGTTTTCTTTTGGTCTTAACCTGTTTTGGTTAATGCACAGAATTTACCAGAACAAAAACGAAGGCTACAGAATCATGCTACGTCAACTGTTGTTTTTCCCCTTGGAAAGTGCCCGAATCCTCATCATCATCCGAATTCTGAAGAATGCTCTGCAACTGGCTATACAGCTCATCATGTTTCTTGTCCAGCGCTTGCTTTTCCATGATGTTTTTCATCGTCAGCGATTCGATCTTAAACATCAATAACTAGAACAACAAAATAATATTGCTGAAACGTCTAACACCGCACGTTAAGCTACGGCCAAGCGATGGATAGAAAAAATACTGCACGTTATAAGGTAAAAGACCTCTATGGAGGGATCTTCTGAATCTCACCTTTTCTATCTCTTCCCGTATGCCGTCCAGCTCACTCGCTCGCTGTGTTGCAACAGCACGCCAAAAGACCACATCAGGACATTCACTTGAGCACTCCGCGCCGTCAGATGAGATGGAGACTTCAGTGGAGAGCGCCACATGGTCACAAGAAATCTTAACGTAATGATGAACAGGCGTTCATGCACTATGGGAAAGCACTCAAAAACGCATTTGAAGTTACAATAGGAAATTGAATACATCAAATTTTCAAAACACGTAATATCAAGGTGTCCGATTGTTATAAGGATGCCTTTGTATTGAAGTGTCTGTGACTGATGATTGCCCGTCTGTGAAGTGTTTCTTTCCCCTAGGCTCAGGCTTATACCACATCTCAGTTCGTACGCAATTATTCGTACTGCTGAAAATCAGCTCGCATGCAACATTGTGAAAGAAATTGGAAGTGTTATTGAGGAGTGAAACTTATACTAACACGACCTGTAAGGCCGCGTTTATACTTTGCGTACTGCCACGGCACCAACAGCGGCGGAGCAAAGTCATGTGCCTGCGCTAACCACGGCGACGGGCGCATGATTTCGAGCCGTCGGTGCGTAAAGTATGAACGTGACTTAAACGAGTTAGTATGGAATGGATCGCGCGGTGCGTATTGCGCGTGCATCTTCTATGACCACGGCGTTACTTGCATATGAAGCCACACCACACTCATTTCATTGTTCTAGTATTATGTTTCTATGTGCTGAAAGGTACTAAGGTACTAATGCAAACCAGAATTGTGATTTTTGCCTAAGGCTTGGAGGGAAGGAGCTCCGGAATGGGCGAATCAGATTTTAAGTGTGAAGTTTCCTTGGTATCCTTTTGCAAGGTGAGCTAAAATTTTCTACCCACTAAGTGTTATTTTTGAGTGCTACCCCTATGGTACATGAGTGCCAATAACAAACAGGTTCTGACAGGACATTTGGTCTGCCGCAGAAGTTTCAAGAAACAGACAATACAAGTAATTACTAGCTCTTATTCTGTTATGCGGAACCGAAAGCGATTAAATGTAGTACTGAAGGACAGCTAAAAAAGACTCAATCATGAAGAAGCACTCTTTTTTTTCTGCATGACCAGGTGCCTATAACTTAACCGGAAAGTGACCAAAATACATACTACTTTATAGACCAAATCCGGCACGTCGAAGGACTACTTTCCCATTTATTTAAACTGGAGAATTTCGTTCAGTGTGAAGGAAGCATAGCAGCGGAGGCTAGCCCAAGGCCATATCAGTGGGAGGGAGAAAGATCGGTGGTAATGAAGATGGAGGAGGAGGAGACACTCCACTGTGCTTGGCGCACGGCGTTATTTTCCCCTCAATTTTTATCCGAACGGAAGTAAGGGACAACAGCGCGACAATAAGTGCCCTCCTCCCAAACGCTTTGACACCCAAAGATCTCTGAAGTAGACAAACCAATCCATAACTTAGCATCCCTTCCCCAAACGTGATTACTCCATTCGTCTCGGAGCTCGTCCTGAGTTAGTATACGGCCTCTACGCTCTACTTTCCTCCTTCACACTGATCCAGGATTTCATTATATGAAAAGGTCAGAGCTGATTCACCTGGATTTGTGAATAAAATTTTCTAAAAGTGCTACAAACTAAAATAAAAACGAAATGGTTCAAACAAAGGGGGGGGGGGAGACGGAACTTTGCGTCGACGTCGAAGCTCCTTTCCCTCCCTAGGCTTAGACTAAAATTGATATCTCCTCCTTCCACATAAAAAAGCATATGTCAAAGCATAGGTCTCATCTGCTTTAGCCTAAGCCTAGGGAGGGAAAGAAGCTTTGACGTGGCTGAAACGTCGACGCAAAATTGAGTCCCCCCCCGACTTTGATCCAACAAAATACCATAAATCCGAATAATGAAATGAGAACATATACAGAAAAGCAGGAATACTAAAAACGATCTTGAAAAATATCACGAACCTCTGTTTGCACTTCGATATGACGCCACGACGTTTTGTCCTCACTTTCACAGGGAATGTCTTCGAATATAGAGAAACTACTCGTTTCGGTTTCCGACAATTCCCTTGCAATGCGTAACATCTTCACAGCTGCTGAGATTTCTTCCGCACATTGCGCTGCAGATACGATTTTAAACGCTTGCAACTCGCGCCAATGAATCGGACACGCATTGGAGCGCAAAAACTACAGTGGGTATGAAGTACAGGGGGTGCCAAAAAAAGTAATTTTGCCCACGGCTAACATCCGCCCATTATACAAAACATGGGGAAACTATAGAGATAAAAGCATTGGGGCAAAGTACTCCCGAAATATTCCTCTAAAAGCAGGAACAAGCTGTGGCTCCCTACGTTCACCTTTATAAAATATCGAGCTTTCATTCGGCGCAGTCGGGCTTCGGAGTACCTACAGTATCAAGGTCCGCGTGAAACAGTGAAACCAGGCTCAGTGGTAGATCTTTTGTGGGGAGCTTCCTGAGGATTGGCCCTTCGGTTCATGGAAGTCACAGGGCCCCTGCTGCTTGGACAAGGCTGCTAGGATAAGAAGTATCATTTTCATGCCCAAATCCGCCTCCGGAGGGGTTTCAGTGGTGAGGGCACGTTTTGGCTCTTGGAAACGAAGGGCGCTAGGAACCCGGAAAAAACAGAATGTTAAGGAACATCACCCAGTATGAATCCCCTTAGGTACTCAGAGTGAACGGACCTCAGCAAGTTGTGAACGAGGGCGACGAAATTTAGGATTTTGCACAGTTGAGGTGACACATCTTGTTCACTCTTTCCTCGCTCCCGTTCCTGCTCGTGCAGAAGGCTGCCACGGAGTATAGTGATAGAGTGAGGTCTGCTCTAGAATCTGGGTATGAAAATATCTCAACAGAATTTGCTTTAATTCGACTAAAGTGGGGTTGAAAGTGGAGGAGACAAAATTACTTTTTTTGGCACCCCCTGTATGGTCCAGTAATTGTTTACCAATGAAAAACAAGTATAGTGCAATTATCTATGAATCTTTGGCATTCGATAGGGTGCACATACAGGGGAAACTGTTCAATCGTGCAAGTAATTGCCTCCAGCCAAGGTACGTGCTTCTAGTTTTCTGTTTTCATGGTAAGTCGCAGGTGTTGGAAGCGGTGTTCTGCCTCTGTTCTATTGTATAGCGTTTTTGGAAAGGAGCACGAAAGCAATAAAATAATTTAAATAAGCCAACACACTGTTCGAAATTTTTCGGATAACTGCATGGATAACATCTTTCATTACTTGAAAGCCTTGTCTTCATAAGGCAACATATCCTCGGTTGACTATCCAGGTTGAACTCTATTTCTGTCGCCGCGGTAGCCATTATAGCGCTACACCCACTCGAACTCAGGATAACCACTCTTACTTGAGCTCCTTATAGGACAGCTCAGTTAAAAGTTCATGGTAAACGTGGCTTCCAACGTATGGCACCTCGTGGTGGCGCAAAAGGATGCAACCTGGATAGCCTCTCAAGGATTCACTGCACCAAGATGGTAAGTCGCCCAAGCTTATCGAAATGTTCGCTTTAAAAAACACCGCAATTCTGCCACTTGTGTTGAAAGCGTGGAACATGGAAATAGAGATGCCAACCAGTGCAAAATTCGAGAAAGTACAAAGTAGATGGTCATCAAAGGTCTCCCCATTTACCACTTCCTTTCACGTGCTTTTGCCCTCTGCATCACTAATACCGCAGTCATACTTTGCTGTGCCGGCGGCAGGGCGTGGCTGCGTGTCCCTGCGTCTCTGCCTATGCCAGTCTGTCTCGTTGCCTGCGTCGTCTCAGCACTTCCCCAGCCATTCTGCCTCGCTGCCTGTGAATGCAGCCACGCCCTGCCTACGCAAAGTATGAAAGTAGCCTAAAGGGAATAATGCAGACGGCGAAGCCAGCCAAAACACTCGGGTGGCATACATATATGTTGCCGCTCCCCTTACAGCGACTCGGTGATCGTAAGCGGTGCGACATAGGCATTCAAAGGAATCGTCCACGAAAATTCCATGACTCTTTTTCTTCTTTAGACCACCATACTCTGTCAGTAGATGAATAGAAACACGAAAACAATCAAAAAATTGTCTGTTCCAAAGCATAAGTCGAAAAACTGAAAGAAGAGCGACATCGTTTGAAATGCCGCCAAGCAACAATCGAACAGTCGACGCAGTTCAATTTTTCGCGCTCGATTTTGGTGTTCTTCTCACTCTGGGTCCCTGACCACGTGATCGTCGCGTGTTTGCCTAGCGTCCAAACCCACTCGAACGCACCACCCGTCGTCCGTCACTTTCAGGAGCTCTGTCTCAATTGCATTCTTGCTTTTTCGTGTAGAACTTAGCACGCGGCAATTAGTAAGCAACCAGTATAAATATATGGGTAACAGAAGAATCTGGACACTCGTACTCAAAAGCACGCTTCCAATGCGAGTTTCACCACAGCTCATCCCTTAAAACGCCGTTTCATTCCAGTGATCACAGCTTCCCAGCTCTAATTTTTCTCACTATCACTAACGATGTTTTTAGGATTCTCCAAGTTCTCTCTTCTTGAAACCTCGGCTTGATGTTCAGATTATCCGTGTGCTGCTTTGCCGAACGAGGTTTTTAGGTGGATATATTTTTATTAACGGCCTGACGTTTCGACCCTTTCGTCGTCTTCAGAGGCCCTGTGATCCACAGCGAGTGGTGGACGTCGCTACCGACTACTGTTAGTATAATGTGCGACTGGGCCACGAAGGAGTCGAAACGTCAGGCCGTAAATGAAAATTGATCCACCTATAAAACCTCGTTCAGCAAAACAACGGCACACGGATGTCTTTAAAGTTGTATGCAATGTTTAAAATATCGAATTTTACACAGCTAGACCCGAATACTACAGTTTCGCACATAATAGATAAAATTTCATTCTCGTTCACATATTCAAAACAACAATGCATAGTTGCCTGAAAAAAAATGGTCAACTTAGTAATAAGTTACTATTTTCATGAAGATGAGATTTGCAGTAACATGGAGAATCATTGGGTTATGACTGGAATTATGCGACCATTATGACGAATTCAAGTCAAAAAGAGTTTGTTAAAACAGGAGGAAAAAAATCACTGATCGATGCAGACGGGATCTACAGGATGCTGAGACATGGACAGGTGCATCCTAATAGGGGGATGGGGTAAGATGCTGAATATTTGTTAGAGAAAAGGCCTTCACATGACTGGCGTACCGGCAACCTTACCTTAATGACGATCTACGGTTGAAAGAAGAGCGAAAATTTCAACGAAAATTGTGGCCTGACCAGAAACTTGTGCTCTAAGGTAATTTGACCTGACGAATTCAAGCAAAACCGTCTGGCGCCCGCGCCACTGAAATTTGGTGGTTCACCCTTGGCGCCAGAGGCCGCGACGCGGGCGCCGAGCGATTCATAACAAGTGAAAATCAGGTTCGGGTTCTGTTCTGAGGTCAAATAATCCCCAGATGCAAGTTAATCGTCGAATCCAAATTTTCACAGAAAATCACCTTTTCAACCACATAAAAATGCGAATCAGTGGGGTTGCTTTGGCAAACAGTGCCATCTATTTTACTCTTTACCGTACATACAAGAGGAAGTATGTAACTATTCATCATTCAGCAGTTTACCCCTCCCCGGTGGGATGACGCTTCTTAAATTCCATAACAGTATATCAAAGACACAGCAGGAACTGCTATCTGAAGCCACAGAAGACGAACTTCCGAAGTGTCCTGCGTAAAGAGCGCTTTTTCGAAGGACATGGGAGCTTTATGGATGACGTTGACGAAGATCGTAGAATCTTCCCTCGTCGATACATCTCTCGCAAGTGATTCTGAGCGGGGTGTTCAATAGCGGTGCCCAAATTGTCATAACAATGAGCTGTGGCACTGCAACGACGTGGCATCCATTTACGTAATGAGGCGAACGACGTTCGTTTCACCGTAGCAGGAAGAACTGGCACAGAGATCACCGAAGCTTTTTCCTGAAGAGGAACTATACAAGAAACGGATCAGAATGAATTCTCTTATACAATCTTTCATTGATTCTGAGCTAGGTCAAGTAAGCCCATTTTGGGTGGATAGGTGGGGCTAAAGGCGCTACAGGCAGACGCTGGAGCACCAAGTCCTGCCTGAACCGTTTACAGCGCTATCAAAAACTCGATAACAAATCTGCCCACAAGGTATAGATTAAGCTTGTCGGAGAGTGACCTGCCCATGCGCTGGGCAAACACAGATGCGCAATTTATTGAATGCCTATAAGCTCCGTGAGTCGAAAGCACGGCGAATCTCGAGAAGACTGATTTAAAGCGCTGTGAGCGAAAACTAAAAGCAAGACACCATATTATCTCACAGTTCCTGGAGCTTTTCCAGAACAATCTCTCGAAATATTGATTTTACGTATGCGCTCACATCAACGCTTATCATTCCTCGTGGTCGTGAGCAAGGAGCAAGTGTCGGCGAGATAAGAAACGCGTGGGCGTAGATTGGCACTCAATTTAAGCTTTGACACAAGCTCCTACGCTGGTTCCTCGTGATGTTTCCACGACAATTGCTGATTGTGTCACATGGCACGTTGACTCATCCAAGGGTAAGCGAAGTGAGGACCAAATCAAGCGGAACGATTGTCTCTAGGCTAACTATCCAAGGGGTAAAACAACAGAGCCCCATGCGAGAGGATAAATCGTTGTGTGGAAAAATAGAGGGAAAGTGGAGAAGTTATTAGTATAATTTTAGAATTGATTAATTCTCAATTATTGAGTAATTGAACATTTCACAGCTCGAAGACTGATCTGTCATAACATTCTTTCTGGATGTGAAAAACTGCGAGTGAGATGGTTCTTCACTTGAATAGTGGTAGCGTTTCCAAAATTTTAGGATGAGATAGTCATGTATGCTTTCGAATTTCACCCCTCATGGGCCACAGGCCTAAGCCGCGTTCATACTCAACGCCAACAGGGCTTGGTTGCATTCACAGGCAGCGAGGAGAGTGGCACAGAAGGGTACAGAGACGACGCAGGCAACGATGCAGGGTGTCATAGACGGAGACGCACAGACACGCAGCCACGCCCTGTCGCCGGCACCGCAGAGTATGAACGCAGCCTTATGTTTCACAACTCATAGCCCGCGTTAACAGCCGACAGGCTCTTAAAAGACATGTTCCGAAGTCCTGTTCACCTTAAAATTTACAATCTACAGTATCCATGCTTATCAACATGATTTTTTGCTTGGTCTCGTCGCTGCACTTGTTCGCTGATTACTGCTTATTTGTCTACTTTTGCAGGTATCCACAGAAAATTGCATCTACTAGCACGTATTTCTTACTAGGAAGGCCAAGCAGCAAAAGAAATATTTTTCTAAAGTGGGCTTTTATAGATTTCATAGAAAAATTTATGGAAATTGTGCATGAACCTAAACGAAAAAATGAACGAATACTCGAAGCTGTTCCAGCACAAGAATGAACCCGGGTAGGCCAAAATAGAAGTGGAGCGGACGCAAGAAATCAGAAGAGTTTAATTACTAAAACGCTAGTCACTACTACGCCGCGGGAAAACTACCTAAGAAAGCTTCTGGCTGGAAGCAGTAAGAGGTCATTTGGACATGGTATCATCAATCCTCAGTGCTCCTTTATCATGAATATCTGAAATTGATATCATAACTCCCTCAGTACCCCTTCGTACTGATGCCATGTCGCACCATGCATGAAACAAGTAACCGTTAGATAGGGGAACGTAGTAATATCCGGGTGACCCTCAGTGTACGTAGTTTGATTCTCGCTCGTCTGATAATTTTCCCTGATAAGCATAATGGCTGAAAGTTGTGTTTTCGAAATCAGGAGGTCCGGTTATAGAAGAAACTGCTGTTTTCTTTCTCAACAATACGTAATTAAAAAAGCTTTGGTAACTGAAAATTGCCCATTCCTAAGGCCCTTAAACACTTAGAAGTGCGGTAAATTGTGGAGATCGTACATAGCTCAATTGGAGCTCAAACTGCGTATCAGATCTTATAAGAACACAATATGTCTCATGTACCGACCTTCTGTCTTCGCTGTGCAATTCATTAGATTACCACCGAAGCGATTTAAGATGCTCCATTTAACCCAATGTGAGAGCCAATGTTGCTAATCTCCGGATTATGTGCTCTCATTCGCATGGCTTGGTGATGGCCTTTGGTCTGGAGTTGGCGATTAGGTACCGTACTAGTTTCGGCAATGAAAACGCTGACCTGTACCTCAAAGCGCTTGATAGGGGTTGGCCTGAGTGGCGAGAGTGAGAGCGTGTGGCGATAGTGAGGGTGTGTGGCAACGTGAGAGGGTTTGATACTCTCACCCAAGTCCGTAGGCCACGCCCTATCAAGCGCTCCGAAATGGACTGTAGCATTAAAATGGCACCACGATGGTGAACAGAGGTGAAATGCGAGGCGCTCCACAAAAGGGATTGATCGAAACTGTAAGTTTTATTCTCTATATGATTTGAAAATAGACGATTATTATTGAAGTGACAACCAACAGTTTTTTAAAATTTTTCACAAAAGAAGAGTGGTACGACAGATCGATGCTAGAGCTGCGGAACATTTAATATGGGGCAGAACTCCATTCAGTAGACTGCATTTAAAAAAAAGAAATTGAGATGCAGGCATGGTTACTTTTAATGAGAGGTTATGCGTGGTTATAGGGTAAAGATAAAATAGAAAAATCAGGACATAATTTGAACATAAACTCACTAGTTCTTCCAATTCTCTCAGTTGTTCTATATCGACGAAACCGACAGAATTCGCATCGAAATCACTTGGAGGAGGTTCAAGTCCGTGAGAAAATAGATTGAAAGAATCAGGAAGTTTCAACGTTTCCTGAAAATTTTCCATGCTAAAGTTTGAACAAATAATGAATCATAGTCACTTCTCAGGATAAATGTGCGCTAGATGCGGAGCCGATCGAAATCGCTCCTTGCGTGAATGGATGGTAATAATAAAGATGATTATGATGACAGGTAATAATAATTATAAACAATAATAACGATAACAGAACAATTAAATCACCGAAGTTCGAAAAAAGCTCACTTCTTGGGAAAAGCACTTTTCGGATGAAGATGGCTGGCAGAAGCAAACGGGCTTCATGGGTGCATAAAGGCGTGGTGGTAACGGTGGCGGAATATTCCTGTGATGCGATTTCATTAAAAGGGAGTTGGTTCTCAGAGAAATAATAAGCAACTTGAGAGTAGCCAGTGAGCTTAGTGTGGGGTCAGAACGTACCTACAAACATTGTCGGTGAAACCGGTCATGACGGAGCATTGGGAGTGTTCTGATGAGTCCATGTGTGGATAAGGTTCAGCAATTTGAAGTGGCGAAGTCACATGAGAGACCATTGCCAGAGCGGAGAGGCTCTGAAGTGTGGTCTGCAATGATAGCGCTGTGATCACAACCGGAAACGATTAACACAGCGCCCTTATCAAACAGTCGTCAAGATGACTACGCGTTACTGCTTTCCAAAGCAATGAACGCTCAGCAAAACGGATGAAGAGTGTGTGGTTTAAGGAGACAATAAGGCCATAAAAGGAGCAAAGAAAACTGAAGTGGTTTAGGATGTTCAGTGTTTGCAAAAAGGTAGGAAAAACAGCAAAGTGAGCATAGCTCCTTTCAAGAAGGCTCAACTGCTTAGGCGTAGATATTTCGGCTATGGTGGAACAGTGCCTTGATGCACCATGTGCGTACGATAGGGAAGGTGAAGCAGGAAATGGGAACAAAGCCGCTGACACGGGACAAAGTGCAAGGGTGTCGAAATTGAACTCGCCAACACCGGAACAAAGTCAATAATCGCCAAAAAGTACGAAAATATAGGGGTGAACTCGAAATTTTTTATTTGGTGATTTGATATTCTTCGATACTGAATGTCACTTAATTAGTCTTCATACTGGATGAATTTTTATCCTACAAACGATAAACTTCTTTAGATACTTCTTTGCTTCTTCCCCCCCCCCCCCCCCCCCTCCCCCCCATAAATCTTTTAAACATAGTGTCTTTGTTTATAATTGTTCATGTCTTTAGTGCAGTGTCTTCAAAATAGTGTCTGATTTTTAAAAACACGTACAACCACCCCACATGATGGCTAGAAAACATGCGCTGGGAAATTTTGGTTTCTAGGACTACAGCGGTTCCTCATCTCAAGTTTCCTTAATCTTCATAACACCGATGCAACGCGATTTTCGGCAATTTCCAATCCATAATTTTCAGTTTGAAGGAGTGAGGGATACGCCCATATTCGGCGCTTCCTGATTGCTGATAGCTGTTCTCTGGAAATCACCTCAACAGCTCCAGCTACATCCCCAAGCTATGCAACTTACCTTTTCCCGAACATTCCCCGTTTCTCAAATTATTTACTGTACTTTAGGAACATGCCGGAACTACTACATTCGCTTAAAGGCAGTGAAAGGGGTAATTCGGGCCGAATAGGAAGGATTATCAAATATAAAGGTCGAGGTGCTCGATAATGCGGAAGCGAAGAAATAGCCGAATGAAGCGGTCAAAAACCCAAGAAATAATACCCTCTTCCCGCCATTTATTCTTG
Organism: Trichostrongylus colubriformis; assembly: GCA_963978905.1. Taxonomy (NCBI): domain Eukaryota; kingdom Metazoa; phylum Nematoda; class Chromadorea; order Rhabditida; family Trichostrongylidae; genus Trichostrongylus; species Trichostrongylus colubriformis. The sequence goes on along the minus strand of OZ022259.1, from coordinate 13,131,950 downwards.
AAAGGGGCGGGCCGCCCTGAGAAAATGGGAGGGCTGCCATAAAACCAGTGGTAGCTGCTGAAGAATATGGCTCTTGTAAAGTCCGGAAGGACCTTAATCGGAAATTTCGTCAAATATAGTCTTTCTAGGTCCTACCCTTCCTTTGCGAGACCTACTTTTGGTGTTCCCATTACCCACATGACCCCTGTCACTGTCTTTAACTGATAACAACGGTAGGGATCGTTTTGTACTGCCATTTCTGTCAACGATCACGGTGCCCCTGCTCAAGCTTGCCTTATATCCCGTTTCCTGAGACCCCAGCCCCATCGCCTTATGAACACCTAGTATTCACTATCGAATCTATTGCAAATTCAAGTATCTAGACATTTCTTATGAAAAATGGTTCAGTGGAGGAACAGACCGTAGCTGAAATCTACTCAGCAAACAAGGTCTCAGCTTGAAAAAACTGTAGTGAAGCTGAGCAGGATCCAATAGCTTAGCATGACACTCTGGGATGTCACAATGCGTGGTAAATGCGTTTTTGTTTTTTCTCAGAGAATTGGTCAGCTGAAGAGACGTCGCAGGCTAATGCGTTAGATTTTCCGAGAGATCTGACTCATCTCAAGTCATTCCGTCGTTCATATCTCGTTTCCGCCACGCTTGCCAAGGCCGATTCAACTTGGAGTGTTGATGAGGGGCCACACCATTGAACGCATCGACGGCTTTATCATCTGCATCCAAAAAGAATGCCAGTGACTTCCTGATCTGTTTGCACACTCAGAGAACGTCTCTCTGCTTGCCGAACATAGCACACCACACGTAGAACGATATCACTGAAACCGAAGTTCGGTTGCAGAGTCGTTTGAGACCTCCTCCTTACTGCAGGCAGCTGTTCCCCCTACCGATAATAAATTCCCACCCATCTTGTTTGAGAATTCCCTTGGAACTCCTTCCCACACGTACACTTAGGCTTTTTCCTAGCACCATCTTGCAGGTGAATACCATACATGCTGCCGTGCAACAGGACGGACGAGTCGATCCATGAGTTCAAGTTGCCATTCCTGTGCGTTGTTTCCCTCCTGTGACTCTCCTTATCAGAGAAAATCCCTTTCACCTACTTCTCTCTCACCTATCTTAACCCGTTTCTTTCTTACCACGTACAAGCTGTTCATATTGGTTGTCCCGAAAGTTCCGGAACACCTCGACCTCTTTCTTTCAAATTTATTTCTTTATAACATTAAGCCTTTTGCAGCATGTCATATATCATTCGGAAGAGAATTTTCCACTCTACAGAATGACATGTCTTATTGACTGAAATGTGTTTATCTTGTGAAGAAATAAATTTGAAAAAGTGGTCGAGGTGTTCCAGAACTTTCGGGACAACCTAGTATACGGACTGTGTTACGGTAATTTACGGTAACATGGGTGAACGCTGACATTATAGAGACTACTACGCTATTCGAGAAAGGAAGTAACAAGACTGAAATATAAAACGCCCTGATTGGTCCCCTTTGGGATGCGTCACATCTGACTCCGTTCGGAATCGAGTTCCCATTTACTGCGTGTCTATACGTACGAATAAACGCGGTGGTCAGCAGCCAAGGTTCACGTTAATTTTCGAGCCTTCCCAGGAAATTTGATACTGGCTAACCGTATTTTAAAAGTGAAGGGTAGGTCGATCTGCAAGGAACTGTCCGGATTTTGGTCAACGCGTTTGATAAAGCACTTCAGTGGTCCATTCTGACCCCAGTCTTACGGCTCCCTGCAAAGTTCTGCCTCTCTAGATCTGCCCCCTCCAAATTTTTATCTCTTCCCAAGCTCACCAAAATTACACTTTATCTGCTTCACTCTTTCGCTTCACTGTTTGAAGCGGGTTATCATGATTTTGATAACTTTCCTATTCCATGTCTCCGTTTTTCCTCGGTCTCAAACATATGCATCTGCCCGTGGAAATCTCGCAAACATTTTTTTTCGCAGCGGTTCGAATAAACTTGGGTACGTTTTGCGGTAATCCTACGATTCTGATCGCATGGTCGTGCGATAGCGTGGTCGCAGAACCACATTTTCGCCAAATGTGACCCTCATCCTTATGCACACCTTTCCTCTGGCGTTCTCAACGGTTCTCCTCTTCCCGAACCATCAGCCCTACATAGTTCTGTTTGTAAATTCAATCATGGGTGTGCTTTTTGGAGCCAACTATGCACGTATGAGAGTATCACGCCAAGCACTGTTTAAAAAATCCTCGAGAATGTCCTACTTCTTCGAAAAATTCCTCCACATCATGCTTGACCTTAGCCACCGTTGCAACGACGTTCCTTCGGCGTACTCCGTGTGCTTGCGTACAAACAAGCTAAAGAACGGCTACCATGCAAAATTTCTGCCGGCTTTAATGAATTAAGACGTCCCCATGTAGACCGCTTCCCTCCATTTCTCATTTACCTCTGTATGTCGTTGCTAAGAATAAATATGGTATTTTTATTGGCAATGCAACGAAATGTGTTACCTTTAGATATGCCGCATTCGAAGAATTGGCCAACGGTTTCGAGACCAGCATGCCAAGAAAGGGTGACTGAAGTGGAATTTTGAAGTTAGTCGTCTCTATTTTGGAAAATTTGTGGGAATTTTTTTGACCAACGCGGTGTGTGGCGTTGTAGTAGTTCCCCACAGCTACCCAAACAACAGGTTGCACCAGATAACGAGAACTTCGTGTTGCTGTAACTTCGTCTGTAGGAGTTATTTGGGATACTGATTACAAATATGGCATTCGTTCTCGTCGGTAGCTCCAGTTTGGGGCTACTGCACCAGAGTGGTGCAGCAACTTGTTTTCACCAAAATCGCTAACCCAAAGTTGGGGAAGACGCAAAATTTTCACCGACGTCGAAGCTCCTTTCCCTCCCTAGGCTTAGGCTAAAGCATATGGGGTGCTTTGGCAGATGTTTTTCATGTAGGAGAGAGGATATGGATTTTAGCTCAAACCTACGTAGGGGAAGGACCTCCGACGTCGACAAAAAGTTGCGTCCCCCCTGACTTTATCTGACCTCGCTTGATTGTGGAAGTTGATTGTCAGGTGAAAGACAACGTCGGAAAAATGGCGCACCCATCTGTATTAGCACCATTACAGCATAAATGGACAAAATCCGTGTCATCTTGAGCTTAACAGCGTCCGCGCTGAAAACCTATGTCAGATTTGTGATCAGCATTCTGAAAGACCCCTAAATGAGTTTTAAAAAAAGTTGTTGCGCCCGAGTTTGGTGCAATTGCCTCAAATTGGCGCCCACGCCAAAAATAGATGTCATATTCGTGATCAGCACTCCAACCAATATCTATAGGTCCGGGGAATTTTTTTTGACCAACGCGGTGTGTGGCGTTGTAATAGTTGAATAGTAAAAATTTCGAGTAAAACAAGTGACACAATTCTCTAATAGTTACCCAGTGTAGTTGCGCGCCTAGAACGCTGCCGTAAACCCACACCTCAGCCGCTATCCTTCCTGATCCCGGTGCTGAGATGTCTAGGTATGAACAAATACTTCAGAATAATACTCTGTAGCCTTTTGGTCAAGGGAGAATAGCATACTTTTCATGATGTAGTCGTGGTTATTTTCCAACCTCTTTCTTGATAGTAAGGTGTAGAGAGAACTGAAGTCTTACCCACCTTTTGTTTGGGTGTCGTCATAATTTGGAGTTTCACTTTGTAAATGCAGCCAAGGTATTTCGCTTTGCTTTTAGGGATTTTAGCGGGCAGTTGTTAGCGACTGGAGATGGACCCACGGAATTCAGATGAAGATTCTTGATACAACAGCGAAATATGCTCGTAAGTGTACTTTCAGAAATATACTTGCCGGCATTAACCTTTTTTCGAATATCCTCCGTATAGCATTAATTTAGAACTTCTGTCCATACACGCTGTATTCCTCGAACGCTGACAACACATTAAGGGAGAACCTCACATGCGTGTAGCACCATGTGATCTGCATCGTCCTCTCTCGGGAGAAGGTTACATTCACGTTGTGAAACTGGTGGAGTTGATGGTAAGGGGTATTGCCTCTGTGACTGTCTCTGTGTTAATCCTCTAAATCATTTTCCCCTATTAGGAGTTATCGTGTTAGCATCGTGTACATGATGTAAATACTTGTTCGTAAATAATAAATCGATTTGTCACTTGTTTTTCTGCCCAGATATTCACTTTTTGTGGTAACCACTATTGTTTCTATTCGATACTATAAGCACACTAAGAAAAATCTACCAACAGTGGATGAGATCACCGCGAGCATTGTTTCTGTTATCTAGAAGGAGACATTCCTATATCACAACACCGATTTTCTACGCCAACGCTGGTACGTAAGATTCTTCATAATGCATAGCTGCATATGGAATGGTCCTAAATGAGCGCAGTTTCACTTAAGCACCTCATATTGGCCATCTTTACACCGCTGTGCTGTCCGATGCTGCTCATCGTTGGCAAAAGTTGAAGGACCCGAATGGCGTCCATGTCTTCGTATCAGGCACCGATGAACACGGAATCAAGGTAGCATTTCTCACACTAGTCATCAGTCTTCTACTTGTTGCAGTAACTATTTAACGAGCGCTTTTGCATTTTGAAGAGCTTTCTAACTTAGGAGTTTTGTTCAATAGTCTCCCATTAGTCTGAATGAGTATTTTGAAGATTTTCCGTGCTGCTCAGAAAGCGAAGAAAGATCCTCTCGAATTCTGCGATGAGAGTTCTCAGAGTTTTCGCCGTCTCTTCGATAAGTTTGGAATTCATACTTCGAATTTTATACGGACTACAGAGGATCGTCACAAACGATGTGTGGAATGTGTATGGGTAAGTTTACTGCATTTTGATTATGACTTCTAGTTCAGTAACTCAAATTCAGAAAAGGCTCCATGATAGCGGTTTCATTTACAAAGATATCTATTCGGGCTGGTATAGCGTGGTGGACGAATGTTTCTTTTCCAGCGATGATGTTGAAGATTCGCCGGTAGGAAAGGTAGGAAGCTGTTTGCAAGGAACGCCTCGTTAAAGAGTGAAAAACTGTGGAAATAGAATTACTAGTATTTGTTCCTTGGGTAGTTTTGCAAGTATTTTTTTGTGTCCGTTTGGAGCTGAAATACAACAGTCTCGCAAATCTTGACAGGAACATCTGTAAATAAGACCATTTGAGGCAGCAATGATGTTTGTGGCCTCTTGGGGCATTTGCATGAAAATCGTTCAAAAAAATACTGACAGCGTTTGTGGCTTACCCCGCCTTCCGGCAGCACATCTTGAAGCAACACTTTTTGTTATGAAATCACCTTGAAGGATTGGATAGATGTGCATCAGGTCCCTGCATTTGCAACGTTTGCCGGGGCAGAACAACTGGATAGCCACGTTCTATACCCAGTTTAGACAAATAAATTTATTATATTTTCGACTTGAATATACTAATGAGCTACTCTTTCACCTGTTTTGTTCCTGGTGAGTTAGTTCAGGTAGTGAAAGGCACAACGAATCCAGTAGAGTGGGTTGAAGAACACAACTACATGTTCCGGTTGTCACCTTTCAAAGAACGAGTGAGACGGTGGCTCCAAGATTCGAGTAGGTCTTAATGTCTTGCCTTTTTGTTTTATTCTTGATTTTTCGTTTTTATTCTTTATCACACTTATTCTAACGTTTCTTGGATGTAGTGATTCAACATTTGTATTTTGAGTGTTTAGTTGTGGCAAAAGTTGCAGGTTTTCAAAATACTTCCATTTACAGATGCCATCCATCCAGATCATTATGTGCCAGAAGCCTTGTCCTACCTTGATTACGATGGTGACTTGTCAATATCTCGTAGCCGCTCAAGGCTACCATGGGGGATTCCATGCCCAGGCGACGATTCGCAAACTGTAAGAAGAGATTTGGAACATTTATGTGAATTGCTGAAAACCATAAAACTGGAACCGCATTATTAGATATATGTCTGGATGGACGCTCTAATGAACTACCTCTCCGTCGTTGGCTTCCCAAATACGCCCAAGATGTGGCCACCCACATGCCAAGTTCTTGGAAAAGACATTTTGAAGTGAGTTTTACCACTTGATTGATTGACCCGTATTTTGGTTGTTTAATCTCATTTCATTTGTTAAATTGATAGAGATCACTGCCCCCAGGTTTCACGCGTATTATTGGCCAGCTTTTCTGATGGCGATGGAACTTCCTCTGCCCAAGAAATTATTTGTCCACGGACACTGGCTGATTGATAGAGTAAAGGTTCGTCCTCCTTCAGTTTAAAGACACCAGGAGGGGGTAATTTTGGCTTACGGTAGAACAGACGTAGTGTGAACGAGCTTGAGTGGCCGCCATTGCACTAACTCGCCAATTTGACGCCTTGGCATGGTGCCAAAAGAAGATTGTTCTAATATAGATCTGTTTTTTCCTTTTAGTTTTCACTTTGTTCTTTCTTATATTGTTTCTAGATGTACTTACGGGTCAAATAAAGTCGGGGGGGGGGGGAGAGGCGGAATTTTCACCCACGTCAAAGCTTCTTTCCCTTCCTAGGGTTAGGCTGAAGCAGATGAGACCTATGCTTTGACAGATGCTTTTTAATGTGGGAGGAAGGGATATCAATTTTAGTCTAAGCCTAGTAAGGGAAAGGAGCATCGACGTCGACGCAAAGTTGCGTCTCCCCCCGACTTTATTTGACCCTTCTGAGATTTTCAGGTATAGAAATGCACAATTAAGAAGATCTATAAGTAAACAAGTAAAATATGTCACTAGTAAACAGTAAAGAGGAAATAATTCGAAAATAAGGTTGCATCAGGTCGAAGACAAGCTTCAAAATGAACGAAGCGTGGCTCGGCCACGGAAGCTTGCAGTTCGGACGGAAGCGCGCCCTGGGGGCAAATTGCGCCCTGTGGCGCGTTTTTCAACGCCGGTTTCGTTACACATTGTATCTACCGAACCCATATGTTTCTTTCCAGACGCCATTGTTTTTGTAAACGTTATTCCGCCCCTGCCCCCCTCCCGGTGCCTTTAAGTGTAAAGTGCGACTGCTTAATGAGTAGTACTTGTCATAATCGTTTTCTCATACATTGAACCTTGCAATTCTAGTGTCTGTTCAAAACATATGGCTTATTCGTGCTTTTTTATGAAAGACACGTTAGGGGTAATGTCGGCAGATTGCCGCATTACTGTGTAATATAAAAGTCAACGTCTTCAGCAGTGTAACAGTAGACAAAGCACGTAGTAAAACAGGAACTCGAGGAATGGGAACTCGAATCTCTCCTCCTCACTCCTCTTTCGCTCCCTCTGCATCACTAGTCGGTGGAGTAGGCGAGGGGCTAAGTCGGTGGGTCACGATCGTTGTTCTGCCCTCGCAGCAGCTCGCCTAGCGGATGCGAGGCAGCGTGAATGGCGGCACCGCGGCGTCGCGATCAAGATCCCAAAGCTCGCTTTTTTCAATGGGAGATGAACTCTTCTGTACTGGAATGTTCGTCCACAGATAAAGTGTCTTGTTAGTTCCCATTTTCTTCTTGTCCCTCGCGGGACCTTTATAAGTGCTACCGTACATTTAAAAACAGCTATACGGGTAGTGTGGGTAATGAAGAACCCCTAAAGTGAATCATCCATATTAAAACTAGGGGTCTAACAAGGTTTGTGTCACAAGTCCCTGTGAGTGGTTTGCTTCCGAGGCATCGTTTTTGACAGACTCCGCCTCTCTTAACATGACCCGCCTCGAGGTATGCATTGGCCGAGCAATAATTGACGTGTGAAGTAATGGAAGTGATAGTAGAGTGATACTCATCGTATGGTGTTGCTGCAGTCAGTGAGATTTTTGAATTTTGATGTAAGTGAATTTTCTATTTCAGCTGTGTTTCAGATGTCAAAAAGTCTCGGAAACGTCGTTGATCCGTTTGAAGCGAGAGAGATGTATACAGCAGATGGATTGCGGTATTTCTTACTCAAACAAGGCCTACCCCAAGGAGATTCCAGAAAGTTCCTTCAGTTCTCTCTGCAAGTATCCGCCTTTCTGAAGACATCATTTCAGACTTCAACGAGGAGAAGGCTATCGATGTTGTGAATAGTGATTTAGTGAACAATTTCGGAAATCTCTTGAGTCGAGCTACCGTTGGGAAGCTCAATCAGTCCCAGCTTTACCCTAATTTTGTCGAAAGCCATCTAGAAGGAAGTATAGGGGAGACTGCTGTTCATTTGTTGAAAGACCTGAAGGACATTGCAGGTGGCGATTTTTTCGATGGCACTGCGAGTTTCATCCTTACTTTTTATTTCAGGGATAACTAGGGAACTCTACGATGAGATGTTGTTCTACAAAGCTATCCAAGAAGTAATGCGTGTTTTGAAGGCTGGAAATGGCTTCTTCCAACTAACAGAACCGTGGAAACTCAAGGAGGGATCACAAGTAAGGCATAACTTATGGAAAAAAAAATCTTGCGCTTTTGCTCTGGACGCCTCTTGTTTTCAGTTAGATAGTGTGCTGTATGTCGCCTATGAGACAGTGCGAATATCATCTATCTTGCTTCAACCGATTATACCAACCTTGGCAGACACTGCACTGACCAGGTAACTATTAAACGTTTTCTTTCTTCCCTTCGTAATACCCAGTGATGTGAAACCAGGGTACACCGAGAGTCGAGGATTCCTCGACAGGGGGGGGGGGTCCTATTTCGCCAAAAAGGAGGGTAGGGGTCGTACCTTCAGCGGTCAGCGATAAGGGCTTAAATCTAAGTTTTCAATAAGCAGATGAGAATTAAAGGTATTTCACCGCAAATCCGTGTGGCAAAATGTAAGATAAATAAGTTTTTGCCTCAGTAAAGGACATGTAGCAATAAAAAAACGTTGCAACTATGCAATCTGGCAACAGTCACTGGTATTGTAGAAGTCAAAAAAGAAGGATGGAGGGTCGTATTTAGTCGCTATAGAGGGCTAGAGGGAAGGGGCGGGTGGTACTGAAGCAGCTGTTTTTCTCGACACCTGGCGGTGCCCTGTGTGCAACTGCTTTGGTCACACACTCACTGTATTTTGTTTTGCTCTGTAGCACAAGTGCAGCTTATTCTTGCTGGAGATCTATGTCTGGGTGGGAACTGAAGTTTTCATAAGGCAACTACAACATCAAACCTACGTGTAGTGAGCATCGCATAAAGGTCAACTTGGTGTGGGGAGGTGCATGATCCAAAACGTGCGGTGCACAAGCTGATCATCGCCACAGCTGATGGGTTATGCTCTGGGGTCAACGGAGCTGCGAAAAAAAGCTCCTGAGCTTCATGAGTTCTTAAGCAGGCCAGAGAAAATGGCTGAGGGTGCGCGACTGGTTTTCGGAAGAGGGGATCTGATCAATTAATATGAGCGTTTTACTAATGAAACTCCTGATCCTTTTCTAAGCTACGCTGAAGACAGGGCTAAAATGATGGAAATGAGCCCCATTTCAGGCTGGGCATCTCTCCCGAAGATCGACAAATTGAGAAAGCAGTCTTTTCTGAGAAAAGTGGAGGGCATCGATTAGGTGAAAACTGTGGTCCACTACTATCTCGAATCGATAAGAAGACGTAAAGAATATTAGCTATTTTTTTTTCTTAGTGATCTCTTCAACTGCATGCTGTTATTGTGACAGATTTCTATGCTTCTATTTCTTGTCAGTCGTTTGACTGATTACGGTTTTAAGATTTCTTATGCTTCGCACAGTGCATATTCGTACTGATTCTGGAATAAAGTCATGTGATTGCCTTCATGAATTTGTTTTTCAGAACTAATCGAAGGGCAGAACAAACAATAAGGCCACATTCATAGCCATCATTAATGACAGATAGGCGAATATGCCCATAGTACATACTGATCATAATTCCATACCGTGCGTCGCGGGGCGCGCGGTTCCAGCGACTGCGAAGACGGCAGCGCGCTCACGCGTCGATACGCCAATAACAATGGCTATGAACGCGGTCTAATGTCGTTGGTTCGTATATATCATTATGATCAGATCTCCTTCAGATTACCCGAGTGAAGTGGCGCAAAAGAATGGAAGAGACAAAAGAAGACAGTCCAACTAATGATGACACACGGGATGGTGTCTTTTTGACCAACGTAGAATGAGTTACGTCAAACGTAGAAAACACGAAAAATGGAGTGATCGTCGACAAACCTTTCTAAGGCAGCTTTCATAGTTTGCGGTGCCAGCGACAGGGCCTGGCTGCGTGTCTCTGCCTCTCCGCTTGTGCCACCCTGTCTGGTTGCCTGCGTCGTCTCGGTACCTCCCCCGTGCCACTCTGCCACGCTGCCTGTGAACGCAGCTCCGCCTTGCTGGCGCAAAGTATGAACGCGGCTTAAGTACATCACAAACTCCAAATTCCTTTCGTTCATGGTTGAAAAGAATGTAGGATGTATAGCTATAATAATTCCATACCCAAATGGATTTAGCTGACTGAAGTGACTGTGTTAATGATGACTGCTCCTACTACTTTTACATCTTGTAAGACACATGAAAATGGGAAAATTGCACAGAACAGAGTATTATGTTGCACACAACCTTTCGTACATTTGTGGAAGGTGTGGAGTCCTTCACATGCTGTATCCCGGGCAGAGGGTGTATGAGAGGGTTATGGTAGAATTCTCACAAAAAAACGTCGTATGACAAAGCAGGTAAACAGCAATTACAGAACTGTAAGTATGATGACCACAGTGCCGTTTTTGGCTGTTTTCCGAGTTTTTAACCTCTATGCTCCCATATAATTTTAATTTTCCTCTTCCTTTGGGCACCCATGTCATGTGTGCTATCACTTTTGATCAACATTCTGTGGTACAGTACTGAAGCTTCCTCGAATTACGGAACAGGACGCATTTTCGTGATAAGTTTCGTGCGCACGAGAATCGCCGATAAGCCATGCCGTAAATTCGATAATTTGGGCGTGCCAGAATGATCTACGGTCTGTGGTCCCTCATAAAGCAATCGTGGTTCCATTCCCTTGTATTTTTCGTTGTGAGGTCTTGGTAAGCTTTTTCGTCTGTTTCAGATATTTTTCGGCTTCACATCTTGGTCTCAAGCACATTGCCTTCTATGGGGTAACCTCCACATAAGCTCTTGTTTTGTCGGTCGAGGGGGTGAGAAGTTGTTACTAGCGGACCTTACCTGGAAAAGAGTTCTCAGCTGGGTCATGTTGTTTGATGCATCAATAGGGTAGGTTGGGACGTAGGGATCTTGGTCTAGGCCTGCGCCCCTGTGGCCTTTGCCCTGTGACATAAATCATTCCGAATGAAAAAAAGGAACTTTTAAATTTAGAGAAAATTAGAATAGACCCTTCCTACATCACGGCATATGCGATTTGTTGGAGTCAATCGTCACACCCAATTCTCACTTCCGTATTTGCACAATGCTCTGCTCTCATTTCAAAATGTCTTGGAAGAAATTTGTTTTAGAGAACAAGGATGTGCATGATCACCCTATGACTTAGTGGCCCTACTGACCGTGTGTACCGACCGTCACCCGTTCAATTGACGGGTTCAAAGACACCGGGAGGGATAAATTTGGCAATTTCTGGGATTATGAATATAGAGGTGCTCAGCAATCTTCTTCTTCCCCCTAGCGTCAGTCCCGCGCCGTTGCGGGGTCAGCTGTTCTTGTCAATCGCCGCCATTTTCTTCTATCCAAGGCAAAGAGGTGCTCAGCAATATGAAAGTAGAAAAAGAACGACATAAAAGTGAGTGTGGAAAAGCTGAGGAATAGGAACCCGAGAATTCCCTTTCTCTTTCGCGTCCCTCTGCGTCACTAGCAGGGGTGGACTGCATACAGGCCAGAGGCTGAATCAGCCGGCCGCGATCGTTTTCCCGCCCCTCACCGACTACTCGTCCGGCCGCAGGACCGAAGGACGACATGCTGTGCTGCGGGGTCGTCAGAAGACCCCAAGCCAGTTTTTTCAATGCGATTTTCGGCACACATGGCCTCTTCTGAAGTAGAAGGTTCGTTTTCAGAGAACATGTACTCCCAGATCTCAGTTTTCCCTTACCCCTACTGTGCCTTTAAGGTCGCATTCGAAAAGGCAGCTAACTAGTCTCGAGTTCTCGATTGCCGCGACTTTTTTGTTTACAGATCTTTTTACTACATTCCTTTCACTGCTGTGTTTCTAGAGATGCAAGTGTTAGTGCTGCTGTTTGCCCTGGTAGGGTCAGGATTCGCATGCAAAACATGGCCAAATGGTACAGATACGACGTTCCACTGGTACCAGTGTAATAGCGGACCAGTGATGTTTTACAATGCTACTCCATACGATGAGACAGGTGAGAATATCGGCGAACTTGTGTGCAAGAATAGGCAAATCCGTCTAGCAATCTCTGAAACTCCCCTAACTTGAAAACCTTTGAAATTTCTCATGTCCAGAGAGCCATTGACCTCATTCCTGATCCTTCAATAATCTTTTACTCTCTGGACAACCAATGCCAAGGTTTCGGATAGGCTACTGTGCTCCAAACTGTATGTGGGTGCACTTATGACAAATTTTCGCGCTGCCGCACGGGGCGAGCGACGCCCCGGTTTTTTTCGCATGTGATTGCGTATATTGCAACACTACCTTTAGAGTTTCATGCCCGAATTAATTACTTCTCAATTAGGATTCTATCATGTAATGCTATCGTTAATTTTCTTTCATGTCACTATTTTGTCTAAGAAGTTATTGTTTTTCAGATGATAATGAGATAAACAGCTATCTCTTGAAGGACCTTCATGGTACCAAACCCTTGCTTACAGAGCGGAATTCCAAAAGACCGCGGCAAGCTGTGCTGACGGCGCCGCGAGTGCGACGTCGCAAAGCGAAAATTTGCTATAAGTGCACACACCCCATTGAAGATGGTTGCAGTACGAAGCAGTCATCCATTTTTGACTAATTATGCCAGTTTTAGGTAAGAACTTCGAGTATCCAATCCATCTCGGCAAACCAATAATGATGAAGTGCGATATTTTGAACCCTACACACGTTTACAATTCGCCAAACCTCATGCTCACTATAAACCTCTGGTCATGGGGAACATCGCTTGGCACCTGTGCATGGAGTTCATTACCCACATTGGGACTGCTGTGAGTTCACTAATCTCCTTGACTTAAAAATATAAATCAATTTGTTGTCACTACGATCCTCACCATTTTCTATCTAGAGACTAAAAAATAGTGAGGGGGATTTCATTAGTGTATAATCATTATCATGAATGAAATGCAATTCACCCTACGCTACACCAAATGACAACGGCGTTGGCCCTCCTGAAGCGAGCAGTTTGAGGTGAAGCGCGCCGAAATCGCAACAGCGCTCCATAGGCGGATTTTAATGGGATTTTCGCTGCACATCATCCTTTCTAAGTTCGGATGTTTGTGTACAGAAGACAGTGCTCTTGAAATGCTTTACTTCCTCGCCCCTCCCCCTTTCCGGCGCCTTTAATGTGAAGGGGTCTCGATAGTGTAACAATCAGCACTTATACGAGAAAAACAGGTTCGAGTCTCGTCTAAAAAGTAAACAAAATCTAAAATAAAAAAAATCTTTTGCCCATAACTTAGTATCCTTGTAAAAACATCCGCGTTGCGGGCTGCAGCGAAAACCACCAGCTAAGAAAAATTAAAACCTAAATTTTTTCAGTTTTTACAACTAAGCAAGCCACTAACAAGGAAGGCCCATAAGGTCATGGTGAGCTTTTTCAAAACGGTTTTTTTGCATTTTATAGGGTCACATACATGAAGCAAAAAACCGGTCTCAAATTCGGCTAAATGGTTTTGGGGGGGGGGTCAAAAAATGGGTGACAAAAGTTACTTGGAAAGAAGCAATTTTGACCAGTTTGTTGCAGTGCTTTCCAGCTGTGACCTTCAGAATATGCATATCAGAAGACTCCCTTCGGACCTACGCTAAAACCAATGCGAACTGGATCCGAAATGTGGAGTCACCTTTGGTAACCAGTAAATGAGGCGTAGCAAACTCATAGCGGATGCTCAGGTCCTAACTTCCGCAGTGGTTGGATGGCCGAATGGATAAGGGGACGGTCTGGCATCGGCACGGTGGAGGGGCTGTTTGTGGTTCGAGTCCCGCCGCTCTTTTCGCTTTTGCATTTTCTTGATTTTTTTGCCCAGCACTAAACTATTTGCGCACATGCAAAATGACTGCAATTTTCGTTACTGGTGTACTAAAGTGACCTCATTTGCAAGCTTTCAGTGGTTGAAGTGTTTGGACTCTTCGGCGCCCGTAGCACGTGTGCCAGGCGTTTTCCTGCGAAACTAGTGTGATATTCGTGCTCAGGGGACCCAATTAGCCCTGGATACAAAATATTGTCCAAATTGAGATTTTGACCCAAACTCGAGACAGTGACATGGACATGAGCACATAGTCACTGCTCTACTTGTACCAACGAACAAGTAGCAGCATTGCTTAAATTTAATGGAGCATGTGTAGAATCAACGAAATCCGAGTGAACTGCACCTAGCAACACCATGCGATGGCAAAAGATAGCAAATATTTCTTTATATCGGTTACCGACCTCCTTCCGTTGAGTGCTCTTTACTATGGCAGTAGTAGTACTAGTGGTCGCCCAATTTTTCGAGTTTAGGTCCAAATCACGATTAGGCTGAAAACTCGTTACCTAGGGTAGTTCGATCCCCTGAGCATGAATATCACATGCACTTTGCGGGAAAACGCCTAGTTCTCCTGTTATGAGCGTTGGCAGGTCCAAACCAATCATTCCCTCAGTACGCAAAAATACTGGAGATAGCGCTTCCCTGGTAGAATAAAAATTGATTCCACACATATCTTGCATGTATGGTCTTACATGAGCACAAAAGGATGAAAATTAGAAAAATGCAAAAATTTGTCCTCAGTGGGGATCGAACCATCAACTATTTTCTGGGCCCCCCAAAACCATTTAGCCAAATTTGAGACCGATTTTTTGCTTCGTGTATGTGACCCTATAAAATGCAAAAAACCGTTTTGAAAAAGCTCACCATGACCTCATGGGCCTTCCGTGTAAGTCTAAGTGACCATACTGCAATGATTTTCTTATAATTAATGTTTGTCACATGCACTTCTCCCATTGAATCGAACTGTGCTTCGAACGGGAGCTTCAGCGATAGGTACTTTCAAAAGTGAACTTCTTTGTTTCAACAGCAAAATCAGTAATTTCAAAGGGTTTCAGGAGTAATTTGGACGCATGTACTCACGGTGTTCCATGTCCGATTCAGAAGGGTCGACAAGAACTGGATGTAATGGTTGACTTCACCAAATATCAGACCATTATCAATATGCTAAAGGACGACTCACCGTATCAGCTCGAGTACGCGATGCACGACAAAGCAAGCAACGACAAAATCTGCTTCATGGCTCAAGCTAGGGCAAGACTTGATTGAGATCGATACTATGGCAATCTTTTTTCTTAGAGCAATAAAGTCATCTCTTGGAAATTGCGAACATTTTTATTATTTTCATCGGTTTTCTGAAACTTTGTCTTTGCATAGCTCTGGAAAAATGTTTAGTGCACGTAGGCCCTCAAAGGAACTTCAACTCAACCCCATGGAATTCGTTTTGTTGTGTTTTTATTTTGTTGTTTATGTTGTGTTCTGGTTATATACTTGGACACAGAGCTCTTTGGGCAGAATTCGTCTTTGGGCACGAATATGCTGCTTCGCGTTCTGATATCTTGAGCTTTATCGCGGTCTTATCACAACGGGAACAATAACGTTCCCTTTCTGGACTGTAGTGCGGTGCCCGCTCAAGGGAGCGCTTAGTACGAAGACCTTTACGAGCGCAAAGCCTTGTAGACAGGGAGTGAAAAGAAAGTGAAAAGGTATTTAGCTTTTTTCTCTGAGCGATACCCAACGGAAGATCGGGGAAAGATTACGCGAGCAACCCCTACTCTTCTTCAGCTTGAGGCTCTCTTATTCGCTATATGTTGCTGTTGATCCGTGTGTATCAAAAATGTTTCTTCTCTGAGTGTGATAAGAGGAGCGAGAAATTTCAGGCCAGTCGAAATAAACATCAAAAATCAACATCTGCTTAACCTTTTGGCTTCACTGCTCGTTGCCGTTATTGACCAACGGGCTGAAGAGATTACAAGTGCTGAGAAGCACCGGTAAATATGTCACAAATCACAGGAAGCCAAGGAATGATGTAAGGGGCCTCGGTAGTGTAGTGGATTATCACAGATGCCCGAAAAGCATGGAGGCAGGTTCGAGTACCATCTGAGGATAGACGACTGTCCATTATTCAGCAATTTTTGTAGCAATATTCGGATCTGTTTCCGCTGGGTTGGCTTACAAACAGACAAGTTCCATGTGTTCACCTTTATTAATCAATCAAATCTTCATCCCTCATACAATCATTCCGCAAAACGTGGAGCCAATTCAATGTACCCTCATCACTGTAAGAGCACCCCTGCATTATGAGGCTGGTGACAACCCGAACGTCCCCACGCTGAAACTTACCTCTCATGAATTCACTTTAAAGGATCGTCTTTAGTTTTTTTACAACTACTAAAGCTGGTGGGAAATTTTGCTGATGGGCACAGTGTGAATTAGCACGTAGGAGCTCAATAATTAGAGCATTGCGTTGTATTAGGTTGTAGGGAAAGTTCTGGCCGGTTTTTCGCGTTCACAAGATAAATTCAAATCTCAGAGCGCGTCTGCATATAAATTCAAATTTCAGAGCACGTCTGCATGCATCAGCTCATATATCGTGCTGCTTAGATAGACAGAAATTGCTCTTTCTGAATATACGTTCTATTAGAATGCCACGAGGTTTTCGAATTTTCAAGGAAATTTTAAAGTACTGCGAAAATGGCACTTTTTAGATGACTTCACTTCACGAGTTCTTGCTTGGCCGAGTCCCAGTGAATGTGACCACAAGTGTGAGTGCTCCAAGGAGAGGGGGTGAAGCACTGGATGAACCACTTTGTCCTTGGTTTCAGAAGTGCAGAAATGGAAACAAGTTGCTTGAATTTTCAGTTGATCAAGTCGTTTTAACTAAAACGGCAGAAAACGATGAGCGTCCATACTTGCAGGGGATGTCCAAAAGTATTCGCCCTCTACACATAAACTTGGTTAACCACCTCAAGTAGCGTTGATTTGGAAAAAACCCAAAGAAATCGGTAAAGTGGTACCCCTTGGAGCAGCCATGCGCAAGAGCATTTTCCACATACCCTCTTCCAGTTATTGGAGCAGTTGCAGGCTGAAGCCCTTACTCGTCCATTATATTCACCATATCCAGCGCTAACTAAGCCCAACTTTCTCAAACATCTGGAGAGCTTCTTCAGCAACAGTGTGTTCAGAAATAATGGTGATTGCAAAACGACTTTTTTTGGATTTCGCGCTATACAAATCATCAGCGCTTCATCTAACCATGATATCATCAAAAGTGTAGCGAATCAAATGTTGTTTATTCTGTGATAAAAGACGCAGTCTAAGCCGAGTTATGATCTTCCAAAGTTGAAATTGCGAAAACCGGCTAAAACTTTCCTTACAACCTGATATTTTGATGATACTACTCGAGAAATACGACCCCCAGGCCAACATGCCCATGAAACCGTCTGCTACTTCCTTCCATTAACGATGCTGTCGATATACTAAAGGCGTCTTCCCGATGAGGTCGACAATCGACATCTACTGTTGAACACAAACCAGTTGAAAAGGCACCTTATTGGCCCAAAATTCATTAGAATGAGGTTCCTGATGAGGATTACTCCAGGAATTTGAAAAAACGACTCGTTTTCCCTGGAATTTCCTTATTCCGTGCCTGATCCTGCCACATGTGTATCAATTGGATTTCAAGAAAAGTCAATGAATGAGTAAATTCGAAAGAACATGGGCAGGCTCTGATCGTTTTGTAGTTGGCAACTATGTTTCCTGAGTTGAAACTACACTTTACGCCATAGGACTGCAAAGGACTTATCAGTGAGCGTGCGAAATCGCCGATAAGTTCCCCATAACTGTCCACGCAGTTTCACCTCTCCGGCTATAAAATTTCAATACGTTTCTTCCAAATTGAATGCTTTGTGGTTTTTAGATCTTGTTCGGACGCTTTCTCAATTGTTTATCGAGTTCGAGAGAAATGCCTTTGATAATAATGGCACAGTTTCTTTCTTCAAGTTTCTAAGGGTCCATTATCTGCTCGTAGATCTCCAGCATTGCAAGAACATATCACTAGACAAAATGTTACGAATTCTTTAGGTTGTTCGGAAAGAAAATCTTTGTCGTTGTGTTTGTCCATTAATTTCTCTCCTATTGAAGAAGATTTTGTAAAACAGTTTTGCCTATTAAAAAGAAATTTTTATTGTGCATCTTTCGAAATATTTTTGTCTATGTCCACCTTGTTTTTTTTAAGAAAAAATTCGAAAAGTATTTTTCAATTTTTTCTTCAAGATTTTGGGAAAAAAATTTCAAAAAAATGCAAGATTCAATGCCATAAGCGATAAATATTTGTCGCAGTGCGCAATATGTTTGCGGATGGATCTGGCTGTATAAAGTGTCGAGCAATGTTCCAGCGTTTCAAAAACGTTAATAAAGCTTGGAGTACGAAGGACATGGAAGTTGGCCTCGAGTCGTTGAAACTTTTTTAAAAAAAAAACAAAGTAGACATAGAGATATATGAAAAGATGCACAATGAAAATCTCTTCCTAATAGGTAAAACTGTTCCAAAGAATCTTCCATAGTAGGAAAGAAAAATGAACAGATTCAACGCGCATTTCTTTCTGAACAACCTAATATTATTACATTAGGTGCAGTACCGTATAGGTCCAGCTACCCATACGATGTTTCGGTTTATGAACCGCTCGATTCAAGAAGTCCACAGTACTCGGAGCGTCTGAAAGTTTGTTGACCACCAACTTTCCAAGCGAACTCCGCTACCATAAGGCTGAAACGTATGTCGAGAGGCCCTCTAAGGGGATTACATCCGGTTTGCCAGTGGTAGTGTGCAAGTTGAGCTTACTACCGAAGGCCAATAAGTCAGCCTGGCCATTCTCATTGTGATGCACATCGCTTAGTGATTCTTGAGACGTTGAACTCGTCTGCTCTCCAAATTTGAAGAACGACTCTGCAAATGAAGTTATGAGGGTTTTTCTGACTGAGCAACACTTATTAAAGGTTGGCGTTCGTAGCACGCAAGCCAAACGTTTTTGCGCACAACCAAACTTGCTTTCATGTTCAGGAGTTCGAATCACCAGATCAACAGCGGAGATAAGTTCCAGGTTAATCAATATTTTGACGTAAGTTCGGAAGGTCCTTGGGTAATTAATTGAGTGCACATCTAACAATGTGAGGAGGGCAGTTGTTGGTCTTCACCAAGAAAATGCTTTTCTTTGGCCGTTAGAATTGGCTTGTAAATACAGCATAACAATTATAGTAAGCAGTGACTTTGATATTCTGGCATTGTTGCTTTATTTCAATATGAAAAAATTCTGTTTCAGGTAAAGAACGGGTTTTGATATCTCGACTGTGGCAGAGGCCTACGTTGCCCGCTGTGATATTTCATTGGGGAATTTTCAACAATGACCAAAGTACTCAGGCGCGATACACTTGACAGCATCAAGTAAGGCAAAGCCATTCTCAAAATCCATTACTGTACTTAGCCTATAATATGAAGTTCGCCAGCCTAGAAACAGCAAGATCCCCGATGCGGGCGGCGTGGGATGGGAAAAGGGAGGAGCTCTCGCTCGGCTTTCTCAAAAGAATCGTCCACAGAAAGATGAGTTTTTATGTTACCCATATATTTATGTTGTATTTGCCTAATGTGGGCCGCATGCAAAGTTAAACGCGAAAAAATGTGAATCCGGCTAAGATACAGCACCACAAAGTCCTGGCCAGTGGGCGGGGCCTCCGAGCTAGTGCCCAACCCGTCGTCCGCCGCTGTCGGAGATGCATTGTAGAAACAGAAAGTTGCGTAAACAGTCTCATTCTCCGTTCCCAATCGCGGCGGAGCACGGAACGTGGCCTTTACTCGGAGGGCCCGCCCACCCGGCCGAGAATTTGGGGAGCTGTAACTCAGCCGTATTCTCACTTCCTCGTGTGCAACTTTGCATGCGGCCCTTATTAGGGGAATACATCAAAAATATATGTGTAGCAAAGAAACTCAATTTTCCGTGGACGATTCCTCTAGGCACTATATTTACGAGCGTGTGGTTTAAAAGCTCGAGGAAATCAATCTTTTCATTTGTCGGATATTCTAATTACTTCGCATTCCTACTGATGGGGCCTAACCAATGCCTGGTAAGTGACGGAGATCTCAACTTCGAAGGCTAATACTCTAGCTCCACATAAAACCGTTACCCAATAGTTGGTACTCAAACTGCAGAGGAAGGCAGCATAAGATAGGCACTCATCAATTCTGCTGTTAGAGGAGCGTACGATTTAACAAATTTCAGTGTATGGATGGTAGCTCCTCTCGGCTCAGTAGCAGGGCGGTCTCGTGGCCCTACAGTGAAAACCATCTCTGCCAGCATAGCAGCTAAGAAAGATGAAACGTATGGTTTTGTTTCATTCGAATATGTTTTACTCTGTTTACCAGACCGAATTTTAATCGCTTGGTATGGTCAGTTGTGATGTGAAGACGAATGTTCATAGTATTGCCTTTCATCGAATACTTTGAAAAACTTCATCTTTATACTTTGCGGTGCCGACGACAAGGCGTGACCGCATTGTCTGCGCGTCTCCGCCCGTGCGATTCTGCTTCGCTGCTTGTTATCGCAGCCCCGCCCTGCTGCCAGCGGGCACGTTAACATCACCGAAAAGTATGAAAGCGGCCTCTCATGGTCAGATGAAAATTCCGATCAAGTGCCTGACTTGACAGGTTTACTAGTGGAATTCTTTCGGCATCGAACCGTTTTTCTCTGTTTTTGCACACATTTTGCATTCTGGCTGATTGATGCATGCACCGCTGAAGTTCCTTCGGGCAACGGGTTCATAGGCTACTGAATAGTGACAACACGGCGCATGGCAATTTTTGTGAACCCTACCCAGTGAGCCGCTTTCGAATCGTTGATGAGTGAAACATATTATGGTTCTCCACTTTTATTATTTAAAAGATTTCCTTTTTTGTTGATTATCCAATAAATTGTTTCCTTTTCTGAGGTTCCATGATTATACATCATCGAACTATCTGGATTTTTCAAGCTGTCTGTGGAGCAACCACTCTCAGCAAGAGTGATGACCACGCAATTGTAAAGCTTTTTTGACATAATTTTGACGTTTTGACGTTTCGTTTTTACGTTTCCTTTTGCTTTACAAGGTTTATTGATGGACTTGAGAAACTGCGAAGGACAGAAGACCATTTGTCATTTGTAATGATTCCTTGGGTGCTTCCTTTCCATGACAATATTCACTTTAACTGTCTCGCTCACAACTTCCGACACTCCTAAATGTGTACCTCACAAACCGAGTCCATCTGTTTCTTATTTACCCTTGTTAATTTGTCTCGTCCAGACGTGGGAGGTGACAGATGCCACGGCTCTGAAAATTGGTGACGCTGACCAAGAAGAATAATCGACAAACCAAATGGCAAGAGATCGAATGGTGCAAAATATCTCTAACAGACGCACATACCTTGTGAAGGAATAGAAACGGCTCTAACTGCAAGGTCTTCAGGACACCGGAGCAAGAGACGCCATGGAGATCGATATATCTACTAACTGCGATCTGCATGTTTTGCGGCGTTCAGTTCTCGATATTCTTTCCTACATTGTGGCCGTTTCTCAATCAGGTACATTCTTGCTCTGTGTGGAATGACAGAGTGCGTCGTTAGACCTGTTTCATCGTCGCTGCTCTAATATTTCACCATTAAGGTTGATCCCACAGCTTCGGAGACGTTCTTCGGCATCATCACTGCCGCGTTTTCTGTTGGGCAAGGCCTCGCTTCACCAGCCTTTGGATTCTGGATGAATCGCTCAAAATCTGGTCGGTTCAAGCCACTTTCTCTCAACTTACTGTTATTTGGTTTTTTTTCACAGATTTTCTTACGGCCTTCGAATCAGCACTTTGAACGGCATTCACATATCAATGCGTATTGTACTTATGGCAATAGTCTGAACTTCTGGTAATGATGTAACGACAGTAAAAACAGCATTAGGTGTAATGTAGTTATCGGGAAATCCCCAACAGAAGTCACTCACGCGGAAACTGGGGCCTAAGAAGTCTATTTATGGTGAAATCGCCGTCGAAAAGCGCGCCCCGAAGACAACGTAACGGTTAACAGCTGACTTCTCTGGATGACAAACACCGCCTCCAGGCGACGTGATTCCGGATTGGCTACGGTGTAAGTGGCCAATGAGATGCGGCAGGACTGAAGGTATCGCGGAGCGCTTTTCAGTTCAAGCCTAAAACTCCCCCAGAGAACAGATGCTGTCGTATTTCCGAACATCACTGCGTGTTTACGACTTGGCAACATGACATTGCAAAACTCGTCCGGACTACCCGCCTCTTTCGGAAAGGTCGTCCGCGTCGAGAATCGACGGTAAAAAGGAGTTCTATTTTTTGGGTCTTTAGCCATTTCCTTCCATTTTCCGTCATCGTAGTATTGCCAAGTACCTCGACTTTCATAATTTGCTTTAGCCTCATCAAAGAAGTATGCATGGAATAGCCATCAGGCGGAGTGCTTCTGGCTTCACAACTTCGAAATACATATGAAGTAATTGAAACTGGAAGTACATGTGAGCCATCGACTATCTAGCCGTGTATTGACTAACGCCCAACAATGCCCCAGTAAACACTGTTACAAGTTACGAAACGTATGCAACGAGGGAGTAGGTAGATGATTCGAGACAGTGAATGAACTTCAAGCGTGCTGAATCCAAAGGAGGAAATCCCTCTTTTCAAAGCATATCAACTTTCTGGTAACATTAGCTCTCTGACCGTCAAACTCATTTTTCAGTGCGTTCTCCACTCATCTGTGGCATAACTATTATGATTTTGTCAAACCTTATTTTCTGCTTTGTGGAAGCGTTTGGAGAGAAAGAACGGCGATGGGTGATGATGGTGGCGAGGTGAGTTCGATCACCTGATTTTTAAGTTTCGAAGGGCTCTGCAGAAAAAACCTGGAAAGCTTTCTAAGAGAATTAGGACAATTGCGTGAACGTCACTACAGGATGCTGAGTTATGAGCAGAAGCTTCGGTGAAGGACGGGACTCGAACCGCATCGCGGGCTGCGGCGATGATCAGCAGCTATCAAAAAATCAAAATACCAAAATTGCACGAACGTTTTATACAATTAATATCTGTGTATCCGTCGGTTAGATGCGTTAAAAATAGGAGAAAATGGTGCCGATGTGAGTTGGGGGGGGGGAGGGAGAACGCAGAATATTGCAGCTTCGTGCATTGCACACCTTTGCACAGCACGCACTTAACAACATGCAGAATACCTATCACGATCTCATTTTCAAAGCATGAAATAGCCATGAAGGTTTCCTTTCCCTAGGGAAGGAGAATGTGGATTTTAGCTTATGTCATATTGCGTTACTCCGCAGATCCACATTGACCTGGAAAGGGTCCGAAACACTGAGATTCGTCAAGGGAACCCGATTTCTTCGTGCACGGAAAGGGCAGGAGATTGGGAAACCTTTTAGTTAACCGCATCGGGGTAGGACATTGGTGATATGTAGAATATCGACAGATAAAAGTCTACATAGAAAAGTTGTCTTAACTTTTCAGTCTTAGCCTTGCTTAGTTTCACCGCATTAGGGAATTATCAGAGTGTAGTTCATTGGAATGCTCAAAAGCCTTTACTTTGTTGAGGTTCTTGGCTCCATTTCAGCCTTATATAGGAGGCTATGAAACACATTGATGCCTGTGCCTTTTTACGCGCATGTCACACATGTGACATGGGCGCATTGCTCGCGGGCCTACTCTGCCACAAAACAAGGAAATTATGGCTAAGCTTCAGGATAGCAAATACTTCCATGGGGATTTAAGGAAATCCGAAATTCTGAATACCGAGAGACGAAGTTTCAACTAGAGTAATATTCACTTTGCAAAGACATAGTGCCCCGGTCCCCTGGATACATGGAACAACACATGACATATTCCAAGCACTGTGTGATTTTGAAGTTTCCTGAATTTGCTGAAATTGAAGATGTCAACTAGCCATGTTTTTCATAAATCCAAAGGAAAATGAATAAAAGGTGTATAGCAACAGAAACGTTGGAAAACTTTGTTAATGAGGGTAATATCCATTTGCATACTCGGCGATGCACATATTCCAGAAGTAAGAGTTTGCGCGGGCAACAGGGCACACCCAGGTTCCAGTGAAAATGGCCTGTTCAGTACTACCCTCTCCCTCAACGCGAACACAAAAGCGACCCTCTACCCTTTTTTGATATCTACATAATCTCTACAGCACCAGTAAATAATGTCGGTTGCCCAGCACGACTGAGTTTTCTATTACTGTGAATTTTGTGATGATCACTCAAATTCTACCTATTTCCTTACATAACCGGGTCAGGTGAGGGCACGTTCCGCTTATCATCTAGCCTAGGACTATTTCTGGCTTCTGTAATTACGACTCGCCCCTATTTCACCCGTGATACGATCCCTTGTCGAGAAATCCTCGACACCTGGAAGGACAACCTTAACAGCATATCTGGCCATGCACGCGGGCGTCAATGTATTGACATCCTTACTATCATACTCTATATATAAAGCAGAAGTTTGGTGTGTTTGTTTGTCTGTGTGTGTGTGTGTGTGTCTGTCTGTCCGCTCACCGCATAATTCCTATCTCGCGTCGCAGCAAAGCTGGGATCCTGAATTTTTAAGGTAATGTAGGGGTGTTAAGGGGACATCAATGGTGAGGGAACGGAAGTGATAGCAACTGATAAGGGCTGATAAGGAGCCTCGAAAGGCGAATAGCGGGAAATTCATATCTCGCGTCGCAGCAAAGCTGGGATCCTGAATTTTTAAGGTAATGTAGATGTGGTAAGGGGACATTAGTGGTGAAGGAACGGAAGTGATAGCAACTGATAAGGGCTGATAAGGAGCCTCGAAAGGCGAATGGCGGGAAATTCATATCTCGCGTCGCAGCAAAGCTGGGATACTGAATTTTTAAGGTAATGTAGGGGTGGTAAGGGGACATTAATGGTGAATGAACGGAAGTGATAGCAACTGATAAGGGCTGATAAGGAGCCTCGAAAGGCGAATGGCGGGAAATTCATATCTCGCGTCGCAGCAAAGCTGGGATCCTGAATTTTTAAGGTAATGTAGGGGTGGTAA
The DNA here is from genome assembly GCA_963978905.1 of Trichostrongylus colubriformis. Taxonomy (NCBI): domain Eukaryota; kingdom Metazoa; phylum Nematoda; class Chromadorea; order Rhabditida; family Trichostrongylidae; genus Trichostrongylus; species Trichostrongylus colubriformis. The sequence continues at coordinate 13,106,796 of OZ022259.1, read as the reverse complement.
GGGGATATCAATGGTGAGGGAACGGATGTGATAGCAACTGAAGGGCTGATAAGGAGCCTCGAAAGGCGAATGGCGACGCAGCTGTGTTGTGATGGGCCGGTAAGGAAATTACACTTAGGGATACACCGAGGGTACCCATGTCACTCCCACAGTCCAGCGTCAATCATTTACAAGCTGTCTGCACCACATACACCCCTATCCCATTGTTATGTTGTCTCAACTGAACTGCTGTCTGGAAAGGTCGGGCATGTTAGAATTGGGTAGATGCTGACCTAAGCGCACAGAGCACATAAGAATTAAGCCTAGCTCCGCCCACTGTGAGCGAGGCTTGCGCGGAAACTGCCGGTGTTCAAATTTAAGTCCACGCTCAGGTTCCAAAAATCAGGCAGGCTAGGAATGGACCTGTAGAGGTCGGGCAAGTTAGGGATGGGTTGGGGTAAGCCAAAATGTACGGAGCACATGAGAGGCAAGCTAAAACCAGAAGTTTGGTGTGTTTGTGTGTGTGTGTGCATGTGTCCGTTTTTTGTCACATAATCTACTTTCAACTCAATTGCAACGTGGAGAGGTCGGGCAAGTTGGGGATGGGTAGGGGTTGACCAAAGTGTGCGGAGCTCATTAAGGACTAAGCCTAGCTCCGCCCACCGTGAGCGGGGCTTGCGCAGAAATGGTTGAAAAAATCGGCTAAATCAAGAGTGCCTGCAGGGATCGTGCAAGTTAAGACTTGGTAGGGCCTCATCTCAACTGTACAGAGCATATAAGAACTAAGCCTAGCTCCGCCCACCATGGGCGGGTCTTGCGCCGAAATCGATGAATAAATGAATTTATGTCCTCGCTCAGGTGTTGGAAATCGGGCAAGTTAGGAAAGAGTCTGTTGAAGTCGCGCATGTAAGGACTGGGGAGGGACTGACCAAAGTAAAGGGAACACAGATCACAGGGAATGCAAATTAGGCACGGGCTGTGGAGGTCGGGCAGGTTAGTATTGGGTAGGGACCAAGTGTACGGACCACATAAGTTCCAAGCCTAACTCCGCCCACCATGGGAGGGGCTTGCGCCGAAATCGATGAATAAACGAATTTAGGTCCTCGCTTAAGTGCGGAAAATCGGGCAAGTTAGGAAAGGGTTGTTGAAGTCGTGCGAGTAAGGACTGGATAGGGACAGACCAAAATGTAGGGAGCACACAAGAAGCAAATTAGGAACGGGCCTGTAGAGGTAGGGCAAGTTAGGAGAGCGTAGAGAAAAACATAAGTGTACGGAGCACATAAATTCTAAGCCTATCTGTTGAAGTCGCGCATGTAAGGACTGGGGAGGGACTGACCAAAGTGAAGGGTGCAATAAGCAAATAAGGCACGGGCCTGTGGAGGGCGGGCAGGTTAGGATTGGGTAGGAGTCATGTGTACGGAGCATATAAGTTTTAAGGTTAGCTCCGCCCACTATGGGCGGGGCCTGCGCCAAAACCGATGGGTACTCAAATTTATAAACCCTCGCTTGGGTTGCGAAAATTGGGAAGGTCAGGAATGGGACTGCTCAGGTCGTGCGAGTAAGAACTGGATAGGGACAGACCAAAATGTAGGGAGCACACAAGAAGCAAATTAGGTACGGGTGTGTGGAGGTCCGGCAGGTTAGGATTGGGTAGGAGTCAACCCACCAAATTTATGTACTCTGTACACGTCAACCCCCTGTGTATAGAGTACATAAGTTCTAAGCCTAGCCCGGCCATAATTGCAATATTGGTACCACACTCACAAAGTGACTGTTTGTTCTCGGTTACCATTAGGGAGTGGTGTGTTATTATCAGGTGTATCTCTCGGCAATCAGTTAAGGTCAATGTTTCTTATAGAACTGATACATGCACGTCCTCTCCAAACTTTTAATCCTCAAAAGTCAACTACTACGGAGCGTCTCAGCGCTCACGATGAGACACCTCCAACTGCTGCCGCTCCTTTTAGCGTGGCCGCCCCTCTGCGATTGTGCCTTACACACTTGGATCAACGATGGGAAGGGGGTCTTCTTTCTTGGATTTTTTGACCGTTTCGATCCATCTTCCTTACTTTGGTACTACTAAGTGCTTCAATTCTATTTTTGTGTTCGGATCGAATCCTGCCTTTCTTTTAAGGGGTTTTGCCTTCAGTGGGGAAGAAGTTACAGATGGGTGTGGTGTCTCTGAGTTTTAACCAAAGCCGATGATCGTTGGAGATTTGCTCACAATATGTACAAGCCGCATATTATCCGTTCCCTGCTGCTATGTGCGCTCCCTATACACAGGGCCTATTCCTGCTGCAATGCGCGCGAAGCGCGCATGCGAAAGTCGGCTCGCCGCGCTAGCGGCGAGCCGAAAGTCGCTCCTCGCTACAAAACAGAAAGCCCCAAAGCCACCCTGCCGGGGCGGCGAAGCCGCCCCTACGAGGATTGGCCGGCGAAGCCGGCCAATCCGAGTCCAGGAGGGTTGGCCGGCGTCAGCCGGCCAACCCGACTGGTAACTATAATTACAGCACTATGGTCGGTGCAAAGCCTACCAGAATAAATGCAGAACTTCCACGACTGGTCTAGAATGCAATGCACTTACGTCATTAAGCTAGAAAATAAAAGCCGTTTCAGGTTCTTCATAGGTCTTGGAGCCGGTACAGTAGGAGTGATGCGCGCGTACGCTTCCACTGCCAGTAGTCTGAAGGATCGCGCTCGTGCCATCACATTCATCCAGGCCAGCTATGTGATTGGAATGACTATTGGTCCGGGAATTCCGGTAATGCTTGGTATTCAGTTGAACAGCTCAAGTTTTGAAGTGTTTATATTACAACATTGTTGTAAGAATTGCATCATGTCTGACTTTAGGTAGCTTTCGCCCCGATCAAATTTCCCGGAGTCGTGTTTGGACCTCTTCATTTGAACATGTACACAGCACCGGCTTGGTTCGCTACCCTGATCTGTATTGTGTCGCTGGTGTTACTATTAATTTTGCTCGAAGAAAATTATGCCGGTGTTCAAGAAGATGACAGTGGTGAGTAGGTGACGGTGGCTCACCGCTGTAGAATTGGCTGCTCTAATCACCAAATCTGACAGTCAGATTTGGTGATTAGAGCACGCCAATTCTACAGCGATAAGCTTGAAGTGGGGATGTAAAATTGGCAGCGGATGGTGCTGGCTAGGAGCGGATTCAGGTGGGTCGTTAGAGACTGAAATAAGGCGTAGAAAACCGTCATCTATTCAGAATCCAAATACATATGACGCGTTTAGCTCGCACACCTCCTGTCGCACCCCGAACACAGTGACGCAAATTTTCTGCGCCAGTGGCACACATCAGCGTCAGGTAATACACACGCAAAACGCAGAAGGGATTGCTAATGGAAATGGCACAGTTGGACGATTATCACTCAGTGATTATCGAAGGTAGCAATTATCTAGCAGCAGTGCAAGGAAGTTCGTGTAGTTTACCCATTCCTCCTCCGCATCATGTTCCGCCCTAAAATAGACGCATCACAGTGACATGGGTGGGGTGTGTGGCATCGCGCCTGTCGTATCCAGTGAGGATAATGGTAAGGGTCATGTGGCCAATGAGAACTTTAATGTGAGTCATCAAAATGTAAACTACGGGTCCAAGAAAGCTCTATGTGGCGGAATTTCCAGCGATTACCGGGCTTTTTGAGAGCCATCTCTTTCAACAGTTCACGCTTGTTTTCACGGCGCCTGCTCCCCTTCGCTATCAGAGCCCGCCTCCTTTCGGAGTCAAGGGTAAGAAGAGGGTCCTGTTTTTCAGGTTTCTGGCCGTTCCATTACTTTCCTTCTCCTTCACTTTCGTACTAGTAGGCATCTGGACTTCGTATTCAATAACCCATTTTGCAAATGCCGTTCCGAAACGAGTTGGGAAGGTTTGAAGAGGTTCACCTTCCGATAACTCACTGACTCACCAGAAGACACAATCGAAGGAGCAAATCAACATTTCATCACCTTTAGGGCAAATGGGCTATCACTGAGCCACGGTGACGGTTGCTGCACACATGGTAGCCTCGATGATGCCTTACTACAAGCAATGTACCCCCCTATCGTATAAGCCATCGCAGGCAAACTCTGACCCCCCTTAACTAACTTCGGGGCGGTATTTTGCTATTTTGGATTCAAATTTGAAAGCAGCGTTCGAGACCCTGTAGATCCACTTAGGTCTCTTTTCAGAATTTCACGGGAATTGGAAACCGTTCCCTGATCAGGTCACTCCAGAATGAATGCTCTTGATAGCCTACTATTTACGACATTGGCGAGTTTTCGACAAGTTGATTAGAGGCCCGGAGAGATAACCTGACAAGAAACACGGGAAAAAGGACGGGAGATGATGAGTAACAGAGAGATGTCAGAAAGGATGCACGGTCTTACACAGAATGCCCGACATCGGCCAGCTCACAGAGGCAGGCTACTACACCTATCACGCTTCCATACCGACATTCATCCCTGGGCCGAGCAGCTGAGACTTTTGCAAATGCGGGCTAAGCTATCCTTCGGGGTTAGAATCGGTCGACTAGCTTTATCGTGGAATTACCCTTCAATCGAAGAACGAGTTATGAAATAGACATGATAGGGATAGACAAAAAGAAGTTCTAATGTTATAAAGAATGCTGCCCATTTCAAAGCTATTATGGAAAAAAGTATTTCAGATGACTACAATCCGCTGCCAAAATTCGATGTGATTGCCGTCTCCGTCTGTGTTGTAACACAGTTCACTCTTATGTTCATCATTACGAATCTAGAAACGTGAGTTATTGTGGACCAAGCTTTCACTGTTTGAGATTATGCAGATTTCTAGAGGCCAAGACGAAATTTTGTACAGCAGGTTGATTTTTTGCAGAGTCGGATCGATGTATGCCATGGCGATGTGGAGCTGGAATTCACATCAGGCTGTCGTTAATATCGGTAATAATTGGACCGGCTTCAAAATGCTCCTTGTTTGGCTGTAACGCCATCCAGAACCTCTATTATATACGCTACATGCATATAAATTAGGAGCATTCGTGGAATACAACGATGATTGCCGACAACAAGCCAAGGAAAACGATCTTCTCGATTTGAGAAAACTGCGTTGCGTGGGCTCAGGCGAAATAGCGTGCACAGTGCGGTGCCCCTGTAAGGCCGCGGTCGTACTTTTCGGTGCCGGCGGCAGGGCGTGGCTGCCTAGCTCTGCACCTCCGCCTATGCCACCCTGCCTCGTTGCCTGCGTCATCGCTGCACCTCTCCCGTGCCACTCTCCCTCGCTGCCTGTGAACGCAGCCACGCCCTGCCGGCGGTGAAAATAACCGCGGCCCGACATTAGCACTGCTGTAATGGTATCGAACGATGCCAGTCCTCGAATGAATGCCATATTCGTGATCAGAATCCAAATTACCCGTATAGATGAAATATTGGGGATTTTGGGAAAATCAAGTTGTTGCACCACTGTGGTGTAATTGCACCAATGGCGTCAAGGCTGAAAACGGATTTCATATTCGTGATCAGCGTTCCCAAGTTTCAGCGACAATTTTTCTGACCATATCGCGGTGTAAGAGTGATAGTTGAATGGTGTCCAATGAGCATGTTAATCTCATGGGCATTAATAATTAACAACAACAAAAGGAATCAATATACTAACGGTGATAATTTCTGCTTGCGGAAGAAGCCATTTCATCCACATACTTCCATTTTAGGAATTCTACAGGCGACCAACGGTGCCGCGAGTGTGCTTGTCTATGCAGGTTTCGTGATCAAACTCGGTGATTAGTGAGTTTTTCGCACCAGAATTGAAAAGCACATCGTTGAGGCCGCCTCCTTGCTCAGTGCCAGCAGGACGTGGCTACGTTCACAGGAAGGGAGTCAGTGTGGCACCAGGGAGGTGCAGGTACGACGCAGGCAGCGAGGCAGGCTGGCATAGGCGAAGACGCAGAGGCACGTAGCCTCGCCCTGCAGCCGGCACCTCAGAGTATGAACGCGGTTCGAACGAGGGAGAGCCTTACATGGTGTTGTTTTGGTTGGTTGTAAGATTCTGCTTTGTAAAGCTTACAAGAGACAAAAACAAAGCCATGCTCAAATAAGACTCTATCTGTCTTTTTTTTCTTCGTGAGTAAGAACTGCGGAGCTACCTCTCTACATCAATTCTGTCGTTTCTAGTGTGTCAAAAGGACGCGAGCGAATTTGGACGATGATCGGCCTTTGCGCAGGTCTACTTTTTCATATTGCAACGTTCCCCTTTCCGATTGGATCAACGCTCAAATGGACACCTGCAAGTAAGTGATGCGCTTTTGTCGAATGCACTGTGGATCTGCGTATACGGTACTAAGCAGCTTTTTCCTTTATTCTTGTCTATACAGTACTATTATCGGTAAGCGTGTTGCGTTGGGTTGCGACGAGACGTTCCATAAAACGTATCGCTCACGCCATGCTGCGTTTCTGACTCCCTCCTCATGGCACACGGGTGTCGAGAAAATGGCAGCTTCGGTATGACCCGCCCACTCAACAGGGGACCAAATAGGACCTCTCCTCTTACCATCTGCGTAACCTCTACAGTATTAGTACTATCTATTGCTCATTGCAAGTATTACTAAGTATTTATTACAGTAATTGTTGTGTTTATCGCTCAAACTCAATCACATTTCCTTATACACCCGGGTCAGCTGACGGCACGTTCCTCTTGACATCTAGCCTAGGCCATTGTTGACCTCTGCCATCCCACCCGTGAAATACGACTTCCTGTCGAGGAATCCTCGACTCCCAGTGAACCCAATCACATTTCCTTACATACCTGTGTGTCCTTTCTAGACTCATTAGTGCCACCTCCCACGCAAATGTGCCGTGTGCATCGCGCGTGAATTTTGTGCGACGCCGTGCCTTGCCCAACGCTACGAGCTCGGTTACTGATGACGTTACGCCCAGTATACATGTGTGATCGAAAGTTCTCTATAACGCGCCCTAGAATGATTTCTTTGAGAGGGCCATCTGGGCCTGCTCACGGATTTTCTAATCATGAGTTTCTCAGCCACATTCTGAAAGCCGAAGTTCTTCTCTATTCAGATGCCACGAAGAACAATGAGAGCGTTGGTTGCGATACGAGCGAATATAAGTGGTGCGCTTCCACACATGATGTGAGTCCGTTGCGCAGATATGTACTGTGTTATGGATAAGGAGATTGATTCGGCTGCGTTCATACCCAACTGAATGAAATCCCTGGAATTTTTGCGTCAATGAATAGATACATATCGAACGAGAAAATGCGCGCATCCGCAAATCCGCGATTTGGATCTCAGGCAGATCGGCGGTTCATATTGACTGATGTGGTGTTACGTGCCATTGGCAAGAACCCAAATCGCAAATAATCCGGTATGCCGATCCGCCGAATGAAGAATTTCAAAAACAGTATGCGCGAAGAAATGGTTCCCAAAGAACACTTTTTTCAACGCAGTGTCCATGGCTTCGGTAGAACGAAGGTGACAATGCGTGAAGTTTGAAGGCACACTCCACGATAAGCACACAAGGCGACTAACCTCCTTGAGGGAGTAGATCCTTGGGTAACCATCCAGGCTGCACCTTTTTCTCGCCTCCACGGTGCGCTATCGCGGCGCTATATCTTATCGAACCCACTCCGACGCCACCCATTTTGCTCACTTGGCCATTAGGGGAGCTCAAGAGGGTATGGTCGGACCGGATTCGCGCAGGTGAAGCGCCGTAATAGCCTATCGTAGCGGCGAGAAAAAGGTGGAGCCTGGATAGTTACTCATGGGTACTCTCCAAGAAGGTAAATCGACCTATCTGGTTTGCGTGGGGTGTGCCTTCAATGCAAGGGAGTTCATACTGAGTTAAATAAGTACTTTTTGAATAAATTGGTGGTATTATAGTAATGAAAGCGGGCAAGCTCATGAATATGCAGCACAATCGAAGCGTGGTGTCGTCGACAAAAAAGCCCACCTAGCAGCCCATTTCCTTCGACAAGAGTCATCGAAGTCAATACCGTTGCTTTATGGAAGAGTTGGAAACTGTAATGCAAAACCAATCGTTCTGAAGAGCGTTCGTCAGGACAGTTAAGCTAGGTCACGTCAAGCGAAAAGTCGGCGACCGCGCATATTAGCGAGCTGCAAAATTCAGAACGGGATCACCAAAGCAATTGTCGCTTGTGGCGGCTCAATTCGTATGACGCTGGCACCTATCTTTCTAACGCGATTTCCTGTTTAAAAGAGATGTGGCAATTTTTAGGTTAATTTTTGGCTTTATGCTGCACTTTATTGCACGCTGCTGGCAGCGTGCTTCCCGATAGTAAATGTCTCGATGAACACGCTATTCAGTAAAATACTCGGAGCCCGAAGACAGGTGAGTCCTATGGCATAGTACTACGCTTTGCATATCTGGATACTGCAATGATAGTTGTACGAACGATAATCCGTCGTAATCAAAATGACATCCAAAGATGCTGAGTTATGTGCAAAAGCTCCGTTAATATATTGGGTAGTCTAAAAAGTTTTTTTCGTATTTTCAAATACCGCTTTTTCCCTCCAGACTGCTTTCCAGCAATCTCTTCTGTACATACACATGTAGTACAACTCCTCACGCATCTATAGGTATTATTCTCTTCCATCTCCCGGATAACCCTTTTCGGCAATATAAACATATCAACGGTCAACCTCATTTTTAATACAAAAATTATAAAAAAAATTTTCTTTGAATGGCGTTAGACAGGGAAAGGAAAAGGTGATAATCCGATGGAGCAAGATCAGGGCTATAAGGTGGATGGGCCAGCAATTTTTATCCAAGCTCGAAAATTTTTTTCGAGTCATTTTTTCACTAGTGGTAAAAATTTTTTAAAATTTTTTCTTTTAAAAAATTCTCGAGCTTGGATTGAAATTGCTGCCTTATAGCCCTGATCTTGCTCCATCGGATTATCACCTTTTCCTTTCCCTGTCTAACGCCATTCAAAGAAAAAAAATTGGAATTGAAAATGAGGTGACTTTTGATATTTTGATTTTGCCGAAAAAGGTTATCAGGGAGATGGAAGACAACAATACCTATAGATGCGTGTGGACTTCTACTACATATATATGTACAGAAGAAATTTTGTGGAAAGCAGTTTTGAGGGAAAAAGCGGTATTTAAAAATACGAAAAGACTTTTAAGACTACCTAATATTTCTCATTATATATTTTACTTGATAAGCTATGGTGAACAAACCATTGCAAAGATGAGTTAAGATGAAAGGCTCTCGATGAGTGTGTGCCATTAGGACGAAAATCCGCGTTGCGGCGTCCGGCATGCGACGCGATGGTGCGAGCTATGCATGCCGTAGTGGATGGGACCTAAAGCGATCACGGTGCACTACACCTTATCCTAGGGGCAATTGCGTCAGGGCGCAACTACTACGGTGCCCTTATATCACACCTTTTCGTCGCGCGCCAAACGTGGACACGCTAATTTGCTGTCCTAGTGGCACACACCCAGTTTCAGCAGTATGAATTAGCACATGTGTACAGAAAGCATGGAGTGCGAGTTACGAGTCCGTCCGAGACCAATGTTATTGCCCATAACTCAGCATACTTAACAACTCTCTATCGCGAGCTGCGGCGAAAATTAGCATGAGTTTCAGGGAACTATGCAAGGAATCATGTTGATGTCCGGTAGTTTAGCTCGTACCGTAGGACCACTTCTGGTGTCAGGTTTATTCCAACAGTACGGTCCAGTCCCCGTGTGGAGCATCGAGGTATTTTATCCTTCACACTCGATTTATGGCAGATTGCTCGTATTGTAAAGTAGTGTCTCTCAAAAAGTGGCATCACGAAAACGGCATCAGGACGCACGAATTGTACGAGGTCACGTGGGTAGGCAACGGCAGCGCACAGCTTACGATAACGAGACCAGCGAGACTTGTCGCGTGGCGCCGTGACACAGTCCGAGTTTTTTGGCGCGCGCTTCAAACATGATTGTACGTATATATGCAGAGAAAAAAAGAAAAAAAGTTTTCCTTTTATTCTGAAAACACCTTTTGAATTTTATGTTTCAGCTGGGTACACTGGCCATTACGTTGCTGCTATGGCTTGTATGTTTCCGCCGGTTGGTCCCACTGAAAATTCCTGAGTTGTCATGCGGTGATCACATGAAGTATCAAAACGGAGTGAAGTACCGACTGTGATACTGAATGATCTCGACATTATCACTGTTTGAGGAATTTCGTCCTAATGTATGTTGTTTGTGTGTCATTATCGGTGTTGTCATTTGTCTATAATGATGTACATATAGTTTTATACACGAGTTTTTCGTGGAAGATTTTCCAAGTTTTCAGTTGTGGCAGTCGTAGAATGAATCATAGCACTGCTGCTGGTGCTACATGTATTACGTGACTCAGCTTCTGTATTTCGCAGATTATGAAGCCTACGGCTTATCACTAATTTCAATCATCTCTCACCAAATTTCAGTCACTGGATGGACGACTGATGTGTCGTTCTGTGATTGTCGGTGCTCTGAAAGCAGTGGGTTCAATTGGACTGCCAACCCAAGATACCCGTATGGGTGTTTTCGACGAATTATGGAAATAGAGGAGTGAAGCTGTGTAGTGGTTGATGCTATGATGCGTGTCCACGTTTGGCGCGCGACGAAAAGGTGTGATATAAGGGCGCCGCACCAGTTGCGTCCTGATGCAATTCCCCCTAGAGTAAAGTGTAGTGCACCATGATTGCTTTAGGACCCACCAGTATGGCATGCATGGCTCGTACCACCGCGCCGCATGCCGAACAGCCTCAACGCGAATTTTATGTCGTAAGGGCACACACTCATCGAGACCCTATCATCTTAGTTCAGCTTCGCAATGGTATGTTTACCACAGCTTACCAAATAAAATATAATCAAAAATATATAAACTGGAACTTTTGCACATAACTCAGCATTTTTGTAGTATTTTGGATGTCAATTTGATTACGAAGGAATTTCGTCCGTACAACTATCATTACAGCATGCAAGTATATACATAGTACTATGCCATCAGATTCACCTGTCTCTGAGCTCCGAGTATTTTGCTGAATAGCGTGTTCATCGAGACATTTACTATCGGGAAGCACGCTGTCAGCAGCGTGCAATAAAGTGCAGCATAAAGCCAAAAATAGACCTAAAAATTGCCACATCTCTTTAAAACGGGGAACCGCGTCAGAAAGATGAATCCCAGCGTCATGCGAATTGCGCCTCCGCAAGCGACAGTATCTTTTGTGATCCCGTTCTGAGTTTTGCAGCGCGCTAATATGTGCGGTCGACTCTTCGCTTGACGTGACCTAGCTTAACTGTCCTAACGCACGCTCCTCAGAGCGACTGGTTTTGCATTACAGTTTCCAACTCCTCCATGAGGGCTTAGCAACGGTATTGACTTAGATGACTCTTGTCGGAGGCTTTTTCCTTTCTTTTTCCGTTTACTTCTTTAACACTAAGTATTCTCCTTAATTAAGTGGTAATAATTATGGGCATTCTACAAAGTAGAATTTTGTAGTTATTGCACAAAATTTATTTTTGTTCAGTGGTTGGTTCAAACATGAACCTTTTTGGCTCTATGACGAGTAGACATGTTACTCTCCATATCTGAAAAAGTATCCCAACAGCGTATCTAAGATCCATACGAAACATACAGTGTAGTTCATTTTTAGGCAAAATCAGCAGCCAGGGCCCATATCAGAAGACAAAACTATGACGCTATCTTCATTATGAAAGAAATGATATCCTGGATGACATCACGCAGCAGGAGGCATTCCCGAGTATAAAGCCTTTTATCTCCCACCACGATTTGGTTGACATTCCTCTTGTTCCTCACGATCTAGAGATGGTCATATTATCAGATGAATCAAAAAGTATTTGCCGTTTTGTATCGTCTAACTGTGGCTGATAAATCCGCTCAAACACAATTGATTGCAACGAAACAAAATCACTGGATTCAGCGCACATTTTTCTACAAGTACAGGGCAGATCATATTTTTTCATCCAAATTTTTCTTTTTTTAAAATATGAAAACTGTTCAGAGGCGATTTTGACATTCCTTTCTTCTTGGATCCATATCTCTCCTTAAAGATGCTTCGGAGTGCAAAAAGTAGTGATCCTTATTGGACACATCCTAGATTTATAAGAAATAAAGCAGGTTTTGGCGTCACTGCGGGAACCGTTGAGACCCAACCTGGGAGGAGAGCATATTTCCGGTGAGCTTTGGTTCATTGAAAGGTTGCACAGCTATGTACAAGACTTCCTTGCAGAATTTTGGTAGTCTGCGCTTATGATAGGCCATGAAATGTGGTCAAAGAATGCATCGTACTGGGTCATTGTCTCTATTGACGTGAACTTGTAAGGCCATCAACGGTTGGCAACTCTCTCGCAAACTAAGCGTTATATTCTCAGTTGACTGCGACGTTTTTCCAAAATGTCTGCGGCATCTTGTGCCACCACCCGAAAATCGTACTTTTCTATGGCTTACAAAAACGGTCGGAATAGTGCGCTTCCTAAAAATTGTCTTCAACCTCTATATGTTGATAAAACAACAGGTTTTTGTACACAGCACCCAAGCAATACGAAAAGTCGCGACATTTAGTGCTGAAAAATCCAGGCGAAATAGACGATGTGAAAGCCGGTGGCAACCTTTCTTCCGACCTAATATTTCGTCTGATTCTTTACTACACTTCCATAGCGCAGGCAAGAATTTGCTTTCGCAAGTGACGTATAGGTAAACTGAAGGAGGCTGGAGTGCGACCATTGCAAGTGAAACTACAAGATAAACAATCGGAGTACGTGGGCGGTTTGAGGTCTCCTTGCACTTTGTTGTCCGAGCTGAAAGTACATTCCAAGCCACAGAGCCGCATATATTTATCAGTAAGCGTGCGATACGAGAACGCTCTCATGAGTGTTTATGCAGTTTCACCTTCCCACCCTCAAATTTTGACGCTTCTTTAAGATTGACTTTCGGTTGATTTGCTAGTGTGTGTCGACATCACCCATTTTCATATAAAATCAATCACCTAATACAATACAATAAGCGCTGTGTGTTTATGAACCTTTTATTCTCTTTTCGATATTTTCTCTCTGATTTCCGAAGCAGCCCATGAACTCACACGTTTTGCGTTCGTCTAAAGGAACATACCCGCATTTCGGTATACGTACAGTGCCTGGAAAATATGGGTAGGGCTGACATCCCTTCCGAAGGCGAACATTTCACACATGCCTTGAACTTGCGGCTTTTTTTCGAAGTTTTTGTAATTTTTTCGCTAATTATCCTGACCAATTCCTATAGCCCGCTAGAATTCGGAACATTTAATCAGACGGGACGTTATAGGCTCTACTATGACCGAGTTTCCTGCTAGTATTTCGTGCCGCTTCTCCAAAACCTTGAAGCGATGGAACAAGGGCGGCGAAACGAAGCAAAACGAGGAGCGATTATCCCTATAAATTAATAGGCAAGTTATGAAGGGATAAGCTGTGACGAAACTCGCGTAGAAAAGCGTCAGCACGGGAGTTTTCGCGCTTTACTGGCCGACGTGCTGCTTGGACGGAGCAACGCTCGCGGCTGGCGAGCATAATCCCTCATCCGTCCGCATTTACCCTCCGTGCCTAGTGATGAAGAAGGGGTATAGGAAAGTGAGAAAGGGGCCTTATTTTTGCGTTTTTGGCCATCCCAACAAACTCTTTCTCTGCTGTTGCACTACCTTGCGCCTCCACTTTCATGTTCCACCATCAGCCAATGTTACCTCTTCCGGTGTCTTTAAGGCCCTCCCATATACAAGAGCGTGTTTCAGAAGTAGCGCAACAAGCAGAACCGTACTACTGAGGAAAACCTTTGAGAATACGTTCCGCGATTGACGCTACTGAGGCTACTTATACCCATGCTCAAGATACGAAAAAAGTTTAAAATTGCTTTGAAGAAGGGTGGTCGTTGAGGGATTCTTGAGGAATTCCCAAAAATACGACCCTCCTAAAGATTCCTTGACCCATGCTGACCCTTGCAACAGTTTTACAAAGGAACATTAGCCATAGTAGAGGTAGCTTCAAAATCGCACCCAAGCTTATAATATTGAATCCGCCCCATGTTACAGTGAATACATAACACCTACGCGATATGTCCCCTTTCAATCTCTAATCTTTGATCATGATGGTGGCACCTCTGCGAATATACAATTAATTAAACGAATAAAAAAGAAGCTCTCGGAGCTTGTGTACGTTTTTAACTGTGGACCGTCCGATCCCATTAGAAGAGCTATCCAAAGCGTTCTTTTCAGGCGTTGTGTGCTTTGTTTCACACCATCGTCTACTGTGGCTTCAAAGCGGGCTGGCAAGCTTTCTGATGGGTATGATGTAAAAAAAATCCTTGGTGAAATGTTAGATTCTAGACTTATCAGCGCTACATCTGCAGAAGAATGGTTTATGTAATCGATAATGAATATAAAATGACAAATAAAATCAATAGATAAGGAAGATAAAAATAAGGAACCTTCGAACGAAAGGGCGATACAGCTGTAAATTGTTGTTTACCCAATCTCGACTTGAACATTGTTCCCTACACCGTCTATCTTATCTAAATGGACTCAAAGAAAAGGCGTCCTTCAAACCTTCTGAGTTTCTCGCTCTCAATTCGTCTCTCGAGTTTAACACGGTTTTGGCAGAGCTTTGTTTTGGCTGTGTCAGCAATGAATATGACTGCTAAACCGTACCCTTGTTTAATGGCGTCAGAAATTCTACAGAAAATTCTCATTAATCTAACAAGAGTGTTTAATGTCAGTTTAGCGTTCCTGTATCAAAGGTGATACTGTTGCCATCAGGAAGCTCTGAAGCAACTCAGTCCTGATTGGATTCTGCCGATTTTCCGACTGTCACGTTGCACTGCTGTCTTCTGTCGTTCCCAAGCGTCAGCAAAGAACGTGATTCAGGTATCGGTCAAATATTACGCAAACTGTACTAGTACTGGCACCGGCTGTGAGTTTATTGATGGAACATTATCAAGGCGTTTACATTTCTCTGTTATCTTTTTATCTATTCTCTGTTCTTTTCGTTTCTCTTTTCCTCGTTAGCATGACAGAGAAAAGTAAACACCTTCAATGCCGAGGTTCCACTTAGAGAGAAGTTGGAATTGAATTATCAAGGCGATTTTCAGGGTTTCGATGACAGGGTCTACTGGCAGAGCAAACAGTAAATGTACCGTAAACAGCATCTCTGGCAGCATCGCACCGGCGACCAAGGAAGATGAAGGGTACGGCCTCATATTCAACCACAGTTGGCTTTTGGCTAAATTGCGATGGCTTTTTGTCCGAAGGCACCGGAAGGGGTAAGGGGGAAGTAAAGACTGGGAATGCACGTTCTTTAAAACAACCTATCACTCCAGAAAATGATGTGTGGAGAAAGTCACATTGAATAAGTGCGGATTGAGGCCTTATCACGATATCAACGTGTCGTTCTGCTGTTCATGAGCCCGGCGAGTTGCAGACGAGGGCGAGACAGCGTTCGAGGCCGGCTGATTTACCCTCTCCGCTCGTTTTCAGTCTACCTCTGGCTAGGGGCGCAGAGAAACGCGAGAGGAAGGAGAGCTTTTAGATCCTGTTTCCCAGTTTGTTCGCCGTTTTATTTCGTTCTTTCTACTAATACACGCTGATTATCCCCCCCCCCTACATTTCACAGTCCGGCAAATTTATCCCTTTCGCTGTCTTTGAGCTTTTGGGCTCTGCGAGGTCTCATTCTTGTATATCACAGTGTTGAGAAATGTGATGTTTGTTCAGGAGGGAAAACTATAGCAAGCTGTTGCAAAACTAATTTCGAAAAGGGACAGCATGATTCAAACCACTGTAAATTAGCTTGAAAACAAGTTTATCAATAGAAGTAAAAACCATCAGAATCTACACATTCTTGCCAATGAGCAGGTGATAATTCTAAGCCTTCAGTATGAAACTACTTTTACGAGAATCAACGAAGTCAAGGATGACACATCGTCGTTCATCATCGTTGAATTAGTGAATTGTTTCTGACGCAGATGAGAGTTGAGAGCTCGAAAAAAGTGATAGACTGTGGGTGAAAGATCAGGAGAATATGCTGGGTTAAGGAGAACTCCTCTGCCCAAGTAGGCCTATTTTCGCCGAGTGATTTGTGAGGTGTGTAACCTTGCGTTGTTCTGCAACAGGATCGACCGTCCTCTATTCACCACCTCGGGCCACAATTTTTGCAACTTCCTGTACATTCGCTCCAAATCAATACGACAGTAAAACACTGCTATGACTGGCTGACCAGGTTGCAAGGAACTTTAGTGGATTATACCTCAATATCATCACCACACAGTAATCACAACCTTTAGAGTGATGGTCGTGTTTAGGAAACTTTTTCAAAAAGCATCCTTATCTAGCCAGGTTAACCTCCGTTCCCTGTTATCATAAAGAACCAATTTTCTATCTACAGCCTTATTACGATTTACAAATGGCTCACTTTTATAGCGAACTAGGAGTTTAACGCAAGTGTCGAAACGTGCAAGACGCTGCGCATCGGTCAGCTCATGAGCTCACTTCAACATCTTCTTCACCTTGCCATTTCCAGCAAATGTCTGGCACTCTAGAGTAATATGCGCCTAGGTCTTCTGCTACGTACGAGTATTCGGCTCCGGATTTGCTTCAACGGCTCTCCAATCTCTAAATCGTCATTATTAAGCGACGACCTGCAGACGCGACCCCACTTTCCTACGAGATCAAGAATGCCAGAAGCTAACTTTTTAAAGCCAGAGCTCTACTGATCGCGCAGGGACAATTCGTCCCAAAATACTGCTGAGAATACGGGCTGCCTCCGCTGCGAAGAGTACCAATTCAAATTCGAAAAGCACGATGACGCGATAGTCGCGTCGGTTCATGACTATTCGCAGCCCTGGAAAAGGACGGTTGGAAAGATTAGAGAGACATTCATAGAAGTTTTTAAAGACGGAAAAAACCTACCGAATGGCATGCCCGGCTTCCCTTGGGATGGAATACTTCAGGGTAAAAATCTATTTATTTATACATGCCTTGGAACCGAAATGAAGCAACAACCTAATAGTACCCTGTCTCTGTAAATTTCATTATGGGATTGGAAACGTTGCCGTACGGAGAGTTGAATAAAAATAACTGTTGGCCCTCCTTTTTCCCGAAAACGCTCATCCCTTTCCCATCTCCATACTGAGCATTTTGCAATAAGTACCAACGTACCAATTGGGCCCTGTCGCGCCCTGTACTTTCGTCGCTAATTTTTTCTTCATCCTCCCATAAAGGCGTAAAACTCACGCTATTTCAAGGTCGAGTGATACTTCTGAACAGGGTCGTAAAGAAAATGTGGCAAGCAGTTTTAATACTTACACTATTTCTGAAAGACAAGATAGGAACAGCTCCTGCGAGAACGCATATTCAGTACTTCAGGTCGAAGGAAAAGGAGACATCGTGGAGGTCGATCTATTTATTGACTGCCCTCTGCATGTTTTTCGGAGTACAGTTTTCAGTATATTTTCCTACACTATGGCCGTTTCTCAATCAGGTATTTGTTATCAAAGCTACGCAGACAAATTCGTTCCGAGGTCCCTTTACAAAAATAATATGCACATGTGTGAAAGCAAAAAAGCATCCATCCTGTTTTGGAGTTGGAGCATTTGAATGCGCTTTGTGAAGTTCTAGTACTTGAACAATTTCAAAATTTCAAGTAGAAGTCAAATAGCGGTGCATCCGAGCTTATCAATTGACCTTTTTGAAGTTATGATAAAGAATGACAAAGAGACTGTAATGGTAACGGAAGTGCTGCGATGTTAAGGTGGATCCGACGGCTTCGCAGATGTTCTTCGGCATCATCATTGCAGCATACTCTATTGGTCAGGGTATCGCCTCGCCTGCCTTCGGATTCTGGATGAATCGCTCAAAATCTGGTTGGTTAGTGCATCCTCAGGCACACCATTCATATTATTGACTTGTCGCGCCCGTACACTGTGAGTTGTGAACTGCGATTATTTTTGACCTTCATCCGGTATTGTTTGGGCGCTTTCAAGACCCTTCGACATCTGTGTTTACTAACCACTTCGAAGCATTAAAGACTTTTTGACACAATAAGTTCCAGGGCTGCCACTGCAGTGCATACAGCTGCAAATCGATAACTCAATCATTATGGAAACATGACTCGATTACGGACAAAGTTTTAATAGTGTTCCTCCATTCAATCCTTATGATGGATATAATGTCTGACACCGAGTATTTCACTGATTAAGCGACCTTTCTAATACAGCCCTCGCTCAGGGGCAAACGAAGTAATAGACAATATGTGAAACAAACATCTTCTTCTTTTCCCTAGCGTCAGTCCCGCGCCACTCCTTGCCACTTTTTTTCTATCCTAGGCATCTTCTGCCGGCTATTACTTCCATGAAGTCGGTTTTGATGACATCCCTCCACCTTATCTTTGGGGCTCCGTGGTCGCTTGTCGTGTACTTCGAACTCTGCAACTTTCGAAATGGGGTAGTCTGCCGACAATCTGAGCTTGTGTCTATACCATCCTAGCCACTGCTCCCCCTACTTCAGCTGGACCGAAGCCGTCTGCATGACTGCCCTCACGTCCTCGTTCCTGATCCTGTCGAGCCGCGTCCAGCCACATACCCATCTCAGCTTCCTCATTTCGGAGAAACGTAGCTGCTTCTCGTGATTTTTTTTTGTCATGGGCAAGCATTCTCTGCCATGGAGCATTGCGGGTCTGATCACCGGCCGGTATACCTTGCCTTTCAGAATCCTGGAGCACCGTCGATTGCAGAGGATTCCTGTGGACTCACTCCATCTCAGTCATGCTGTATTTGTTCGCACTTTCACTGCCTGATATACCGTACCATCCGGCTATATCACTTCACTGGTACCGGAAGTCCTGAGCCCTTTCTCCTCCATGGCCTCCTACGGACAGTTCTCCGAGCTTAAGAATTTGATCTTCTTGACATTTACTCGTAAGCCGTTCTCTACCAGCCATGCCTGCCATCTCTACACCTAAGCCTGAAGTTCTTCTCTATCCGCTATCAGGACAATTCATCGTAGAGAATGGTCCTCAGTGGTCCCTCTGTGAGGCCTTTCGCCATGCCATCCAGGGTGAACTGGAAGGGGAACGGGCTCAGAGCTGAGCTGTGGTGTATCCGTACCGAGATCCCTATTGCTGCTGTCAGTCCATGCGCGGTGCGTATGACAGCCTTAGCTCCATCGTACATGTCCTGTATAAGGAGGACCAGGTGCCACAGTATCCGTTGTTCTCGAAGCGCGTTTCAGATGACTGGGAGTGGCACGGTCGAAGAGCTTTTTAAGGCTCAGAAAGGCTAGGTAGCAGGTCTGACGCTTTTCACGGTACTTTTCCATCACTTGTCTAGGGATGAAGGCATCCGTGGTGGACCGCTCCGGCATGAACTCGAACTGCTACTGAGAAGTGGTGACGAGCTCCCTTAGCTTCGAATCAACCAGCCGTTTGTACAACTTCATGCTATGAGCAAGCGTCTACGTTATTCCACGGTAGTTGGAGCTTCATTGCGTCCCTCTTCTGCTTGAATATGGGAACGATGGTACTGGTCCTCCACGCATCCACAATTTTCCCTCTGACCGACACCATGTGCACGGAGCGTGTAAGCCACTCCACACCGTACTTTCCAGCCTTCAATGCTCATATTGGTACCCCATCTGAACCAGCGGTCTTTCCATTCTTCATTCTTCCCAGTACCTGACGAACTATTCCTGCTGTCAAAGGGAGAATGAGGCCAGCCGTAGGCTCTTCTTGGCTTTCCTTATGAGGGAACTCTTCGTTCAGAAGCTCATCGAAGTACTCCCTCCATCTCCTTTCGACCTCGCCTGGCTTCCTCAGGATGGTACCCTCGCTGCTCTTGCGCCTTGACCACCCCGATGTCTCAGGTGGCTCGATGTCTGGCCAGCTGAATACGAACTTCCGGCCTCTTTCCAATCCAATGATCCTACGTACAGAGTCCCTATTCGGACCAACTTCTTCAGCCGAGACGTTCATTCTCGGTAGCCCTCGCATACTGGCCACAGAGCTTGGGCGCGGGTCTTGCGCACCACTTCCGGGTCACGTTCTAGCATTGATACCGTCTCTGGCAACTAGTTGATACATTTTTGTGACTAGATTTCTCCGTTAGCCGGCCTGTCAACCTGGACCTGACGCTGGTAACGTCACCATTTTTGTAATTTCCTGCAAGGCATGGTTTTGTTACCCAGTGGTCTTGAATGTGCAGTCTTGAGCCTACACCCTTAACTACTTCGCTATCCCTGCCTCAACACATAAAACAATTATATACAACACGAATCAATCACGATACGCGACAATACGCGGAAAGAAAAGAACACAATAATTAGCGAGTGTCGAGAAAAGAGGGGAGGACCGATCTTATACTTTATACCTCGCGGTGCTAGCGGCAACGCATCATTGCGTCTCCGCCTGTGCCATGCTGTCTCGTTGCTTATGTCGCCTTTGCATTTCCCCTGCGCCACTCTGCCTCGATCGTGTGACCGCATTTAAGCCCTGCCGGTGCAAAGTATAAACCTGGCTTTATGCGAGCCTACTGGAACACCCAATATTTCTTACCGTCTTGTGTGGGTTGCTACTTCGGCCCAGATCGCGGCGTTCTGCTGGGCGACGACCACCGTATGATCTGCTCTATAGCCTACCATATTGTTAGCACTACATACTTACTCCCCCTGTCGCGGTTTTCGTGTAACGTCATCTGCGTATTTTGTGTTACTTTCCTAAGAGCTGCTTACCAATATGGCGTTACTAGAGCCTTCAGTAGCTCGCACTATAGAAGTTATAGAACTCCAACTCTTGCCTCTTCCGAGACCGTACGCTGCTTCAGTACTGGTAAAAATCTTGTAAAATATTGGTTCTTGAATGGCACTTCATAACAAGCACCAAATTTGTTGTCAAAACACTCCGTGGCCTTTGGTAATAAAAGCAGGCAGCAGCGGGTGAGTTGGGGTTACCATGTAAGAATATGCAAAAAGTGAATGCTCATCAAAGCACAATACACGCAGTATAAATGGCTAAAGCAGACCATTTTTTTCAAAACGCCATAACTTCGCCCAGACACAACCTTATTTGTCGAAGTAAAAACCATTCGAATCTACACAACCTTGCCAACGATTTGGTAAAGAAAATATGCAATCATGATAAAACTCTGGATTGCGGAAATTAATAAAGTCCACGGCATTTTCAACCTGCATCGTATCGGCGAACTCCTTCTGACGCAGGTTTGCATTGAGAACCCGGAAAACTGGTAAACCGTTAGGGATGGGTCAGAGGAATAAGGGGATGAGGGAGAGTTTCGATGCTTAACTGCATCAGTTTCTGCCGGGTGACTTGCAAAGTGTGGGGTTTTGCGTTGTTTTGCGCACCCAGCAAAAACTGATGCAGTCAGGCATCGAGACTCTCTCTCTCACCCCCTTTACTCCTCAGACCTATCCCCAACGGATTGCTACTTTTTCCGGGTTCTCGATGCAAACCTGCGTCAGAAGAAATTCGCCGATACTATGCAGGGTAAAAATGCCATTCTTGACATTATTAAGTTTCGCAAGTTTCTGAGTTTGATCATGATGGCATATTTTCTTAACCAGATAATTGGCGAGATTTTGTAGATTCGAATGGTTTTTATTTCGACAAATAAAGTTGTGTCTGAGCGAACTTATGGCCAGTTATGTTTTGGTCATTTATTCTGCACAGACCTGATATTAAGTATGTATGTGTTCCATGGATCAATAAAGTAAGTTTTTCAATGGAAGTATACTCAGTTCCTTCTTAAATCAGTCGTGATGCTTACTTGGTCACTTTTTCAGTGCGCCCTCCACTTATTTGTGGCATTTTAATTATGATTCTGTCAAACGTTATTTTTTGTTTTGTGGAGTCGTTCAGAAAAAACGAACGGCGATGGGTTATGATGGTGGCAAGGTGAGTTTCAGCATAATAATTTTCATTCTTGAAGGTTCTGTAATTCGGGAAACTAGCATTGGAGAGGATAACCTGAAGAATACTCACAGTGATGTTTGCACACAGTTAGAGTAGTGGTTTCAGGTTCTGTATTGGCCTCGGAGCCGGCACCGTAAGCGTAATGCGTGCGTACGCTTCCACGGCCAGCACTCTGAAGGATCGAGCTCGTGCCATCGCATTCATCCAGGCCAGCTATGTAATTGGAATGACTATTGGACCTGGAGTTCCGGTGATGTTCCTTATCTATGTAAACGGCCTTAGTCTGAAAATTCTTTTTCGAGTTCAGGTTGCTTTCGTTCCGCTGAAATATCCCGGTATTGTGCACGGACCTCTTCATTTGGACATGTACACCGCACCGGCTTGGCTCGCTACAGTTATTTGTATCGTGTCGTTGGTGTTGCTTGTAATTTTGCTTGAAGAGAACTACGCAGGTGTTCGAGAAACCGATAATGGCGAGGGTAAGGCGCCGGTCTCTTGCAAAGAAAAAAACATTCTTACTGAGTCAGTCTGTCTAAGATAGCGAGTTGTACTGTAACATTTGACAACAGTAAGTATAGTGCCTTAGGAATACTACATGGACATCCTGCACCGCTACTCTCGCGTCGAATGATAAAGGCCTTCCATCGCTACTTTTGAACAAGCATCCATTTCAATTAAGCCACGTTCGTAGTTTGCGGTGCACGCGACGCGGTGTGGCTGTATATCTCTGCGTCTCCGTCTATGCCACCCTGTCTCGCTGCCTATGAACGCTGCCGCGCCCTGGCACAAAGTATGAACGCGGCCTCATATCTGAACTCTACCCACGTACTCGAACGTTCTAGCTAAATTGAAGTAGTTGGAAAAGCAGCAACAGCATCGAATGATCTTCCAATGCGCAGAGGAGTGGGAAAGAGTTACTAGCTTACGCTACCATGTCAAGTGGAACACCCACGGAGTATAGTGCCGTAGGAATACTACCTGGACATCCTACACCGTTATTCTCGCGTCGAATTAGATAAAGGCTTTTCATTGTTACTTCTGAACAAAAAGCGATTTGCCGAGGGAAGGGAGCCCTCGACAAATCGTTTTTTAAGGTTACGTGGGATTTCGAAGATTTTGAACCATTGCGATGGTCACAGCACGGAATGTGGCTCTTTGCTTTTCATGCGAAGGATCACCAAAAATTATTAAAGCAACACTAATAGCCTGAATTTGAATAGTTAATCAGATTTTTCAAAAATTCGCTTTAGTCGATTACAATCCTTTACCGAATTTCGACGTGGTTGCTGTCGGCGTCTGTGTGATCACTCAATTCACTCTCATGCTCATCATTACGAATCTGGAAACGTGAGTTTTTCGAGAAGACGTTGCGCTACATATCTGATTTTCACCAGCTTTTGAATATGGCCTTATATGTCTTTAATGAATCACTAAAACTTGAATACTTGCGAAAAAATTGTGAGGTGGACATTTTACTTGCAAATCGAGCACCTCCAAAACGATCGGCGAAACAGTCAGTTGAACCACAACTGCATAAATGGTCACTAGGGGGCGGGAAATGGGGTGTGGGCAGATATGACAGGGAATCGCGTGGCCGCCCACGGCGAGCGGCGCGACGGGTGCGAGTGCCAGTGGTAGGGCATGGCAGCCTTCGAGCGAGGCAGTGTGGCATGGGTTAAAGCGCAGAGGTGACGCAGCCACGCTCTGCCGGGCTCCCAAGGGCAATCGATACGGCAAGTCGTGCTGGTGGCGCCGCGGATGGAACGCCGCAAAGCGATTCCCCGTCATGTCCGCACACACCCTGGAAAATGGACCAGGATTTTCATTGAAATCAGTCCTTTCATTGTGATCAAAAATTTGCAGAACTCAAGGAAAAGACATTCGGACCGAATCCATTCAGATATTCTATTCAGGACCAGCTTCCACCATGCGACTGAAGATAATAGTCTCATAAAAATAATAATTCAAGTTTTAGGATTGGATCGATGTATTCAATGGCGATGTGGAGCTGGAACTCGCACCAAGCAGTCGTCATTCTTGGTATCAGCTCCTTAAATGGTCTACAAAACATTATATGGGTTGAGGAATAAGTTCTCGCGGCTTTTTTGAGCCTCGTCTTTCACGTTGTTCCCTTCATCTTTCGACAAAGTTTTCGATAGGCTTTTCCAGCCCTACAAAATGCTACTATCTGTTTTACGATTCCTTCGATTGCCTAATATTTATGAGGTTTGGAAATGAAGTGAGCTGAAGGCAAAAAGTTGGCGCTTGCGCACCTCATATTCCTCGTCTGCCGTTGAGATCAAAAATTATGTGCATATGTTTTCGATAGAGCTTTTTCAGCCCTACAGGATGGTACTACATTTTGTACAAACCGCTCAACTTTTTGCTTTTTTAAGACTCACTAATGCAGTACTCATAAAAGAGTGCACTTTCGTTATCTCCTCTCCCTCGCCACCATCGAGATTGAAGAGAATGCGCATGTGCGCATTCTATGGAGCATTTTTTGCTCTACGAGATATACCACTCCTCTTTTGTATCCTCTCATATTTTAGCATGTAGGGATAAGTTTACACCTTCTTTTCAATTCAAAATTGTGTAATGAAAATGAAATGTTTTGACACAATAATTTCAATCGATAGAGCTCTTTTCGCTCTACAAGATAGTGTTTAGGGTTGTTGTTTGAATGAAATCTAGCCTTTTTTAGATCATTTAAAAGACGATGAAACAGAGCATTTTCAACACATGGTGTCGAAAATGCTCGACTTCGTCGACTTTTGAATGATCTAAAAAATGGCAAAAACTGATTCGAACAAAAACCGTAAACGCCATCCAGAGCAAGAAGAGTCCTGTCGAATGATACGAGGCACTCTGCCAAAAAAATTTATTTTCATTGTGCAAGTTTGAATTGAAAAACAGGTGGAAACTTATTCGTACATACAAAATATGAGAGGATACAAAAGAGGAGTGGTATATCTCGTAGAGCAAAAAATGCTCCATGGAATGCGTACATGCGCATTCTCTTCAATCTCGATGGTGGCGAGGGAGAGGAGATAACGAAAGTGCACTCTTTTATGAGTACTGCATTTGTGAGCCTTAAAAAAGCAAAAAGTTGAGCGATTTGTACAAAATGTAGTACCATCCTGTAGAGCTGAAAAAGCTCTATCGAAAACATATGCACATAATTTTTGATCTCAACGGCAGACGAGGAATATGAGGTGCGCAAGCGCCAACTTTTTGCCTTCAGCTCACTTCATTTCCAAACCTCATAAAAATTAGGCAGTGGAAGGAATCGTAAACAGATAGTAGTATTTTGTAGGGCTGGAAAAGCTCTATCGAAAACTTATATGAGCTTTGTCGAAAGATGAAGGGAACAATGTGAAAAACGAGGTTTAAAAAAACGCGGAAACCTATTCCTCAACCCAATATGTAGCAATTATGCAGCAGCAGCATTGCAAATCCTAGGCCTTTGAGTTTCCATGACAAAAGACGACTAAAACTAATACATATACATAAGTATATGACCGATTGCAGATTTTCAAACTACTATTATAGCTACTATTCAAGCTACCATTATAACTATTATAACTTCAAACTACTATTACAGCTACTATTCAAGCTACTATTATAACTACAAACTACTATAGCTATTCGATTTCCTGCTCCAAAAAGACGCCATAACATGGCTCTTAAAAACGAGCAGTATGTCTTCATATACTAAGTACAACAGTTCGGAAAGTTCTTGAAGTTTCGAATGTTCATTTTTCTGATTACCCTAAAGTCCCATAGATAAGAGCGGTTTGATTTACCGGTAAAAAAAATTCTTAAAAATTCTCAAAATTCTTTATAAAATTTTTAAAAATTAGCATTGTTTCAAATTTCTCAAGCAGTCACTCCCAATGCAACAGTAAAATTAGATTTCTCATAGCCGGTTTTGCAATTTCAACTTCAGGAGATCATAACTCGGCTCGGACTGCATCTTTTCTCACAGAATAAGCACCATTTGATTCGCTACACTTTTGGAAGTGTTATGGATATTTGCATATCTCATTTTGAAGAAGGGCTGATGATTTATAGAGCGCGAAAACAAAAAAAAGTCGGCTTCAAACCATCATTCTTTCCGAACACACTGCTGCTGAAGAAGCTGTCCAGATGTTTGGAAAAGTGGGGCATAGTTAGCGTCAGATCTTGAATATGATAGACGAGTAATGACTTCAGCCTTCAACTGCTTCGATTACTGGAAGAGGATTTGTGGAAAATGCACTTGCGCATAGCTGCCGTGAGGAGTCGCGCGGCACCCATTTTTTTCGATTTTTCCAGATCAAGGCTACTTGAGGTGGTCAACTAACTTTGTTTGTTGAGGGCCAATACTTGTGGATATTCTCTGCAAATATGGATGCTCATCGCATTCTGCCGTTTTAGTTAAAGCGATTCGATCAATTGAAAATCCAAGCAACTCGTTCTCACTTCTGCACTTCTGAAACCAGGGACAAAGTGTTCAGTACAATGCTTCACCCCTCCCCTTGCAGCACTCACATTTGTGGTCACCTTCGCTGGGACTCAGCTAAACAAAAACTCGTGAAGTGAAGTCATCTGGAAAGTGCCACTTTCGAAGCGTTTTATAATTTTCCTAATAACTCGAAAAACTTGTATCATTTCAAGAAAAGCATACATCCAGAAAGAGCAACTTTTCCTCTATCTAAGGAGTACAACTTGTAATTTAATTCATGTAGACGCGCTTCGAAATTTGAGCTTATCTTGTGAACGCGCAAATGCGGCCAGAACTTTCCTTACAACCTAATAAAAAAATAGCAATATAAAAGTATAGAGAACAGTAAGATAAAGGTAAAGTTGTAGGCTATTAATGCGATAATCATGAGCACACAGCGCCAAAGAAAAACGTGTAAAAACGTCAATTTTCATTATCTAGCACAAACCGCTCTTATCTACGGGCCGCTCTTATCTATGGGACTTTAGGGTATTTCTTTGATTCTTTGCTAGGATTGTATACACCATGTTAAAGCCTGCTCCTCGCTCTATTTAAAGGCACCAGTAGGGGTAAGGGAACACTGAGATCTGGGAGTAGATATTCTCTGAAACGAACCTTCTACTTTGGAAGAGGTCACATGTGATGAAAATCGCATTAAAAAACGAGGCTTGGGGTCTTATGACGACCCCGCAGCACGGCATGTCGTTATGCGGTTATGCGGCCGGGGAGTCGCCGTAGAGGGGCGGGACAATAACTGGTTCAGACTCTGGCCTATCTTCAGTCCACTCCGGCTTGAGACGCAGAGCACGAGAGAGAAGGGGATTTTCGGGATCTTTCTCGGTTTTTTCGCCGTTTTATGTCCTGTTCCTTCTCTATTGTTATATTGCTGAGCACCTCTCCTTTCGTAATTCCCCGATTTGCCAAATTTACCCCTACCGGTGTCTTTAAACATAGTAACGTTTATGCCTCAAAATGCGGTTTTGATGGAGATCTAGGAAAACACCAGAGAAACCCCGTACGTCAGAAGCAAACTCACCCAGTCCACCACCGTGAACAACGCCACTCCGAGTCAATTGTAATTAGTGAATGAGAAGTGAATGAGAGATGCCATGTTGTCCTCATACAGTCAGTATAGTTTGGGACATGCATGTCTCCCATTTCCAGATCGGTAGCTCGCAATGTGGTGCAATTGGCAAGAGGCCATTTGTGACTGATAAGCACTCATTTCGATTGTTCATACTTGGATTTCTTGCGGAAATCCAAAGCTTCAAGCACTTTTCTGGCAGAATCTCAGTCTAATGCCAAAATTCTGCCCTTAACATCAAAATCGTTTCCGCCCTGCTCCTCGATCATATGCTTTCCCAGAGGTGTTCTTACGTTACCACGTCTTTTGCCAGCAAGATGTTCTTGAAGACGTACTGTAGTGCTCTTCCAGTCTCTCCAATGTACGCTGCGTTACATGTTAAAGGCACACCTCGCGAAAAATTGTGAGAGTTATCGCTCGTGTTACAGGATGTACAGGCCCCGGTTTACCCACAGGTGGAGAAAAATGAATCAAAACCCCTCCAAACTACCAAAAATAAAGCTCCCTGCCCTCAGTCCTCGTACGAGTAGTATTGGAATTATAGAAGAGCTTTTCCTCGATGATATCGCGCAAAATGTTACGATATCACCTGTTCTTCCCTGTTGAAGCCACCTTCGCTATTGATATTGCTGCCTTATCGTTCTTATCGCAAGTTTCCCTCTCGTCTATGCCGGGTGTGATTCGGCTCGGTGGGCTCAACTCGGCTCAGTTGGACCACGCCGTGAACGGCGGAGGTGATCCGTGGCGCCGCGAAAAGCGTGCAATCTTTACAACAGTCCAAGGGTCTACCTGCCCTGAGAAGGTAGGGACCACTTTGATTATCGCGTGGTGTGCCTTTAAACATTCAATCAAATAGATGGCGCAGGTTTTGGGGCTATCCCCAATTTTGTCATTCGGACATGTAACACAGTTCTCTGATATGCATCGCTTGTCGTAAAGCCTGTTTCGCGCGAGTTGGTTTTTGATATTGTCACTTTAAGGAAAAGTAATAATAATAAAAATAATAATAAAGTACTCCTAATGGCAATATAAAAGGCCAGCTCGTGCAAAACATACTTTACGACAAGCGATGCATATCAGAGAACTGTGCTACATGTTCGCATGGTAAAACTGGGATTGCGCCAAGATCTGCTTCATCTTTTTGATTGAATATTTGATATGTAACGCAACGTATATTGGGGAGACTGGGAGAGCACTATCAATACCGATTCAAGAACTTCTTGCTCGCAAATGACGTGATAACGTAAGAACACCTCTGGGAAAGCGTATGATCGAGGAGCAGGACGCAAATGATTTTGATGCTAAGTGCAGAATTTTGGCATTAGACTGCGATTTCTGCCAGAAAAGTGCTTGAAGCATTTTAGATTTCCGCAAGGAATCCAAGTGTGGAATGAGTTATCCGTCACAAATGACCTCTTACCATTTGCACCACATTGCGAGCTACTGATCTGGAAATGGGAGACATGCATGTCCCAAACTATACTATTCGTATAAGGACAACATGGCATCTCTCATTCACTAATTACAACTAACTAGCAGTGGCGTTGTTTCACTCGTACGGTGGTGGACTGGGTGAGTTTGTTGCTGAAGTACGGGGTTTCTCCGGTGTTTTCCTAGATCTCCGTCAAAACCGCTTGGAGAATGAGGCGTTTGGCGGTGAAGTGGATAAAATTCTATTTTGAGCCACGTAGGCCTTTGAGCAAGACGATCCGGTCAAAACGTCAGGCCATCAATAAATATTACACCTAACAACCACAAACTGTGTCACATCCACCACACGCATCTGACCTGGCCCCACCGATTACCGTTTCTTCCAGGGTCTGAGGAACGCCCTAAGACCAAGCCCGATGCTGAAGTGGCCTTCAACTTCTTTCGGGAGAAACGCTCTAAGACCAAGCCCGATGCCGAAGTGGCCTTCAATGAATTCTTTGTCTCTAGATTTCTAGAATCTCGTTCACTCGGAACAAACAGTTAGTAACAGTTGCTGGCAAAAATCTGCTAATTCTTTGGTTCTCATTTAGTTGATAACACTTTAAAGCCGAGGTATGCGCACTTGAAATTACAGGTCAAAGACAGCAATAACTTTCCGAACGAGCTGATATAATTTGACTCTACACATCTTTATTTTAGTTCTATGTTCCTTATCTTTGAAATAGCGTGGACACATGGCTTAGATCTGAAATCAATACTAAATTAATCGTCCAACAGGGCTAGTCCAGCCACAGGCGACCTGACCCATCGGAACTGCCGCCACCCACTAGGGAGGGATTCCAGGTCCATCAGTAAGTGAGTGACTTGGTCAGTGCTTAGTAGCTTTCTTTCCAAAATTTGCAAAATTGAGTGCATGAACATTTTCAAGAGTCTGAAACTTTTGCTGCTCGAATATTCTCAACAGTCCCTACTGATCTGGGACAAAATGGCGCACTACCCTTGTGTGAGACGTTATCACCTTGCTTTGATTCTTCTTCAAATACTTTTAATTTTCACGGGACTTCACCGGAGTTATTGGACTGGCGTTATTGTTCTTTGAAGAGCTCTGTATTCAATGCTATTTCGGTACAGTTTGAACGCTTTGACCTTATATTTGATGTGCTATGAGACCGCATTCCTACTTTGCGCCATCAGGTTGCCTGGCTGCGAGACAGCGAGACAGAGTAGCACGGGGAAGATGCAGAGAGGACACCGGCAGCGAGACAAGGTGGTGCAGGCAGAGACGCAGACACGCAGCCACGCCCTGCCGCCGGCACCGCAAAGTATGGACGCGCTCTAAGTGGACTAACGAAGACGTGCCACGGTAGTGCCTTCGGTAACGGGTGTGTACCATCAGGACAAAAATCGTGTCGCTTCACGTCGCACGTCGCACCGGAAGGGGGTAATTCTGGCTTACGATAGAACAGACATGGTGTGGACGAGTTTAAGTGGCGGCCATTGCACCATTGCGCCAATTTGACTCCTTGGCATGGTGCCAAAAGGAGATGTTTCTATTTAAATTTGTTTTTTCCTTTCACTTTTTACTTTGTTCTTTCTTATATTGTTTCAAGATGAACTTACATGAATGCTAATGTAGTTGGGAATGGCCACTCCACTGCGCTGGGAGTCAGGTGCTACAACTAAGTTGGCCCGTGGCCCTTCTCCTACAGCGGACAACTCGGAAAGTCAGTATGCTGGATGCGAATGGGATGCGAATACAAACCGCACGTCGCGCTTTTGAGTCCGGGTTTTTTCGCCTATTATCGCTTCTAACCTTGAGTGTTCGTTACAAAATGCTCATTTCTTTGCATTTTCCTCTTGTTTGGGACCACTTCCGCTTCCTTTAAAGACTCAGCTAGTAGGGGCCCGAATTCGCCCTTATTGACGCCAATGTAGGGCTTCAATGCCTTTGTTTGAATGACGTAGATAGGGGTGGAGAAGAGCAAAAAATGCACCAAAGGTTTTAAACATGGCCTTTGAAAGAAGAATAACGAAATAATCTCTCGGCACTGTGAAGGCTCAAGGCTCGCATCTGGGTGGTACGGTCTACCTCATTTGTTTACAACAAGCAACAATGAACACTGCCTAAATATCATGTACTCATCTTTTTCAGGAATTCTACTGATAAGCAGTGGCGTCATAAGTTTGATGATTTATGTGAGCTTTGCGACCAAGCTCGGTAATTAGTGAGTTTTCTTGGTCATGGCAGAATGTTGCGAAAACACAATTCAATGAAATGAAAGCGAGTGTGGATAACTAACAATGTAATCTTGCTCACTGGAAATGCTGCTCACTCGTAACAGTGTATGAACCACGTTCATACTCAGCGTCGACAGGGCGTGACAGCTTTCACGGGTAGCGAGGCAGAGTGGCACGGGGGGAGGTGCGGAAACGATGTAGACGACGACGTGGTGGTATTGACGGAGATGTAGCGACCGGCAGCCACGCCCTGCTGCCGGGGGGGGGTCGTTTGGTCCAATTTTCGCTTTGCGGCGCCGTCAGTACGAGTCATTTGGAATTCCGCTCGAGGTCCACAACGGGCTGGTACCGTGGGGGATCTTCATAGATTGCTCCTACTTCAGCAATATATTGTGGATCAGAATTTTCTAAGACTGCAATATGAACTCTCCATCATTTTGAAGGGTAATTAAGGTATAGCTATCACTGCTTCTGTTGTATTACTTGAGGTTGCTGTTGATTGCTGTAATATCTTGCTCGGTTTCGTCACCTGTTAATGCTCCTGAAGAAACTTCTATGAATTACTCACTGCAGAATAAGGGACAACAATAACATTTTATTATTTCTGTTCTCTCAGAAAGCATAAAAACAAGAGCAGATAACCGCCCGTGCTGAAATAGGTGGAGTCTTTAAAGGTCCCCTACGGTACCAGCCTATGGTGTCTCGAGGGGAACACCAGACAACTCGCACTCGCCGCGCCGTTCGTCGCGGACGGTCGCGCGAAAATTTGACCAATCGACGTCCACCCACTGCTGCCGAGCATGAGCGCTGCCTGATGAAGGTTTCGTGTACAAGAAATGAATTACTTGTTTTCTCAATTAAATTAATCTAATTCCCAAGTTCCAGTGTGTCGAAAGGACGCGAGCGAATTTGGACGATGATCGGCCTCGGATCAGGGCTAATGTGGCATATCGCAACGTTCCCGTATCCAATTGGACCAACCCTCACATGGACTCCTGCGAGTGAGTGAAGCGTTTATGCTACGTACACTTGAATTCTACGTAAGCAACGCGAAGCTCTGATATGGATTCAATATATCAAATAAACAAACGAATAATTAAATGTACCTGGAGCTTCTTCACAATTGCATGAATTCATGTTAGTCACCTCAAAGATTATGGCTTTGTAGTGATGTTTTTGGGAGTTTTGCACTGAGGTAGGATGCGTTTTAGTACAAAATTTAAGCTCGCTGTGGGTGCCTAGACTCAATCCCCATGCAAGAGGTGGGCTAGGAGTACCCATCTAAATGTAAGTCACTGCGCACAAACAAGTTAGCTGCAGGTTCGTGATGAATTGGTGTGTACCCTTATGTCGGGATTTTGCACTGCGGCATATCGCAAGCGAAGTAATGCGACGAGCTCAAGGCGCCATGTTGTTGAATCACAAAGCGATTACGGTTGGATCACAAAGCGATTACAAGTGAACTGCGTATCACGCCCCTAGCATTAACGTGTAATCGTTCCAAGCCCAAATACCGCGACGCGCATAGCTCGCACACACTACGTCGCACGCCGCTCGTCGTCGTGCGAAATCCTAACATAAGGGTAACACCCGCGGTGAATCAACCGCACGCTTTCAGCTACATAACTGATTCAAGAACATGTCACACTGGGACGCTGCAATCCATGAAGACTGCTGACTAGACAGTTTCTCTATCTGTTGATATGCCAAAAAGTGACCTGCTCGACTATTTGTGCCGCTTTGAAATGACATAATGATGTGTATAAACGATCCCTAAAAATCGTTATGATTCAGATGGAACACAAGGCAACGAGGGCGTTGGCTGTAATCCAAGGCAGTATAAATGGTGCGATTCCACCCACTATGTGAGTTGATCCATTTCGAAATATTGGAATTCAACAGAAAAACTGATTCTGATGATGAGCGCCATTACCATTAGCGTCCCACTAACTAAAATGGAACAACTTACTTCTTTTAGTTCTCGGAAACAATTTTGAGTACTTGTTTTTGTCACCTTCCAATATCACATATGTTTTAATATTTCTATGCAAACCATGGATCTACCGATCACACGTGAACGAACGATTGTGAATCAAACGAATTTCCTGCAAATAGGATCAGTTTCCATAACGAATCAAGCCTTGAAAATGGATGTATGGCCAGAAATCTTTTGAATTAGGTCGTGTAAGCTCACGGTGACGTGAACGGAAAGCCATATTATTTCTACTCTGGCCGACTTTGACGTAGTACTTTCAAGGAAAGGCTCCTGGGTCACCGTGGCCATTCAAGATGAGTCATATATGTTCCCATGTACTTTCAAACGGGGATCCCAAATCTGCCTTCCAAATCTGCTAAACGATTTTGGGAGTGGAGTTATGGAGGTTTTTTTGAACAAGTAATACTATTTCGCGGTAAATTCGGGAGCCCATAGCGCGGGAGCCAGTTCTTCTCGTGCAAAACCAGTGTGTTTTTCGTGTCCAGGGAATGAAGTTACCCCAAAGGACAAGTTTTCAGCCAATTTGAGAATTTGACCTAATTTCGGAAAAATTCATTGGCTATTCAACGGCTGGCAACCCATTCAACGAAGGAGAAGTCGTTGACCCTTGCTGAGGAAATGCCCATATGACGCCTGTTACGTACATTTTCGTCGTGAGCATCTGTAATAGATATGTCTATTATCTTTGTCAGGTTACACGATTTTTTGTAGAAAAAATATTCAAAAGCTACTACTTACCCCCTCGGCACCCCTGATTTTCCGAAGTTGGGCCAAAAACTCGATTTGGCTGAAAACTTGCACAGAGGGGTAATTCGCGCTCCTGAGCGCGAAATCATAGTCGTTTCACGCAACAACGGCTAATTTCCCACAATCGCAGAATAATCGGTAAAAAAGAAGGCAGTATATTCAATTACCCAGAAAAGAATCTTTTCTCCATATTACTCATCAGTGGGGAGAGGGGGGGGGGGGGGGGGCGCAGGATGCTTGAATGAAGCGTAAAAGCATTTTGCAACGTTTAGGAAACACTCAAAGCAAAAGCAAAACTTATGGAAAAAACGAATACATATGCACCAAGGATTCGAACTCTCATGCCCCAGATTGTAACTTGACACCTTACCAGCTGCTCCTCCGAGCTCCGACAGGTTACTTCCTCGAGCCACATATGGCCGATGTCTGTGCTTGCGCCGTATCTTTCAGGCGTCCGTAACGACCTTCCCAGAATCGTTCAGCAGATTTGGAGGGCAGATTTGAGATCCCCGTTTGGAACTACATAGGAACATGTACGACTCATCTTGAATGGCCACGGTGACCCGGGAGCCTTTCCTTGTTAGAAGAAATGGAATCATTGGCGGGAAATGGACAAAAACTATTTTTAGGCAGTGTTAACTATCGCGCCTGCCTTTCAGACAATCAGGCGATCAAGCTACTGGGCAAAATGGATAAGATACATGTCGAATAGGCGATCATGCGACCGCGCGATCAGGCGAAAAGGATAAGCTGCCTATCGATCGAGTGAGCAGGTGCTTGATCGCCTAGTCGCGTAAAGGTACCGGGTGTGGTAGGGAGGAAGTCAGAACCGTGGAAACGTGTTTTCCTGGAAACAAACACTCTACTCCAGAAAACGTGATGTGTGGCGAAACTCGCATTGAGAAAGCGCAGGTGGGGTCTTATCACGATTCCGCAGCACGGGATTTCGTTCTGCAGTTTATCAGCAGAAGCAATTGCAGGCGTGGGCGGGACATCGTTTGCGGCCGGCTGGTTTAGCCCCTCGACCGTCTGCAATCATCTCTCTGGCTAGAGTGTCGCAGAGGGGCAAATAAAGTAAAGAAGTTTCCCTTCCCATTACTCGGGTTTTTGCCGCTTTATTTCGTTCTTTCTCTACTGTCACGCTGCTGAGCACCTCTACTTTCATACTCCACAATCTGCCGGTGGCACCGCAGAGTATGAACGCGGCCTAATGGCCTGATCACGTGTTCGAAATGCATCTCTTCCTTTCCGCCTGTCGGCCTGATCGCCTGAATCGAAAACTCTGAACGGTGTCTTTCCCTTACTGCATTTTGAACCGCATATTTTTCACCCTTCTTGTTTAACGGAATACTTGACATTCATTGTGCAAGGGGAAGGTGATGGTTAACTCTATCTCTGGCAGAAGTTCCGTTTTAATCTCGAAACACTCAGGAAAAGCTGACGTCTTTGAATAGATACATATTAGAGATTGAACAAAAAGGACTTCTTGCAGGTCAATTTTTGGCTTTATGCGGTACTGTATTGTACCTTGTTGGCCGCTTGCTTTCCGATTGTGAATGTCTCAATGAACACTCTCTTCAGTAAGATTCTTGGAGCACGAATGCAGGTCAGTGTTTAAAATCACTCTGAAGGAGACCCAGAGCCCATGCCAAATCGGAGCGAATTATTATACTAGTTTTAAATTAGAAGATACATAAAATTCAAACCACCTTGGCTCTAGATACTCCTTAGTGGACTGGTTGGAACGCCACAAAAATGTTAATGACAGTGATACGGGAAACTCGGACGAATAGTGAAAAATGTAGTGAATCGAAGCCAAGGTGCTTAGTAGTACGACGGTGAAAGAAAACGTGACATGGTCAAAGACTCGAAAAATAGGACCTCCTTCCATTCGTTGATTTTCGTTGCAGACGATCTTTCCATCAGGAGGCGAGTAGTTCGGACGAATTTTCCATTAGCATGTTGCCAAGTCGTTAAAGGAAGCGGAAGTGGTCCTAAACAAGAGGAAAATGCGAAGAAATGAGCATCTTGTAACGAACACTCAAGGTTAGAAGCGATAATCGGTGAAAAAACCAGGATTCAAAAGCGCGACGCTGCGGCTTGTATTCGCACCCTTCGCATCAACATACTGACTTTCCGAGTTGTCTGCTGTAGGAGAAGGACCGCGGGCCAACTTAGTTGTAGCACCTGACTCCCAGCGCAGTGGGGTGGCCATTCCCAACTACATTAGCATTCATATAAGTACATCTAGAAACAATATAAGAAAAAAAAACAAAGGAAAATTCTAAAGGGAAAAACAAATTTATCATAGAGACATCTCTTCTTGGCACCATGCCAAGGCGTCAAATTGACGTGTTTGTGCAATGACGGCCACTTAAACTCGTCCGAACTACGTCTGTTCTACTGTAGGCCAAAATTACCCCCTTCAGGTGTCTTTAACACGGGGGGATGTTGGGAAATACCACAGCATATATTTCCATCTATTTCCTGGAGTGAGCTTTAAGCTCAAACTGAGAAAGCGCGCAGCGAGACCTTCAACCTTGCTGCATCTCCTTGGCCACTCTCACCGTAGCCAATCAGGAATCAGGTCGCCTGGAGGCGGGGTCTGTCATCCAAGGGCGTCAGCTGTTAGCCGATATGCCGTTTCTACAGCTCGAAGGCGCGCTTTTCGACAGGGATTTCGCCATAAATAGGCTTCTAAGGTTTCAGTTTCCATAGTTTCCGTGTGAGTGACCTCTTTTAGGGTTTCCCAATAACCACATTACCCCTTGATTTGTTTGCTGTTGAACATTCTGAGATTAGATGTGCCCAATGTTCACCCAGCTTTCATAGTCGTAGAAGTACAAGTGGGAGTTTCAGGGAACCATGCAAGGGATTGTGACGATGGCCGGAAGTATAGCTCGCACCATGGGACCACTACTGGTGTCTGGATTATTCCAAAATTATGGTCCCGTTCCTGTATGGAGCCTAGAGGTATTTGGTTTGTAGCTCAGTTCATGTCAAATCACAATTTAAGTGATTCCTCTCAAAGGCACACCATGAGATAATCAGATTAGTGGCTTACTTCCTCCTGATGAGCAAGTCCTCATATAACTACTCAGGCTGCACCTTTGTTGCAGCTGCATGGTGCGCGCTCACGGTATTGGGCCTGCTTGGAGAATCCAAGCCACGCCCACCCAACCGAATCACACCCGGCCTTAGACGGACGAATTTCCAACGTGGAAGCTGCCTTCGACATCAAAATGGCTGTTTCATTTCCTTCTTCATGTGAGCGCCACGTTGAAAATTTGTACATCTAAGGCCGGATGTGCCTTAGCTGCGTGGGCGTGGCTCGGTTGTGTTGAGCAGGCACAATACCGTGAGTGTTCAATGCAGCCGCAGTAAAGGTGCAGCATGAGCATTTATCCAAGGACCTACTCGCCCACGAAAGTAAGCCACAAATCTGGTCATCGCCGGGTTTGACTTCAAATAGTTGGTATGGTCACTTGAAACCGCACTTAAAAATAATTTGAAGTTCCCTCCATCGTAAGATAATTTGGTCTTTAACTGCAGAGGATGCATATGTAACTATGCGCAACATGGCTCACGAGGAAGCCAAGAACGGTAAACCCGGCCGTCTCAGCCAAACACTGCCCACCTCTTGCGGTTTGCTTCACCTGTACTGCATGGAAGCGGGCCAAGTACACACGTCTCGGCTTACGGTTCTTACAAAATCAGGATGTCACTCATAAGTCTTTCGTAGAATAAGACTTGTAGCCTTTTGCCTAAGACTTCTATAGTTGGTCAGCGGGTAGACTTTCCACAGCTGACCAACTCTTTACTGAGCGTGATAGCCCATGAGGACTATCAGGAATGCAGTCTTTTACTTGTTATATTAGGTTGTTCCAAAAGTCTTGTAGTATTTTTTCGATCATCACTTTTTTTTTCGTCCAACAAATAACAATTAGGCAACAGTATTGACCATTGTTATCGGCAACCCTCTGCCACTTTATAGGAAAATCGTTGATCCGCTTCTCCCAAAACTCTGGGTTCTGAGAGTCGAAGAAGTCAGCGATCGCCTTCGCAAGCAAGTCATAATCAACGAATTTTCTCTTGGCCAGGAAGAATTTGAGAGGATGGGTAAGGTGATAGCCAGAAGGGACAATGTCTGGAGAGTATGGCGGGTGGGGCAGCCCATCCCAGCCGAACTCCTATAACTTGGCCTGAGTACTTTTCGCGAAATGGGAGCGGGCGTCGTCATGAAGAAGGGTGTCCGCGGACTTTTCCGGCACTTTTCTCGAACATCGACGGCGAGCTGATGGAGCTGGTGGGTGCATACGGCAGCGGTGACTGTCTCGCCTTGTAGCAGCACCTCGCGGAAGAGCATTCCTTCCGCGTCCCAGAACCAGCACAGTCCCAAGCGTGGTTTGTCTTTCATGTCAATCTCGTCGTTGCTGAAGCTGATGAACCAGCGGCGCACGGTCTCCTAGCTCACACATCCCTTACCCAATGCAGCGCTGATGGAGTGGCAAGCTTCCGTCGTTTTAGTGCCGCAAGACCGCTCATAATAGATGACACCGCGAGTTGGGTGGCTATCGACAACGGGCATTTAGCTCTCTCCACGGGATCTGGTGGGTCAATATATATTTTCCTAGAGAGCTTAGGGAACGTTCTGCCATATTCCTGAACCGCCCGGACCTGCCTCGAAGTGAACAAGAGTTACTGATTTTTTTTGGAAAAATACTACAAGACTTTTGGCATAACCTAATACTATAACGTGGTCTGCACCCCTCTAGAGCGCCAACCTTGTGAGTGTCCAGGCAAGCGGTGAGACAAAAAAGCATTACTTTCATCATTTTTCCGAGAGAGTATTCACTTTTGGCTTTTCAGTTGGTCACACTAGGCGGTACGCTCCTTCTATGGCTCGTGTTCTATCGACGGATGGTTCCATTAGAAATACCCAATCTGAGTTGCGGTGAATACATGAAGTACCGGAACGGAGTCAAATACCGTCTCTGATAATCCACATGATCTCCACATTATAATAAGAAGAACTTCGTCCATTAAAATGTATGCATAAACTATACACAGCACCAGTGTTCAACTAGCTGAGCAAGCGCACACTGCTGCCAGAATGCAACAAGCGTGGCTATAAAGAAAACAACTCCGTAATGGCAGTCCAGAATTTCTGAGAACTATACGATTACATTCTTCTTCTTCTTCTTCAGCGTTTGTCCCGCTCTGTTGCAGGGTCCGCTTGTCTGGACTTCTGTCCCCATTTCACTCGATTTGCTGCGTCGTCGGGATGGAGTCCTCGTTTCTTCATGTCTTGATGAAGAGTGTCGATCCATCGTTGCTTCGGTCGTCCTTTTAGTCGTTTACCATCCACCTCTAGTTCGTATCCAATCCGTGCTATCCGGTTTTATCTGCTCTCAGTACGTGGCCAAACCATCTCAGTCTGCTTTCTCTCATCTTCTCGTCTATTGGGGCGACGCCATACCGATTCCTAATATCGATGTTTGATACGCTGTCCAGCCTCGTGACATGCATCTCAACATCTTGGTCTCCATTGTTCCAAGCTTCCGTTCTGTTTCTATTGTTGCAGCCCATGTTTTGGATGCGTAGAGGGCGACAGGCCTTACCACAGTGCGGTATACCTTTGATTTGAGACGGTCGCTGATTTTCCTGTCACAAAGCACGCTTGCTGTGGCCTTCCATTTCATCCATGCCGAGTTGGTTCTAGCCGTGGCTTCCTGTCGCAGACTTGTCGACTATACGATTACATTGAATTGATGAAGATAAGGCAGGTGCGCACTAGCTGATTTAGTGGGGCGTGTACCCTTATGTCAGGTTTTCGCACCGCGGCGTGTCGCAAGCAAAACGATGCGGACGAGCTAAAGGGGACGTGCGGCCCGATGTCGAATTTTCGCGCGGCCGCCCGCGACGCCGCTGATCTCTGCGGGCGATTGCGTACATTGCGTACTCCCTTCGAAGTTTTACGCCCGAATTGATTATTTCGCGATTAGGATTCTTATCATGTAATGGTATTGCCTTTTTAATTTTTTATGTTACTATGTTGTCTTTTTAGAGTACCACAGTAATTGTTTTCGATGAGTTTAACAGCTATTTCTTCAAAGGATCTCCATGGTACTAGTCCTTTGCTTTCGGAGCGGAGTTCCAACCAGCGGCAAGTTGTGCTGATGGCACCGAGAGTGCAACGCCTTGAAACGAAAATTCAACATAAATTCACACAGCCAGCTAAAGGAGCCCTGTTGTTGAGATCAAACCGATTACAAGTCAACCGGGTGTGGCGCCCCTAGCAATACCGTGTAATCCTCTAACAGCGAACTTTAGCGGCGCGCATAGCTCACACACCGCTCCGCGTGCCGCTTGTGGTGGTGCGAAATAATGACATAACAGTACACACTCGGTCATCTACACTGGAGTGAGCCGATTCTCGGTCTATATCTAACAACAGCTAGTAGCTCCATGGATTTTTTTCGCTTTTATGGCCTCCACTCATAGGCGATCCATAATTCGCTTCCAGTCCTTTGATCGATTCTAATCGATAGCCCAAGCGTATATAGTTTCTGCTGTACAATTTAATCACCCGCAACTGTGGGCCAATGATCGCTTTGGCCATCCTTATATGTATGTGACATGATAGGATTGATTTTAGCCTCACCCATTATCGCGAGGACTCTGCCAGCTGTCAGTACTTGCCTGACTTTCCTTTCATTGCTGCAGCTACAACAGAATCATACTACCTCTCCACTAATCTCGAAACATACCATGTACAAATTTGAAATTTTTTAAACTGTGACAACATATTCAATGTCCCTCTCAACCCATTGTGGACGGGTTTCTGCTTCCTTTAGGTGCGTTCAACAGAGCTTGGACACTGCCCATCATCGTCAATTTTCTCCTTCCCCAGGCGGTGCTGGAACCGTGTTTCAAATGTGTGTAGCAAGCACCGCCCACTTAGTGTTCACTCCGCCCAGTGCAGGTGTGCCTCATCATAACCAGTAATTTGCTGTTCACCTCATCCCACTATTCTTGACGTCCACTGACTGTTTTACCGTTGAACTCAGGACTTTGTTTCGAGCACTGCTCATCTCACCGTACGCTCGAACTCTGTAGGTAGGACTTGACTGGATTGATCCTCACTTCTTGTACCATCAAAATTTTCGCTACATGTGATAACTTCAGTATAAAACTTTTATTAAACACTCTGAACAGTTATCGCTTTGTAAGAAATAAAATAGATAAGTTAAAGTATAGCCCGGGTTTCTATTCTCAAAGGAGGAGTTTCAGATAGATACGGTACCGGGTTTAAATAATAATGAGCATAGAAACCAGTCGGACGAAATTTCTACAAAAGCGGCCGCACAGAAGTTGCTAAATCGATTGGCCAAGTGATCAATCGAATATAGAAGTCTCGTTTAACAAATGGTACAAAGTAATCAGCAGCATTAAACAGAGTCAGTACCAATTGGCTCGTTACCTTAAAGAGACAGTTTGCATAATTAGAAATCTAATACAGCAAGAAAACCGACTGAAGTAGTTGCAAGACGCAGTTGCACCACGGCAACGTTCGTCATACATCACGTACAAACTTTTCTTTACAAGCACTTTTATAGAAACCAAAAAGGGAAATGATTGAACCCACAAGTGATGCGTACTCGTCGGGTTAGAAAAGGCCGAGATTAAAGGGAGGAAAGGTATGCGACGACTTATTATGCTGTGTGCGTCACCACACCTGCCTAAGGAGTTGTCTAGTAAAACATGCTCATTCATTGATGAAAGCTTATGTGATTCAGATGAGAATATCCAGAACAATAAAACTAAAATAATGCCTTTGAGAGCTCTAAAAAAACGATTGAGAAGAACAAGTGAATTTCTAATAGCCAATCTTGCACATAGTGAGATTCGCTTGCAGCCCACAATCGTCTGCCACACCCACATATAGGATCAAGGAATTAATGTTACGATGCTAAACGAAGCTTGTCGTACATGCTATCGATTACTGGCTGATACTTCAACTGTAGAGGTTTCCGCTTCAATTTGAGCGCTTCCGTAAGAAGGCCACTGTCAGGCGTCCAGATTTCTTCGCATAAATGAATGGCAACTGGCATTTCTGCTTTCGTGAGTTTACCTTGAATACAAACATTATTCAACTTAAAAAGTCTGAGAACACTTTAAAAAATCTATGAAAGCGCAGGGGGAAACCCGAGATATGAACGATTAACTAGTTTGTTGACTTTAGGTAAACTACTTCCTATAGTACGCACAAGAAACGCATTACGTAACCCACTCTTTTTGGCATGTTCGTTGAGTCGTTTAAGGAATTCGGCTTCTATTTTTTCGTTTCTGCACATCACTTTGAGATCCCGTGAAGTCTCTCCAACCTGTGAAGTGTTAGAGTTTATATCATTGAAATAAATTCGCCACTCATCCACATGTCATGTACTCATTGGAAAACTGACCTGTTCAGCAATCTTCTCTAAATGTTTCAGATTTGGCACCACCAATGCAATCGTGTTAGCTTCCAGTCCATAACCATAAACACAAACATTGTCAATGATGGGACAGTTGAGGAGAGCACATTCCACCTGTAGCACGAAAATGAGTACCCAGTTACGGTAGGGAAGACAAAGGATAACGCTCAAATGACGTCAATCTCGTGTTCTGTACGGAACCACTATTACCTTCGCGAGTGAGACGTATTCACCGTGCGATAACTTCACCAGATCCTTTTTGCGATCTGAAAATTAAACGAAGTTGGAATCCATTTTCTAGTGAGATATTCGAAAAACTTGAAAGAAAACACTATGCAAGCCCAGAGAAGTAGCATTAAATGGCTATCGAGATAAAGAAATTCGTACCAACTATAACCAGTGATCCATCTTTGCGTTTCTCACCAATGTCTCCGGTACAGAAATAACGCTTGCCCTGAAACAATGCATGAAAAATATTCTCACATGGAAGGTCTTTCAGAGCATGACACGATTTCTGGAAACGGTTTCTCCATCGTATGGGATTAGCTAGATGAAACACACGTCCATTTTTGATGAGCGACCCTACGAATGCCAATAAAAGAGTGAAGCTTTTTTCTTGAAAAAGGGACTTCAACTGACCTATAGCAATGTATACACTTTAGCTTGTGCACCTCTAGAGGTGTCCTTCTATTGCACATCCAAAACGAAACGAAATACAGAAGGAAAAAAGTCCTTCATGTACTATGAACTAAAAGTGCGTAGCAGTCTCATAATTGTTCCTCAACGTGGACCTGATGCAGCGATCGGATGGTCTAGTGGGTGGGTGGTGAACTCTTGAGCGGATGATAGGGATGGGGTCAGGGTTCGCGAATCCTCTCTTTGGCGTACTTTTGCTTCTCTTCTGCTTGCTTCTTCATGTTCATACAACCCTCTTTATACCAACCATGATTTTCGTTCACAGTGTGCCGCATTGGCTCTATTTACGAACTTTCAGCGAATATGCTGTCTGATCTTTCTAACAAGTGCGGCCCGTAGTGCTCGGAATTCGTGCTGAATGAGTATTCACATCCTTGTTCTGTGGGTCAAAATACCCTGAGGGACACATTACTAGCCAAATCCAAATTTCAACCCTAACTTCGACGAAGTTACTTGTTTGTGGAACTTAATAACTAACCCATTTGATAAACATCAATGGAATGGCACAGCATGAATGCATATCGATATAACTTTTTCCACCAAGCATTAAACAAAAAAAAATGGTGAGAATTTCCTGACAAATGGTACCACTGTCTCCTCCATAGGACGTGCAGACTGAGATATACCAACTTTCGCTCCACCCGCTCAAATTTTCGGGTTTCGGTCAAAATCTCAATTAGACCAGAGACTCACCCCTGGAGAGAGTCAGACCCCCGCGCAGGAATATCATATCCGTTTCGTGCAAAAATGCCTCGCTCGTGCGCTATGAGCGCTCACAGGCTCAAAAAATAGTCGGTCGAATTTGCTTTAAATGATTATTGGTAGTAACCTGGCACTCTAGGAGTGGTCTTGCACATGGTTCTTATATTCAAATGTTTACAAACCCAGAAACCACCAATCCAAATTTGTCGAAAACTTGTTCCCAGTAGGAATCGAACCATCAACCACGTTATTGGCATTCGTAGGATCGCTCAGCGAAATTGGACATCAGTTATATGATTCATGCACGTGCCCCCATACGATGCAAAAAACCTTTTTCAAAAAGTGCACCATGACCTGAAAGACCTTCCTTGTTAGAAGAAGACAAGAAAAATAATTGAATGATTATCCAGGTGTGGGTTGTGCACACACCTTATACATGATGAAGTCTTCAGCTGTTTTCTCTGGCATCTTGAAATATCCAGGTGATACATTCTCACCGGTAATCAGAATT
The DNA here is from genome assembly GCA_963978905.1 of Trichostrongylus colubriformis. NCBI lineage: Eukaryota > Metazoa > Nematoda > Chromadorea > Rhabditida > Trichostrongylidae > Trichostrongylus > Trichostrongylus colubriformis. Next base: position 13,062,508 of record OZ022259.1, on the reverse strand, counting down.
TCACCTTGAGGTGGATCATTGAACGGTGAGTAGCCACCTATAATGGAAACTGCTCGTTTTATTTTCTCGAAGGTGGGTCATATTCATTGGATACACCGTCATCAATCATTTGTAAAAGTTCAAAAATAGAAACTGTATGCAAAATCTTCAGTCTTGAGGATATGGTCATTCACGAAACAAACCGCTCACCTTCAGCCCATTCACGTAATACAATTTCACAACAACGGACTGGAGGTCCAACAGTACCCGTGCTGAGATCGTTGATGTCGGCGACACATCCTGCACCACATGTCTCCGTCAAACCGTATCCCTGAAACAGTAGACCACGTAATAAAAACATTCAAACTCGCAGTCGAGGAGTTTAGCTAACGTACCTGAACGACTGGACAGCACATGCAGATGTTCATGAATCTCTGCGTTTCAGCATTCAAAGGGGCACCACCAGACAGCACACCTCTTAACTGTCCACCCAAAAGCCTCCGGATCTTCTTGAATATAATCCTGTAAGTTGGTGTGATGTTTGTGCCTGCATATCATATCATTCTCTGGTACTTCAATTTCATACACTAAACTGCCAAAAACTTATGAGAGAAAACGATTGTAAAACGCTGCTCTGCGGGAGTACGATTAATGCGAATACATGGGAACTTTCCACTCCCGGACTCACCTGTCAAGGAATGGACTGCAGTAACCTTCCTGGTATCGAGCCCGTTTACGTTCGTAGTTCAACTTGAACAGTTCCTGCATAATCCTCGGACTTGCAGCAACTTCTTCCGAAACGGCTTTGAATATTCGGTCCATGATCGCCTAAATGATCTGCTTATCGCAAAGATTGGGTCTTTTGAAAACTGTCGTCCTTTGAACTCACCGGTACAGCTGCCATGAGCGTTGGCTGAAGCGCATGACAATCACCATGAGTGCCTGGTGCGATCTTGCTTGCACGATCATGCAGCGTTAAGGGACTAGAGTAGCCGATCTGAAAATCAGTTATTTGGTTGTATACGATAATATTGGATCTAGCTGGTCCTGGGAATCCATCCTGTATACTGCCAAGTGTAAAGCGACAAGTTTCTAGAATGTTCCTCACGTTCATCAACGCTACTGCCTTTCTCTGCCAGTGATCCCAATGGCAAGGAGTTTATGTGGTAAGAGAACTAATAAGTCTTGTATAGCGTAGCGTACCAGAGTTATAGCGTAACACCCTTATTTGAAGCTGTTCAAACAGCTGTGTGTATGAATCACCGTCATTCAGTGAGAATTATTTACTGCTTATCACTTCAGCACACAAGGGGAAAGCGAGGAGAAATAAATATAAACACATACAAATGATATATGAAAAAAAGAATTTTACCTTGCATCCGTAACAAAGCGAGGTAAGTTCTGCGTCCAATTCAAGAATGTGCGCCAGTGGCAAGTATCCTATGTATGTGTCAGTATCGCTGAAAACACGAGTCTCGTGCCAAGATAACAAACAGGTAAAGGGTTCCCTTCTAGATATTCTGAACTTTCCTTCACACTGTTATGGCAGTTTTTGCAGTAAGTTTCAAAAGGCGAACGGAAATGAAGAAAACATGTGACTTCTTCCTCCCTAGGTGGGCTGGAAACAGCTCACCACACGTGAATTCAGTCTTTAGACCTCTAGATTTTACGAATGCAGAGTGTTCTCTTGACGCATAGAAAGTATTGTCCTAAAAGGCCTCACGAATGTGCAGCAGTGACATGAAAGAATCGATGATAGCCCCAAATCTGCTAGTGATATACCTACAATGCGAATAAAAAAGCTGTCTTTCAACATATGCGCTGCTATGCTATACCATTAAGGGCCCTAGCAAAATACAGAGAAACTCTCTACAAGAACGTATGAAAAACGTCCTGCCCACAAAAAAAAAAATGGAAAAACGGGAAAGCAGTGACAGTATCGCTACTACGGCCATACAAATGGGCCTAAAATCTACCAATGTGAGCAGAACCGGGTGGCAAAGTGCATCGATGTCAAAAACGATGATTCCCTAGAAATTTCAATAACGAAACAAAGCCTGATCTCCCGAATTGTTAAATGTTGCAGTTGGCTTGCAAATTTTCGTTAACAGAAAGGAATAAATGGTTAGATAAAACATCAAAAATACAAGAGGCAAAAACCAGCATAAAAAGCAAAAAAAAAACATAGAAACAAAAAACAAAGAATAATTGTTGTTGTAAAGCGGTGTGCAAAAACTAAGATAGAATATGCGACAAACTTGATGATGGCGACACCGTTGCCTTGTCCACATATAGCAGCGACAATGTTTTTATGCAAAAGCATAACGCCTTTTGGTGGACCAGTGGTTCCAGAGGTGTACATGATGAGCGCGAGATCTTCAGGAGAAGCAACGGACTGCTCTGAAAAAAAGAGATTTGATCATGAGCTGAGGAATGTTCGAAAAGCACTGAACTGATAAAAGGTAATTTTGCAGTATAAAAACCGGCATGTGGGCTGAGAGCTCTTCAGCTAAGTACTTTACAAGTAACTTATGCTTAGTATAACTAACTGAGAGTCGTATTCGTTCTCGTTTGAAGAGCTCCAAAGGATAAGACCTCCTTGAACTGTTTCCTGAATTTCAAGCGATTTCGCATGAGCTAGGTTTACGATGTAAAAAAGTTATCTTTCACACAAACATACTTGAAAGGCTCCAAATCTGGTGGTGGTGCATCTTTATTAACTGCGGGAAAATAGATAAGTGTATGAAGAGAGAGGCAGCGTTTGCCAAGGGTCTCGATTTTTCCCAGCAGTTCGGATGAGGTTATGAGAATGGAAGACTTTGTTTCATCGATGGCGTGCGCGATTGCCTAGAAATGGGAAAATTGAAAAAGGCACAAAAAAAAAAAGACTGAACGAAATAAAGAGATAAGACAACCAAACTGACATCTTCACCGAGGGTAGCATACACGGTAACTATTGGAATGTTCGCTCGGAAACAAGCCAAAGCAGTGATAAGCCAATGAGCCCGAGTCTCCGCAAAAATGACAACCTCAACGGAAACACATAAAACACACATAAAACAACATTTATAAAGACATAACAGACACAAGACATAAATATATATGGAGAACAGATACCTACCTTGGGATCTTCTCCGGTTGCAAGATCCTTCAAACCTGCGGCCACAACTGCCACCTTTGCTTCGACCTCACGATACGACATCCACTCATATTCGCCCATCTCCCACTGCAAGAAAAACACATCGCTGTTTACAGAAGCAAACCCCTTATGACGACATTTATCAGTTACAGCTAAGTAATTATCTTAGACATGTCATACACACTGTTCTCTTCGAGGACATACAGTAGCGGTCAAAAATATATGCGGTTATGGATTCTAACCACAGCTTTGGTCGAAGTTTACATTTCTTATTCAATTTTTTTTGTTTTTTGAAGGCAGCTGGTACTCAGTGAAGCAAAGTAGAGTGTAGTGTTGAGATTGAAAAATTTGTTTAACTAAAAACTCTTAAAACAGCCAAACCTTTTCAAAAATTCAATTGGCCATAAAAAGCTTATAACTCATCGAAACGGGCAGGTGGGCAGAAAACAATACGGAATGAGACTGGGACTTTGTTGCACGCTATTTCAAATCCTAACAGCACTGAGGCACGGAGTTGACCATTTTCAGTAATTCCAGTTAAATAATTTTTTAAACCTTCACACTGCATCCTACTCGCCTGAGATAATTTATTTCACTGAGTAACAGTTGCCTTCAGAACACATAAAAAATTGAGCGAGATATGCTAACATCGAACCAAGTTATGGTCAAAATCCCAAACCGCATATATTTTTGACCGCTACTGTACAATGGAATATATGGATAGTAAGTATAGAAAATGAGGCAGTGTGTAACATGCTACGTTTCAATAATCATTTTCCAGTTAGCCTTACTACAAACTGCACAGATTCTTATTCATACGTCGCCACAATAAGCCTTTTGGTGGAACATCTCGGGAATATGTATTGGACAATTACACCTGATGCGCAAATTCGTATGAAGAGAGGGGAGCAAACAATATCCCATGATACATCCATGTAACACCCATTTTATGAAAGAACAAGGTTTGCGATGATTACGAATTGAAAATAGACTGCCACAAACCTTCTCAAAAACTCGTCCACCTTCTTGCTTTTCATGGTGAACTGCTAATAACTGTCGGGTCCCAAGTGCAGGAGCCTCGTCATACAGTTCCACAATGTGACGCCACACCTGCAAGAGCACGACTGATCTATAGACTGAGGGAACTACAAGGAATTTCAACTACCTTATCAACGGTGTCTTTTCCTGGGAACTCCTCCGTCTTCAAACCGTCCACATGCCTAATAGGGCCGTCACGTGCATCCACCCATTGAGCCTGAATGGGCCATTCACTCACTGCGTCTTTTTAAATGAAACACAATGCACATAACTGGAATGTAAATAGCGTTTGCAACCTTATCAAAGAGAATATCATGTCTGCAGTAAGACTGAATCCATACAGATTATCCCTTTTCCCCACATTTCTAGAATCATACTATCCCTTTTCGCTACATTCCAAAAACAAACTCATATTATCATGAGATTTCTCGAAAACCTCGAGAAAGGGAAAAGTCCTACATAAAACAAAAGGCTACCGAACTTGCCATTGAATGAGCATAATCCATTCCAACTCTTAGAAGAACTTAGCAAATAGTAAAGTTGAGATTATTATGAGTCAGCAGTCAAAAAATCGAGTCAAAGCAAAAGCAAAAAAAGTATTGATGAAAGACGAGTACCTTGATCGCGCTGGATTTGCGAAGCTTTTCCACAGGCGAGTTGAACAGCTGATATGGAATATAGTTCAAGCAGTCGTAAATGAAAAACCATATTCGTAGTATGCCCACAAGGATACGGATCCATAGTGGCGACGATCCTTTGACGACCTGTGCAAAAACTGTTCTGATGGGCATTGAAGAAGTATGCGTGAGTGTTCAGCGAGAGCTGATACGCCATAGACGTCATAAATTAGACCGACCGCGTGTGATATTCATCATTATATCAAGATAGCTCTCGTACCGCGCTGTAACCATTTGATCGTATCTGATCAACGCTAGCCACATTCGACCATAAAGCGTTCTACAAAGGTCTTGCACCCTAGTCCGTTTGTATTGGCAAAATCCCTATCCGTATAGTAAGCAACAGGGTCAAACATTAAACACAGAATATTGAGCCACAATGCAGAGCACTAGATATGTACGATCCGCGCCCTCGAATCCCATTATGAGATTTCGAAGAACTTCGCGATTTTCTCGCATTAGAAAATAGGAGTGGCGAAAAGACCGTAATGTAGTGTAATGAATGGCGAGGATGGCGCCCTTTTTTCATACGTCAGGCAAAATGCACGTAGCCGCCACTCCACGACTTAACCTACCCCTCATTTTCCTATGATTCACTCGAAATTTACTGTTCTCTTCAATATTACATCCTTCCGAGTGTTACTGCCACACCCTATGACTGATACTGAAAATCGGAGCTGGTCAATTTCTTTCCAGATTTCATTCCTACGAAGTGTTTTGATATTCGACTATGTATTAACGCAACAACTATTGCCCGTTTGCGTCCGCGTATTGAAGCTAATCACCACTGGGATTCCAAAGTTATAAAATTGTTTGAAACCATTCGGACTGCGCTGTTCCTCAATCGATATGGTCACTATCTGATATAACAAAGTTAAGAGAAAATATCCAAATGAAGCATACGTATTCAAAAACCTTACCTGGCCTAGTTTTTCATCGTGCTTCGCATCGTAGCGGTCTTGGCTTAATTTACGTCCCACCATTCTGAAAACAGTTTGCATTCACTTCTATGTTCGTTACTATCTCAAGGTCAAACAGAGAAGCTGAAAACACAGTTACGATAGAACCACTGGGTAAATCAAAGTTCAGCTAAAATCATGGGTGTATGACAAGTGCTTCGGTGTTTAGTGTGGGATCAGGTCTGCCATGGGTTGATTTGCTTCACGAGACGATTGATTCACTATTGATTTCTAGATCTTGCTACATACGTAGCGAGCATACTTATGTCAAAAACAAAGGCCGAAGAGTAAAAACAGACTTGTAAGGTTAGTATGTTAAAGTCTTGTACATAAAATAATTGTCAAGTTGTGACACCTCACATTAAATACAATTTCCACCTGAAAGCAGTAGCGCTCAAAAATATGCTACAGTAGCGGTCAAAATTATGCGATTTGGGTTCTAACCATAACTTTGGTCGACGTTTACATTTCTCATTCGATTTTTCTGTTTTGGAGGCAACTGCTACTCAATGAAGCAAAGTATCTCAGCTGGGTAGAGGGCAGGAAAACGATAAATTTATTTGAGCGAAGACTGAAAACGACCGAGCCTCTTAAAAAAAATTCAGTTAGCAATAGAAAGGTTATCTCATCGGAACGAGCAGAAGTGTAAAAAGTGACACGTAATAGGACTTTGTAACACGTCTTTGGCATGGCAGCACATTACAGGCACGTATTTGGTCATTCTCAGAGTTTTCAGCTGAATAATTTTCACCCATTACCCTTTGTTCCACTCTGATATGTTTTGCTTCATTGAGAACCAATTGCATTCAAAACAGCAAAAAAATTGAATAAGAAGTACAAACGTCGACCAAAGTTATGGTCAGAATCCAAAACATTTGACCCTACTGTAGGATGTGTAGAATAGATGGAAGCTATTATTGCAAGTCCGGAATACAAAGTTTGAGTCCGAAGAGAATGTTTATTTCGTCGTTTCCAAAGTGAATATAACACTTGTGACTTGATCTGTGGTAATCCTTGTCGGAACACTTGCACGTCACCCAAAAATCACTAATACTAGCCGGAAGAAAGTGTCTAAAGAAACTCCGAACAGCAAACCTGTTATGCATACCATCAATGTTGCCATTGCTGATAGGTTAGGCTGAACTCACATTCTCAAAGGGACCCCGCTGTTCATGATTGGTTTTCAAACATTACTTTCAAGAAGATTATGAGACCCCTTCAACACCAGATTCAACAAGGTGCTGATCAACTACCTCTGTTTCGTTGGAAAGATCCCACAGACGGTCCTATGAACGTAATAGTAACACGGAGTGGAAGTTTTCAAATCGGAAAGAAGCCTACGAAGCAGTCATAGCTCGGGGCCCCGAGTCCACATGCGGTTCGGTAAGAACGAGGTGCGTATAGAGAAAGCGATCGTGCAATCTCTTGGTCTATAACCACACAATTCTACACGCGAGAGGACTGACAGATGGGTTGTAAGCTGTAAGAACGGATCCAATGCGCGTATAACGCGAATGCCGTCGCGTTGCACTCAAGAAACTAAAAACACGAAAAATAGAACACTTTAAACCCTAGTGTGTGAACAAATTGAGAGAAGCAAGAAAAACAGCATTGAGTAAAACTTGAGAACCAACATAGCCGTCAGCTTTCACTCTAATTCATCACCCAGTCACGCTTTTAATTAGACCAGCAATCGATAAATTAAACTGGGAGGGTAGCTTCAAGATTAGTAATCTGCGTTACTCGAGAGTACTGTAACTAGAGGCAGAGAAAACTGTGCAATGTGATACAAACCAGATCTAAAAAGTCGCTGTAAGCAGGAGAATCATGTAGTGGATAAATAGTTGAAAAGCATACATAATAGCATAGAAAAGTATGCAGGGATAACAGACTTGAAAAAATTTAACAGGTAGCCGTCGTTTCAGGTAAAATATGGGAAACGAATAAGAGTTCCACTCGAACTAGAGATGAGCAACATGTGACCTTCAAAAGTGTCGTAATGGTTTGCACTACTACCGTCGGCGAGCCGGCCTCAGCATTCCGTTCCCATGGAAAATCGATCAGCGAACATCCAGTCCTCAAAAACCTGGCGGGAATTGGATAGCCTGAAGGCTCTGCAGAAAGTCATTGAAAACTCAAAGTGGAAGACCTTTGGACACATGGTGACTGTATAGAACGCTAGGAAGAACATATGATCATCAGGCATAAGTTATGTCATTTTAGCTAGAAAATGAAAAATGAAGGGAATGAATACTAGAGATTGGTGGAACCGCAATGAGGGTGGTGACATTCCAGGGTGGCATTCCAAAGTACTAGTTATCGGGCGCTATTTTTGCCTTAACTCCAGGGAGAGAGAAGGATCCTTTTACCCATCCACTGAGACTAAAGTACAAGCAACACTTGAGTGCAAACCGGCACGTACATGATATTTGTACTTTCAACACTCTACAAATGCCACCCCCATGGCGGTAGCACTGGCAATCTCCTCTGTTATCGGAGACCATTCATGAGTGCCGATATTCCCTTTCTTCTGTCGAGAACAGCGAACAGTGAGCAGTTCCTCCAAAAAAAATTTTACGAGCATGCCGACAGCACAGATCGATAATGACGTAAAAGGCGTGTGACCTAGTGAAGCTATGCTCATTTCAAGTCTTTAGGAATTTTTAAGTCTCTCCCAGTCACTATGACCAGCATGAAGCACTTTTTTCTTTTCGCTTTTTTTTCCTTTGAAATTTCGAAGGCAAAAGATGAACCTAGTGGTTCGAAATGGGAGTAAAGCACTAACGGGTGACTGGTTCGAAATGGGAGTAGAGCACTAAAGGGTGACATGAATGATCCCAACAATGAGTATAATGTACGTCGCGCGCGACAAGACAATCGTAATGCGGTGCTACAGTGCTTGTGTTCCACCATCACTCATCATGCACGTGATCATTTGAACAACGACGTCAGTTGAACGGTGTCTATATGAATCAGTTTCAATGCTTCTCAGAGATAGGACAATGACGTGCACCCGCTCCAACCTGAGACAGTTTTTCTATGGTGCTATCGCAAGATAAGGATACTCTCCTAAGGAAAGAGAGGGGCTGTTTTGTCTAGGCCGTCGGAAATGAAAACCTCGTTCCCATGCTCTCTTGCACATTTGGAGCTTAGGCCGCGGTCATACTTTGCGGTGTCTGCGGCAGGGCGTGGCCGCGTATCTTGCGTCTCCACACTGCCTCGTTGCCTGCGTCATCTCTGCACCTCCCCCGTGCCACTCTCTCTCGAGAGTGGCACGGGGGAGGTGCAGAGATGCCTTTTGCCTAAGGCCGCAGTCATACTTTACGTGTCTGCGGCCACGCCCTGCCGCAGACACGTAAAGTATGACTGCGGCCTTAGGCAAAAGCTGGGAAGTGCGCAGATTTTGCCATCAACGATGCTCAACTTCTCAGCTGATGATTCTTGGGTGTCAGCTGAGCAATGTTTCACAGTATATGAGATGCCCCCGCCCCCCTCTTTGCAATAGCATCAATCTTTTCTGAAGGGTCTGCAATGCCACAGAGGGAAAAGAAAACAAAATGAGAACAAGTGAGCCATCACCCACCCATCAGCCAGCATGCTGTCCTCTCCAGCAGAGACGACTCAGTGACCGTTTGATGAGTGAAGCACAAGTGAAAGCAACCACACCGGTATTACCCTCCGCACCAACCGATAAAATATAAGCTGATCTGATAACAGCATTTGTTGAGCATGTGATAGACCATTGCAGATCATTTGAGTCATGCAATCATTTCTCCGAAAGTTAACCGAGCAGTGAATGAAGGAAGAAAGCTGTTTGGATGAACTTCTTTCTCATTGTCAGCACTGAAATATATTAGGTTGATTCATAATCAATCGGACAAATGGTAGTGATGATTTCTAGAGATCATAACTCAGCAACGAGTCAACGAAAATGGACGCCCCGAGGTACCGTTGGAATGAGTATGAAAAGCTTTTCAAAGTACCTCAAAATAATCACTCCAAAGTAGTTTCATTCCGCCACCATGCCGCACGATTTCAAGCCGTCCAGAGACCACATCCGCAGCGTCATACTATTTATATCGCTACCTGACCAGGAACCCGCGGATATCGGCAGACGTCTGAAAAAAGTTCACAAGGAGCTTGCCCCCCCCCCCAGAAGTACAGTGTACTTGTGGCATTCGAAGTTTGCGTCAGGAGACTATTCCATCGAAGAACCATCGAAAACCGCGGTTGGTAGAGCGTACACGGCGTAGAGGGGTACAACAGTATCCGCCGACGTCTACGTTCGTCAATTACGGGAACTGAAGGCAAATGTCCAAAGTTCGCTGCGGCGGCGTTCACATGTCTACTTCCAGCACGACAACGCGAGACCGCACATTGCAAGATCGACCAAAGCCGAGCTGCTGTCGTACAGTTGGACCGTGCTTCTACTCACCGTACTCCCCAGACCTGGCCCCTTCAGATTTCCACCTTCTCTCCCACAGCCAACGCCACCTGGACGGCTAAGACTTCAAAACTCGCGACGACGTCAAGACGGCACTCGGCAACTTCTTCGAGCTCCAGCTTCCGGCCTTCTGGAGCAAAAGTATCCATGATCTGCCTATCCCGTGGCAGAAGGTCATCGATAAAGATGGAGCATTTTCAAGTGAACCCCAGTTGTCGTTAAAAAGTTGTACGACAATGATTAAAAATTGTCAATTTGTCCGATTTATTATGAATCAACCTAATACTAGGAAGCAGAGGAGTTCTCAATTAACGCCTGACAATGAGATTTAGCGCAGTCACAACTTGCGAACGATTTGCAGCCGTCTCAAAGCTGGCATAAATACATATCGACCCGGCGATTGCGACTTTGCGAAATCGCAAACGTCGCGAGGCGTTCGTCATCAAATCGCGGTGGGTTTCATAGGGCAAATTATTGGAGAGGAAAATGAAAAACTGTCTAGAGAAAGTGGGTATCGCGGAACCCGCCACGTTGTACTCGCGCTTTGCTACAAACACGATTTCGTAGAATCGCAGCTTCTCAAGGCATAACTGTTTCACGATTTTGCGAATCTGCTTTTAGCGGCGTCGCTCCTTAGCTTGCATACTACGACCTTGAGATTGTGCAATGCCAGCCACAACCTCGCATGCGGAGCCACGACACCGCAAAAACGCAAAGTCGCCAAAACGAAAATCGCGAAGTCTGACGTCGGCCTTATTCGAACACGTGAGCGAAATTGGAGGAGACGTCCATTGAAGAAGGAATAAGTAGATATAGAAGGAACCTTATAGCGTGAGATTCAACAAGTTGAGAGCGCGAGTGATAGAAACAAACTGTTTTCCGAACGGCAACCGTAGACTAAGCGAAACAAGTACTAGCATTTACATACGTTGCAGAGGCTCGTCCAACAACAACGGAACACAAACATAACGAACACGAAATTGAAGGGATGATGAAGCAAAAGCAATCGTTTCAAAAAGCCAATACCACCACTGAAAATTGGCCATCAGAGGAATTTTAAAAACTGAACTCATTTTCATTATGGCAACAGTGGGATATTTCTGTGTTATTCAAGCATAATATAATGAGCTAAATTCATAAAATAAGAGCAGGAATTCAGAGAAGCCAGAAACGATTCACACGCATCGCTCGAAAGGTTTGATGCTTCGGATCTATAAGAAGCGTTCCCTGGACGCTTGGGCTGAATAACAGCCTTCATTGACTGAGTGCAAGACTAAAAAAGCAGCCCCGTAGGAAACTAAAGAAGTGAGAACCCAGGCTCTGATCACTACAACTTTATCCTGTTTGCTATGATTTAGTTCGCAGTAGACATTCAAGTGAATATGAAAAAAGAATGTGACTATACCGATTCTGTTGACCACCCTCCTGGACAAACGGCTCAAGTTCATGAAAAATTAATGATTCATCGTTCAGTCGATACTATGTACGCCCAGTCGTTCAGTCGCTACGTATTCAATCTTTTTTTGGCATTATTCAACTATCACTCCCCCAGATACCCCGAGTTGGTCAAAAAAATAATTTTCGCTGAAACTTTACCCAGGGGAGTTATTTAGGGTGCTGATCACGAATATGACATCCGTTTTTGGCGTTCGCGCCAAATTGGTGCAATCGCACCATGTTGGCGCAACAACTCGATTTCACCAAAATCGCTGAAACTTTGCCCAGGGGGGTTATTTAGGGTGCTGATCACGAATATGACATCGGTTTTTAGCGCGGGCGCCGTTTCCAGCGCCTTTCAAGGCTACGCCAGTCATGTTCATTTTTGCTACAGTGTTTGAATAGCTGGAGAGCGTCATCTTTCCGCTGTCGTCTTTCATTTGATACTATCGTACAGTCATCATTGCACACACAAGTGTATATTTTCGCCTAAGCCTTAAAAAGGAAGGGAAGGTTCCCTTCCTTCTTTAGGCTTAGGCAAAACTTGCGGGAACAGTGTGGTGACCCTACCATATCAGCACTGTAATGGAACTAAACGACACTAGCACCAAAAACGGATGTCATATTCGTGATCAGTACCCCAAATAACCCGGCTGGGCAAAGTTTCAGCGAATTTGGTGAAAATGAGTTGTTGCACCAACATGGTGCAATTGCACCAATTTGGCGCAAACGGCAAAAACGGATGTCATATTCGTGATCAGCACCCCAAATAACCCTTCTGCGCAAAGTTTCAGCGAAAATTATTTTTTTGACCAACTCGGGGTATCTGGGGGAGTGATAGTTGAATGGTGCCCTTTTTTTTCATGCTGAATCATAAACTCAGCTTCGTTTTATGAACTGTCCCACTAAAACAACAAAGAACAGCTTTAAATTGATTTAATACATTGGTATTTCGAAGATGGTAACGATGGGGTCTATCAGATAGCAACACAAAGGGTGGCAAACAGACATGCCTCTTGATGTCTAAACTGGAATGGGCGTGATGTTTGCATATGAAGTCCGCTCTCAGCGTGAAACTTATCGGAATTCAATGGACCAAAACCACATGACAGGCTCATCCCTTGAAGTAGTTCCCGTCAGATCGAAAACTTGTTTAATCATCAATGAGCCATTTGACGCCGGCACTTGTTTACGTTGGGTAAATGAGAAGAACAATGCACATAATGGTAGCCACTCAGAAGTTACAGCAGCTATGTGCCAGCAATTTTCTGCTAATTAAAACTACCGGATACATACTACGAATTAGCACATGCGTCTTTAAGATGATACTACATAATTACATTCACTAACGCAAAATTGTGACGTTCGAACAAAAGTCCACCATTTCAATACACAGTAGTTCCCCGTCATCATGATTTACAGCCGGTTGTTACTTCCTTGGATTCAGTGGAACAATGAAATAGCATCTCAAGCCACGAATGCTCTCAACGCTCGGTTAACATCCAGTATGTTTTGATAGATGCGCGAAAACAGTTGCCGCTGAGGGTCGATTAGCTGCGAGAATGGCATGTGTACGTCATGAATACGCGAAGGAAAGGCTGAATCATGGAGGAAAACATCGACGCGGCGGGCGCCAACCCTCGACATATTCGTCACTATTACACGTGTGCAAGACGACAACGGCATTGCGAAATGTGCAGGAGTTCGTAAATTTGAGCGTTACTCAACGTACTTTTGCGTCTCACTATATAAGGCTACCTCGTAGATGTTTGTTCATACCCCTTTCTAAAAAACTTCATAATGTACGTTTGAGCAGATGTGTGCGCAGTTATGAAAATTTCACAACCATTGTCTCCCTTTATAAACTTGATAGCACTAGAAGCATTTCATTACGACAGCTAATCCTCCAGTTATCGGCAGACTGCTGTCGAGCATTAAAGGTTTGGACTACTTTTCCTCTCACTGGAGTGATTGTATTAAAGCAAAAAATGAAAGAGAGCATCTGTCACCGCATGTCATCGGTAATAGATTGTGCAAGAGAATTGCCATTCCAATTTATGAAGCGCTCCACCCCTATCTCTTCTTCGAATTGACTTTGAAATTAAAATTGTTTCTTGTTGTTTTCTTTTGAACATCTTTCTCTGACAGAGACGTACTCGACTAGTCGTAGTTCTAAGAAGGCAAGTTTGGCATACTGTTTACAAGAATCATCGAAAGTTTGGGTCAATTCAAGTCGGGGGGGGGGGGGGGGGAGACGCAACTTTGCGTCAAATTTTCATCGACGTCGAGCTTCTTTCCCTCCCTAGGCTTAGGCTAAAGCAGATGAAACCTATGCTTTGACAGATGCTTTTCCATGTGAAAGGAGAGGATATCAATTTTAGCCTAAGCCTAGTGTGGGAAAGGAGCTTCACGAAAATTGCGTCTCCCCCCCCCGACTTGAATTGACCCGGAGCCGAAAGTTTTTATCCATTGATATATTTTACATGGTTCAACGACCCAGAAATTACGTTATCGATGGGCGCATTAGGAAAAAAGACTGCAGTCGCCTGCATTTCAGAACTTAATCAGTGGATCGATTGCTCTGCTCATGTCCGACTCCATAATATCTATGATATGATTGTATCTTTTAGTGAGAATACTGAAACAATGAAGTTGACTTGTCAACGAGCAACAGTGGATGAAATGATTCGAAAGGGTAACCATTGCTGAAAACTGGGAAAATATCAGCGTGTCGCAATGCACCATAACACAATTATCTAGTTTGAAGAGTTTCGACCGTACTTCTAGGGTATGCAAATGGAGAGCTGCACCACTGCCGCAGAAATATTCGTAATGGGAAAGGGATGATAATTCAACTGGGATATATCTCAGTTTTGAAATTAACTACACATTATAAAATAGGGAGTGGAACGTCGACTGAATATAAAACTTACATAAGCATTGTCTTGTCCCGAAGCCTCATGTTGATCTGAATGTGTATAAGGCAATGTGAGACTTCCAAAATTTATTCCAAAAGGCTCAAAACAGCTTTTACAAAACCGATTGCAAAAATTGGTTGCAAAAGATATTTTAGCCTTATAGGCAAGCTTTCGGCGCCTAGCGCCTTTATCAAGCCTGAAAATGTACAAATTAGGTTTTATTTATAGACTCTGTTGACTGTAGACTCTCCAACAGAGTCTATAAATAAAATCTAATATGTACATTTTCAGGCTTGATAAAGGCGCTAGGCGCCGAAAGCTTGCCTATAAGGCTAAAATATCTTTTGCAACCAATTTTTGCAATCGGTTTTGTAAAAGCTGTTTTGAGCCTTTTGGAATAAATTTTGGAAGTCTCACATTGCCTTATACACATTCAGATAAAACTTACAATTAGACATTGTGACACATGCCGTACTGACGAAAACGTCCAATGGGTCAAATAAAGTCGGGGGGAGAGACGCAATTTTGCGTCAAGGTCGAAGCTCCTTTCCCTCCCTAGGCTTAGGCTAAAATTGATATCCTCTCATTCCATATGAAAAAGCATCTGTCAAAGCATAGGTTTCATCTGCTTTAGCCTAAGCCTAGGGAGGGAAAGAAGCTCGACGTCGATGAAAATTTGACGCAAAGTTGCGTCTCCCCCCGACTTGAATTGACCCCGTCCAATAAAGGAAACACGTAGACCTGGTAATAGATTAACAAGCAGCTGTCCAGTACACCCCCTGCTCAATGTCCAAAACTATTGAAGCTGCCTGGCAAAATGAAAGGTCAATTTCGAATATGACAACGGTATCATCAGACGTTTGGCAGAACCGCAAACATTTCCGCTACTTACAAAAATCAAGACTCGCAGAAGCAGCAAGGATAACTATCACGAGTTCAACACAAGAAGATGCTATATTGATCAGTCTCAAACCGCTGCGAAACACTTCAGTTACTTTTTCATAAACAAAAAGGATTTGCAAAAAAACAGTCTCAAGTTTTATCAATTATACAAAGAAATTTCTTAAGAGTGGTTTTTCTTTTAAATTTGTCGCGCTACGGGCTTGCTAAGCACGCTTCATCAAGCATTTCAAATTGCTAAGTTGAATGTCTGCATACGGTGTGAAGAGCACTAAACGCAGTCAAAATAATCAAGTTTAGCTGACAATGAGATGAAAAAATCAAGGAAAAATAGATATGATTTTCGCTGACCTGTGAAATGAAAAGTACTGTGGCTATCCCTGCACATCCAATCACTATCAAGAATTGACAGGGAGCCAGCCTATGATCTTCGACTTTGATTTGATGACCGTAATTTTTTTACGGTCATTATATCGTTTTCATCAATTTCTAACTCTGCCTGGTGTTTAATGATGAAATTAATCCCTCGAGAATTCGCTGCGAAAGTGGATGGCTGTGTTTATCATGAGAGCTGGGAGGGATGCTGCTACGACAGCCATCAATAACGGTGATCTGAGGGGTTTCATCAAGGATTCATGGGGATAAACATAGAGTAAATATCAGAAACCGAAATCAGTGCTGTTTTAGGGGCCTTTTCATTTGGACTCTCTGCACGATCTTTTGCGCGCGCTATCAGACATACGTGCACGCATGAGCGTTGCAAACCAAATTACAAAGCAGATTCCGATAACCTCATAAGGAGGATGTTAGCAGAAAGAAGTGTATTATGGATATGCATATGTGTGTCTGTCGTCTGATGCGCGATGAGGGCTCCAGTACCACTCACGGCGCAGCAGGTGGTAGATACCAACGGAGTTGCATCGTACGACAGTCGTGGTCGTTGTGTGACCACAGCCCGTCGTGCTCTCCCCTCGTCTTCCCCTCTCCTGTCTTCTATTCTTATTATGAATCTTATCTAATGACACAGAATAAATACTCAGAAACCTCATTTTGATCGTTACCCTTTTAGGTCGCTATGTGCAATAAATCGTTCATATTATTTGTTTGAAGATTTTTTCACCTTGTTCCTCCTCTTCCAAAGCTTCTGCCCGGAACCCTTTTAACACAATCTTCTTTAACAACCTGGAATTTCGGCAGCATAGGAAGTATCTGAAGTAAGACGATCCCGTAAACTTCAAGATCGACAAATCATTTCAGCCGAAGTCGATCAGTTGAAGAAAAACTAAGCTTTCGGAGCTAGTTTTGTAGTTCAAGATTGCCTTCATTTCTTCAACAGCGAAGGCTGCGAAGTATATATGTGTACATAACTGGATTCTTTGAATGGGCAGTTCAGAGAAGCTTCAAGGCAGCGTAAAGCTAATTAATTCCTTTCCATCTAACGCATTCTGAAATACGCCCCAATACTAGCCACAATAGTGCGCTGCACTAGATTAGTAGTGACATCCTAACGTATAGATTATAATGCTACTGACATACCTTCGACCTGGAAACAATTACATAATGTAAAACTTTTCCTTGCTTTTTCTTCGATTACGCATTCCATTAACTCAACGAAATTTTTAAATACATGTAAATTCATTGTAACGTTTTTCTTGATCCAACACTTCACTTAGTGACACATCCCTTTTTGGCGATATACGAAAATGCTACGCGTCCTTTTTTCTGCAGTTCTGCTCATGTGATCCACAGGTCGGGGTTGAGCTAAGGTTTGAAGAGGTGCCCTGCGAATGTCCACATATTGCTACTGCAGCGAATGTCCTCATTGCTAGCTATTACAACTTATATCGGCTATATATCGGCTTTATATCGGCGGATTCTGGAGTGTGTCTTTAGACTAATGGTCTTTGCGTAAACTGTTGGGTGGTGGCATCTATGTATCCGACGACTATTATCGTTACATATATATATACATATGCTTATCAACTATCTCAGTGGCGACCACTTATATATCCTACATCGATGGCAATGGACATTGATGAGTGCCAAAGAGGGAAAAACATCTCGTATAAGATGATATGGAGCTTGAAAGTTAAGAATATGATCAGAATTGTTTTTGGCTCCAAGAGTTTTTAGACATCATCTAAATTAAGTCTTCTGAGGATGGACATATGTCAATTCCTTAGGGTAGACAAAAATCTTTCTCTCCGCGCATAGCAGTGGCTTCATTCATTTGAAAAAAGAGGCAGCTGAAGGCTTGGTTGGGGTGTAAGAGACAAAAGCTCCGGGCAGACGTGACTGAGGGTAGTATCTATCCATTCGCTTGGAGCTCCTCGTCATGTCAGCGCGCTGTATCTTAATTAATTTTCTGTGTTCCTGGCTTCTATCCATTATTGCTTGACTTGCTCTACTGTACCTAACTGTATCATAGTCAATTAATATTCTGTATTCCTGGCTTATATTCCATTATTGCTTGATTTCGCTGATTTGAGGTAAAGCTTACTGGAAGCGTGTTGTGTACTCCGCGTGGCTACTTGGTGAAAAGTTTCAACAGAACCGAGTAAGAGCGGGCAGAACAGAAGATCGAGCAACAGCCTTTCCAGTATATGGTGCATCGGCCAGGAACCACGTTTTCTACAACAACGTCTTCTCTATCTCATCGCTTACAGTAATCCAAAATTAGAAATGTCACAAAATGAGTTAAAAGCTAAAGTAGATTTTTGTAGTCACAGAATACAGAGCAAATCAGTTTTCAGCGTAATGTCGGAACACATCGGAGAGATCAGAAGTACTCGAAAGATGACTGAGGGCACGCAGATCAACGCAGAGCAGCTGGAACGTGACCTGGTGATGCTGAGTAAAGAAATGGAAAACCTGGATCGAGAGGTTTCGGAGATTCAGGACAACTTCGAGCACGTTAAAACACGAACTCTTCGCGAAGAATACGGTGCGGGAGAGCTGGTGATGAGTTACCACAGTCTTGTCTTCAGAGCGTCGTCGCTAACGATAAGGAAGGACCTTATGCGCTTGGAGGCAACGTACATGTTAGACGCTCGGTATGAGAACATGGAATATGTCGAGAGCAGTCTCTCCGGCAAAGAGAGCGGATTTGTTGAGTTTCAAGAACGGACTCTACAACCCAAGAAGGATAAGAGCTTCGATGGACGGTACCCTCACCTTCATCGACAAAGCCCTCGGTCGAATTAATAAAGCAATAGCCGAGGCGGAGAAAGATCTTTATCGCCGCGACACACAAGAGGAAATCTTAGCACCGGAGCCGCGAAAGGCAAGTCTGGGAAGGTGCAGCGGCCGTACAAGAACTCCGGCAGACGGTCAATAAGCACATAAACCCATTCGAGGATGTGTTCAAAAGACTCGAGGCATTAGAAGGGCAGAGAAGAAGTTCTTCGTCACCAATCTCGATGCGCACGGACTGGACCCCTCCCGAGAACCGTGACGGGTTCGGTAGAGGTTATTCTAACGAGAGTTTTAGAAGTTCAGAAGGTAACACGAGTGAAAGGATGCGCAGAGTAAAACGACGATGATTATTTTAGTAAGATGGTAGCTGAGGTCTGCGATAACGCATCATTCTCATTGCAAACACAGAGCCCACGGTTCTCGGAAGCAAACCTGCAGAACAAGTGGAAGCACCTGTTAAACTACCATCGTGGGATGGGTTGCAGCTGGTGGGGATGCGCCCCCAGTCCCTTTAAGAGATTGATAATCGAAGCCTCAAATCCTTGCTATTTTTGTACCGCGGAGAACGACCACTATCACGATAATTGTCCAGTGGTGGTGGACGTAGGAAAGCGGACAAAAGTTATCAAGAAACAAGGTCGTTGCATCGCATGTCTTGATTTGCGATGGTCCTTGTAAGAAAGATATCTGTGAGCACTGTCTTGGGGTTTCCGGATCAGCATTCGATAGTATCATGCCCAAAGAGTTCCACCATTTCACTCTGTGCACGTTACCTGATGAAAAGGCCGAGAAGGAAGCGAGAGCGAAGACACTCGAAGAGCATATTTGCTCCTATGAAGACCTAATGAAGAAGCAGAATGCTCGCTGGTGGGGAATGTCGTGAAGTTCACGACCTTTTTTCTATTCAATGTGCCGATTGATGCGACTTAATCTTTAAAGGCATATTCCAGGATTACCTTGAGTGGGTTTAAGCGCTAAACTATGAAATCAGAGATGGAGGGAAACACGCTGACAAAGAATAATCCGAAAAAAGTCCCCGAAAAGGGCAAAAATTAGGCCTCCTGTCATGTGGCCTTGAACGAGATTACCGCGTGAAAACAAGCCTTTGAATCAGTTCCCACTGGCTGGTATCAGAAGGAACTCTAAGATATCATCTGTTTCCACATGTCAACGTCTCCTTGGCATCTCTTCCTTATCTTGTGTTATCACGCAAATCGTAGGCCTCATTTGCTACGTTGTTGCCAACATTGCCACCGTCATTGCCAACGATCACGTACGGGATGGGCGCGCCCGAGCTCCAGGGTGCGGTCGAGCTGGCTTCAAGAGCTCCGCGCGGTGCGATGACTCATCATCGCGCTCCGGTATGTGCACAGGCCCCTGCACGTTTGGGAAACTATTAGGTCATGTGAAAGGACTGCGATGTTTTCCTAATCCTGGAATGTGCCTTCAAGATTTAGATTCTGTAGTGTGCTTTCAGACTGATGGTCTTCACGTCAACTGTTGAATGGTGGCATCTACCTATCCGGCGACTATTATCGCGTCATATATCTACATATGCTTATCAACTATCTCAATGGCGACCACATATATCTTGTAAGCCGCGCCGTGCAGACGGCTCGGTATGCTTTTCCGATGACTCATGCAAGTGTTTCAGGGCGTGCCGATCCGACGGAGCGAGGAAGCGGGGAATCGACCGTCTGCCTGGTCAGGAGGCAGCAGCTCCGGTACCGTACCCCATCCCCAGGGGCGAAGCCCTTGTTGTGCGAGATATGTCCGGATGCGCCGTGCTCATGATCTCCTGCGTTGTACTTGTATGTATTTGTAGCCATGTCATGCAGCCCTGTTTATATTGTCTTTCTTCTGTCACTATATGGATAAACTTAATTATTCTACTTTTGGTACACAGAAACACAGGTGGCACCTTCCGCTGCGCCACGCAGCTGACTATATCCTACATCAATGGCAATGGACATTGGCGAGTGCCGAAGAAGAAAAAACATCTCGTATAAGATGATATGGAGCTTGAAAGTTGAGAATATGATGATAAGAATTGTTCTTTTTAGCTCTAGGAGTTTAGTCATCATCTAAACTAGATCTTCTGAGGGTGAACAGATGAAGTTTCGGTTGGGGCGTGAGAGACAAAAGGTTCGGGCGGACGCGATTGAGGGGGGTGGGTATCTATCCATTCGCTTGGTGCTTCTCGTCATGTCAGCGTACTGTATCTGAATCAACCAATGTTCTGTATTCCTGGCTTAAATCCATTATTGCCTGATTTCGCTGATTTTAGGTAAAGCCTACTGGAAGCGTGTTGTGTACTCTACAGCCTGGCTACTTGGTGAAAAGTCCAAATAGAACCGAGTAAGGGCGAGCAGAGCAGAAGATTAAGCAAAAGCCCTTCCAGTATTCACTTGTTATTGTAAAAATGAGCAGAAGAATGACATCTGCTATATGTCGAAGCAAATGTGGACAACGATTGAATTTCAATCCCTCCCTTGAGGCACATTCCGCAATTATATACGTGCAAATCACCGTCCTAATGCAGATAGATCCCCGAGCAACTGTGCAAGCTGCACATTTTCTGAGGCGTCGCGGTGCGTCCTCACGGCGCTAAGCCAGCTCGAACCCCTCCGATCCCGCCCACTCACTTCGACTACACCTGACATTGGACGAAGCTTTTTCCAACGTGACGTTCACATGACAAATGAGGCCTGGGGTTCATGTGATAAGATAAGATAAAGAAGAAGTTCCAGTAGCGAAGAAAACCTTCAAATGGGAAACAGATGATATTTCAGGGTTCCTCAGGATAAGATTTAACGGGAACTGATTCAAATTCAATTCACGCGGTAATCTCGTACAAGGTCAGATGTCAGGATGCCTCATTTTTGCCATTTTTCGGGGCTTCTTTTGGATTTTTCTTTTTCGGTATTCCTTGGCACCTCTTTCATAATTCAGCAAACCCATCTGAGATAATCGCGGAATGTCCTTCAAAAAAAAAATGCTGGAAACAAGTCATATTTTCTCTGCTATGCCAACAAGGCTGTTGGACAAAATTGTTAGATGAAGAGATTTCACGGAGAATGAAGTTGGAATCTATTACTACAGTTAATGCAAAAAATAATTGGAAGAAGGTCTAACGTAAAAATCGTAAACTGAGTGGATTTTGTAGGTGGGGACCAAGAGTAGTTCAACCACTTCGTAACTCCTTCCCCGGCTAGGCTTGAGGACTCCATATCTACTGGCTCATCAGGTCGAGGTTATACTTTGTGATCAGTTTGCAGTCCGTTTGCAGTTCGACAGAGGATTAGGTGCATATCGATCTGCGATTCTGCAAAGTGTATAATCGCATGAGATTTCATGCGCACTCTGGTTTTTTGCCACCAAAGCCAGACCGATAGAAATGGCACAATTGAGAGTGCGCATGACGACGACACATCCTGTGGATCGCAGAATCGCATGGTATAGCCTCAGCCTAATCTATTCTTCATATCGCCCGACCTTTGCTGGCTTGTTTTTATAGTGCTGGAATGTGGATGAAATCCATGGGCTCAAAATGCCCTCATAGCCACACAGCTCCCAACTTTTACGTTCGTGCTTTTACGCGGATGATTCCGTTTCTACGTAAGATATTCGTGTGTTACCAGTGAGAGGCATCACTTGCAGTTCCCGCCTATGAAACACATGTGCTGCAACGGTTATCAACAGTCCTTCTCACTTGCGTGTTCGGCTGGATCGAACCCGCTAATGCCATTTTATGGACGGGTTGGCTAATACTAGATCTTCTACAGGGCAAAAACACTAATTTGCTCGTCTAACACCTGCGGATATTCAATATGTACATGTGGTTACCTAGCCGGCTGAGCCTTCACAGCACACATATATTTCAAGGAATCGGAGGGGTCGGAGAAAGAGGAAGATGGGAAGAAATGATTGTTTTGGAACGAACACTCGAGGTTACAATCGATAAGAGGTAGAGAAATCCGGATTGAAAAGCGCGAAGTTGTGGCCTGCATTCGCATTTCTAGCGCACCTCTTCGAACTGCAACATAACTTTTTTCGAGGTGCTTGCTGTGGAAGATGTCGTTTTTGTTGTCTCGTATAGTGTATTTCATTCATTCATGTGGCTGTGTTATAAGTGAAACGACAAACAGCAGCAATAAGGTGATACAATGAAAGGGCGAATAAACGAAAGGATAAAAAAGGTGTTTGTAGTAAAAAAAAAACCATTGATTTCACACTCGACGTCTTAGCAAGGTGTTGTGTGTGTGCAATATCTGAAATTCAATGAACTGCAAGCGTTACGGTAGGTCTTACCCTAGGTCAAAATTGGCACCCGTCGATGTCTTCGGATGGAAAATGTGGCTCAAACCACATAAAAATACAAAGGCAGCCATAAAGGGAAAGTGAGCTCAATGTGGAGTTTGTTGTTAGTCTAGGCGCTCGTAATACTGAGCAGGGTAACAACCGGACAAACAGGTGAATAATCTAGTAGCGAGATTGATTATCCAGAACGGATCGCAACGGAACAGTGTATACAATACAGGCAATATAGCAGAGAGCATGAAGCGACAGACACTGGAAGAGCTGAAAGGAGCTTCCCAAGCCATCGTTTGAGGTGGGAGTGCGACAGAGTACCTGCTTAGGAGGTCACAATGATGTGAGCATCGACTGGCCAATTTACTGCATGTGTCACCAATTAGGGAATGTCCGCTACTGTGAGTGGAAATTTAAAACTAGATGCATCTCTTGAGCCCGGTGAAGTGCCCGACTGGTGCTGTTGACGCTCTAAAATGAGCCTCATAAAAATCATAAAAAACCCAAAAGAGAAGGCAAATTGGTAACCATAGTGTTGCGATCTATTACAAAGTATGGATTATCGATTGACGATCTTTTCTGGAGACGCGTCATTGAAGCTGGCAAAAAATTATTCAGAGTCCGCGGAGCATGCGATCACACTACTTTACGCGATTTAGGAGTACCATTCACCCAATCGAATCGGGGGTATATCGTTAGGAGAGAAACGTCGCGTGGCCGTGTTCGGCACGCGACGGGATGGTGCGAGCTATGCGCGCCGTATTGGATGAGTTTTGAAGCGATGACAGTGCTCTACGCCTCATTCTAGGCGTAATCGCTTCAGGAGTCAACTATTACGGCGTGTCGCGACTTTCGTGCGACTTCTTCTCTGTTTTGGTCCCCCGCACGGCCCGGACGTCATATCATACGCGCAGTCAACTCCCAAGGGCCGCATGCCAACTTGGACCATCGCCAGAGTCCGCATTGGGGTCTCACCGCGCACAATACAGTAACCGCCCACCAACCGCAGCAGTCCCTTGGGCCTAATCGCAGAGGACTGGATTGGTATTCTTGCTTCTGCACCGCACCCGACCGGACCGGATCGACTTCGTCTCGCCGCAGCTGCCCCCCGCGCAGCTGCCCCGTATATCCGAATGGGACGACGCACTCGACGAGGACGAGGACCATCGCAGGTAACTCCTGCCCCTCTGGCAGGACGTGACCGGCAGTGGCGCAGGCCCCCGGCCACGTGCCTGACCATGGTCAGGAGGGCTTTGGAGTGCCAAGCCCCGTAGGTTAGGCAGGGCGTCGACCCTTAGGTCTAGGACTTAGGTTAGGATGTTTCGTTATTATTTGTTATTATTAATATGTTTAATAACACGCAGAAGTCTTCATATAAAAGAGTTGGGTTTTTTCCTTTGATTCTATGTGTGCCAATAGCACGTTTAACGTGCAGTTATTTCTCACGTCTTTCACATTGCATTGATTCGCTCTTTTCATTGGTGTTTATTGGTTGATTATTGGTTGACGAATAACACTAACGCAAAATACACCTAAAACGATCGATGTGGGGACTGTGGGAGCTGGTAGTTCGCAGAGGTTGGTCAGGTTATCACGCAGGAGGCCCTCCGCAGAGATCGTCTTGTAATTCGGGGCATTTCTCCGGGTCAGGACCGCAGGAACCGCACGGCAGGTGAGGTCGGAGCACAGGACCCGCGCAGCTGAATCTTAAAACCACGACGCAGGGGGCGCTCACTCGTCTTGACTGCAGCTTGCCCCGTGAGTGGCCCCCTTCGCGTCGCGACATGGTGCATCGGACTGGGGTTGGACGTGCGGTAACGCACGCCCGGCCTTTGTGATCGAACCTTCGGCTGTGCTCAATGTCTTCAGGGAGCTTTGGTATCAACGCACGGAACGACACGGGATGTTCCGGGTATCTCACAGTTGGCTACGAAGGAAGTTGGACGGGAGAGAAATATCTTCACCTACCTTAGAGGCCAGCACGTCAACCTTGTGGCTGGAGTGGCACTAGTATTCAAGGAAGGCGCCTGGTTAGAGTCCGGACCCAGGAATCGGTGAAGGTCACTCCTTAGGATCATGGCAAAAGAAGGTGATGGCTTCTCATGATCGTCGGTGTTGCATCTTCGGCCCGCAAGCGGCTGTGAGGGCTCGAAAAGTGTTGTAGAACACTCGCGCACATTTCGTGTATTGATTAAAGCTCATCCTTGACATTCATATTCCATCAATACTCTTACCTTTCCGCATGTTACCCTGTGTATCCTGTTCTCATGACAATGTCTATCGACTTTCAATCGATTTTTCGAGTTCGGAGGCCAACTTCGTGTCACCGCAACCGTCACGTACCGTGAGAGGCTCACGGCCGGGGCTCCTCACGGCACCTCAACCAGTCATTCTGCCACATTTTAGATTCGAGTCAGGCAGGTACTATCACCTGCCAACGTTAACAAACATGTCACCAATCAATCAATGTGAAGCAAACTTAACGAAAGCGCACATGTCTCTAGTAAATTCCCACAAAGTCTCATAGATTCCTTTGATTACGGGTCTGCGTCTTCCACTGACGAACGTCACCTTCTTGACCAACATCAAGAAGGCCTTTGGACGCACATGTCAAACATGCGTACAGCAATACGCACTACACGAGATTGCACTTAGGCATTCTCGCATTCGTGAGCAACATCGTTCGCAGAAGCAATGTTTGCCGGAAACGTTTCGGAGGAAGACGTTCAGATCGTAGTTGTCACCACTCAGTGGGCAGAAGCCGCTCTCAGGATCATCATGGGCTTCTATGTAGATCTCGCTCACGCAATGACCGAACATACCAAAAGCAACAAGGATATAACGACAACAGATGGGGTAGAAGCGACTGCAGACGCAACACTCGCAGCTACAGATCACCACCTCGAAACAGATATCCTTCTAGAAGTCCTCCTACAGATAGGTACAGGCGCAGGAGTTTTTCAGAGAGTGGTCGTTCACGTTCACCATCTAGAGAAGGTCGTTACCGTCAGAAAGAAAGTCGTACATAATCTCTTGCTAGGCGTCACTCTCGGTCTTCATTCGACTCTCTAGGTATATCGGACGACCATCGCCCGCAGGCTGATGACGGACTCAAAGCTCTTGATTTAACTAACTTCCAGTGTTCCGCAAATATCATCGATAGCTTCTTGTACGTTCAGTTCCATTAGAAGACGTCTCATCCCAAACTTCGAGATAACGAACAGTTGGCTTGTTGTCATTTAGTTAGCCAATACCAACGTCGTCGACAAAACCCGTCTGTATGGCAACAGTACATCAAAACGATAAAGGATCATCTAGTAGCCAATTTTATGGAAGAGGTAGATGCACACGTTGTGGATAGTCATCGCGTCTACCATACTCCATGTCAAGCGGTATACAAGGAACTTCCGTCCACAATGAAGTTGAGCATAATCTTCGATGCCTCATCGAAAGTACGAGGCGCACCTAGTCTCCTCAACTTTTGCCTCCATCACCCACATTGTTACTGGAACTCTTGTTATTCCTCTTCGAACTCGTCTACATCGGTTCCTCCTCATCGCAGACGTTGGAAAGTCTTTTCACCAGATCCGTCTGCAATACTCGCACGGCGATGTAACCGTTTCTTCTGGCTCTAAAATCCGCACAGTCCTCTATCGTCAGACAATTTACGCACCTTTCGTTTTACTCGTATCTCGGTTGGGATCAACGCTTCTCCGTCTATGCTCGCCGTATCAATGCAATACTAATACTTGCGTCGTCTTCACGGCTCGCTGCCCAAAGAAATTGAACGCAACACTTACGTAGACAACGTGGCATTATAGGCCATCCGCAAGCATCACGTTGCTAAGTCAGCCGTCGGTGACATGCAGACGAACCTTAGAGAGTTCGTAAGCAACTCGAACTATTAATAGTTTAATACCCAAGCAAGACCGTGTGATAGACGCTACTTATACAACATCACTGTGCATCGCATGGAACCACTACGACGACACGCTCAGTATAGTTGTTAAGATACCAGACACTAAAGTTATCGGAAAGCGCTCGGTTCTACGCGCCTTAGTGTCCACATACGATTCACTCGGTTTGCTCACACCGTTCTTCGTTCAGAGGAAAAAATTCATGCAGAACTTGTGGTTTAAACAGCTCGCAGGGGATGATCAATTAAACGACATAGACAAGCAACGTTGGCTAGATCTCATCGAGGAAATTAAACACCCGCTTCCAGCGATACCTAGACTAGTCATTCCGAAGTCATCTAGTCCTTCAACTGTCGAGCTCTGTGTGGTTGGAGGTCCCTCCAAACGCCTCACGCTTGCTGTGCATATCTTCTTTGTCGGTCGCCAACGTCTTCAACGTCTAGGCTTATCGTGGCTAAATCGCATTTGAATAACCCTAAGCCAATCACCATTCCGCGAGCCGAACTCTTGGCCATCCTCATCGGTTCTCGCCTTGCTCATTATATTGTACAGCAGTTGGACATGTCTGTTTCGGCAATACATTTGTTCTCTGATCCTCAAATCGCACTTCACTGGATCCACTCGTCTCATCAGTTCAAGACATTCGTGCAGAATGGGGTTGATAGCATTAAGAAGATCACAATGTCGTTTCGGAGCCAAGGGATTAGTTCCAAATTCTACTATGTAGCATCGGAAATTAATCCCGCAGAATACGCTACTCGAGGTCTGTCAACAAAGAAGCGAAGAATCATACGTGGTGGACAGGAACGCCATTCCTACTTCAACCCATCGGGATGTGGCCTAACGCCCATCTGAACTTTACAGTTCCACTTCAAAATAATCAGGAATACCAAACAGAATACTGCGCCGTTCATACCACTCAATAACACAATTTCAAATCAGTATTGCCATTTTCCAAAATCAATCGTTACATCAAGCTGTTTAGGGTTACGGCCTACGTCTTGCGCTTTCTCCACGTAAAAATTTATTTTTGCTCATCAGCGGCAACACAGGGGTACCTGAAAGGATCCTCTCTACAGGTTGCAGACATAAGTTCGGGGACAGCTTAACAGCTGCCGACATGTCCATCGCAGAAACAATGGCTATCCTTGCACATTATCGGGAGCATGACCATGTTCTACAGCAACTACCTCTACCTAAGTTCGACGCAAAAAGAGCACATAATGGTCTAATACGTTAGACAGCACGCATCAACACCAATAGTGCTCATACCGTTCCATAAATTAGCCACTTTGTTAGTTTATCATCATCATCTCAAGCAGTACCACGCGGGGGTCTATTCCTCATTCACCTCATTACGCGTAAACTACTTATACCATCAATCCGCAAGCTAGTAGCAAAAATACTGCGCACGTGCACAGTCTGCAAAAGGGTTAATGGATATGCCTACCGGTACCCAAATATGCCTCCGTTACCACAGGAACGGACAACTAGGTCACTCCCATTTCAAAATGGGGGTATCGATTACCTTAGGCCCCTCCGTTATCGTAGCCTATATGCGTCATCAAGCAAAGTCTGCATATGCCTCATAACATGCATGGCAACAGGAACCATCCACCTTGAACTGATCGTGAACAACACAGTTCAAGAAACCCTGCTAGCCTTTCGCAGGTTCGTTGCACGCAAAGGCACGCCTGACATTATCTTTAGAGACAACAAGTCGGCCTTCCGCGCTGATGACAACGCCACCAATTGTGCATGAAACAGCCTAAGTATACAACGACTCCACCTTGCGAAAACGATGTCGTCATCATTGCAGACGACAAATTATCTGGTAGCCACTGGCCGTCAGGCGTCATTACCAAAATCAACACCAGCGCTAACAAAATGCCGCGTTCAGCAAACGTTCGTATCAGCAGTGGGAAAACCGTAACGCGCTCGTTTCTGCACTTACATCCATTGGAAATAAGAGTAAACACTCAAAATCAGGGTGAACCACAATCACGCATCGATCCTCAATCGCGTATCGACACCGCTAGGTCACCCCAAAGGACTCAACCAAAAAGGACTACGAAAACACTTCACAAATATATTCGCTCATGTCATTCCTCTTAGAAACATGCTTGTATAGCACTTTACCAACTCCATGTCACGTAATATCATGCTGCCAAATGGGTAACGCGCCCTAATCACACTCACGTTTTTTGGCGGGAAAACTCGACATTCAAAATTTTGTTGCATTATGCACCCCAGAGGTGCACATGTACTCGTTCTTTTTATTTTTTCACTTCTTTTCGCCGTTGCCCGCACGTTTCATTCTCTAGGCGCGCTACTCTTCTTATTATGTTTGAGTTTGTTGCACCATTGCACCATTGTTGCTTTTGTTGCATGTGCCGCAAGCGCACCTCTTCTTTGCTTGCTGCGTTTCTTTTTGTTCATCACGCAACACTCATTTTGCATCATACTTGTTATATTCGATCTTTTTACGCACTTGCCGCGGTCCGTTTATCTCTATAATGCGCATTTTTTTCATTGCTGCCTTCATCACTGTCATCACGCTCAACGCACGCGTTGCTGTTACTTCCTTTTCTATCGCGCCTTTTCCACTTGCGCTCCCTCGCGCAGTATCCATCATCACTCCTATTCTCCTTACTGCCTTTTAACGCACTTGCCGCGTTTTCATTTCGTAGCGCGTCATTTCCACCGCTATCACTGTTTTAGACGCACTAGCCGCAATCGTGTTTTTCCTACCACTATTCTACACACAGCTTTCTTTCTGCTTATTTCATTATCTTCATTATTTTTAGTACACATACCACCTTTTCTTACTTTCTGTGTTGCGCAATTTTACTAGAGATTTGACGTTTTTACCATTTGTAGCGCACGAGCAGCGGTTTGTCTATTTCATGATGCGTTTCCTTTTGCTCATCATCCCGCGCAGATCATCACGATTGTGTTCGTTTATTATGGATGATTATACCGCATTTTCCGTTATCGCTTTTGGTTTCATATCGCGCATTTTTATCGTTCCTCTTCCCATTTTTCAGTTTTCAAACGGATTTGTCGCCATTAACTTTCCATCTTGCGCACTTTCTTTTCATACTTCACACCTCATTGCACAAACGCATTATTGCCTTATTATCCACACTGTTGGCGCAGTCAGCGCGGTTTCTTTTCATGCTTCATGCTACACCGCTTATCGCCAACCACGCAATTTCCATCAGCGCTTCTATCAGCATTTACCGTTACCCACTTTTCTTTCTTTTGCCGCATTTATCCCATACTTGTTGCTCAGCGTACCTTCCTAATTATTCAATAACTATCAAGTTAACAACGGCCTTTCTGCAAATGCCTCTTCATCGCTTAATTCTCATTCGGCGTTTTCCTACATCTTTCGCAGTTACATTCCCTCATGACCCATTACTCACAATTCTCTGCATTACTACATCATTTTTAATACATTTCTCTATCACACATAATGCACCTAATCTCATTTCATGCATTATTACACTCAACTTACGTATATTGCGCGCACGCCTCCTTGACTAGTGACCGCACTTGCCACCATTTTATCACTTGACGATACACGCATCATTTCTAGAGGTAGTGGTTCACGTAAAACTTGCACCTTGATCACTCGCACTTGCTGTGTAATTGTTTCAAAGTTTTACCAATACACCCATTCACCATTTTTTAGATAAAGCGTAAATGTCGCCACAAAATATTTATATATATGTCTCGCAACTGCCGCTAACAAAAAAAAGGACCGCAGCCGCAACCGCAACTGCAAAAAAAAAATAACAACAGCCTTTCGCACTTGACACTTTTTGGGGAAGTTCCCCCGACTGCCCATTAAACATTAACCAGTCACGCAGGGATCATCACTAGCAGTAACTAAATTTATCACGCACTTGTCAATTTTGGCGTCAGGCGCCCGCCCCCCCCCCCCCAAGATCCGTGGACGGATTTCGCATCCCACCTCGCAGGTACGCGACGCTCGTCGACGGATCCAAAATTAACTCGGTCTGGCGCACCTGGAGCGGAGAGGGGGAAACGAACGGTTCCCTCTTCTCACGCAGGCGCAGCTTCTATGTCCATAGCGCAGCTTTCACTAATTTTAAGGCCGCATTCACATATTAATTTTATCGCAATCTTTCAGGCGAGAGCTACATAAGCGCAGCTCACGGGGCATGCGGTGGGAGACCGCAAATTTCGAATTTACCCAGGGATTCCACGTGCCTCTCTTTCAACGTCCTAGGGGCCTTCTTTCGCATTTTTCGTGAGGTCGAAATTCTCCCCCTCACCAAAATTGCCCAGACGGAGCGCAAAAACGCCGCTCCCCACAAAAAAGACCCTTCTCTTTTGTCGCACGTCGCCAAGTCACCATCGCCTGCCGTACCGCACTCGACGCCGACGACAAACGCATTGGACATCTCTGGAGCCCGACGAAAGAAGACACGCCGACCTAAGTGAATATCGCCGACCGATGACGACCTTGTAACACCGTGATCAGCCTTAAATGAATTCATCGTTGTTTGTATGTATTTTATTAACTTTTACCAATTGTTGTATGAGGGAAGCTAAGACCCCGGTCATCAGCGCACCACCTCGACGCTACTGCACACGTGTGAGCCGCGGGGAACACACGTCAACGTAGGCCCAACTGGTAGTCGTCGTTGTTTGACTTGTTTGTCTTTCAGGTAGGTAAGTGGCATTCCTGGCTCCTGCGGCGCGAGCGGCATTGCCTTTTCGCCGCCCCCAGTGTCGCGACTTTCGTGCGACTTCTTCTCTGTTTTGGTCCCCCGCACGGCCCGGACGTCATATCATACGCGCAGTCAACTCCCAAGGGCCGCATGCCAACTTGGACCATCGCCAGAGTCCGCATTGGGGTCTCACCGCGCACAATACAGTAACCGCCCACCAACCGCAGCAGTCCCTTGGGCCTAATCGCAGAGGACTGGATTGGTATTCTTGCTTCTGCACCGCACCCGACCGGACCGGATCGACTTCGTCTCGCCGCAGCTGCCCCCCGCGCAGCTGCCCCGTATATCCGAATGGGACGACGCACTCGACGAGGACGAGGACCATCGCAGGTAACTCCTGCCCCTCTGGCAGGACGTGACCGGCAGTGGCGCAGGCCCCCGGCCACGTGCCTGACCATGGTCAGGAGGGCTTTGGAGTGCCAAGCCCCGTAGGTTAGGCAGGGCGTCGACCCTTAGGTCTAGGACTTAGGTTAGGATGTTTCGTTATTATTTGTCATTATTAATATGTTTAATAGCACGCAGAAGTCTTCATATAAAAGAGTTGGGTTTTTTCCTTTGATTCTATGTGTGCCAATAGCACGTTTAACGTGCAGTTATTTCTCACGTCTTTCACATTGCATTGATTCGCTCTTTTCATTGGTGTTTATTGGTTGATTATTGGTTGACGAATAACACTAACGCAAAATACACCTAAAACGATCGATGTGGGGACTGTGGGAGCTGGTAGTTCGCAGAGGTTGGTCAGGTTATCACGCAGGAGGCCCTCCGCAGAGATCGTCTTGTAATTCGGGGCATTTCTCCGGGTCAGGACCGCAGGAACCGCACGGCAGGTGAGGTCGGAGCACAGGACCCGCGCAGCTGAATCTTAAAACCACGACGCAGGGGGCGCTCACTCGTCTTGACTGCAGCTTGCCCCGTGAGTGGCCCCCTTCGCGTCGCGACACGGCGCGCATAGCTCGCACCATCCCGTCGCGTGCCGAACACGGCCACGCGACGTTTCTGTCCTAACGATATACACCCCACTCCATACCGTCTGCACCGCAGAGTATGAAGGCGGTCTAACCGATAACCACGATATTATAAAGTTTTGTTGAAACCGATCAAGGAAGAAACCTGCAATTGATGATGCGGTGGGGGTTTAAGAATATATCGTGAGTGGAGCATTCATCAGCAGCTGATCACTCCGAATTTCATCAAAATCAAACATCGTTCAGCCAAGTGCTTTACTGACGCCGCACCGCACTCTCACCCGCATCGGGATCATATGAAAATAGCTCTGTTTTTATTTCTCGAGCGATTTTCTCGTTTTTGGTTTGAAGGTAACGTATTTGCTTTCGACACACCTATTTTACCTATCAGCCTCATGTCATCGCTATGGTCATAACCTTACGTCTCGCATGAAAAGAGTGGGGTTTGAGAGTGTCGCAGGGGGCACGAGAAAGCAGCCAGACTTTTATTTTCTGCTATATCAGCTGGTGAAAAGTTAGCAGTGTTGTGAATGCGCGAACCCGGTAGTTCTTTGAAAAAAACAAGCAAAATTACCTCTAAGACTGCGGAAAAATAGGACGAAATGACTGGAAGTCCCCGGAGTCGTATCCTTTCCTACCCGATGATTTGGCGGGAAAGTCGTTGCATCACTGACCACCGACCAGGCAAACTATGATCTCGTGGCGGCCGCACGCAGCGCAAAACGCGCGCATGGAGGTGGAGAATGCATGGTACGCTGACTGATTAGGAGTTTGCTGTACCGCTTTGTATGGGGTGAGGTTACTTACGCCAGAAAACCGCGCGGCCACCAGCGGCGAGCGGCGCGGCGGGTGCGAGTGCCAGTGGTAGGGCTGGCAGCCTTTAAGCGAGACAGTGTGGCATGGTCGAGGAGGCAGTGTGGCATGGGTAGAAGCGTTGTGACGCAGCCACGCCCTGCCGGGCTCCCAAGAGCAATCGATTCGCAAGTCGTGCTGGTGGCGCCACGAATACGACGCCGCTGTAGCGATTTTCTAGCGTAATTACCCCCACTCCTTTGTGTGCTCACTGTAAACACGCCACATACCGTCTACTTGAGACCACAGGCCTTTCGTTAGAAAATCATACGACTCCTTCCTAAACAGCTTAATAAGTACCCACTCCTTTATGTCTCCTAGAGACTTGGAGCATTTCACAAAACAAATTCTCTCCCATGTGTCGCGAGGCAGAAAATTCCGTTCCCTGTAAGAACAGAATATAGTTGATGCCGCAGGCGCTAGAATGCAGTCTGGACGTATAAAAATGATTTATCACCACATTGCTACAAAAAAATAATGCACTGGAATAAACGCATTCCACCAGATGGAAGAAATCAGGCAGTGAGATTGATGTCACCAGCACCCATAGATAACTGTTATCGCGGTGCCGTTCGGATTATATCATCACCGCTTTCATCTCCACTATTCATCACATTCAGCTCTTGCTCCTCTTCTACGGCTTCCTGAAAAACTTTTGATACTGACAATGTGGAGGAGCGAGTGTGATATATGATGTCTACTCACTCCAATAAAATCTTCTTCTTCTTCGCCTAGTAATTGAACTCGCTCTCCATCTGGGTCAATCTCCTCGTATCTGAACAACGCTACATCAACACTCCTTCGACTCAAAAGTTTACGCCAAGTACATGATAAAGTGCTAAAAATAACCAGAGAATCAATAGGTCGGGCACTTCTCTAGTTTCTTAAGGTGAGCTTATTCACCCTCAGAGCTGAATGAAATCCCTTTACTTTTTCCCTACAACTGAGTTCATTCTTATTCATTTGGGTTCGTGGTGAAGAGTTCCCAAATACAACTTCAGAACTCAATAGAAAAACTGTAAAAGAATCCAACCTTGCTATTGGCAGGCGTACTGCGTTGAATTGAGCCTGCAGAACCTTTTCCTGGAGGCGCTGAAGACGAAGCTGTCGCATCAACAGCTAAATCAATGTCAATTACGGGTATGAAATTATCACAGGGACGCAGCGAACTACCCCACTGGTTTACGATTACAATATACCTCCTTTTGCATGTGAATCACTTCAGGATCTGTTGATGGCATCAACATGATCGGAGGTAATGCTGACATTTCAGGCCGCGATTGTATCGCTTCATAGGATGATAACAGAAATTCGGTATTGTCACATGGATCTAAATATCTTAAAATAATCGTAATACACAACGTAAAGCAAAATCGGTGTCCAGGAGAGACATGCTACCCCATGAAAACAGCGGGGTGGGTCTAGACAAAAAAGCGCGTGGCCGTCCGCGGCGTGCGGCGCGGCGTGTACGAGTGCCAGTGGCAGGGCATGGCAGCCCTCGAGCGAGGCAGTGTGGCATGGGTGGAGGAGGCAGGGTTGCATGGGTGGAAGTGCAGAGGTGACGCAGCCACGCTCAGCCGGGCTCCCAAGGGCAATCGATTCGGCAAGTCGTACACGTGGCGCCGCGAGTGCGACGGCGTGAAACGATTTCCTGTCGTAAGTAGCCCCACCCAACAGAGGTAGTGCGCTGCCGTTGTGCGCAGCATGAAGCACACTCTTGACAGGCCGTAAATAATCAGATCGAAGTCTGGACAGCCAATAACAAATCAATTCGAAGTCTCCGTTGATTATTTTAGTTTGTTTCCGGTGGAAAACGTAACGATGGATTCATTCCGGGATGCACTTCACTCCAACGATTTAGGCATGAACTTCCACAGTTAAAAAAGAGTAAACCCGTGGTATTGTACCGCCGTAGATCCCAACATGATCAGATCCCTTTACTTAATGGCACAAGATTCCTTCGTTTGGTCACAGATTTGGCCAGCCTATCCAGTTTTGCAGCACATAATCGCGCTTGCGAACCAGATGCTTCCAAAAGTACTCCCAGAGTGCATCGAAATTTGGAAAAAATGGCACGATTTTCTTTGGAAAATGTGGCGGTCTGCCGGCATGATAACATTTACTCTTACCATCAACTACTACGTTGTAAAACCAAAGCAGACGGGAAAATGAAGAGGAATGTGGGAGTGGAGAAGAAATATCATCAACGACTACAATCTACGGTTTACAGATGTCGAGAGCAGTGCATCAGGTTGCAGACAGCAGGCATACGACTACTCTGCGCATACTGTGCTTCCACTAATAATGTATCTTACTTACCTGCACGTTCGAGTGTATCTCCTAAGGAGGAATTGAAACGGGCTGCTAATCCAAGAGCAGCGGCTTTTGAATTCTTTTTCTGTCGTGTTTCGGTGAATACTGGTTGTGCACGTGACGTGGAAGGCGCTTCTTTAAAAGTTTGATCTGCGTTTACAAGACGGAAACCATGCAAATGAACAGTGAAAATATTCAAATGGTCATAGAATCAAAAAAAGATATACAACTAATCCCCAGACATTTCGGTTTTTACTTTTGCCCTTGAAAAATACGACTACCCGCTGGAAGGTAACGGAAGCGCTGAGAGTAAGTAGCCGAACGCAGTGTTGGGAGCTCCTCACTGGTGAGCCCAGTTAAACTCATTTCGCAGAACCCGGAGCCTGTGAGACTTTTTCAGGGGTATAGTACGCCATAACATTGAAGGGACCCAAAAAAAGGACTCGAAGTTCTGGAGGTTTGTAAGTGGTGTAACTGTGACCGCAATAAATGCTGCCCTCTGTCTCCAGTGCCAGTCTGCTGCTCATGGACTTATTAATGAGGGTATTAGCCTTATCTGTACTTCAGTTTGCCCGCTAGCCTGTGCAGATGGATCGTCCAGATTGCACTCAAAAGACACAATAACTCAAAAGCGTGCCATATTTTTGAAAGAGATTCATTAATGCTCTGCAATACTATTTTACATTTACTAAGTAGAAATTGTAAAACTATGCGGGAACATACTTGTATAAAGAACAAAAGGATAATTTTTGGCCATGCACAATGCATTGTTGGGATGCGCAGCGCATTCAGAACCGTGGTGGTAGGTGAATGCGATTTGGACTGCAATTGAGTTGCGGATACAACTGAGTGCATGTCAATATTTTATCCTCTCAAACGAGGCTGGAACCAATTTAGCAACCCTAGAGGGATGAAAGGCCTGGCCAGTCCTGGTGGTCACTGACACCATGAGTATGGTCTGTCACTACACTACCTCGACCCATTATCTTCTCGTATAGGGAAATTGAGTCGCATAGGAAAATTATCAGAGCATTTGAGAAGCAATCTTATTTTTTGGACCGAATCGAAGGAAGCTAAACCTAAAATTTTAAGGATCATGCAGTGTAGACGATACATTATGGCTGCTGAGGCAATAAAAGTAATCAAACCTCGTTTAGTCCCCTGTAGCATTTGATGGGATGAATTTCGGACATCTGCTTTTGTAGACATCGAAGAGAGACGTGATAAACCTGTCGACATAGTACTGTGCCCAACTGAGGGCTCGTCAATTTGTTGACCTTCCGCCAACCTGAGAGAACCATCTTAGAGAGCTATGAAGAGAGATAGAAAAATCTGAACTTACTCTTCCATAGGATACACGTGGCCATTGAAGCCGCCGGCCAAAGAGGAGGGTCGATCATCTTGATAGATTTCAATGAAACCCGGTTCCTAAAGAGATATTAAGGTCTCAATCAAAAATTTATCGGTGAAAATGTTACGCACATCGTTTTTATGCTTCGCAGCATACGGAAGTATGAATCCGGAAGCATAGGGAGAGTAGCGTGTACGCTTTATGTAAGGCTGGCGACGGAAGTTCGTAGGAATCGTTCCCTAAAGTTTAAAATTAAAAAATGGAATTTACAACACATAAAAACATAGAAAATCAGTGAAAAGAACAATTCACTATTCGCTTGACGACTGAAACAAAAAGGAGGGAGATACATCATGGAGGAAAGAAGCTGTCGACGACTGCAGCCGAAGATATCAAAGATTGAGCATACAGCATTTACTGATGTCTTAAGAGATGCTTTAGGCATTCTACCAGCCCTCATTGCACCTGGACGCGAGCTCTGAGCGGCATGAAGAAAGTGCCGATGTGTGGTTGTTTTACATACCCACTAATATAGCAGTTATCATCCGCTTGGAATGGAAGACTCGGTTAATCATCGCAGGTACAGGCTCTCCGGTAGCCAGATGCGGTGAACCTACGCCTCGATTGCCCGATCATTTCAGAGCTTGCGCCAGAGTGGAAGTTTGCTGGCTGACCACATAATCCCCTGTCTTATAAGCACGGAAGTGCGGTAAGAGCAATATGCCTCAAAAAAATTAGTAAAAATTAGGCCCCTTCGGTCAGTTGACATTCGTATCCATCCGTGTAAAAAACGAAAAAAAAAGAGAAATCTCTTTACAAAAGTGAGATCTGATAAAAACTTCTAGGGGGTTTTGAACATGCTCATGCTCCCACTTGCTCATAGGGAACAGCTTACAAGGAGGCGGTAAGGACTGGTTCACGCGACAGAATGCAAAACAATGTTCTACATTTTGCGGATTTAGCTGCATCACATAAATGTCCTTCGTGCCATGGGAAAGGCTTTCTAGTTCTCGCATATGTGGATTCACCTAGGCGTTCCCTAGACCATATTTGAAACTGAACTGACCGATGTAGGGCGAGCAAATCGACCTCGTAGTTCATTTGCAGTCTCCTTGAAAGTGTACGCTGTCATTCTTGTCACTGCCGCAGCTCGTACTTCGTGCTCGTTATATCTGAACAAATCGATTCGCTAAAAAAGAAATGCAAAATTTTATTATAGTAATAAAACTGCAGGTCTGCTAGAGACACTCGGTGAGTTACAGGAAATGTGCTCTGCATTCCCACTGATAGAGGTCAACCGCTACCACGAACTTCATTCTTGTGTGGCGCACTGTGGGCATACCATGTCAGTGGGGGAAGGTGGGGACAGAAGTGAATTTCGTCTCATCTACTTCGAGTCTCTGTCCCTTTCTAGGCTTCGATAAACCAACCCCTAGCCCGCAATCATCTCTCGCCATGCTGACAGGCTGGTGTTACACTGGCTAGGATGTGAATTCAGATGCCTTACCTTAATGCCCTCCGCTACCATATGACCTCTTTTTTCCTTCATAATGATTTCCAACGTTCAATGAGATCAGAGAATTTTCTAAAAATTTATAATGCTTACCCAATAAGGCTGAAGGTTAAACGATCATACATTTCGTTGGATTCAAGGGATTTGTTTCGTACCTCGACATTCAAATCAAAGTTGTCACCTGGAATAATAGACTCAATGTCTATAAAATCTTAGGGAAGGTTTTCGTCCCAAATTCTTTGGGACTCTAAACTGACCGATCTGGCATGAAACTCACTAGTCACATCAACAGGGGCCTTTAGAATTTTCTTCCCTTCCAGCTTCTTTTGATTACAAAATGCGCAACTGTTGATGAATGTCTTCACATCCTGTCTAACAGATCGCCAATGGAGCTTTTTAAGCACAACAATCTGGCTGAAAACAAAGACTGTCAGAATTGGGGGCAAGATAAGCAGGCAATAACAGATAATGACACGGCAACAGATTACATGGAACAAAAAAGGCAAATTAGTTGGCCGTATTGTGAGCAGGGTCGAGCCTCCGGCGAGATCCTCGACAGGGGGCGTATTCGGTCAGCTGGGAGTGGAGGGCGGTCGTAATCGTTGAGGTAGGGCTCAGGCTGGGGGTCCAAAGTGTAAAGGAGAGATGTGATAAAACTAACTAGGTTCGAACCCGAAACTAATTCAACTTGTTCATTATGGAAACCTCACGCATAGATCCACAACAAAGTCAGGCAATGCCAATGACCCTTTTTTGGTCCGCTGGCATCGAAACCACGTACAGGGACACCTCCGAAATCCATCGATCAACCGTGGGAAGCGGCATCTATCCACAGGTAACACCTGCTTCAGAAACCATGGGATGAAAACGAAAAGTCAGCTGGAATGGACTTCTTTCATATCTTACTACGATGCAAGTACTTGATTTGATGCTTGCGAGCCACTATGCGGAGAGGAAAAGCGTTTGCATCCACTGAGAATGGGAAGGAAATCCTCATGCATGGCGCATCCCGCAACGAGGCCAGCCGAGGCGAACCACCCTATCGTTGGTCTTGTGGGAGCAAAAGGTGAGGGATCATTTTTTCAAATATTCGTGGAACGATCTCGCAACTTCGACGAAAAAATTTTTCCACGACAGGCTTCACTTGAGAAAACTTCTTTCTTTTAGAAGATATTGTATAGTTCAAGTAGTATTTAGAAAGCGGCAACCTCGCAGACCCCGCACAACAAGGCCGTACTCATGTGATTACATTTGAAGGAAGTTATGACAGTGTCACGCGAAACACTTAAAATTTTCAACTTTTTCCTCAACTGGATACCCATATCGAGAACTACGCGACCATTAGGGAAACCAAGCAGCAAGTAGTTCGGTCTAAGGAAACTGTTAAGAAAACAATTCACAGTACTCTGAAAGATGGAGTCCGAGTAAAGTTTCAAGTATTTAGAAAAATGTCCAAATCTAGTATGGAAAAGATACCGCGCCTCATCTGATCGCCGCATTGCTACCGCAATAGCGGGGCGGCGATCGTATGGGGAGAAGGTGCATTATACGGATCCTATTAAGCTTTTAACTTTTCTATTCTTTTTTTTTTAGCTTTCCCCCTTGTCATCTGAGGACGGGCACATTACCCATAGTGAGCAACTCTTTCGTTTGGGAATATAGGTCTTCAATTTTGTTAGGTCATTATTTCCCTTAGGCGCTCATGTTTCGGATATATGTACTGAGTTTTGACAAGTTCTTATGTCTCTTATTTTGTCGAGAGCTAGGCCTCAGTTTTTTTTGTGACCATAGGTACTTAATTACTTTGATGCATGGCTGGGTATAGACCACAGAAATAGCGGAACCTGAAGAAGAGTAAAGGTCGTATGGAGGCCCCTTTTCTCTAAGAGAGAGAGAGAGAGAGGGGAGGAGAGGGGGGGGGGGGTTGTAGTTTTTTTAAACATGTCCTCGATGCCACGCTTGACCCTGATTGTTTGTGATCATTTCAAAACATCATTACGTACCGGACATCTTGACACCAAATGTGCGCAAGGACTTACGTTCTTTTTTGCCCGAGATGACCTATCAAATCATGGATCCGTTCTATCACACGGCGTACTTCGCCTCTTTTCACTACTACTTTCGGCTGATCATTGACGCTGCTGGATGGATTGTAGTAGAGTAACGTCTCGTTGTCATCCGCAAGTACAAAGCGTAGACATCTGGCACTGAAACGATGATATTCACTACTTTTGATTTTTATAAGTAGAGCACAAGAAGTCATCTTCAGTGGTGGCTGATAGATCATTAAGTCAACACCCTGCTTCAAATCACCAAACAGCTCTAAGGTGCAGACGATTATCCAACCTTTGTATTTCAGTAGAGTGGTGAACAACAATGGTGCCAACAATCACTCGCATTTTGTCTGCCATCTTTGCAGGAAATCTTGTGCTCCCTACTCTAGAATATAAAATCCCATTTTCGTCAAGCATGGAATGGAATGCGCGGTAAGATCAGAAATACATGCCGAATGAGCTTTCAACCATCCATAATGTATTACTTACATATGAACCAGAAGTTTTGTATGTTTGTATGTCTGTCTGTCCCTTCGTCGCATAATGCATTCCTAATCTCAGTCAAGAGAGATCGGGCAAGTTAAATGGAGGAGCTGACCTAAGCGTACAGAGCACATAAGGACTAAGCCTAACTCCACCCACCGTGGGCGGAGCTTGTACTACAATGTATGTTTGTTTTTTTGTCCCATACTATATTTTTAAATGAACTGCAGCCTGAAGAGGTCGCGCAATTTGGAACTGGGTAGGGACTGACCAAAGTTTACGGAGTGCATTACAGCTTAACCTAGCGCCACATACTGTGGACGGGGCCTGTTCTGAAATGCCTGTTGCTCGAAACCGAGCCCTCTTTCAGGTTCAAAATGGGACTGTGGGGTCGGTAAAGCTAGGGGGCAGGGGTAAGCCAAAATTCATGGAGCCATGATGTCCTCAATGGACAGTGCTTTAAAAATGTGTGGTTGGGCTCCGTTAAAGCGTAGAAGTAGGTAGTATACACAGTAGGACTTTTTCCGTTCCGGAGAAAGAGATTATAGAGGTATAGGGAGTTGTGTAAAGGATCATGGAGCAGGGACGTTAGCTCGAGTATTCATAGTCATTTGTTATGGCTCTCTGTTGTCTTATCGGGTACAAATATGGAAGGAACTCAAGGAAGGGGACGACGGGTACATAGGCCATGGTGAATATTGGGTTATTGGAACAGTTAAAGACGGTGATAGAGGTATTAAGGGTAATGAAATTTCTGAGTGATGGTGATAGGGGTACTGTGGGTACAGCCCATTTCGGTGCGCCTGGCAGGGCGTGGCCTACGGACGTGGATGAAAGTGTATCAAAATCTGTCACCCCGCCAAACACTCTCACTCCCGCTACGTACTCTGACTCTCGCCCAAGTCCGTAGGCTACGCCCTGCCAGACGCTCCGAGATGGACTGTAATAAAGTTTTAAAGTGAGTCTCCACATTAAAGCTACAGTTCTGAGAAAATTAATGTGGAAAATTCATAGTGAAAGGAGCGCCTACAAGCATTGGCGAAGACATCTTTTTGACAGCTGTTGCCAGTTTTAACGCTGCTCCTCTCTTTTCTATATGTCTGCCTCCGGTTCATCGATGAAAAGAGAATACCTCCACGCTTTTGACCGTTCCTTCACTTTTGTATTCCTGAACACTTCGACTTTCTCTTCCCACTCGGCTCAATAGTGCCTTATGTAACGTGAAAGGAGCCATCTTGCATGGGCAAGGTTTTAAGTAGGTTTGGTATTTGGTAGTGCCAGTCAAAGCGATGAGGGTCGAGGACTCAACGGCAATGATTGGCAACACTGCGTATTACCTATCCACCGAAGCTTCCTTACCCTCCAATATGCGCGGGGAGGGGGACAAAAATCGGCGAGCCGAGAGTCGCTCCCCATATCTTTACAAACCGGTGAAGCCGCCCCCAGTAGGATTGGCCAGCGCCAACCTTCCAATCCGACTGGTTCAACATGAATCTAACAGGCTCTCAGAGAAGTATTCGATTTTTCAGCCCAGAAAGGACGACCAAAAGGATCTTGTTGTGGAATGAATGTCATTAAAGAAGAAAATTTTGCATCTCTATCTCCGCTTCAGTCACGTATACAGAAAGAAAAAGACAAGTTAGTCAATTAACATGTGAGAAATAGTGAAAAAAAATCTTACCAAATTCAGCACTTTAAAAAGTAGAGAAAACCGGAAGAATTGACCGGTACAAAAACTCACCGCCAATGACTTAATGCACTTCGATCATGACGAGCACCTATGTTGGCAGGGTATGTGCCGCTCCTAAAAGAGTTTATGCAGATAATCTTATAGTCTATTGGTGGCGTAAAAGAAGTCTATACACTATTTCATGAAGCCTCTGTATGAGAATGTGTGCCCAGAACACAATGCTATCGTATTTGGATATATCCTCCAAAGCCTATTCCCATACTACCTTGCTTTCTTATGAGACCTCGTATATGCGAAAAATATTATCCTGTGCTTCAGTAGCTGTTGATGAATGAGTCTCCCACTCGTTTGAGTAATAGTGGAAAGTACTACAAAACCAAATAACTCGATCTATGAACCTTTTGAACTCGACGATGTTGTCATAGAGATCGTGAGGCATACCACCGTAGGGATCATCCCCATTTCTCTCCTGTTCTCCTTCATCGCCGTATGCATCATGAAGAGACTGATCAATGGAATCACCGTACTCCCCCACTTCTTCTAACAGCTCCTGAAACAGCAGAACATTGCAAGCTGCTTGGGTTGATTCATACTCTGCGATGTCACCGTCAGGTAGTGACGTAGCAACGTCATAAGGGGAACACTGCTTTCAGCTAAATGAGGATTGAATAGGCATACGAATGAAGCTCTGTATGAATGGAAGGTGAGGGCCGACTGATCACAACCATTTCCTATTATCGTCCTCAACATTACTGGCTTGTTTTGTGCTACTATGTGGATTTCAGCTCACTGGTCTTGCAAACCTCACGAAAGTTGGTTCGAAGCTGTTATGAAGAAGATATTGGCTTGAGTTCCCAGAACGGTGTAATCGAAACGTCGCGAGAATGACATATGGCGTTTGAGAGTAAACAGATAGGCAATGATAGGAACTTATTACAGTACATTCGTAGGAAAAGCCTGACTACCGAGTGATGCAAGTGCGATAATAACGTCTCAAGCACTGCCAATAGGTTCAGGTGATCAAATGACGTGACGCCTGATCATAAGATTTATGGCCACCGATTGCAGTGATTTACTTAGTGCACAACGTTAGTCCGTGCGAATGGCATTGCTGTTTGGGAATCACAAGGGCGCGAAAATACATGGGCATTTAAGACCTATGCATCCGAATCCGCATTTCAGTACAGTGAAGACGAACGGACGACACGGAGTGGTAGCAAACTAAGGCTGTAATCTTGTCGGAGCCTGGAAGTGGAGGAGCCTCGGGGTTCAACCACTTCTGCCTCCTGCCCGTAGCCACATAACCACTTCTGCCTCCTGCCAGTAGCCACAAAGCGATAGGAAAAAAGTATGCATAAAATACGCAGAAGGATCAACCAGACTTATCAGCAGAGTACACCGGGATCCGAAAATTCCTCGACAGGAAGGTCGTATTTGACCGGACAGGAGAGGAGAGGGGGGAGGTCGTATCTGCAGAGGTCAGCGATAGGCAATAGAATCTAACCTTTCAATAAAATTGAGGTCAAAAGAATAGATTGAAGATTGAGATACATAGCAATAAAACATATTGCCTTACAATCCGACAACAGTTACCGGTTTTGCAGAGGTAAAAAAGGGGTTGTACTTGGTCTCCCATGGAGGAGGGGGGAGAGTCAAACTTAAGCGGCTATTTTCCTCGACATCTAGAGCGCCTTCTCATCAGGCGATGAGTGGTCGAACACTTGGCAAAACGTCATAACAAATTCTTTACATTAAAAAAACCTACCGGTGTTTCGACATCCAAGTCTTGCTTGTCATACACGCCATCAACGATAATTGGTCGTTCCACCGCTTCTCC
This sequence comes from Trichostrongylus colubriformis, assembly GCA_963978905.1. Taxonomy (NCBI): domain Eukaryota; kingdom Metazoa; phylum Nematoda; class Chromadorea; order Rhabditida; family Trichostrongylidae; genus Trichostrongylus; species Trichostrongylus colubriformis. Next base: position 13,017,770 of record OZ022259.1, on the reverse strand, counting down.
AAGCATCTCAGCTAACTAAAAAACATTTCTTTGATAATTTCTCATTGGACGTGAACCCATCCCACTATCACCCACTGTCTGAAGTTTGGTAATGGCAATTGTGCTTCCGCCTCCTTGCCAGTCTAAACTTCCACTTCATGCTGAGCAGGTACGACTACTGTATGAGCAACTCACTGAATCAATAGGAATACGTCAAGAAGAGAAGCACTGGCGCAAAGTGAATGCCAGGGACGCGCCCGCGGGGCGGATCAATATTGACGCCGTATGTGCGTGCTGGCGTCTCTGCCGCACTGCTCACACCCGTTCGATCAATGTGACGGCTCCGCTCGAGAACCACTTTGAACGTTCATCTCCCTTCTCGCAGTTTTCTCATTTCTTGGATGCCCTCCTGGGGTTTTAGCAGCAGGGCTTATATGTCCGTTTGAATTGTAAAGTCATGAGACATCTTTAAAGGCCGTTTTTTTTCAGAAATGACCGCTTGCCTTCCGCCAAATTTGTTGGCGTTGTTCGAAGCGAGGCCACCGATCCCATATCTGCCGCCTCCAACTGATCTACTCATTGAAAAGAAAGAGAAAGGAAAAGTTGTTGAAATAACCGGAATCGCAGAATACGTCGGTCTTTTTGAGGTAAGCTTTACTCGAAACACCTGTCTGGTACACCCTTTGTTTCAATAGTGAATTAGTTTGATGAGGTTAGGAACCAGATTTATCGTGGGCTGTGTGAATAGGGAAGGTGGCGAAAGTGCTCCGTCTTCTTGGAACCCTCTCCTATATTAGGTTTAGATAGAAACTACACTTACCACCTTTATAAGTGAGGGGAGACGGCACGAAGAAATGTTTTGAAGGCACCAATCAACTATCACTGCCACAGATACCGCGAGTTGGTCAAAAAGATAATTTCCGCTGAAACGTTGCCCAGGGGAGTGACTTGGGGCTGATCGCGAATATGACATCCGTTTGTGCAATTGCACCAAGTTGGTGCAACAACTCGTTTCACCGGAATCGCTGAAATTTGGCCCACGAAGTTTATTTGGGGTGCTGATCACGAATATGGGCACTATTCAACTATCACTCCCCCAGACACCGCGAGTTGGTCAACGTTATGACGTCTACACCCCCCGCTACATGAGCAGCACTACAGCATAAGTGAACAAGGTTGCCGTCATCTCGAGTCATACGGCGTCCGCACCAAAAATTAATGTCATAATCGTGATCAGCACTCTTAGTAACCTGTAAAGGACAATTTCGAACGAAATTGTTGGGAAAATTGTTGCACCAACATGGTGCAATTGCACGAATTCGGCGCACGCTAAAAACGTATGTCATGTTCGTGATCAGCACCCCAAATAACCACTCTAGGCAACGTTTCAGCAAAAATTATTTTTTTCGACCAACTCGCGGTATCTGGTTAGTGGTAGTTGAACAGTGCATTTTGGGCATTTCACATGCTGGGTCATCCTCCTTACACCGTAAACACAATACTCAGATCGTTCCTACTGCAGTGAATGCGGTAATTGCAAGTTGACTCATCCGTACCATATTGGAAATGTACGCCGTTAGCCATACATCCTCACTGGCGGAGTTTTTTCTGTGATGGTGCGCCCAGCTTTTCGCTTAATGGGAAGGGAGGGGATGTACAGCCGTTCATTGGAATCAGGGTGCTCTTTCCACGTACATACCTATATGTATGCATTAAAGCGAGTGTTGAATACAACGCTGCAAATTTGTAACAGGTTGTAACAACTATAACAATTTGAAACATTTGTAAAAAATGTATGTCATAATTATATCCCCTACCTTTGTTGGTCATGCACAAAATCGTATCAATCTCATCTTAACTACAATATTTGCAGGACCCGAAAGATACTCCTCCCAAACCTATTATTGAGACGAAAGCGGAGAAGAAAGAGAGACGTAGACGGGAGAAGGAAGAGCTTCTGGCTTATAAGGTTCTGAGAGAATATCTGCTCTTGCTCATTTTTCATTCTTTTTCCTCGCATTTGGATCACAAGAATGATGTCAGTCTGCGCCATTTCAGTTTTCGATTGTATTTTTCGTTTAGGTGGAGCAGGGTATAGCGCAGTGGAATCCTGCTGATAATCCCAATGCTACCGAGGATCCATATAAGACCCTTTTTGTTGCCCGAATTGTTGGTTTCAGAATTCTGCTTCATTTCATCATTTCTATTATCAGTGTGGTCGCTTTTCTAACATTATTTGTTTAGAATTATGAAACCTCGGAGAATAAGCTGAAGCGAGAGTTTGAAGCTTACGGCAAGATAAAAAAGGTGAGTTGGTATATCTTTCGGTGTTGTCATTTGTAATTAAGACTTTGCTTTAGCTGGCAATGATCCATGACCTGAATGGGAAACCACGTGGTTACGCTTTCATCGAATACAGCGATAAATCGGAAATGTCTAGTTAGTTTTATTTTTCTTATGATTCAAGTCGTAGACTGATATCCATGTGCACTCGTCTAAAGATTAAGGTGTATGATCGGAAATGAAGGTGGACGTGTGCTATAGTGAAGCCCATGCATTCGACACATTGAATTTAAAGTAATGGAAGTAAGATTTGGGTTGTGCTAAATTGAACGTATAGCCGGTCACTTGTGCACCTCCCATCTTCAGCTCCGATTTTGCTCTTTCATACCAGTGTCCTTTAGAACCGTGTAATATTTTGGGGGCTTCAGCGCTGTGAAGGGTAGCGTAAGTAACATTGAGCGAGTATTAGAGAGCAGTCTAGTTATTTTTCATAGTTATTTTACGGAAAATAATTGCTGTTTTCTTACAGCACCTCGCCAGATGTTCATATTCTGCTTTTGCGCTGGTTACTGGTTGAATGAATAGGTTTGTTTGAGACGAAGTTCATTTGAACGTAGTGTGTGGGTACTTGTAATGTGTTTAATAAACTGCGAAGTGGCAAGCTTCTGAGGGTATAAGTACTCCTTAAATTCTTAGATGTGTCGCCACTGTACGTGTTACTAAAACAAGTTCAAACGCCGTTAGTTTCATTTGAACTTCGTCATTGAACACCGGGCGAAGATGTGGATTCCTGGTAAACCTTTCGATTCATTGTATAGTTTGACTGGAATGAAAACACCCAAAACGGGTTCACGACCTTTCTCGTGGTCGTGAAATGTTTGCGTGTAGGTAACTTTTCGAATTTTTGTCATATTCGGGTAAGCACACGGGTAAGTTTATCTCGCTGTGCGGTACCTCGATGGCACTGTATACTGGGCGCGCAATGTAAGTTTAGTCGGATCGTAAGTTTGCTGCGTAAGTTGTTTTCTAAATAGTACAAGCTGCTGACACCATCTTCCCCGCGGGTAATTCCTCGTCTGCCTAACCAGGTAAAGCTTAATGGGGTGCTGATCACCGTCATACCCGTCAGTTTTCAGATGCATACAAACGTGCGGATGGGACGAAAGTTGATGGACGCAGACTGATTGTTGATTATGAACGCGGTCGTACCCAGAAGTCATGGCTGCCGAGAAGACTGGGTGAGCTCATTTCCTTAACTTCCCTCATAGATCGCCAAATTACATATAAGTCGTTATAACTGCGATGCAATTTGCCGTAAAAGCAATATACTACTGACTTCCAACTTCTTTTTCAGTGTTTATATTGCTAGTTTCTTACTGTTAATGGGATCAGTGTTGCCATTACATAAACTGGTTGTCTGCATTTAGGAGGCGGCAAGGGCGATACTCGAAGAGCGCGCGAATCGCGCGCAGCAATTGAAGAACGCGAGGCAGCAGGGTTACCTCCCTTGGACACTCCTCGCGACCGTGATCGAGACAGAGGCGATTCGCCTCGTGGACCACCAAAGGACAGCTATCGCGATCATGACAGAAACGGCTTCTCCCGACATCGCAGTCGTTCCCGTGATCGTGGTTACGGAGGACGGGGTGGCGATCGTGGATATGATCGTGATCGCTTTCGTGATCGTGGAAGGTAAATTTTTCCTTTCTTTCCAGTAAGGATGTATAGTATTAGTGTACATCGTGCTACAGGGACAATGGATATGGCCGTGATGATCGCCGAAGTGGTGGTTTCCGGGGACCGCCCCCCTCATACGGTGGTGGACGGGACAGAAGATAACAATACTTACAGTGTAATTATTTTATGGATTGTAATGTCCATTGCACTCCTCCGGGTGTTCTTTCAAACCAACGCAAACTGTTTTCGCCAATCGCCAATATCGTGTGATTGCATATGTTCATTTGCTGCAATCCTTGGCACCGTTAGTTTAGTCGGTTATGATGTTTACATGTGGTTACAACGTGTTTGTTCTTTGTTAGTGGACCATTTATTATGGAAGTAAATAAATGCTCTCCTACTTCAAATTCATTGTTCTTGTGGTGTATGTGTTATTTTCTCGTTTAGTGTACTGTTGCCGTAAGCAAATTTATGGATGCTTAATTAACTATGTAGAATTTATGTTTATCTATTTGCTTGAAATAAACGATTTCTAAGGCAGAAATCAGAAGAGCATAGAGGTTGAGTGCCACAACATATATGATGCGCACATCAACGACTTTATCATTCATTGAAAGCAGTTGGAAGTTGTCATGGGGGCTCTGGGTGTGTATCAGTGGTGACCTGATGCTTATTACGTCGGACTCGGAGCCAAGTTCCGACTCGATTCTCTACCGGCTCAAACACCTTTTTGATCCCACGTTAATGAAACGCCGAAGTTGTTCCCTGAGCTCTGACGTTTGCGACCTTTGAAGTATATTCTGTTCATGAAATGCACTTTAGTTATCCCATGAGAACATCTGAAGAGGAGAAGTCGGGCTAGATCATGCTCTAAAAAACCATAGGTGGCATAGTTCGCACATCGTTATTAGATTAGTGATGACCTTTATCAGCGGTTTTTTGCATTACACCATGCATGAAATACGAGAGTAGAAGTGTAGTAAGCTCCATCAATATTTATTTTACCGAAACTTTATTCAACATTTCAATAATATTTACTCAAAAAATTCACGTAATTAAATGAATTCTTGCCGGGAGCTTCGCACGCAGTGGTTCCATGACTTGCCTGCTGAATCTACCATTTCTCTCCTTGTGAACCATCTATAATGCCCACTAAAAGCCGCTATTGCATTTTTGACATTCACTTCCTCCGGTTGACTGTATGCTGTTGTACAGTGTATGCTGGTAAACTACTGAGGAGTCTTCGGAGTGAATGCTATAAAATGTTTTGATGCAGTTAGAAAGCTCCAAAAGATAAAATTGGCTAATAGCAGACCAGCACTAGGTTTACCATGCAGTACGTTTAATAATATACGGATCCGTCGAGTAAAGGTAGCATGGCTTCTGGTTAGTTGCTGTCAAAGGGCCTGTGGTCAGATGCTGTTATACTCTGAAGGTGTGCGGCGTAAACTCTCATGTACCATCCTTTAATTTCTCAGCCGTCCCGGCGTGAATCAACTAGTTTTCAGCTTCTTCAACATATTAGATGTGCTGTTTGCATTCTCTTTTTGTCACTTATTGATTGGCAGGAGTTACCTCGTTTTGCAAGACGAACTTCAATAGTTGTCGTAAAATCTCCAAAAAAGCTCTCAAGAATTGCATTGTGTTTCTCACATAGTCGTCGAAAAAGGCAGGTGCGGTATGGGTGCTCGTGATCCATTGACAAACTTTGTGATAGTCCTTGTGCTTGCTGTGATTGCAGCTTGTTCCCTTTTATGTATTTGGCAAGTAATAAATAATAAAAATTTATTCAGCTCGACTTTTTCAGGGCGACCATGGCGTCGTCTGCGATTAAGCTGGGTAGAGCAGCTTGTCGACTACTAGCGGTTACCACCACTCCGATCATACCGCAAAACAGGAGTATGGTGCATAAAAGCGTGTTAAAGTACGTATCTGTTATTTTCAATGCTTTCTAATTGGGATGATTTTTTGAGCCAGTTTCATTAATTGGTTCCTTGTGGTGTAGAAGCCATGAAATGGTAATAAATAACAATCAGTCCTCGCTGTACTTACTTAATAAATTGTATTGTGTCTCTTGCAGACTTCCTGATGATTACCCGGATCCATGGCCGTATAAGGAGAAAGGCTACCACCATATAGATCTGCTCAAAGATAAAACTAAACCTCATTTCCATAAAAACTCGAAGCTCATTGTGGTCGAAGGAAACATCGGCGCCGGAAAAGTATGTTGTTATCTGCTGTACGATGCGCTGTGCTTACAGGTGTTTGAGCCCGCGCTAATGAAACTTTTGTTATTTTGTTGATTGGAATAGAATTTCGGACGCGTTAGGATATGCCTTTCTCTTAGAACTTTTTCTGTGAAGCCCTAAAAGTAACTCATGTTACGTAGAATTTGGTTTCTACCCGTCTGTACTTCCAATGAGTTATGTTCAAGTCGACCAATTTTTTTTTCTTTCGGCGTTGTGAGGTTCGACAAGCGGTCAACATTTTCATCGTGCTCTAAATATTCTTAGTTGGTGGGATTTATCGTAAAAGCAGTGATACGAACGCTTCCAAACTTGCACCACATGTACGTACATACATACGTAGTAACTGGATGACGAGCAACTTTGTCCTTTTGTGTCGAAGTCCACAGAGTTCATGAGTGAGTGGTCCAATATCTTCAGAGTACTCTGTCTGCTGAACTTGCTGATCAACTTGGGCTCTATTACATGCCAGAGTTCAAAATGGAAGATATCCTCATTGATCGATATGGAAACGACTTGAGGAATTTCTATCACCTGGTACTAACTACTTTCGTACCGTTGTTCCTTGTACACCTCAATTTAACAATAGCCATATTCAGTTTCCTGAGTGTTATCGTATGCCTGATATGGACATGTTCTACAAAAACCCCATGAGTGACATGACAGCAAAAATGCAGCAACGCATATTTGAATGTCGTTTCGATCAGTTTCTGAACGCGGTGGCCCACATTCTTAATACAGGTTTGTATAGGTCGGTCGAATCTGTAATGCATATTTTTCATATCCTTGGTTTCACACGCATCGATCGTGATATGTTCGAAAGTCATCGAAAAAGATGGTCAAATGAGCACAAAGGCGCTGTTTAATCATGTATTTCCAGGCCAAGGAGTGGTTTTGGAACGATCGCCATATTCTGACTTCGTCTTTGTTAATGCTATGCGATCTAAAAATTTTATAGGGCATGAGTGTGAGTTTATCAATGAATTATCATGCTTCATCGGGAGGGGTCAATCGTGGATATTGGCAGCTACAGTTCTCCGACATGATAACTTCCAATGATTGTCGTTGCCATATCGTTGAAAATTTAGCGCTTTTTGCTAATGAATTTTGTCACCCAGATACCTTAAATTTCTCCAGAGGGTCTCTCAGTGGAAATCTAGATGTACCTTTCTATGCTAGAAGTCATTCCTTTTTTCAACTTGATTTTTGCATCTGTTTAGGAGTTCACTACGGGTGAAGATTTATACATAAGGCTGCTTTCTATTTGACCAGTCCACTTTAATATCGTTTTTCAGATATGAAGCACTACTACTATGTGCGCAAACATGCAAATAAGCAACTCCATTTTTGGCCCCATCTTGTTATATACCTTGATACCCCGGTACAGAAATGCTTGGAAAACATTAGAGCTCGCGGAAATGTAAGTGATCAACGTCTCATCTTCCATTATCTTTTCTAGCATTATTCCGTTCGCGTTCGAGTTCTGCATATTGATGGGTAACCCTTTAGCCTAACGAAATTGCTGCTGTGGATGAGCATTATTTGAAGGTCATAGAGGAGTCATATAAGGATTCTCTCAAAGAATACAAGTGAGAGAACTTCATCTTAGTTTGGCAATCCAGTGGCTACTTTTCACCACGTTACTGATGTCAAGTCTTGCTTTTATGGACCTCACTTTTTTACAGGAGGCATTCAAAGATTCTGGCGTATGATTGGTCTCGCCCTGGTGACGCTGACACCGTAGTAGAAGACATTGAACGATTAGACCTTGACTTCTTCGAATGGCATTCCGGAGATGTGATGGAGGAGTGGTACACGGTAATGGACGAAGTAGGATGGGCAGGATGGCGGCAGCAGTATGTTTCACATTTTTCTTGATGTAACATGTGAATCGCAATCGTTTTTGCGTTGTTTGGCTTTGAATGCCACGAGGCAAGCTCTGACCGTGGTCAGAGATCAATTGACCGGTTTCAAACAAAAATATGACGTGTACTGACCGTGGTTTCAGTGTGACGTCAAAATTGGATGCTCGACTATATGCATTTGAAGGAGTAGCTGAACATGAAGTTGGAGAGCTTTATATTAATCCTCGCGATCAAGGCCACTATATGCAGGTTATGCGCAAAGAGGTATGGCTTTCATTTTATAAGGCCGTGTTCAAATTTTGCGCACCGACGCCGGCACCGGCAGCGACGGTGTTGGAATCATGTGCCCGCCGCTGACTACGGCAGCACTCTAGTGACGCGCTCCGTTAGTGCAACGTTCGACGCAATCACACTACAGTATGATGATTGTGGCGAGAGCCACTAATTCAAATTCAAATCTTGGCATAGTGCCAAACTATGCATGATGATCGTGGCAAGATCCTACGAATGCAGATTCAGATTTTGGCATGTTTGGGCACTATGCAAAACTTCGTATTCGAATTCGTGGGCTTTCGCCACAATCATCATGCAGTTTGCTACTAATGCCAGTATTCGAATTTGAATTCTTGGCTCTGGCCCTAATCATCAATACTGTAGTGGGGTTGGGTCAAGCGTTTTACCAGCGGAGCTCGTCACCAGAGTGTCGACCCGTGGTCGGCCGTGGGCCTAACAAGACGGATTTGGAAGTCCGGTGCGTTACTACCACCGTAACCGTGTTTGAAAGACCCAAAGTGTGCTTTAGAGATTTCGATACGAGCGCGGTCCCTTGAACATGATGGGTTGTGGTATTAATCCCAGCTATCGAACTTCATCAGCAGTTCGAGCTATTTAACCCATAACGGACGGTGCGCCACATGGTCACGCGACCCATAACGGACGGCGGCGTTTTTGCGCCGTTTTTTATCAAATCTTTCGCCAATTTTTATCAATTGAGTCATTTTTGTAACCTTTTTGTGCAGTTGCTACTGATAAAAGGGTCATCACTGTGTAGTGGTATCACCTCATGCTGTTATACGCGGTACTTCTCTCTACCTATTACTGCAAAAAAATCATGCATTTCGAGTAGTAAGATGAGCGCGAGGGTTTTCAAATGGGAAACGGAGCCTATGGATTCTAATGGGTTGTTGATTGTAACTAAAAACAATTGTTGTCATTTGTTTGTACAACTAGAAAGGATTGCATTTGAAGTTACTCGCATAATGTTTGTTGAAAATTTGCGCTGCACCGGTCCTGGAAATATATGTTATTCTTCAATACTTGTAGTGTATACGTGTATAATTGGTTATTTGGAAATATGTCGGGAAATATGTTTAAATGTCGGGAGTAACCATGTGGCGCACCGTCCGTTATGGGTTAAATGAGTCCCTTTCTTCGCCAAACGAAATGGCTCATCTGGCATTACTGGCCGACACTCGTCCACCAGTACGGGCAACCAGCCTCAAAAATCTCAGCTCTTCGATGATCCAAGTATTTTTGAAGGACCATGCCGGTGTTGAGATCTTTGAAGGGCACGTTGCGTTCTTAAATGGGGTTACGCTGGTACTAATTAGCCGGCCTTCCAAATCCGTGATTATGCCTTATGCCGGCGAATGATTTTGACGCCGTCACTGCCCGTGCCGGTGTCGGTGCGCAAAGTATGAACGCGACCTAAGCAGCTTGGAGCTATCTCTCATTGAACTCTTCAAATTCCTGAGTGCTTGCTTGGCAGTACGAAAACCGACGTTAGGAAGTGTGCTGTTGTGTTGTTTTTTGTTATGTATAGTGTTGTGGAGTTATTAGCCTGAACAAATGTGAAGCGTTCAAGAGATGTGAAAGGGATGCTTTGTGTCACTTGCACCTGGAACACTCCAGAAGAAGAAAAACAATGAAATGATCCAAAAAACTGCCCAGAGACATCCGGCCAGTCCTTGAAACTTTTGTTCAGGTACTCAAGTCTCCTCTTGGCTATGGTTACATCCGGAAGAATGGAGATCCTGTACAAGGACTGTTTAACTGGCGGAATGACCATTATCTTCCAGAACCATGGTGAGTTGTAAGGATCATATTTTCTTCAAGTGTAACTTTTATTTTGTGGGGGCTTTTTTGGATCTGAAGAGGCTCCTCCTTTTGGGATCAGAATATTCATTGTCATACTTTTGCTGCTTGGGTCGTAATCTCGTAAAGCAACACAGAAGCTTGTATTAATGAAACTGCGCAGATCTTTATCAATAATTGAAATAATTCTATCAATAATTGAAATTCAGGTTCGAGTACTATTACAAGGAGGCTTTCTATGACGACAATTATTCGTTGGAGACGTCTCTAGACCCTCACGATGACTCGTATAATCCAGACTACCTCCACCATCACCACTGATCACATGGATAGAGATTTTTACTCTGTGAACATTTCCAAGCAACCCTTTCAATAGAATACTTTGTGGCAGATATGGAGGTATAGATTAGATCCAGGTTTGAATTCAATGGAATAAACATTAGATGATATATTGGAGGGCTCTTATTCTGTAATGCCGCCGGGAGATTTGTAAAAATGTTAAGTTCGTTTCTATCTGAAGATTTCTTGAATATTGATCCCGTGCCGCGATATTTCAACAGTTCTTATGACATGTTGTATCGTGCTCGCTTCTCGTATTGGAGGCTTTCTAACGACATTATATCATACAGATTTGCGCCTCAGTGAAGAAATATTTTCTCGAAGTTCGAGGAAATAAATGCCGTTGCTTCAGCGCGTTATGCAGTAACTCCTTCATCACCAATACCCATTTATCATCGTACCGAGTTTTTTGGCTAGCGACTTTGTCAACTACTACAGGACTGGTTTCCAGAGGTCTTTCATTCAGTTCCCATTTGGACATGACACACATCAATTATACAGATTTTGTTGCAGTGTTCAACAGAATTACTACGACCGCGTAGAACGAATCATAGTTTGGAACAGTGGACATCGAAATTTGTCTGTGATATTCCACCCATGTTGACATGAAGAAGAAAAGATGTAAAAACCTTGGATGGCTTCTATTTTGCCGAGCATTTTCAGAAGCAGAAGGAATCCTAGCATATTTAAAAGCGCCATTTCACGTACTATTCAATAAGCAAATATTTTGTATCGGTGACCAGAATTTTCAAGTAAAAGCGAAGCCGCAAAAATATAGTAAATAAGCTGAATTTGGAAGCGTAAAACAGTCAAGATATGTATAGGAAAACATAAAAGAGAAGCAGATCAATTGCCATCTTAACAATATCACATACATGCACAATTTTCTCTAAAGCTCAAGGTCAAAGTCGTGCCCATGAGTTTTCCTTGAACTTAAGCTTCCGTACCATATTTAAAATGCTAAAACGCTTAAAATATCAAAGTTATTGGAATGAAAAGCTATATTTCTAAATAGGTGAAATATCAACTGGCTGAGAATGAAAAGTTATATCCGAAAATAGATCTGCTATCAACTATGTGCCCCACTACAGACTTGTCGATCACAGCCATGAGTTTCTTCGAGTGAGCACGTCACTTCACTTGTGGAGGGGCTAAGGTACCGAGAGGTCCGCCGGCTAATGTCTGGCTTTGAGCAAAAGCGGGCGGAAGTCTTCCATCGCGAAGTGCCACATCGTCCCCTAAAATCCTTGCCGTTAATTTGTAGCTACCATTGTCCATCCTGTACACATAAATCAACTCTCGCGTTGATTCAAGGCCGACGCAGAAGTCTGCGTGAGTTGACGCCGCCACCGGCGTCAAATTGACGCACCCATGTGCCTGCCGCAGACGACGCCGTCAATAGATAATGCGCACCGTCTGCGAAACGCTTGACTTAACCACGGGAGACACCCCTTAACCACACTATCGATTTCGAAATTTGGCATGGTGCCATACTATGCCATATCCGATTTTGAATTCCTGGGCTCTCGCCACGATCACCATACTGTCGACAGTAAAACTCGAAACTCCGATCAACGATAAAAACGCGTTTTCACGCAACCTTTACTACTCCTATAGTGCGTTCATACTTTGCGCACTGAAATTGGCACCTGCAGTGTTTACAAACGGAACGCGTCACCAGAGTGCCGCCGTGGTCGGCGGTGGGCACATGTTTGTGACGCCGTCGCTGCCGGCATCGGTGCGTAAAGTCTGAACGCGGTCTTATAACACTGTACTCCTAGGGAACCGCTCTAGTAGCTGTCTTCCTAGTCATCCTCTCTATCAATCAACTCATTTGGTCTAGTCCTTAAGTATAGTACTAGGTTGTGTAACGAAATGCGTTTTTTGTGTTACTTCAGTTTTTTTTGTGAATTATTTTTTCAACTTTGACTTTCCATTCCGAGGTTTACCAAGCAGTAGTTCGTTTTCCGACTTCCAGATTCTATAGTTCGGTTGCTACCCACAAACTTCAAAAGTTAATGGAAATGAACAAGCTTCAAGGACACCTTGAGACAAATAGCTTCATTAAACCTCATAACACTTAACACAGCACATAACGACTTCATAACTACTTGATAATAAATGGCAATAACTTCGAGCCACCTAGTAGGCTGTTGAGACCAGCCCGATTTGTGCTGCAATTGTATGTACATAAGTCTTTGTTATGTTTACAGAAACACGCATAAAATGACAGCTGCAAAGTATACGTGGGAGAAAAGTCGTCTGAAGCGACTTATAGCTCGAGGGGATGTGTAGAGTTATGTCGAATTTTCGCGCTGCGAACAGCGTCGAGGATTTCTTCGTGTGTGATTGCGTACATTGCAACACTCCCTTTCGAGTTTTAGGTCCGAATTAATCATTTCTTAATTATGATTGTTACCATGTGGTGCTATCGCTTCTTCTACTTTTTTTATCATTATCTTGTCTTTTTAGGACCCAAAAGCTATTGTCTTAAGATAAGATGAGATAAACAGCCATTTCTTGAAGGACCTCCATGGTACCAGACCCTTTTGTCTGAGTGGAATTTCAACCGAGCGGCAAGTTGTGCCAACGGCGCCGCGAGTGCGACGTCGCAAAGTGGAAATTCGGCATAAGTGTACACATTCAGCTCGAGGTAGCAGAAATGCACTGCTGCGCTTACAGTGCAAACTTTTGAATTTAATGATGGCACATGCTGTGTGAAGAAGCAGAGTCTGATCTTTTCGCCTCAGTCCTAACTGTGAAGGCTCAAGGAAACTTTGTGAAAGCATGAAGACAAAATGTCATCCCAATGCGCACTTCTCAAGGTGCCAAAATGTTCGGAGACTCAAGCCCTGAAGATGATTTAGGTGAAGGTGGCTCTCAACTTGATATCGGCCGGCTAAGGTCGTTGGTGAGGTCTGGTTTACAAAAAAAAAAACCTTCGTGAGTCGGCGAATAGATTTCGTAAGTTATTTTCCACCGTCGCCAAGCGTGTGGACGTGAAGCATAGCGTGATGGTAACGCTTACACCGTGATCAACACCATTCCAAGCCTCACTTCTCACAAAAACTCCACGGCTGTAAGGCATTGCTCCATCTGGCGTACTTATCAGACCTGTCGTCAATGGATTACATATTTCACAGCACTTCGGGAGCTTTATCAAGAGCAAGGTGTTCAGACTGCTTTCAACGACTGCTGAAACTGCCTTAATGACTCCTTTGCTTCCACATGTTCACATTTCAACCGCAGGTATTCATGAACCTGTGCAATAGCAGTAAGTCTGAGTAGATGGTTCGAGGTGTGAACGTTCACAATTACGCGAAGAAGAACTCAGTCATTTGAACACAATCTGATTATTGAAAGCACCCTATCGTGCAAGAAATAAATTAAAATGTTTGCACATACTGCCATCCACAGCTATTGTACAAACTGATGCAGATATAATCACAGAAAGCTGCGAGCGAAATCAGCAACTACTCACCTGGGCGATGCGCATTCAAGAGCCTTTCGGAGCAAGACTTATTGTGTTACTTTCGTATGCAATAAATGGGATGCAATAATGCAATAGGACCATATGTAATAGATAACGCGCGTCGCAACAGACTACGCAGGTATCGCCGCAGAGATGAAAGCAAGCTCAGGTCGACGTCAGACTTCACGATTTTGCAATTTTGCGGTATCGCGACCCCGCATGCGAAGACGAACATTGCACATCTCAACGTCGTAGACTCAGGTGCGAAAATGCCAAACCGCATGAACACTAAATTGCTGCGAAATCGCAAAGTGGTGACGTAGACGCCGGCCTCAGAAATCTCCGACGGTGTGATCTCCTACACGCGCAAGCAATCGTGGAAGCACTTACTGCCGTGCGCACCTCATTGGATGGCTTACGAAGGAAGTTCTGACAATGAGGGTATTGAGAACTGGAAAATACTACAATGATTGCCTTACAGCCATGTTTGGTCCTCTCATTTCCAAAGTTTGTCCACTTACTTCCCTCCCTTCCCTCCCTTGTTTGAGTTTCTTCAAATATTCGGTCTTTGCTTCCGTTTCGTTTCTGGGCATTGCTCTGAAAAGGAAGGAAAAGCAGAAAAAGCTCACAAACGGGAAGGCAGCATACATTGTTGCGAATTAACTGAAAACTATGTTCAGTTTAACAGCACGGGACAGCCGTGTTGCCAACCCGATGCCAAACAGTGAATTTTCTCACAAAAAACCTCGGAAACTGTCCACAAATCGCGTGCCCTATGTTGAATTGAGAATTTCCACCAGATAAATCTCACAATCAGAGGGAGCCACATGTGAATCGTCGCGTCGTGCGGTTTCTAACCAAGAATATCTACAACTGCGTCCATTGGAGCATGCTTCATTCGATGAACGTGATGACATTCGCTGAAAACTGAATTAAAGAATTATTATACGATTTTTTATACGATTTATTACAACTGATTTATTATACGTTGCATGCATGAACCAATAGGAATTGAATCGAGACAGCTGCTTCTTTGAGGTATCAGGTTGTTGCAAAATGAATTTCGGTTTCAAGGTATGTATAAATAAGTAGATTTTTTACCCGGAACTATTCCATCCCAAGGAACGCCAGGCACACCATGTGGTGGGTTTTTTCTGCTATTTCAGAAACTTCTATGAATGTCGCTCTAAGTTTTCCAGCCGGCCTTTTCCAGGGCTGCGTATAATCATGAACCGACGCGACTATCGAGTCATCATGCTTTATGAGTTTATATTGGAACACTCCGCAGCGGAGGCAGCTCGTAATCTCAGCAGTGTTTTTGGGACGAATTGTCCTTGCGGAACAGTGGAGCTCTGGTTTAAAAAATTTGCTTCTGGCGATTTTGATCTCGAAGAGAAGTCGGGTCGCGGCCGCAGGTCATCGCTTAATGATCAAGATTTAAGGAGAGCCGTCGAAGCAAATCCGGAGACGAATACTCGTACGTTAGCAGAAGACCTAGGCGTACATTACTCTACAGTGGCCAGACATTTGCTGACAATCGGCAAGGTGAAGAAGATGTCGAAGTGGGTGCCTCATAACCTGACCGATGAGCAGCGTCTGGCACGTTTCGACACCTGCTCTAATCTCCTAGTTCGCCATAAAAATGAGCCATTTGTAAACCGTATTATAACTGTGGATGAAAATGAGTTCTTTATGATAACAGGAAGCGGGGATTAGTCTGGGTAGATAAAGATGGTCCTCCAAAAACTTTTCCTAAACCCGACCTTCACCCTAAAAAGGTTATGATTACTGTGTGGTGGTGTTGTAAAGGTGTAATCTGTTGTGTCTGCTCACTCCAGTGTTGATGATTGCTTTATTGTACTCCGGGAACACAGCACAACAAAAGTGTCGACCTTACTCGAGGTCTGCTTATATAGGGTGAGGAATGGCTGTTTACGATTACACTTATTATCAGTCCATTCCTATACACAAGACAGTTCATTCCTATACACAACACCTCCCCCAGTAGAAAAAGACTTTGTTTCTACTTCGTTACAAAACAAGTGGGTGCGTTACATCTCAACAAAACAACTAAACACGAGATATCCCATATCTTTCAACGGGTTCTCGTTCGTGTTGATCTCCTCAATGGTTGCGGGATTCTGGACTCGGTGTACGTTGTCGGTATCCACTTGTCCTCTTCTGTGCTTCCACATCCGCACTTTGGTCTTTTGAGCAGCTAGTACTTCTCTTTGCCTCAACATCTGCGATTTGCTCCTTTGCATTCTTTGTCGTCTTCTTCAGCTGGTCATCGCGATAATCGAACATGTCCAGTAGTGTGTCCAGAGTCAAACATCCGCTACTTGTGGATGTATCTGCATGACGACGTTTGAGTTGGTTCACATGTTTCTTGATAACTTTTCCATTTACGTCAACTTCGTAATTTACGGATCCTAGGCACCTCTTGATAGTGCCTTTCTTCCAGACGAAACGGGACGATTTCCACTGTTGAGCATACACTGCTTCTCCAACAACAAAATTTCTTTTAATGGCACCATGTTTTCTGTTGAACTGCTCTTTCATTTCCTCTCGCCTGTTTTTTACAAAATGATCGTCGGTACCTGCTGGCATTGGCATCAGCATGCTTAATCGAGTACAAGTTTTTCTTCCAAGAAATAGCTCTGCTGGAGCCTTTTCTTGTAGACTGCTATTTGGTGTGGTCCTGTAGGCTTGTAGAACAGTATTTAACACATCTTCGGACGGTCTTCCTTCCCCTCTGAGTTTGCTGATACCTCGTTCCAGACTAGCCCATTCGCTATGGTTCACTGGAGTGATTACACCCATCTTTTGGGTCTATTGAGTTCCACTTCGATGGATTCTCTGGCAGCGTAGGCAAAGGGGCGACTCAGACAGAATACGGGTTGGGCATCAGGTAGTATTGCGAGGTCAACTTTCTCTTTGCTACAAAGTCCAAGACCTTCGCTGAATACTTCAGGATACTTTCTCTTCAGCTCTTCCTCCACGTGAGAGCTGCTTTTCGTGTTAATCTCTGCAACCATCATTTTCATGTGATGAAGCATATCTTCATTATTTTGTATCCACTCAAGCCCCATTAACGAATTATGCTGTGTGACATAAGCGTATCCGACGCTTTTGATGCCTTTCATTTCGACTGTACACTTCAGTCTTCCTCGTATTTTCATACGATCACCACTAGCATTTTTCACAGTAACGTTTGTCTTCTCCAGTTGTGGAGATCCCATCTTCTTCCAGACATTTTCATTCAGTAGTGTCATGTCTGATCCTGTATCAAGTAGAAAGTCAACTGGCTGGTTGTTCACAACTGCTTTGATGTACATCCGTGCGGCATTAACGCTTGCAGACGCATTTGAAATCTTTGTAAAGGGAATATGTCTCCTGGAACGTTTCTTGGCATGTTTCGTTCTGTCGCTGTCATGATGACTCTTTTCAGAAGTCTTAGTATGCTTCGCTGTTTTCGCGTGATTCGCAACATCGCAAAATTTCTCTCGATGGCCACTCGTTCTGCACTTCTTGCAGAACCAAGGCTTCCTCCTGCACTGCTTAGCATAGTGATTTCCTTCGCAGTTCCAGCAATCAATGACTCTTTGATCTTCTTTCACTGTTGATTCAACGATCTTTGTACTTCCGGCGATAGTCTAACAATCCCTTTTGAGACTCAGGAAGTTCTCACATTCCCTGTGCAGTTCATGTAACGAAATTTTCCGACCTGCTTTGTACTCTCTGTCGAGTATAGCAATGAGTCGTTGCCGGATTTCTGCCTCTGTTTGTGACTTCAGCCCGAATATCCAAAGCAAGCACTTGATACCATCGGAATCTGAATCACGGAGTTTGGCTTTCTCGCAGAACTCGTTGACTCTACCTGTGTACGTGAGGTAATCCTCGTTTTCACTCTTCTCGAGCTTCAGGCATTGATACTTGGTAGTGAACTCGGACGCTTTGAAGTCGAATAAGTGCTTCAGATTGTCAACAGTGTCTTGATAACCGATGTCTGCTACATTCCGTGGCAGTACGTGTCGCTGATACTTCTCAAAAGTAACGTTATCAAGCTTCTCACAAAGAAGTCTCACCCTTGCCGATTCAGGAAGCTGTCGGGCATCTTCTGTGAACACTTCCCTGTACCGTGAGTACCATCTGGAGAATCCCATCTCCACGTCAGCAGCGAACACAAACTTCTCGATGCGGTTGCTCAGGGCGGCCATAACGTTCGGCGTTGAGACGTCTTCAGTCCTCACTCTGTCGCCAGCTCCATCTTCACGGTGCTGGAGCATCTGTACCAGCTCTCGATGTTGTCTTCTTTGTTCTTCCAGGATCTCTTTGAAGACTGCCATCAGCTGCGGTTGATCCATCTTCGGTATCCTGATCGCCAATTTGTTGTGTCTGCTCACTCCAGTGTTGATGACTGCTTTATTGTACTGCGGGAACACAGCACAACAAAAGTTTCGACCTTATTCGAGGTCTGCTTATATAGGGTGAGGAATGGCTGTTTACGATTACACTTATTATCAGTCCATTCCTATACACAAGACAGTTCATTCCTATATACAACATAATCCATTACAGTTTCTTGCAACCTGGTCAGCCAGTCACAGCAGAGTCTTACTGTTGTGATCTGAAGCAAATGTATAGAAAGTTGCAAAAATTGTGGCCGGCGGTGGTGAGTAGAGGAGAGCCGATCCTGTTGCAGGACAACGCAAGCCACAAACCTCACAAATCACTCGGCAAAAATTGACCCACTTGGGTATAGAAGTTCTCCCTCACCCAGCGTATTCTCCCGACCTTTCCCCAACAGAATATCACTTTTCCGAGCCCTCAATTCTCATCTGCGTCAGAAGCAATTTACTAATTTAGACGATGTTGAATGTGCCTTCCTTGACTTCGCTGATTCTCGTGATAGTAGTTTTTATAGGGAAGGCTTAGATTTATTGCCTGTTCGTTGGCAAAAGTGTGTAGATTCTGATGGTTTTTACTTCGATTAATAGAGCATCTTTTTCAGAAAATATCACCGCACGCAATTGTTTTTTTTTTTCATTGGCAGTGCTCCCGTAGTTCATTGAAGCGATAGATCAAATTACCGCTTTGAATATTTAACTGTTACATAGAGGAATTTTCGCGACCTTTTACTGTTTTTTCCTTCCCACAACTATCTTTTATACCGAAAAGAGCGCATTAATTTTGAAGAACAATATTGTTATTCGCACTTATTTGTATTCATATGCCAAGATATGATTAATATGTAGAAGTCGAAAATTCTCGAAAGGAAAGGTACGCTAGATTGAAAGAGAGAAAAAAATACAAATTTGACATCAGCTTATCGCGGCACTAACGTGCACAGTTTCCTCGTTAGCTCCATACCTCATTGTCAGGCGGTAAACGTTTAGAAAGACCAAGAAAGGTTCTCCTTGAAGAAGCGTCATTCCTTTCGCAGGCCTAGAGATTGGAACAATCTAAATTAACCGTGCCCTCTTCATGCATCTCACACCCAAGTTCTTCGAAGTTTCAAGAAAAGGTCACAAAATGTCGCAAAATTGTTCTGATTTTATTCGTGTTGTTCACGTGCACGTGCTAATATGTAAAAATAGTCCATGTTGCGCGAAATACTCCATATTCTGTGAAGATTCTATCGAATTAGAAGGTAGAACTTCCATCGTTTGTCGGTTCATCTCAGTGAGTCCTCGTTCATACTTTGCGCACCGACGCAGGAAGCGGCGGCTACGGCGTTGAAACCATATGCCCGCCGCCCACCACGGCGACACTTTAATGACGTGCTCCGCTTGTAAAACGCTCGACCTAACCACACTTCAGTATCGTATCGAAATCCCACGAAATCAATTTTGCATCTGGTATAGTTTGGCACAATGCGAATATCGAGGTTTTTCGCAGTGATTAGGTCGAGAGTCAGGGCGAGCGTCTTACAAGCGGAGCTCGCCACAGAGTGCCGCCGTGGTTTGCGGCGGGTACACGACTTAGACATCTTCGCTGCCGGTGCCCAAGTCAGTGCGCAAAGTAGGAACGGGGGGGGGGGCGAGAGCCCGCGCGAATGTGGCTACAGTTTGGAACTACACGATCACACCAAAATTTGAATCTCTCTACGGGCTCCCTTGAACCTTCGCCAGCCGTAATGTTTGCCTCACTTGAATGGTTATAGAGCGCATCGCAACAGTGCTGGCGTTGCCGGCTGCGGTGCCACGAAGTATGAAGACGACCCAACAGTAGTAGTCTCAAAACGTTGTCTACAAATGACTTAATTCGTTTCAAAATGGAAACCGTCAAAGTCGTCATCCCGGTGCCTACATCCGAATAGTGAGTCACCTTGATTTGATTAGCTCCCCATACAATAGAAAATGAAGAAGATAATTTATTATGAGTAGACCGATGAAGAACAGAAAGAAATAATTGTAAGCATATTTTCGAAAATCAATAGAAATATTGATTTTGGAAAATATCCATTTCGTTTGCAGCTGATTTTCGCCGCAGCGCGCGAAGTGAATGTTGTTTCGAATCAACAGAAATAAGTGTAGTTCAAAAGAGTAAAGATAGATAGTTGTCAGGATCCTAAATAATCGAATAAGCTGCGCCCGAAAATGAAAGTGAAAATTTGAGCTCTGTAATAAATATAACAAAGATTATATTATGCATTATATGTATAGAGATGGTACAATCGGGGTTAATGGCTTGCAGGATCGGCTCCATTGTAGGTTGAGCAAAATCTCTACTTCCACGGTGGTGTCAGACCTCTGAATTCACTAAAATGCCAATAGGAGAATAAACCTCCCTTCATAAACGATTTGCGCTAAGACTGTAGCATGCCGCGCTACCCCACGAAACCGGCATTCTTTATTCAATCGTGAGCCACATTGTGCCCAGAAAACTGAATATGGTCGAGAAAGTGTAGGTTCGGGAGCACTATCTTGTGACTGAAGCCCAAAGTCAGCATCGACTTGATACCTGTAGCAGCCTGTACTCCGCCACCGCCATCAACTCCGTACATGAAGCCCAAAGTGCACAACTTTCGGCTTGGAACAATGCCGAAGACGAATCCCTGCGTAGGCATAAGGGCAGCTGCGTGGATCAAGACGGTTCTCATCATGGCAATGATATATCAACAAATGGATATCAACAGACAACTGTAAAAAGGCAGTGACCGTCAGTGACAATGCCAGACACCATTTGGCCCATGTTGTATGGCGGTACTTCGACAAAAATGTGTATTTGAACTTAGATTCTGCAACCGCTCCAAATACCTCTAGCAGTGCGAGTTCAGCTGTTATGGTCAGTTGAAAACACGCACAGTAGCAAGCGCCACGATAATCCGTCGATCGTCGAAGCGGACTTCACAGAATTTTACTGACTCTTGTTTAAAGGCAGCATGAGGGAACGGACGAAAAGTAAAAGAAGTAATGAAAATGAATGTCGAAGTGAATGTTAATGCGATGGTGAAAAAAACGGAAGGAAAGTGCCAAACACCCAGGGAATAGGAGCCCCTCCCCACAGTTGATCCTCGACGCGGACGACCTTTCCCTCAAAAGGCGTGTAGTGCAAACGAGATTTCCATTGACATGTTGTCGAGAAACACAAGGGAATGTTTGGAGATACGACAGCGTCTGTTTGTTGAAGTGAGCTTTTGGCTAAAATGCTAAAACGCGCCGCGATACCTTCGATCCTGCCGTCTATCCTTGGCCGCTCCCATCGTAGCCAACCAGGAAGCACGTCGTCTGGAGTCACCCGAGGCGTCAGCTGCTATCCGTTGCGCCGTTTCTACAGCTCGGAGGCGCGCTTCGTCACAGATAGCTTGCCACAGATAGCCTTCTGACAAGGGAAGGACCCCAGGTCGAAGTGGCCATTCGGAATGGGATACATGGTCCGACGCATTTTCGGACGCTGATCCCGAATCTGTATTCGAAATTTGCAGAACGATTCTCTAAGCAAAGTTATGGAGGTTTTTCTGTGGCGAGGCACTATTTTATTAGCACGGTCGCTTGCTTAGCAAACAACGACCTCAGTGGCTCACCGGTAGTGTTCCAGGTCTGCAGGACAGGGTTGGTGAGTTGCTCCCCGGCGGTGCGGGCTTTTTTTGTATTTTGTGTTTGATTGTCAGTAAGCTCTTTCCTTCCACTTCTGGACACTTCCTTGTACTGGAACCTATCGCACCCATCACTCTGCCATTTTATTTATAACTACTAACACTACTCACAAGGGAAGGATACCAAGTCGAAGAGAATCCCGCACCACACGAATTAGGCGTTTTTGCCTGAAAAGATTATGTAATTCGTGCACAGGGGGTCGAATTATATGATATTCGGGCACAGGAGGTCGAATTACCCCTCTGTGCAAATTTTCAACCAAATCCAGTTTTTGGTCCAACTTCGGAAAATTGGGGGTGGCCAGGTTATAAAGTGGTAGATTTTGAATTTTCTTCTACAGAAAACCCTGCAACCTGAACAAGATAGCCTACACATACCTTTTACACTTGCCCATCGCACTAAATGTACGAAACAAGCGTCAATTAGGAGCATTTCCTAGGCAAGGGTCAACGACTTCTCCTTTTTTCAATGTGCTGCCACCCAATAGCCCGTGATTTTTCCGAAATTTGGTCAATTTCTCGAATTGGCTAAAAACTTGTCCCTTGAGGTTATTTGACTCCCTGAACATAAAAATCGCCCTGGTTTTGCGCAAGAACGTCTGGCTCGCGTGCTATGGGCTTCCAGACCTACCACATAATAGTACTGTTTTTTCAAAAAACCTCCATAACTCCACTCAGAGAATCGTTCTGCAAATTTCGAATACAGATTCGAGATTAGCGTCCGAAAATACGTCGGACCATAGGTATTCCATTCCGAATGGCCACTTCGACCTGAGGTCTTCCCTCGTGAGACCTACAATTTCCATGTAAGTGACTTCTTTCAGGGATTTCTCAATAAACCCCAATACTGACTTTTATTCAAAATCACAGCGCTATCTGAATACGCTCTCACCTATTGTATTATAGAATGACTTGAGGTGGATAGCCGATATACAATAGGCACAGACAAATATGATGCCAATTCACCAGCCCCGTGGTGGAAGCAAGATCAAGGGTTGCGTGGAGTAGATTCTTTTCGATAAATACGGCCACCTCCCAAACCAACCACTCCTCCTTCCAGGACTTGTGTTGCTGGTGTCTATCTCCCCAAAAAATGACGAGTAGTCGTCAATCGATAACCATGGTATTGCTACCTAACACAAAGGAGCATACTTATTGTTTAACGATCTTTTGAGAGTCAGACCGCTTTCAAACTTTGCGGCACAGGCGTCGACGGTGCAATCAACGCCGGTACGGGCGCACGGAGTGCCCGCTGCCGGCACCGATGCAACGCGCTCTATTTATTACGTTTGACCGAACCATACCACAGTACGTATGTATATGATCTTGGCAGGAGCCCGCGCGAATTTTGTCACACTTTGGGACAGTGCCAAGATTCTGGCCATGATTCGAATCTCGCCGCAGATTCGCGCGATCTCCGCCGCGATCATTTATCTGAAGTATGGGTCGCTCCAGCGTTGTAAATAGTCAGATCAATGGTGCGTTGAGTAAATTCTTCTAATATCGGCGTCGCAGTAGTGCCGGTGTTGCTGGCAATCGAGTGCCCGCCGCTGGCACTGTTGCGATGCCGATATGCCCACTTCGATGGCCTCCGTCGGCGGTGGTACCGCAAAGTATGAAAGCGACTTTGGAGTGGTCGAAAGCACTACTCGGAAAACTTTTAAATGACCCCCTTTTCCAAGCCAAAATCAACCCCATGAGGCTACTTCATCCCATGGCTGATCGTGCGTGGGAGGCTTTATGGTCCAGGTGACCACAGATTAAAAGACTGATTTCATCTCCGGACCGTGCAGGAGCAGTCCCACTTTTTTCTCCACCTTATTATACAGTCCATTTCACAGCGCTAGATAGGGCGTGACGGTAGCGGGAGTGAGAGTGTATGGCGGGATGAGAGAGTTTGATACACTCTCACCCAAGTCCGTAGGCCACGCCCTATCAAGGGCCCCGAAATGGACTATAGGTATGTCAACACACAAAATAAGGTTTATATTGATACAACTGCATTTTATCGTGTGAGAGTGTATGGCGGGATGAGAGAGTTTGATACACTCTCACCTGAGTCCGTAGGCCACGCCCTATCAAGCGCTCCGAATTGGACTATGAGTACATATGTCAACAATACAAAATAAAGTTTATATTAATGCAACTGCATTTTATCGTAACGCAGTAATGCAACATTTTGCTTCCGTGTTATCGGATTCTGAATTAAGCAGGGAAAGTATTCAAGCGTAGAGCAAATGCATGTCAGGAATTGGTTAGCCCACCCGGGAGCAGAAATTGCTGGTGGGCCGGAGGGACACGTGCGTGCTTTGGTGCTTGCCGATGCACGTCAGCAACTGGTTACTGCGTACTTTTTGTTGACGACGCCACGTTGACGCCACAAAAAACGCTATAGATCATGGGAAATCGAGCAATTCATTAACCATGACCCAAAACAAGAAGCCATTTTTAAAAAACAGCGATCCGTACTTACCTCTGAAAACGCCCGAGTGATACCCACCCCCTGGTAGATCAAACGATGAATCTAGCATCAATATAAACACAATTCTGCGCATTGTTTACCGGTCACTGGAGCTAACCCACACCGTTCCACCAGTGGGAACTAAACGAGTTCGGAGGAAAAAACGGCGTCAGACGGCAGAAGTGCAGAAATCTACTCTGCGTCTCGGCGTCTGTCAGACTATTCCCACGCTCCACTATCCCCATCCCGTAGCCCTGAATGCCTCGCTTGGGCTTATTGGCGTGGCTATGACACCGATCATTCCAACAGCCACAATCCCGCAACCTCGCACTAAAGAACGAGCACATGTACGACCGTACCTCCCCGGACTGGCAGGAAATCCTCCTAGGACCACCCAGGTGCTGGCCGACAGTCACCCAATTGTGCTCATACATCACCCTCATGAGACCAAGTGCTGTCGACCACCGTATCTGGACACACGGGGTTTTCGAACTCGCCACCAAGATATCGATTGGAGACAAAGAGGGCGCCAAAGAAGCCAGCGTAGCCGGCGAGACAGCGTGCGGCCGGTGGAGACAGGGAGACAGCGTGGGAACGGGTGGAGACGCAGACACAGCGAGATAGTATGGGCCTGGATGAGAGCGGAGAACAGTGGGGATTGTGTGAACCGAGGACGTCAGTGAGCAACGAGAGAAACGTTATCGTGTTAGAGACACGAGAGTAGCTGGCGCTCACGAGACAACACACAGCCGATGGAGGGCGCAGACAGGCGTCGTGGTGGCGATGGTGGAGTCCTGGCGGCGGTTGCGGAGAGTTACGCCTTCAGCTGATGTGTGCCATCATTTCTTTGCCAATGTGACGTCATACACCAATAAATCAATACCGATCGATCGGCTTCTGCTAGTGTCGGGTCTGTGCTGTTTTCCGGTAAATTCCGCTTTTTTCTTCAGAAGTTTGGAAATTCCTTGTTTTTCTGTGGTTTTTGTTTCTTTCCTTACCGTCGTTGTCTCATATTTCTTCTTGCGTAGCGTTTCATTTCGATAGGAATGAAATGAGTATTTTTATGAACGTGGGGATTGGGGTACAAGTGATTCAGGTGCTCCGTAGCCCCCACGTTTGCTACAGCAGAGTAAAATCCACACTTCTGCTTAACAATCACGTTATAATTTTTTAATTCTATGTTCACCTTTATTTGTGGATTTAAATGCTCTGTTATCAAGTGCCCCTCTCCCCCAAATGTGTTCAGCGGCGGGATTTGAAGTCATTCTATGGGTGTTCTCTAAACGGGGGAACTCTTGGAGTTCATGACATATGTTCTTTGATGTATTCCAAATCACTTATCGTTGCTGTTTTCCGCAGTTCTCTCTAATTTGCTGGCCATTTGGAAGTGTTTTCAATAATTCCCAATATAACTTAGTCATCTATAAAAGGAGGCCTCCTTTTCTCATGTTCATTTCTTCTTTTCTTCATCTTCTCCTACTTTTTCAATAACTGCCGTTGCGCATTTTGTCTTTGCCTATATGCGAATTAATGGAATCAAGTATTTCTGCTATCCTCACTCTCCCGTTGTGAATAGCCAACGTTCGTTCAGCAAATGTGTTTTGAGGTCGCGGTCAAGAAATATGCGTATTAGGCGGAGCCGTGGCCTCTTGGCGACGAAAGCCCTGCTAAATATCTCCGAATGCATTTCTTCTGAAGATAATTATTAGGTGGTGTACTAACGATGAAGCGAAGGAGCGGAGGGGGGGGGGTTACTTCAGTGTTCGCGCGTCATGCACTATTTTTGCCTAAACTCCAGGGGAGGCAAGAGCCCTCCACCCTTCCACAAAAGCCCAGGCAAAAACATACGTTTTAGTGTGGATATGGACATTCATTTTGTCGACATTCTTTCTGATACTCTCCTCACTTGGATAACAGTAATTAAAACTATAGAAATCCGGTCAATTATCTGAGTTTACTTGAATATCCTGCAGAAGTGGTTCTCGAACATCAGTGTAGCGCATTTCGTATTTGCGGGAACGTCTTCTTTTAGTGGGTCCTGTTTGTTTGTTCGTTCGCTGTTCGGGTCAGTGTGAAAAAGAAGGTGCATCGTATGTTGTAACGCACTTACCGTATTGCACCAGTTCAAGGGATATGCACTCTTGCTGCAATCGTAGAGTGGAGGGAGCCTCTGCATGGGTGAGGCAATTCCTTATGAAACGAAGGGGGTCTTACGTGAGAAGAAATGTTAATAAGCGATGCCTTCTCTTCTTTGAATTCGATCGTGTCGTTCAGTATGCTTTTAAAATTGTATCATATGACATACTTGAAGGAGTGTGCGATGCGCATGGCCCCGCAGATAGGTATTGAGATGTGGTATTTGTTCTGGATCACCGAATTGAAGCTTGAATTCATCGGGGTGACACTTTACGTTCATCAGAGGAAGTTTGTAGTCATAACTTGCCCGTTCTGGTTTACGTGACTGGAGTCACGTCGACAGATTAGTCCTGTAATGAGAGTCCAAAGTAGTCTCATCTATCTCCATCTACTCTCGGAAGGCAAACAGCTCTCCAGCATTGCCTTCAACTGGCTCCTGATGTCGGACAGCGGTGGTTACGGGAAGTAAGCAATAGTAATGTTATGCGGCAGTAATTACCACCCTGTGCTTGGTGTGTGGTGAATGCACCTATTCTCTTTCGAATTCATAGCACCACAGTTTTACGAGCCGTTTCAAGTCATGCTTCATCAGAATTTATAACCTTTGCTTGACTAAGTCTGCATCTGTCAAATCGCCATGGTCACGGCTTAAGCATAGGGCTTGCGAAGGATGAGCTAAAATCTCTTACAGTTGTAAGTTCCATGTGTACCCGGAGACCATCAGTCGCGAACAAACTTTGAAGTCGTACAATTAGCTATTATCTGCTCTTCTAAATGAGCTATTACAATCAGCTCATTTAGAAGAGCAGCGAAACACATCAAGGGGAAAGCCTTATATGGGCAGGAAGAGAAGTGCTTAGGACTGAGACGCGGATTAGGCTTATTAGTGAACGCAATCAAAGAATATAATTCTCTAGCGGAAATTTCATGAAGGAAATGCTTTGACAGGTAGTGGGCGCGGCGGTTTGTCGGTTGAAAGGAACGAAACAGGCTGGCTACTGCACTTAGCGGTTGACTGTGTTTTGTAGTGCTCAGTTGGAAGACCACTTGACTGCTCAGATGTGAGTATACACCAGAGATATCGCAGTAGCAATTATAGTAAGGGAACGCATATCGAAGGAAGAAAAGGCGTCAAATCTCCGTGGGTTCTTTGTTTTTATCCTGACGATGGAGCCATTTGTTATGGCAACATTCACTGGCGATTTCAGATCCTCCTTCAGCGCCCTCTAACGATGACACGCATTTCGTAACGCTTTCCACGTATAAAATTATTGAACTAGAACAGAAGTTCAAGTATCGAGATACCTGCATGTCAGTTAAGGTTACTTTACCGTTGAGAAGGACCTAATTGTCTTTTGTACCCACTTTTTTCCTTGTATTCCTGATTTATGTGGGAACAGGCGTCAAGAAAAGAAACCAGAAAGTCGCATCGCAGGTGTCCTGGATAGAAGCTGCTGTAATCTCTGAATATTAGCTAAACCTCTTAACATGGCGTAAGTTCAGTTCGAGAGGGGAGAACTCAAAGATCGTAGAGCCCATGCTCCTAAATTTGATCCAGAGGCGAATTGAACGGGAAGAGTTTTCGATTGGGCGCCACGGTGCTCCATATGACACCGTACCGTAAATCGTACAGAAATCGCTCAAAATCGGAGAAAGCGAAATCGAAATCGACCGAGGAATCTTCAGAAACTGTGCGTGCCACCGCCAAAGTGGAAAAACTACTTTGTGCTGATGTTTTAGCAAAATGCGGCGATACAGTAAGGTTCTGCGTGAATACCCGTGACAGGAACCAAAATAAATAATCTGTAGAAGTCAGCGCTTCGTTTCGACTTGTGCGCCACAGTCACTTTGTCACCGTATTTCCTGACGTACTCTCTGTGAGCAATATCTTGGATTGTGATGGGCCATGTGCAAATTGTGGTTGCCTAACCTTCCTCGGATCGAGCTGATCCGTTCGTCTGAACTACGACTCGAAAACGCACATTCACCGCCAGTATCTCCAGGTGTTTCCTCAGATATTTAGGATCCGTACATGGGATCATAAACCTTGGCCACGTCACAATTAACGATCGATCTTTCCTCGGATCGAGCTGATCCGTTCGTCTGGAGTTTTGCCGAGCTAACGGCAGGTGAGTAGGTCGGTCTTTCTCGGAATCGAGAGGGGAGTTTCCTAATGCGTGAACGGCTTGGTGATGGATCCTACGTGGTAGGGGTTCCCGTAACTCACGAGGTCGTGCGACGCGAACCTCGTTCCCTTCACTTGGTGAAGAGTGGATTTTCCCCTACGTGGAAAGAGGAAGTGCTGTAGTTTGCAAGATGACTACAGATGCACATTGGACGCGGTGGTCATCCCTTTTGGTTTCCAAAGGAAGTGGATGCAGTGAGCGATTCCAGTCGAGATTGGCTCTCTGCTCCAAGATGGCAGGTGATTCGATGACTAAAACCCTTAATACCCATTTCACTGCTTGGTTTATTCTAGAATCTAGTGATGTAGATTCTAGTACTTCTACGTATTGTTTGGCATATTGCCTTGTAGCATTGCTGCATATATTCGCTCGAATGGGTTAATTACTTGGTGCTGTGTTATGTAATAAAAAGTACAGACATCAGTTATGTAGCACCCACGGCTGATCACGAATCGTGGATCAAGTGGCTGTCTAGGTCTTCGGGTTCCAAACCCGAATTTCCCCCAGCTCCTGTTCGGACACAGTTGTAACAGCTCACCCGTCGTACCAGTGGAGAACAGCTCTGCCCTATTGTTATCTTTTTTAGTAAATACTGACTAAAAGGAATCTCATAATTTGACTGCATCATTGTAACGCGAGCACTGCATCGCTCCATTGTATGAGAAGGGTGTGCTGCGTTCTAGCTGTTGTTTACCATCACCAGTACTCAGTGTGATCATTGGTCACCGTGCACCTACTATGCACCCCAGAAATGCCGCTCACAACAATCTTCCACCCTTCACCTTCATTATGCGATAGGTTCCATTGAAAATTTTCCATAGCTTTTGGTTCGAGTGTGGAGGCGTGCAGTATAGAGTGAATATATCAGAAGCTCATAGCTTTTGCGCATTTTATCCATAGGGGGTGTGCACATAATTCATAGGTTTTACATAGTAAACGAACACGGGAATGAGTAGTAGGCTCGAGTCAGGAGGCGTGCAGGATAGTAGAGTGAGTATATCAGCTGGAGAGACAAGTGAGACCGAACAGACGTTCCACATGTTACCGTGAGAGTTTCCCAGTACGTGGAACATGGCCGGGGTGGTGAAGAAAGACCCACAAACAAAGAATGAATGCAGGTTGAGCGGGTGAGACGCAGGTGTGTTTACAGAGGTGTGGTTACTGTAGAAAAATTTAGCTTGTTATCTTAGCGAGGATTGTGGGAATAAAAGGGAAGGACGGAACTTACGATGGAATCAAGCACGTACGGGGGCATCCAGAAGGGGTAGTCCCATGGGCAGCATGCGGGAAAAGAAGAAGGTCACAGCGTCGATCTCAGCTTTTCACTGTTGAGTTTGAGCTACCATCGCTGGGAGCGACGCTTTCAGGGACGCAAGAGAAGTGTAACGAGGTTTGCAACTGCAAAAGACTGATGTCTGTTGAGACTGTCTTTGTTCGCCATCGATCCCAAACGAAATATGAGAGCGAAGGTTGAAGATATCTGTCTGTGGTTGGGAAAAGAGGGATGTTCTAGGAAAAACAGGACAATAGCAAAAATCGAACAAAAAACAAGTGGCGAAGATATAATGAGTCAAAACGTGCTATCCAAACTTATCCTAAATTCTTGTTTTTTGGAAACTTACGTTCAGTCAGTGGCTGATGAGAGAGTAATGTCACAGCGAGCAATCTGCAGATGCGGTGCGCAATGTTTTTATTTCCACGTGATCTTGCAGCTTTTGACGTATACCATGGTTTCATGTAAGGAGAGGGCCAGATTCATGACCAGCTTATGAGCGAACGCGAATGCTTTTCCATCATTAGTATTCAAGAAATTGAGCTGACATAGCCATTTTTGGAAGAATGGTTTTGGGAGCTTGCCATAACCGAGGCTCATATAGTTAATTTTATAGTAAATGAGAATAGTAAGGCTCCAGATCGCATATTCGGAAGGCTGGGCTTCAAAATCATGATGGTATACTTCAAGGCGTGTTGGTGACGATCATTCTGACCAAGCTCCTGAGGGTTATTGCGAACAAGAATGCCAATTAGAATTTTTTAATTGTGCAACTATTCAAAATATGCCGTCTGGAACTGAATGCAATGTTATGGTCGCGTGCGAAGTTTCAAATTTCGGATTTTGTCAAGTTCGTCTAATGGAGTTGTCATGTCTCAGATCGCTTTTTATGACCTATCCGCATAAACAATATCTGTTAAATTTCGTCCTTGAAGCGATTGTGGTAGTCGATTTTAAAGGCACGTATTTCACTGCTTTCTTTTTTGAAAAATTATCTTAAAAATCAGAAATGAGGAACTGCTTCACTGTTCAACTCTTCTAATTCTCAGGGTTGGAGCAGATAATGAAAACCGGTATAAATTTGGGGGGAAAGCAAAGGAGCGAAGATAAAGGAGTTTGATCGTGTTCGTCGTTGTTGGAATGCGCCACACTAATGAAATCATTCAAAAATCGACTCACTGTTTTAAACATGCATATCTTCTGAACATTCTTGATAATAAGGGCAATGAGCGGAATTCAGTCCGTTGTAGGTTCCAAATTGAATTATGCAGTTGCTGATTGTTTTTTGAAGACCGCAGGTGGCTAGAACTGACAAGCATTGTTAAGCATCCTCTGTCAGTAATTTCTACTCCTCCTATAGCTTTTAGCTTGTTTTTCATTAGATGTGAAGAGAACTGCTTCGAGTTTGTTGCTTCCAACTATCACTAATTATTGTTTAGTAGTTTCTTGGAGTAGTCCGACATGGGGTACCACCAGCTTCAAATGCCATCAATTTAGAAAACTGTTGTTAGATACTAATTAGGAGTAGCGATCTTTTAAGGTATTTAAAGTTCAAAATTGTCTTGTACTCTGATTCTTTACCTCGAAAGTCATGGAAATTTTCGGCGAACTTAGCTCTGGGCCAGAGCCACCGCTCCTTTTCGTGCATTTTATGAATCACCTGTTCAGACCCACCAAGCACTCTATCTTAGAGCTATATTTGACTTTCAGTCTTATCTGGGAAAATGACGTATGCGCAAACTGACCGCTCCGCAATATTTATCGAGGTTCTATAAAAGCGTTTGGAAGCAGGCTCAGGGCTCCGTCTGCGATTCTTCGACGGAAGTTCCCGGGTTGGAAGGGTTCGTATTCGGGGTCGAGTGGGGTCGTGTTTTCAAAATTTTTATCGACAAATTCTCGACACCCAGTCTTCCTTGGGAAGGTTCATCCACCGTAGAGGAAACGTTGGACCGGTAGTCGGTCTTTAAAACAAGGAGATTGTCGGACGGAAAGTTGAGATGAGGGATCGTATTTTAGATGTAATTCCGAGGTGGGTCGTATCGGAGACCCCTTTTTGGAGGTCGCAATTTTCGAAGAATTTTCTCGACGCTAGACCTGATCCTCTTGACTTTTGGCAGCTTTTGTGTTCATTATGCATAGTGTGTCGATGCTGAATCAATCAACGAAATCACTCGATCCACCTTACTAGTTTCTTTGTGGTTTATCTCCATTCCTGAATTTTTCAAAAGTTCCATTTCATATCATCTCTCAGAGTTTGACAGTTTTTCCGCGATTCATTTGAAGCGGTATGGTGTACGAAGTGCTCATGGTGAGCGAAGGTGCTGTCTCTGTATTCTCACGATTTTTCTCTTTTGATAGAGTCTTTCTGTACTGGTGTCACGATCGTGTCTCGCTATTTGAAAATGAATGAAATATTCGTTTAGTTACGCTTGGCTCAGTGACTTAAAATCTAATTTATTTGTTTTAGTGTTGCATGTCAACGGATCATATTCCTCAGGAAAGACTTTCAGTGAGTATGCTTGTGCTTGCACATAAAGTGCCCTTCATCTTCTTTGAATCTCCTTAACACATTGAGAATCCACCACGCCTTCGGCGCTTTCCCATCTGTAATAGTCCAGTTCGCGTTGACGATCTCTTCTTACGGTGCAATAGCATTGCTGGTAAACGCGAGCGATGTGCGCAGTCATCCTACCGCTGATAATTAGAAGAAGGCTTGAAGTAGTAATGACATTATGAAGGGAAGCTCCGGAGCTCGTATGAGACACGTTCTGAGTCACTGCAGCCGTTTCTCGGCACCTATAGAGAGCGTGCACGCCTAGATCCTCTCTTTATGAGCAGGACCCATTGCATCATTGCAGTCAGGGAATCTTGGCATGCTATGCACCAAATGACGCCCATGTTCAGTGAGTGATGTTTGATGACGAAGCGTGTGTAAATGTTGTGATGTTACGGTTAGTTCAGTCGTATTATTAGTACACCAGAACATGCCCCCCCTTTTCCTTTCTGATACCACATGCCGGTATGAGCGTAAATTAGATGAGGGAGGGTCACGAAGCTGATAGTTCTGTCATAGGGCTCAAAGTAACACGAATGTTTTGTGTCTCAAGGATTTTCTTTTCTGCATAACGCCTGATTGTAATGAAGTGGTGCTTGTGAGCTTTTCGCTGTGCGTTTCTCATCTAAACATGGCTGGAGGTAGTTTGCACAGGGTGTATGATTAGGACAGAAAAATCACGTCATCGCATCACGCGCCGCACGCGGCCACGCGAATTTTCTGTCCTTATGGCACACACCCATTTGCACTTGCCAGAATGGTGAAGCTATCTCACGAGGGAAATAAGCAGGTTTCAAAAGTAATAAAAACAGTGCCAGAAACTGTTTATGAGGACACGGTTGATTTGCGCTATTCAGAGGGCGCACACTTAGATTCTGCTCGGATCGTACTTATGGGTTTTTCATAAATTCCTTTACTCCGTTTTGTGACCTTTTTTTGCTTCGTTCCTTCGACGACAGAGTTTCATGAAACAATATATCCGCAAAAAAAAGACGAAGACTCTCGTACATCCCCTTGCGGCTATATTCTGTTGGCCTTTGCCCAGGCTTAGGCATAACACTGGGGAAACTTTAGAGGAGTACAACCTTCCGGTCTCCACTCCACCTAGTCAGTACATCCAAGATGCCTCCCTAGTAACAGTCGGCAGTGGTAGTTTGGGGTACTTCTGTTTTAGTTCGGCATGGTTATGGGTTAGCGACCTTTTCTTATGGAGCGTCATCGGTCCAAAAATCACTCGGAAGCGGTAGTCTTTGAGAATACTCGAAATTTTGCTCAGAATATCACCTTCTGAGGATTCGTCGATCTATGCCTACCCTGTATCAGCCCAGTTTATGCACACTGTCATTTGAAAGGCCGGCATTCCTCCGAGGCCCGGTACTTCTGCAAAAAATCATATACGAGGACCAATATGAGAGCCCAGTAGGTGATCAGGGAAGGATGAGTGTAAGGACAAGGTTGTGCTGTTCGGGGGGGGGGGGACTTTTTTCATTAGTTCTGATCTTCCTCAATAATGAGAAAATAGGGTGTCCTTTTGGATTCTTTCCAAGAGCTGTTCAAGGTTTTCGTATCTGTCGTCGAATTATAACGCACGTTAATGTAGCCATTAGATATAATAAAACGCAGAAAGGAATTCTGTGCATTCATATGTCCAGGTTCTGCTGCGTCCTAGGAGCTGAAACCATGAACCCTACCTAAAGAGCAGATAACGAAGTTTTCGCCTCCTATTGCAAGCGCAGAGGTAAGTTGGCCACCTGTAGTGCCGTGTTGCCGAGTTGGAATCCGTAAAAATTGGATCAGACACTAAAATTTTATCATGAAAGACCTAATAACTCTCTGACCTTGATGGTAAAAAAAGGAAAGTTTCCATGTCCTGTAATACGTATTATATTGTAGACTCCCAAACTTAAAGGAACCGGAAGGGGAACGAAAGAGAAAAATACAAAGAAATGAGCATTTTGTAACGAACGCAGAAGGTTAGAAGCGATAATCGGTGAAAAAAAACCCGAATTCAAAAGTGCATCGCTGCGGTGTGTATTCGCGCCTCATTCGCACCATCGCACTGACTTTCCGAGTTGCCCGTTGTAGGAGACGGGCCGCGGTCCAACATTAGTTGTAGCACCTGACTCGCAGCGCAGTAGAGTGGCCATTCCCAACTACATTAGCATTCATGTAAGTACATCTAGAAACAATATAAGAAAGAACAACGGAAAAAGTAAAAGGAAAAGACAAATCTATAATAGAAACATCTTCCCTTGGCACATGCCAAGGCGTCAAATTGGCGAGTTTGTGTAATGGCGGCCACTTTAACTCATCCACACTACGTCTGTTCTACCGTAAGCCAAAATTACCCCCTTCCGGTGTCTTTAAAGGAACCGGAAGGGGGTCCGAAACAAGAGAAACATACAAAGAAATGAGCATTTCGTAACGAACGCAGAAGGTTAGAAGCGATAATCGGTGAAAAAACCCGAACTCAAAAGTGCATCGCTGCGGTGTGTATTCGCGCCTCATTCGCATCATCGCACTGGCGTTCCGAGTTGTCCGCTGTAGGAGACGGCCGCGGGCCAACTTTAGTTGTAGCACCTGACTCCCAGCGTAGTGGAGCGGCCATTCCCAACTACATTAACATTCATGTAAGTACATCTAGAAACAATATAAGAAAGAACAAAAGGGAAGGTAAAAGGAATGAACAACTTTATAATGGAAACATCTTCTCTTGGCACCATGCCAAGGCGTCAAATTGGCGAGTTTGTGCAATGGCGGCCACTTGAACTCGTCCACACTACGTCTGTTCTACCGTAAGCCAAAATTACTCCCTTACGGTGTCTTTAAGTGGAAACGAGTGAGTACGGGTGTATGTCGTTTGGCGCGGTCCTTGCAGCTAATCTGCCATTGGGGCGCATGGGCCGTCTGGACTCTACCAGATTTACCTAAGCCCTTTTAGGGGAGGAGCTTTGGCAGTGCCCCATTGGCAAATTAGCTCCAAGGGGCCGCGCCAAACGACCGTCTCCCGTGAGTACTCCAAATATGTAGTGTGAAGAGCACGCCACGTTACAGTGTGCTTCCGCTAAGTGAATGCAAAGATTGCAAAGTTCGCAGGAATTAATTATTATACATTTCATTTTAGCAGAAAAATTGCATTTTTTGTGTGTGTCTTACTTCGAGCACGTTCTTCAACATGACCACATCTTCACTCCCCAATATTTATAACAGGTCCCATAATAGTCATTTCTACTGAGTCAAGGGTTTCCTCTTTTCTAGACCGCTTTTAGAAAAAAAAGATAATGTGAACTTGATCATCGACCTCATGGTCAGGGTTGTTTTCATTGTCAAGTATATCCTCGTAAAATCCGAGTAACGAGTCCTGGGTGAAATCGCTTTTCTGTTCTTAGAAATTCTGAGTTCACTGCCTTTGAAGTAGTTGTTCAGGTTTGAATTTAAGTAGCTGCGGTTTCTTGGCGCCTTCGATTCCTTCGAGAATAACTCGGTGATTTCGTGTTAGGAAAGGTACAGTAAGCCATGAAACGACGACTATGTAGTAGTATATCTATCTGGTGGAGGTGGTGGACAATATATTATCTTTTTATAAATGAGTTGTAGGGAGAGATCAGTCACGTCAGTCTTCTTGCTAAAGCATTACGTAACATTGCCTTCGTAACTACCTGATATAATTGATTTAAGGGCACCTACATTGATGGGCTCTATATCCCTTGACTAATAGTCTTACACTGGATGACTCTTGTGGTGAATAGGCCTGCAACAGCTCAAGAGACTCTTCTCGAATTTCTAATATGGCATCTCCACATTTTATACAATAATTTTGCCAATCAGCTCCCTTAACAACCCATCAAGTACTTGCAGTTTCTGAGAACCTTCGATTTCTTCGAGAATAACTCGGTGATTCAGTGTTAGAAAGGGTACAATAACCACTGAAACGACGACGAGTAGTATATCTGTCTGATGGAGATGGTGAGCAATATATGATTTTTTTGATAAATAGTTGTCGGGAGAGGTCAGTTATGACTGTCGGAAAAATCTTGATACGCAGAACATATGCGGATCCTAAATTTTTTTTTTTCCGTGTGGGCACCACCAACGGTAATTTAACCGGCTGTCGATAACAAATGTAGAAGTGTGAGTTGTGTTCAGTGGAAAAAAAAACGGAATTTAACGGCCGAAAAACCCGAGAGAAGGAACCTCCGTCCCTAATGACTCGTTCGGAACGGACGCTTGTTTTGTGCCGCCCACAGCACAACTGTACCGACCCAATCCAAGTGGCGGCCATCACTTCTTCCCTTCACCGTTGCTTAAAGACAGCATTAAGAGTAATGCGGTAATGGAGAAATCCCTGCAAGATGTCACTCACATGGTAGTCCTGGGCCTAAAAAGGCTATCTGTGGCGAAATCCCGGTGAAAAAGCGCCCATCCAAGCTGTAAAAACCCTGCAAAACGCCGCAATCATGCAGCATTCCGCCTCTTGGACACAGCGGTCCCGCCTCCCGATGACGTAATTCCCGATTGATTGGGGTGGGAGCGGCCAAGGAGATGAGGCAGGATCGGGGGTTTTTCGACGCGCTTTCGCAGTTTTAGCTTGAAACCCACACAAAAAAATAGATGTTGTCGTATTTCCAAACATTCCCCTGTGTTTACTCGGCAACATGCCAATAAAAAACTAGATCAGGCTAGTCGAGAATCAACAGTGGAAAGAGGGTCCTATTTCTCGGGTTTTGGGTCATTTCCATCCGTTTTTTCTCCACTATCCTGTTACTAGGCATCTCGACTTTCATATGCACTATTTCTTTTACTTTTCGTCCGACTTTCCCCTAATGCTGTCTTTAAGTGACGCATGGGGGCGGACGCGTTACCGAGTACGCCTTTGTAAGAGCTTGTTAAGGACCTCAAAGCACGCATCACGAGGTGCACCACACATCCCTCGGACGTCTTAAGTATTTACAAAGAACATGCTTCCTTCCTCGAAAACTCATTACCATTGGTTGTACTTTGAGATAAGATACTGGAAAATAAGGTTTCTCAGGATGTGGAGAACTTTATCAAAAGTTTTTCTATGCGATGCAAGGGTTGATAGGGAAAACGGTTGAAGTGATGTGAGCTTGAAGTGACGTGTCTTAGCATTGTAATGGAAACCCACCGTGTAGCACTTGCTAACGCATCAACATGTATGGAAACAGCGGTTAGCCCTCGGGTTGTTAGTGGTCGCGCTGGATTATGTTGCGATACTTTACTCAGCAATCATAGGAAAGGAGCTCTCGAATTCCAGTCGATATCCAGGAAAAAGGGCGGTGAGATCAGGTCTTTGCGTTTGTGGTGCTGCACGTAAATTGTTGCTCCTGAATGTGGTTTTGGGAATTCTCGCAAGACAATCCTTGTTGTTTTGATCAAAGTTACAGTGAAGCTACTGTTATATTTACTAAGAATATTCAGTGTTTTCCCCATTTGTCCTGTTATCGGTTGAGAACTAGTTTGCTTTGTTGTCGCTGGTCGCTTACCCTATGCCTTTTATATTAGTAGCACTTTTCCCAATAAGTATAGTATATCTCCATTAACAGCGAGTTTCATTTTCGTTTACAAGTGTGTGTTGTACCTTTCCAGAAATCGGCCCTTTCTTGATTTTTTTTATCGCCGCACACAGACAGGAGCGGAGTCAAATCTAAGCGATCTCGTTTGAGTGGGATCTCGGGTTATTTAAAATTTGTTCCAAAATTAATTGCTTATCCCTGTAGGTAGCTGCGGACGATGACGTATCTTAATCTTGTCTCGTAAAAGGTTGGTCACGCGTTGGTTTAGTGTCCCATACGGCTAGGAGGTTTCAATTGTCAACGTGGGTGAACGGAGTGACTGTCGGCTGCCTCGTAATTCCCTTGTTAGCACTCTCATACGAATGTGCGATATTCATCTATGAAGGAAAAAAATAAAAGAGTAGAAAATACTGGACTGTTCTCTCTTCTTTTTTGGACTTTTTCAGATAATAATTTTTCATAGCACCGTAGCTCGCTCCATCTGGAACACTATAAAAACATTACAGGCCTTCTGGTCCGTAAATGCGTCGCCTATGGATCCATCGAAACAGGCCTTCTTGATACAGCAGTCCCTGAATAAGGTAACCATTTTCTCATAATGTGCTTTCATACTCCGCAACGCAACGTGCGATCGTCGCGATCGCTAACTTGTGGTGAGCCGCAACGCTCCTTACGATTGTAACGCGAAGTGTGAAAGTACCTTCGTGCCAATACTCCAAATAGCGATTTCAAAGGGAGTACAAGTTTCAGTTCGTGGGCGCCACTGGAGAGCAGCTGGCACCGGGCGCTGTACCACAACAACCCGTTCTGGCCGCGGGGTTGGCGCCATCTGCCCATGCACTGACATCTCTTCAGAGTCAGCAATTGAATAGTATGGTGGCTGCTATTCAGAAGGTATCGGTGACAATTATAAACACTTCGGCGTAGCCTTTGATTGAACATTATGATTGGCAAAGCGGCAAGCTTTCTTCAAATCGGGTTGTGGGAAAAACTTTCGACGATACTGTAACACTATAACAGCCGATATTTCTCAAGAATCTAAATAGAAATTGTGTTCATGTTTCTAAATTGAGAGTAGAGTTGGAGTGAAAGGAATGCGGTAAAAGCGCATTTCGAACGTTACTGAAACGGAAGTTGACTATTACAAAACAGTTCTTTTGTGGCTCACATTTTCGCGCAAAGAGAAATGCGAGCAGAGAATTGATTTTGAACGCCGTGGCATATGTGACAACCCCACCATCTATTCTCGTTTTCCAGCAGGCTGCTCAAAATGCATCGTTTATGCAGAATATGCCATCTACTTCTTCTATGCAAGGGCCATCTCATCTTGCGCCGTTGGATGTTGCCGGTGAGTCGAACGAAGTTTATGACAGTGGGTTATACTTGCAGTCTCTAAGCGCTATGGCGCAGTGGCAGTGGCGCAGCCACATCTACGCGGTCGCGGGTTCGACTCACGTGTGAACAGTACCTCTCCAGTAGTGTTGTGTGAATTGATCTATTCACACAATTTGGAAAGGAGAAGGTAGACCAAACATAAGCACTATCATAGTCCATGTCGTCGTTCACAAACGGTGTGGCTTCCGCCAAGTGTACACGACGCCATCAACCAAAGTTCTCTCCGAAATTTTCAACTGCCCCTTTTACGATGTTGCATGTAAGCGACCTATTCCTCCAGTAGAGGGGTATTTTGATCATAGAGTGCAAAAATCTGACAGCGAATCCCGTGTCGAACTTGAAAAAGTCCCGTTTTTGGGAAGTGGCGAGGTATGAGAAAAAAATATGAAATTTGCGAAAAAAACAGGAAAGAATGCATTAAATAAAATTAACGTGGCAAAATGCATGAGAATGACATTAGGCACTATTCGGCAAAGACCGTAGCTAAGGTTACGATCTCTGTGTTGCGAAATATTTTGCTCAATAATGAGGTTTCTTTTTCTAGCCATCACTGAAAAGGCACATCGGCTGTATCAAGCTGGAGATTACGCAAATGCTGAGCGACACTGCCT
This sequence comes from Trichostrongylus colubriformis, assembly GCA_963978905.1. Classification (NCBI taxonomy): domain Eukaryota; kingdom Metazoa; phylum Nematoda; class Chromadorea; order Rhabditida; family Trichostrongylidae; genus Trichostrongylus; species Trichostrongylus colubriformis. The sequence continues at coordinate 12,977,564 of OZ022259.1, read as the reverse complement.
CACGATCTTTCAGCAGGATCGTACGAATGTCAGCGTACTTTTGCTACTCTCTTCGATTCATTTCCAACTCAAGAATCTTGAAAAGTAAGAGCACATACCTTTGTTTTATGTCCGGAGTTGTGGGGGGGGGGGGTTGGGGGGAAGAAGTAAATTTTAAGAAGATGTGTGGTACGGTATGGGTGGCAGTTAATGAAGTAGGAGCAGCTTTCATTCCCAATCGTGGGCCCATCTGAATACACATGCCACGATGTTCCCGTTCATCAATTCCTTCTCAAATCTGCTGAAGTGACAACGCCTTCAGTAAGTGGTACACTTACTCGGCTGCGGTGGTATGGAGAGGGTATATCTGCAACGAGAAACGCTGAAATGTTCAGTGGAAGGGCAACTTATCGTGCGTATGCACCACGTCACTACCCCATGATTGTGATAATTCGTGCCCTTGAGCCTTCTAGTGAATTTTTCTTCGTAGCATATGAGTTTGAGCCTGACATTTCATTCGTTTTCAAAATGAAAGCTCTTGTGCTCCATGAAGGAACTGAATTGATCTACGACGGTTTTCATTGCTCATCCTGGAAGAAACCTAAAGTACGGGCTCAGGTTTTTGATAGCTTTCCAGAACATTATTCCCCCCCCATTTTCGTAAAAATCTATTAATTCTGCGGTTATGCCAATTTGTTTAGGTCCAAGCAATTTTCGACCATGGCCATACAGGCCAACAGTCAATGCGCTGAAGCTTACAGTAATCTTGGAAATGTCTTTAAAGAACGAGGAGAATTAGCGGAAGCTCTTGAGAACTATAAGTATGCAGTCAGACTGAAGGTAATTCTTGGAAAGAAGTATATCACTATACCACTCTCATTTTATGGTCACCTTTTTATAAATCAGAATTTCGGAAAAAATGTTTTTTTAGCCTGATTTTATCGATGGGTATATTAATTTGGCCGCTGCTCTCGTTGCTGGAGGTGATCTGGATCAGGCTGTTGCAGCATATCTCAGTGCTCTTAATTACAATCCGGTTAGCCTTCATAGATACTCCTTTTTTGGCTTAATTGTAAAAGTGTAAGTCGTTTAGGAGTTGTATTGTGTACGCAGTGATTTGGGGAATTTGCTGAAGGCCATGGGTCGATTAGAAGACGCGAAGGTAACAAGGTTTTTCGGACAATCACTTTCTAATTGTGTGTGGGTATTCAAAGGTGGTGTCAGTCAAATTCATGTATTGATTCAATATGCCGTTCAGATATGTTATTTGAAAGCCATTGAAACGCAACCACAATTTGCTGTGGCATGGTCGAATCTCGGTTGTGTGTTCAATGCTCAAGGCGAAATCTGGCTGGCAATCCATCATTTTGAAAAGGTTTGTCGTGTCTTTGAGCAAGTGCATTTAGAGTGAGCCATTGTTTCCGGTTTCTTATCAGGGCTGTGTGTCAATAGGTACTTGTGAACAAGCTGTGTGAGTCATGGTATCTTTGCTAATGGTTGCAAATGAAACCGTTGACCCCAGATTGCGCTGAGAAGTGAGAGTGTTCGTTCACTCATAGTAGAATACGTGCAAGCAAGGTGGTAAAAAATGGGGAATGCAGGGAATTTCTAGGGATATGACATAAAGCAAAAGTGTTAAGTGAAATATGGCGCTGGTGCTGTACGCGCGATCTGTTTATCAATACTAGAATTGAATCCCGCTTATGTTCATCAAGCCTTGAGTCCTTCCGAGGTTAGCTGTTTGGTTAAGAAGAGTCTGGAAGGAAAAACATCAGATCAGTCTCTATACCAAGCTTGAAGATGGGGTTTCAGTCATGGAAGGAACGTGCCCGTACGTTTCATCAGCTGTCAGTGGTATGCCAATATCTGCACGCAATGCACAGAATCAGGCACTATGATATGTGGTTTCAACTTTGGTAACAAGGCTTCAAGTAGAGGGCTACCTAACTTCCCCTCTCCTGTTTACGAAAATCCGCGGAGGGTGAGACGTTCAAAAACTTCAATGGATGAGAAATGGTTGATAGGATAGTCTGTCTGTGTATGATCTTCAATCAATAATCAAGTCCAAAATTGATCGATCGATAGTAGGGTTTGTGAAACGGTCAAGAGAGACAACACCATCTAGGCGGCGTTCATAGTTCGCGTCTGTAGGCTTGGCTGCGTTCACAGACAGCGAGGCAAAGTGGCACGGAGAGGTGCAGAGACACGCTGCCGACCTGCCGCCGGCATCGCAAAGTATGAACGCGGTCTTACGTTCTCTATTCCTACCTAACATGAACCTTTCTCCACATACCGGAGATTTCAGACACGAACTAATAGCATAGCATTTTTTGGGAGGTGGGTCGCGGCCCGCTCGTACACCTGGAATCAGTAATCAAGAGAGAGCAGTGCTCACTGATCGCGTTGATAGCTGGTGATGATTTTGGAGCGTGCGGCGTGGTTCCATTACAGGTACTGAAGGCTACACGGGATTGAGGCTCATTGAATTAACGTCTTGGAACGCTTGGAGCGTCACGGTGATATATATATAACAGAAAGTTTTCGAAACTGATAAATTCTGCTTCAGGCTGTTCAACTAGATCCCAACTTTCTGGATGCGTACATCAATCTTGGAAACGTCCTTAAAGAAGCCCGAATTTTCGACAGGTATCTCGAAGTTCTAGTGTGAGCTGCCCCTTCTGATAGTTATTCATGTTTCCAGGGCTGTTGCTGCTTATCTTCGCGCTCTTAATTTGGCTTCCAATCATGCAGTTGTTCATGGGAACCTTGCTTGTGTCTATTACGAACAGGGGTATGTTAACTCCGTTCATTGCAATGATTGATTGCACCTGTTATGCAGTTTTTCAAGTTGCTTTCAGATTGATTGACTTGGCAATTGACACATACCGACGTGCGATTGAATTGCAACCAAATTTCCCAGATGCGTATTGTAATCTTGCAAACGCTCTGAAGGAGAAGGGTCTTGTGCAAGAAGCGGAGAATGCTTATATGACAGCATTGGGGGTGGGTACCATGTAATTTGTAACCTGCCAATACCCTTATCTGAATGTTTCCATGAAGTATGAACTTCGTCAACTTTTAGCTATGTCCCACGCATGCTGATTCCCAGAACAACTTAGCTAACATCAAGAGGGAGCAAGGTAAAATTGAAGAGGCTACGCGACTCTACCTGAAAGCACTCGAGGTCTACTTTTTCCATGCTTCTATTTTTATCTCTTTATTGCTTTCTGTATTCCGCACTCGAGATACTACTTTTTCTCGCTATTTCTATTTATTTATTGCTTTCTGTATCCCAAGTAGTTTACTGCTTAATATTCCGCAACCGACTTTATTCCTCTCCTACGCTCCGCATTTAGATATATCCTGAATTTGCGGCTGCTCACAGTAATTTGGCATCAATACTTCAACAGCAGGGAAAACTCCAAGAAGCCATATTGCATTACAAGGTCCGTTTCCCTCCTCTTCTTTTCTTGCTTTTTCTCATGATGCGTGGAAAAAAAAGGCGACAGTTTTCCGGCGAGTCTGGGAATGACCTTGTTTCCAGGAAGCGATCCGGATTGCTCCGACGTTCGCCGATGCCTACTCAAACATGGGTAACACATTGAAGGAAATGGGTGATGCAGCAAATGCTATGCAGTGTTATACTCGTGCCATACAAATCAATCCTGCTTTCGCTGATGCTCACTCAAATCTAGCTAGCATTCATAAAGTAAGAATTGTTGAGAATGTTATCAATCATGGCGATATTTGAATGCTCACGTTTAGGACTCTGGTAACATTCCTGACGCTATTCAAAGCTACTCCACTGCACTGAAGCTGAAACCAGACTTCCCCGATGCATTCTGTAATCTTGCGCACTGTTTGCAGATCATTTGTGACTGGACGGACTATGAGAATCGGTATGAAAAGTTGTAGTGCAAATTGGAGTTTAATTATTAATCTGCTACATCATCTTTTTTAGTATGAAACGATTGGTGTCTATAGTTGATGAGCAACTGAGTAAGAAGCGTCTGCCATCTGTGCATCCTCACCACTCCATGCTTTACCCACTAACTCATCAGACTCGAATCGCTATTGCTGCGAAGCACGCTCAGCTGTGTATTGAGAAGGTAAGCCACAAAGTCCGCTAATATCTTCGGTATTACCGATTGATAGAATTTCTTGCTTGATCCTGCTCGGATTTTCTTTAGATTATTCCCATTGTGATTTGTTGTTTGTTTTATTTCTTATGTACAATTTATCAATTGATATCAATCGATTCAGGTGGCAATGTTAGGACATCCACCTTTCAATCATCCAGATCGTCTGAGCGTTCGCAACGGTGCATCTCGCCTTCGTGTTGGTTATGTTTCATCAGATTTTGGAAACCATCCGACGAGTCATTTGATGCAGTCGATCCCCGGTATGCATGATCGCTCCAGAATTGAGGTACTGCAATTAACTTTATTTCTATCGTTATTACTTGTGAACAAAATTCAGTCAGTATGCCCAAAGGCACATTTCGTGATAATCAGACTGATAGGCATACCTTCCTGGGGAGCCAAACCGTTGGGGGAACCATCCAGGTCGCACACTTTTTTCTTCGCCACTATTGCACCACCACGCTGCCCCACGCTAGCTCATCACCTAACTTAACTGACCAGTATAGGGCTTGAATAGGCCTGTTTAACGTAGCTATGAGAGGGAGTAGCGCCATGATGGTGGCACAAAAATGATGCAACCCGAACCAGAACCAAGGACCCACTCTCCAGAAAGTACGTTAAGTGATCTAATTATCGCGAGGTGTGCCATAAAATGGGATTCAAGCAACTCACTAAGCATTGTACATACTAGTAGCGATAGCTTCATCGTTTTCGTATAAAAAATATCCTTCTTAGTCATTTTCGCGTGCGTAGCATAATCGGATTCCGTATTTTCAAGTGTGACTTCTCAGTTTTTTTTGTTCTAGGTATTTTGCTACGCTTTGTCAGCAAATGATGGCACAAACTTCCGCCAGAAGCTCATCAACGAGGCGGAACATTTTGTCGATTTATCGCAGGTAAATTGTTATTCTGAGATCGAATTTAAGACTTGTAGTGGAATGTGGAATCATGGCTGGTTACGCTTTTTAAAGTACAATTTGTAGTTATCGTGCAATGGGAAGGCTGCTGATCGGATAAACCAAGATGGAATTCACATTCTAATCAACATGAATGGCTATACAAAAGGGGCCCGAAATGAGATATTCGCTTTGAGGCCAGCTCCGATACAGGTTAGAACATTTAATCTTCGAATTGAAATTCATGATTGTCCCAAAATTAATTTGTTTTCTTATTCATTCATACTGTTGGTGCCGCTCATAATTCTGTCGCACTCGCTTGCTTGTATGAAATTTGTAAGCTGATTGTCTCTTCTATTGAACGTGCAGCAATGTCATGAGTTACGACATAAAGTGTGTTTGCCCTGAAGGTTCACGGACTCACTTCGTCATCATATCAAAGCTCCACTTTTATTTGCATGCTTCCCATATTGAAGCTGTTTTCGTGCACAACGCCGGTTTCTTTCTTCCCATCCCTTGGGTATTGTGGTTAAGCATCCCCTCAGTCACCTATTTTCCAGAACCGTCCAGCTTACCATGCATACATCTTGTGATGGATCTGTCTTTATTAGTGTAGCAATCTCTGCCATGATTCTGTGATTAGATAAAAAAAACACAAATTTTGTATTTCATGTTAATATTTAGGTTATGTGGCTAGGATACCCTGGTACATCTGGTGCACCTTTTATGGACTACATTATCACCGACGCTGTAACATCTCCGCTTCGTTTAGCACACGCTTACACAGAAAAGGTTGGCTCTTGTTTTGGTAGTTTTTTGCAATTCTTCTCACTTCATGAATTGTTTTTAGCTCGCCTATATGCCACACACATTCTTCATTGGGGACCACGCTCAAATGTTGAAACACCTAACAGAACGTGTAGTTCTCAAGGTGAAGGTGATACTTTAGCTAAAATATGCTGCTGAACACACTTCGTTACTCATAAAGTGATGATTTTAATTGCCGATTTTTGAAGCGTCACAGTATCCTACTCTATATAATTCGCTTAGTATGTCTGTGCGTGTGTGTGTGTGTGTGTGTGTGTGTGTCCGTCTGTTTGTCACGAAATTCATATCTCGCGTCGCAGCAAAGCTAGGACGCTGAATTTTACAAATGATATAGGGGGTGGTAAGGGGACCCAGGCGGTGGTGGACCGAAAGTGATAGCAGCTGATACGCGCTGATAAGGAGCCTCGAAAGGCGAATGTCACCAATGTCGTTTCCCCTTTCAGGTTGGTCCTAGAGCGCTGACCCTTTTGGGTGTTTTGCGGGGTAAGACGGGGACATTAATGGTGGGTGATACACCTTGATAACGGTTGATAAGATTTGATAAGGACCGTAAAAAGGTTAGAGTCGTCGAATCCGTTTCGCTTTTCGCATTGGTCCCGGAGCGTTCATACTAACAGATGTTTTGCGGGGTGGGAAGGGGACACTAATGGTGGGTGATCCGCATTGATTACGCTTGATAAGATACGATAAGGAGCGTAAAAAGGCTAGAGTCGTAGAATCCGTTTCGCTTTTCGCATTGGTCCCGGAGCGTTCATACTAACAGGGGTTTTGCGGGGTGGGACGGGGACACTAATGGTGGGTGATCCGCATTGATAACGGTTGATAAGATACGATAAGGAACGTATAAAGGCTAGAGTCGTCGAATCCGTTTCGCTTTTCGCATTGGTCCCGGAGCGTTCATACTCACAGGTGTTTTGCGGGATGGGGTGGGAACATTCATGAAGGGTGACCCGCACTGATTACGCTTGATAAGATACGATAAGGAGCGTATAAAGGCTAGAGTCGTCGAATCCGTTTCGCTTTTCGCATTGGTCCCGGAGCGTTCATATTAACAGGTGTTTTGCGGGGTGGAACAGGGACACTAATGGTGGGTGATCCGCATTGATAACGCTTGATAAGATACGATAAGGAACGTAAAAAGGCTAGAGTCGTCAAATCCGTTTCGCTTTTCGCATTGGTCCCGGAACGTTCATACTAACAGGTGTTTTGCGGGGTGGGACGGGGACACTAATGGTGGGTGATCCGCATTGATAACGGTTGATAAGATACGATAAGGAAGTATAAAGGCTAGAGTCGTCGAATCCGTTTCGCTTTTCGCATTGTTCCTGGAGCGTTAACACTCATAGGTGTTTCGCAGGGTGTGCCAGGGACATTAACGGTGGGTGATCCGCATTGATAACGGTTGATAAGATTAGATTAGGAGCATGAGAAGGCAAATGTCGTCATTTTCGACTCACCTTTCGCGTTGATTCTAGAGTGCCGATATTTATAGGTGTTCTAAGTCCTGAGACAGGGACATTAACGGTGGGTGACCCGCATTGATAACGATTAATAGATTCGAAAAGGAGCGTCGGAAGGCTAGAGTCGTCGAATCCGTTTCGCTTTCGGCATTGATCCTGGAGCGTTAACACTCATAGGTGTTTAGCAGGATGGGCCAGGGACTTTTAGTGTGGGTGAGTTAAAGTGATAATGGTTGATAAGATTCGATATAAATATGAGAAAACAAACGTCGTCAAATTTGTTTCGCTTTTCGCATTGATCCTAGAGCGCTAACACATCATAGATGTTTAGCAGGGTGGGCCAGGAACTTCGATGGTAGGTGATTCAAATCGATAATGGTTGATAAGATTTGATAATGATTATGAGAAGACAAATGTCGCCGCTGTCACTCATGGGTGTTCAGCAGGGTTGGACGGGGACATTGATAGTGGGTGATCCAAAGTGATAATGGTTGATAATATTCGATTGGAAACGTGAGAAGGGAAATGTCACCAAGGCCGGTTCGCTTTTCCGGCTAACAGTTAAATGTTCACATTTGCAGGTATTGTAGGGTACGGGGGACTCAATGGTATTGTTGGGTACAGGGCCTCAGTGAAACTGATAGCGGCTTACAGTGGCTGATAGGAACCATTAGGATTGGATAGGATGAAATCATTTACATCATTTGCTACTACTATACGACCGCTTTAGCAAAAGCGTCCGATGTCCAGTGCCATTGGATGAACATATTTTGTTTATGTCCTGATATGGCTGGCCGATGCATCGACCGCTGAATTGCCTTGCGTTCCAAAAAATGGTGCACTACTCTTGATACTGTGATCTACATTGATAATTATGATACAACCTATATCTGTGATAGCGAAGCGAGCGGTTCACTCGGAATCATTTAAATTAGGTATTGGTAGCAACACTTGGTATCGACCGCTAGACTATGTAAAATTCCAAGTAGTGAAGCATGTTTACGAAAACGATTAACAACGATAATAAAGATATAGATCCACCATTATACCATTAATGTGTAGGACTTGGATGCTCAGCAAGTGAACGTTAGTTACCAATCGATGCAATCGAATACAAAACTGTTTATCTCTGAACTATCCAAACTCCCAATGATGACGTAAACCAGTTGGCTGGCGCACACTACTGCGCGCGATTCATGTCGGTGAGGTGCAAAATGGATGCGTTGCAAAGCGACTGAAGTATGTTAACACCAAAATGCTTTATTATCACGCCATATTCTCTGCTTTTTTCCAATTCAATAGCTTAGCTGAAAGTAGAGGAAAGAAAATTTCCGCTCGACTCCATACACAACTGTGGTCGGGCCTATCAAACCCTTTTTGCACGGCATCGCCATGATTTGCGCGCAGAAGTGTGCGCCAGCCAACTGGTTGATTATAGGACAAATTGGCTCCTGCTGAAAGGGACAATGTTGCAGTCGTGAATGCAACCAATCTTGAACCACTTCTAAGCAAAGCTGATGTTAAGGTATGATAATTCTGGTTCTACAATCTTGTTTGTTTGTTTTGTTTTCAAGTAACGACATCGTTTCGACAAATACTATTAATGACTTCAGCATACAATACGGGAAACTGAAGTGGTTTACGGACCAGCGAAGGAAAAGATAAAGACAGAGGTGGTTGTTCCAGTCGTGGAGGTAAGTTGTTTGGTAGAATACTAGAATCACTACCATCTCAATTACGACGGTTTGCAGGTGCCAACGACGGAACCTCTCAAGCAAATGATTGGTGGTAGTTTAATCGCAAGTAGTGTTGTGGATGGCGTCCACGTTCACAATGGGCTAACACAGGTATTTCATCTACAAAGTGATCCAGCTTGCAAGAAATGTGTCCGCCTGATTCAAGTTTGACAATTGATTTACAGATCCAAATGCATCATAAAGCAGCAACGGGTGAAGAGGTGCCACAGTCTCTCTTACTGACTAGTCGTCAACAATATAACCTGCCGGAAGATGCAGTTGTTTTCTGTAATTTCAATCAGTTGTACAAAATCGATCCGCCTACATTGGACATGTGGATTAAAATATTGAAACGGGTGCGTTTCTTTTTTAAATGGATTCTTAGGTGTTTTTTCGTGAGGCTTGAACCAGGTATCAGTTTGCTACCGACTTTTGCCGTACCCATTTTAGGCACTCATTGTCAGTTCAAAATTATTTCGTTTAGGTTCCACGTAGTGTTCTATGGTTGCTTCGATTCCCATTCCATGGAGAAGCTCACATACACAAATATTGTGCTGAACGAGATATCGACAAAAAGCGAATAGTGTTTAGCCATGTTGCAGCTAAGGTTCGATCACTTCTGGTTTTAGCTTTTGCTCACTACATATTACTAGTACTCTATAAGTGCCGTCTGGACTGCATTGCGTCTACAAGCGCTACAGGCAAAAGGCTGTTAAAAGCGAAATTGTGAAAAGTATGGAGTAGGTCTTATTCTTGTGCTAGGGGCCAAATACACATCAACCGAATAACCCTGGCGGGTACAGCGTGGTGCTTCCGATCATCGTTTCTGAAAAGACACAAGTTACGGCGATGAACGTTGTTACTTTTGTTGGCTACTGTTACTGTTTCTTCTAATGCTCATCAGAGATATGCCACTCGAAGATTTCCGATTCGCTTTAGTGCATTTTCCTCTGTAAAAGTCATGACAGTGTTCTTCCAGGAGGAGCATGTAAGGCGAGGTCAGCTAGCAGATGTTTGTTTGGACACACCACTTTGTAATGGTCACACTACTGGTATGGATATATTGTGGACAGGAACACCAATGGTCACTATGCCGTGTAAGTGCTTTTTCGAATCAGTTTGTTTAGCACAGGGAGAAGTACAGGGTCTCACTGGCAAACATCTTAAACAGAAGTTCTTATATGAATTACTTACAGTAGAAACGCTTGCTTCTCGAGTGGCTTCCTCTCAACTCTACGCTCTTGGCGTGCCGGAACTTGTGGCGGAAAGCAGGGAAGATTACGTGAACATCGCTGTCAAACTTGGGACGGATAAGAACTAGTGCGTTTTTTCTCCAAATACTGAAGAAGTTTATTTTGAATTATCTGCATTTTATCGTTTCTCCATGCAACTAGCAGATTACACCTGTGAAAAGGCTACAGGCGGTTATGTCCCCTTAAGCCTGGTAAGTGTGCTAAAGTAACGACTGTAATTCTACACCGAGCCAAGTGATTATGTAGCAGAAATGAGCTATTTGAGGATAAGCGTGCTCTGTTCTTGTTTCGCTTATGCCGCGAACTCAGCTGAAGGCTAAACAAGTGTGTGAGAAACAGAAAAATGTTCCGTATCAAAAGCCTAGTGAGAAAGCGATGATGGACATTGTGAGAGTGTAAGCGCTGTCGCTCGATAGGGAAGCATCAGCTTGGTGAATAGTTCTTTGGGAAACACGTGAGCGGTCGCAAGTTCAGTGTGCTTTTTGCCTGGTATTGTGAATCTCACGCCTGTTGAGGACAATAGGTCGCTGCAGTCGTCTCTTTGAATTCTGGATGTTCTAGGAATGTTCTCTGTGCTTTGATTGCTCATATAATGTGCCTTGTATATCCCTCCACTTCAATTGCATGATTTAGTGAAGCTTATGATTTTTCTAGCTCATGGCTGGAGGTTATGGCGGAACATAAGCGGAGCCTAATAAGTAATTTTTTTGTAGACAGCCGCCTCTTATGCCTCGCGCTTTTAGGGATGTGTTACGGAGCTTTTGGTTCCATGATCATTTTTTTTTGTCAACCGTGTGAAATAATTTGCTCAACTGAGAAAAAGTTTGGTTAGATTTCCTCATCTAATAATGTTCTATGCATGGATCGTGAAAATAACAATTGCAAGACAAAAGGAGGGGCAATTTTTGGGGTAGGTCATGGGCCTAGGGTGGCTTTCAATGCGTTAGTTTGCCGCAAATGCACACGCGACACCTTGCCAAGACGTCGAGTCTGAATGAATTGGGTTTTCACTATACGCACCCTTTTATCACCATTTCGCTTTTCCCTTTCATGGTTTCGCTTATTTATTTTTTATGTACTGTTTTACTTTACATAATGAGTGAAATCGAATTTGCTCCACTCGACATCAAATGTCAGTGGAGTCGGCCTGCCTGAAGCGTGCAGTGCGAGGTGAATCGCGCTAGAATCGCAATAGCTCCTCAAATGCGGTTTTTCGACGAGATTTTCTCTACAAATTATCTTTTCTGGGTTCGAATATTCGTTCAAGGAGGCAGTGTTCTGGAATACGCTTTCCTTCCTTGCCCCCTTTCTCCCTCGCACGCGTGGTGCCTCTAAATGAATGGTTGATCTGACAACACAGATTAAGTATTCCTTTTACAGTTTGTCGGCAATTCGCGCCAAAGTATGGAAGGCCCGAACGACTTCTACGTTGTTCAATGTGAAGCAGTACTGCACAGACATGGAAACACTTCTGCACATTATGTGGCGACGATATGAAGAGGGTCGACCAGTGGACCACATCACACAAGGTTCAATCCAAGTGGACTTCTAAGTCGATGAAACGGACAAATCACACTGACAAATCGACGGTTGTCGCCAAGCGCACTCGGTTTTGATGAATTCGGTTTGTATGGTCATTATGGGGAATGACCGAGGTCGCTCATTGCTACAGCACTGATGTTGTTGTTTATGTGGTCGTGTTGTAGTAATATTGTTTTGCAGCTTTTATTTACTTCAAAGTGATAGGTAGTTGCTTGTTATATTGACCCTGTTGTCTAGGTCATTGGTTTCGTCCGTAGGGTTACGTTTTATGTCAAGTCTTTTCAGTCTGTTAACATTCATAACGCCTACTGACATGATCTCTGGCCTTGACCATGTATAGGACCGCAGATGTTATGTGTCTTTATCTGGCCTCTATGAGGCTACCATAAGATATTTTTATATCCAATCCAGGTGAATGTCATCAGATATTTAACTGGAGTTTTGCTATGTTGTTATCCGTTTGGAGGCGTTCTCATGTTTAAAAGGTGGAGTTCATGTGATCGATGAATTACGGTCTGCCGTAGAACGTTTGCGTAGCATGCGGTCAGTTCTGGGAATGGAATGGAATTAGGCATGAATTCAACTATACTTATTGCAATGAAAAGGTGCAAATCCTATATTATCTGGCGCTTTTTATGGACGGGTACAGTGTCACAACATACGGGAGGTTCTCGCTGATTGACCTGATGTCATGAAAGTAGCAAAAATTGTATAGTAGTTGAGAAATTGAAGAGAAGTGGAAGTGGGATTTATTGGTTTGTTTGTTTTGCTCGAAGTCCGAGGAAGATTTGCAGTTTGAAAATTTGGAAGAGAAATTGACTCATTTCACAAAAGTCATTCACTTGATAGCTGGCCCCGCGTGGAACTTAGTTCAGATCTCCACGGGTTTGACTCATTACAGTGTTGTTCCACTGTATAGTCAAGTTGAATGGTTCAGTGATCTGCTTTTTGGACGAAGTACGATAACGGTTGACCACTGAGACGAATTGAGTAAAATTTAATTCAAGGGAATGTTCATGATGGCGTCACTGCCAACTATAATATTCTTATTGGGGTATCCATCTACGGCATTGCAGAATTTGAATTTCTTGCACAGGCTCGCTACAAGGTGGGAAACCTAGCAGTAAGATGGAAAAGAAAGTCTGTTGAGGCTTGTGTGAGAATTCCATTAATGCGGTTCTGCTGTGCGTTAAAGTCGATGAGATCCACCAGTGGGAATTAGCTGAATTGACATAAACTTCTTCCAATCGTGAATGGGTCAAGAACTTGCGTAATATAAAAGTATTTTGAGTATCAGGGTACCGATAGGTGAAAATATGGATCATTATCAGGGTACCGATAGGTGAAGAGGGCTGGAAACGGTGTCTTCGTCATTGAACAACTACTGAATTTGTGTGAGAAGAGCTTCACTTGGAAGCTAACGGATTTGAGCTAAAAACATTAAAAAGGAAGAGATTGTGATTATGACCACGATTGAAGTGTGTAGAAACTTGTGAGTATCCGTATTATTGCGCTTGTTTGATGTGATGTGATTTGCCTCAATACAGAGGGAGCAGAAGTATGTAGTATTTGATGCCGGAATGGAGGAATCCTCTAGTGTCGAGCATACCACAGATCTGATTATGAGCTGTTTCAGTGAATGGCGCGAAAGGTATATTTTTTCTAGTTACATAGAGTTACTGAAACTAGCTAAGCCAGATTTTCACCGAAAAGTGGCTGTAGGAATTATTCGCCCACCACTACAAATCCCCTCCCTTTATGCCCAGAATCCTTTCTTCACCTTTAGAAACTCATCGCTGACCTAAATCTATCTTCTCCATACTTTTGGGGCACATATGAACCCAATTGACAATTTTCGGTCTAGAAACGGAACAAAACGGAGCACCCCCAGCCCATCGTGGCCGGAGCTTAATATGGTCCATGTGTGCTCTTTACTTCGTGTCCCATGCCCTACCCATACCACACTTGTCCCTATCTATACAGGTCGTTCTTCGTATATTACCTGATTTCGTGACGGACGGAGGGGCGAACGGTACAGACAGACGAGGCGTTTTATAACAGTAGGGATAACATAATAAACATCGTATTCATAGTCGATGTTCAAGAAAGTCGATTCCCCTAGAAAAAGTGGGTTTGCAATGAATGTCAACGGGCTATATGGTATTGGGTCATTCCATGAGTGAAGTCGCTTTTTTTCAAGGCAAAGTTTTACTATAAAGTCACAAGTTTGTGGAGCAAGTTATATAGTTAAGTACATCATCCGAAAGGGATCCATCTTTTCTACAAAGAGGCATTCACGATTCCTGGGTGTCCTCGAATGGGCCGAATCTCAGGCTGCTGAAATGGTAAGTGTAGTCCACAGAAATTGACCAAATCGCAAACAATTGAAACGCGATTGAGCTATTTAAGCAGGTCAATTTTTTTCTCTTATAGGGCTACTGGAACTTTTACAAAACCAGACTTTCACAAAGTAGCAGCTGTAAGGATAGCTGAGTAAAAAAACCAGTGCCATTGGTGAGATCATTCCATTTCGCTGGACTACAAATGCTCAGTTGTGCCGAAAAAAAAATCAAAAAAATCATGTGAATTATGTTGGATCCGAATATGAAGAGTAAATAAGAATTCTTTATGGCTACCTGAGAATTGAGGGGATCTCGATTCTCTGTGATACCCAACGAATGTCTGGGCTCGTCGCATAATTCGCATATGGGGTGGTAATCCGTTGAGGTTTTGCTTTTATATTGTCGAGACAAATTCTTTTTTTGATAGTAGTTGATACAATGATTTGCTCGTCCTTTGGAAGCAAAGATGCTGAGTAGTGCGGCACAGGAAAGGAAACGAAATGATTAGCCCGTTAACACGGATGTGTGTCATGTTATGTCAGGATTTCGCACTGCGGCATGTCGCAAGCGAAGCAATGCGGACGAGCTTAAGGCGCCATGTTGTTGGGTCCTGAGCGATTTCAAGTTAACTGCGTACCTCCCTCCTAGTATTACCGCGTAATCGTTCCGAGACCCAACTACCGCGACGCGCATAGCTCGCACACACTGCGTCGCACGCCGCTCGTGGTCGTGCGAAATCCTGACTTAATGGCACACATCCCGTTAATCCAAGGAATGGGCCGTTGCCTTCCTTGATATTGTGGACGCGTGTACCGGCCTTCCGCATTACTGGCGTATCCATCGGAACCACGCAGATCTGTGATGCATAGTGATCGTACACAACATGTTCGTTTAAAAGTCCTGCAGAGAAGGCGGCAGCCCATCTTTGTCCAGTCTTGTTATGCTGCTTGCTGCCTGGTTCATACTATTGTCCATATACAACAGCGCTCAAAAGTCTTTGGCCAAACACTTTTTTTGTCATAACTTTTTTTCTACTTGACCAAATTTGATTGTCAACATTTCCTTCTGCTTGAGCGCCGCTTGACTCTTTTCATGGTTTTTTACAAGAATTTACTACAAAACCACCGAAGAAAAGGAAAAGGCTGAATCAAGAAAAAGGCTTTCCTCACAAAAAATAAAACTAGCAAACCTCAAAAAACATCAATATTCTGTAGAAAAACCACGACTTTGATGGCAGCGGCACAGCTGTACGGCATAAGGATGGCACTCCTAAAACAAAAAATTGTATTTAACCACGTAACTTACACCGTTGAGCGCCAAAATAGTATATTTAGTATGCAGTGTCTCCAAGTGCAACATACTATAAAATTTCTCTTAGATCGGTCCAGCCGCAAAAAAGTTGGAAGTGAAAAACCCAAGTGAAAAACCATTTGGCCGAAGACTTTTGAGCGCTACTGTATATCTGAGAGTCTTTGGATATCAATGTACTGAAAGAAAAGTTGCGTGTGTCGCAAGACTCATGAACCACCCTAATAGATGGTGACGTCTTCTACAAGCTCGGTCTGGTACAGGAAACCTGCAATTTCTTGTCCTTCGCTTTCGAATAGCCGTTAACAATTTAGCATCGTGCTATTGGGCATTGCACTATTGATTTGATGTTTTCATTTGTTCCATTTTAGAGGTATTGTGCTTACTTGTTATTTGTTTTTGGACCTCCGTTGTTCTGAATCTATGTCTGTTCTATATGAATGTTCGTGAAGAAGTAAGGTTTCCCGGGTTTCTATGTCATTTGTGGCACCTACAGTTGGTAATGTCGTACGGAAACACATGTCTGAAAGATTGTGCGACTTTCACGATGTCATAGAGACACCTATTTTGAGCCGTTTGTGAGAAAACAATAAAAACTATAGAAGATTTATTCGCACGAGGGAATAAGTTAAAATACGTATTTATAAAGCAATTAGCAGTTAAACAAACAATTAGCAGCTATTAATTTTTCAAAATTAGCAAATCAGTAAGCAATTAGCAGATATTAATGAAGCAATCGGCTGCCGGCAATGGTTGCTGGTAGTAGTTATGCAATCTCGCACTGATCACTGGTACTGTGAAGATATAAAAGGGGGAGGGTTGTATTTGGGCCCTCGTAGAGAGGAATTGCACTAAAGCGGTCATTTTCTTCGACACTTGAGTGCGCCGTCATTGCGATAAGGAGCTCTTCTTGTTTTTACTGTGATAGTTTTGATAACGGCAAGGTCATCTAAGGGAATTCTCACCATTGCTCGGTCAGACGGATGGAAAATATCGAATGACGCTATTTAATGAGTTCCTGAAAGACCCACTGTGCCTTTTATAGCTTTGGTTACTTGTCAGAGTGTATCGAAGCATTGGTTGTATCCTGAAAATAAAACAAAATGCGGAAAGTGTTTATTGTAGTTTGTATAAAAGCAGGATGCATGGCATATCTTCAAGCGTGGTCGGCTTTCGAACACCCCATCGACTTTGGAATCGAAGTGGGTTTGAACGAAGTTGAGAACCGCTCACGTTTAGATTTTCCTTCATTTTTTCACTGCACTTCTTCCATGGTCAGATCAGATCCACTTGCTTATTTCGGGAGTGAAGAGCGTATATGCAGTTTCCGTTTTCAAGCTCGATTCACTAAAAAACCGTGATTTCGTTTCCAAAGCGAGATTTGTTTGGTTCAGTGACAGGGCTGTTCACCTAACAGCAAGAAGGAACGTAGTACTTCATATTTTTAGTTGACAAGTAAATAAGACTTTTTAACTTCCCATTATCATTTTCGGAAATTTTGTTCTGCTTGTAACAGTTGTACGCTACCTTCACCTTCCTTCATTTTTTAAATGTTATTGTGTTTCATAAATGCTTTCTGAATGTTCCACAAATAAATTCTGGAGACTTACATTATTTTTTACACACTTACAGAATTGTTGAAGTAACCCCTATGTTGCTGTTGGGACCAACGATAACGTCGATTTGTCTTGGGGAGGCACCTGTTAACGGTCCGGCAACTGTCACGTGCCGCTGATCTTTTGATCGCGCCGACTTGGCGTCCTAAATCACTTAACACCGATCGGAAAGCCACATAACGTGATTGATGGAGTCGTTCAGTTCGGCTCTTTGTCGACCACAATGGCACTCGCAAATTTTCGTTAATGAGCACTGGGTGATGAAGCGCGGCTGACTGTCACTTTTTGCGGACCTTGGGACAGTTTCTGTTCCTTTTTTTTCGAAATTTGACTAGTATGATGCACTGTAAACTACCTCAGATGGTCGGTCAATACAATGTTTCGTGAGACTGAAAATCAGGTTATACACCAAGGTCGAGTAAATGTGATGTACCCTGCTGAGGATTCCTCAACAGGTAGGGGTCGTATTTGACCGGATAGGAGGGTGGGGGTCGTACCTTCAGAGGTCAGCGATAAGCACTTGAATCAAAATTTACAATGAGCAAATGAGAAGCGGGGAATTTCGCCCACAAATCCATGTGACAAAATGTGAAATATATACTTTTTTTTGTATCAGGAAAGAATATATATAGCAGTAAAACACATTGTATCTATGCAATCCGGCAACAGTTACTGGTATAGAGGTCAAAGAAAGTAGGGTCGTAATTAAGCGCTTACTTTCCTTGACAGCTAGGAGCGCCCCGCCTACAACCCATACTAGGCAAAAACGTCCACCCTTTTCAAATCACTTTGTCAACTTCAATATGTTGATTTGGCGTCAGAATACTTGTTAGTGCCGAGTGGGGACTAACTCACGATCATTTTTACCAAAAGAAAAAGGAGAGGAAAAGGAAAAAAGGAAAAAGTTTCCCAAAAGAAAGGAAAATTTTTTCCTTTTTTGCAAAAAGAACTGAGTATTTCACAGTAATCGTGTTAATCATCGTGAAGGAACCAACTTCATAGACTGCAGTTGGAGCAGCTAGGAAGCTCTGGTTTCCAAGTGTCCGTCATTGTTGCATATGTATAACCTTTTCACATGGGGCAGCGAGCAGACAAGGTGATAATCATCTAGCGCATGTTTTGAAGAAAATGATGAGGCTCAATGGACTTCCCAGTCAGGCTTATGAAGGATATCCCTGAGGACTTTTGCCGTGTGAGGTCACCCGATGTTGCGGGGGGGGGGGGAATTACGTAGTCTTTTCTATCTTTTTTGAACAACCGGCTCACCTTATTCTCGTTAAGCTGGTAATAAAAAGTAATTTTCGACTTCTTCAACCCTCTGAAGCACTTCTCAATCTCTTCCAATGCCATCAAGTTCATAGGTCTTTTAGGATGAAAATCCGTTTCAAGTTTGATATCGAGCACTCAACCTGTGCACTCATTTGCGCCTCCTCTTCTGACACGTCGCAGGTTCATGGGCTGCTCTGCTTGCTCTTTGCCAATAACGAAAGGCCAAGTGTCAACACGTCTGTTTTGTGCCCCCCGAAATGTGCATTTTATAGGTTCGTATTAGGCGAAACTTCCTGTTGCACAGGTAAATTTCCTGCTCATTTTCTTGGAGTAGAAATGACTGGTGCGAATGATATATTACAATTCATCTCATGTTCTTGTAAAAAAGTTGTTGGTAAAGACAGCAAATCTGAGACAGCGGGCCATCATAACATAAGGATATGCGACAAAGCATCCTGCAAGTATAAAACACGGCACTTAATTTTTTTTTTGTTATGCGCCACGTACACTGCTTTGATCCTTAACCATGAAGGCATCTTAGCGCGATTTGCGAATACCTACCACTTGCTGCGCAAGCCACTGCTTTTATCTCTTCCCAGACGAGTCTGGTATCAGTTAACCAATCCAGAAGGAAGACTTGGCTGGAAGTAGGCATTGATGCGAGATTTGATCCCAGCACCATGTGAGCGGAAGGGCACGCTACTTGATACTACGCCACTTCTGGCGTTTTTTATAAATATATCTAAGTATTCATGAGGTTGGTTCATCCTTTCTAGTGTGTCTCCCTACACCTGTTTCTCCTCGGATTACATGTTGGATCTGATCGACATTGCAAGGCCTCATAATTTGGAACGATTACCCCTAAGCCCGCCCTCGATGTCGAGGCTGGTGCAATGACAGGTGACACACACTGCTACTTGCACGGTCCGGGGACCAAATCCAGCGTCAGTGTCCGTCCAAGACAAACAAGCCTTCCATTCATTGGGAGTGTTTGAGGGGAGTGGTTACCAGAATAGTCTAGAAGGATAAAAGCACTTGCTAGTAGCTCAGTCGGCCACTGCAAGTCATTGCGTAAGCTCCCATTCCCGCGTACTGTAGCTCCAAATGAAATCTGAAGGAGTTTCCAGTTAACACATTCCAGGATTATTGGTGTGTTACACCTCCCGCCGTGGTCAAATAGTTCGACCTACAGCCAGTTACCGAGGCGTGGGTGTCAGTTCCTGGAGCGTGCAAAGCCAAAGAAGCAAGCGTTACTCCATTACGCTTATGATACCATCCAGCGGGAACTGATGCAAAGGTGGTTTTCACGCGGTAGTCTCGTCTAAATCCAGATGTTAGGAGATCTTATTCGCCATTATCGGGGCCTTTCGAACTTTTTTGTCGGCGTGTTCTTCAGCTTCTCTGATTCCATAGGTCAGCTCTTTAACTCACTCAAGGTAATCCTGGAGTGTGCTTTAAACGATTCCTTCTGGAAATATCATGATCTGCATTCGTATCGAAACGCAAGAGCATTTGTCCTGTTGAAGATGTGGGAAACTAGACCCAGCTAACCTGCACCGTAGAGAAAGATGCGTTTGGGTGTGATAAAAAACTCTTTCTAGTTTTAGGAACTGTATACGAACACCTATTTACCTTGCAAGAAAAACACCGGTAGGAGGAACCGGCTACTCAAGACGTATTCCGTTACGCGCTCTGTAAGCAGTGACGGCTCTCTTCCTAAACTGTTCTCGCTTCCAAAACGTTTATTCTTAGCACTAATGCGTAGTACAAGGTTTATCTTAAATACCGCTTCAGAAACTGATGATTACTGGATTCTATGTGAGCTTTGAGAGCAAAGAAACTAACGTTACTTCTGTTCACCTAGCTTGCAATCGGAACGCTGCTCTCAAAACTGATACAACTATGCTGAACAGCTTCAGTCTTGGACGACACGAATCCGTACTACAAGATTTCTGAGCATATGTGGTAATCCATCACCCTACTGAGACCACTTTTCCTCAAAGGAATCGACCACCGAAAATAAGTTTCCTTCACCTTTATATTTATGTTGTATTTACCTAATAAGGGCCGCATGCGAAATTCCACGTGAAAAATGAGTATTTGGCTAAGATACAGCCCCCCAAATTTTTGGTCGGGTAGGCGATCCTTCGAGCGAGAGCCCCCCCCCCCCCGTCGTCCGCCTCCGTTGGGAACGGAGGGTGGGATTGTTAACGTAGCTTTCTGTTCCTACAGTGCGTCTCCGATCGGACGAAGGGGTGGGCACTTTTCGGAGGTCACGTCCACCCGGTGAAGACTTTAAGGTGCTGTATTTCGACCGGATTCATATTTTTTTGCGTGAAAGTTTGCATGCGGCCTACATTAGGCAAATACAACATAAATATATGGATTACAGAAAAACTCACGATTCCTTTAAAGGAAGTGATAGGGATAAAATGGTTGTATCATTCATTCCAATCTTTGATACTGATCGGTGGACGTGCTACAACGAAAGCTGACAATTCAAGTACCATTTGATTTTGATCGATACGGCAGTGATACGATCAGATGATTATCACTTTGCTGTCATGCTCATTACACTACACCTCAGTCATTTTTCGGCAAAATCAATCCTAGGAGGTGGACTCTGTTAGTGAAGGCGGAGCCTGTCTGACGCAATGTGTCCTCCAAAGCTAGGAGACGCTCCATTTACCGGGAACTTATGCGGGAACTTCACAGCATATGGTCTTCTTGGACCACCAGTTTTCATTTGGATGAATCACTTCAAAATTTCCTCATTGTTTACATTATCTACCACTGTCTTCAAGCCAGCTTTTGAATGGTATGTCTACCATAGCTCGGCAGCCCTCACGTATAACCAGTGGAAAGGAGCCTCGGTAGCATGATGGGTTACACATATGCCCGAAAAGCATGGAGTATGGGTTCGAGTCCCGTCGAAGACCAAAGCTTTTGCTCATAACTCAGCACACTTGTCACAATTTTCGTGTCGTGAGCTGCAGCGGAAGTCAGCAATTTTTGAAAATTAAAAAGTCCAAAATATCAAAATCAATGACTGCTTCCCAAACCTTCGCGATTTGCGCTATGCCCCGTGTTGTATCGCAACTGGAACTGATCTTAAAAAATGTGCCAGATTGTATGGCCGCTCAATCTGAGAAGCAGTTCAGTGAATCGATCTACTTTGGAATAGGTCGATTCACTGAACTGTAGGACTCTTTTAGCAGCAGCTCAGTAATAGGATTGACGGTTGCGACCTGTTGGACCTCATTAATCTTTTTTAAACACAAAGCACCCATGGATTTCGCGTCAGTACCTTTGTTTAGAACTACTTGTGGAACAATATGGTTTATGAAACTAAAATTTTGTGGTGTGCAAAATATTTCATTCTTCATCTGTGCACGGCAACTGTCCATGTTCAAGTGTTCTATCTTATGTTTCTCAGTATTACTACAGGACAGATAGTGATGTATCGGTCATGCTTGCATGCTTTTTTATCAGATGTAGGCAACATCTTCGTTTTCTTCCCAGCGTTAGTCCCGCGCCAGTGCTATTAATTTCCCAAAAATAAGCTATAGTGAGATACCTCTGGACTTAAAGAAAAAGGCACCATCGCACTTTTTGTCGCCTGATACTGTGCTTAAGAGAACCAAGCAGAAGCTCGGTTATGTGGCATTAACCTAAATTACCTCAATTGAAGTTTCATAAGTGGCCTGTGTGGGTGACTATGGCACGCATTCTGTTGCCGCACATTCGGAACTGAATACGTCATGCTTTGCCGATAAAAAAGCGGGTGGTGTGCTTATTCTCAGTGACTTGGCTTTGGGTTATGGGTTAAATCATTTTGATATTCGTTGTGTTTGAGTTATAAATGCTGGTTTAACTATAATGCGTATAATCACATGAGCATGCCATCGACATTACACGTTTTTCCAAATAATTTTTCAACGATATACATAAAGTAGTAAACAGGCTTTCCCAGAAACATTGTAGTGTGGGCGGGCCTACGGACGTCGGCTCTTCCTAAAGTTTTAGTTCTCTACGACGTGGTTTTCCTTGCGAAGAAGCATAGTTCAACCCGTGTTGGGCTTACCTGCACCCAATTCTGAAATCTTAATTTAAGCTCTAACTTATGCTTTTTAAATTGAATTATTCCGATTTGTTTTTGCTCGCTTATTTCGCATATTTCATGTAGTGTAGCACTCTCGTTTCCAAGGTTTCCGCTATTGCCGCTTATCAAAACATCACATGATTTCGAGGGAGTGAATTCATTAAAATGTTTGGATTTTTGATAGCATACTTTTGAGAGGCATAGAATTAAATGCATGAGTGTTTCAAGATCCACGTCATTGTTTGAAGCTGCCATAATGGTTTGACACAATCATAAGTTGATTGGCTTGGAGCCACGGGAGAACTTCTAGTACCTTGTCGGAACTACTATATGAATATTATGAATAGGACGTAAGCGACTGAAGCCTCTGCCCTGTCTTCTGAACATGAAAAGAAGCGTTATGTGGAGCCTTATCTTATATCACAAATAGAAGGCAATCAGACAATGATTGTATGGCTCATAAATTCAGAGAAGAAGCCAATGTTCATTATTTCAAGAAGTGAGGGCTATGGGGTTTCTCGGACGAGCCTCATTCATACAAACCGAAGAAGGATGGTTTCCTGGATATGCCTTTAGCAATTCATCAGCGTTTGTTCGTAGGTCATGAAATCATATTTTGTACCAGTTTTTAAACAGGACGTAATGCTTATGCAAAAGGCCTAGGGAAGGTTGGAAAAAAAAGAAAATCGTGTGCTAATCTTCTGCCTTAATCTAATTTCCTGCCATTTCTCTACATTTTACTCATATTCGTAATAGTATTCACAATGCTAAAAAGGTGATTCAGCTACAAGTGGCACCCCATACACTAGTATGGTGCTCGGAGCGAACCCTGAATCAACGCCCACACAGATAAACCAAGATTTCCATCTCTGCAGACTCTACATCTTCGTACCAGTAAGGCTGGACGAGTAGTACAGCGCCTGTACTTCGGTTGCCCATCACATGTACTGTATAGGCCAAATCGTATTTAAATTCCATCACAACACTCAATGACCCTGCAGACTCTACTTCTTCGTACCAATAAGGCTGGACGAGTAGTACAGCGCCTGTACTTCGGTTGCCCATTACATGTACTGTATAGGCCAAATCGCATTAAAATTCCATCACAACACTCAATGAAAGTCGAATGTATGGCGCATCCCAAAAAGTGCCTAAGGCCGCGAAATTCATCATTCTATTCATTATTAACGAAGTTCAATTTTTGATTTTTTTGGAGCTTTTCTGAACGCCAAAAGGTGAGTTGCGCATGATTTGAAGCTGCTTTTTATCATTTTACCCGAAAATCGTCTTTTCATCTAAATTGTTAGTACTATTTTGACAATTCTCGGGTCCAAATAGAGTTCGAACGATATGGTGTGGGATTGTGCATCTGTGTCATCCGTTGGCGATTGTGTGTGTGTGTGTGTGTGGAAAGCATACAAACGAAGGGGCGTTGTTTCAGGGTGAGCTTTGAGCATATAGTGCTGTAGCGCATCTCTTCCGCCTATTAACAGATAGGATTACAGGGAAAGCCGCCAGTTACGTCTCCATCCAGACCTAAGCTTGGTCGTTTTTTTTTCACAATCACTTTGGAACCAACAGATGTGTCCTCGAATTGATCCAATCAGTTTTCATGGCGTCTGATTGATGAGGCGTTCTTTTACGCATCATCGCTATTGCATTATACGCTTTAATCGCCTTCGGATTCGAACATCTGCAAGCTCGCAAATGGTAGCTGGCATATCTTGAACTGGTCACGATTCTTATGGTGTGCCACAAATCTGAATTCCATTCAAAATTTTAGTGTTTTTTGAATGTGTTTCTGACCTGCATAGAGAGTGCAGGGCCAACGGAGTACAACTTCAGGAATTGAAGTTTTTCGGTGATTCTTGCTCTTCCTTACGGACAGATGAAATCTTTGCCTCTCTCAAGTGAGATTACTCACGGCCTTGGTCTTGTGGTAGTAGCGCGCTTCACCTTCACCTTCACTCATCTGCGACCTGAAGCATTGAAATGGGGTTTTGGAATTCGTCAGTTCGAGGTATAAACCGTTTAAAGACAGAGGTAGAGGTGAAGTGAATAATGAGGAATCCTAAAGCCAATTATCCAAATGAAAGCGCGGGTCTAGGAAGACTAAATGGGAATAAATTTTCTTTTGAAAGAAGTGCCTCAGGTTACTATAAAAGCAGTGTTCTTGGAAGTTTTCTTATTTATTGGTTTTTTAGTTTTTAGGCTTTTTTAGTTTTACTATTAGGTTGTAGGGAAAGTTCTTTCGTTTTTCAAAAGCGTCCTTTTTTCCCACAAACTGCTTCACAGCAATTTCTTTTGTACATATACATGTGGTACAAGTTCACGCGCATCTTTACGTATTAATGTCTTTCAGCTCCCGGATAACCTTTTTCGGCAAAACAATTATATCAAAAGTCAATGTCATCTTCATTATCGAAAAAAAGATGATAGTCCAATGGAGCAAGACCAGGGCTTCAAAGCGGATTGGGCAGCACTTCCCATTCAAGCTCAAGAATTTTTTGGCGAGTCTTCCCACATATTGAAAAAGTTACTCGACAAAAAATTCACGATCTTGAATGGGAAGTGCTGCCCCAACCACCTTATAGCCCTGATCTTGCTTCATCTTATTATCTTCTTTTCCCTTCCCTATCTAACGCGAAGATGACATTGTCCTTTAATGTGTTTATTTTGCCGAAAAAGGTCATCCGGGAGATGAAGGTACCTATAGATGCGTGTGAACTTGTACTACATGTATATGTACAAAAGAAATTGCTGGGAAGCAGTTGGGAGGAAAAAAAGCACGTTTTTTGAAAACGAAATTTTTCCATACAATTATTTTATTTTTTAGCTGTACTAACATAAGCCGTCCCTTCCTTAATGTGACCCACCCCTTTCGGTATCAAAGAGGGTAAGGGGTCTTTGATTTTTGACCTTTTCTTTTCGTTTTTTCTTCAGGTTCGTACTATCAGGCACCTCGGCCTTCATATTCAACAATCTTTTAATGTACGATCTCAAAAACTTCAACCATTGCCTTTATACACTCACTTGCTGAATTCACAGGGCAACTTTTATATTCTGGATTTATTATGCATCCGTCTGCTGAATTTCTGCTTTATTTAATCACTCTTTCTTTGCTATTTGTTTTCTGTTTAGGACACTTTCGACACGCCTCATCGTGATTTCAATACCTTTGAAATAGTGAAGTTAAAGAGTAGACTATTATGAATTGTGTTGTCTCGGTCATTTCTTCGGAACACACCTCTTACAGTCTTGGAGAATTTGAATTTGTGTGTGGCTTATACGTATATACAATCTTTGCGCAGTGGTCTTCACAAACTGGTCCAGCATCAATTAAAGCACTCAAGCGAATAAAAGCATCAGGATAGTGTAGACAAGACCAATTGGTGGTTCGCGCACCTTCAAACAATGTTCCAATGTCTATTATTTCCCTATGCTCTCATATTCCATGTATACTATTTTTCTGCGCAGTTTTCAATTCTCCATCTGGTTCCCATGCCGTATTAATATTATTATCAAATTATACTATCTTTTGAAACCATAGGGATTGTTCAAAGGAAAGTCACAGTCTCACAAGGGACTCAAACCCACATCTATTGCTTTATTAGCACTGTGTTTCTCCACTACATTAGACGTACCACTGAAAATGTTGCAGTTGTCAGAAAAGGAAGCTATATCCTATAATTAGGTCATTCCGCAAGAAATCTCGTTTTTTTTCAAAAGGAAATTTTTCCTAAAAAATTACTAGTTTTTGCAGCATGTCATATATCACTTGAAAGAAATTTTTCTGCTCCACAAAAATTGATTCGGTTTTCAAGTATGATAGAATGGGGCCGCCATTCAGACTGGCGAAAAGGTAGTTCCTCCGGCAAAAGTTGGCCAAACTGACAAATAATAAAAACACTAACCAATCATGTGTCCCTTACTTGGCTCCGACGTCTTCTGCAGTTTCCAGCATGTGAATGATCGTTTCGAGCCGCTTCGTTCTTTTTCGGAATTCCTTTTTCCGAAAGCACTCAGTTTATTTAAAATGAAATTTATCCTTTCAAATCCCTTGCTCATCATTGCTTTACGAACCAATCGGAAGGATTTTTCTGCTCTATCCAAAATATCGCTCTAGTCGCGAAAATTTTTCTGCTCTATCAAAACATGTTTCGTTTTTGTTTTGGCTGTGATTCATATTGAATTTTAAAACTGTGTGACAGCGGCGCAGTTGACATCATTACGACATTTATTTTTTTTTTCAACCTCAAGAAACCCAGTCAGCGATGTTTAACAGTCCTCCACTACTGTACTTGACGTTTAACCACTCTTCAAAGTGATTGGTTGAGAAAATTTTCTTGCCTTGTTTCGTAGTAATTGTCAAAAATCATCGAGTTGTGGCGAAAAAACTAAATGTAGAAAAAGAGCGACGTGACGTTTCAAGCAAGCAATTGGTGGAACTTCAAAAGAGGTTGGGGCAAAGTACGGGACTCATGATTGGTTCATTTTCCTGAAGGTAAACATAGTGTTTTAATTAATTGCCAGTTTGGTCAATTTTTGTCGGCTAAACCAACCACTTCGTCCTCCTGGAAATCGACCCCATTATGACCCACACAGAGACTAAACATGCCATTTTGAAATGCAGAAAAATCTGCTTCAAATGGTACATGACATGCTGCGAAAACTTGTAATTTTATAGGATTTTTTTTTTTGAAAAAAACATTGGGCTGACCCAATGTCTCAATTATATTGACGGTGAACTCATATTGTTTTTTTAGAATCCTCTCAACTTTTAAGAAAGGTTTTGTCCATGAATGATAGATGTTTTCTGCAGATGCATTACCCAAGTGAAGTTAATTATTAACAGCTTCGCGTGTCACTTAGGATTTCAGAGTTGTTTCTGATTTCGAAAGAATCGAAATGGCATTTGTTTCCTGAGCATCTGTTCAAATCGCTGATAAATCATCAGTATGCGACTGTTCGTACCGTAATTAGCATCTCCGTACAAGGGTTGTCCTGAACATTAGCATTCACGAGCAGTTGCTAATCGGATGTGACTTATGAACCCTCCGTTTAGTCCTGTCACATCCTGCCCCTTCCTTCTCATTTGCAACGTCAAGGCTGTGCTCATCAGAACTTGTTTGCCCATTTCAAATTCCGGAAAATTCTTTTTCTGGAAGATTTTTGAAGATGTCTTGTCTATCGGTAGGTTTGCCATTCAGAAGTGTCAGTTATAGTCACTTGCTCTCTCTCACAACGCATTTCACCTACCATTAGCCACAAATATCATCCAAAAAAGGCCGGCAAAAGACAGAAAATGAAAGCTTGGTCAAGTTCCCAGTCAAACATTTACTGCTTTTATAGGCCACAATGATCGAATCTCCTTTGAAATCCTGCCGAACAACTTCTTTAAAAGACACGCCATCAACTCTATATTTACTCGTGACTAAATGAACTTACTTCCACAATACGTTTAAAAGTGCGGGAAGGGGGGGGGAGGGAGGTTCCTTGCGGTCGAATATCCGTAACATAACTAATCTTATCAAAAATCTACTTACCCGTGTTCAACAAGTCGCCCATTTCGTAGACCCAACTTTTTCTGGAGCGCATCTGAACAAACGGAGGAGGGGGAGTCGTCCCTGTCGTGGTTGCAATAAGCGCTGGAATCCAAACTTCCAATAAGCTGATGAGAAGGATAGGGTATTCCGCAGCGAACTCGGACGAGGAAAGTGAAATTTAAATATCTTTTAGCATCAAGTAAGGATAAGGATACATAGCAATAAAACACATAGCAAGTTTACACTCCGTCGGCAACAATTAGTGGTATTGTAGAGGTTAAAAAATTGGTAGGCGGGTCGTATTTGGTACCCGTAGAGTGGGGGGGGGGGCGTACTGAAGCGGTTATTTTCCTCAACACCTGGGAGTGCCCCGATGAGAACTCCTCCAGAATCATGTATGGGTATGGAAACCATCGCGATCGCATCCAGCTGTTTTCTGAAGGAGGCCTTAGATTAATGGTGATAAAGACTTTTGTCGTGAAATTTGTGCACTTCTCATATAATCGCCATCACAACTTTACACACAAGTTTTTCTGTTCAATCATAGGTCAGATGGGTGTCCTAGTTGAGCACTTACAAAATTTAGAAGCGTTGCACTCCATACACACTTGTGGTTCTACTATAGGCTTCCATATAAGAAAAAATAATATTCCAAATTCTTCAATGCCATATTCACCGTTTCTTAACTATCAAATCACTCTTTTCGATACCATAGGAGTGGCGATCAGCATTCATGCACCCCTTCTGTGGCCCACTAGGAAGTTGGCGATCTCGTCTTTGTCATCGGGCATTTGAGCGTTCGCGATCGTGTTTGCTCAGCGATTTGCAATGTCGTCAAACATCGTCCGAACGGGGTTCACACCGGAAATAGGATGCCTTCGAGCCAGGGCTCAACTTCTTGTCATCGCCGTACACCGTAACTAATCTAAACACACAAAACATAATGTTACTGTATCTTCAATATTTGTGCATTGTAACACAAAACTATAGAAGAACCTAATTGGCGAAAGAGAAATATTGGGTTGGGGAACAAGTTCCCGCGGTTTTTTTAAACCCCGTTTTTCACATTGTTCCCTTCATCTTTCGGTAAAGCTTATATACGTTTTCGATAGAACTTTTTTTTGCTCTATCAAATGCTACTATCTATTTTTCGATTTCTTTGACTACGTAATATTTATGAGGTTTGGAAACGAAGTAATCCGAAGGCAAAAATTGGCACTCTCGACACCTCATCTTCCTAGTCTACCATCGCGATCAAAAAATGCATGTAAATATGATTTCGATAGAGCTTTTTCAGCTCTACAGAATGGTACTACCTTTTATTCAAATCGCTCAACTTTTTGCTGATTTTAAGACTCACAAATGCAGTACACACCAAAAGTGTGCAGTTTCGTTATCTTCTTTTCCTCGCCTACCATCGATATTGGAGAGGATGTACATACATGCATTCGATAGAGCTTTTTTTGCTCTACAAGAAGACATCACTCATCTTTTGTATCCTTTCATATTTTAGCATGTAAGAATAAGTTTCCACCTGTTTTTCAATTCTGAATCGCGTAAAGAAAATGAATTTTTTTGGAAAAGTATTTTATATTACTCGATAGAGCTCTTTTCGCTCTACAAGACAGCGCTTATGGTTTCTGTTCAAATTATTTTTTCCTATTTTTCAGATCATTTTAAAGGAGTGCCAAATCGACGAAATCGAGCATGATCGACACGAAAATGCGCGAATTCGTCGACTTGGCACTTCTTTTAAATGATCTAAAAAATAGCAAAAAATAATTTGAACGAAACGCATAAACGCGATCTTGTGGAGCGAAAAGAGCTCTATCAAATAATATAAGATACTCTTCCAAAAAAATTATTTTCATTACGCGATTCAGAATTGAAAAACAGGTGGAAACTTATTCTTACATGCTAAAATATGAAAGGATACAAAAGATGAGTGATGTCTTCTTGTAGAGCAAAAAAAGCTCTATCGAATGCATGTATGTACATCCTCTCCAATCTCGATGGTAGGCGAGGAAAAGAAGATAACGAAAGTGCACACTTTTGGTGTGTACTGCATTTGTGAGTCTTAAAATCAACAAAAAGTTGAGCGATTTGAATAAAAGGTAGTACCGTTCTGTAGAGCTGGAAAAGCTCTATCGAAATCATATTTACATGCATTTTTTGATCGCGATGGTAGACTAGGAAGATGAGGTGTCGAGAGTGCCAATTTTTGCCTTCGGATTACTTCGTTTCCAAACCTCATAAATATTAGGTAGTCAAAGAAATCGAAAAATAGATAGTAGCGTTTGGTAGAGCAAAAAAAGTTTTATCGAAAACGTATATAAGCTTTACCGAAAGATGAAGGGAACAATGTGAAAAACGGGGTTTAAAAAAAACTGCGGGAACTTATTCCCCAACCCAATAGATGAACTGTGCTCACATCCTACACCACTTCCCTGAGTGAATCATCAGATGCGTTCTGTGCATTTTCGACTCTGCAGAAGAGTTTCTCACAAAGTTGCAGACTTCAATAGAAACGCGCAAACAAGATGTTAATGGGACATCTTGAAGAATCAGGTTCTGATAGTAACAACTCACAGAAATTCAAAACCATTTCAAGTGCCTCTGGTTTCACTGATGCAGATTATTCTGCCTCAATGCCTATTTATATGCAATCACGATGTTCTTGAAAACACGCTCAAGGTTTTAATGCGGCCATCTCCCTGTTAGTGGTGATGTCGTCGTGGAACTTCGATTAATTTGTTCACAGAAAGTTTAGAATTCTGGTTTGGGCAATTGGAGCTCAACAACATGCTTGCTATCCCAGATAACAATTCCCTGCTATTCCATTTTTGGATAGTTTGTAGTATGTTGTGTTGTTGCTATCACTTTGTTTGGCGTTTTCGGAGCACTAGATAGCACTTTCACCTGTGCCATTAGGTTGACGTGCTTTACTCATACCCATGTTGAGACACTCGCGTTAAACTTCTTGTGGAGTAAAAGTAGTCTTTCCTTTGTTGTAGCACTGAGGTTCTCGCTACTACAGGTTTGTGCCAAGAATAAAAACCTGCTCCCTTCTAGGAAGGATAAGGTTTTCAGCAATATTCGCTCGTGGGCCTTAAATCTCTGACAAACTTCTATGAGAAAATGGAACTTGCACATCGGCCTGTACATCGCACTGGCTCGTACATCGATCGATCTTCACAATTCCTCGAGTGAGCCTGTCGCATTCAAATGTTACTGGGGTCCTGAATTTGGGTAGTATACGTGGCGCATCCCAAGAGAAGGCAAATCAACACTGGACGCGTTATCACTCTTTTTTGGGACAACTTAGAATTGTACTGAAAATCAAATATGTTTTGTAAGACATAGTATTTTACAACACATAACTACTTAACTATCTAGCTAAGCAAACTAGTTAATAGGAACTAGTTAATACATGTCTTAGTATGGTACATTACACTTAACTCATTTATTCATGCTCAATTCAACTCATTGACTCACCAATGTTGATAAATTACAACTGGCTTAACCATGCTTGCCTCCCTCACTTTAGTGATGAACACAGAGGGAGGTCATCCTCGAGCTTAACCTCCATCTAAGGGCACCTGCAGGGTTAAATCAATTCCTTACACTTCCACCCTTGTATATTATCTCTTTTATGAACACTTCAACATAAATAGAGAGAAACCACTGTCCGGCGCTCTTAAGGTACAGCTTCACGATCGTATTGCTGTCGAAGTTGCAATTCGTCATAGTTCGTCGATGTAAGACTTTGTGGCTCGGAGGTCTGAGTCATGTGTACATGATGACGTTTTCACACTTGTGCATGTCATGTATAGCTCATCGTTGCACACAACCACAATATCCACACTAAGTGTGAATATATTTTTTGAATATCTGATTTTGATATTTTTCAAATGGAACGTCCTCATGTATTTAACTTTTTAACATTTCGTAACAGCTTTCAGACGCTGTGTCGCATTACCTTCCTCATTTTCATCAGCATCTGCAAGTACCTTTTTGGAAGGCGAATCCTACTACACGCTAAGATGAATCAAGCTTCTACCTTCATGCATAGTAGAAACCTTAGGCGGCGGTGGTGTAGTGGCAGGTGGAGCGCACCCAACTCTGATGATGCGGGGATAAAACCCCGCACCAACTCCCGCCCAGGACTACCTAGCCTTTCATCCCTCCGGGATCGGTAGATTGGCACCAGACTCGTCTGGCAGGATAAAAGCACTGATTTGTACATCGGCTAGCCGGCGCAAGTCATTGTATAGGCCAGCCACATCACATTCACCAGCCACCACGATTCTGAAAGGATCTAGAATGTGCGGCGCATCTCCAGAACGGATTGATTAACGACGAAAAACCTTTTTTATCCTTTTCATCCTTTAATATTTAATAGGAACCTCAAGGGAGGAGGTGGTGTAGCGACAAGAGTTATGCACTCCCATTCTCATGTTCCAGAGATAAAACATTCATCATGCTCCCCAGGTGAACTAAGTCTTCCGTTTCTTTGAAGTAGGTGAGTTGGTACCAGACTCGTCTGAGAGGATGGAAGCACTGACTTATACATCAGCTGGCCCCCTCCAATCATTGCAGGGGCAAATCACATTCGGTGCCATCACGATTCGGAGTGCATCTACAATGCGCGGCGTATCCCAAGAAGGGATTGTTCAGCGCTAAAGCAGTATCCTCCATCCTTTTAGGTAAAACCTCGTAAGCTTCCATCATCCATTTTCCACAACAAATGGTCATTTGCAGTTCCAGTATGTGAAAATTTTTCTGCAATTTCGAATGAATGGAAGTCTAATGATATCCAATATACCTTTCATTGAAAGCAGGAAATTAAAAGAAAATCGAATGACATAAATTTCCTTGCTGAGAGGCTAGAAAAGCTTTACAGAGCCATTCATTAGGCTTTCCATAGTTTAGCATTTCCTTTTGATTATCAGTGGTTTATATTAGCAACATTTCACCGAATTCTCGACGTGCTGTGGAAAAAGCTCGCTATAGTGGATGAGATTTACTATTCAGGGATGCCAACGAATCCCCAAATCCTCACTTCATATTTCATGTTCATAGCGCTGTATATGGCAGACATTCAAATTTCTATTTTCACATTCACATGCAATTTGCATGGTTTCTCAGACCTCTCCACTACATTAAATGGTATAAGAGGATTACCCAGAAATGCAGTAATGAAGTAGCCGGCAAATTTCTGTGAAAAGGTTATCTTATCGAGGACTATGGAGTATTGTAAGCTTCTGGTTGGCTCTCCATTAACCGAAAGGGGACCGTAAATTCACTAAATTTTGATTCCACAAATTTTGCACAACTCTGTCACCACTGGCTTTTGCGAACAGGAAATATGAGCACGAATTCGATTATACCGATCGTGTGTGCGAAACAGATGGTATTCCCGTGCGACCCTAATTTTCCCAGGTTGCTGTTATTCGAGCTATTTGCTGTCCTGTATCAAGCGGCTATAATGGCTCAGTACGGCTAATACAATTAGCAGCACCACCTCATATTCAATTGAGCTACGGCCGGTGTTCAAGCCAATTTTCACGCTTCCAATCTCCGTGCATAATTTCTTGAACGACTAAATGGGGCAGGCAGGGAACATTAATGAGCCGTAAGATTGTACGTTCTTTTCATAGCGCTTGACACCTGTACATGACGTATGGTCACTTAAGCAGCGATGGCACAGACGACCTCAACCACAAATTGGTGGTTTAGGCTTTCAGACGCTGTAACTGGTCACAATTGTTATATGTATGCTTCGTATTGCTTCTATTCGGAGCCTTTTCCGCTGAAGGATGGATTCCTTTTTGCCCACATTAGACTTCCCATGACTTTTATGATACTTTAGCAGTGTGCACTTCACTTCAAATTATTAGGTTGTTCAATAAAATTGGGCCATTTTTATTCTATGCTTTCCACAGCCCTCTCTTCATTTTTTAATCCTTTTGCTCTCTTTATTTTAACTTCATAATTCTACATTAGAATTTCCTCTGCCCTACTTGTCTGTTGAACTCTTAGAATGTCTAATTTTTATGAGGACTAGAAATGGAGTAAACTTAAGACGAAAATTCGCGCTTTCGACATTTCTTCATCTTCGTCTCGCGCACAGGTCAAAAAACATGTGCATATATGTATTTAATATAGCTTTTTCAGCTCTACAAAGTGATGCTATTTGTTTTTGATCATGTAATTGTCTGTTACTTTCGAGGTTGAAAAAAAAACAGTCAGATTTCCGTGCAAAGGTGCATTATGAGAATTGAATAATTTTTGGAATCCCCTCAAAAGAAGTAGTGTTATTGGATATTTCAATTTTGAAAAGTTAACCTTCTTCAGGCTAGATCGAGACATCCGAGGGGAGCAATTCATTGTTGGTCAATTTACTATTTTGATCAAGGGTTTTTCGGTCCAATGAAGTTGTTTGGTAGAACCTCGATTTTGAGCATAAAAAAGCGAAGGTGGCGAAGGTGCAAATATGTGCTGAGTACTCCATTTCCAAGCCTCAAATATATCAAACTTCAAAAGTGTTCGGAAAACAAATAGCATCATGTTATGGAGCAGTGAAAGCTCTATCGAATGCATATATGTGGATGTTCTTTTCAATTTCCGTGATAGGCGGAGAAGGAAAGATATCGAAATTGCACGTTTTTGCCGAGTACCCTATTTCTGAATCTGGCAAACAACAAAGAATGAAATACAACAAGTTGACAAATAGCGGTATTCTGTAGATTTGATCTCTACAAGCCAACAGAAAAGCTCCTTCGAAAAGATATATGTACGTATTTGGTTGATTTTGACGGTAACCGAAGAAGACGAGATGCATCAGAAACATCATAGTATGTGTGGATACGAAAAACTAATGGTATGACCATTGCTCTATCAAGCAATGCATATATGAACTTTGTGAAAAGATGAAGTGAATGTTGTGAAGCAAATGGAATAAAAATTAGCACGACTTAATATTTAATAAGTTCTTCTATATCACTGATATGTTACAGTACTGTTTGGAATTTTGCTATTCTGTTTTGTTTTTATTACTGTATTTCAACCTAGCCCACAACCGCATTCTATGTACGAGTCCTGATAGTTTGCAGCACATGGATGCTGATACAAAGTGAATAAAAAATAAAAAGTATTTCTATAAGTTGCCTGTGCTAGCATCGCGAGATGATGGAATTAGTTCACGGAAAAGTTTAGGAGTTTAATTTGCGCGATCAGGACTGGGAAGGCGCAATTCCACGCTCCATCGCAAACAAATTAGGGGGACACTTTCTTGCCATATTCGTGATAGCTGAGACAGCCTTTAGTTGAAACCCGGTTATTCTTTTTGACATTCGGACTCCTCGAAGATCTTAGATAGATCCGGATAAAACTCTTTCACACGGGGTTTGCCACAAGTGCTGTTTTGAGATCCCTTTCTGGTGTGAATGCCTCGGACTTATTTTAAGGAGCAGGATCCTAATTATATGAACTTAATAAGAGAGAAAAAAGCTCTGATTTGAGGATAGCAGAGCGGTAAATTGCCTTGAGTCACAGGTTTTTTAAAAGTTTGTTAGCGTTAACTATTCCATTCATGGGATGCGCCCCACATGTGGCGTATACAATGACTTGCGGGGCCTCGCCGATTTACAAGTCAGTCTTTTATCCTCTCGGACGAGTCTGGTGCCAATTTACCGACCACGGAGGAATGGAAGGCTTTTGACCTGGGCAGGCGTTGATGCGGGATTTGCTCCCCGCACCGTGAGAGTGAGGTGTGCGCAACTTGCCACTACACCACCTCCACCACGGCTCACAAGTACTTATGTGAAAACGGGACAGATCATCATAGTACTGAGATATTTCCCTTCCACCTTGCTCATCTGAATTATGTCATTCTCAAGAGGGACGAGAGGCATTTCGCCAACGCACTGTGAAAAATTTTTGAAAAAAAATTTAATAAGTCGTTTCAACATATTTTATGCAATTGTGCGGCACCAATCGATATTCTGCTCACTCCAGTACTTTGGAATTGACAATTTGCAAAATGAATATTTATGCTGTGGATGAAGTTGGAGGCTCTTTTTGGTTACGCATATGTGATCATATTTTCGATGTTTGATATTTTTTTATATTGTTCATTTTTCATTCACTTATCTATTCAACTATCTCAACTCTTACCTCTAGTACTAGACTACCTTTCCTATTTACCATGAGTATACTTTTACTAATATAACTATGCGCTGCCCTTCACCTTCTCCTACTAGTTCTCTACTAAAGAGTCTCCATTGTACTTTGGTTTTCTCAACACTCAAGAATCTACAATTATATAACATTTCAGAAAGGGAAGTACAGCGCACTTCAGAAAATTTCGGGCGGTTATTGATGTTGAATTGGGTTAACCTAAAAGGGCAACTTGCCACAGAATACAACCTACTATCCGCTGCGAACCCTTCCAATCCTCGCTAGGGTTGCACATTTCTTATTTTTGAACATTTTGAACATGCATTTGATCAGCACCTTCTCGAGCATGAGCTGCCCAACAGCATTACAGTAACAGCAGTATTAATATTATAGTAATTCGGTAACAGTCATAGGATTAGAAAATTTATAGTATGGAATAGTTCGAGATAGAACGTTCTACAACTATTATATTTTCACTTCATTCAGAGTGGGAATCGTAAGATGCACTGGGTGAGGCCCACTCAACTGAACGATCTCTTTCGAGATGCTCCATGCATTGTTAGATCTGTTTCTATTTGTTGTGACATTTGTTGTCTGTTTACTCCGATTTGCCTACTGTTACAATGAATGACGGGAACCGGTGGAACCGGTGTGGAAGTCACTACAAAATTTGGTGTCTAATCATGGACCAAAACGTATGAGTGGCCTGAGCGGAATTTTCTTCCAGAAATTGATCCACTGACTTTGAGAGTGGCGCCATTTCTAACTTCGCCACGTCCGCCGTCAAAATTATTGCAGTAAAATAATCTGTGACTGGATTTCTAGTCCATTAATTCAATTTCGGCCTACATTTCAAATTAAAAAATTGGACGAAACCCTGTGCATGTTTCTTGGCAGCTCTGTCAGAGATGCCACAGCTTACAGCTTCGATGTTTGCTTCTTCGCTCCATATCTCGTCTTCTCGTTTACTCGTTACTTCCGTAATCCGACAAGCTGTCACCCGGCTTTAATCAAGCCCTTGAGCAGTATCATCGCGACTTTTTGTTGAAGTAATCCACACAGAGTAGTGGAAAGAAGGGCTTCGTGCACTTTGTAAGTTCTCAGTAAAAGCTCAGCAGAGTACAGAAAAGTTATGCATTCCCTAAACGACCAATGAATTATTCAAAACGTTCGCGAGACAAAGTTGTGTGGAGAAGTACGCGCTGAAGAGCACTACTGCAATACTTTATATACAACAGCCAAAGGGCTAATGGAGAAGGCGTCTCAGCGGCTCATTTAAGAGCCATAAAGTAAGTACCCTTTCGCAGTTGCTGGTCTTTCATCTTCGAAGAAAATGAGAGTAATGTGAGTGATCAGAACCCCTAAATTGACTCATTCAAGTGAGTCCAAATAAAAGATACAATTTTAGAAGGACCACATGTGGTACAGTTCCCGGTCAAAGGGCTAACCGTACCCTGTGAAAGCCGTCTTTTTTAATAGCCTCTATCTGGTTCAACATGATCCGCCCCTTCGTCGACGAGACACGCCCCTTTAAGGGTCAACAGTGATAAGAGGGGTTCTCTTCCTTCGGTTTTTGACCGCTCATTTCTGTTTTCTCTTCATTTCTCAATCAGGTAGACTCCTCGACTTTGTTCTTCAATAGTCTTACCATATTCGTAATCTTTCCATATTTCTACTACCGCCTTTAAGGCAGTTGATAAGAGCTGAGGTAAACTTGGAGTCAAATATTTATTTTTCTAAAGCGAATGTAGACTGGAGTAAGTAACGAATTCCCAGTTCTAATGATTCCAGCAAATTTTCAGGGTATTTTACCGCTCCAGTAATAATGTGATTTTATTTTATTTTATTCTATTTCTTTTCAATTCCTCCAAACTTTTGATGTGTTTATAGCAAATGGGAAATGATAGACATTGATTTCTCACGTTCTCAAAATATTTACTGACTGTACATACATATACTTTTTTCATTTGCGGACAATTTCAAACCAGTTTGGGCTCGTTTGTGCTTCAAGTTTTATTTGATAAGCTTTACTCAGACTGCGCTCACACTTCAACCGCTACACGTGGCACTCGAAAATCAACATGAATTTAGGAGAATAGCTTATCAAGTATCGAGAATTCGGATTAATGAATGCTCATGTTTTACTGCGGTATACAGCTGATGGCTCTGTTTGATTGCGCTTTTTCATAAGTGCTCGCGTCCTCAATCAGTCTGTGCGAAAGTGCTAGCGATTAGACGCACTACTACTACTGATTACTTGCTTCATTCTTTTATCCATCTTAATCCGTTCTTGAGGATTTTTGGCGGTTTTCGAATTGTAAGAAGAATATAGCCAGGTCTTGAACAGGTTTTCAAAGTACTTTAATATTGTGTTGTTCCGGAGTCTCATGATTATCTGAATATTCAACAACAATTGCGACTTCAAAATGTTTATTCAAAAAACTCAAAAGACCACTCAAAAGTCTCGAAAGTTCTTTGGAATGTTTCTACGATGTTTCAGTGTTTAACGCCTTCATCAGGCCTGTAACTGCGGTGGGTAGCTAATTATAGCTGATTCCAAAAATCTTTCGAGACATTTGAGGGATCTGTTGAGTTTTTTGAATAAATATCTTGGAGTTGCAATTGTTGTTGAGCATTCAGGTTTTCAAGGTATTAAATCTGCACTTCAGTTCGTGTGCTAGCCGAAATTTTCCAGTTCTATGCGAGTCATTTATTCGATTTTTTTCTTCGATTACATCCAAAAAGAGTATTTACGCTCTGGAGCGAACCAAGGCTTTTGCCCTCACAGACGAGTCAGAGAGGTACCAGTTCACCTACATATCTCGGAAGTCTTGGTCGGTCTGAGTGGCCATCGAAGCGGCCACTCAGACCGCCCAAGCCACTCAAAAGCTAAAATTTATCACATTATATTTTTCTGAATTTAGTGGATGCAAATGTTGTACTCGTCGGAAGCTTTTTTGAAATGCTGTTTCAGTCGTGAAGCAAACTACAAAAAGGGGTGCAAACTCACTTTATGCACTTTGTTATCCCCATGAAAACTACCGTGAGAACGCTTGTGCATTCAAACTTTTTTCTTAACTTTGTAAAGGGGCTTTTTCGAAGAAAAGTTTCCAAGAAGGAAAGTACAACTGTTATGAGTCAAGTCTTTTGAACCCCCAACACTTTTCGATGTAACTGTGGTGCTTGCGTCAGATGGCGCCGGATTTCAGCGGATGAGCAAGCAGATGCTGCAATCTGACCGAGCGACCTAGGATATCGTGTCCTCTAATTTTCAAACACTGTGCAGAACCCTGGCTCAAAATTTGAATTTAGAATGGAAGAATAAAGCCGATGTAAGTATTTATGGAAACGAGCAGAAATAACCAATCATTTTACACTTTACCCTCTAAAGTTCTGGCACTCTCTCTTCCGCCGTATTGACACATCTTTGACCCTATTTTTATATACATATTCTTCTGTCTCGGTGCTACAAGATAATTATTTCGACGAGAATCTCAACATTAGGGAATGATTGGGTGAGGAAACATAGATGAACTTGAGAACCAGGAATCTAGTTTCGATAATCTCCACAATTCCTCTCTTATTCCCCGACTGATCCCTGGTTGAAGTTTTGGATCTTCTTCAAATTCTACTGTTTCTCAAGTTTTCACTACGTTCATAATGTTCTTGCAATGACAGCTATTGAATTCCTACGTTTCCCGAATAGTTTCTGACTAGTATGCATATATGTTGTCATTCCCAACAATTTCAAACCAGTTCGTGCTCGAATGTATTTCGAAACTCGCTTGATGAGGTTCACCCAGAAACGGTCTTAGTCGGATGCTACAAATCGAGTTCCGTGATCATTATGAGCTCTGAACAGATAACTATTGCCATGTCGAGTTACCTCATTTCATCTGGGTGTGAGTATGTTTCCGCTTTGTACTTGCCTATACCCTAAAGACAGTGATAGGGGTGTGAGTAATGGGAATTCCTAGGGTGTGCCATCTAAATGAAAGCTACAGGCTCAAGAAGACTATATGTGGCGGAATTCACAGTGAAAGGAGCACTTTCAGGTTTCAAAGGAGTCGTCCTTTTGCACAGTCGCCAGCAATTTTTAAGTCAACCCGCCTCTTCTTTAACCTGGCCCGCCCCTTTTCCGGAATTACTGATGTGAAAGCGTTCTTACTTTTTGAAACTTTGGTCGTTTCATTTCGTATTTCTTCTCTTGCGTATTACTAAGCAGTCCTACTTTTATTTTTAATGATCTTTCTATATTTGGCTCCAGCTGCCCCTACCACTGCCTTTAATCCTACGTTTGACACCAGGTTTGTAGCAAACGCCTTGCTCAGGCCAAATAACCTCAACTGGCTTCGTCATTTCACTTTTTTCCATGTACAACTCACGTTGCCATAACCCTATTCAGTCCAACCTATTCAGTAATGTCATCCACGCACTAATCGATATTGTCAAAATTTATGATTCATTGGATTCGAACAGAACGTTACGTTCTTAATCATATAGTTTCAAGTAGAATTGCCGATTCAGCGCTGAACGCACCATCACCTCCATTCAGGCGTACACAATTATTTTACATTCAAATTACATGCACGGTGTTATTAAGCAGACTCAAGAGCATTTATACACCCCTGCACCGTAAAAAGCATACAAAGCTTCTCACGTCTGCAGTAGCTTCTAGATTTTTTTTGACTTCCTTCTTGACAGGAATTCCATTCGAGCTCTGTCCAACCATTGGCTACCGTACTACAGGATTTTTAAACGCGCTAATAGTTTTGTAAATTTTAACGTGGTATTTGGAGACAAACCTATATACCCTTTCTTATTGCTTTCTAGGTACACGTAGACTATAGGCAGCGATGATCTAATTCTCTTGGTCAAATAATTTCAGTCAATTTTATAACCGATTTAGAATATCCGGTCAAATACTAACTGATTTTTCGATAAACTTCTCATATTATATATATATATTTATTAATAAAGTCATATAATATACCAATTGGCTGGCGCACACCACTACGAGCGAAACACCACTGCATCAGTAAGACGATCGAACTTGCTCTTTTTCTTGAGGACAGAGCACGCCCCGCCCACCGTAGGCGTAGCTTAACTTGGTCCATGTCTGGTCATTACTTCTTGTCCCGTGCCCTGCTCATACCACGCTCGTCCCCATCTCCACAGATCGTTTTCCATATTATACCTAATTTCGTGAGAGACGGAGGGAAGGGCGGACGTGCAGACAGGCGAAGCGTTTTATAGTTAGTGGGGATATATAGAGCATACTATAAGAACTGGCTATGGTGAGACCGCAAGGGAGAGTGGAGAGTACTCTCTGGGAGGATTACATGATTGCTGAACAGATTCTGTCTCTAAAAATAAGAACGGGTGTTCCGCGGCTGTTTGTGCATGGCCGGCTAATTCGTGGTCAATCCAGCGATGGTTTCATATTTCATTGGCTGAGTAATTGACTGTCTTCTTTTGCACAGGAGATGATCGAGACGCGTCTTATTCGATTGCCCTCATGGCCATGTCCATCACCTCCTTTCCTGTGGGTCTTTTCCTTCACATCCTTTCTCCTCGCCATTGCCCATAAATAAAGTGGGTTTTCTATTGCTGTTAGATCAATTCTAACATATATATGGCAATTTATGGCCAGTTTCAATTTGCCTTCAATTTGTCTTTCAACTGTCAGCAATAAATTATGGTACTAGTTCATTTTATCCCAACAGCTACAATTTCATTTTTTAGTCTTTCCATTTCCCGGCAAGATCCCGCCTTTCCCTCACCTAGGCGGCAGCTGTAGGGTCAGTGGGCAATCATCGACGCTGTTCGATTTCCTCTCAACCTCTTAATAACAGGACTTCACCCAGCGGCTCCTTTTCGTATTGGGGGCGCCCACATCCGCCCGCTCAGGTAATACAGCCGGCTTAACCTATAATCTCCACCTGGGCTTCGCTTTCGCTTTTCTCTACCTCCAATCTCATTTCCTTTGAACTATGATTTCAATAATTTCAGGTATTTACTCGCATTTCGGCAATAATTCACTTCTTAGTTATTATGTCATTTTCGCTTGATTACATAGTCTCTGATACAGGTATAGCACCTTGGAGTTCGTTATCACCCAAATTATGCGCTAGTGGTTTGTGAAAGGCTTTGCCATGTGAAGAACTCCCAGTCAGGCTTTTGGCTTCAGTTTTTCTAACACCTTCTCTTTCTACGCCACTATATCTATTGATGGCATAATATTTTTCACTAACCCAACCTCACTGAGCCTCGGGGGTTGGTGAAGACAAGGGGTAAAGAGGCGAAACGGACCATTTCATTCAGTTTCGTTATTCTTTTACAAGTGTTTATTGACTATCCCTTCATATATGACTTCCTTCTGTTTCGCAGAGATTTCAATTTCTTTTCGCTCGCACTTAAGTCGAGTAGGTAAACAAACAATTGCTATTTTTTAGCACATACCCATCAAATCCTCTTTACGTGGGTAGTGGAACGCCAATCCGGATTTCAAGTACCAAATATTCGCCTAGGGGTCAAAGATGGTTTGTGAGATGAACATCAAGGCAGTGCTATTTTCTGCACGAGAATGTTTATTATAATTATCAACAGAATTCGCGTGGTTTGCTTTCAAATCACCTTGATTATACCCTTCACTTCACGTCTTTCCACAACATCTTTCACAGTTTCCGGGCATTTGAACTGCTTGAAGACAAACGGAGGTAGCAAGTTTGGCCTACGGCAAGACCTACCGTAACGCTTGCAGTTTGTTAGGCTGCAAACAATGCACTCACGGCACTTCGCTAAGACATCGAGTGTGAATTCGATGGTTTTTACCGCAAACACCTTTTTTTCTACCCTTTCGCTATTCCTCATTCATTATTCCACTTGATAAAAGATGCGCGGGAGATGCGCGAATCTTCGTTTCAGGATGATCATTTCTTCTCACCTTCTTCTTTCCCCTACGACCCCTTATCGGTTTCGTTGATCGTTTGTAGGGGTCAATGTGGATTAAGGGAGACGCATTATGAAGCAGCATTCGTGTATTACGCCCATTAGACCATGCATATCTAGCAGCACACAGAAGATCTGCCATGGCTCAATTTCCGTAACGTGTGGTAGCAATGGAGGTTTTTTTCTAAAGAAGCAGGAGAGAGCGAATTTCGACCCACCTCTTATTGCGTATACAGCAGTAGTGATCCTTTCGGGCCCACATCGACCCCTGCTGTGTATCATTTGCGATTCTGTTTCAAGTCTATATGTTATAATATGCAGTAACTCAGTGCCTACTGCATGCACTCTCATGTTATCCCACGCTTTGTGTGGTCTCACTACAGTATGCGCTTCAAATATCCAAGGAATTCACGAGATCATCCTTGAATAAATGATTGAATTCTCAGGGGAAGTGAATGCATTACCAACCAATGCGACATATTAAGAAGATATGTATGCATTGGAAGTGTAGGTTGAGACACACGGATTTTGAGTTGGGCCTGCATTACTGTGACAGCCTGTGGCCTGTAGCCCTGTCACATATGTTCTCCACACAATTTGTTCATGTAAATCCCATCCTCCCTACAAATCTACTACGCTGTAATCGTGAGTACGTGGTGCTAACTCGACATAATACCTGGAAAAAAGGTGAATTCCAAAATTGAGATTAAATCAAAATAAAGCCCTTCTACTTTTGAGGAGATACACGTCAAAGTCAAATGTCACTCCCACTTCTCATTTCAGTACTCGTACAATGTTCTAATTGCTTTTCAAACTATCCCTGGAGAAACTGTTCCAGAAGACGCGTCAAAGGGATGGGTGGTCACCGCTAGACCTGACGGCCTGTGTCCCAACCACTCATGCATTGATCATAAGAGGGTGAGTGTACCTGCGGCAGGAACATTCAAAGGGGAAGAAGAGAGAGGTCTATCTCTTGTGAAGCTGATAGGAAGCAAATAGTAAGTTCTTATTGAAAGTGCGTTCTGGGATTGTGGTGAAACTACAATTTCAAAAAAAGAAGTTGAAACCTCAAATAGTCGTTTGACGAACGCGGCACCTCGCCAGTAGAGACCCATGAATTATTATCCACAATGTAACTCACTATCCACTGTTAGCTCCAAGGGTCAGTATTTGGCATTAACCATCGCAGTGTCAGGTGAAAGCGACTTGACCCACATAGTACACAATGGCTTAGGGGGGGCATCGATGTATCAGTCAGTGATTTTCATTCTTCTAGATAAGCCTAACAGGAATTTACCTATCTCGAACCGATGCAAGGCCTGGTTTGTGTGAGCGGGCATTGATCCAGGATCTAACTCAAGGTTACGCGAGTGGAAGTGTGTCACTTGTCACTGCGCCACCTCCATCTCTCAATTCTCTGCTAATAAAGAGTGTTGGAGTTTTAACAGTGTTTGGGTCATCTATTTCGTAAGGACGGCATCGACGATATGAATATGTGCTCTACTGCTGCTGAATGATTTGTAGAATTCACAATTTTTGGAATTTACACAAAATGGATTCGTTTGCATCAAGTTATGCAACCATCTAATAAGGTGGGTGATTGTATTGCTCTGGTATGCGGCGCCCTATCTCCTCTTAGAAAATCACCTGAAAGCCGTTGACAT
Source organism: Trichostrongylus colubriformis (assembly GCA_963978905.1). Classification (NCBI taxonomy): domain Eukaryota; kingdom Metazoa; phylum Nematoda; class Chromadorea; order Rhabditida; family Trichostrongylidae; genus Trichostrongylus; species Trichostrongylus colubriformis. The sequence continues at coordinate 12,932,749 of OZ022259.1, read as the reverse complement.
TGCATTCTTTTCAGTATTGCTCGGTACTAGAATTGCTGTGGATCCCTCATAGCCTCAGACCATCAGATTCATCCGTAATTGTAAAAAAAGCAGCTTCCTGACGACTTCATCCATCTTCATCTCGTCCAGTTCTCTCTTGTTTGTTTGTCGATCACACTTTGTGCTCACGGAAGCATTGGCCGAGAGCGTGAGGATCGGCTGTTAATTCCCCTAAATAGCTTCGGACATCCATCCAATACTGCGATCGGTTAGACTTAATTAAACCGGAAACTTTGATCGAAGTCACTTAACGAAGTCGTGTGCCCATTCACTCGGTAATAGTTCGGGGTCATTACTGACGTTGCTGCTGCTATTCACCGTAATACAAAATTGCCTTTCTTTGATACTATTTCATTAAGCTGATAATTCGAAATTCCACTCTACTTCGGAATTTTTTCATGTAGTTCTCTTGAATTTCCCTTGCTGCATCAGCTTGCAAAAAATTGATTTGGGAAAAAACCCTCTTGCAAAAAATTGAAGTTGAAAAAAAACTTCTACTTTTTGGACGAATTACAAAGTAGCTTAAGGAAAGTTCGGCTGGTCTTGACAATACGACAATGTGTGGATGAACTTGGGAGGGGCTCGGAAAGATGTGAGAATGCCTAGCTTTTTAAGTGGAGGTATTACTATCGATGGCTGGTGTCTGTGCGGCTCTCGGTATCCCATTCTATTCTGATCCACGAGATTTTTGTTGATGTTGTTCGCCGTTGTGGTAAAGTCGATTGAAGATCAAATCAACTACAGTAACTAAAAGATATGTATTCCTATATGAGTGCTTCATCTCCGTTCAAGGCTGTGTTGAGGGGACTTCAACAACCTACCATTTATAATACAATGAAGGAAAGATAAAGTTTTTGGCGTTAATTAGTCCCTTCTGTGGGATGCGCCGTCCACTTTAGTTTTATTCAGGAGTGGTGGCAGCTGAATGCTATTTAGCCCATACTGCGACTTGCAGGGCCAGCCGACTCATACACCTTCTCCGGAGGATGGAAGACTTAGTTGGCCTGAGCGGCCGTGGATGCGCTTTTGATCCCTCCCCCATGAGGGTGGGAGTGCGCGTCTTTTCTTCTACACAATCTCCGCACCATGTACAATACTGCCCCCAACTCATTCAGACGGCAATAAAAAACGGATAAGTCATGATGTATCCATCATTTTGCTATAACTTCATTTAAAGTGCTGCTAGTAATTTGAAAATGGTACCATTAGAAAATTGTGCCCATGACGAATTAAAGGTTCGTGATACTTTTCCTCCCTTTTCGGCACAATTTTTGAGATTTTCACAAATTTTGTCTCAAATTATCGCGGGCCATTTTCGTCTACACGGCGAAGTCGTAAACCCACCACCTTGCTGTGAGTTCAAAACACAAGTTGATTATGAATTCTTGATCATTTCAATATCTCTCATGTTAGGAGTCATCAGTTCCTGTAGTTATCAGCTCAGGCTTCTCTTACGGCTTTTTTTTACAACCTTGCACCACGAGCAGGTCGGAGATCATGCACGTTCGAATGCCCCTCTAAAATGCACAGAAAAATAAATATACACATAGCCACAAATTAATATACACATAGCACATAGTAACCAATCGGCTCAAGATCGTTCCCGGAAACGATGTGAGCGGTCCAGGTTACCCGAAAGCTTCTTTCCGAAAATTTGAGTGGTTTAACAAAAAGGGATACCCTAGAAGACCAAGGCCTGTGAGACAGCTGAACGCTCTGCAAAGCAGCACAAAATTCTTCCCATAATAGGAACGATGCGATCCTCAGTAAGTGAGAAACTGGTCACATCGAATAAAATTCAGAATTGGGATTCAACGAAATCTGGTCGTTTCTCACACATGAGCTTCATTTTCTCTTCGTTTACTCAGTTGGAAGATCGCTTCTGGGTAAAAGTATGTAGGTAATTTGCTGTGGTACAACTAGGCCCTCGGTTATTTTCTTGTTTGTTCCTTCACAATACTTACTGGGTTTGCTCAGCCGATTATCCGCCGAAGAACAGGGATTTGCTGTGCTTCTGGCCATAAACAATGCTAGTTTTTTCTCGTCCTCCACACATAGCAGGTGAGCAAAACCAGCACTTGAAGCCACTTGCTTTTTTTTTTAAAGGTAAGTACATTATTTATGACAAATCTTTTGAAATCAGAGCTTTGTCTCCTTGATATTATGAATAATAGAACAAAACCGAGCATGCCCCGAAATGGGTGGTAGTTTTGGCCCGAATTTCTATCATAATGGCGAGCACTACCGTATCTGGAAGCAACATCGAAATGCTTTATGAGATACGGTATTTATTATGCATGAGTGCAGTCTCATGCAAGGCAAAACTGAATATATGACTAGTTTTAAGACTTTTTGCTGTTGCCCTGCACTTAATAGCCTCATAAAAAAGACACAATAGTGCGATTATGTGCTCTACACTCCATCATTTTTTTTTGATGTCACTTTTTTTCATTCTCCACCTATTGATCGTCCAGTTAGCTTCATTAGTTCTTTCTAAAAATTGAGAAAGTTCTCTATACTTTAGAAAATTTTGGGCGTATGGGCTTCACAAAAATAAGTGTCTCCAGCAATTTCTGCTATTTCAATTTTGCAATTTTCTGCTCCAGCAACCGGGTAGGATAGGGCTTGAGAAAGACGCTAGGCACCGAAAGCTCGCCTTCAGGCTCAAAAATCATTTCGCATTCTTTTGTGAAACTTTTGAGTCGTTTGATAACAAAAATTTGGAGCCTCAAATCGTTCTTCACACATTTAGAGTGGCATGAGGCTTCGGGACAGAACAATACTCAAAAATAAAGTGGTAAGGGCTAATGCGTTTTCACACTTCACTAGTATGGTTGGGTCGAGCGTTCAACCAAAGGAGCGCGTCACCAGAGTGCCGCCGTGCTCGATGGCGGGCAAATGACTTTCACGCCGTCGTTGCCGGTGCCAGGGGTGAAATTGCCGTCTTCGCCGCCAGTGCGCAAAGTATAAACGCGACCTCACATTTCAGTCTGAATGATGTCATTGTGGCCGGTGAATTCTTTCCATACAGGGATTCCCTGGCAGCTCATCCTGAAGAATCCCTGCGTACAATCTGAAGTTGATAAGTGTCGTTCTCGCAGCCAAAACCAAGATATTAACTAGCTTTATACGGCGAGCCTGGAAAGTCAAAGATAATTGCGACACTCCCCCCCCCCACCCCCCCCCCTCCCTCCAAGCACCATTTCAGACTTACAAAACAGTTCCAAGTAGACCAAAAGAATTGTCGCAAATTACAGTAGTCTGTAGTTGAAGAACAGTCATAACTGAACAAAGGAAGGATTAGCCGACATTCCCAGACAGCGTACGATAGCAGATGATTGAGTGTGGCGAACGGCAAAGATCTTCACGTAATGACACGATTTTCAAGGAGGATCAAAATTAAGACGGCTATTTGTCACTCGGCGATGTTCCTTCGGCCTGGTTAAAGGATGTTTTGCACGGATTAAAGGATTTGTTCATCAGTGTCCGCCTTCGCCCACATCTATGAGCATGGCTTTTTCTTTTATGGATCACAAAAAGTCCAGCGAACCCATTACCATAGGAGAATCCCAGCGTTGAGCAAAATAACTTCATTTCTTAGCTGTCATAAAGCTTATAGCATCCCATTCATTCACTCAGGTGGGGAGATAGCATCGTAAAAGGTAAAGCCTGGCACCTTCCTTGGCATTGGGGACCATAACTGTCCATGTAGTTATGGGGATGGATATGGTTACAGCTTGTCTAAAAAAAGAGAGCCTGAGTTTGAAAAGATAAAATTTAATGCAAACATTAGTATTTACTTCAAAAACAAACAACTGAAGCTTGTGGAATTCCCCTTTTGAAGGAGGAATTATTTTGAAGATCTGGTCTGGTGGAACACTAACCAGCAAGGGAAGTCCTTTTTTTAAAGGAATCACAATGGAAATTTTGTGATTCTATTTCACCTCAAAATATTTTATATTATAAATTTGCTATTTTTTGGTGCATTAGACAGATTATTTCAAAAATCTCCAAAAAATGAATGGATATTTCTTCCTACTAAACAGCCAAAGATTTGAGAAAAATTACGATCCGATTAAAACCGATTTCACTAAGGGGTCTCGGTAGTGTAATGGATTAACACATATGGCCGGAAAGCATGGAGTGCGGGCTTAAGTACCGTCCGAGACCGAAGCGCTTGCCCATAACTCAGCATACTTGTAACAATTTTTCAACAGGTGTCAGCGGGAAATTGCATAGTCCAGTGGTTGGCCCCCGTTTTGATCTGATTCATGCTTTAACAACACTTCCTGCATGGATGAAAACTGTGGAAAATTCAAATTATCTCCAACAAATTTTGATTTCTTCGCGTGAAACATTGTGTGTGGCCAGCAGCAAGCTAGTAGAGCATAATTATACGAGGAAAGAGAAAGTGAAAAACATTTGGGCAACTTCTTTAACTGCTCCACCGGCTGCTAATATTGCGAATGCTCATGCTCATCTTAAGAGTCGCTGCCCACTGAATCTCATGTCTTTGCGTTAATATCATAATCACTCATTCCTGAACCATTTTCAAAATTTTCTCGAGCGAAAAAGGGTGAACAAGACCTTTCGTCGTTTACAACTTGTCACGCAAGAGTATAAATAAACATGAGTCGCCTATCCACTACTAGTCACGATCGCTAACTCTCGAAACTGATTGACGTGCCAATTCTGGATTTCTTTTCGTTCTTTGGAACAAAGTTTATCCTGTGAATACTTTCTAAATACTCGTGTCGCGCAGAAACTCTCATTATTTCTTTTCAAAAATATTATTTCAGATAATCTGAGAACGACTGCAATCCAATTTTCTTCACTGGAGCTCGTCTGTACGAGTTATACTGTGGACGAGTGAGCATAGTTCAAACTTTTACGAATAATGTCGTAATGCTTCAACATAAGGGTGAAGATGTGTGAGGAAGTCCGATGCTTCAGGAGACACAGGAGGGGCTTATTCAGGTTGTGAGTAGGAATTGATTCTCTCGTATTTCTTCAAATGTAAAGGCTCTCAGATGGGAGGCTTCTTCTAGAAGCCGTATAATCATAGAGGATGATGCCTCATTCAAACGAATGTTGGTTGCCCCATTTTTACTTTGAAAATTCACATTTTGCCTTGCGCTATCCCAAACTATCATGACTACAAAGTACACAAGAATACGTTTGAAAAGCAGAGCGACTGAAGCTTCAGAAAGCTCTTGAAAGTCGTGACCCTTTTCATAAAATCATACCATATCTTACTGCCAACTAACTGGTTGCGACATTTTCTCGGGAGTTTTTTGGGAAGTCTCCAGAAACTTATGTGGGTGTGGTACATGAAGAGGACACTCACTGCCCATGAACAACCATTTGAATTGTTCCAATCTGCTCCATTTTGAAATTTCCATACCTAAAACAAAAATCATATCTTGATATACAGTAGCACTCAAAAGTCTTCAGCCAAAACTTTTTGTCATAGCTTTTTTCTACTTGACCAAATTCGACAAAATTTTAATATGTGGTGCCTGAACCAATTGTCAACATTTCCTTCTACTTGAGTGCCGCTTTACTCTTTTCATGGTTTTTTACAAGAATTTACCACAAGACCACCGAAAAAAAGGTAAAAGGCTTGGTCGAGAAAAACGGCTTTCTTCACAAAAACAAAACGAGCAAACCTCAGAGAACATCAATATTTTGTAGAAAGACCACGACTTTTGAAGACAGCGGCACAGCGGGACGGCATAGGGATGGCACTCCAAAAACAAATAATTGCATTTAACCACGTAACTTACACCGTTGAGCGCCGAAATAATAGTATATTTAGTATGCAGTGTCTCCAAGTACAACATACTAAAATTTCTCTTAGATCGATCCAGTCGCAACAAAGTCACGAGTGAAAAAGCCAAATGAAAAACCATTTGGCCGAAGACTTTCGAGCGCTGCTGTACGGATATAAATGAGTGTGAATGGCAAAATAATTTTTTCGAGAATTAAAGTCTCACTTTGATGCAAAAGTTAGATGTGGAGAATAAAATAGACAAAATAGACAACGAAAATTCTGCAAAAGTTTTCCTCCAACCTAGTATAGTAAGTTAATTGCAGCATTAATAATCAGGGGAAAAGTGGGAGGTCTCGGTCGTGCTGGTTGAGCATAGAGACCGGACGAAGCAGGTTATCGAATTCACTCTAAAGTCGAATCTTTTGCCCATCGATTTATTTTGGATATTGCTCTTTTCAATTACCTTGTAAAATTTATTCATTAACGGGTGCTATCGCAATAGAGGAGGGGGGACATCCCACTACGGACATGATTTTGACCTAAGCCTAGAGAGGAGAGGGAACCCCTCTCTTTCCTCCACTAGAGCTTAGGCAAGTACATGCGCCTGAATATGCAGATTGACCCCTCAAAGATCCCTCCAAGATGCTTCGATAAGCAACTTTTTATGAAATGCCCACCCCCCTCGTTGCGATAGCACCCATTAACGTTTGATTTTTCAAAATTGTCTCGCTTCCGCCCTCACACAGTTTACAGCTTTTAATTGTTATTATAATTCGGATTACTGTCATAACAGCCAATTAATCAGATAGTAATGTGAACGATCGTCGGCGGCTCATCTCTGCGGCATGTTGACGTCTTCTTGCATTCCACACATCTGTTGCGTACAGATTATCGTCACGATCATCGACACATGTCCGGCAGCGGCATATCGCTTTGTGATACGGTAAAGAGAAATGATGTGAGCGGTGATGCGGTCATTAGGTCTGTGTCTATGGCTACTCGTATGGAATGCGCTTTTTAAAAAAAAGCGGATCTCCTTTTTATTGTCGATCTACCTTAATGACTGGATCCTATGGTCAAGTTTCACCACTGTTCCTGAGACAAAGAGCTGCGAAAGCCGGAGGTTGTTGTTTAGCTGACCAAACCAGTCAAGGCTTCAACTCGCTAATGGCGGCTGCAAACGTGGGAAAATGACTTGCCGCATTTTCACTTGAAAAGACTTAGCTGAGGCTAGACCTGCGTCAGTTTGCGTTTGCCTCGAGAAAGCTCACAGGAGTGCCCGGTCGTGTTCAACATTGTATCCCTTTAACGACTTCATCGCTTCCTCTCTTCCCTCTTCCTCTTCTTTTGGTTCCTTGTCACTTTGCTGAATTTTACAATTCTTTCAGAATTCTCATTCCACACCTCACCTTTCTATCGTATTTTTGGATTTGCTTTGCTTCTTTCCACTGTTTTATGAATAATATATTATTCATCAAACTAAAAATTCCTATACACTGCCCTTATAGAATCGAAAAACAACGTATTTATATTTCATAATAAAATATGATGATAGCTATGTGGCTTTTTCTGTCCTTCTTTCCCCTTTTTTCTGGGTCTAACCTCCTGAGGTCAAAAGAAAAATCCAGTCGCAGTCAGACACACTACCCTTTTTGACTGTCTTTCCCAGCTTCTCTTTTTCAATTTTTCAGAGTTTCTCAGAGATCAAAGAGAATTTTAAACTGTCTTGACAACTCTCTGCTCTATGTATACGCGAGTGACAATGAGTTGCATGCTATAAAAGGGAGAGATCGAAGAAATACTCGGCCCAGACGAGAGTCACCAACCAGAAGCGGAAATGGGGCTTTGAGGATCGTGATTAGAATCATTTATGAGCGTTTAGGGCTATCGAGGGAATTCAAGGGTGGCGTTCGGGCAGCTGAAAGCATTTCATCAGATGACCTCTAGTGACCGTCTTAATCTCTCTAGTAGACCTTTTAGTTTGTTTCTCCATATTACTCCCAGAAAGCTTCTGGCTCTCAAAGTTAAATGAAAAAAACTCTAATCGAGGCATATTTCCCCAAAGTAATATTGTAGTAGTATGGTCGAAGAGAAGTTCTGAGAGGTTGCAATTCTGATTGCAGCCTCTCAGAACTTCTCCTCGGCCATACTACTACAGTATTACATCCTTCGGTACGTTATTTCTCTTCGCCTTAAATATTATTTTTCTTGAAATAAAAACTTTCGCTTATATCGCTAGCGATCTCATATTCTGTTCCATGTTCTCCATCCATCACATTCGGCTATCAGTGGTCACATTATACAAAGGTAGCGAGCAAGAAATTCATGAAAAAGGCATTCTGTTTATATTTCCATTTACGGACTTGCAGAATTTGTATTGCCCCCGAAATATATCACTTATAGAGGAACAGTTTATGGTAGGTGATGTTACCGATATCAAAGGGATCACATGTAAATTAAAAGGAATAAAGTTATTGGCGTTTATCAGACTAACCGTTCTGCTGGATGCACATGGGACTTATTTCAGTCCCATTTAGAATCATGGTGGCCGACAAATACGATTTGGCTAGTAAAATGACTTGAAGAGGCCAGCTAGTGATTATGTCAGTGCTTTTATCCTCCCAGACGAGTCTGGTACCAGTTTACCAATCTCGAAATGATGGAAGGCTTGGTCGGCTTTGACGAGCATTGGATGCGGGATTTGATGGCTTCACCGTACAAGTGGGAGTGCATGCCACCTGTCACTGCACGACTTTCGCTCCACAAATTTATTAGGTCTAAGTCACGTAAAAGGGCAATTAGAGGCTATACTCGAACAACTCGGAGACCGAACCGGTGTCGATGTGCACATCATGAGTTTGCTAGTTACTATCAGAACCCAACTAGCCATCTTTGAAATGGGTTCATCTCCTTGATTCCCTCTACATTCCCTTCGTTTTTAAGTCTTTTTGCAGTTGCATCTCACATGCCACGGTGATCGTTTCCTATAATGAACCCCTTCCACACACGTTCAGCGTAATTCTTCACGCTGGCTTCGCTCCACTTTACGCTTCCAAGCGTAACAGATTCGATAATCGGCCACTGAACCAGCTCACACGGGCCTCTCTCTGAGCGCCTTCCTGTATACTGGTCCCGCAAACCCACTATAGTATACTTCAGCGATAACAATTAATTTAATATGAAGTCAGTAAGGCGCCTTGGAGAGCTTGGGAAAGCCTCGTTGTTTACCGCATTTGACCAGTCATCCCATCATCATCACCACCATGTATATTGCTAAGCATCATTGTTGGGAAAGCATCAATTATATACGGATTATACTCTCATAATTGGCACTTTGCCAACACACTTGTGCATTTTTGCTTGCGCGAGACCATCAACAACAAATTGTGGTGAATCTAATCCATCTGGATCCTTTCTCAATGACTGGCGCAATTTGGGACTTCCGTTTGTGTTCCATTTATTTATTTATTTATTTGTATGCGCCAGATAGATGCGCCACAAATTATCGGTAATCAAAAAATGCTAAAAGAGCCAATTTTTCAATCAAAGGGAATCATTACTATATTTATCATTTCACAATTGAGTGGGTCAGTGCCAAGGTGGACCTTTGGGAACCACCCTGATGAAGAAAGGATCTTTGGTGGGTGGAGGTGGTGTAACAGGTGAAGTGCATTTCTATTTTCATGGTGCTAGGTTCAAATCCCACATCAACGCCCGCCCAGGCCAATCAAGCCTTCCATCCCTCTGGTGTCTGTGAATTGGTACCAGGTTCGTCTGAGAGGATAAAAGCACTGACTTTCTGGCCCCCACAGTTTCCTATAGGGGCCAAATCGCGTTCATCTGCCACACGATTGTGAATGGAAAACGAATGCGAGGCGAATCGCAACAAGGGATTACTCCGAAAACTTCAACCTTTAAATTATATCGAGATTGGTTCACAGATCGATTTCAAATGTTTTCGTTAGCAAGGGCTTTCTCATGTTATTCTTACACTTCGCATATGGTTCATTCTAATTTGACTTTACCCTATTCGCTCCCTCACTTCGTGGTACGAGTATATTTGGCTCCATATTGCGATGTCTCATTTTATTGTCCTCACCCCCGCCACATCTCCTTCCGGGTCAGAGCGCACTCTTTGAATGATGTCGTCTGGAATTTTTACGAGTTGCACAATCACCCCATGTGTTCGCATGGAATTTGTGAGGATTTTCGGCTCGTTTAGTCAATGCGTTTGTGTGTGTGTGCAGTTTTACGTCGCCGGCCCATTAACTGACCGTAAAAGCTGGTTGTCGAGCCGCCACTATGGCCTGTCGTCTGCTACCGGCCGGTAGTGGTTATAAAATGTCGTTCAAAGAAAAAAGACATTTGGAAGCGTTTACAAGCCAATTTTCTACGCTTCACGGCCTCTACAAATACTATATCTGTCACAATGAGGCGCCACTGAGACGAAGGACGTGTACCATAAGAAGGCAATAGGGTCAGCGTTGCGTCGAGAAAAGTTCTTGAGAAAGGCGATCTCCAATCCGACGCCGACCATACGGTCTCTCCCCTCCCCCATCAGTTATATTGCTGGTTTTGTAGAATAGTCTCCGAAGACACCAACATCTCAAAAAAATCGTTATCTTCAAAAAAAAAAGATCCTCCTTAGTGGACTGAAAATCACAAGAAAACATGGTTCAGAATTCAAGAAAAAAGAATTTTCAGAAAAATGCGACCCTAAACATGCTGTGGAATCGACGAACGTCTGAGTGACTCCAAACGGTGCAATTTCAGTCCATCCCATCCAACCCCGGCCTTTTCAATGCTATGGCCTGCTGCTGTGCTTGCGCAATCGCCTTCGCTCATTTGGCGCATATCTAGCCGGGTTCCAATTAATCCCGGCTAACAATGATGAATTGTCTCTCTCGACCACTCGAAATATGTTTCATATGGTCAGCCCTCGGAGACGAGCGTGTGAGTCCCCAACGACCACCACCATTATACATACTCTCTTTTCTGTCCTAAAGTCTACAACAATTTTGCACCTTTCTCTTTCTGATTTATTTCGCTGTGTTGAAGGCGATGAGCAGAAATGCCTCGCCGTCATCACTTAAGCTGCCCCTGAAAGTACAGCCTTTTGCGAGTAACTTCCCTTTTCGATGAATCATTCACCCTACATACCATGCTATTAGTTTCGAGCCGGTCATAGTAGCATCTTAAAGACAGCATAAGGGATAATGTGGTTACTCGAAAATCCCTAAAAGAAGTGTATCACATGGAGACTAGGGGCCTAAGAAACTCCTTTTATGGCGAAATCCCCTTCCAAAAGCGTGTTCTTGAGCTTAAGGACGGCGTAACGGTTAACAGCTGACACCTTTAGATGACAGACCCCGCCTCCAGGCGACGTGATTTCTGGTTGATTACGATGAGGGCGGCTAGCAATAGGCGGCAGGATCGAAGGTATTGCGGCGCGCTTTTGCAGTTTTTGCTTGAAGCTCACTCCAGAAAATAGATTTTTTTTCCTCCAGAATTCCTTTTTTCGCCATCGTATTATTAAGCACCTCGACTTTCATATTCACTACTTCCTTAATTTTCGTACGAATTTTCTGATGCTGCCTTTAATGTAGCATCATAATTGGATTGGCGAATTCAATTGAAACTTATGTAGGTGTAACATATGTAGGGAAGAAGCAAGTATGTAGTTTTTTGGAGGTATGCAGGGGACAGGATTTCGTTATGCGGCGTGCGGCGTGCGACGCAGTGTGAGCTATGGGCGCCGTGTACATGTAGGTTGAGAGATAAGTTCCCGCTGTTTTTTATTCCCTGTTTTTCGCAACTTCTGTTCACTTTTCCACAGAGCTTACAGTATATGTGCTCGAAAAGCTTTTTCTGCTCTAAGAAAAATTGCTAGTTGTTTTTCGATTCCTTTAATTGCTAAATATTTACGAGGTTCAGAAATATAATAAATTAAGCTGGAGGTAAAAATCCGCACTCCCTGCTCGCACAGCAAAACGCTCTATCGAATGCTTATGCGAACATTTTCTTCTATTTCGATGCAAGACGAAGAAGTGAAGGCACCGAAAACGTACATTTTCAATTAGTACTGCATTTGTAAGCCTTCAAAACGGCACGCACTTGAGCATTTGAATAACAAGCAGTACCATTGCGAAAACAAACCTTTTTTTACCTGATGGGCACATGAAGATAAGGAAATGTCCGAGAGCGAATTTTCGGATTCGAATCACATCATTTCTAAATCTCATAAATATTGAGCAATGAGGGGAATTGGAGAACGAATGGTAGCAAAAAAGCTCCATCCAGTACATATACATGCTTCGTCGAAAGGTGAGGAGAACGTTGTGAAACAAAGGGAAAAAACGGCGGGAACTTATTCCTCAACCCAATAGATGAGTACCGGAGGGATACGTGTCTTGTATTGCCGTATCGCTTCAGGACCCAAGTACATATGGCGCTCCCAGCTCACACGCGTCGCGTCCCATCGCTCATGCTGCAGTGCACTGCAGCTTTAGGTGCTGCTCCATTGTATGCTATGCTTCTATATTAAAGAAGCTAAATGATCAGGTACTAGGAAACTGTCTGAGAATCGCGTAGAATAGCCCATGGGAGCTCTACTAAGTTTGAGTTCGAGGAGTGACTAATGGTGGGAATGCTTTTAAGGTGTCCGGGAATAAATGTTAGCTAAAAGCGCCGCTAAGTGCCTCAATCATGGGTTTCACGCTAACGGGCGATTTTTCAGCTGAAAAATCGCCTCGTAATAGATAGCACTCAAAAGCTTTCAGTGCGCAGAATTGTTTAAAAAACAAACAGGTGTCTGATTGACTTCAGTCGTAAACTGAATAGATTTCTCCATTAGTTTATGTGATTGCGGCAAAAAGATTTTGATTTACGGCATGTACGCTATGAGGAGTTACAGCTGAGATTTTGTATGATGCTCTTAATGCCACTAACAATAGATAATGCAGGAATTGGATGCGCCATGCATTCTGCTTCCAATCAGAATCGTAATCGCACCGAAAGCGACTTGCCCATACTTCACCTTGATCCAGCCAATATACAACTCATTGTTATTTAGATATCTCCCATAGCAATCAAAGGGAGTACAGCTTTGTAGCTTAGGGTCAGAATCAGAGTACGCCGGAACTCGAGGATTCCTCGACAGGGGGTCGTATTTGATGAAGGGATGGTCATAATTGCAGAGGTCAACCGTGGTACTAACTAGATGATAAGCAGAACGTGCCGTCAACTGACCCAGTTAAGTAAGGAAACATGTCAGAAGTTGAGTGATCAACCCAAAAATGACAATGATAAAGTACTCAGTAATACTATGCAATCAGCAATAGTTACTGATAATATAAAGGTTATGAAGGGGGGAGAGGGGGGGGGAGGTCGTACTTGGGTCCCCGATAGAGAGGGGGGTCGTACTGTAGCTGCCATTTTCCGCGACATCCTGGTGCCCTGGTTATAACCCTTGGAAAATGCGAGTGACTGCAGCCCCACTTGTCACTACGCCGCTTCCACCAACGTGCCGGGAAAAAAAGAATAATCGGCATTGAGCAATATTTACGAAGATGCGCCATGTACAGTACTTCCTCTTGGATTCGAAGTGACTCTATATTCCAAATGTAATCTTGCTCCCACAAATATGTTCACCATAGCACTAAATAAAGTTGAGTGCGTGGCACCATCTCAGAAGCATCTTCCACTAATCCTACACGAATCTTTGTCCTGTTATCAGCATGATAAATGAGATTTTTAGTCTTTTTTTACTATTCTTTGTCCTGCTATACATCATCATCGAAAGACTGATTGCAGCAGAAAGGTTGTTGTTATAGGAAAAAAAAGTGAACTAGATCCTGTCCTCTAGAGACATTTTCAGCAAAAAAAAAAAACTGGAGTAACTGGGATCTGTTCTGGTTGTCCCTTCCGCTTTCGGGGCTCATTGCGGGCACTGTAAAAAGCAAAACAATCTTTATCATAGTAGCGGAAATAACACGATAAATATAGCTGTTTTGTTACAGTGCTGTCACGGCAGGGCGTCGAACTTTTTCGACGGGTCGATTCCGCCTGGCTGGCCACGGCTTTGTTCCGTTCGTGTTATTCCGTGCTCTGCTTTCATTGTTGATACCGTACATGATGAGCTACTTGTTTTTCTGTCTCATTCACGCTTCGACTAACTGAATCGGGATGAACGAACGAACGAACGATGGCGGCGGCGGCAAGGTCGAAGCATTTAGCCCGATCCTATTTGTAGTTCTTTTGTTCCGATAACTTCCACGATAATTTGTGGGGTACCGTTCAAAAAGCCAGCCTCTCTATCCGTAAATGCCTACTCTATTATGTTATATTTTATTTTAATTGTTAAACAGCAAATTCTAGCAGTGAAATTATTTTCAAAAACAAAATAAGATGGGCAAATGATTTTGAAACACAATTTCAAATAAAACATTAAAACCTCAATTACATTTCAATTTTTCAATTCCAAAATAACCAGTACATGAAGAGCGTGAGGTACTGATGGGCACATGCAGCATCAAATAAAAGTTCGAGTGGTCTGCATATTTAAATGAATTTTTGAGAAGAATTTTATATTCGTAGTGCAAGTTTGAGATCTCTTGAGGACAGCGCTTGGTAAAGTATGATATGATCATTTGGCAGAACCCTTAGTTTTCGAGGTCTGAGGGCCAACCTCAACTTGTTTCCGTCGACAGCTCGTGTGCTTGCATCTTCTAAAGTGCTGAAGTTGCTACCATAAATGGTCGTGGTTCAAAATTAAGTGCTATCCACCCATTAAGCCCCATCGCGAGTTGATGACTTCTCAGCATTCAGTGACAAATGTTTCCCATTGGTAGTAGATTTAGTGGTTGGAACGGCGTCAGACCGGCACTTAGCGCATATGGTTTGAAGCGTTGCAGACTCATAACGTCCAGCTCTACTTTAGTCGAAGATTTAACGCGTCGTATACGCGCCACATTGCCGTCGTAACCCACTACTACACTACCACCAAAACCACCGCATGTGGATCTGTTGGAACAGGAACAGCCAGAAATTACAGCCAGAAATTTACCGAGGTATGTTTCCTCCGCTTTTGGATTTAAGGGCCGAGTGAGGTAAGTAGCTTGTGTAGATTCTCTTAACGAAGGGTGCTGTAGTAAAATTTTCAGGATTATTGACTGGATTTACATGCATAGAGACGAATCCAGCACCCTCAATTTTCTTTCATTTTATCTTTTTGAATGACGTTTGATTCGTCGCCAGGTGTCGATTGATCAAGAAATCTGAACGGTATTATAGGAGCGCATGGGCTAATCAGAGTTAAAATATCGTTAATACATTTATGAATTGCAAACTCCCAGGAATTTCTATGCTTCTACGCATGTATCTGATAAGAAAGTAGGAACTTCTCCATCTAAAATAGTTAACAATACCCTTGCTTTCTGAAAGTTCAACAGTATAGAAGCAATTGTTCAATATTCAATAAAATACAATGAAATTCTCCTTGCCGCTACATATCAAATTGAATTACTGGTGATATGGCTGACCTCCCTCTCAGATACGCTTGATATTCACCTCTCAGTAAGGTCTTTGAATAGTAACAGTCAAAAATATAACTAAGAAACATAACAGGACAAAGACAAGGAATTAGTTTAGCCTTCTCGCGAAGTACCGTAAGAATCAGATCCTTCACATATAAGGCTCCCTAAAATTTCCAAATTTATTAGCAATTAGTTAAAGTAAGCTTGGCTGACATGAGGAGTTCTCAAGAACAATAGTAGGTAAACAATATTAATACTAATTAACTGAAAAATATAACATCATAGGATTTTTCTCTCCGAATTGCGTTATTATGCTGTTCGGTGCTTGATATTGTGGTGCAGCGGCTACGAAGAACACTGATTAAACGATTGGATGTGAATTCGAACGAAGTTCTAAATTTGGTCCACGCGTCAGTTTTGATGAACTTCAATGCTGTAGCCATAGAAATTCGAATAATATAAAGTTTTTTCTTAGCAGCTTGACAATGCTTCGATGGCTTATTTGTCTGGTGAATTTGGATAATCCTTGGGACGATATAGTATCGTTCAAGCAAAGAAGACACCGCGCGATGTGAAGTGGCTAGCACGCGCAATGTTTAGATGTTGCGATATAGATCCGAGCCTCTCGGAATCTTTGGTACCGATCATTGATCGCTAATCCTTTGATATTCGTCTCGATTCAAGATTCTTTTTTTTTGCGAAGTTTTTTCATGGTTTGATTTTTGGCTTTGATCTTCATTTTTCATGGTTCCCCTACTCATTTTCGCCTTTTCGTCTTATTTTCTGGATGGAAAATGGCATGAAAATTCATGACTCTCATGGGTTCGAAACAAAAAAATTAAAAATCTGAATTTTGGCACATATTGGGACGAATTAGAGCGGAGGTGCAAAAACAGTGATTTGTGCATCAGCTGTTGCCCTCAAGTCATTTCATGGGCCATATCGCATTCAAATGCCTCCACGATTCATATTGGTACTAGTGTGAGCGGCCGACCCCAAAAAAGTACTCATTAGCTCTAGAAATTCATCCTTCATTCTTTAAATTGAGGTGAATTCAGTTTTCTGTATTTCTTTCATAGGCCGTCGCTCAGATATATTTTGTAATATTCGAAATATGCTAGCTACTGATTTTCGAGTATATTGACGATTTGTGAGATCGAGAGCAGCCAGAATACGGCAAAATAACGAAGTTTTTTGAAAAATTAAATTACGGAATTCTTTTTCATGGACTCGTCAGCATCTTCATGAGAAAAACCACTGATTTGGAAGGGATTACCATACCTTTCCAATATTTCGTAGGATATATTCTATTACTGTACTGATGTCTTTCTTCCTCCGTCTTTGTTCCATCATTGCATGTCCTCTTCTCTCTATGTTTAGGCCACGGTACAGCTGGCCTTACGGCGCCCCACTGGGCCGCAACAATAACCAGGCGCCAACTTATGAAACATATCCGCAAACCTCAATAACCCTTGCTCAGCCCCTCATTGTAAACTATACATATTCATTACTTCATACTCTTCGTGGTTATTTCTATCTCCACAGGATCTCATGAGAATTATGATTATTCTCGAATTTGTATTTAAGAGTACCGCTGACTGCCTCATTTTCAGGCCTACATATCTTGTCGAATATTTTTTTTGTCTATTTACGTACAGGATGTGAAAAATTAATGAATGCTGTCCGAAGTCATAAACTAGGAGGTGAAGGGTGAATGTGAGCGAACGTCTAAATTTGGTCTACGCCTCAATTTTGATAATCAACGCTGTAATCATAAGATCCTCATAATATCAAGTTTTTTTTTCAATAGCATGACATTGCTCTAATAGCATATCACCGAGAAGGTTTGGTTTTTTTTACTATCAGGATCGTTTGAAATTTAATTTACTTAGTTAGTAACCATAGGAAAACCAAGAATAAGGGATATGAAGGTAAGCAATCTTGTGCACTGAGTCATGCCCTTGAATTTTGTTCATAAACGTAGTTTTGTTCTATGCATATTTCCGTGAAACAGCGTGTTGACTTCGATCGTCAGGCAGGTATTTCGATCTCTTCAAATAGATCTAGTAGGGAGGACTCCGCTTCAGCAGTGAAACATTTTGTCAAGAGTCGATTTGCTGATCATAGCTTGTACTGATCAGCGACATTTTGAGGTACGATTCCAGCATTGCTAGGAAACAGGAAAGTGGCTCGAAGAGCTGGTAAGCCTGAGGCATTCTGAATTTTATGGACACTGGTTAGCAATTACTTCTCAAAGGGACAAACGGGTTTACCAAAATGTCAATTTAGACGAGTCACCTCCGCAGCCAAGGTCAAGACTCCTAGATGATGAAACGCTGCAAAAACACCGCTGTCAACAAACTTTAGCCGCTACCGTACGCCTGAGTAATTTAAGTTGCGCCGTTTCAGACCTCTTTCAACCTTTCGCTACTTATTTCTGTTTCTCTATTGTGTTGGGTACTATTCCAGCACTTTCTAATAAGCATGGGAAATTTATTGTAACTATGGCTAAGCTGATGATGTTGCCCTTTCTCAAAGAGGCCGTGGCTTGACCAGCTTGATCACTTTCTGGTCCCTGTGCACTACTCTTGGTAATAAGGGTTTTTGTGGATGCACTTGTGCCTGGCCTATTCTTCAGCAACTTCCTTAGGCTCACATCTCAGTGAGAAGCATAGCTTTAGTGATCCTATCGCGTGCGGCTCGTCTTTCTCGACGTGGTCATTGTCCTCCTTCGATCAAACATAACCTCTTTTTGTGCCATTGACACCACACTATTTGACGCCTTTTTTGTTTGCTCACAGCCTATCATATTTCCTCGTTAGAGCTTCCTATCCACAAGAGCTCTGCTTCAAATTCCACCACTTTTTCCCCGGATTTCTTCATTTTTGTCATGCCCTACATACTGTAGGCGCATTGGCACGATTATCTCTCTTCGTCATTAGGACAGAAAAAGGGCTGCTCCAGTGCACGCTTCCATTGGTGGCTGAAAACAAACTGAGCTGATTAGTTCGCAGTAATTAATTAATAATGCGAAGAAAAATTAGATTACAGAGGGAATAAGCGGTATGCAATTCTACGAAATGTCGCTGGGAGACAATCAAACAAAAAGGGCAAATTTTTCTGGCTTTAATCCTATTTACTTAACACTTTAAAATCTTTACTTTGTACGTTATGTTTATCTGTAAATACTCAGATTCGGATTTTACAAGATATTACTGTACTCTTGGGATTAATCAAACTCTCGCTAGAAGGAGGCTTTGGAACTCTAAAATGAGAAACCGTTCCGGACAAGAGAACAAGCAACACCCATATCCTGAAAGCGATACTTCGGGCTTTAGAGCTTTGTTTGGTTCCAAGCTGGCAATTGACCTTTTCACGGGTGGAAGATGAGGACGATGGGATTACTGTAAGGTGGCTTAACTCAGAAATCCTGCCAAAGCTTTCCCACACACCGGAAAGGGAGTCAAGCAACACATCTCCAAGGAAGCGGCACTGTAAAATCCCACCCTCTCTTGAAAGTTCGCAACCCTCTAGAAAGGTTACCGCCTTCTCCTAAAAAAATGACGTCGAGCAAAGTGGAGAGCAGGATAGTTAAGAGGGTAAATATTATCAAAAAATTAAGTGGTACGGTTTCTAAGAAAAGGCTGCTTTTGTGATTTTGAAGCAGTAGACAGACATTCAGTTAAGACGTGGTAGGGGTAACGTGAGTATTGGGAACAGCTATGGAGGGTCATCCATTTGGAACTACGGGTTTAGGGAGAGTATATGTATGTGGGGAATTTCCCCGTAAAAAAGGCCTCCCCCCGAATTCGTAAGAGCCGTCTTTTTCAATAGGTACCACCTGCTGTAACATTTCTCGCCCCTTTCGCTTATTATCCCGACCCTCCCAGAACCAGCGGTTGGAAAGGGGTTTTATTACTCGGTTTTAGACCATTTCATTCTTTTTCCTCACTCTCATACTGGCAGACACCTCAACTTCCATATCCAACAGTCTTTCCCTATACGACCCCAGCTACCCCTACTACTGGCTTTGAGGAGCAGGTGAAAGATAGGCGA
The DNA here is from genome assembly GCA_963978905.1 of Trichostrongylus colubriformis. Classification (NCBI taxonomy): domain Eukaryota; kingdom Metazoa; phylum Nematoda; class Chromadorea; order Rhabditida; family Trichostrongylidae; genus Trichostrongylus; species Trichostrongylus colubriformis. The sequence goes on along the minus strand of OZ022259.1, from coordinate 12,913,348 downwards.
AGATGAGGAGAGAGGCATTGCGACATCCATCGAATTTCTCGACCGCATCTTTTGTTCCGGAATGCTCTCCCTTTCGAGCCGTTCGATATTTGGAATTGATTCCTTCAGAGGTTAGATACTGAGCCAACTATTTTGAAATTTCACTAGGGCTTTCTGGGAGGCTAAGGAGGTACAACTATTAAGGGGAGTGCAATTATCACTTTGCTCTTAGTATTTACGTCCTGTTTTAGTGCAATCCCAGAAACCTTACAAACTGCTTAGGATTTCAAAATGTATTTTGTTCGGTAGATTAGCAGTGTTCCTCATCAAATCTTTTGATTGCTTCAATTCCACCTATCTTTCAGCTCCTGTGTTTTATGATGGCGCGTCGCAGTACGCATAAATACATGAATAAATTTTTTAAAATAAATCCTCCCACCCCATGAATTTCTCAACCTTTGTTCATCTCTTCCGTCGAAGTAGGCGGTGCGACAATGAGTTCTTCGTTCCGCCCGACAGCCATAGTCAACCTCTTTCCTGTCTCCGCCCCCTCGATTCATCAGCTGTGTGCAGCAATCTGTAGCCTCGTCCCCACTGACCTCACATCATTTATGCTAATTAAAGATGCATTGCTGTAGATAGCGATGAATTTCTGGGTTCATGATAAGGATCTGAGCCTTCGGCTCCGATGTGGCAGAGGGAGCAGCCAAGAGTGATGTTCTGATGAATTCTCGCTCATCTGTTCTCCTCTCCACGGGAACGCTGATTAATTGGCTATTCATGTCGCTTGCACAGCAATTTCCGTCATTTTCCTTTGGCCTTGTTTTCAAATATCCTTGTCTAGCTCAGCAGTACTATCACTTAACTTTAGAATTCAAACTTTCCCATATTATGCGCCTTTTCGGGATATTTTCAGTCCGAAAAACCAGCAAGGGCACATTTCCCCCACTCCGTTTACATCAAGCAGGTAGTTCTTTCTTACAACTGCTTTTAGTAAATTCCTCGCTTCATTTTGGTCACTTGTCGGTATTTTTCTCATATGGGGAGCTTTTAATTTGGTGGATTGTGAGATATGAAAGTAGGGGTGCTCAGTAGTGTAACAATAGAGAAAGACGAAGTGAAATGACGAAAATTCCGGAAGAATAGGAATGGGAAATCCCTTTTCTCTTTCACCTGCGTCACTAGCTGAAGGGGTAGATTGCAGATGGGTGGGGGGCAAGATCAGCTGCCCAAGAACGTTGTTCCGCCCTCGCCGGCAATCCTCGAGTCAGAGTAGGAATTTCGGCATTTGTGAGGTTTTTTCTGAGAGCAGGTGCCAAACGAAGTTCAGTATTAGGTCTCAAATTAAGCTCCTAGTAGCGTTACTCGAACCATGAGGCTCCGTCCAAAAAATAAACTTTTTTATTTGCTTGGAACTTTGTGTTCTTCTTCATCCCTCGATGCTCTGATAAAATCTCTTCATCGATTTACCTGACTACCGTATCGTGCCCCTTTGCTCCATTTCGGGATAACCATCGTAACACTTGATTACTAAGTAATAAGAATAGTAAGATAATAATAAGAAAAGTTAGTAGAAGTGGTTGCAGTTGCTTCGCGTCCTATGCATTCTTGGCTCATGCATTTGCTGTGGGTACCGTTGACGGATCAAAGTAAAAACTTGGTCACGCATTTAGAAGACTTTTTTCAATCAAATTTACTCACGGGTGGTGCGTAAATTGTTCCAAGCAACAAAAGCATTGTATCTTCTTAGGTTTCGATTTTTTTATTACACCTCTCATTTGAAACTTTAGCGTTAGCATTGCTTGACGTTGCTATTAGGTAAAAGCGATCTGTTAGCTCTAGGATGGTTTAGATCGTCTACAAACACTTACTTCCCAGCTTCCAATTCGAAAAAACCATGTGTGAACAGATTAAGCATCAAAATGATTCAAGCCAAGTTGAAGTGAGTCGCCGAAGCAAGGAATAATCCAAAAAATTTAATCGTTAATTTTCACCGTCCATTTTTATCTGGCTGCTCCGCTGTTCAGAGCAACGATTGAAATTCACTTCATCGAAAATGTTCGCCGTCGAGCGTTTTTACTTTTATTATGTTAGTTGCACTCTTCAGTGAGGATGGGTATACCCTAAAAAGTTCTTGTGAAAGCCTGTAGGTGCTGCACATGAAACTTCACGGCAATTGCCCACCAAAGACGTAATGAGATTATGTCCAGGAGAGCAGATTGTTATTAAAGCAAGAATTCATGGAATTCTAATGGCTTAGAGGCTTTGGCAAATCGCCATATTGTTCTCATCTGGGAATTCCGTTGGATGACCTCGAGATGTCTGTAGAATTTGCTGACGATCCTATTTGCCTAAGCCGTCAAAGGCCTTGAGATCCTCTCTCGTGTAGTGATAAATCAACGGTGCACGTTGCCTGTCCCAGGTTGCGTTTCCTGTCTGCTCGATAAATTCGTAGGGCTCATCCGGGACGGTTGCAGTTTCACATTGCTTGAAAATTTTATATTCAAACCCAAAGCTTCTACAACTTTTTATTTTTGAATTTTCTACGAATATGCAAATTTCAGTAACTAGGCGATATAAAGCCGATTTTAATGGTAATCAGACAATGTAGCGAGTTTCGAGTACTACAATTCATCCCCATTTACTCCTTCAATCGTCTGTTGCCTGCCATTCTGTTCCGCAAGCATACTTTCCCTCTTCACTGACCTGATGTTCAATGGTTGATCTTCATCGTCTTTGAAGTGAATCTAGGTACCACTCCACATGCCTAGGGTCTTTGATTTGCTCGCGGCTTCGACTAGCAAAGCTTGAAAAACAGTTTTTGGACCGCCTCTCCTTTCACCCAACCTTGAAGTGGCTGAAATGTTGAGTGTCTGACACTTCAAAGTTATTTCTAAAATACCAGTACTCTTTGAACAGTGTTTTTCAAGCTCTTACCCCCCTTTATAAGAAGTCGATAGAGGGTCGACTAGTGAGGGTCCCCGCTCCATTATCACCCACGTACAGTAGCGCTCAAGAGTATTCGGCCAAACGCTTTTTGTCATAACTTTTTTTTCTACTTGACCAAATTTGACAAAATTTTAATATGTGGTGCCTGAACCTATTGTCAATATTTCCTTCTATTTGAGTGCCGCTTGACTCTTTTCATTTTTTTACAAGAATTTACTACAAGAGAACCGAAAAAAAAAGAAAAAGATTTGGTCAAAAAAACGGCTTTCTTTACAAAAATAAAACTAGCGAGCCTTGAAAAAAAAACCAATATTCTGTAGAAAAGCACGACTTTTGATGACAGCGGCACAGCGCGACGGCATTGAGATGGTACTCCAAAAACAAGAAATTGCATTTAACCACGTAACATACACCATTGAGCGCCAAAATAGCATATTAAGTATGCAGTGTCTCCAAGTACAACATACTAAAATTTCTCTTAGATTGGTCCAGTCGCAAAAAAGTTACAAGAGAAAAACCCAAGTGAACAACCATTTGGCCGAATACTTTTGTGCGCTAGTGTACGTATCTCTGGCCTAGGGCCTTATGGATCCCAATCATGGGTTATGTGATCTAGCAATTAGGTATCTCGAGAGTTTATCTGGAAGAAAAGAAAACCCTCCCGAAAATAACTCCATTTTTCAAACTAAGTCGTCACCAAAGTGAAAATGGGTTCCGGGACCTAAGATTTCTGTCAATCCGAGCCTCTTCAATGCGACTGTTTTTGCACAAATTTCATCATATAAAAACGATAAGACTATTCAGTAAAATACAAGTTTGTATGGCAAAGCACATTTTGATTACTTACATGTAACGAATAGAAAAATCACTTTTGAGACCTACAGAACACTAGTTTTCTCAACGGAAAATGGCGCAAAAAGCTACAATTATGCAACAACTCAATAATCAATCAGCATTAATTTTTACAATGAACATTTACTCTTCCTTAGAGTTCCCTAACCAGCTGATTTTCTCGGGAGGTTAACTACTGCCCTATCCCTGCTACCCTTAATACAGCCCCAGCCGCACTTCCGATGCCTAGCTTGTGTCATTTATTCTTTAGCACCTTGCTTACCAGGAACTCGGGAAATCAAAACCCCTCCGTGACTTTTGTTCTACTACTAATGAGACAGCTGGATTGTCACTTTGCTACTCCTAGAAGATGCTCTTTAGAATTGAGAAGAAGTTGGCAGTGATTGACAGATTTCAGTGTCGGCGACGCGATTTTGTCACTCAGAAGGCGACTCAGCCAAGCAGATAACTCTTAGCTGTGCTCACTTCTACATGAAACACCGCCGCTTGTCATCTCTTTCGATTTTGAAACGTCCATCTGACAGCTGTCAGTGTCCTCAAAGACTTAAAAGAAGGCATCACCACAAGAATCTTCCCAGAGGCTCGAAGCGTAGCTTTTAAACAAATTTGTAAAAATAAAATTTTGCATAACGTTTCCCAGTGGCACGAAGTGGAACTTTTTAACAAATTTGTTGAAAATGTTAAATTTTGCGTAACGGGATTTTCCCTTCGGTGCAATTCTTCATCTTTTTAGCAAATTTGGCTTCCAATTATGGAAAGCATTCGGCTTCTGAGCCGGAATCTCTACCACGAGTTTCACATTGTTCCGTACTGTCATGAGGTGGGAGGGGCAACTTGTTGGGTGCTGAACAGTAATACCTGTTCAACGGTAATATGGTAATGGTAGTCAAGTACAGGAATGTTGCTGTGCCACATTCGCCGATTCCCCCCTCCCCCTCCCCCCCCCCTTTCCCTCACTGGTACAGTACCACTGCTGACTACGTTGGCCTATTCGCATCTTGTGACCACTGCATCTCATGCTCACCATCAGATCCATGCCTTTATTCAGATGGTATAAGGAACGGTGAAATCCAAATGGACTTTTGAATTAGTTGTTCTTCGAGTACTTTCAATTGACCCACCCTGCATAATCCGATTGACCCACAGTCCATTTCGGAGCACTTGATAGGGCGTGGCCTATGGGCTTGGGTCGCCACACACTTTCACTCTCGCTACTCAGGCCACGCCCTATCTAGCGTTGTAAAATGGACTGTACATAGATTGCTGCGGTGGGTAACAATTTAAGACTCTTCTCACTCTACCTATTTCTCAGAATATTGCTCCTTCGCTATGGATCGACTTCATTTTCAACTGTTCATCCGAAATCTTGTACACTGCTAGTGGCACCTAGGAGGGCCTCTAAAGTTTTATTTCACATTCAAGTGACAACCACGACGTTCATGATCGGAATTTGCCATATTTTGCGGTTCACAACAGCTTTGTTTATCCTTTTTGACAACTATAGGTCAACAGCTCTCATGAAAACATAGCATGGAAATTTTGCCTCTTTTTGACCCTTCAAAAACCTCACAATTCACTGCACTTTATCCAAAGGTCAGCTACAGTACACCTTGATGAGAGCACTAGTCGAAATCAAATCCAAATGGTTCCATCTCTCCAGCGTTGCCCTCACAGGCCGCGAACATAATTTTCGTGCATTTGGGCGATAAATCCGCGTCCGAATGAATGCGAAGGCATTTCGAATTCGGCTGTTACTGCTGTAGCAGCAGCAGCTCTTCACAGACATCTGCTATTCAGCGCTTGACGAGAGGTCCAGGCACGCGCGCCTGCGAAAAAAAAAACGGCAAGGCTGAAAAAATTCTCCGGTACGTACGTGAAGTCATTACCACGAAACGAGGTTGTTCGGAATTAACAGCGAGGTCATCGAAAATGAATGAGCGAATAGGGAAGATGGAGCAGGCATCAGAGGCCGTCAGACTCCAGCTCGTATTTCATGCAAGCGTTCCGTATTTACAAGCACTTCACTGCCATGCTGATGATTAAAGGCACCGGGAGGGGGCAAGGGCGGAATAACGTTTACAAAAACAATGGCGTCTGAAAACAAACATATGGGTTCGGTAGATACAATGTGTAACGAAACCGGCGTTGAAAAACGCGCCATAGGGCGCTATTTGCCCCCAGGGCGCGCTGCCGTCCGAACTGCAAGCTTCCATGGCCGAGCCACGCTTCGTTCATTTTAAAGCTTGTCTTCGGCGTGATGTAACCTTATTTTAGAATTATTTCCTCTTTACTGTTTTCTAGTGACATATTTTACTTGTTTACTTATGGATCTTCTTAATTGTGCATTTCTATACCTGAAAATCTCAGAAGGGTCAAATAAAGTCGGGGGGAGACGCAACTTTGCGTCGACGTCGAAGCTCCTTTCCCTTACTAGGCTTAGGCTAAAACTGATATCCCCTCCTCCTTTATTAAAAAGCATCTGTCAAAGCATAGGTCTCATCTGCTTTAGCCTATCCCTAGGAAGGGAAAGAAGCTTTGACGTGGGTGAAAATTTTGCGTCTCCCCCCCCCGACTTTATTTGACCCGTAAGTACATCTAGAAACAGTATAAGAAAGAACAAAGTAAAAACTAAAAGGAAAAAACAAATCTATAATAGAACCATCTTTTTTTGGCACCATGTCAAGGCGTCAAATTGGCGAGTTTGTGCAATGGCGGCGACTCAAACTCGTCCACACTACGTCTGTTCTACAGTAAGCCAAAATTACCCCCTCCTGGTGTCTTTAATCATAACACCAGTGCTCTTTATCACTTTATCACTTTAGACCCAATTACACTTTTTTTTACTCACAGCCTGGTCTATCCTGTCCTATCGCAGCTTAATCATGTCTTCATGGATCTTCAACTGAACACGCCTTGGCCTGAGTACTTGGGTTTCCGGAGGCAAGTCGTGCACTTCATTTACATTAACAATCAAGGCAACATTTGAATGCGTATCCTGCCTATATTTGGGCCAATCTCAGCGAAGGCCATCCTCAAGTATAACCTAGTTTTTCTTCACTTCGAAGTGAACCTGTAAATAATTCAGCAACCACCGTGAAGCAGAATTCATGGTTGTAGTGGACGGAATTCTAGAAAAGGGGTCAGCCAGTTAGATAGTAGATAACCTTTAAGCAGTTGGAAGTCACTCAGTTCAGTTGAAATTACTACGTTAGCGAATTGCACTATGGCTCCTTCACTGGATTAAGTTCTAAGCGAGATATTGTTCACGAAGAATCTCTTTCATGAAACCGCTCCGATTAGGAAATGTCAAATACTGACTCTAATAATAAATGTTTTGACTGTTTTCCTAGGAACACGAACACGGCGCAACTGTTTAGATTTGTTAAGAACGCTTTCATATTCTACGACGCTTCATCAAGAAATGGAGACAATCTGAGGTTTTTCGCTACCCGGTTTTCTTTAAGCATTAGTTGTGAAATTATAATACCAATGAAATAAATAATAGAAAATCCAATCTGCTTTACTTTTCGTTTTTCTGTGCTTTTACCTTTTACCTGCTTTCTGCCATTAAGTGCCCAAAAAGCGTATGGCCTTGTACTAATCGCTCGGAAACGACCAGGCATTTGTGTTTCTTGCCACTTACTCGTTCTATATGATTGCACGAGAGTTAGACATTGATGTGAGTTATGAAAGGCTCAGTAGATTGTGCAGATTACCATGAGGTTTCACAAAAGCTTTTATAAAACAATTATTATTAAATAAGTGAAGGAAGCAATCAGTGGAAAGAATGGTAGATGGCAGATTCAAAAAAAAGTAAAGAAAGAGCTGAAGGTACAAGCCAAGGTTTGCAAGTTTTCGTTTTGAATTTCTTCGACGATTTTTTTGTAATTTCATTATAACATCTGACGTCGATAACGATATTCTATAGCACATGAGTATGTGGTGAATCACTTATTTTCGGAGATTTAGTTCTTTTATTTCTTTTCAAAGCACAAAGATTCCACCCTTAAAGTGCAGCAAAGTGCTATGTTCGACTTGTACATTTGCACAATGGCGGGAAGGTCGAAACATTTGCGGAAAGTAAATGTCTCGCCCTCAAACTCTCGTGCCGGAAAACCGCACAAAAGGGAATTTATTCGCTTTCCAAGAGCCAGGTTGAAGGCTACTCATCATCAATAGTTTATTCATTTTTCAATTAAGGAATATAAAGATTGTCATGAACGACAATCAACTGAAGGACATAAGTCTGAGTTCATGACAATGTAAGTAAGAGTACTGCAGCCGAATTTCGCAGAAAGGAAAGCACTTTTCTAGCCAGAAATTTCATAACAGTCTTTCAAATGTGCTCACAATATTTCTGATGCTGAGTTCGCTCCAAATTGAGTTTCCTTCTTGCTTCCAGTAATTATACCCGAATTAAAAATGTAAATTCAATATTAAAGTAGAAAATACAATGTTCCATATTTTTATTACACTTTAACTTTTTCCACTTCATACATACATATATGCATGTGCTTGATGGCTGCTAGTTCTAATAAGTCATCTCATCGACCCAAATACCAGACGATCCCCAACAAAACTGGCCATCACGGCTACCGTAAAAAACCCCATCGGCTTTGTTATGTATGCGGAAACCGGTTTAGCGAAACATTCACATTATTATGGGATAACAAAGAATAAAACGCTATTCTCCTTTTTCATTCTGAGAGTACGAGGGCAGGATCAAGCGCACTGATAGTTTACATGAGGTGGAGGTGCAAATTGAAGGTACACTCTGAAATCCTAGAAAAAATGAAAGTGGCAATTTAAGCAAGCTTCATCAACTTTCTCATAACTAATAACAAACCCATTCCTCAACAAACCAGTGGAAAATTCAATTGTCATCCAAATTTTTGCATCAGTCATTTTTTTTTCTGAGTTATGAAACAGTGAGAGACTTCCAAATTTCATTTCAAGAGACTTGAAAAGCTTTTAGTTTTTTTTGGCATAAAATTTGGAAGTCTCCATCGTTTCATACATGTTTTTATTAACATGAGGCTTCGCGACGTGACAATGCACTATTTGCCTTCACTTGCTTAGACTCTTCACTTGTTTAGAACTTATATATCCTCACTCAGAAATCTGCCATAAACAAAAATTCTCACGCTGTTTTAAAACATTCCGTTTGTTTTTTTTTTGACAAGCTGCGCACAGTACTTTCTTTTCTCACCACGATAAGATCACTGAAGTACAGAGCCACTGTGTCCTTGTGAGAACCAGTTTTTACCTATAATTGGTAATGGGTGGGTAGTTGTTCAATACGGTATCAGTCATTTGGATCTCATTCAATCGTCAACAATGCCGCTTGTGAGGCGAAAGAATTTTCCAAAGCTTCGGAATGGAATGCGCCTGTTGATTCTGCCCAAGGTGTGATTGAACTGGTTTAATCTCGCTTGTATTGACGATTTCTCAGAGAAAAATGGAGCAGAACTGCTCTTCCATCCCCTAAAGTGGCATGGGCTCCGCCTCCAAAGAGGACTTGAGCTCGACCTGGTGAGAGCTTACCTTACTTTACCTCCCCACAACCTCACTTAAAGCCAGATAGGACCCTCGTACATCAGGATACGATAACCTGCCACGCCAGGAAGAGTTCGTGGGAATCCGTTATATATTCACAGGGAACGATGCAACTCAAACCTATTCTCTCACCAACCGTTGAGTAAACGGAATCGACTTCTCAAGGACTTTCGCTGCCCCCCAATTTCCGGGATCGTAGCGCGTCGATTAGGTGAATTTCCTCACATTGTCCCTCCCGACATCATCAGATCCCTCGCGATTCTACAACCCGGTTTCTGTTTTCGGAGTCTGCAAGTCGTGCCATTGGTTTTCCTTTTGTTTTTAACCCCATTTCGAGTACTCCATTGAAATAAGTGGACGGCTGAGCGCCGAAACAAAAGGCTCTCGTCACTTTGCTCGGCGAAAATTACTTGCTCCCACTCTCGTACGAATAAAATTCTTTGACGATTTTCTCAATGGCTACTCTAATTCGCTGTGTACGCATGCGGCTATTTTTGGAGTTTACCGTAAAGCTTTTGGGTAACTCACCATTTGTCACAGAGAGGATGTAAGCAATCTGCTGCGAACTCTTTTCCATCCAATCGCTCTCTATTCCTCCAGAAATGCAGTTTCCCGATCGTCAAAAGATCTGTATTTGTAATTTGAATTACTAATAACTATACTACTATAATTAGTAATTCCAACAGTGAAACCAACGCAGTTGATACAGTCGCATTTGTGAGCTGGCTGACCCATGGATGATTCCCAGAAAAAAGGAGAGGAAAGAAAAAGCCTAGCCAGAACCACTCATCAGCTGAGAGTCGGCACTGAAATGAACTGTGCTCAATTAGAGTCCTTCCCGAGAGGGTCATTGTGGTCTTTAGAAGAGCGTTCTATTATATTTAAAGGTCACAGAAAAGTGCTGATGTTTTCCCTGCTAAAGTGCATTCAAGTTGCAAACTTTTTCTGCGTCCTTTTCACTAAAGGGTTTTGTCGGTAAGTGAATTTCGTCGTAAAAAACAAATACGAAATCCCTGCCAATTTTTTCCTTATTTTTCTTTCTCATTGAAGCCGTCAAAAGGGATTCTGTTTTGCAGCTTAGTGATGGCTCATGATCTCTCTATTCAAAAAAAAAAGTGCTTTTTCCAACTTTCGAAAGATGGTAGTGCTAAGATCAGGATTATGCTTATAAACCTCCGATCCCTAACATTTCCTTTTTTTGTAGACAATTTTTTCTGGAGTAGGATATACAGTAGCGCTCAAAAGTCTTCGGCCAAAACTCTTTTGTCATAACTTTTTTTCTTCTTGACCAAATTTGACAAAATTTTAATATGTGATGCCTGAACCTATTGCCAACATTTCCTTCTACTTGAGTGCCGCTTGACACTTTTCATGGTTTTTTACAAAAATTTACTACAAGACCACCCAAAAAAAGTAAAAGGCTTGATCAAGGGGAACGGCTTCCTTTACAAAAACAAAACGAGCAAGCCTCAGAGAACATTAATATTCTGTAGAAAGACCACGACTTTTGATGACAGCGGCACAGCGGGACGCCATAGCGATGGCACTGCAAAAACAAAAAAATTCATATAACCGCGTAACCTATACCGTTGAGCGCCAAAATAGTATATTAAGTATGCAGTGTCTCCAAGTACAGGGTGCACCAAAATTACGTGCGCAGATATTCACCGTTGTAGAAACGGCTAAACAAAGAGTTGCGGACTGATTTTTTGGTAACAATTTATTGATAGCATTAAGCAACAAAATATATGATTACAACTAAAAATGTCCTCCTTTGACACGAATGCAGGCCCTTAGACGAGATGGGAAGTGGTCCACCGTGGCGCGCAGGTACTCCGGGAAGATTTGATCTCAAGCTTTCTTCAGGTTTTTCTCTAGGGCTTCAATCGTGTGATGTTGCTTCAAGCAGGCCTTGCTCTCCAAGTAGGACCATACTGAATGTTCCATCGGATTAAGATCGGGACTACTCGATGGCCAATTCTGAGCACTGACGTTGCTTGGGAGGTTGTCTTGACACCACTGCTTGTCACCTTTTATCTATGAGCCGGTGCCGTATCGTTCTGAAACACGAATGAGCGAGGTCCGAAATGGCACTTTGTCCACGGCACCAAGGTGTCATTCAGTAAGATTTCTAAGTAAACTTCTGTGTTGATTTTGGTAAATTCTTCGATAAAAATGAGTGCTGGCTCGGCTCCATACGCAGTGATGGCCCAAACCATGATTTTCTTTGGATAACCAAAACGCTTTGTATTCTCCCATTGTCGTTAGCCTCTTCAAGCGATGTGCAAAACACACGATCATTTTGCCAGTTGAAGGTCGACTCCATCGTGAAGAATTTTTCATTGGAGAAGACAATGTCGCGGTCGCGCGCCAACCTGAATGGTTCAACGAGCTGATCGGAGAGTATGAGAGCCAACCACTTTATGAGAAACGAACGCTGATGACTGTGTTTTTGAATGGTGATAGAAGAGAGCCAGATTGAAAGCCCTGTAGCCATTAGACCCCTCATCGCTACAAAAAAATAAATATATCAAGCACCGCAATCTCGCGCACGTAATTTTGGCGCACCCTGTACAACATACTAAAATTTCTCTTAAATCGGTGCAGTTGCAAAAAAGTTACAAGTGAAAAACCCCAAGTGAAAGACCATTTCGCCGAAGACTTTTGAGCGCTACTGTACATTACGGGGTCGCTTCTCCTTTTCCTGTCGTTGTTAGCTTCGAGGAAACACTCCTTTTGTTCACTAACCTGTCATTCAACTCGCCTGAACTTTGTGTTTTCAGGTCGAAAAATCATCCTTAATTCAGAAAATTGTTCTAAAGTGTACTTCTTTCACGATGTTATAACCCCTTCCTTCAAGACCTTATGGAGCTGGTTGGCAAGCTTCAAAAAAATGAAATCCATTCTTGAATCCTATGCTTTTCACAGAAGGACCGGCACTCTGCCGCGCGATACCGTTCCCCGCTTTTATCCTTTTAAAAAATCTTGTTGCACCTTCTTTCTCCAAGGAAAGATTGAGGGAATAGCCAACTCCAGGTATTTTGAACAGCGAACCTTGGAAAGGGATGCGCAGAAACTGAAGATTCGAATGGGAATGTGTTCGGCTGAAAACCGATTCCAGCTGTACTTTGGTTGAGGCCCGTCAGTGAACCGACCTTAATCGTTCTCTTCCTGATTGACATTTGAATCGTTCGAGGCACTTTGACACCACCCAGGCAAATTTCACAGTGTCATCTAAAATTTCTATTGGGAATTTCTCCTCCCTCTTTCTGTTGTTATACCTGACTGGATAGCTCCGGGCCTCATAACTAAATAGGAGAAGCACATAAAGTACACGAACAAGTGATGAAAAACTTTGTGCAAATGCTTATACATATATGATTGCTCTGCGTTTTTGATTACTTCCTCCAACATCGCGTATCCCAGGCAAGCCTTTTTGAGTAAAGTGTTGCTTTTCTTTGCTTTCAAAGCGCTACCGGTACCTTTAGTATAAAAAGCATAGTTAAAGGAATTGTACCCGGAAAAATGAGTTTCTCTGTCACCCATATATTTATGTTGTATTTACTTAACAAGGACTGTATGCAACGTTTCACGCAGAAAAATAAGAATTCGACAACGATGCAGCTCCTCAGAAAGGTGGACGAAAGAGAGGACCTCAAAGTAAATGCCTGCCCCGTGGTCTGCAGCGATTGTAGACTGAAAGTGGAACTGTTTACGTAATTTCTGTTCCCACTCTTCAACTCGAACCGCAGCGAATGACCGCGCGGGCACTTATTCTGAAGCCCCGCCCCCCCCCCCCCCCCGTCCACCAACTTGAGGAGCTATATCTTAACCGAATTCTCGCGTTTTCGAAACTTTTTATGCCGCTCCTATCAGGCAGAAACAACATAAATGAATGGGTAACAAGAGACTCATTTTTTCGTGCACGATTTCTTGTACCGATGATTTGAAGTTGGTAATTCCTTTCGGAGAGATGCGCCACGCAGTTAACTTCCATAAAAGTAGTATTGGTGTTTGCATGCAATCTAGTCTATATAATAAACTGCAGGGTTAGTAGATGTATTTACAAGATTTTTTACATTTTCACCCTTTAAAATAAGTTCTTTGGGTGAAACTAGGCTTAGATTCGCTTCATAGTCCATAAGAGTAAGAACAGCGTCATTTGAGAATGATAGTGGGCGACTTTCCCCACCCTTTCGGGAACTAGCTCTTAAGAAGAGTCAAGGGCGTCTTGATTCAATATTCCCTAAAAAATCCATTCATACATGTTACTTTTTTCCCACTTATTTTTCAATTTATTTTCTGTCTTTGTGAGTTGCTTTGATTATTGTTCCAATTGCCTTCTCATTAATAATCCAATTTTCATCGCAACTCGCTTTTTGTTCTTTCATGCAAAAAGCATAATAGCTAGTTCGTGCCAGTGTTCGTGACTCAACGTCCCCTTCACTCGCAGCCGATATTGAGACTGATGGGATGTTGTTTGGCATCGTATGTTCGCCTCTCTGAAGCGGAGGTGAAGAGGGAAGTATGCTGGCTGATGGCGTTCGAGAGAGAGATGAATCCTGAATCTCGTTAGTATGAATCTGCTAATGAACGCTCGTATCAGATTCCGCAATACACCCCGATTAGAGTAATTTGGTTTGTAGTAGTTGCGCGGTTGCGGCGCTGCTCGATTTCGGTCCCAGCGATGTTTCGTACTATTTCAAGTGGTCCCACTGCGTGGAGTGATTTGGGGAGTTTCTTCTCAATTCAGCTTCAGCCTCCAAAGAATGCATACTTTTTTGATAACTTCCAGATACATAACCTGAACAATTAAACCGGCAGTAAGAGGAGGAGAGAAGCTAGCGGGAAAATTCCGATATAATCGCAAAAGCAAAACTTAGAAGTCTCTAAAGATAATTGTCAAAAAAATGAAGTGGTTTTTTTGGAACATTTCCTTATTGTTGTGGGAACTTGGCCGAAGTCCCTACAGATTCTATAATTGCCATACGAACACGCGATTATTCCCTTTTTACTCAATTCATTGAGTCTCCTCAATGTTTTGAAGCTCAAACTTTCTGCATCAGCAAATTTTTGAGCCTTTTTTGTTTTTAAGAGTACAAATAATTGATTCGGGGTTTCTGTCTATCGAGCACTGTGATAGCTGAAGTATATTGTAAGGCTACTGCATGTTATATCTTAAACGTACAGGTATTTGTGACAGACCTAGGCCGAAATGGAGCAGAGAAATCTCAAAAATTCAAAAGTTAAGCCGATTTTGGGAACTATCCTGTCACCAATTTCTCGGAGGGAAGATTCTGTAGCTTTGCAACAACCCTAATCCTCTCAAACTTTTGAAGAAGATCGTTTTCCCACTTATCTCCTTTCCAGTTGCTAGAAATTGCAGAATGGGAGAATAGTTAGAGAATATCATCCGTTTCACAATACCTCTTTTCAGTTGCAGTTGAATTCTATGTAATGGTCCGATGTCCTGTTCTATAAGATGTTCTATAAAAACTTTGACAGGACTATTCCTATAAAAACTTTGACAGGACTATTCGGTAAATTGCTGTAGTAATTTGACCATAACCTTCACGCGGTAGCTGCAATCTCAAACTACGTAAATTTGAAAACTGTAGTGATTTCCTGTTCCTGAGAAGTGGTTTCCGGAATGGACTGGACAGAGCTCTTAGGGAGAACTGCTGCGACAGTTCTTTTTTTCGCAGTGAGAGTCTTGCCATTTGGTCTACGGTCTTTTTTTCCGTGCAATTATACTTACCTGTAATCATACTGAGCCCGAGAAGACCCCTACGAAATGGTCAGCGTTCACATAACCTTCACCCGTGATGCAGCAGCACTGTGTTCCCCTTTATTAGCGTCACTAATCCTCAATGTGAGGTGTACGCGAAAGCGCAAGGCCTTACGTGGTTACGCGGCGTGCGCCCACGTCGCCATCACCCCTCATTTACGCGAAGATGACGAATTAATAGACGACATTATCGCACCTCAATACCCACCACTCTTCTCGCGTCTAATCCAATCTCTGAACGATTGCACTCCACTTGTTGTATCTTTTCTTTACAAATGGAGGAGATTATAGCTTTGGTTGTTGCTTGGTTGAATTTGTGAGGTCATATTGAAAGCTGGGCGGATCATGGCTGGGTGGTTCAGGACACTTAAACGAAAACAAAACACGAAAACAACCCAGCACGGGTGCTTCTTCACTCGTTCCCGTTCTTCGGCTCAAGGGTTACTATGAATAGATCCCCTCACAAGAGATGTTTTTGAGGTTTTGGTAGCGATAATGTGAGGCATAATGAAGATATTTAAAGCAATTTTAAATTTTACTGGACCGTGGGGTGGAGCCGCTCGTGGATGTATGTTAATCCCACAGGGGTCCATTTGCTGGGCAGTGGTCTACCAGCCTTTTAGCCGTAGAGCTTGTCCTGCGACATTGTGATGTCCTGGGTTGGTTTTCCTATACTATTACTATGGCTCCAGTTCCCCTGAGGAACATAGTGTGCACTCATAACGGCAAGTATGGGTTACAACTCTGGTATGAAGACATTTAATGAGATGTCTGAAAGCGGTTGTAGCAAAGGTTTCATAGTTTTAGGAAACTGCAACTGGAGAGACTCGGAAAACTCTTTCAGAGTATTCGGGCAGGGTTTGGTTGAAGTCAAATTTGGGACCCATGATGTGAAATCAAGTCAAAACTGCTTAATTAGTGAGAATCTGGTGGAAAATATACAGAGAGGCTAATTTCAATTTTTTAGCTCTCTCAATGGGGTTATTGGGTGGAATTATCTTTCACGACCTGCTATCACTTGTATCTCTCAGAACTTCATCCCTCGGGATTCCTTCAACTGTTTTCCTAATTTTCAGTCAGACCCCCTAAGGAGATGGGGCGTTTGGTGGTATAGTGGACAGAATTCTGAGTCTTCAGTAGTGTTCAGGCCTTCGAAGATGACAATTCGGCAGGCGACCAGGCCGCAAATTAACAATTCCACCAAAAAACCTTGTTGGCATTGCAGGGAAAATTGAAATTGATAAAGAAGTCGAGGTTCCAGAATAGAAAGAAATCTAGTACAGCAAAGCTTTCAAGGCCTTCAGAAGCATGTGTTTAGCCTCCAAAAGGACTTCTAGTCGTCACGTTCGACTCTCTGTGAACCTCGGCATTGCTTAAATTGTTGTATACTGTATTTAACTGCTCGGAGGTTGTTAATAAGTCTTTACTGGCTGACGTTTCGGCGAGTTCGCCTTCTTCTGGGCCTAAAAGTTTACCTTCACGGTCCTTGAAGAAATCGTACTGCGTGGAATTGCAAAGAAATCCTTGAAATGGGAGACTCTGCCATTATACTCTCGCTTTACGCTTGACCAGTGAGCTCTGCCCGATTGTGCAGCATCGCCCGTGCTTGCTGAAACTTCGTCGTCTCCGCCCAAGGCACCGCCATCCACTAGGCTTCACTTTACGACTTCCACATCCATGAATTGTTATGAAGCTTCTGATGGCTTCTTGAAAGTACAATTTCTGCCCTTGTGCTCGATTCTTTTTGACCAAAGGCTGCCAGGAATAACACTTCCGATCAAACTCATCAGCTGACTTCCAGCATCGTTACAAAATGACCTGATTTTTTTTCCCAAAATCACTTGACCTATTTCACATTGGGCCAAGGAGATAGTTGGTCTTTTTCCGTGGTTATCTTGACGAAAGATCACGGAAATCTCAGCCCTCTCGCCTCATTCAACAGATTGTGGATGGGTCAGCCATAGCTACTATTTTCTGATCAAATATGCCCGTCAACGCATTCATGCCGAAGATCGCAGCATGGCCATGGCCAGATTTGGCCTCTCTCTTGTTCCAGTGATTTCTAATAGGTGTCCATGTCGGAACCTTCTCTAAACCATATTATCTCTCCTCGCCCTCTAACCAGGGTCATTCCTTTTTCTGGGAGGATCGACAATTAAGAGGGTCCGCTGTAAGTGAGACTTCCTCAGTGATGTTGCTTCCTTCGCTTTCATTTTCTGTTCTTGGTAACCTAATTCCAGTAAATTTCCTTCTCATGCTGCTCTTTACGGTGGTCATAAACGCGATTGTAAATTATTTGTTTGAGATTAGATACTGTTTGTCCAGATAGGTTACCATTCCATACGATTCTACTGGAATTAATTAAAATTACCTGCTAATGTCTAATGCAGGTATGGCAACTGCCCTCCACAAATTCGTAAGTTCGGGCTTGAAATCAAGCACATCCATCTTTTTTAATCTGATAATTGGTGTTAGACATGTCTTGGGGACAAGGCTGATATTGCGGAGATCCGCGAATTTCCACATCCGATAGTTAAAGTACAAGATTTCACGCGATTCACAAAGATAAAGCCCATTTCGTCCCGGTAGCCGCCACTGGTAATGACCTTCTTGTTATTTTTTTCGCGTCTTACTACTCAGATTACATCATCTTCACTTCGTAAAAGCTCACTCTCGTAATTAGTTTTAAATTTTAATTTTATGGACTGAAATTGCTCAATGGTTGGTTTCAGTGACGCTTACATAAAGCCCGTTATGCAGAGCCTGGTTGCGGAATTCTGCTCTTGTGTACCTGTTTACCTCGACCGCAATGAATTTCTCAAATTGGATATTTTAATGTGTTTTTATGGAGCTTTTTTGTCATCTTTTGAACTCTATCAACTCTACAATTCTTAATACTCTCATAAATGACTGTACTTCGATGGAAAACGGTCCCTATGGCGCTTTGTGGATATGCAGGGGAGGGCAAACATTGGCGTTCCACACCGGAGCATCTCCTGCCAGGGCACACCGAGAGTCGAGAATTCCTCTTTAGGGAGGTCGTATCTGACCGGACGGAAGGGGGGGTCGTCCCTGCAAAGGTCCGCGATAAGCGCTAGAATCTAAAGTTTCAATGAGCAGATAGGAAGTGAAGAGTATTTCACAGCGAATCCGTGTGATGAAGTGTGTAACAGATGGCGACAGTTACTGATGTGTAGAGGTCGAAAAAACCCGGAGGGTCGTATTCGGTACCCATAGAGAAGTGGGGGGGGGGGTCGCACTGAAACGGCTATTTTCCTCAACGTCTGGGAATGCCCTGTCTCCTGCTCCACATTCAGAAGAAGCCAACATTTTTACCTCGTAGTATTTGCCCTGTCGTTCCTTATCTTCATTGAATTATTTCGATTGTACTGAAATGTGGAAGTAATAATTTACATGCCCCTCCCCCTCCCCTCGTTTGCTCTGTTACTTTTGCACCCCTTTTTTCTGTGCAACTGCTGGCTACTCTCGGCTGGTCCCCTTCTTCTTGCCAAATTCGTTTCCCATGTTTATGACAAATTCTCGTTGCTCATTTGCCTCGTCGTCCATATTGCCTCATTCGAACTCGTTTTCTCTCTGTTTCGGCAACATGAAAGTGTCGCGCGATTACTTCCACACTATCGCCTCGCCAAGGTTTCTTAATTTCGCGTTTTTCAGCTTCAGACGACAAGGTGCCCACATCCTCGTCCACGATCTCTCACGCGTGTTTTTCTCCGACACTGTCGCTCTTATAATTTTTCGCAGCTGAAAGTACAATCTGCAAAACGCGGTGTCATTTCAAGGTAAGACCTCTAATTTCAAGGTTTTCAGGGTTCTGGCCAGTTGTTGCTCGATGAGCTCTTTTTCGTGCTGACAGCGCGATAACAATTGTAGGTGACACGGTCCTTCAGCGGCTGGTGCTAGCATCGGTGGTGGCGCTTGTCTCGAGGTATACACGGCCACAGCCTAATAGCAAAGGAGCACTCCGTCCGGAGATCCAAATTTGCTCCCTTCAAAAATTATTCCATGGAAAGATGGTTTCTCCATCGCCTTTCCGTTTGTCGTCCCAGCGATTTTAGGGGTTCCACAGACTCCGATCAGGATAATCTTCTGGGGTCTAACCACGGTGATCCACTTGACATTGCAATCTGGAGGTGTCTGCCAGGCTATAATTGTCGTCCAATCACATCAAAAACCTGTCGTCTCACAGAAGGCAACGAATACCTTTGCCAACTGCTTAGGATAATCGTTGCTATGGAAGACAATTGTTCCATCTCGACGATGTCCCTACCTTTAACATCTTCTAATGCTCTTATCTTCCACTAACCAGTATCTGTTACTAGAGATTAACATGCAATCCCTATACCACTTGGTAAAATTGAGCAGAGAAGCGTGAAAAGCAGAAAATGTGGTATTTCTCTTCCATATACCAGAAGTACTCTATGCTTTAAAGCCATCATGATAACATGGAAGTCATTCGAAGTCCTCTTTTTGATGTTCTCGTACAAGGCTCCGTACCACCACTGAAAACTTCATGGGTCACGCCAACCGCTGAATGCCGCTGAGGCATCACACACGCGTAGGGTACATCGAGAGTCGAGGAAGTCTTGACTGGGGTCATATAACGGACGGAATGGGGAAACGTAATTGCCGAGGTCTCAGGCTAGATGATAAGCGGAACGTGCCATCAGCTGACCCTGTTTTGTCAGAAAATATGGTTGAATTTGAGTGATCAACAGAAAATTACAGTAATAAAATACTTAGTAATATTATGCAATCGGCGATAGTTACAAATAATGTAGAGATTATGCATATGGTAAAACGGGTCGTATTTGAGTGCTTGGATTCTCCTTGAGAGAGAGGGGGGGGGGGGTCGTACCGAAGCGGCCATTTTCCTAGACCCTTCGGTGTGCCCTGGTCATGCGGCTGAAAAGCCGGGTCCATAAGGAGACAGGAAGGCGCAAAGATGATGCAGTAGAAAAGGTACCACATTCATTCCGGTGGTCCGTGGATTCGCACTCGCATCGGCCTCCACCTGGTCAAACAGCCCCGGCCTGAACCGCTTAATTGGCAAAAGGCTCGTGTGGTATAAAAGAACACTGACTTTCCATTGGTTAGCCCTGCAAGCTGTAAGCTGTACATGTATTCTATGTATAGACCTATTCGATCCCAAATAACACCAAGTTTTTGAACGAACGTAGAACGCGTGGCGTATCGCCATGGGACTGATCAATGCTGAGAGCAAGGCTTTATCTCCCTTGATATGTTTCGACGATGCGGCATTGGGTGGACATTTTTATCGGTACAGCTTTGTTACCAGTGGAATACCATCAATTTCTGGATTAGGTTTTCCTTGCCTTAGTAGGGGCTTATTCGGGCAAGGGCAAAGGTGAAAATAATACGGTACGTTCCTGCTATAAATGCTCAACGCGACAGGAGAAAGACTGTCAGGCTTTTCAACCGAAGATGGTAACCTTGTACCTTATTCTTCGGCCTTGAATAGGAATGATCTAAATAGCTCAGTTCCAGACCTGTTCAGCGGGATGTTCAATTTAACTCGTCGATGGTTAATTTAGCGACGATTTTCGCCCATTTCGTCCAGTAGCAAGTGAATGCAACCTTAATCGCTACGTGGCACTGTAAATTACACAAAACAAGGCTGTCAACGTGTTCTTCACTATTTCGATTACCCTGTCAGTATTTCGTTGTCGGATTGGACCACGGAAAGGCACGGTCGAAGGAACAACTTCCAACGGAGCTATGTAGGTTAAGTAAATCCACGCATTTGAATGGCCAGTTTGGGATCTCTATAGATGGCCCGGACTCAAGTGCCATTCGAACAGTTGCACCTGCTATGCTATCCGTTCACCCTGTTTATAAGTGGTATGTCGTTTTGTCTTAAGGATAGCATGCCTTTATTGAGAAATTTTTGAATAACTGATGCAAAGAGTTTTTATTTAAGCTCCAATATTTCCCACAATTTTCTAACTGATGCAAAGAGCGATTGAACAGAATTTCAGTTTGAACCACTGTTTCAGCGTGTTTTTGTTCAAAAATAATTGAAATAGTGGAATGGCAATTGATTGAATGATTGAACGACTAACTATTAATCGTATGCGAGGTATCGCATAATTTCATACTCAATTGCATAATGTGCATACTATTCTATGCGTCAGGCTGTTTAATTCGCGTAACGTACGGTGTGTCCTCGGTAAAACGAGGCTAAATGCCAGCAATTGTCCATCCGCATCATAATTTCACAATTTACCAGTTATGCGTCCATCCTCTATTAGTTATTACTATTCAGCTGTTCGAAAAGCAAATGGATCATCTATTTTGGGGATTTCGTAAAAGTGGAATTTCCACAGCTCATCCATTCATTCCGCTTCTGTTGCGCTGCCACCGTATTTCTGTCCAAAGCTATATTAAAAACTAGGAATATCGGTCGAAATTCTCTCTACGATTTTTTAACCGTCATTCTAGCGGTGGGACTCTTATGAATATCAATTTTTAAATTTTTAGTACTTGAATTTTCATAGTCTCATATTCCAGAGCTTGAAAGCACTTTACCATAATGCATAAGTGCTATTTGAGACAAGCTATACCAGACTAGACTATATAGCCATGCGACAGGTTATAAAGTATATAAATCCTGTGAAATTTCAAAGTAGATCTTCTGTGCTCGAAAAAGGTGATGCACTCGCTTTTCGTTAAGCTTTTCGGGATGCGCCATGCATACGTATTCTGTCTAATATTGATGTTACGCTACCATAAAGAATGTTAAAATTGTCGCATTCATTCTCGCCTGCTGCAGATATTGGTATCTGAGGGTTTAAAAATTTGAGTTGATATTATTAAATGAAGGCGAGACATTAATCTTGTCCGTAAATAATGGCGCCACTACTCAGAAACTCATTCCTCCGAATTTTTTCAAAATAAGTTGCTAACTATGTATAGATAAATGGGATTCATATAGCACATTGGATCTGAGTGGTTCGATCACTGGTTCGATTCGTAAAGAAGAAGATCGTTTTTCATAGAGCCGTTATGCAACGGAGAAAAAGCTGCCGCGAACTTTTTAGGGAACGGAAATTAAGACGATGATTTGTACGAGTTTTAAAGTTGTAAGAAGTTGTTTCATCTGCAAATGACACCGATCTAGCAACGCAGCTTTAACGATAGATGAAATCCCCTTTTTTTACAGTACGTAAAATAATTCATGGTCAATCGAAACGGAAACCGCACGATTTCCCCGTCGTTTTGTTATAGGTTTCTTCAAAGTTTACCAAATAAATTAAAAAAGGTGCCCGTAGAAAGCATTGCTCAATGCAAACATGTGAGTCTGTGGATTTTTCCAATTTTTCCTTCCTTCGGCATAATTTTTGACATTGAGAAGAACATGAATATTTTATTGAAAATTTCAATTGCAATTTTCGGTTTAACGCTACTAAATCCTAACATGACAGATATCCAAATGATCATGGATTCATGTTCTTCTCGGATACAAAGGGTATTTTTGGCTATGAAGCTTTCGTTTTGAAAGTCACCGTCGAAGTGGACGGTTTACGGCTCCGTAACGTCTACGACCGTGGTACTTTGAGGTAAAATTTGCGAAAGTCTCGAAAATGTGTCGAAGGAGAGAAGAAATGGAAAAGTCCCGCAGACTTTCAAATTTATCCTGAGCAAGGCTTTCTACTGGCACTTTTTTCGAAACATTTGGAAAACTTTGAAGAAAATTATAGCAAAAAGACAGGGTTTCCGTTTTTTGGTGTTGATTGACCATGAATTAGTAGCGGTATTGTATTCAATCTTAAGACTGCGATTTCTGAAGTGAGTCCAACTAGTTGTCCTATAGTAGTATAAAGTTTATTCCTGCAGTGCAATTAATCGTCGGCCGTTGTTCACGTGGACCAGACGTTTCCCATCCCGCGTAGTGACGTTTCGACTAGATCATTTATTAAGAAAAACCTCGGCAACGACATGGCACAGTCGGCTCCAATTCGTGGCGCTAACAGGTGCCGTTGCCAGCTGCAGCCGGCGGCATTTGTGCCCTAAAAATGCAAGTTTCCTACCATCAAACGCCGGCCCGTAATTTTGTTACGCCGCCAGTTTCCGTCTGATTCCTTTGTACTAACGATAGTAAATGCGTAAAAACGACATTGACAATGAACTTCTCGCTGCTTTTCCCAGCACCTTCCTTGATTTTTTCTGTACTCTCAGGTGGTCAAGAGGTATTCGCAAGAGTTTTCAGTGGGCCTCAAAAACTATATCGGGAGTGAGCACTGAATGGCGACTGACACAAAAGCAATCCTTAGCTGCCACTTGAGTTCTGTAACCATCTGTCTATTCTTTGGTGTTTCACGGGTAATCGGTGACAGGCACTCGTTTTTTGAATCATTTCGTAATTTTAGTAGCCATCACTGTGTAAATCATGGTTATGCACTTCTGATTTTCTCGTCCAAGCAGTATTACTTTGCATCCTTCATCCCCTCACTCAATCCTGATCCGCTAAGTACCTTCCACCACGAAAAAAGTTTTCTACTGCTTCATTTTCATTTTATTTGTATAGAAATTCATTCTGATTTATTCATTTGATTTTAATTTGACAATTCGATTTATTTAACTCAAATAGAAATAAACAAATTAAATTCTTTTGCTTCATTATTTGAGTGCGAGCACAATCTTTCTAGAGCTCTCGGAATTCTTTATCTCGTAACGAGAAATAGAAATGGAAACATACATATTTTGTTTACGTCTCTATAAAAAATGAATAAATAAATAAACAAATAAATAAGAAAAGCTACACAGGGCTATCACTTTCGCTAAAATGGTTCCTATGCTATAAAATTAAAGCGCCTAGTACTATTAGGCGTGGCCTAGTCCTCTTTTCAATCTCCATTCTCGAGTACTGGCTTACTATCCTAGAAGTGCTGTCCTATCCTTTAAGAACAGATAAAGAGGTTCAATCGCTTGACATTGATCTATGTTTTTAGAGGAAGGCGCTATGTATTCGGCTTCTATTCAGAATCGTAGTGACGTGTGAATGCACCTTCCTCTATGCAATAACTTGCAGGGCCTTTCCACGTACATACGAATTGAGGTATTCGTCCTCTCGTGCTTCCTTACTACTAGTTTGACGACATTTCGGGATAGAGCTTAGAGCTTCATGCGTTTTGCTCCCTAAACCATACCATAAATGGAAGCGGGACCACTTGTCATTGCACCACCTCCGCCTTACTCGAACCATATGTGATTACACAATTTATGTGAAACGATTATAATATTGACTGACGCTTTATATTTTTCGAACGTATCGTATAAACAGGGTGTGCCAAAAAAGTAATTTTGCCTCCTCCACTTTCACCCCACTTTAGTCGAACTATAGCGAATTCTGTTGAGGTATTTTCATCCCCAGATTCAAGAGCAGACCTCACTCTATCACCATACTCTGTGGCAGCCTTCTGCACGAGCAGGAACGGGAGCGAGGAAAGAGGAACAAGATGTGCCACCTCAACTGGGCAAAATCCAAAATTTCGTCGCCCTCGTTCACAGCATTGCTGAGGTCCGTTCATTCTGGGGGGATTCATACTGGGTGGTGTTCTTTAACATTCTGTTTTTCCGGGCTTCCAGCGCCCTTCGTTTCCAAGAGCCAAAACGTGCCTTTACCACAGAAACCCCTCCAGTGGCGGATTTGGGCATGGAAATGATACTTCGGATCATGGCAGCCTTATCCAAGCAGCAGGAGCTGTGTGACTTCCATGAACCGAAGGGCCAGTCCTCAATTTGGGGTTTTTGAAAGTACAAATAAAGGTGGGAAAGGAATGGCATAATTCGGTTGATGCAACTTGTTCGATCACTTGTGCGGATGGTCAAGAGGATACTACTCAGTAGATTCGGTTTGTGTTCCTAATTATACAGGCTGTCTTCTTCTTCTTCTTTTTCTTCAGCGTTTGTCCCACTCCATTGCGGGGTCCGCTTTCCTGGTACGTTGACGCCACTCTTCTCGATTGAATGCTTGTGCCGGGGTTATGCCAGCTAGTCCACAGTCTGCACGTAATGTGTCGAGCCAGCGCTGCTTGGGCCGTCCTCTCGGCCGCACTCCGTTCACGTTGAGGGAAAGGCCTGATTTGCACACAGCGTTTTCACTAGCTCGCAGGACGTGGCCATACCACCGCAGCCGAGCTTCGCGTATCTTGTCGGTTATTGGAGCCACGCCGAACTTTTGCCGTATGGTGTCATTCCGAACATGCTCCAAACGCGTTATTCCGGCCGTCCAACGCAGCATTTTCGTCTCCATCACGCTCAGACGTGCTTCAATTTCTTTAGTAACTGGCCACGTTTCAGCTCCATAGACCGCGACTGGGCGCACGACGCTTCTATAGATCTTCGATTTGAGTCGTTCTGGTATATTCTTGTCGCAGAGAACGCCCCTAATTATACAGGCTGTGAGCCCTGATAATGCCCCACTACTGTTTTGCTAGGCCATAGCCGCCTAAAGAGCCTTTCAGTGTGAAATTATCGTCCAAGTTCTTTCCGTTGCCAGTGCACTTTCTCATCATCCGGTGGTAATGCGAAGCGGTCCAATCCGCCGGAATGTTTCAGCCATTATATTGCGGTTACTTTCAGCCTTGTGCGATCTCATGCTTCTCAAGGGAATCTTCGTAGCAATCATCGCCTTGCTGACTTAAACCGATTTGTCAGCCGTTCTCACTTGCTACATTTCACCACTACTGATGGTAACGCCCATAGGGGAATTTGCCCCTTGAGAAGTCATCACACATCTTTATGAAGTGATTTATGCTTTTCCTTTTTTTACGACCAATTTCAGGAGCTTCCATATTTTACGCGGTCAAAAAAAACACGCAGCTCTTTAGTTTTCCCTGGAGTTCCAATTTCTCGAATTTTTTTGCAGTGACGAAAAAATTCAGGGATATCTGCGAGTGGAAGATTTCTTTCCCTGCTCTTTCCACATAGATACCTCTTTAATTGATTTTGTTTTGAACTTTCCGATTGCTACTCAAAGTGACTTTTGGTTAAGCAGCTTAACGATCGCTCTCAGGACTTGTCATCAGCCACTTACAAAACAATTGATGAGTAAGCGGCTTTTTCTATGATGTCGTGACAAAAAAGGGTCGGTCGGATTAGGTGGTATTGGCTATTCCAATTCATCATGCTATTCTTTTAACTTTGAAGAGGCTTAGATTCTGCACGTTAGTGTCTCCCAAGCCGAAAGGGTTCTCAGCGCTAAACATCAACTGGCGGATTATTGCGTAAAACGAATGCACTTTTTCTTACGGTAGCACCGAGGGTTCATTTGAGTGTAATGCCTGCTATGACAATTATTCATTAATTTTAGTGTAGCAAGCTATTCATTATGTCAATAGATAAAAGGCAACTCAGGAGATCTTATAAATCAACGGTGAATTTATTAGGTTGGCTGATAAATTCTTGGACACTTCGAGACGTTTTTTTATTTCATAACTTTATTTTGGAACAACCTATAATCAATCAATAATATGTTCACCATCATTATCAACAACCTTCTGCCATCGCTCTGGCAACCTTTCAATTCCATTCATCCAGAACTGTGCAGACCGCGACGCTATAAAAGTCGTTGATCGCGGTTTTGATGTCCTTCTCTTTTTAGAACTGCTTGTCATTCAGGTAACTTTTGGGAAGGGAGAATAAATGGTAATCAGATGGGGCGAGGTCCGAGGTCTATATTGGGTGCGGCAGAACTTCCCACTCTAAAGCCGACAAAATATCTCGACTGATTTTCGCTGCATGAGGCTCTCAGCGCTGTCGTGCAGTGGCATAACATCGGCCCTTCTTCTCTGTAGACATGCTCCGGCCCTTATATACCCATGTGGTGGAACATTCGAGAGCACTGTTCAACAAGGTCGAACATGAAAAGATGAGCTATCAATCGACGCATTGTAGATCAAACTGTTTTGAAGTGTCCAGGAATTTATCAGCCAACCTAATAAAATTTATGATCACTAACATTTATTTCATAACCCTTTGATAATTATTCATTTATTACCCATTGTTACTGTCGTTCGATCACAGCACATTTTTTCAGTTGTTATTAATTTCGTGGTGGCAGGTGAATGCGATTCAACCTGTATAATGACTTGCGGGGGCTAGTGAGTCAGTGCTTTTATCCTCCCACACCAGTCTGGTAGCAACTCATCGACCCCGGAGGGATGGAAGGATGGTTGGCCTGGCAAGCGTTGATGTGGGATTTGATACCCTCACCATGAGAGTGGAATTGCATATCACTTGCACTATGTATCATTACATCTACACCTCCACTTGAAATTATAAATAAAATAATAAAATTGGCATTCAACCATTAGATAGGTCGCTACGTTCTCTTCACTCCAATCAGTTTTTGACCGACCAGATTTTCGTTACTTCCAGTTGATATTTTCCGAATTCAAATTGAAAGATGATGTAAACTGCCATCGGTATGGAAGGTTTTGTGCACGATTACTTTTTGGGGGATTCAACTTCTGAGTGTGTCTAACACAGCGATCTTTCTCTTGAATTTGTCAATTCATCATCCTTGAATCCTACTGACACCGTATGAAAACAGATCGTAGTGAAATCTGTCAAGACTCGAACCCAAACCTGTGCTTTCTAAGTGCCATACATACCTAGCCAGTGGCTAGATCAAAAGATTCAGTTCTGTCTTCTGGAAACCTACTCTTAACTGTTTTGCAGAAGTTCCCGAGCTTCCCCAGTCAACTTTTTGCACCCCTTCATTCCACTTTTTTCTCGATACACAAGATTAATCGCGTGCCGACGACGTACTCAACGAGAACGTTTATTCCAGTAGAGATCGTCGGCGATCGTCGGCTGTCTTGTTTGATTATCACTTATCGTCGGGGAAAACAAAACCTCCTCGCATCGCTCGCTTTTACCCGCCACTGTCGACTGAAGAAGCACTTCAACTGGAGATTTTACTGCTGCTGCAAATCCTCTAGCGATCAGGGACCCACACTGCCTTGTCTTGATAGGCAACAAATAGGGGGACACTGGCCGAGCGTAGTTGGGTCAGGTAGAGGATGTTAATGGCGCCCCAAGCTAACTCAGTGGAAGCTCCAGTATAGGTTTAGTTCCTTTTGAATGCTGTATTCTCTTTATAACGTTACAGACTCATCTCAAACCCTTAGGCAGGTGTACCTGTTTCAAAGTTCTAGTTCTGCTTAGGCACCTGGTTCTGCGTAGTCATCCACCAATCGGTCATATTTAATCTTAATGAGGAGGATTCCAGCTGAGTAATTGGAGGCATCATTCCGACAAATGGCTTCAAAATGAGTTCCTGGACTTGCCCAGCCTAGAAAAGTTTTCTGCTGCTTTCAATCCTGGACGCTGTGCTGCTTCGCCCTTCAGGTAATCGGTGCCTTGCTTTAACTATACATATTGGAGGTCCAACCAAACGTTTTCGATCCACGTTGCCTGACTCCCTTTCCCAAGGGTTCTTGTGGAAAGCATGTGCTACCCAAAGGGCTACGAGTGCGTGGATGAAGTGAATGCGCTAAAATACGCGTTTTCCTGGGCACTACAGTACACCGATGTGTCTGCCAAGTTTTACGCGATGAATTTGTGATTCCCATGCGTGCCGTTATCGCTTGTTTTGTGCATGAGCTGTGTTATTCTAGCGGATTACGGTCGTGTGGCCTTTGGAGTACCGCGCTTACTGACCTCTCCCTATCGGGCAATTCGCATTCAATGTTCTTCGTCTTAACGTACCTCCAACTTTTTCCCTGCTATTACAATTTTCATACTGACTTTGAGAACTGGTTTTTGCCAAAGGTGTTTCTTCCCCTCCCCCTTAACCCCCCCCCTCCCCAGAAAATCGTTTGGGTAATTATGATGATGGCCCGGAACCAAGCAGCACACACACAAGCAAATATCTTTCTCTGTGGCTGGCCAAACAAAACAGCCAAAAACGCGCACTGCTGCTGGCCTTCAACAGCAGCTCTGAAGATGTGTTGAACGTTTGTTTGTCATCCGTAAAGCACAATGCCAAGTGCCAACACTTCACGGGTCTTACAATCCCATCTCTTGCTACTGGCCGCTAGCTGTCCCCCTCCCCCTTCATCTTCATCCTGTCCCCGGCCGCCCCTCCAGAGGAAATCTAGAACTATCGTAAGAATCACTGGAGAATACGATGACCGCCTGAAAAAAAAAACGCATGGGAGCTGGAAATCGTAAAAATTTAAAGGGAAGATTGAAATCGAGCCATTGCCATTTTTTAGGTCTAGGAACATAAATTCGCTCTTATGAACCTATTGAGCTCCCTTTTTTTCTGGCGAAATCGTACTTGGACGCCATGAGGATATGGAGGGCAGGGGGAGGACATAGGCAGTTCAGCCGACCTGGAACTCCTTTCCTTTCAGGACCCAAATCAAATTAAGACCCCCGGCTCATGAATCTTTCTTTATATGCCTCCTATTCATTGGCGTGTTTTGATGTGCAAAAATGTAAATACAGACGCATTGGCTTAAAATGCCTCCACATCCATTCAGAGCCCGTATTTACAACATCTGTTCTTACCTTGCACACTCATCTGCTCAAATACTCATTTGGAATTTTTCTATTTTCTGAAAAAAGCATAAAATATTTCAGGAGAAGGATGAGAAAGAGAAATGGATGGCATGAAAAAATTCATTTTTAGCTAATAGATCAGAGTCGATGCTCCAACCTTACCGTATCAAACGTGTTCACAAATAGAAAAACTTCTATTTTTGATCCTTTTGTCAGCCACAACTTCTATCGGAAAAAACCTGAAATTTTCTTTCTTGGTATGTTCTTGTTATTGATGAAAAATCATGAACAAGATTTCTTCCGAGATATGAGCAGAATCTCCTAGCATTTTTTAAACCGTAAAAAGATTTAGTGGGTGACACCACTCCTGCTTTTGCTGCTTTGCTTCACACTTTGTTCATTTTTGATCGTCTAGGTTAGGTTGAAAGACCGAGGAAACCGAACACTCCTGAGAAATCTGCGGCTTTTGCTCGGCTTGTTCTTTTGGTCGGCAGCGTCGGCTTCGTCTGCGCTTGGTTGCGCAATCCGCAACAGACAGCTCCTTGTCGGGGTTTATACCTTCATCTGTGGTGCATAGTCTTGTGTAATCAAACCAAATACACTACTCTTTGTCTTGGGTCTTACTTTTTGCCATGGTAGACCCACTATATCCATGCAATCCGCATGAGGTCAGTATAGTCTTCAGGGAGGTGCCTGAAAGCCAAAATGGTCTAGGGTTGAATCTCTCGGAAACTACAACGGCGGAGTTCTTTTCGGTGTTGTTCCAATTCTGGACTGCTTCATCACATCTCATTAGTCGTTATACATACAAATGGGGTAGCTTATCGTTTTTCATTCAAGAAACACATGCTAACCCTACTTGGGGAAAATTTCCAGTGGACGTTTTTGAAGTGGCTGACAAATAGGGATGGTAACAGATAATGAACCTCTGCTTCTCCAATGAAATGGTTCATACCAGACCTTTTGGGACCGTGTGCAAAATCTGAGAATATATTTTAAATTACAAAAAGGACCGATAAGTCATTTACTTCTTGAACAGCCTGCGGGCAAAAGGGCGTGTCTAAAACCGAGCAGTTTCCGCGCTGAATACCCTTAAGGTCCCAAGCAGAGGATCGCGATTTCCAGTAGCAACTTTTGGCAATTCGCTAGCCCACGAAAAAGAAAACTCCTCGGAGAAAACATAGACGAAAGCAATACCTCAGAAGTCTAGGAGAAAAAATGTTTATTTTTCCAGATCGCGCCACGCACTCTGATTTGACGTGGGCATAGTGGTTCGTCGGAGTGGAGGCGGAACGAGCCACTTGATTTTGTTTAACCATTACCTTCAAAGATTTTCAACCTTTATTTTCGTTATTCATTGCAAAGTGTAAATAAACTGAACCATACCCCAAACTACATATACCATAAACTATATCATAAAAAGTTCTCTTCGAAAGTCTCGAACTCATATACAGGATATAATGTTTCTGCTCGTGAAAGCGTTTTTCGATAACATTCTCGTTCTTCTATCTTGTCGTGACTGCTAAGCCTTCTATAATCTCTCCACGGCTCCTCTCAGCTATCATCTCTCGGAGACTGCAGCTATTCAATCGGCTCTTTTTGCGTGTAATTAAGCAGCAAGTAGGTAAATCTCTTGAGTGATCATGCGCTTTGTTTACCGAACAGCTTACGGCCTCTTCTGCACGTGCATCATAGCGTACCGCCATCGCCGCCGCCGCTGCCCTGCCGACGTCGTCGTCACACAGCGAACTGGCTGGAGTTGGCTGTGATGACTGCACGCGGCAGCGGCGCTGACCAACCGCTCTACACAAGTGCTCTTCATCGTGATTACGGTATCTCTTCAGATACTATGATTTTTGGACTACTGTAGTATTGTGCTACCAGTTGGCTACCTCAGTAGCGGCTATTGTCCGTCATTACACCATCGCTTCAGCAAGCTACCGATCGTACCTAAACAGCCGCCACCTTTAAATTCGTGCTGAGCTCTTTGATGCGTAGTTGTAAACGTGTTTATGCTGTTTTATTACGGCAACTGTTCCAAAGTGTTACGCGAAAGCCACAATTCGTCCTCACATGGGGAGAGGGACAGGCCTGCTGTGGCGTAACCCTTCATACCCGTGAGATGTTATCATTACAACGATTCCGTCTCGTAGGCTTCTTACCCAAAGCTGATGGAATCTTTAGGTTTTCCTCGCTGATTTTTCCATTCTCAGGGGACAACCTTGTTGTTCCGTCGACATTTTCAGCTCGGCTGCTCATCGTCACCAATTTTGTTAACGTAACCGCTTTACCACACTGAGCTATTGTTTCCGCAAGGAAGCATAGGGAGCTGCTAGTGGCAGCCGAGCGTTTATACAACTCCCCCCCCATTTTTCATCGATTTTTGAGAGTTTTCAAGTTCTTTATTTCTTTTATTGATTTGTGCTAGAAAAAGCACCACAGTATCCTGATATAGGGAGCCCCCATCTTGAAATATACTCTCTTCAGAAATTATCCGGAATCTTTTCACGTTTTTTCTCCTAAAATTTCATCGTTTTCTTGCGAAAGGTTCTTAGCTTTTGCTCTAACAAGTTTTGTGGCCGCAAATAGTGACACTTACGCGAGCGGACGGACAACATCTCCTAGAGGCACCGTGTTTCTATCTTCTGCGAGTATCTGTTCATCAATTACATGGCTTGTGGGTTACAGCAGCTATTCTAGGTTTTATGATTTGCACATGGTAAGCCAATATAAGACGATAAGAGGCCGAGGGACTTTGTGAAAAATGCCTTTCGTGAATCCTAGGAAACGGTGGTTTATATCCATGAATTTTCAAGGGTTCAGACAAATCGCCTCACTAAAAAGTTCTCCTTCGAATTTGTCGCCAGGAGACCATGGCAGACTGGAGCGCTACAGCGGAATTCTACTGATAAATTGGCTTCTCAGCGACCATTTAGTCGTTTTCTTGCCAGGGCTTGCCACTGGCCAACTTCCCTAAGCCATGCTGAGTGTCTCATACACAGGTGGGTGGTTCACACTGAGACTTCCCTGCGGCGACACCATCTTTATACAGCAAGGAGTAATTGTCTACTCATGCAATTAAAAGGGTCAATTTGACTACTACTATCGGGCCAGTAACTTACCTATCAACCAGGTTTGACCAGTAATTTCTCGCTGTAATTTTATTCTTCTCCTCTTGAATAGGAAACCCTGTGTCCTTTAGCAGTCCTTCCTCTCATAATTGCTATATCAATCTCTCAATATAAAAAAATTATATATGAACTTCTTGAATATATTAATTATTAACATTCGGTGAACTAATTGCCTGCAAACATGAAATAATACCTTAGGTGCTTCCAAAGTACCTATCACGCAACGTTTTGAGGCCAGCTTTTCGCTCTTCGATCCTGCTGGCTGGTAGTTCGTACTTTACCTATTGTGCCATAAATACTCTCCATTTACTGCCATTAGGTTGGTGCATAAATGCGGCTTTTTATTGTTACTTTTTTCTGAAGTGGAAATTGACTTTCTGACTAGTATTAGGTTGGACGGGAAGTTCTGGGACACTTTTTGTTTTTTCCTGTAGAAACCTGTAAAGCTTCGGGAGCATTTGGTAGTGGGGGGTATATGAAGCGTCTGAAAAGGGCTTCTGAATAGCACATTCATATTCTCTACGGCTTCAACTAGCAGTGAATTTACGGCAATTTCGCGAAAGGTGCGAAATTCACGAACACCGCCTCGGTTCCTCAGCATGCGAGGCCACTAACAAAATTAACCAGTCGATGGACCCAGGTACTGTCTCTCATATGGCGGCAGCCCGATGGCTCGATCGGCTCAAATTGGAACAGGAAAATATTCAAAAAATTGCATTGAGAAAAAAACTTTTTTTTTTTGAAAATTTTCAAAAAAATAGGAAACTGTTACCATCCAACACGACAGCCACTGCCGATCTCTACTGCAGGCAATTGGACACCGGAGCGCCAAAACTTACCGGAAAAATGGACCAAGACCTCTTCCTCCACGATAACGCTCACCCACATGTGGCAAAGTTGGCGTGTCAAAGGATCCAGGACCTCGGCTGGACGACGCTTCCCCACCCACCATATTCCCCGGACATGTCCCCAACTGACTACCACCTATTCCGGTCGTTGAGCCACTTCCTTGACGGGCGACAGTTCAAAGATGACGACGATCTCAAGAGCGGGCTCCAGAACTTCTTTGACCAGAAGTCTCCCGAATTCTACCGGAAGGGTATCTACGATCTTCCTGAGCGTTGGCAGTACATTGTAGATCACGATGGTGCATACTTTGGTGACTGAAGTTACATGTGAGTAAAATTAAAATAAATTGAATTTTTCTCACAAGGTGTCCCAGAACTTCCCGTCCAACCTAATAATAGATGGGAAAGAGTTTTTTGATTTCAGTGTCGAAAACGCTCCTACATAGTCATTTAAACACGTTTTGCTAAATTTTATAACTGTTCTTGGATAAAATTCTTGAAAAAGCCGCATTATATGCATTAACCCAATACATAGTTGACTTTAATGTCACTACTATTTTGCTTCAATGTCACTCTATACTGATTCGATCAGTATTCTGCAGAGTTTTTACAATCAATCACTTCTACAATTTTGAGTGAAATTGCGATGTGTGGCGTTCTCCATTTGAAGAGTCACTCATCACTCTCCCTGGTTCGAAGAATTTCTATTCATATCCTTTATAAACGCTTTTGTGTCAGTCTTGAAACCTACCAAATTGCCAGAATCTGCTTCAGGCAGATGGCCAACCCACTAAAACTGAAGGGTTCGCTCTATCGATTTCTTCCGTATTAATTCTATTGATTCCTATTCGAGTACTATTGATTTGAGCTCAGATCAAGCTTTCTGTAGGTGCCCTAAGCCTTTCTTTGACATATCGCTTGCGCATATCCGATTTCAAAGAGCGGTCATAGCGACAGAAGAGCGGCGACGGTCATCGCCGAGCTAAGCTTTGACCGTATAAACAGCTTCTGAAGAGCATCTCAAAGGTTCAGGGTGCGGTCAGCGCCGCTGAGCAGAGCGGAATCCTTAGATTCCGATCTTTTTCACAATTATTGCTTAACTATATTGAAATCTAATTAAAATTATTAGGTTGTCCCAAAAGTCTTGTAGGATTTTTTTCGATCATCACTTTTTATATTTTTTCTTCCAACACGCAGCAGTTAGGCAACAACGTATTCACCATTGCAATCGACAACCCTCTGCCACCTCATAGGAAAATTTTTGATTCCCTTCTCCCAGAACTCTGGGTTCTGAGAGACGAAGAAGTCAGCGATCGCCTTCGCAAGCAAGTCATAATCAACGGATTTTCTCTTGGCCAGGAAGGATTCGAGAGGATGGGTAAGGTGATAGCCAGAAGGGGCAATGTCTGGAGAGGCGGGTGGGGCAGCACATCCCAGCCGAGCTCCTATAACTTGGCCTGGGTACTTTTCGCGAAATGGGAGCGAAATGGAAGCGGGCGTCGTCATGAAGAAGGGTGACCGCGGACCTTTTCCGGCACTTTTCTCGAACAGCGACGGCGAGCTGCTGGAGCTGGTGGGTGCATACGACTGCGGTGACTGTCTCGCCTTGTACCAGCACCTCGTACGAAAGCATTCCATCCGCGTTCCAGAAGTAGCACAGTCCTCGGCGTAGTGTGTCTTCCATGTCAATCTCGCCGTTGTAGAAGCTGATGAACCAGCGGCGCGCGGTCTCGTAGCTCACACATCCCTTCCCCAATGCAGCGTTGATGGAGTCGCGAGCTTTCGTCGCTTTGCTGCCCCAAGACCACTCATAGTAGATGACACCGCGTGTTGGATGGGTATCGACTACAGGCATTGTAGCTCTCTCCACGGAATCTGGTGGGTCAATATATATTTTGTTAGAAAGCCTAGAAAGCCTTCTCCCATATTTCTGAGTCGCCTAGATCTGCCTCGAAGTAAACAAGAGTTTTTGATTTTTTTTGGAAAAATCCTACAAGACTTTTGGGACGACCTAATATATTTGAAGCGAAGCAAACCAGCTAAAATTTCCCGTCGAGTGGAAGCCATTTTAAAGGGTTGGCTGCCTGTTACCAATGGATGCTAGTCATGCGGATCAAGATCACAGACTCGGTACCGACACCGGATTTACGGTGATTAATTAGTTCGAGGTGGTGGTTCGAGCACTTTCCGTGCCGATGGCGGTGTGCTAATGCGTGGCGGTCCCCATCATCAAAAGCCCCGCCGCCAATTCGCAGTACGTTAGTGGCCAAGTGACAAGTCCGGGAATCTCCTTAGGCTTTTCGGACCATCAGGTGATGACGCTGCAGTTCCGTCGTCGGAAACACTTCATACAAGGCGACGGCACGCTTTTAACTCGTTAATTGGGATGATTTATGCCTTAAGGCTTTTCTCGGAAGGGTGTCAAACATTTCTGGACTGGAGCGGCCCTGTCGTCAATGTTTCTCAGAAGTTTTGTGGTTTTTTTTTACGGTTGAAAGTATTGTCAGCAGTTGTAAGTAGCTGTGGTTCCGTAGCAGAATAATTTCAAAACCACTGGAGAAGTGGAACTGATAAAGAAAGCCGACTGACCGCATTCGAAACCAGCCTAATCAGGGAGCAGATAAGCTTCGGTCAGAAAACAGCATCTTTCCTCCCCATCCCATCTTCCTATGGCCTCACTAAAGTTCGGGTGAATTTCTGTCTTGATCGATAATGATCAATAGATTAGCGCCGTTTTGTGAAACTTCAGAGGTGCCTGTCGAAGTCGATACATCAAAACCGCTGTTGAAGGTGCTTCGGCGATAACGATCTACAGCCGCTTTTTTGAGTTACTAGTTTTTTCTGTAGCTCAGGAGATCATTAATTTGACTCTAATGAGACTGGTACCAAGAGGTTTTCGCCCCCGAAGGCTCATTCCGCAGCGAGCACATTTACGGGCAGAGTTTATCGCTACAGATCATCCGGATTTTCCATATATGAGAAGCACCTTGAACCATTCAGCGGCTACGTAGCACGC
Source organism: Trichostrongylus colubriformis (assembly GCA_963978905.1). Taxonomy (NCBI): domain Eukaryota; kingdom Metazoa; phylum Nematoda; class Chromadorea; order Rhabditida; family Trichostrongylidae; genus Trichostrongylus; species Trichostrongylus colubriformis. Next base: position 12,876,676 of record OZ022259.1, on the reverse strand, counting down.
GTAGATTGCTATCGGCATCGACGACGACCAGATCGACATCTTTCGCGTCACGTCCTCGTTGACTTACGTAACCCAAAAAGTGATGTTTCTCTTGTCACGGTTGTTTTCTATTTACCCAAATCTAGCTGCCAGTTGCCAGCATCGTGACATCTTTCAGTTATTTCACCCTGTTCCCGTTTGGGGGTGAGAAGAGTGACTGGGCAAGACTTCTAAATTTTCCCTGGACAGTCAGACGTGCTGTGAAAGCTTCTGGGTGCTGTCGCAGTGGGGGGGGGGCATCCCACTATGGACATGGTCTTTGACCTGAGCCTAGAGGGGGAAAGAAACCTCTTCTTCCCTCCACTAAGGCTTAGGCAAAAATATACGCATGAGTATGCAGATTGACCCCTCAAAGATCCCTCCGAGATGCTTAGATAAGCAACTTTCTATAAGATGCCCCCTCATAGCGACAGCACCAGCTTCTGCCCTACATAGAATGTATGGTAGTTGAATAAGAAAAAAGCAGAGTAGCCAAAAATTAAAAATGAATGTAATTAAATAATGTGATTGGCCTTTTTGATATCTCGAGCATTTGTCTGATTCTCATCGTATTTCCTAATTTATCATAAAAATTAATTCAGCAAAACCCTTGCGAGGGAATAGACCGGTACGGAAAAAGATTAGGCATATGGAAATAGCTGGGCGCAGAAAAAAATAACAGTAAGTTCTGTGAAGTATGTAAGTCCCTTCATATCAGCCTCATGTGGCTCAGTGCAGTAGGCCAGATTTCAAAGAAATCTCCGAAATATTTCACGCTATAGAGGGGATTGCCTTTTGCAAATTCAATGATGTCTTTTGCAAATTCAATAAACACTTTTGTTGTACGACAAATGTGGCAAGATTGAATTGAAGGGGGGTTGGCAGAATGGCAACACCCTTGCTTTTTAACAGCCCCTCCCCGCGCCGTGACATCTCTAAAGAGCTCGGATCAGAATAGCAGACTGGTAAGAGAGGTTCTAGACACTTTGAAACTAAAAAAGAGAAAAAGAAAATTGGAAAATTAAGTAATTAAGTTGGATCAGTGCTTTTTCAACGAGTATTGTACTCAACAATAAGTCTTCTCCTGAACCAAAAAGGTTCCAGTTTGGCAGGATATTTCAAGCAAAGCAAAAAAATCATTTCTATATTTCTATTTTACTTTTTTGAATTCTGACATTTTGGGTTTATGCTTCTAAGGATAGTTTATTCGCTGAGGTGGGCTTACGCACCGTAGAATCGACTTAGTGATGAGTATTCACCTTGTGAGTAAACAAACAACCATTGAATGATATCATCTGTTGCCATCTCAGTACTCCCCAAGGGCTATTCGTTAATGGAGCTACTTAATACTCAAGTAATTAAACATTTAGCAGCAATTTAGATCCGATTAGCTGCTTAAGTCAATCAGTGTTAATCTGGAAAGCGCATAGTTGGCATTCTCAGTGTCCCGCTTGGTTCACAAGGATCCTACGGCGCCATCGTGTCCGAATGGCTTCTCTGACCCTTATGATTCTCCGACAGGTGTTTTGGAAACTGAGCCTGATGCTTCTTTCGTGGTCATTGGAGGTGGTCAAAGACACACGGAGGGGTACGAGTAGTGAGGGATCACTCAATCCACATAATGAAAGGTTCAAGAGAATATTTGATTTTGGAACCCTTTTTTGGAAAGCACTAGAGGAGACTTGGAATGCCTTTTCCGTGCGGGCATTTTCGGACCATAATTTCCCAGTGCAAACAACCTTCTCAAGTAATCAGCAATGAAACGGTGGTTTTCCCAGTGACCCATGTCGTCGCGATGTTCAACGACCCCATTGGGCATAGGTGGCAAGTGGTCGGTGTGAGGGAGAACATCCCGCGGCTACGGATACGTGGTCCAACAGGCGGTCATTCCCAGACACCCTCCAAATGGGAGGTATTCTATTTCTCAGGATATCCGCCCAATCTGAATCCGTATAAAACACCGGCAAACAGATCTTGGCTCCCCATCCAAAAGGCACAACCAGCTCCTGTTGTTCCTGTCTTGTTCTTCTTATCAGTAGACGACACGCGTACAACTTGCTATCAGATTTTGTTTGTTGACGGTGTTGGTGGTTTGATGACCCCAGTGCGGTGGCTTCTTAAGGGAGCTTTTTGGGGTGAAGTTTATCTGATTTCACACTTATACCATGTGGTTGACGTACGTGTATTCCCGATACACATCTACCTCACGATTAGATCTCACATGGTGCTGGCATTAGCTACGGTCTGATTAAGTCGCCTGATAACAAGGATCATCCCCGGATATGTCATGCCTAAGCAGTTCAGCAGCTTTAGTTGATTGCCATTGGAAATCCTACGAGATACTTCTGCGATTTTACTCAAAGTACTTGGCTCGGTGTCCATATCTGAATTTGGTTTTCATGAACATTTGAACTCAGCAAGCTCCTATTCAAATAAACGGCTGATTCACCTCAACTCACCGCTTCTTATCGGTTGTTTTCGGTTTTATTAGTTTTTCTATGCAACCCTGGTCAGTAGAGGTTATACCAGTTTACCTTAGAGGGTATGTTACTACCGTAGAGAGAATGTTGCTTATTACCAGTATGAGGGATAATTTTTTCATTAATTTTTCTGTTTTATTTCTCGTGAAATTCAGAGACTCTGAGATATAGTAGAGGATTTTGCGGCTGAAGAGTAGAACCTTCCACTTTGTACGAATCTTCCTCTCTTTCTTTGCCATTTAGGGGAAGACCAAAGGTGAACCTGATTATCAACCCATTCTTCCCGTTTCCTTACTCGTCATCCTCATCTTTTCCATTTCTGAACCCCTACCCTTCTTCCCACAGTTTTCTAGGTGATTTCCTCTGGGTTTTCGCTTTATTTTACGATTTTCTTGTTTCTAATTTCTTGAATATACATACTACTTGCGACCGTTGTTGACCCCTAAAACGCCCCTAAGTAAGAATCTGTCAATGAAAGTAACCACCTCCGTTTACATTTTAGCCCATATCTCGATTCTTCCCCGAAATAGGCTTGACAGAACCGCCATTATTTTTTTGAATTTTTTCAGTTTGTTGAGAATCTCATCTAGAACTCTTATCGGTAGCTGAGAATTCGCGCATGGACATCGTAGTCAATGAATTGTGCCTGAAGAAATTCATCATGGAAACCCGAGATCATAATCATGTCGAAATTAATAGCTGCCAGATGACCGTGCAGCTTTTGCCGTTCATTTCCATCAAATTATCGCCACGCTACTGCACCGGACATCAATAAGCTGTTCTGTTCTTCTTTGATCTAAAACAGTGATTATCCCTCGCGCTCGTCCCCTCTCGGACTTAGGCTTTTCCCGCGTACGCATACGTAATTAGTGGGCGGTGTCACCGTGGCACCCGGTTCCGCCCCTTCTGTCACCTTGTCCACCACCTTGCCAAAACGGCGCATCTCATCAAAAATTCTCGGTGTATGTGCTTGATCGCGTCGAATCTTCAACTCGTTTCTTTTGCTCGATGGATGTGACAAAAGGTTCACTTTCAGATGTTACCTTTACTGCTGATTCTACTGCCTGTTACTGTGGCGGATTCCTTCTGGATGACAGCTGAACTACTGCGAGTCGACTGGCGTGAAGGCTGTCTGACTACTGCTGGTTGCTCACAACCCAGATTTAAGGTACCTATTAACCTCCAGAATTCAGTAATGCTATTTTTATTATTTAACTTTTTGAGTATTTACTTGAATATTTTTGTTTGTTTACAGATTCTCCAAGATATGCTCCCACTCACTGAGAAGGTCTCCATTAGTTGGCCGGTTTCAGAACATTTTGTTCAGGTAGGCAATTTCTTTCAATTCTTCTACCTACCGTACTTTAATAGTTATCGATTGGTTCATTCTTTGACCCTACCGCACAATTAGGGTACTTTAATGGCATCTGTTAATTGAGATTTACTATGTTCCGCCCCTCACCACTACTGTTCTCCAGCCGGTATTGTCTCGTCGCGAATTTATGACCTCGACACGATCTTTTTCGCCTGCCGACTTTACTACCCGTAGATTACCAGTAACGATGTCGCAAATGTTGCACCCGAACCACCGTATCCAATTGCGTTTACGTCATCGTGCGGCAAATTCTGTGAAGTACCGTAATTATCCTGTCAATCATAGCTTACGTAACGGGCTTTTGGGAACTTTCAAGTGTTTCGTGTAATCAGCTGAGATCGTCACGGATCGTGTTTCAAAGAGCACCTTCTAACATGAGATTCTGAAATTTTCCGGTAGAAATTTCTAGAAAGAGGCCATAAAAAGCAGGTCAAGGATTTCAAACATTATGCAATGACTCAAAATTAAAAAAAACCCTTCTTCTTCCTCTTTTTTTCTTCTTCTTCCTAGCGTTAGTCCCGCGCCGCTGTTAGGCCCACTGACCTGCCAGACGTAGCCACACGTTCCCATCCAAGGCATCCTCCATGTGGCCCTCATTTGGGTGCTAAATTTAGAGCTAAAGTTAAGGGTGCTGAATTTAAGCTACAGTTATGAAAAAATCCAGCTCTGCCGATTTCAGGATTCTGCGCGCCCGTTCGTCTCGCACTGGACGAATGGTAAGCCCGAAGATGTGACGATGTCGTGCCAAGTGGTCGGAACTGACCCCACCTACGGCTTCCCACGAGTGTGTGACCAAACCCCATCGATTCGCGTATTCCAGGAACGTCTCGTGGAAGCATTTATGGTGAGTTTGAAACATTTTGTGTCCCAGTCATTAATTACCGTAATTAGTCAAGTGACAATACCGCGCCTAGTGCAGCTGCCGTTGCGTAATGACGAGTGTTTTTGTCAATGGTACAAGGAGTTATAGTAGTGACCTAACAGGCTCATGGTTTAGGGTCGAAATCGTCGTCATCAGACCACCACAACCACCTTGCCACTTTCTGAGGAAGATCTCGGCAAGAAATTGATCGAAATCCGCGGTAAATGCTTCAATGCCACTGTGGCCGTACAGAAACACACAGAACGATGTCCATGGTGCCCGGATCCATCCGACGTGACCCTGATCGAGCAAAGGGTAAATGATTACAGTATCCTAATGATCATTTCGATATGTATCGTATCGTTTACCGAATTATAATCAGAAAGTTCCATCAAATATAAGTATCTTTCGCTCACTTGTAACTCCGAAATTGGAATTGGTTGAGCTGATATCGAACCCTGAAAGCCCTTTGAAAATCGATCGTATTCAAGATTTTAAGAATTTTTGACAACAAACAGACTGTGGGGGACTTTTTGATCAGGGCATACAAAGTGAGGGTTACCTATCCATACCCTCTTAGGTAGACCTGTCGGTCAAGAGCTCCATCCGAAATCCACCATATTGTGACTCTTATAAAGTCGAGCACCTGCCCCAAATGTAGCGTCACTGCTCCAGTGCTAAATGGCGAGTGACCTCTGAAAAGTTGGCTGAGATGACCCACTATAGGGGTGCTTAATTACGTGATGACCGCCTGCTGTGATCACTCTTCGTGTATTACATCTGTGACATTTCAGATGCCTGAAGAAGCATCCGTCCTCTCACCATCTATACTTTCCCATTTACGAGGTGACGACCGTATCCTGCACGTTTCCGTGTTAGTCCTGGCAGGAATCGCTATTTTAGCATCAATCGGATTCGCATGTATACTGGTCGCCTTTCTTCGTCAGAAGAGGTTTGTACATTACAATTATTTATTTTAGCCCTCTTTTTTATGGATGGAATAATATGTAGTAAAATTCGAGAGAATTCATTTATTTCCTGAATACAGTAATGCGTATAATTTTGTTTTATTGAGTATAATTTATAATAATACATATTTGTGAGCATCAGTACTGTGTGCCAGAAATTCTGGTCAAACATTCTGCAATTTCTCGTCGGGGTTACTGTAATCGGCGTTATTCATAACTCTTAAAGCATACGATATCAATAATACGAAACTTTAAGCCCACACGGAGGTATTGGCTCACCCCGGATACCCACCTTCAGAAGGGAGTGTATCCTAGCTATAATTTCGCACTGTATCATTTGGAATTGTAACTGTGACGAAAATTTGCGTACTGCACCCCCTTACCCAATTCTCCTTTTAAAAACATGCTTAAAATTCTTTAAAGGAAGAAATCTGTATTTCCTTGAAGCACTTGATAATACATTTGCATTTCAGAACTCATCGCCAAATCTCCGTGAAACCCCGTTACCATCCGTACTCTCCAACCAGTTGCAAGACATCTGACGACGAAAATCGGTACGGTATCCATCTTTTTGTTACGTTTGCCCATTATTCGCTGTACAGTTTGTATAGTAGAGTGATTGCAATTCACCTTGCAATCTTGTGTCGCATACTTTTTGTAATAGTCCTCATATATCATCGCACAACGGTGAGATATGCGTGCGTGACCGATGAGCGATGATTAATGTCCATCAGCTCGCACCTTGCCCATCCCAAACCTCAAGAGTTATGATTGATCTGATCGCCAGCGATTCACCTGAACCGATCTGATTCAAAATGCTTTCAGATACGATATGCCATGGGAGCAGACTCGTCCACTCACCTATTGGATGTCATCGTCATCGAAATCTGAAGCCACCACCACCTCACCATTGGACTCAGCTTCATCACTTGGCGCTCCATCGTCAATCGTCGCTCCATACAGTTTTCGAACCGGCTGCACTATTCCCCAAACGCATCTTTATCATCACATCTCGCCCAATTCTTCTATTGGACCAGGCCATGACTCTGGACTCGAGTCTGTCTAGAAGGTCTTCCCTCAACGACCACAGGCAAGAACATTATAAGGAGACACTAGGTGAATACCAGTAGGTCAGAGAGATGTTCCCAAATGTGTTTCCTTTCGAGAATCTCAGTCGTTTACCATGTACGGGTATAAGCAGTCCGGTGTGAATTCTTTTCATTGTCTTTAAGCGAGCTCGCTTTACTTTGTAGATCTAGCATTTGATTGTTGTCTAATTTTGTAGCTGCCAATTGAGAACCATATTCTTCATTGCCAGCTGTTTTGTAAATATTTGCAGATCGTTTATATTTTGTAATGTATAGATATTAATAAATTAAATTAAAACCATTCGTTTTCTGAGGGTCCGTGGGATTGAAACATGCACGGGCTACGCAAATACAAGAGTCCTCCTCCTAAAAAAGAAAAAAAATTACCGTACACCGGCTGTGTGGTAATGGTAGAGCTTAGTGCGCTAACGAATAAGACGCGTGTTACACTTTCGTAGATCAGAGTTGGTATTTGATCAAATAAGCCACTGGATTCAAAAAGCACAGGACCACTCCTCCAGCCACCATAAACTTCGGGCATAAAACCAATTTTAAAGGTTGTTATTGATCACATCAGGCTTTGTCACCACAGACACCGGGAGTCGAGGATTCCCCAACGGGGGGGAGGGTTACTGTGCGCAAGATACGCTTCATAGAATAAACCCCAACGGGGGGAGGGTCGTATTTCACCAGACTAGGGGGCGGCGTACCTGTAGAGGTCAGCGATAAGCACTGAAATTTGGTTTTTCGAAGGACGAATGAGAAGCGAAGGATGCTTTTCAGGAGCCCGTGTGAGAAAATGTGAGCTTTTCGCTTCAGGTAAGAATCCACAGCAACAAAACACATTGCATTATACGTTTCGGCAACAGTTACTGGTACCGTGGAGGTCGAAAAAGGTGAGGTTTCATTCGGTTCCCGTACAGATGGTGGGGGTCGTGCTGAAGCGTCTGATTTGCTCGATACCTCGGAGTCCTTGTCTGTTACATAGGGGAACCCTTTCTCACTTAATATGACTAATCCTTCCGAACCTTGTTCTCCATGACTCTTCAAACCCTTCACCGCCAATGGCGCTAAACTCCTTCCCGTTGAATATTCCGTCCCACTCACCACACTTATTAGTATTACATGTCATTTTGAGCTAAATAGGAGAAAAAACGAGGGTTTATTCTATGAAGCGTATCTTGCGCACAGTACCAAAGCGTTTCCTCACATTGAAATCGTTTAGACCGCGTTCATACTTTGCGCCAGCCGAGCGTGGCTGTGTTCTTGCCAACAAAACAGTGTGGCACTGGGAAGATGCAGAGGCGACGCAGGCAACGAGACTGGATGGCGCGGCTTGAAACGCACAGACACGCAGCCACGCCCTGCCGCCGGCACCGCATAGTATGAAAGCGGCCTAAGAGACAGACAGACGGACATTACGAGACTTAGAGGAACTGACACACTATGAGCAGAAACGGACAAGCATGACATACGGACACACGGACAGGCAGACAGAGAGGTGGACAGATATGGAGGTAGACATATAGGCAGACAGACACACAGACAGACGGACACACACACGCACAGACGGACGGAGAGACGGAGAAATAGAGAAACCAACGTAATGGTCTAGCATAATGTTGGAGACGTAGATGCAGCCTCTCACAGTGTACAGCGTGTTTTCAAAGTACAATCCTTGATCACAGAAGAAAATGCACAGAGCTTGTAATAGAGAAATATCAAAAACATTCTATTACTCCCATAATGCCATAGGAACTCGGGATATGGCCTAATCGATGATAAAAGGAACTGTAAACGGAACCCCCATGGTTTTGATTCCTCTCAAAATAACTCCAACAGATGCAGTACATGAACAAAAACACTGAAAGAATCAAGAAATATCCCTTGTTTCAGAATTGCAGAAATCGAATAAGTGGAAAAACAGCTATTCTTTTGAATTCACGCCAAGCAACATTTGAAGCTGTCGACGGAAGAAGAGCAGTTCGAATTTCTGGGTTCGGTGTTGATTCGCTTCCCACATTACGTCCCTGAGCACGTAACCGACATCTATTTCTGAAACTTTGCATTCGGCCCTTAGTAAGCAAATATTAGGTTGATTCATAATAAATCGGACAAATTGACCAATTTTAATCATTGTCGTACAACTTTTTTACGACAACAGGGATTCACTTGAGATACACTCCATCTTTATCGATGACCTTCTGCCACGGTATAGGCAGATCATGGATGCCCTTGTTCCAGAAGGCCGGAAGCTGGAGCTCGAAGAAGTTGCCGAGTGCCGCCTTGACCTCGTCGCGAGTCTTGAAGTCTTGGCCGTCCAGGTGGCGTTGGCTGTGGGAGAAAAGGTGGAAATCTGAAGGGGCCAGGTCTGGGGAGTACGGTGGGTATAGAAGTACGGTCCAACTGTACGACAGCAGCTCGGCCTTGGTCGATCTTGCGAAGTGCGGTCTGTGGAAGTAGACACGTTGTCGTGCTGGAAGTACAGTAGACATGTGACCGCCGCCGTAGCGAACTTTGGACATTGGCCTTCAATTCTCGTAATTGACGAACGTAGACGTCGGCGGATACTGTGGTACCTTCATCGAGCAGCTCCCAGTACTCTACGCCGTGTACGCTCCACCAACCGCGGTTTTCGTCTTCGATGGAATAGTCGCCTGACGCAAACTTCGAATGCTACAACTACAGTGTACTTCTGCCGGGGGCATGCTCCTTGTGAACTTCTATCAGACGTCTGCCGATATCCGCGGGTTCCTGGCCAGATAGCGATATAAATAGTATGACGTTGCGGATGTGGTCTCTGGACCGCTTGAAATCGTGCGGCATTGTGGCGGAATGAATTTACTTTGGAGTGATTATTTTGCGGTACTTTGAAGAGCTTTTCATACTCATTCCAACGGTACCTCGTGCGTCCATTTTCGTTAATTCGTTACTGAGTTATGATCTCTAGAAGTCATCACTACCATTTGTCCGATTTATTATGAATCAACCTAATATAATATTACAAATACACGTGAAACAAAAACATCCATGAACACTTCTTTTAATCAAGAAATTAATGTGAGGCACACGAAGATGTCCTTCGAGAATATCAAAATCACCACGAGACGGCAGATAATTGCAGAAGCACTTACGCATGCAAAGACATTGTTCTACAATTTATTGAGTCACTCCCGCAAATTGAAATCCATCAGACATCGTAAGTTGGAAATGCGTAGTATGCACTCGGAATGAGATTCTTGTACTCTTCTTTTGTTCGTTTTTAGCTCGTTAGTGCACGATCTACAATACCGCTACTAATTCATGGTCAATCGACGCTCAAAATCGTAAACCCCATGGTTTTCCCGTCTTTTTGCTATAACTTCCTTCAAAGATTCCCAAATATTTTGAAAATGGTACCAATAGAAAGCTCTGATTGCGACGAAAGGAATGGTCTGCCTAATTTCTGCATTTCTCGACTCCTTTAGCATTATTTAAGGGGTTTTTGCAAATTTAGCCCCAATTTCACCACAGGCTATTTTCGACGACGCGACGGAGTCGTAAACCCTCCACTTCATCTGTGAGTTTCAGAACAAAAGTTTTATAGTCAGAAATAATCACGTATCTGAGAAGAGCATGAACTCGTGATCATAATGGTATCCCGCATGTTAGAATTCAGCAGTTTCAAACTGGAAAATGGGTTTAAAAGTTACTTTTTTATCGAGTTTGTCATGTTTTCAAAGCTCCATTTCGAGGAAAACACATCGTTTTAACCGCATCAGGAAGTTGTGATGACAGGTTCTTCTTAAGTTGAGAATAAGCTCTCAAGGTGAGCACCACGTTCGTTTTTAGCTTTAAATATATAAACACAGGAACATTTCAAACCCATAATCTCGCCAAAGCCTAATAGTGACCACATTCCACTATCAGGACAAACCTAAATCTATGAGAGAAAAAGGACTCGTTACTGTTCCATACGCTATGGATATTCCCTGATTTTTACCGTTTCAAAATAAAAAATGTGTCTTCATGATGAAAATGATCATCACTGGGTCAAATTTTGATAAATCATTCCCAACAACAATTACACTGCCCTCAGTATCGCCAGTAGCCAGCAAAGTGTGCACGCGCGGTTTCATAATCGTTATGTTGTTTCGACTCTTGACTTGTTTCGACTCGTGTTAATTAACTGTCGACCTATGTCGACCCCTCGCAGCCGTTATCATAAGGGCAGTCGATTTGTCTGCATATGCAACCGGTCGAATAGCGCAGAGGGGTGGTTGCGTTTCATGTACGCTCCTGATGTGGGACCCACAGGGGTTCGGATCACCCGTCAAACACAATGTTTGCAAATGCATCGTTGTGCGCTCTGCGTTGATTCGACCGGTTTCTAATGAACTCGGCCCCCCAGTCGCGAGCCGGGGGGCAATGATACACGGTTTTGGTTTAAATGATCACATAGGTGCACAGGAATAGTAAAGTAAAGCACCTAGAAATGTCTTAACCATAACAACTTAAGAAACAGTTCCTCAAACCTTACTTGTATCCATAAACGCCAAACATAGCATGAGACCTATTCCTAACGGTTGGCTGCCGTACCACATGTGGTGGACTAATGAGGTCGATAGCGAGGGGTCGACATAGGTCGACAGTCAATTAACACGAGAAGTCAAGAGTCGAAACAATATAACGATTATGAAACCGCGAGTGCACACTTTGCTGGCTACTGGCGATAACTGAGGGCAGTGTAATTGTTGTTGGCAATGATTTATCAAAATTTGACCCAGTGATGATCATTTTCATCATGAAGACACATTTTTTTTATTTTGAAACGGTAAAAATCAGGGAATATCCATAGCGTATGGAACAGTAACGAGTCCTTTTTCTCTCATAGATTTGTGTCTGTCCTGATAGTGGAATGTGGTCACTATTAGGCTTTGGCGAGATTATGGGTTTGAAATGTTCCTGTGTTTATATATTTAAAGCTAAAAACGAACGTGGTGCTCACCTTGAGAGCTTATTCTCAACTCAAGTAGAACCTGTCATCACAACTTCCTGATGCGGTTAAAACTATGTACTTTTCTTGAAATGGAGTTTTGAAAACATGACAAACTCGATAAAAAAGTAATTTTTAGAACCCATTCTCCAGTTTGAAACTGCTGAATTCTAACATGCGGGATACCATTATGATCACGAGTTCATGCTCTTCTCGGATACGTGATTATTTCTGACTATAAAACTTTTGTTCTGAAACTCACAGATGAAGTGGAGGGTTTACGACTCCGTCGCGTCGTCGAAAATAGCCTGTAGTGAAATTGGGGCTAAATTTGCAAAAACCCCTAAAATAATGCTAAAGGAGTCGAGAAATGCAGAAATTAGGCAGACCATTCCATTCGTCGCAATCAGAGCTTTCTATTGGTACCATTTTCAAAATATTTGGGAATCTTTGAAGGAAGTTATAGCAAAAAGACGGGAAAGCCATGGGGTTTACGATTTTGGGCGTCGATTGACCATGAATTAGTAGCGGTATTGTAGTTTTTTGGTGTTGCATGTTTATCTTAAAGTAGAAAACAGAAAAGTAAAATTCCGTTTTTACCCTACCTGAAGCTGACGATCACGATCTTTACAGAGACCAGGGAATGGTATGGGGGACACCTTCTCACCGCTATGATTGGCGGGCAGTACATATGGACTATTTATGTGGAACACAACATTTCCCAGTTGTCTGTATTGACCCGTTCGTTATCGTAATAGTCCAGATAATAGCGCAAAATCATCGAAATTGAATCAAAATAATGGAAAACATGGCATGCTTGGCATGATCGAAGTTTCAGTCTTTGAGAAAAATGTGACTTCATGATTATTCCAAGTAGAAAAGCAGATATGTAGCCTACACTAGTACAGGCTGACAACTTGCATTTGAATTTGACCTCAGTGTTGGCAGTGAGGAAGTGTTGCGCGAGTTATGCCGTGCAAGGGAAATTTGCACAGGTGCAACGTAATGGACCAAACGGAAGAACACCTTGATTAGTAGGAACAGTACGGGCACAGTAGTAGAGTGCATTTTCTCTACGCCATCGCATTACTACTTTGTTAACTAGTCGATTTCGAATAAAACTTACAACGGAAAATGTTCATAAAGCTTCTACATTGATTTAAAGCTGTGGCAATGGCTTGTAAAAGATCGGTCTCTTGATTGTACGGTAATACAAACTTGATTCTAGAAAGTGAATGAGGAAATCTCAGCGGATAGGCGAGCGAAAGTGTGTACTAGGCTGTACCAACGTCTCTAAAATACCACAAAATTACCGATTCGCTTATTATGGAATTTTATCACCGTCTGCAACATTATTCTCAGAGAAATCGTGCACGAAATTTCCGCCATCACTCAGCGTGCTTCAAAAACACAAAAAGAATGAGAAAATCTGCTTTCTTATACCTAAAAAGTGAACATTTAGAAAAAAAAACCACATCCCGTTCGAATTTTCGCCGTGCAACTTTTCAACTGTTGCCTGCGTAAAGGTGCACAGCCCAGAACTCGGAGCCCGAATTTGAATTGCTTCCTTCACCTATCACGTGACCGCCACCGCATTCCTGCACGGCCATCACTGCGCCGCCCACGTTCCGTGTAAACTTAAACTGTGGAACTTGTAGAGATGCATCTTTGCCAGATTTTGAATTTTTCTATAAAATGTTACATGTTAATCATGTACATGTACAAAAAATTATGCAACATAATTTTCAGTGGAAAGACAAATTCAAATATCCGTGAACGTTTCCTTTGACATAAGAATGACCCAGGGGATTTGCGTAACCAATGAAATCCCCGAAGATGGAGCCAGTCGATGGTGGTGTACAGAGAGAAGGAGTACTGTGGGCAGGGCACTCCCAGGTGCCGAGGAAAATAGCCGCTTCAGTACGACCTCCCCTCTTCTACGGCGACCAAATACGACCCCCTTTTTTAAATTCTACAATATCAGTAACTGTAACCTGATTGCAAAGTTGAAATGTGATTAGTGCATATATATTCTTTCCTAAGGCAAAAATATGTATATTTATTTTACATTTTGTCACACGGATTTGCGGTGTAACTCATTTGCTTCTCATCTGCTCATTGAAATTCGGATTTATGTGCTTATCGCTGACTTCTGAAGGCACGCTCCCATTAAATATGACCCCCTGTCGACGAATCCTCGACTCTCGGTGTACCCTGACTACAGGTGTATGCCATTATGACGGAAAATTCTCTTCGCGGCATTCGGTGTGCAACTCGATGGTGTAAGCTATGCGCATATCGGATGGGTTCTGAAGCGATGACGATGCCTTACGTCTCATTCTGAGTGTAATCGTTTTAGGACTCTACCAATACGGTGCTCGTTGCTCGCTCCATCACGTCGCACGCTAAACACTAACACTGCCACGCAAGTTTTCTGTCTTAATGGTATGCATTCTGGGTACAGTACATAGATCAGTGTCGGAGTGGGAGCCTTGGGGTTCATTGTATCCATGAACTACATGGTTTTTAGAGCCTCAAACAAGGAACACCGGGAGTCGTCGAGGATTCCTCGATGGAAGTATCATATTTGACTACGTAGAGGGGGGGGGGGTCGTACCTGCAGAGGTCAGCGATAAGCACTAGAATTTGAAGCTCCACTAAGCAGGTGAGAAGCGAAGGTTTTTTCACAGCGAATCCTTGTGGGAAAATGTGAAATAAATATTTTTTGCTTCAGGTGAGGATACATGGCAATAAAACACATTGTAAATATACAATCAGGTAATAGTGACTGATAGTGGTCAAAGAAGGGAAGTCGTATTTAATTCTCCTGAAGGGAAGGGGTCGTACTCAAGCGGCTATTTTCCTCGACACCTGGGAATGCCCTGGTCTCAAAGTCTGTGGACATCTCATGCTATAGTCCCAAAATTCGCCCTTGCTGCTTTGAAATCCATTTGAACAATTCGTGTTAACAAAAAGATATAAAGGCAGCAAGAAGCCTTGTCTTGAACTTGAAAATGCCACTGTGTTCCCTGAAATATCGAAATCTCCCACAGATTAGTCAAAAGGGTGGATGGGCTCCCTATTCATCACTCTCCATTCATCATTTTCATACATACAGTGCGTATCAAAAATATAGATCATAAAAATTATAAATAGAAAAATATAGATCATAGAAATCATAGATAATAAAAATAGAGATCAAAAATATAGATCCCTAAACAAAAATATAAACGCACTCCTAAAACAGCGTAACTGAGCTTTGTAAAAACGCATGACCAGTTCTTCTGTGACTACCGAGATTAGCATGCTCGAAAACCTTGGTTTACTGGATTTCATTTATATTGGGAAAAATAGGGCATTTTTTAACATTCGGCTGCTATATGGACCGTATCATTAATATAGACGCACCTGACGAGTCAGGACAAAAAAGGACATATGTTAAGAAAAGTTGCTGTTTCAAAAAATGAAGAAATAGGAGCAGTAAGTGTTCTGCATCATAACGTGCCGCGTGGTCTAATATTGTCGGAAGTCGAGCAGGTTTAGGTCTGCGCCGTGCATGCGGCGGTTTGAGCAATCGTGAAATCGCTAGCCGTATTCGTTGCTCGTCAAGGGCTGCCGATCGTTATTTACACTCACCATAGTCCTACTCGACTGCCGTCTCCAGAATGACGGTTTGGAGAAGTACCAAACAATATGGACCCACAGTTCCTGAATAAACTTGTGGCAGCGATGCCAAACCGTGTCTTTGAACTTATTTCCAAACATGGAGGACCCATTAGAGGAGCCGCAAGGGGTCCGAAACAAGAGCAAGATGCAAAGAAATGAGCATTTTGTAACGCACAGTGAAAGTTAGAAGCGATAATCGGCGAAAAAACCCGGACAAAAGCGCGAGCTGCGGTGTGTATTCGCATCCCATTCGCATCAACACACTGACTTTCCGAGTTGTCGGCTGTAGGAGACGGGTCGCGGACCGACGTTAGTTGTAGCACCTGACTCCCAGCGCAGTGTAGTAGCCATTCCTAACTACATTAGCATTCATGTAAGAACATTTAAAAACAATATAAGAAAGAACAAAGGAAAAAGTAAAAGGAAAAAACAAATTTGTATAGAAACACCTTTTCCTGGCACCATGCCAAGGCGTAAAATTGGCAAGTTTGTGCAACGGCGGCCACTTAATCTCGTCCGAACTACGTCTGTCTCAACGTAGGCCAAAATTGCCCCCTTCCGATGTCATTAATTATGAGTGTGTTTTTATTGTTTTGTTATCATAATAAATGATTAGGTGCGTCTGTATTTATGATACAGTCCATATGCGAGCCAGATCTCAAAATCTGCCCAATTTTTCTCCAATATGGATAAAATCTGGTCAAAGTAGGTTTTCGAGCATGCTGATCTCGATAGTGACAGGAGAATTGGTCGTGAGTTTCTACAAAATCCAGTTACGCTATTTTTGGAGTGCGTCCATATTTTTGATATGCATTGTATTAGCCCTTCCTTCTGAACGAATGGCTTCTTCACTAAAAACAAGAAAATATCAGGATACCATTTTAGTTTGCAGTAAGCCGCACTCAAATTGTAGCTATTAGTATCAGACAGTCAGGCATTATTCTTTAAAGACTGTTTTATATCTCAGTATATTCAGAATAACCTCATTTTCTTGTTTCCTACACCTGCCGCTACGTAAAAATTTCATACTAGTCCTTTTTTAATTGAACATGCCGGCAAGAACATTTGAATAGGAACAGAGTTTAAGTCCTTTGTAAAAAGACGCTCTTGAAATTCTACTCCCCTATTCTCTCGCTTCATAGATAACTGCCGTTTCTATTCCCGTCTAGTACCACCGTGAAACTTTGGTTGATGTGTTTGATTTGACTCATTCGTGCCGTGCAATCGAGCCTGCCAGCCGCTCGACAAACAAATTGTCCTCACATTCAAACTCCACACGTTTTATCATCGTCTTGTAAGTGCAACGGTTTAGTTCCGGACGTAAAATGTTTACGATTCGAGCCGGCTGCTCACCAATGTGACTTGATTTTTGTCACACCTGAGTTCGAGCTGTAATGTGGCTCAAGTCTTGCTCTGTTCGTCCAGTTTGTCGGCTGAAAATGTGTTCATCTTATTCTACACAAAGTTTCTACTTGACAAAATTGATTATTATTTGACATACCCATATTAGTCGATTTTCTCCAGAGGAAATAGTATGATAGAGTCACATCGAAAAGGCAGTGAATACCAATCAGTCGATTTTTGGAATGCTGCTCGCATTCTACATGGAAAACCATCGATTGATTGAATGACGAAACTTGGGCTGGTGTCCTCTATTCTCAGCATATTATCATGATATCAGCTTGATTGTTTCACATCTTACCCTTTCTAGTCTTTTAGGAAATGTATATCTTTCTTCTGGACTGTTTTTCAGCACCTTAACTTGTGTCTGCAAATATAAATGAATAAATTAGTCAGTGGTAAAAAATCTGAAATTAGTGCATTTGAACGACATGTGCGTTTGCACTGGCTTGAGAGTAGTAGCCATTTCATCTCTGCAGTCCAGTCTAATAACAGTCCATTAACTTCTGAGACATAGAAGGACCCTTGGCATAGGCAGTGATATTCAAAAATTGATCTTCGGATCATTCTGTGGCCAGTTTTCACTCCCCTCCCCACCATCCTCGGCCTCAATTTTGCATTTTTTATTGCACAAAACTTCTGAATCGTACTTTTTTCTAAAAATTATATTGAAGCTGTCTTTCTTTAGTGGGGGTCACTCATGGATCTCCTCCCCTCTCATGAAGGAGTATTTTTGAATTTTTGAATTCTGATCAGATTAAGCTTGAACCTGTCAATTGCTTTGGTAAGTTCACGTCTGAATCCACCGAATTCCCAACACTGTGATTTATCGCGAATATTTT
This sequence comes from Trichostrongylus colubriformis, assembly GCA_963978905.1. NCBI lineage: Eukaryota > Metazoa > Nematoda > Chromadorea > Rhabditida > Trichostrongylidae > Trichostrongylus > Trichostrongylus colubriformis. The sequence continues at coordinate 12,859,001 of OZ022259.1, read as the reverse complement.
GTCCATATTTCGAGCCATTATTCATTGAATATGAAGTAGATTACTCTTAAAAAATGGGTACAGAAGTGTATTCAACTCTCCTGCATTAAACACACCGGATAAACTGTGTACGGAACAATTTTTTGGTTGCTGCTGTTAGTTCAGCCAGCAAACAAATCGTACGCTTGTGACACAACAGCCATACTGTTCAAGACTCGCCTACTTCACAAATACCACCCCACGACTGGGAACAGAGAGTGCGGCAAGTGTCCCCGTGACTAGTGTGGGGTTCAGGTCACGCAAAAGTGATTTGCCTAATGAGACGATTGATTTGCTTTTGATTTGGAGACTTCTTCATAGCTGAACTACTTCAGCCGAATATGAAGGTCTAAGAATAAAGGCCGATATTTATGCAGTCAAATATGTATTAAAGTTGGATGTATATGATACAAACAGTTTAGTTGTGACATTTTTCATCAAACACATTTTCAACTGAAGACAGGTATGATTCGTAGTAAAGAAGGGAGCTAGTTACTGTAACAATCCATAATAAAAGTTTTAGTCTCATAAGAAGGTAATTTTCTCGTTCCTAAAGTGAAATGTCCGCCACACAAAACTGGTGACCTGACCTCTGGAAACATAGGTCGGAACACTTGCACGTCACCCCTCCTGGGATTCCCTACCATTTTGAGTTGCTGCTTACTGGCGGTGCTTCAAGGAAAGCGAAGGCACATTAACAAATTTTGTTGCCTACTCGAAAGGCAAGTTTCAGGAGGAAAATACTCCACCTCCGGTTTTTCCTAAATATAAGCGAAAACTATGCAATAAGCATTCAGCTCGTAGCGAGCAGTGAAATATTGGGTAGTCGAAAAAAAAACACAGAGCATCCCATAAAACAGGGTAATTACCATCTTGCTCTACCACTCTTCGCCACCTTTCAGGCAATTTGCTATGCCATCCGCATGGAACTGTTCTGGCTTTGATTTGAAGAAGTTGCACAACACCGTTCCATGTCATCTTCATTATCGAAGGTTTTTCTTTGAATGGCGTTAGATTGTGAAAGGAAAAGGTAATAATCCGATGGAGCAAGATCAGGGCTATAAGGTGGATGGGGCAGCACTTTTCATCCAAGCTCGAGAATTTCTTGGCGAGTCGCTTTTGCTATATGTGGGCGAGCACTACCATGTAGAAAAAGAATCGTGTCATAGTTCGGACGTTTCTCTGTGATTTTCGCGACGAGAATATGCGGCTGCCGACTGTATAGGTCTGCTGCTAGTATAGTGTTGCAAGCCAGCAGCCGCAATCGTTCGTTGTCGACCTCCTATGGGGGTCCGGACCGGTCAGAATCTTTGACGTTGTAGTTGCCTTATCGAAAGCGTTTGCACCAAAGTTGTGCCACAAGTTCAGACATTGGACCCTGCTCGAATCTAGCGTTTATACGACGACTAGATTCGTTTGCCGAGAGGCCATATTTGAAAATTGGTAACTTAGTTCGATTTCGGTTACTTACTCTACTGTTTACATCGCTCCTTACCATACTTTTAGTGGCGCACTGGATCAAGCGTATGATAAATAAATAAATAAATAAATAAATAAATAAATAAATAAATAAATAAATAAATAAAATCATATACATACGTAGTAGAAGGCCTCGAAAGTACTCCTTTGATATATTTATTTTTTGCCGAAAAGGTTACTCGGGAGATGGAAGTCAATGATACCTATAGATGCGTGTGGACTTGTAATACATGTGTATGTACCAAAGAGATTGCTGGAAAGCAGTTTGGACGGAAAAAACGCGTATTTAAAAAAAAAGAAAAAACTTTTCCGACTACCCAATATGTATGCAGTATCCTTTGACACTGCATAGAAAGATCCTCGATTGCTTTAGTAGTTCTCCGTTCGATTTGCTCGAGTGCTGGACCACCTTTGAGTCGTCCTTGCTCACGAGACACGCAACGATGCTCGTAAACAGGTCGTGAGAGACTCAGTGAAGAAGTTTGAGCACCAAGTCTCATGTATTTGTTGTCGATTAGTCTTGCACGGGTCCACTCGAGTACGACTGCTTGCTCAAGCCTTATAGCCCCGCTATGGCAGCCGTCACACTTTGCGATTTTGCGATGTCGCGACTCCGCGCGCGAATTTGCGCTAATGCAAGATCTCGAGGGCGGACTATCCTGTGCGTAAGTGCGACGCCGCAAAAAAAGCAAAATCGCAAATTTGCAAAAAAGCAGAGTTGCAGAATCGAGAAGTCTGATGGCGTACTATTTAATCACCAAGTCGCTTAAGTAGATACAGTCGTGCGTGGGGTTTTCGATCCTCGTCGAAGCGGTTTGCCACTTGAGGTCCTTTACTCGCGTGAACCGTATGCCCTGAGCTTTGCTCTCATGAAGACACAGCAAGCGGTTCTTGTCACTTCAACATCCACCCCTCCTGGAGTTATGTAGCCCTACCAGTACTATTACTCATGAGCCCGTGAAGCTTAACTTTCCACACCAGCGGGCTAATGGTTGGCCTGCTGTTTATGAGGTTCGGTAACCGGTCTGGTCCGCCAATCGTCACTAAAATGACGCTGCGTATCTTGATTGTCGAAATCCCAATAGCTTCCGTGATCGCCAAATCCGTGGATTTTCGTACAAAATCTGCACGTCCTCTCATTCATTGCCGTGATATGCTCACCTTCGGGTGTGCTGTAGGCTGTATTTTCTACTCCTGGCAGCATCGTCAACAGGTTGGGTGCGTCGAGAGGAGTTTTCCCCTCCATGGTCACACTTCTTTGCAAGGTTTCGTACGTGATAATCCTCTTCGGCTCCTCACTGCTCATGATCATTTCGCTCATTACATCATTTCCACCTCAGTTAATTGTGTCTAGTGGCTCTATTTGTTGCAAGAAAATTGCAGTTTTCCAACTTTCAATTTCCAGCACTTCCAGTTTTTCAAATAAAATGCTCTATTCAGCTAAGAGACGTGCACTACGACAAGTTCTTCTGGGCCTACTCGATGCTTCGATCGATCGAGCACTGACTCTTCGTGAACTACTCCTTTCGTATTCAATTTTTCCCAATCTTTTTATATCTGCAAGGGTTTCGCGGCATCATGCACTTTCAACGTCTGGTCACTCTTTGCTGTTGTAAAAAAAAGTCGTGAATTCTTTACTTGATATGTTTTGTGACACATATTTGATTGGTTCTCCCCGAATTTATGGATCGACCATGATTTCCTTATTTACTGCATTGACGTACCGCTGGTATTGCTAGGAGAGATATCGATAACACTAAGTTGTACACTGGATGGCTCTGAAAGTGTGTAAACAATCAAAAGGGGCTATGAAAAGGATGCTCAGTCGAATGTATGGCGTATACACGGAAGAGATTGATGAACCCAATCTCTTCACCAGTAGATTCCCAGCACGCCATCGAAGTCTCGTTTTCTAGTGACGAACTGTTTCGAGATATTGCGCCATTATGCAGTTCAATACCGAACAATAGTTCATAAGACGATCATGTGGAGCCGATATGACGCTTCATAAGCCTTTTGTAGCTATAGGCTGCTATTTTGTTTCACAAATGACTGCTGAAGGAACTACCTCTAGCACCAGCATAATTGCTGGAATCAGGTCCCATCTAAACGCTTGCATTGTTTTGCTATTTGTCATCTGACACTTTATCAGTGTGAGATGACCGAGAGCTGTATTATATACCATGTGGGCTAAAAGCTCCGCTCTAATTGTGGGGTATTACAGAGGGAGCGGTGCAAACTTATCATTTTGCTGGAGTACATTAGGCCGCGTTCATACTCAGCGCCGCTAGGATGTGGCGGCTTTCACAGGCAGCGGGGCAGAGTGGCACGAGGGGGGGGGGGGTGCAGAGACGACGCAGGCAACTGGGCAGGGTGGCACAGGCGGAGACACAGGGGCACGCAACCACGCCCCGTCGCCGGCACCGCAGATTATGAACGCGGCCTCAAGGTTCCGACGCTGAGCTCGCATCTGATAATGGAAAATTTATGTTCAGGTTGTCGTCATCATCTGTGTAGTTATGCCATGATTGACCGTCTCTTAGTTCTTCTTCAGTAAAAACTCGTAGCAATTTTACCTCTCTGAAGAATCTGCTGATTTTGAGCTTTCATTAGTCCTTTCTTCAGAGCACAGATCCACACTTGAGCTTTTCAGCTAGTTCTGAGTTGTGTTCTTCTTATATCATAGCGTTAGGAGGGACGCTTCGTTCAACCTCATTATGATTTTTATTTCCGTTTCTACGTCCTCCCTAACTATTACGTCGTTTTCTATGGGTGCGACCTTAGGCGCCAGATTTGGTTTAAAATTTTGTTTTCCGAATTTTCAAGTTTTTTTTTTCAAAAGGCTTGTTTTAAAACCAAAAATAATCAAAAACCCAACTAACACTGCGACCCCACTTGCACCCATCGTTTCGTACGCCATGACCACGATCCCGCAGCACAACAAGACGTTCTGCCGTTCATCCGCCGAGGGAGTTGCCACTGAGGCCGGACAACGCCCACGGTAGACTGATTCAGCCTCCCACCCGTCTGCAGTCTACCCCGGGTAGTGACGCAGAGGGGCACGAAAGAGAGACCTTCGCATTCCTAATTTTCGGGTTTTTTCGCCATTTTATTTCGTTTTATCTCTACTATTGCACTGCTGTGTACAGTCCATTTCCCGACGGCTGGCAGGGCGTGGCCTACGGACTTGGATGAACGTGTATCGATCTCTCTCACCCCGCCCCACACTCTCACCCAAGTGTGTAGGCCACGCCCTGCCAGCCTTCGGGAACTGGACTGTACCTCTACTTTCACATTTCACGATCTGCAAAATTAAACCCTTCCGGTGTCTTTAACAGTGGGTGCGTATCTCTTATCGTGCGTAGCTGACTGACCCCCTTGGGCCGCCGTCGGCTTCGCGATTTTGCGTCGTCGCACTTCCGCACGCGATACTGCGACCTTGAGATTTTGTGATGCTTAACTTCGCGGGTGGAGCCGCGACACCTCAGAATCACAAAATCGCGAAGTCTAACGGCGTCCTTAGCTCTGCACTTTTCGACGAAGAATGTCCAAAATGAGCTAATAGGGCTTGTGGAGTATTGGAAATAGATAGACTTGAATCTTTACAAAGTAGGCGCGTAAGCACTTCCATCGGCATGGTCTTGTGCCATTTCCTGAGCAGCAACTTCTGATCCTTTCCAGCCAATGGCACAATCTGTTGAGTCCTCATCAATCTATAATGACATCTATGCAAGCTGCAGAATGCGCGTTATAAATAGTGGTAAATATTTATAACGATTCTGAACAGTGCGTATGTTATCATCACTTTTCGATTCGACCTCACTGATTTCGGATCACTGCCTGTAGATGTCCGTGATCGAATTGAGAACAGGATGGAGTTTGTCAACGTCGAGTTTTTCCCACTTTCGACGACGTCGAAGGGCAGCCTTGAGGGACTCAAAACCTAGCTGAGGTGTAGTGCAGGCCTTATCTCTCAGATACCCCAAGCGGCGAGGCCAAGATCGGGCAAGGAAATCTCATGCGCGAAGACGTTTTTAGGTTTGCGTTGTTTCACGTCCTGTCATTGACTTCTACCACAAGTGCCATCATCCGAAAGCGAGGAGGCCCAATCAAAAAGTAAACATAATGTTTTCCAATTCAGTTCAGAATCGTTATAGATATTTACCATCCAATTTTCAATACTTTGTTGTATTCTAACCAGAGATACTCGGTTTTTTTTTTCAGCGTAACAGTATCTATTGCGCACCCTGTACAACTGTTAGTAGTTAGTAGTGCACTGTCCACCACAGAGTCTCACCAAAGCAATTTTGGAGAAATTCACAATTTTATCTCACTGTGGCGATTGACCAATAAACATAAGTTGTGTGCTCGTGCCTTGACTTCACAGTTGTATCAGAAGGCCAACTGCTTAACCCACTGAGTAATCGGTGGGTTGTCTAGGTAGCCACCCTTGGCCCCGGCTGACTAATGGAGACAAGCGATAATTATAGCGGCGCAATTTTTTACCGATGTCAAAGCTCCTTCCCTCCCTATACTTAGGCTGGAATTCATATCCCCTCCTCCTCCATGAAAAAAATTTTGCCAAAGCATCTGTCGCATCTGCTTTGGCCTAGGCCTAGGGAGGAAAAGGAGCCCGGCGTCGGTGAAAAATTTGCGTCTTCTTCAAAGGCAGTGATAGGGAAATTTCGCACGTAATGTGAAAAAAGTGGTCACAATGACTGGCGAGATAATCAAATACGACGGTGAAAGAAAAAGGAAGTTAATAGCCAGAAACCCGTAAAGTAGAACCTCTTTTCCACCACTGATTCTCGACGTGTACGACCAATCCGTTAAGCGGCGGGTAGTCCGGACGACTCTGCCACAGATCATGGGGGTGCCTTCCGCAGGTTGTCATACATAGACCTTTCAGACCCTTAATTTTTCACTGAATGACTCCTTTTGGGATTCCTCATCACTCACATTACCCCTATCACTGTCTTTAATTGATCCCAGATACCGCCTCCAGCTACGCCTGATCTTCCATCAATCCTCAAGAACACTCCACGTTGATGGGCTCCATATTCGCTTATAATCACTTCGTTTCAGCTAATCTCGGCCAGACTCAGTTGCTGAGGCTCTCTCCTATTTACCACCTACCGATATCTCACCTATAGGTCGAGATGATTTCAGCTTCACTTTACATTACATCCGTCCAATTGTAGCGAATCTGATGGAATTGGAAATAACTCATTCCAATGACTTTCATTTTTTTCTGCGGCGGGACTGGATTTTTTGAAAAGTTGTTTGCCTCCATTTCATGCGATCCAAAGCAAATAAACCTGAACAAAGAATAGTGGTGTTCATGAGACTTATCCGGTCACAACCGTTTTCCCTGGCGTTTGAGAGGGTATCGGGAATTCCCATTCGCTAATCTTCGTGTCGATCGAATCTACTGAGCGGATAGCTGTTCTATTCACTTGCCATTATTTTTCACATTGTATAATTCATGTCTAGCGAACATTCTTATTTTTTTACTTATTTTTTCGCGCAAATGTGGTGGTCACGCTGTTCGTGTGGGAGGGATTATCCGATACCGCTTACATTGCTCATGGATACACATGCTTATCTTGTTCGTTGAAGACGCTGTCACGAGCTGTTTGACCTACTGCAAAAGAAAAAGAGAAAAGTAGAGATGCTGTGTAGAGCAGCAGCGGAAACTGTGAAACACCCAAGTTTTTAAAGTAGGTGGCGAGCCGAGATGAGCATATGCTCTGGGTTCCAAGGCAACTATACCCTTTGTACTCGAGCATTGTCTTGTCCCGAAGCCTCATGTTGATCAAAATGTGTATTGAAAATGTGAGACTTGCAAAATTATTCCAAAAGGCTCAAAAGGCTTTCACAAAATTGGTTGCAAAAACAGTGCAGAAGAATTTTTGAGCCTTATAGACAAGCTTTCAACGCCTAGCGCCTTTCTGAAGCCAAAAATGATACAAATTAAATCCTATCGAAGGACTCGACTTCAGAGCCGCTCTGGTTTATTTGTACTATATACCGACTTACTGCTGCCACCGGTACATTATCCTTACCGCCATGGTGGGGATCCCTGGTAGTGGAGCAGAAAAATTAATCCTTTGGTTGAACGGTGAAGCACGTCCGCACAGAAGGTTTATTTGAGAGCCGTCCCTTTTTTTTTCTAACGAGCTTTGGTATGGACAGAAGGTGATGTTTCGCGTCAGGTCATTCTCAAAAGTCGTCCCAATATTGAATATCGTCCTCCCAATACTCATTTTTGTGACTCGTAAGGATGTAACTAAGAAAAACTGACTTTGCACGCCGCTGCATTGTGAAAACGAATCAGATAGTCTGCTCACAAGTCCTGTATGGCCGACAGACTTCGCAATTATGCGATTGTGCAGTAGCACAATTCTGCCCGTGAACAAGCAACATTGCAGAACCCGCAGAATCACGTGCGAAAGTGCGACACCACAAAAAAGCGGAATCGCAAAATCGCGGAGTCTGGCGTCGTCCTAAAAGCTTTGCCTTCAACTGGTTGGGAATTTCGTGAACCGTTTTTACAGCTTTTGTGCTTGCATGGTGGTTACACATGAATTCGGTCGGGCTGTCGGTTTCGTGTTTACAATCGAACTACGTACTGTGCACGATTCGGGTATCACTGCCACTAAATGAAATGGGATCTGTGACCGAGCAGAGTTCTTCGAGGAGCAGTATGTATACGATTTTCTGCAGTTGACGCTACTTTACCTTTTGATTTTCTTCCTGTTTCTCGATTTTTCTCCGTCCTTGAGCGCTTTGAGTCTGTTTGATTCACTTTTTTCAGTCGCTAGATTGTTTAAGGCCACGAATTGAACGGTCAGAAAAATCTGCTGAGATGACTTCGCAATAATTCATCTGATATCGGTGCTTATCACTTGTCAATAATTGGTAATATTGGGTTGTGCATAATTAATGCAGCTTTTTTTAGCAATTTTATTTAGCACAAATATGTAATAGTTAAATTTAGCAAAAACGTGTTCAAATGATTATTCGGGAGCGTTTGTCGTCGCAATGAAGCACCGCTTCCCATCTAGTATTCGCCAAAACGTGAATCTCCACTACAGAAAAGCGTAACAATACAAAGCCACATTAATTATGCACCAACATATTAATAATGATCACTCCCTCAAAAACTGTACATGTTTTGGCATTCTCTGGCTTCACTTGCACATCGGTAAGTTTCTACATGCTGATTTCCCGGCCGTCACAAAGCGCGTGAAAGGTTCCCAGTTTTCCAACTGTTTGAAGAGTAAACGTTAGGAAAAACCATGGGAATAGTGAGATTTCTGGCACTTTTCCTAAGCACTCAAACAAGTCACCTCGTTGAGTGGTTTCCTCCATTTTTCACTCTTTGTTCGCCAGTGCTACATATTTGCTTGCACTTTCATTTTCTGTCGACCGTGTGCCGCTGTAGGACAACGCAATGTGACGTGGAACACACTGTGAACATAGATATACCATGGGAACGCCTCCTCTCGTGAAAAACGCTATATTTGTACATTTCCTCTTTTCCTTATTCTTTTGTGTCATCCTAGTCCTTGGATGATATTGAACTAAAGTTTTCTGAGCGGTCAGTGCGCTCCTCTTTGGAGATCTGTTATTTTCCTGTTCACTTTGAGCACGGATGAACTTAAGCTCGCTATCGTATGTATAGAGCAGATACCCATATAAATAGTTTTTAAAAAGAAATATCGCGTTTTTCTCAAGTACTCAATTCTGATTAATCAAGGGTTATGACTAAATATTTACTTTTGTTTTCGTACATTTTCAATCTAAAAACGATGAAATAATCAACGAAAATTTTCCCAGAGGGGGGAGGGGGTCTATTAGGTTGGCAAGTAAGTAATTGCGAATTTTTGTTAGAAAATCAAAGACCTCTTTTCATAGAAATAAATCACCTTATACTGTAATGTATTGCCCGTTTTTATCAATGACCTTTTGCCATCTTTCAGGTAGCATCATAATTCCGCGTTTATAAAACTTCTAGTTTTTATCAGTAAAAAACTTAGTCAGGTGCGATTTGACCTCATCATCACTACTGAAATTTTTATCACTCAAAGAGTTTTGCAATGATCGAAACAAAAAGTAATCCGATGGTGCAAGGTCAGGACTTTATGGTGGATGTGGGAAAACATCCCAACCAAAATCCATTAATTTTTGCCAAGCGGCCAAAGATGTGTGTGACCTTGCATTGTCATGACGGAATACAACACTTTTTCGGTTAATTAATTCGGGTCGCTTTTCTTGGATTGCATTGCTTAATTTTGTTAATCGTGCAATGTAGACATCAGAATTGATCGTTTGGTTGGGTGGTAGGAGTTCAAAGTAGACAATTCCTTTGTAATCCCACCAAACTGACAACAAAACCTTCTTTTGATGAATGCCAGCTTTTGCTCATGTTTGAGCTGGTTCACCTGGGCGGCTCCACGATCTTTTTCGCTGGACATTATTGTAAGCAACCCATTTTTCATCGCCAGTGATCATTCCTTTTAAAGATGGATCATTTTCACTACGTTTCTTTAGCGAATCGCAGATGTTAATGCGTTGCATTAAATGCGTTCCCTTCAGTTCCTGAGGAACCCATATATCCAGTTTGGACACGTACCCAAGTCGTTCTAAATGCTTTTCAATACATGTATGTGATACCTGTAGCTTCTCTGCAATCTCGCGTGTTGTAGTGTGACGATCCGAGTCAAGTATTGCCCTGTCAACTCCAACTAGACGACCAGAGCGTTTCTCATCTTTGAGAGAAAAATCACCAGGACGAAATTAGGCGAACCAATTTTGGCACTGCCGATCTTTTAAGGCTTCGGCACCAATAACAGCACATAACTTTTTGGCGTTTTCCCCTTTAAGGAAATAATAAAGCAAAATATGACGAAAATGAATGTTTTGATTCTCCATTTTGCAGCACACGCCAGACGAAAATAATGCAACCGATCAAGAAACTTTCTTTACTGATTGATAGCAAGACTGCCTACTATTAGATGACAATATGTGTTTAACATTTGGCCTACGCCAGTAAAGTGAATATTCAACTAAAGCCATCTATGAGTGAAATCCGCAATGACTTAGTTGCCGACCTAATAGTAACAAAACGTTAGTTTAGTTTCTCTTCCACACGGGCCCTTAGCCGAAAACCAAGCAACAATGATATCCTTTCTCGGTCTTCTCAGTACAGCTTTGTAAAGTTTTGAATGAATTAGATTGTGCGCAGTGCATCCGAAACCGTCTAGAGCGTTAGTCATTTCGTTCACTGTATTGTACATCCCATCTTGAATTGACTCAATGATTGTTCATGTGAGCACGTTTGGGACGATGTGGAAGCGTTCGTCACAGCAGCAACACACTCCGTTTTTTTTGCCATTTCCGCCAATTTTGAAAAATTAATTGGAAGCAGAACCAAATTGATAATTACGCTAACAGCAATCTGAAGAAAACTTTTATCGCTCTGTGAGTGAGGTTATCTTTGGTTTTGACCTCCATCTATGGCATATGCGGAGCGGAGCTCAAACTGATTTGTTGTTGTTCCCCATTTGCATATTTCGAACAAGGTTTTATTGCTGATATCATTACTATATCTTTATATGCTTAGAAGGCAATGAGATTGTTTTTCTCGGGTAGGGAGAAATACGCCAAAAAATCGCGTGGCCGCCCGCGGCAAGCGTCGCGGGGGGTGCGAGTGCCAGTGGCAGTGCTGGCAGCCTTCAAGCGAGACAGTGTGGCAAAGGTGGAGGAGGCAGGGTGGCGTGGCTGGTGGAGGCAGTGTGGCATGGGTGGAGTGCAACAGAGACGCAGCCACGCTCTCCCGGGCTCCCAAGAGCAAAATCGATTCGCAAGTTGTACTGGTGGCGCCGCGAGTGCGACGCCGCTGACGCGACTTTTTGGCGTATTTCCCCCCACCCGCCTGCCATCTTGCTCCACCATCTAAGCGTGGCGATTAATGCAGAATGCTCCACGTAAAATCTGAATGCGTTCACTCAGCCCGACAGAGCGTGGCTGCATTCACAGGCAGCGAGGCAGAATGGCACGGGGGCGATACGGAGACGGCGCTGGCAGCGAGGCATTGTGGCTCAGGCGGAGACGCAGAGACACGCAGCCAAGCTCTGCCGTAGGCACCGCAGAGTATGAACGTGGCCTCGAACAGGATATTGTAAGCATACGACTCCGTCAAAAAACATTGACATGCTGTTGTTTCTGAGTTCCACCGCCTGGTCAGTCACTGTGATTTTTTTAATCTACACTTAATATGGTTTGACTGAAGAGTCTACTAGTGATTATGGTACACTATTACAGCGCAATGAACAGGAGCACTATGATGCAATATAGATAGCATAATAACACAGTCATAGGCTTCTCAATTTTCGAAAAAAAAAGCTTTTCGAAAAAAAGGGGACACGAGCACTATGATGCGATATAAATAGCATAATAATACAGTCATAGACTTCCCAATTCGCGTCGCGCTAGAATTTGTAAATTTTATTCATGAGTGAGTTTACAATGGACGTGGAACGCGATTCGGCGTGTCAGCGTTCATGTGTGGAACGGTTTTCATTTCTGTCAACGCATAACTTAACTGTTACAGTTGTTAACTGTTGTTAACTTCGTTAATATGAGCGTCATTACTGGAGGAAATCATTGGTAGGACTGATTGCAGAATTTACCGAGGTGCCAGCCTTCAAAAGAGAAAGTCGTTTTCTGGGAAACCGAAGACTGCCAGGGAATGCCAGGAGTCGAAGATTTCTGGACAGGGGTGTCGTATTTGATGGGCAGGATGGGAGGAGTCGTAATTTAAAGATCAGCCATGGTCCCAGAATGGATGACAAATAAATGGAACGTGCCTCACTTGACCCGGTTACGTAAGAAAATATGACTCGAGTGATCAACACCAAAATTACAATAATTAAATACTTAGTAATATTCTGCAATCGGCAATAGTTACTGATACTGTAGAGGTTATGTAGCTGTGGAACGGGGGTCCTATTTGGGTTCCCGTTGAGGGTCGTGTATGCTGAAGCGATCATTTTTCTCTATATCTAGGCGTGTCCTGATGACTGTGGTCTGTAACTCCCAGTTTTTGATTGACAGTGATTGCAAATAAGAAGTAAGGATTTTTATTTCTTTTATTCTGTGGTCTAATTTTGGCAATACCATAAATGAGAAGGAAGGAACCTTTTTTATTCTGTGAACGTGTTCGGCAGGTATCCTTGGATAGCCTTAATAAACCAAGTGAAATCCTTAATAACCCTTCCGCTCGTCATCTCTCTCAGGATAAATGATTTTATAGAATATTTTTTATAATCCTCTCCGGCTGACTTGCATCACTTTTCCCTTCATGGCAAACTGATCATTTTTCTGTCGCTGCAGTTCAATGCTCTGAGTCATCCACGTCTGCTCTTCCGTTTGACGTTCGCTCCTTTCCGAGATAAGAAATCCTTGTAGCAAGTCGGCTCATGCTTTGTGTTATCAGTGTGTCATCGCCAGCTTTCTGTTGACTTGTTCTTGTTGATTACCTATCATTTGCTGGATATCACATCATATCACCGATGATATCAATGCTTTCTCTCACTCCATCGATTCCAGCCCATTCATATCTGCAAAAACATTGGTCAATGTGCAATAAACTCGAACTGTATGTGCTTATCACCTCAGCGCAGAGCAGCGATTTCGAAATCTTCGCATTTGGCGTTAATTCCCTTATCTTACGTTTTTCAATTGTTCCAAATGTCAAGCTAGCGTAGATAGTTTTTCTGGAAGCTTGAAAGCATTCTTCACCAGTCATCAGGCCTCCTAACACTCATATACAGCTTTTTGTCAAGCCGAAATTCCTTCCCCCAGTCCCATACAAGGCAATGCTTCTCAGGGGTGCTTCAGTGCCACAACGTGTATGTATGTAGTGAACATGGGATTTTTTTTTCGAGGGATTTGGCAACAATCGTCTCTAATCCACATTAACGACTCGCCCTCTCTCAGTCTCCGTTATTTTTAAGGGCTCATGATTATTAAAGGGATAGGTTAAATATTAATAAAGAAATCATGTTCGAAAGGTTTGAGGAGGACAAAGAACTAGTTTAACGTCTCGTACGTTCCCTCATGTACTCAGGCCCTTTAAAATTCACATTAAGAGATAAGCCTAACGGCTGAACGCCTCTTTCGAACACTTATAGCTCGAACTCCACATTTTCCAAAACCTGCCCACTATTTCAGATTCATTGGATAGCAAATATGACCAGCGGGTTTATTGTCAATGATTGAGCTGAGTGGTTGGTAGAGATCCATCAGAACTCTCCACAAACTATACTCTTAAAGGTGGCTATTCGGTTTTGCTTCTGGAATATCTTATACAAAACGCTGACTTCGTAGTCGATCATCGCAGCAAGAGGAAGTATTTTACGAAGAGCCATGTATGTAAATGCCATCTCTGATTAGAGAAAGGGTTTAAGGTTTCTATGGGATTTCTAAATGTGACCCAGGTGGTTCGACATAGTTTTAAATGCCTGTTACAATTATGAAGGCCTCAATTTCAAAATGCTGTTTTGAAGCGAGTTAGAAGGGGTCAGATGATACTTGTGAACTCATTACTCTGCTTGAAGTAATGAATCTATGAGACTAATCGTGTATGCAGCAACGGTCGCCACGGCTCAATAGTAGCGCCTTTGCGCTAGAACTGATGAATGGTGTGTTTCTACCTTGATTCAGACCATTCGGTGAGTATCACCATGTAAAGTACTCGGTCAATGAGTCTTCATTTTGGCCCCTCACAATTCGGTTAGGAGTGATTTTGCAGTTTTGTTTCACATACGTAGTTAGAATTAACAGATTTTTCCCAGATGTAAGTCTTCTAACGGAATCAGCTCATAGTTTAATGCCTCATTATGATTTGGTTGAATTCTTCTTTTGTTATACCGCACCCGTTCTGTAATACGATTTTCTAATAATCCAGCCTATTGCTTGTCAACTCGCTCCAAACCATGAAAGCGTTGCGATTAACGCAGAACGCTACACGTAAAATCAGACCTCATTCATACTCGGCGCCGGTAGCACCGCAGCGTGGCTGCGTTCACAGGCAGTGAGACAGAGTGGCAGGGGGGGGCGATACGGAGACGACCCGGGCAACATGGCGGGGTGGCTTAGGCGGGACGCAGAGACGCGCAGTCACGCCTTGCCGCCGACACCTCAGAGTATGAGCGCGGCCTCAAGTAGGATATTGTAACAGCAGGAATGACTCGCTCGAAAACCATAGACATGCTGTTGTTTTTGAATTTCACCGCCTGATCAGGTTTATATCGAGTGCACTTTTGGCGACAGCAATTTATCTGAATGTGATTTATTTTATCTGCACTTCATATAGTGTGACTGAAGAGCCTACTAGTGATTATGGTACACTATTACAGCGAAAGGGACAGGAGCACTATGATGCGATATAGATAGCATAATAACATAGTCATAGCCACTCAATTTGCCTCGCGCTAGAATATGTAAATTTTATTCATGAATGAGAGGAACAATGGACGTGGAATGCGAACTGGCGCGACAGCGTTCATGTGTAGAACGGTTTTCATTTCTGTCAACGTATAACCTTCTTTCGTTAACATGAGCGCCATTACTGGAGGAGACCGCTGGTCGGACTGATTGCAGAATCTGCTAAGGTACCAGCATTCTTGGAAGGGAAGGTCGTTCTCTGGGAAAACGATGACTGTTGGGAATGCCAGGAATCGAAGATTTCTCGACAGGGGTGTCGTATTTGACGGGCGGGATGGGGGGGTCGTAATATCAAAGATCAGCCATGGCCCCAGGATAGATGATAAGTAGAGCGTGCCCCGTCACTTGTCTCGTTACGCAAGAAAAGTGATTAGATGAGCGGATGAGCGATCAACACACAAACAGTAATTAAATGTTTGGTAATACCCTGCATAGGCAATAGTTACTGATACTGTAGAGGTTATGTAACTGTTGAAAGGGGGGGGGGGAGGGTCGTATTTGGGTGGAAAGGCGTTTTTGTCATACAGGATTACGCCTACAGGACTCTGAGTAAGTTCAAGGGCCTAGGTTTCCCTTGTTAAACTATTCACGCCCATGACTATTTCTATGTTTGTCAGTAGCCTTTTATGTTGACCAGAGGGAGCCCATGATGAGGTGCATGGTTATTTCCCATCAAGACTTGACGCAAACCGAGAACAAATTCATGTAAATCTGCTCTCTATTCTGTTGTTTAAGAAGTTCTTGCTTTTTTGAATATTCCACTCTCTGTATTTTTTTGTTCCGACTCTTTCCTAGGTCTCCTACTGCATATTCAAGCCTCTCGCTCTATTCAGAGATTGTAGCGTTTCTGCCCTGAATTGTATTGCAAATTTTTCTATGGTCTCTAGAACAAAGTGGGCAAACGACAGCTCCACCCATGTCTCGTACATCCTCCTTCTCATGCTCACAGACCACCCATTCATTTCTGAACCGCATTGTGACAATTGATAAGAACTAGATGCTGTAATACAGTCGACGATCTGCACAATGATTGGACAAAGCTCACGCTCGTAGCAGTCAATCTCGTCAGCATGTTGACGGTATGGTGGTTTTCTACCGCTCTCATCCACCGCAGCCTCATGGATCACGGCGAAACTTGTGCGGATGAAAAATAATGTGAGGATCTCGCGAGGTGCATCGCAAAATGCAGGTCATATGCTCAATGTTGGTTAGGGAAGCAACCCATCCTTCTCCACGATAAGGCACTGTCCCTTGTCGTACCCTAAAGACGTTGATGGAGCGGGGCTACGAAACTAAGCTGGAAACACCTTACTTATCTGACCTGAACCCACCAATAAGATCCTTTTCAAGATAAAGATACAAGATTTTTTGAGGATCTTGATAGGCTCCTTCGAGAGAAACGCCCAAAGACCCAGGCGATCTTCAACGAATCCGTCTCTAGATCTCCACAATTTCGGGCAACCGGAACAAACAAGCCCATATTTCGTTGGCAAACGTCCATGGATTTTTATGGTTCCCACCTGGATCGATAGAATTTTGTATAAGCCGCGATAGAATCGAAGATATTTTAAATTAAAGGTCGAAAAATGCAAGAATTTTCTGAACAACTTAATAGGCTATGCCATGCAATGTAATTGATACGTACCAATTAATTTCGAACCTTTCTAAGGACTTGAAGAGAACAGGCGACAGCTGGAGAACTTCACTGAAAGGTGTATGCTTTATTAGCGCGTTTATACTGTGTAATTTTACCGTCCTTTGTAAAAGATGAAAGAAAAAGTTTTCTGAGGTACGTAATCGGTTTTTGCGACCCGCCTCCCATTTTTCATAGTTATATTCGCTATCGTCGTATTCTTCTTAGTGCAGTTCATGATAGGAGAGTTACGACAACACTGCAGAGTTATGGCCTCAGAAAGCCTTGGGTACCCGCACTTGCGGGCACCTTCCTCATTCATTACGCTACGTGGCACCACTACTGCTACTGTAACATAACTGCAATAGAGCCGAGAGATAACTCGAAATCTACGCATAAAATTCATTGATTTCATGCAGTTCCTCTTCTTACACCTACAATCGTCGATATCTTCCGTCATCGAGATACCGTATCATTTTCTAATTTTGTTTATTTACTTTTATCTACTTTAAGGAAGAATCGTAAAAGCGACAAAAGTATCCGCAACACTTTCGTGATCCCGGAAGTGGTTTTCTCCTGGATGGGTAAAAAGCAAAACCTTGCCTGAAAAGCTCATAGGAAATAGTATTTTCTTCTTTTCAGGTGACAACTGGTTACAAATAGTTCCGATGGGCTGAATGGCCGGATTCGAGGGATTGAAAACAACCGGGTCAGTTCCATATGGTAGTTGAAATATTCCGCATTTATTCTACTTTCTTTGAATTGGATAACCTATTAATTTGTCAACATTGCTGAAAATTTCGAAAGTTACAAGGTGCGACAAATGTATTGACTGTTTGACAAAGCCTTATCATACCAAAGAGAACGAATGTATCGACATGTATTTTACTGGATGTATAGGTGATCAACGATGTTTCATAATGTGACCGTGGAATTTCATAAGGCTGCGTTCATACTTCGCGTGGGTTGGGCGTGGCTGCGCTCCCAGACAGCGACGCGGCACGGGGAAGGTGTGGAGACGACGCAGGCAACGAGACAGGGTGGCACAGAAACACGCAGCCACGCCCTGCCACCGGCAGCACAAAGTATGAATGCAGCCTAAGACTGCTTCAGACCCATGCACGCTGACGAAGACTACAGAGAGCGCGTATGCCCTCGGGCGCAGGTGACCTTCGTGCAAATCGTTCAAAAATTTCGCCAATACAGGCTTCAGAAAATCGAGTAAATCGTGGGGAGTAGCGCAGGCTTTGTCCTTTAAGAACTCTAGAAGGAACGTCGAGCGGGTCAACATTCATGCCGTTTGTAAGTAATTGCTGCGAGGTGATGGAGCTAAGGGGGCTGCTGTTTCCCACTAATGTGGATCAGGGCTGTTTCCAGCTGAAAGTCATTCGAATTGAGACCGAGGTGAGGAATTGTTTAGGGCTATCCGTGTCTTCTGATATTATTGTTGAGTTACATTTGTTGCTATCTACTACTTTTTCCCAACCTATAAAGTAGGATCCGACAATAGTTGAATCATCGACGTGAACTGTTTTCTGATGGCATTGATCCCACTGTTTTTACCTTGTTTGTACTCTATGTTTCATGGTCAACCCCCAATTATCCGTTGCACCTACGCGGATCCCGACCGGATGATAGGCGAATTACGCGCCACCTAAAATTTTCCCATCATGTTGCGTCTAGTGAATTTGTGAGTTCATTCTTAGGTTGTGGGAAAAACTTTATACTGCTCAGTATTATCGGTTGCTGGCTGTGAAAATGGTTTTCACGCTTTTCAAAATGTTGATGAGAACGGTTGTTAGAATAGGTAAATTGGAAAGCATTTTCAAACATTGTGAACCATGTTGGCGCTGAAATCAGCCAAATTCCTCGTTTCCTTCACGCCGGCTTCGATGACATCCTATTTTTTTGCATCCTTTGTTTTGCTTTCTGAAGATTTGAACCCCAAGAAAAGCTAAGGCGGGAACCGTGTAGTGCACAAGCTTGCTTTCTCATCGCGTTATTGCCATAAGCGAGACGAATTTCTGTAATCCGGTTACCGTCGTGAAATTGGCCTTCTGGATGCTGACCTTCAAAAACGGCAGCATAAAAGAGAGGAAGGGAATGATGCCTCAGAAAATGAAACTTGCTGTTTTTTTGGGTGATAAAGCTCATATGTTGGTTTTGCTTACTTTCGATCATGCGCACCGCTGCTTCTCGACTTACCTATTCCGACATTGAAACTGTCGGGTCGAGCTCTCCCAGGGGTCGAGGAAAATAGCCGCTTAAGTACGACCCTCCCCCTACTCCACGGGTACTAAATACGACTCCCTTTTTTGATCGCTTCAATATCAGTAACTGTTGTCGGATTGTGTAGTTGCAAAGTGTTGTATTTGCATTCTTACTCGAAACAAAAAGATAATCATTTCACATTTCCTCATACGAGTTCGCTGCGAGATACCCTTTGCTTCTCATCTGCTTATTTAAAGTTTAGATTGTAGCGCATATCGCGGACCTTTGCAAGGACGACCCCATCCCTCCTTCCATCCGAACATATACGACCCCCTGTGGAGGAATCCTCGACTATCGGTGAACCCTGGTGTCGAGCACCTACGAGACGAAGTAGCCAACAAATTCAGTGTCACCTAACTACAATCATTAGATGGTTGAGCTTTCCTTTTTGTTTCAAATTTATGGTAATTATGATGGCTTCATCTCGTTATCTAGAGATCTTTCTTGGAATATTTGGCACTACGAGGGATAGAGGCGAAATTTCAGGATAATACCATATGGCCAATCACCAGCATAACCATTTTGTCAGTTGGGCCCGATGTCTTTCGTTTTTATCAGGCTTGAACATTATTTGTTTCCCAATGTCTGTTTTACAGCTTTTTACATCTGCTCAATTTGGATGTGGCTTATCCGAACAAAACCATCCCACCAGTGTTCCGTGATTGTCCGGATGAGTTCATCGTTGGAAAAGATGAGAAATACGCTTTGTGTAATATCACAAGTAATGACACACCATGCCATCTCCTTCAGGTGAATATTGTTGTATAAATTGAGTTATACTATCTTTGTTGTACTTAACAGTTGTTTCACAAACGATTGGGTAAGGTAGAAAAATTATATTTGCGGAATTCTAAGGTCCTAAATTGCAATTCATACTACTATTATGTCGTTCGAAAAGTATCCGCCGTTTTGAGTTGCTTGATTTGGCAGTATATTATTCCGCTCAAACACAAATGGTTGTTATGAAACAAAAACTCAGATTTAGCACACTTTTTCTACAATCACAGGGTGATCCTACTTTCTTTTTATTCAAAAATCTCCTTTCATTGAAATCTGAAAATAGCTGAAAGACGATTTAAACGTCATCTTAAATCTGAAAACGACTAAAAGGCGATTTAATATCAACAATTCTTTCTTCTTGGAACCATATCTACTCTCAGAGATGTTTCGGAGTGCTGAAAAGTAGTGATTCGTATTGGACACATCCTAGATTAACAAGGGACAACAACAGAACTACCGTATCTTGTTTTGTGCACTTTTTTGGAGAGCTCATCTTTGGATGTGGGGGTTTTGACGTCACCGCAGGACGCGCTGGGACCTTACCTGTTCACCGGAAGAGAGCGTACTCCCGGTGAACTTTGATTTTTTCTTCATTGAAAGGTTGCACTGCTATGTAAAGGAGCAATCGCACAATTTTGGCAGTCTGCGCTTACGAAAGGTCTGACCATGAAAAACTGACCAAAGCATGCACTATTTTAGACCATTGTCTCTCTCGACCTAAACTTGTAAGACTACTCCCCTGCTATCCACATCTGGCAATATCCTTCCCAAAACTAGTCGTTATATTCATACTCAACTGCGACGCATTTCCTACTTCCTAAGTTCTGAGGCATCTTGTGCCACACCCAAAAATCTCACTTTTCTATGGCTTGAAGAAACGGTCCTCAGCCCCTCACAACAATATCACCGATAATGCCCCTTTCCCCTTCAGAACCTCAACCCATGTCCTACCATTTGAGAGAGGGACGAGAGAGATCGTAAATCTTCATAGCGGCTAAAACGGCACCGCCATTTTGCTACCTCAGTCCTGATGGAGAATGGATAGTGGGAAACCCAAATCTTGCATGATTAGGCCCACTCAAGCCACTTAGTCCGCCCGGGTTGATTTCAAGAATGTGTTTTGGATCCCGCTGGAAGTAAGGATCATGCAATACATCACTTACCCAGGTCGAGTCATTTAATCTTCTAGCACATTTTTACATTCTTCGAAACATTTTCGGGCTTTCCCAGTTACCCAGCTTCAACCACCGAAGATAAATGGCAATGGAAATTAAAACTTTATTTCCTACATTGAACTACTCATTCAAGGAATTGCACAGAGCGAAAGAGTTCCGAGTGTATGGTTTCGCCGTTATTCCGATCATCCTATCAGTATTGGCAATGATTCTGAATGTCACTTACCTGGCTATTCAACTTAAAATCTATCGAAAGGAGGAAGAAGGGTAGGTGATGCTTTGTTTCCTTTTCGTAACCCTAATTTGCACTTTTTCTAGCAGTTTCGGTGAATAGAAGGGTCAGATTGGAATTGATTAGTTTTTGTTTCACTTCATTCCATGAAAAATCGAACCAATGATCAGTCCATATTGCGTAATCCGCTAAGCATTGAACTCGTTGTTGTGTTTTGCGTGTCTGCTACAGCGATCTCCTGTAATGACTCGGAGCTTGCTGGCGGACATTTGTTTGATTTATACCTGAATTCCAGTTACACTGAGGGCTTACAGTTAGACGATGAAGTTTTCAGCGCTGGTCAATTCCTTATTAGAATGCGCCACGCATTCCATTCAGAATCGTTTTGGTAGATGAATGCGACTGGGCAGATGAGTAGCACCGCCATTTCGCTACGCTCAGTCCTGATGGCGCATTCCCTCGCCAGCCGATATACAAGCCACTGTTTTTATCCTTCCAGACCAATCTGGTACCGATTCATCGACCACATAGGGATGGAAGGTTTGGTCGGCCTGAGCGGTGCATTAATGCGGCATTTGATCCCCACACCATGAGAGTGGGGGTGCGCGCCACCTGTCACTTTATAATACACATACTTACATCACCCATACTGCGCAGTAGGAGCCGATTCCGCCTCGCCATGAGCGGTAAGTGGAATCGGAGTGCATAATCGCTTTGAAGGGCGCCGTATTTACCTTCTTGCTTCATATTCGGTCACTCCCAGTCGCAACTAGACAGAACAGTGGAAAAAGCCGATGCTTGAATAGAGTGCTCAAAATATAGTACAGCTTGAAGTAATAAAATGCAGTAGCAGTTTCATAGAGAAGTGAATTACAAGAGTCATATCTACACAAAAGATCTTGAAGAGCGTTACAAAACCAAGTGAAGATTTTCGTAAGATCTTTAAATAGGTAATCGTGACCGTAGTAATAGGCTATGGGTCAGGAGCCGATTTTTTTGCTGTGAAACTAATCGGTCACGCAACATGTGCGTACTTCGCGCGCGGCACCGCGCTGGGTAATGCCTTGTGAAGGGCGGGTGTGTGCTATTAAGAAATAAAATACGCGTTGCAGTGTTCGTCATACTGCACGATGGTGCGAGTTCTGTATTGGAGGGGTCTCGCAGCGATGACGGTAAACTACGTCTCATCCTAGACGTAATCGGTATAGGACTCAACATATTACCCAGAACTCAACCACCACCGCATCTCGCACCATCGCAGGGCGCCAAACTCGACCAAGCGATTTTCCTGTCCTAATGGCTGGCACACACCCTGTGAATGGCACCTGTCACAACAGAACCATAGCTCAAAATAGTATAATATAATATTAGATAATTGGACTTTAAAATTAGGGTATCTGAAATGAGTGATTCGAACTGTAGAAAGTTGTGTTTATTTCTCAAAAGACTGATTTCAGTGCTCGGAAGAGGTATCTATTCCTGATCAGCCGATCACTGAGCACGATAATGGCACTGATACTCCTCTATGTGGTGATTATCATTTGGAAATTAGGCGACTTTGCATATCCCAGTGCCATGATCTTCTTGTTACTTGGTGGTCTCAACTTTCTATCTATAACGGGTACGAATTTTTACTACGATTTATTGTCTTTCTTTTGCTATCAGAACTACAAGGGGGTCTGATTGGTGGGAGTACGTCCCAGCTAGTTCTCACACTCAGCTCATTTCTTATCGGCTTTTTGTGCATCAGCACTGGATCTTGTTAGCTCTCACGTCTAGGTTCATATATCGTGGTGTAGCGCCTCATTCCCATACGCTCATGCTAACCTCCCTTATGGTTATCGCCTACAGCATTCGAGACCAAGCTTGTCAAATCGTACGATTAGAAAAATCGGCCACGAAAATTCAAAATCTGGGTCTGCGCTTTAGTTGGGTTTTAGAGCGGTTATACGGTAGTGCTAGGGGCGCCATGCCTAGATGATTTTTAATCGCCTTAGAACCCAACGACAGACACAGCGCCTCTAGCTCGTCCGCATTGCTTCGCTTGCGACATGCCACGGCGCGAAACCCTGACATAAGGGTGCATACTTCATGTGATGGAGCGACGGACACTGCGCGTCAGTTCACAACCGGGCCGGCAACAAACTTGTCGGGCACGGTTCTTGGCCTCTCGCGTGGAGGGCGGTTTTTACGGGGTCCCAGGCGAAAACTTCGGGCAGGGTAGTGGGCAATTTTGTTTTTCAGTCACATTTTAATGATTTTTCTGCCACACTTATTAGCTCCTATGAATTTTTACCTTTATTCGCAATAGTAGATCAATTGAGTCGCTAGAAATATTAGCGCAAACGTTGAACCTAGAATTTGAGTCACAGCATTCTATTCCAGGGAAAACGGATTGCAAAATATCATCTGTCCTATTTTTCCTATGAAATGAGCATTTTTGTCCTTATTGTTCACTACGCTGTTTTTAGCGTTCAAAGTGGGGTCAGCCATACGTTTCTCTTTTCAGGAACCTATATTGCTCTCACAATATTGCTGTATACGGCTGTTGTTCATCCATTTTTCTATCAGTCCAATATAACAATCAAACATTGCTACCTTTATATTGCTTTAATCTGGTTGTTTTCTACGTTGGCATCGGTAAGAACATCTCTTGTCCTTTTGCTTTTATTTGCTTTCTCTTTCATGCAACAGTTCTGAGAGTTCTAAGCATTTTGAGACCGCGTTCATATTTTGCGATCTCCTGTGCACCTTGTCTCGTTACCTGAGTATTCTCTGCACCACTTTCTCTCATTACCTCTGAACGCAGCCACGCCCTGCCTGCGCTAAGTATGAACGCGGTCTTACGTTGTAAGCAATGCTTGTAGACATTGTCTCCTGAAGTCGTATGGTTGCTGCTAGGACAGAAAGTTCTCGTCAGGACGTCCGACGTGCGATTCGCTGGATGCGACTTCGGGGTGCCGTATTAGTTGGGTCCTGAAGCGATAACGACTAAACCGTCATCACTTCAGAACTTAATTTATACGGTACCCGCAGCTGTGTCAACCGCGCAGCACGCCGTACGCAGCAACGCGAATTATCTGTCCCCATGGCGCACTCCCACTTAAATCAGATACTCCCATATTTCCAATTACCGCGGTCGAGAAAAAATTAGTATAATTTTTCAATTCTCAAGGGGAACCTCTATTGCATACGGTTCTGAGAGAGGGTGGGCGTCAAGATTATCCAACTAGGTCAAGTCATCGATAGTGCGACGGTCGTTAGCGTCAGTTCACAACAATACCAGCAAGAACTAGTCGGGCACGGTTTCTGGCAACTCGCGCGGCGCGGTGACCCGATTGGGCAACTTTGACGGGGTTTCAGTCGGACGGTGGGGTGGAAGCCCCGTTTTAGAATTTCAGCCAGCTCTTTGTGATTTTTTCTGTCACACTTAATAGCTCGCGTATGCCGTGTTTGATTGCACAATCCGCCAGAATAGGACTCTAACTTAATGCCGAGAGATCGGTACTACTCTAAGGACCGTCTCTACTACCACTCAGAAGGGGCCTTAACCATATCACCATGCGGATTGTTAGTAAATTCAGTGCGATAACGCTTACAGGACCCGTTTTCTTTCTCCTCATAGAAGTGAATCTTTAATAAACTGTAGGGAATTTTTGTGACATGGAATTTTCTGGGGAGCTTTAAGAGTTGGAAATTTGCTACCACTATTTTCCTTTCATATTCCGTTTCAGTTATGTGTTGGTTTATGGGGTGCTACACTGTTTTATCCAGAAAGTGCTCCAGTACACTGCACTTATCGTGGATGTCAAAAACCACTTGCCGTTATGATAGGTTGGTTTATCTTCAGTACCGTAGTTTGGAAGCGTTTTTTTGCACCCAAATGTCGTCATGTACCCACTATGTTTTATTTCCTCATGAGGAAAGGCATTTATGCGGTTCCGTTCTCCGCAATCATGCAAGGGAATCGTCATGATCCATTTAATCTCGCGACCCATTCCGAGTACGTCATCAAGAGAGTATTCCTCAACACGGCGCGCGACACGGTGCTCACGAGCTAGACGTCGTATGTACAGGGGGTGCCAAAAAAAGTAATTTTGTCTCCTCCACTTTCACCCCATTTTAGTCGAAATACAGCAACTTCTATTGAGGTATTTTCATTCCCAGATTCAAGAGCAGACCTCACTCTATCACTACACTCCGTGGCAGCCTTCTGCAGAGCAGGAACGGGAGCGAGGAAAGAGTGAACAAGATGTGTCACCTCAACTGGGCAAAATCCGAAATTTCGTCGCCCTCGTTCACAACCTTGCTGAGGTCACTCTGGGTACCTAAAGGGATTCACAGTGGGTGGTGATCTTTAACATTCCGGTTTTTTCCGGTTTCTCAACGCCGTTCGTTTCCAAGAGCCAGAACGTGTCATTACCACTGAAACCCCTCCGGGGGCAGGTTTGAGGCTTGAAAAATGATACTTCGGATCGTAGCAGCCTTGTCCAAGCAGCAAGGGCTCTGTGACTTCCACGAATCGAAGGGCCAATCTTCAGGAAGCTTCCCACAAAAGACCAACCACGGAGCCTGGCTTCACCGTTTTAAGCGGACTTTGATAGTGTGGGTACTCCAAATCCCGACTGCGCCGAATGAAAGCTCTATATTCTTATAAAGGTGAACGTAAGGAGCCTCAGCTTGTTTCTGCTTTTGGTGGAACATTTCGGGAATATTTTGCCCCAATACTTTTATTTCTTTCGTTTTCCTATGTTTTGTATAATTGGCAGATGTGAGCCGTGGGCAAAATTACTTTTTTTGGCACCCCCTGTAGTGGGGTTCTGGGGCGATTATGTCGTCCTTTATCTGAAACAAGGTGCAGAATACGCTGAACGCTTCAGTACCCAACCACATACGGCACCCTTTTTTCGAAGGAGGCCGCGGTGCAAAATCTTTTCCGATTACATTCACTTCGAGGAGTTCGAACCATTTCCCTTTCTTCTGTGGTTCTATCTTATCGTCTCCTTTGGAAATATGTGGCGGGCTTCCCGTGCAAGTCGTTCGGATGAGGTATTAGGTCTTGAGGACAGTTTTGACCGACCCTTGCATCTTTACCTTCACGAGATCATGACATGACTCAGACTGCATCATTTCCCATAGAACAAGTACCACTCTCGTTTTGCCACGGTTCTGGCAACATGATGCATATTTGCTTTCCCCATTTCGATAAAGCCCTGATGAGTCACATATCGCGAAATAGTGAAAAGTCGACTCCAATTTAATACTTCTTGGCTACACTGCTGTTCAAGGAGTTGTCCATATATCTATCTGGAAAAGTGGGGTTCAGTTAGTGCTAGATCTGATGAGTGTGACGAACGAGTAAGGAGTTCGGCCTGCAACTCTCCTAATTGGAAGATGATCTATGAAAAATACGATCGTGCTGGCTACTCCGAGAGGATGCGTCTGCGTCAGCACCCACTCTTTGAATTTTGACGAATCAGAGGTACATACCTGAGGTGGTTAACCATATCTGTATTGGAAAGGTTACCAACTTCAGATATTTCTTGCAAATACGGACGCTTATCACTTTCTGCTGTTGTTTTAATTGAAGCGCTTTGATCAAATGCAAATTCAAGCACTCATTCTCAATTCTACACTCTAAGATCAGGGACAAATTGCTCCATGCAACGCACATATATACCTGCTTCCCCTGGCATTTGTGGATGCCTTCGTCGCGGTTCGGCCACACAAGTACTTGAGAAGTGGACAATTCAAAGACTTCATGGAATCCTGAGAAGTGCCTGTATTTGGATAAAGCAACTTTTTGTTTTCTAGGCTGCACACTTTTTATGCTGACTCAGTTGACGCCCTTTCAAATTGGGATTTATCTCGTGAACGCGCGAAACCGGCCAGAACTCTCCTACAACCTTATGGCATTCCCTGTTCCAGTCACTCATATGTAGTGTTTTCGAGAGTAAATGCTTAGTGTGTCACTAAGTACTGATTGTTACAGTGATTGGTTTATCTATTTCCTATGCTACGGTACTTGGACTATATGCTATGCTACTGTTAAAACTCCACATGCGTCTGCGTCGTTGTCGAGTGGTGGCCGGTGGAAGTTTCAAGGTACTGTTCAATCCATTTCATGTGTTGACTGAGGCCATTTGCAACCATAAAATCTCCTATTGAAATATTGTCCATTCGATGAGTGCTTCGGAAACGTTTTGTATTCTCAATGTGGAATAGCTTACCTTTGAATTTGGTTTGAAAATTGACAAATGATAAAGGTAGAGGAGAGCTCTCCACATAAATAAAGGCCACCTCGACGTTTCCTCTGGTGGTAAGGACCTGGAGGGTCCCTATTTTGTTAGTATACATTTGTACATATTGCTTCCACGTACATGTGCCTGCTGATGAGATACAGCCGGTAGAGCGAGATTCTAACAACTTTTTGAACAAAAGTATCAGAGAACCGAAGCGTTACAGAGCAAACGGAGTCTCATTCAGGTCAACGTGGGAAAGTGGGAGTGAGCACAAGGAGGAAGAAGGAGTCATGGGATGGATGAAATCCCGCCCATGCGCCGAAGGGCCATAAGTGGAATATGGTTTACTCAGCCGGGCCACTTCTCCCCTCTTGGGCATGCAAATTCACAATCCCGTGGTCTACTACAATCAGAAAGACCGCGTTCATAGTTTGCGGTGTCGGCGGCAGGGCGTGACGGCGTGTCTCTGCGTCTCCACCTGTGTCACCCTGTCTCGTTGGCTGCGTCGTCTCTGCCCCTCCCCTGTGCCACGCAACCTCGCTTCTTGTGAATGCAGCTACGCTGTGCCGGCACAAGTATGAAGGCTGATTGATTTTTCCACCGTAGGAAAAATTAAACAACTTCTTGCTAAGGACGGTAGGCCCGCGTGTCCGCGTATGGAATCGATGCGATGGGTGCGAATCAAGGACGGCGTATTAGTTTAATCTCAAAGCGATTACGTAGCACACCCTCATCGGACGCTCAAAATTAAACTTCATAAGAAGCCTTGTGCCAATCATTGTGCTGCACGCCGAACGTCACTCCACGTGAATTTCCTGTCAGTAGCGCACATACCAACATTGTGTAAAGCTGTTTTCATAGTCGTCGGTGCTGCCGGCGGCAGGACGTGGCTGTATTCACACAAAGCGAGGCAGAGTGGCACTGGTGGAAACGCAGAGGCGACAGAGCCATGCCCTGCCGCGGGCACCGCCAGGTATGAAAGTGGCCTGACAGAAGAAATTGCTCGCCTTCTTAGTTGTCGCGGTTGCAAATATGCGCACTACGCGACGTTGCATCGTAATGCGTATCCCTTTTCCCACTTTGACCCTCCATTTTTCACTTTTATCCCTCTACGCCTTTCTGCAGACAGCTACTTCCTATTATTAGTTGATTTTTCGAAAGCTTGGCAATCCTTTCCTAAAAGGCCACAACTCTGAACTGCGGTAGCCTCGGCTGTTATTATATTTTGCCCATAAAACGTTATGACATATTCAAAAAAAAAGCCCGATGCATTACTGAAAACAATTTTAGTAGCTGGCTATTTTTTTGTACGTTTTTTTGCGGCTTTGTGAAGTAGTTGCTATATTCTCTATCTAGGAAGGGCTTCTAATCGATAATCGTTGTGATATTCACCATTTTAGTCACAACACACCGTGGAACGCCAGATGACGAACGTCAGGGCAATGAATCGACTGGGAATGAATATGCTAACGTTTGCGATTGGATCAATACCTATACTTATCGTGTGCATTGTGGCAATGGTGAATTTACGGAGTCTGAGCACTTTAGGTGAATCATGGGCTTTCGCTTACCGATGCTATCTGTTCCCAGTAAACCTTCGCATAAAATGATCTTTTTTTCTCAGAACTATAAATTTCCGCGAAGATTACCGCTAGAAAATTTTTTTCGAAACTATTCATTTTTCTGTAGTTTACCGCTCAGAAAACATTTTTATTTTAGGGGAGGGTGAAAAATCACCCTGCAAAACGTATCGCAACGCTCATCTTTTCATTGAAGTGGAGATATTAGCAAGTACAGCAGCTATCGTCTGGTTGGTAGCTGCTTTTACCACTCGTGAAATTCCGCATTTTTATCAACAGCTTCTTCAAAATTAACAATTTTATCACTGAGTAAACTTTAATTTATTCAGGTTGATAGCTATGATCATCGATCCGATCATTAATACCGTTGCCGATCGAAAAATCACTGCTATGCTGAGAACATGGGTGAGTCATCGTTAAAATTTAAAATACTTTTTAAGTTCTGTTTTCCTTATAAAAGAACCTGGGAACAGTAATTAGGTATTTGTCATTCGAAGGTTTGAGTAAAAAAATAAGCAGAAAAAGCATCAGAATTCCTCCCGATGATCTCAGAAGTATTACATGTGTTCCATAGGTACGGTACATTCAATCAATATCGGCAGTAGTTATGATTATAGCATAGAAACCCCGCTCGAAACATTTGAAGACACACCTCACAGTGATCAGATTGGGCTGCTGAATTCCGTGGGCAGTGAATCCCAGGAAAATCATCGAGGAGCACCCGTTCTGCACCGATACGGGTTCCTATCATAGCGCTGCACCCGCTTGAACCCTTCGGGACCACGCTCCAATTGGGCTCACTGGCCTATTAGTCAGTGAGCTGGACGGGCTTGGTAAGAATGGATTTGAGTGGATAAAGCGTGGTAATGGGACACCGTGGAGGTGCAAAAGAGGTCGATGTTAAGCAGCTACCCAAGGAGGGCAGCTGTTCAAGGATATACTGCTCCTAATGGGGTTAGTTGACTAATTCCAATTGTCGCAATGGTGATTCAATCCATGTGAGCCATCGCGCCCAAAAATTGAGATAGTGGGGTTGAATTGCCCGTCTCAGCCTGAAGCATCTAGAGCTCCAAAATAGGGTCACCTCAGTAACTATGATTCTGCCGTTACATGAAACCACCACGAATGTGTACTGGGACCTATATTTCGGAGGGGGGCAGTCTTGAATTTGCTCTATTCGGATCTTAAGACGGCTTCGTAACAAAATGAACATCGACTGCGTGGTGCATCCCGGAAATTTTGCCCGATTTCACTCCTTTGGGTCTTTTGTTATAATCTTTATTCCGTGTTTTCAATAAAAGCAATCAATGAGCGTACTTTAGTTGCGCTACTTCAGCGGTCATGTGAAATCCGTTCAACGACAAATCACTGAAAGTACTCGGCTCAGCAAAGAAAGCAGTGACGTGCAGCAATCATCTGTGCAGCCAGTTCGTTTCTGAAATCTCCTCTCTGTGGGCATGAAGATGGATTGTGCCAATGCGACTTCCGCTGCTCCAATAGTACTAATTGACATATCATGTACATTACTTGATATTGAATGATTGGAAATAAACCCTGTGATCTTTTCATCAGTTACATATGTACAGATTTATAATTTTGTTGGTTTTTTTGTACATTTACATTGGTGAATTGATAAATCTATAATAATTACTATACACAGCAAAAAGAGTCTTTTACTCGGGCCGCGTCCATACTCTGCAGTGCTAGCAGCAGGGCGTGGCTGCATTTCTCTGCGTCTACGCAAATACCACCCTGCCTCTGCCTATGTCGTCTCTGTACCTCCTCCGTACTGCTCTGCCTCGCTGCCTATGAACGCAGCCATGCCCTGTGTTGAGTATGAACCCGACCTCCCTCCCGCTGGGAAGTGGGTGCCGTTGATTATTTAGGGAAACGAACTGCGAAGTTCGCTTTGAACGGGTTGGTCAAAAAAATCTCGCCGTTCTGGAAGTCTAATTTTGAAACACCATAACGTTGCTAATTACAATCCCTTTATTCAAAATAGAAGCCATTGAATCCCACACATTCTTGCCAACGTTCTTAGAGTGAAAGTATTCCACTGCAAAAAATTAGAGTTTTTAAAATCTAAAAACTTGGAACCTCGCTCCACATTTTGTTTGTTCCGAAAAGATTTTTCCCCCAGGAATTACTTCAAGGAGCGGACGAAGTGGTAGTCAATAGGGGATAAGTCTGTAGAATACGGTGGATGCGGGAAGTCCAGCTCGAAGAATTTTGCGCGATGGTCTTTGAGATGTGCGTCTCGCGTTATCGTGCAGGGGGACTGTACCTTTTCCGTCCGTACACAAAGGCATCGGCTCTTTATTTTCTCATGCATTATGCTCAGTTCTTCACAGTGGGACCTCATGTAATGGTCTGGCCGGGTTCGTGGACCATATAAAGGATGATGACTACAGTGGACCACCGGACCGTCAGCATAACTTTCTGCTGATGTAGTCCAGGTTTCGCGATACTTCCTGGCGGTTCATTCGCATCAACCCATCCACAATCCTATTCAAAAATGGCTCGTTTTTTGCGGTTGAAAAGGGCGCGAGACCTGCATGCGCGCCATCATCATCTGCCAAGGTGCCATCTCGTGAGGTATCCATCGACACAGCTTCTTCTTTTCCACTGCATGCAGGAGGCTCAGCACGCTACCTTTGGACATCCAACTTCAGTGCTAAATCCATAGACGAACATTTAGGATTGGCTTCTATCATCTCCTTGAGGTTCATATCCATTGTGGAGGATGGTTTCTGGGATCGTCTACGATCTTCAAGCCTTGTATCTCCAGACTTAAATATGTCATACCAGCTTCGTAATGTTCTTTCCTTGGAGACATTCCGTCCAAATGCAGTCGCCATATTTCGGACTGATTCGGATGCATTCCTCCCAACTCCGAAGTCATATAATGCTAACAGTCGGAAATCGCAAACTTCCGTGATCTCTAAAAGCGGCTAATAAAAGAAGAGACTCAACAAACTCATTTTTTGGTGACTGACAAAAAAGCAGACCTTATTCTATAATCCAGTGTACGGTTCTCTTGGATACACCTAGGATAGAGTGTTTCATTTTCCGTACACAATTCTTTGAAATCTCATTTTCAGAGCCACCGTATCATTTTCCGAGCACTACGATATACAGCACAAACTCTTGAAAACACAGGGGTTTTGGTTTGTGTTGATCACGTAAGCGGCTGGGTCTCTTGTTCGTCTAACACTGGAGCTCTTTCTCTAAAATTGTCCCACAATCTATAATGTGCTTTTATTGTCAATAAATGCTTGAGGGAATTTGTTAAGCAAAAAGTTACATATCAGGCTTTTCTGCCCTTTCCCAGCCATTCTCGCCTTTCCGTTTCACATTTTCATGGCTTCCAACTGCCTACGAATTGATCGATTAGAATCTTATTAGAATCGCATCAAATTTTGGTTTGAAAATTATGCAGCTCTGAAATATAATGAATGGGTTTAAGGAAATTCTTGCAACATTTAAAATTTTTTCTCACTCAGTTCTGTTTCTTCTTGGGTCATAGTTTTTTGGAAAATACTTCTGTTATTCACATTTATTTATATTGATATAGTGGGTATAGCTTACACCTGAAAATACAAAATCAAAAAGATAACATAAGATAAAGATAGAGATAAGCTGACTTATCGTTAGGGAAGTAGATCTCTCATTAACTATCCAGGCTGCACCTTTCCGCGCCGCCACGGTGCACTGTGACGACGCTACATCCACTGAGACCAACTCCGACCCATTTTGCTCAATTGACCAAGGACGGAGCTTAAGTGGGTGTGGTCGGAGTCAATTCGAGCACATGAAGTGCTGTGATGAAGCATCGTAGAGGCGCGAAAGAGGTACATTTCAGTCGTACAATCCAACGGTTTGCTTTCAAAATATCTCTGCAGAACATTGTTACAAAGAGCACTTCAAAGGGATGGGCATGGTCAACGTCTGACCTGGCGGCCATACTGACCGTGTTCCCCAACCATAACTATTGTTGCGGCTCGTAGGATATGTGCCCACCTGACCGCTAGCGCGGTAGCGTCGTGGTTGCACGTCTCAATTACGAGAATTGGATGACCTCGCGTGTCCAGTTCCCTCCTGATCTCGACCCGGAAGTTGTCGTGCTCGGTGACCCGACTGGAAGGTCTTGACGCACACCCCTTTGGTGTATATCGTATATCTACTGCGTCGATCTGGCTGTGGCCTGCCAAACTTGGGGAGAAAGATGCACCACTAGTTAGGCACCCCTGTAGCTGGATCCATCCTGCATTCTGCCGACGATAGGCTTCCGATCACTCCCCTCTCTGCGGCTGCTTAATTCCGTTCGGGTGTCGTATAATTTTCTAAGCGCTAGCCTAGCACGTTAATAGCTTGTTTGTCGCATTTTGAATGAATAATGCCTCAGTTGCCATTTTAAGCTCGTGTTTAGCGGGATTAGAAGGGTGATGGTCTAGGAAAAAAACTCGCTATACCCTTAATTGCTTTATTACATAGAATTTATAGCAACAACAGCTTATCCGCTTCACATAGTCAGCTATTACTTATAGTACAGCTTCAAACATTCAGCTACAACTTGACTTACTAACTGTCATGAAAAGAGGAAATACGTTTTAGTTTCCCGGAAACGACCTTACTTAAGCTGCTTACCAGTAGATCCTCCGTTTTTCGCCCTCTACAACTTCATTTTCAACTGTTTACTTTTCAACATACAATCTGGAATAGGAGGAAAAGGTTCTAGTATTGAGTCACAAATAATTCAATTATGCAATGAATGCATCAACGTGATGCTGCTTTACATCCGTATGTCAAAGACTTGGAAGTTTGAGTTAAAATTGCCTATTTTTCTAAATTTCATGAACTTCTTTCGAATGTGTGAGTTTTAACACGTATATGTCAACCGACAGTCACCCTAGGGTTATTGAAGACACCGGGAGGGGTAAATATGGCAGATATTAGAATATGAAAGTAGGGGTACTCAGCAGTGTCACTAGAGAAATAATGAAATAAAACGGCGAAAAAATCGAGAAAGAGCACATCCAAAACCCATTTCTCCCGCCCCCCTCTGCGTCACTAGCCGGGGCTGTAAACTGTAGAGGGACGGAGAGGCTAAATCAGCCGGCCATAAACGTTGTCCCGCCCTCGCCAGCAACTCGCGTGGCTGATGAACTGCAGTAAGACACGCCGTGTGTCGCGGATCAAAGGCATCCTTTTGACATCGCGTGTTGCATCGTCCTAGCGCACACAAACCTCACGCGTCCAGGAGACACCCAATGGTGGATTATGCCCCCCAGACGCCCTCACCGGAGACACCCCGACGGCCGCCACAACGGCCGACAGGGCGGACCCTCCCTGTGGACCAAAGGGGATTACCGACCTATTCCCTACACCACCCGTAACGCCGGTTTGAGGGCTGTCAACCCTGAACGTCACTTCACTGGCAACCTGCCCCCAGCACTAAACATGACAAGACACAACTTGCATATAAATATAACACATGAACTACATATAAATTACACAACAAGAAATATAGCACACACTTATCACGTAATACAACAATACAATATATCATACCTGGCTTTCCAAGGTCGCTCCGCTAGGGTGACTCCCGGCAGCCGGCTAACGTATTACGTATTAGAACCCCATCCGGCTGTTATCACGTAGCCATATGGCCGACGGTGTCTGGCATGGGGATCCGACCAAGGCTGCTCCCGGTCGGGGAGCAGCGAAGACACCGGCCAACTCATGGCCAGCGCTCCACTACCCGAGAGCCAAGGGTGCACCGCACCCCCAGTCCTCGGGCAGCATCATGGCGTTGCCCGGTGAAAACCGAGTGGCAGCTGGCAGTCGGCCCTTATAAACCGGCTTCGACCACAGAGCGGAGCCACCGCATGCCGCATGACGCGACAAGCGGCGCCGCAGCGCGGATAGGCCGGGAGCGCGGTGCCCCCGAGGCCATCGTCGCGGCGATCCGCGGCACCGGGATCGTGATAGGACCCCAGGCCGCTTTTTCACTACGAGTATGGCTACACATAACCTCTCTTGGATTGGAAGGCTAGTATTCAGAGAACATGCGTTCCCAGTTCTCACTTTTTCCTTCTCCCTCCAGATGCCTTAAATTTTTATCTGTATCTAAAAGGCTCGACGGCAAACCACTTGAGTTCGTGTGACCCTATGATCTCTGAAAATTCCTCTGATGAAAATTCCTCTCATTTCTCTTTAAAGAAACCGGAATGGGTCCGAAGAACGAGGAAGATCAAAGGAATCATCATTTTGTAAAGAACACTCAAAGTTAGAAGCGATAATCGGTGGAAAACTCAGATTCAAAGACGAGACGCTGTGATGTGTATTCGCAGCACATCGTATCACTACAAACTGCGCACACTGACTTTCCAAGTTGTCCGTTGTAGAGATGCATTAGTTGTCTCGTAGAGTGTATTACAATCATCAGTGATGATGTGAAATAGTAAAACAACACACAGCGTCGAACAAGTAAAACAATTAAAGGCAGCACTAGGGAAAAGTCGGACGAAAAGTAAAGGAAGTAGTGAATGTGAAAGGCGAGATGCCTAGTAACAGGACAGTGGAGAAGCAACGGATGGAATTGGCCAGAAACCCAAGAAATAGGACTCCCTTTCCACTGTTGGTTCTCGACGCAGACGACCTGTCCGTCAAGAAGCGGCGGGTAGTCTGATCTAGTTTTCCATTGGCATCTTGCCAAGTAAGCATAAGGGAATGCTTGGAAGTACGGCAGCATCTATTTTTTGGAGCGAGCTTCAAGCTAAAACTGCGAAAGCGCGCCGCAAAAGCTTCGATCCTGCCGCATCTTCTTGGCCGCTCCCATTCCAGTCAATCGGGAATTACGTCATCCGGAGGCGGGATCGACTCATCAAGAGGCGGAACAGATGGGCGGCTGCGGCGTTTTGCGGCGTTTCTACACCTCGGAAGGGCGCTTCTTCACCGGAATTTCGCCAGAGATATGTAGCCTTCTTAGGCCCAGGACTACCATGTGGGTGACTTCTTGTAGGGATTTCTCCATTACCGCATTACCTCTAATGCTGTTTTTAAACGAAGTAAAAGCGAAAAGGTAAGAAAAAAGAGATTACAATCAAAACTTAACGAATTCACCTTCGACGTCTCGGCAAGGTGTCGTGTGTGCATTGCGGCTGCTGCAAGCCACCGTAATCTCATTCAGTAAGCCTCCCGATGTCTTTAAAAAGATGGCGCAAAAATGTTAAAGTGGGTTTGTCTCACTAAACAACTCGAAGGCCTCCTTTAGTGTCTTGGCGTGCCGTCATTCAGAAATCAGCTGACCCCACTTTCAGGCAAGATGCTAACATTTCTTACCTCACACCATAATATACGTTACTACCTGCAAGTTTCGCTTGTGGCGCCTCCACGTGTCTAAGGGATGTCCGCAAAGAATGAATTTCAGCTGTCATCTTTTCAAACCTCACTTTTTAAACTGTGCGCATTCAGAAAGTAGGGAAAGTTTGCAATATCTTTGTCGTTTCTTTCCTTTCACATTTAATTTCAGTACAAAAATTAGGCCCCAACTTTTGGAAAAATATTTCGCTTATCATAAAAAATCGTGAAAAAGTTCATTATCTATTTATTAATAATCAGCTGAAATATATCTAACATTTGGAGCTGCGAAATTTCAAAAAGTAATTTTCCAAATCGATAGAAAAATAGGATAAAATATAGATCTGAAGTTAGCTTACAAATTCTCCGGTTTCTTGGGGTCCAACGCGAACGAAAAGAACGACCTTTCGTTCGAGTTGGAGCCCAAGAATCCGAATAAACTGTCGAATAGCACAAGGTGCCCTCTTCCTATACATTATCCATACAGGCTCCTGAAAACTTCCATAACAGCTTGGGGAATGTCGCAAAAATTGTCCTACAGCCTAATTTTTTTTTCGAAAAAAAATAAAGGTTTAGGAAAACCTGCAATTATCACAAAAAGTAGCCATAAACTGCACACAGTTGTGGATGAGAGAGTCGTCACAAGGTATAATTAATCAATTAATAAGTAATAATTGTCATGACTAGGTTTTAATACACTCTAACTGCAAACATGTTCATCTCTGGATCAAGAAAAACCTAAAATGTCAGTATGGCTGCTTTAAGGAGATCTGTCGGACCTCTTTCTACACTTTAAACATGCGTCTTAGGCCATAGGGAGTTTCCACAACATCTTTGTCGTTTTCCTTTTTTCACACTTTATTTTAGCACCAAAAAATAGACCTTAACTTTAGAAAAAATATTAGAAATAACAATGACAATTGCAGACAAGTCTTATTGCATTGCACGGTTGTTGTCCTTTGTCATATTCTTGCCTCTGTACAGCCAATTTCATTTGCAGGTTTTCATGGCATGAGCTATTAACATCTAAATATAGCGAAATTTACTCGATATTTACACTTCCCTGTCCGAGGGGTCGAAGAGGGGCGCAGCTGCAGCAAATATAGCAAGGATTGTTGTGACGACAAAGCGCTGTGAGCGCTAAATAGTCTCGTTATTTCCGCCATTTTCTTCGCGCATGTGTTCGCACTGATGAGCCGGCCAGCCTTGACGCGAGAATGGGGGGGGGAGGGGGGCGGACGTTCACGTGGGTTTTTCTCGCCGCTTCTGATATGTCAAATTTGTTCCATGCTTCTTGTATCGGCCACAAACAACCCATGGCATATCGTTTATACTCTTCTCGGTCCAGTAATCTCTATGTTTTACAGTGGTGACTGTTTTAGACTGAATTATCGCTATTGCAATCCACTTTATGAGACACAATTAGAACGTTTTTGACAGGTGCGAGCGCAAACGATTAACAGTTGAAGTGTCACATTCGCACTTCATCAATTAGTGTATCATCATTTTCGCAGCATCCCAGATTCATTGCACGCTATCGACGAGATTGTCCGGGTTAGGGGATTTCCAAAAAAAAAAGGGTCCTATGATAGAATATCCTGAAACTACCTCTCTGTCGGTCCAAATTGTCCCAGTGTATCTCTTTGCTCTCTTTGTCGTATTTTCTGCTCTCACGTCCCTTTTACAGGTCTATCCAATCCACTTTAATGCTCTTTTTTATTGCCTATGTGGACGAGCAAATTGATCCGAATTGCTTACTGACCGAATGAATTACTCCCCCTTCTATTATAACGTACACTGTCGTCCAAATGAAGCTGAAAGGGCTGTGAACAGGCCTTCCGGACTAGGTTTTCGGACCAGCGAGCCGGTATCAGAGCTACTGCTAACTCTTTTGATTCGATACTACTAATGTACAAGTAGACGGGGCATCGTATGCGGCCGTCTTCCAGGCTGGCACGACCTTCTTTCCCCAGGTTAGAAAACTTAGCCAGAAGAAAAGCTACCCATACATCATATAAAGCCTTTTTCAAACTTCTGTGGGATTGAATCGAATGAGTCATCGGAAAATAAGCTGTCAAATGCCGTGTCCAGCATATTGGTCTCGTCCTCATGTCCTAGCTGGAAAGTTTGCCAACACAATTTCGTCCCTGCCGTGCAATCGTACTTCGAGCGACACAGCTCCAACAACTCCTTCTTATCCCTTTTTCTTTCTTTCTTATCCTTCCCCCTCTTTTTTATTCTTTTCTATTTCCATTCAAAAAAAAAAGGACCCGAGCCCATTTCCCACCATTGGTTTTTAAAAGGGGCGGGCTTGTATAAAAACGCCGAAAGCGGTTGGAATAGACGCCTTTTCCAAGGCTCGGAGGCGCTCTTTTCATTTGGTATCTTGCCACATATGTCAACGACTTTCGAGATAAATCTGAAACCCTTGAAATCTTGCTGTTGAGAGTCAATTTGAAGACACGTTCACGATCATTTGGCTATTCTGGCTCCATCCGTTAGCAGATAGCCCTTTCTGCAAGTGAAATGAGTATATCTTCACCGGGGTGTCAGGAGAAGTAGTGGCTGGCGCGCACAGAACCCGTAAATTATGGCGCCCATCGCTCCAAAATGACTAAAAACGAATTTTCCAAAAAAATCAATAACTCTTGTTTACTTCGAGGCATGTCTGAGAGGTTCAGGAATATGGTAGAACACTCTCTAAGCTTTCTAGTAAAATTAATATTGACCACTAGGTTCCGTGGAGAGAGCTACAGTGCCCGTAGTCAATACCCACCCAACACGCGGTGTCTTCTACTATGAGTGGTCTTGGGACATCAAAGCGACGGAAGCTTGCGACTCCATCAACGCTGCATTGGGCAAGGGATGTGTGAGCTACGAAACCGTGCGCATCTGGTTCATCAGCTTCAGCAACGGCGAGATTGACATGGAAGACAAACCAGGCACGGGACGCCCACACGCATTCGACGACGAAACGCTGCTCTCCGCCGTTCGCGCCGATCCTGAAACCACCATGCGCGAGCTGGCGGAGAGGAATGGACAAGCACCCATAACCGTAAATCGTCGCCTCCACGAGCCCGGTTATCGGAGCGTGCTGTCGCGATGGACCTCATGCCCTGACGAATGCTCACGAAAGTGCCCGTGTGGGTATCTGTCAATCGCTGCTGCTCCGCTCGCATCGCAACGACTTTCTCGTCTATGTGGCTACGGGCGATGAAAGCTGGGACATGTACAATACCAACGTACCCCGCGCTTTTTGGCTGCTACGTGACGCCGTGCCGCCAACGCAAACCATGTCCGACCTTCATCCGAAGAAGATTCTACTCTGCTGCTTCTGGACGCGGAAGGAATGCTTTTCCAAGAAGTGCTGGCACAAAGCGAGACAGTATCCACTTCTATATACACCCACCAGCTCCAGCAGATCGCCGTCGCTATTCGAGAAAAGCGCCTGAGAAGGTCCGCGGTCACCCTCCTTCATGACAACGCCCACCCATACGTCGCGAATTGTACCCAGGGCAAGCTGCAAGAGCCCGGCTGGAATGTGCTTCCCCACCCGCCATACTCTCCAGACATTGCCTCTTCTCACCCATCCTCTTGAATCCTTCCTGGCCAAGAGAAAATTGGCTGATTATGACATGCTTGCAAAGGCGATCGCTGTCTTTTTCGACCCTCAGAACCCAGAGTTCGGGAGGAGGGAATCAACGATTTCCCTATGAGGGGGCAGAGTGTTGTCGATAACAATGGTGAATCGCCTGATTGTTGTTTAATGGAAGAAAAAATAATAAAAAGTGATGATCGAAAAAACGCTACAAGACTTTTGGGACAACCTAGTATTAGGTTTATGCAGAATAAATGGCCGAAACGTAATTGGCCATAACTTCGCTCAGACACAACTTTATTTGTCGAAATAAGAACCATTCGAATCTACACAACCTCGCCAACGATCTGGTAAGAAAAATATACCATCACGATCAAATTCTGGATTGCGAGAATCAATAAAGTCAAGAATGGCATTTTTACCGTGCATAATTTTTCTGCCGCAGGTTTGCATCGGGAACCCGGAAAAAGTGGTAATCCGTCAGGGATAGGTCTGGGGAATAAGGGGGGTGAGGGAGAGGCTCGATGCCTAACTGCATCATTTTTTTACTGCGTGCGCAAAACAACGCAAAACCCCACAGTTCGCAAGTCACCCGGCAGAAACTGATCGAGACTCTCCCTCACCCCCCCCCCTTATTCCTCAGACCTATCTCTGACGAATTACCACTTTTTTCCGGTTCTCGATGCAAACCTGGGTCAGAAGGAGTTCGCCGAAACGATGCATGTTGAAAATGCCATCGTTGACTTCATTAATTTTCGCAATCCTGAATTTGATCGTGATGGCATATTTTCTTTACCAGATCGTTGGCAAGGTTGTGTAAATTCGAATGGTTTTTACTTCGACAAATAAAGTTGTGTCTGAGCGAAGTTATGGCGTTTTGAAAAAAGTAGTCCGTTTTGGCCATTTATTCTGCATAGACCTAATACATTAATGTATTATCTTGTTAATAAAAATAAAATCAATAATCTTGTTAAATATTATCTCGTGTATCTGTATTTCTATATTTCTATCTATATGAATAGCTGCACTTCCTTTACCCTTGGTTTAACATAAATTGGAACAACAAGTCTTTTCCAATCCAATATCGAGCTCCTGGTATAAACGTATAACAATATCCTGCATGATTTTGCCGTGAAGCGATCATTTCTACTCTTTTAAATTGAATTTATTACTGTGCGCCCGTGTGAGGTGAACATGCCCTGTCCTTTTTCGTTGGAGCAATTACGGGAAATTTACTGTGGTGATGAAATATCGTCTGCACGTAATGTTTTTGCCCTAATTTAAAGACGCCATTCAGAAAGTTGCGACGGAAAAGTGCGTGCAAGCCCTTCGCCGTGAATCACTAACGAGATCTTCACGGGTCACTGAGTACGATTTAATGGAATCGGGGCTGGATAGTTCTTTTTCATTCTGTACAATTTCATGCTTCTTCCTAGCTCCTTCAAAGTAAACACCTCCTACAATTCTCACCATTTCCTTTTTGATGAACCTTTTCTATCATCTATTGGGTCATTCCATAAGTAGTGTCGTTTTTTTCAAGCGAAAATTTTTGCCATAAAAACTCAAGTTTTTGCAGCATATCATATATCATTCGGAAGAGAACTTTCTGCTCTACAAAATGACATTTTCAGTTTGTGAGTATGTTAGAATGGCGCCGACATTTAGGCTGGCGAAGAGGTAGCTCCAGCAGACAAAAATTGGCCAAACCGGCAATCAATTAAAACACTATATTTTACTTGAGAAAAACCAACCAATCATGTGTGACGTATTTAGCCCCGACCTCTCCTGCAAGTCCCACCAGTCCGTTGCTTAAAAAGTCACGTCTCTCTTTTTCCACATTTAGTTTTTCCGCCACAACTCGGTGATTTTAGACAATTTCTTCTAACAAAAGCAAGGAAATTTTCTCAACCAATCAGTTGAAAGAGTGGTGAAATGTTAAGTACAGGTGGAGGGTGGGAACAGGGAAATACCACTGACCGGAAATCCAAGCTTTCTCATGGAAAAAAGAAATTGTGAAAAATGTCAACTGGACCTCGATCACACGGTATTAAAATTCAATCTGAATCGCACCTTCAGAACAAACTAGAAAGATGTTTTCGATACAGTAGGAAAAGTTCTCCGAAGTAGTTCATAGAACAACTTCAAGCAAGAAGTTTGAAAGAAAAAAATCGATTTTGAATAAGTGTGGGTGCTTTCGAAAAAAAGATTTTAGAAAAAGAACGACACGACTTCTAGATCAACCAAATACTGAAAATTGCAGAAGAGGTCAGGACCAAGTATGCGACACATGACTGGTTGATTTTCCTCAAGTGAAATATAGTGTTCCAGTTGATTGCCGGTTTGGCCAATTTTTGTTGGCTGGACCTACCTCTTTCCCAGCTTAAACTTCGACCCCAATCTAACATACTCAGAAACCAAATATGTCATCTTGTAGAGCAGAAAAACCTCCTTCAAATAATATATGGCATGCTGCAAAAACTTGTGATTTCATAGGAAAAAGTTATGCTTGAAAAAAAACGACATTACTTATGGAATGACCCAATATTTCTCTAATAGATCAGCTCGTGGAACTTTGGCCACTGATCTTTCACCTTGGAAATCTAGCGACCATTGATGAAATATTCATCAACATTTTGGAGCGGAATCAGAGGTCAACAGCTGGCCTTTGATAAAGTTAAAGAAATTGTTGTTGTTGTTGTTTACGTCGTGAACTACAGCCCTCTCAGTAATATCAGGTTGCAGAATAATTTCTGCGACATTTCCTATTTTTTCTGGAAGTCTCCAGGATCTTTTGTGGGTATATTCCATAGAGTGGGTACCCGCTATAATTTAGCAATTTATTTTGACTGTTCCAATCTTTACGTCTTCCATAAAACCCCGATTTTCGATTTTTCGAGAATGCCTTCAATGGCTCCTTCTTCACGAGTGTCGCCTGTACTCCAACGCGAGCGATGAGCCCATGGAAATCGTGATTACGGCAAGCTGATTTAAATATATTTTTGATTTGATTCTTCACCCTCTGAGAAACCACCTTCCTAAATTTTTTCCAGTTTTCATATATGAATACGAGTATGAATCTATGTTTTCGGTCACGTGGGCGGGGATTCGAGGAAGTGGAGGGGACCGCGAGTGCTCCAGGATCAAAATGGCGGCGGTCACATGATCAATGACGCAAGTGTGGGAAACAAATCTATGTCGGGGGGAATACTTCGGGTTGCTCTCCTTCCCTTCAACAACTGTTGAAAATTGGTTTGGCGGAATATGAAATGGATTGTAGAGCTTTTGAATTCTCCATATCTGCGACAGAACAAGAGAAATCTTATGGTGAATCCTGAGTTCTGCTCAAATACGTACTGTATGCAATTTAATGATTTTGAGAGGTGATAATTGTAATCTCTGTGATCATCGTTTATGTGTGGTAATGTACTAACATATATCCCTCGCGAGAATTTCTTTCGAATCGTGTTGTAGGTCGAGTGCCTAAATCCTGATCATCCTGGGAGATCAGACTTAACGACAGTGACAGTGAACTCCCTATTGAGAACTCCTGAAGTGGGTCACGCAGATGAAAGCACGGGTCAAAGAAGACCAGACTTGGCGAAATTTCCGGTGGAAAGGAGTGTCTCAGAACCTTGTGAGAGCCGGTTTCTTTAACGCCGCCAGCTGTTCTATTCCAGCCCGCCCCTTTTGACAATAAACGGCGGCTGGGGTTTTTTTCTCGAGTCTTTGACCGTTTCATTGCATTTTTTATTCACTGCCGTACTATTGAGCACGTCTACCTTTACGTTTGATAATCTTTCCATATACGACCCGAATTGCCCCTATCACTACCTTTGAGAATATACTATAGAACTTTTCCGCTCTTTATCAACCTTATGGCAAAAACAGAAATTTCACTTCAGTTTTTTCTTATCCCTCTTTTGAACTTCAATCTCTGATTGATGCTTATGCTTCATCTACCCACATGTACAATTTTGTAGTAGTGGCCACAAATCATAAAAGTTTGTAGCACATATAATTCCTTTTCAAGAGGCAAAATCGATTTCTGATGCGTTTATTAACGTATACACTAAACGATGAATCCCGATCCAAAAAACTCCGCTCTGGAATAGATTGCGAATCCAACATTTGTGTTTTTGCATTGGAGCTCACTGTGTTTATCTAGCGAGGCCGCACGCGCGTCAGGATCGCAGCTCATGAACTTTCAGATACCGTTCAAGGCCATTATTACTCAATGCTTTTTTTTTCCTTATCTCGGCTACTCCACAGTATGGATTCCATTCCCTACAGCTTCTAAAAACGTTTTTTCTCACATCCGGGTGATGGGGACAGAGGGTTTGATGTGTGGCTCATCACTACTCGTCCACCCACAAATCCCTTCAAGGTAGTTGACAGCCCATGCACTTTGTACCGTATAAAAAGTAATGCAAATCTGAATTCAGATCGGCAAAATGATGCTAAAAAGTGATGTTAGTTGTTGGTAAGGCTCCACACGTGATTGAGGATAACTTCCTATTGTGGAAGTCGTGAATTTACGTTTTCGCGTTCGAAAGCGTTTGAATGTGTTTGTTTTCAGCATGTGGGAGGTGTTAACCGGTGTATTAATTATCAAATATACCCCACCTGTAAAAAGGGAGGAACAACCAATTAGGAGTGGAAAGTGCCAAGTCGTTTGAACGCTCGACGTGCCATTGATTTTAAAGCGATACCAGGCAGTAATAGGGGTAATGTGGGTGGGGGTCGATTGATGGCATTTTCGCTTCGCGGTGGCACTCGCGGCGCGTCAGCACGACTTGCTGCGTTCGGTTGG
Organism: Trichostrongylus colubriformis; assembly: GCA_963978905.1. NCBI lineage: Eukaryota > Metazoa > Nematoda > Chromadorea > Rhabditida > Trichostrongylidae > Trichostrongylus > Trichostrongylus colubriformis. The sequence goes on along the minus strand of OZ022259.1, from coordinate 12,814,306 downwards.
GATTTCGCTCAGTATGCAGTGGGCTGGCATCGTAAGGGACTTCCGCAGATTGCAGGTTGGAAGCTTCGGAAGTTCTTATATGTTGTGGTTGTTGCTGTTTAACGGATAAAGCTACGAACAACTCGCACTCGCCACGGGCGACCGCGCGAAAACTCGACCAATAGACCCCTACCGATTAATGTGGTTATTGAGAAATCACTTAAAAAAATCTCATCGACACTCATTAAGAAGCTTATTTGTGGCGAAATTCCTGCCGCGGTGGGTGTGGTCAAGGATCCGCGGCAGAATTGGAGATATATCGCCACGCTCTCGTAAACAGGCATGTCGTAGGCTCTTTTGGAACAGCTGTTAATCGTTTTCAATGTTTTCGATTTCTGGTAGTTACTCGTAGGGCTGTGAAGATTTTCTCATCTCTATCTTCTCGCTGCCTTCGCTCGTTCACGATTAACAATGGAATGTCTGTTGAATTGTTGCATAGTTTCTACTCTGTTTATGCGCATTGATTACATAGCGTCATGCCTATGAAAAACTCGTCCGGACTACTCGTGTCTTGACGGAAGGTGGTCCGCGTCGAGAATCAACAATGGAAAGAGGTCCTATCGTACGGGTTTTTTGTCATTTTTTCCATATTTTCTTTTTAGTTATGTTGGTGAATAGCTTGACTTTCATGTTCACCACTTCATTTGCATTTCGTCCGAATGTCCCCTATCACTTCCATTGACTCCACCATCTACATTCCTGATGCCGTGTTTAAGTCTGTTAGCTTGATAGCTGCTTATCGTCCTGTGAATCTTTCACTTTTTATCGAATCATGGAAACTTTTTGCCAAACCATATAAGCACATTCACCAATTCACTTCTTCTATTCGACGGTGCGACTTTACCGCTCTTCCCTCCGTTGGCTTCTTCCTTGAAGTGGTTTGCAACATGTGAAGCCGAAAAGAGATTACTCTAGGGCAGCCCGATTAACCGCAAGTAAGCCATGCAAAGCATGCACATTACTCACCCCTACGGCAGTAAATCACTGCTAAGACTCAGCCTAGGGCTGAATTTCTACCGATAAGTACTTCTTGCACTAATCCGATGCTGTCCTCTGTCATCCACATCATCTAGAATTCGTAACGCAAAGTGCACAGGGGAAACGATTAACGAGACCGATTCTACTAATAGCAGAATCTGGTCATTTCATCAAAGCCTCCGGGGCTCCTATAATATGTGAGGCTCTTGAATGCCTACTGAATATGAGTGAAGTTCTAGATGTTTGCTTTCATCGCCATAGAATCGCCCACGCCCTCCTTTGCGATAAAATCAGCCGTCTTCAAATTGCACTGCACGCACATCTGCTCGAAAAAAAAAACTGTGCGCTTTCCTTTCAAGACTAGTTCTGCTTTGAAATATAAAAAAATGCAGGAGGAGTCAACACATGACTTACAGGTTTCATCCTACATACATCAAAGAATGTCATTGACTCTTTCTTGCATTAAACTCAAAGAAACCGGAAGAATTCGGGAGAAAGTGCAAGATGGGAAGAAATGATCGTTTTGAAATAAACATTGGAGGTTAGAAGCGATAATCGATAAACCCGAATTCAAAAAAGCGAGGGTTGTGGTCTAAATTCTCATCCTCCGCGCACCTCCTCAAACTGCGACATCCCTTTCCGAGTTGCTTGCTAGCGGAGATGTCATTTGTTGTCTCGTATGGCGTATTTCATTCATTGATGATGACGTGAATTGAGTGGAAAAACAACTGCAGCAATCAAGTGAAACAGTGAATGGGGTAATGTAGGAAAAGACGCGTTCGTGAAGAAAAAAATTCCATTCAATTCATTTTTAGCAATGTTGGGTGTGCAATGTCTGCAACATAGCTAACTGCAAGCGTTACGGTAGGTCTTACCTAGGCCAAAACTGCCACCTCACGGTGTCTTTTTGAGGACTTGTCATCGGGGGTTGACATGACCATCTCGTCTTAAAGTTAGCAGAAGGGGTGAATTTGGCATTGTGGACTATTTGTATAATTGTAGAATATGAAAGAGGATTGCTCTCCGGAAGGGTCGTATTCGGTCTCTTTGGAGGAGAAGGGCGTACTGGAGCGCCCTGGGACTGCCCTGTTGACCCCTGGGAGTGTCCTGTTTGCAGTGTTACAGTAGAAAAAGAACGAAATGAAGCGACGGAAAACACGAGAAATAGTAACGCAAATCCCAGCCTCATCGCTTCTTCCCTTTCACGCCTGTTTGCTTATTCAACCGGCTGCAAACATTGTCCCGCCCTCGCAGCTACTCTCCCAGCGGGTGCGTGGCAACGCGACTCAAAGTCACTGCTAGATTGTGATAAGACTCCCGTTGGGGGTCTATTTTTTGGGGTTTTGGCCAATTCCATCCGTTGTTTCTTCACTATCCTGTTACTGGGCATCTCGACTTTCACATTCACTACTTATTTTACTTTTCGTCCGACTTTCACCTAATGCTGCCCTCAAAGAAAATCTTTGCGACCCCACGTGCACTGGAAAAAAGGGCGGGAATAGAGCGAAGACAAAGTGACTAAACTAGTTGATCCCTTGCTTGTATTTTTCACTTCTAACGCTTTCCTTTTCTCCTGCTCACGACATTACAACCCACCTCATTTCCTGCTATCCTACCTCCGAACAAATGCAGTGTCCTAGGACATTTACTCCTCTCCTTCCGAAGGGCCAGGTAAGATTTCTGTCATTTCTTCCACATCTGATATTCCCCTGATAACGTCGTTTTTTCTCTCAAAACAATCTTTCTGTCGCATCCATCACTTCATTAGTGAAGATTAGATGGTTAAACTACAGGAATTAACTCTATTGTGACGTAACATAACCGCTTTTGCTTCGACCTTCTCGAAATTGCTAAAATGTCAGCTCGTCTTAGGGGTATTTGACATGACCGTTCACTTCCAATCATCGTTTAGTCATTTCGCTCGCTTTCTCCTCCACTGACGGGTTTCCTTTCATTTCATTTCGTTCTTGACCGGATACCGTGAGGAATGTCAACATACCGTAGCATGTGCTGAATTTCGAGACTGCACCATTCGAAAATACCGTCATTTCAAGCGCTCTTAGCTAAAATATGTTGAAAAATTTACACAGGAAGCGATTTAGGTTTATTTATTTGTTTATCCGGCAATACTCGCCGCTTCTATTAGGTTGTCCCAAAAGTCTTGTAGTATTTTTCCAAAAAAATCAGTAACCCTTGTTCACTTCGAGGCAGGTCCAGGCGGTTCACGAAGATGGTAGAACGTTCCCTAAGCTTCCTAGGAAAATATATATTGTCCCACCACATCCCGTGGAGAGAGCTACAATGCCCGTTGTCGATAGCCACCCAACTCGCGGTGTCATCTATTATGAGCGGTCTTGCGGCACCAAAACGACGGAAGCTTGCCACTCCATCAGCGCTGCATTGGGCAAGGGTTGTGTGAGCTACGTGACCGTGCGCTGCTGGTTCATCAGCTTCAGCAACGACGAGATTGACATGAAAGACAAACCACGCTTGGGACTGTGCTGGTTTTGGGACGCGGAAGGAATGCTTCTCCGCGAGATGCTGGTACAAGGCGAGACAGTCACCGCTACCGTATGCACCCACCAGCTCCAGCAGCTCGCCGTCGCTGTTCGAGAAAGTGCCGGAAAAGGTCCACGGTCACCCTTCTTCATGACGACGCCCGCTCCCATTTTGCTCCCATTTCGCGAAAAGTACCCAGGCCAAGTTATAGGAGCTCGGCTGGGATGTGCTGCCCCACCCACCATACTCTCCAGACATTGCCCCTTCTGGCTACCACCTTACCCATCCTCTCGAATCCTTCCTGGCCAAGAGAAAATTCGTTGATTATGACTTGCTTGCGAAGGCGATCGCTGACTTCTTCGACTCTCAGAACCTAGAGTTCTGGGAGAAGGGAATCGACGATTTTCCTGTAAAGTGGCAGAGGGTGCCGATCACAATGGTCAATACGTTGTTGTCTAATTGCTATTTGTTGGACGAAAAAAAGTAAGTGATGATCGAAAAAAAATCCTACAAAACTTTTGGGACAACCTAATATAACTATCTCACTTTCTCTCTTCTTTTTTGCTTCTTTCTTCACCAACCGAGTCTTTCATCCCCTAAAATGGTTATTTATTCTGAAACATCCGTCGTTCCAACGACTGGCTCTCTTTTTCATGGATCTTGCTTTCTCTGGCTGAGTTCTGCAAACTTATAAGTTCTTCTGACCCGTGACTTGCTACCGTAGTCACCTGTGAAAACAAAAACCGACACTACATGCGTTTGCACAGGTCTTCCGCGGTCTCTGATTGTCAGAATATGAAATTAAAATTCTGAGTGGCAGTCAAATGCATGGCGCATATCAAAAAGTCGATCATTTACTGCTTGATTATCTGATTTTTCATGAAACTGCGAACAAAAGGAATGTGCCTGAACATATTGATAACAGAGGTTGTGAACCATTCTTCAACGGCCGTAGTTTTGAGATAGCGAGTTGCCATGAAAGCGAAAATGAGTGAAAGAGTGATAAGTGTTTATATGTAGTAATAAGAAACCCAATGAATCCACACTCGACATCCTGGCAAGGCGTTGTGTGTGCAAAGTAACTAGCGGAGGGTCACCGTCACCTATACCTTAGCCAAAATCGTTCCCTCCCTGTGTCTTTGAGCAGCAGAGGAATATTTGCGGTACTTTTTTTTCAAAATTTTTTGAAAGTTTCTAAAGGCTCTTGTTTTGGGAACTGAAAAACGGGCACTAGGAAATAAAATGGCACTCGGAATAGACTTCGGTTGCTCTCCGCATGACTACAGTAGCGCTCAAAAGTCTTCGGCGAAATGGTCTTTCACTTGGGGTTTTTCACTTGTAACTTTTTTGCAACTGCACCGATCTAAGAGAAATTTTAGTATGTTGTACTTGGAGACACTGCATACTTAATATACTATTTTGGCGCTCAACGGTGTAAGTTACATGGTTAAATGCAATTTTTTGTTTTTGGAGTGCCATCGCTATGCCGTCCCACTGTGCCGCTGCCATCGAAAGTCGTGGTCTTTCTACAATATATGAATGTTCTATGAGGCTTGCTCGTTTTGTTTTTGTGAAGAAAGCCGTTCCCCTTAAACAAGCCTTTTACTTTTTTTTGGGTGGTCTTGTAGTAAATTCTTGTAAAAAACCATGAAAAGTGTCACAGTGGCACTCAAGTAGAAGGAAATGTTGGCAATAGGTTCAGGCATCACATATTAAAATTTTGTCAAATTTCGTCAAGTAGAAAAAAAGTTATGACAAAGGAGTTTTGGCCGAAGACTTTTGAGCGCTACTGTACATCCTGGGCTCCAAGGCAAAGAAGGGAGCGAGGAGTGGCAGCGACAACACGGTAGCGATTTCAAATTTTATTTTGTTTAGCTTTTCTTTTGATCTGAAAATCGGGTTCTTGACTTTCATATATTGAAGCATTCATTATAATATTACTAGATATCAATATAAGCCAATAAATAAGTGATAATGGATTTAAGTATAGTTAAAGGAAATGATTATGAAGAAACTATTTTTCAATTATCGGGATGTGATTCTAGTATGAAGGGTAAATGTGTAAAAGAAAGAAATTACAAAAATGCTGCAAAACATTTTCTACAACCTAAATGACATATACTATGCGGAGAAAAAAAACATCTGCAACCTAAGTATCCCTGGAACTGAATGTGACATTCCTCTTCTTTACACATCGTCTGCGCACAGCTCGTTGGAAAACTAATAGCTATTCAGGATGTACTTTCAGCACAATCCCGCGGTCCGATTTCAAGCAACAACAAATTTTCTCTTTAATATGCAATGGCTACTTTTTGCCCCAATCACCTTGGCTAAATGAATCGTCCGCTGGAATTAAGGTCCTTCCGTTACCTATATATTTATGTTGTGCTTGCTTACTAAGGACCGCATGCAAAGTTTCACGCAAGGAAAACAAGCAACCGGCTGAGATAGAGCTTCTCAAAGTGACGTTCAATGTCATGGAGCGTCCGAAGGGGCGCGGCCACGAGGGCTGTATAAGTTACGTCAAAATTACGCGTTGCGGGCCGCGGCTAGTGCGAGTTGTTTTCTCCGTGTGCCGTTGCCTACACTCGCTCTAAATTTTACGCCCGGGTTAATTATTTACTGTATACGATTGTTATCGTGCTGTTGTCACTGTTCCTTCTGCTTGTTATGTTATTGTCTTTTGTAAATAAGGGTCTGTTCCTACTTTATTCAAAGTATTCATGTCCTTTCTATTGCTTCAATTGTTCGGAGTGCTATGTGTTCAAAATACATAGTTCTGTATATTCTAGGTGCTATCGCAGTGATGGGAACACTCCACTATGGACTAGCCTTACGTAAGCCAAAATGGGAGAAGGAACTCTCCCTCTTTCCATCAAGGCATTGCCAAAAATGTACGCGTATTCGAGTAGCATCTCTTCAAAAAACTTCTATAGTGCCAGTCCGTTGCGTCATGAGCGGAATAGGTTGGTACTGTGGTAGTCGTTCAAACCGGCTGCGGAAACTCGCGCTGATGACGCCGCGAATGCGACTCCGCAAAGCGAAATTTCGACGTGACGATATACTCTCGGCCACGAAGACTTCAGGAGCGGTGACTGCTGTGACCTGGTCAGCAGCGCAGAGCGAGAAGTAAATCAACATTGGGCGGGAAAATTTGAACGCGCTCTGCCCGCCGACGGCTCTTCAAATATTGTGTTGGAACGTGTGGCGGGAATTCAAACGAGTTGCTCTTCTTCCGGTTGTTCGATTTCTGCATTGGAACTAAAGAAATTTCTCGCTTTTTCCCATGTTTCTATTTACATGCTCTCTATTTATCTAGTACAGTGATTTCAAGAAAAATTGGAACCATTGAAGTGACGATTCCTTTATGATTTGAGATCACAGCTTTCATAACATTCCCTTCCCTTGACAGCCATCCAGGAGGAGATGGTTATTCCTTAGAAATCAACTCTAATGCACTTTTCTATGTCAGCAAAAACGGCTTCTAGGAATCGAAAAATTGTCGACAAGGCAACATCACGCAAGGATCCTGCTTGGCTTCCTCTCACTGGGCTGCTCTTCCGCGTTTCTAGTCAATCTGAAGAAGTCCGGTGGTGTGCCTCCGACAGATATCATATGTAGATTCCGTTGCGTCAGCTCATCAAAAGCGTTTGTGCTCTTATCAGCGCCATAAATGGCTTTTGGTCGCCCTCTGTTAAGCTGCAATTACGCTCCGCGTTGCTCCATCCTCGCTACAGGCTTTACCTTCATCTTATATTTCTATATGCTTTGAGAGGATGCAATGTTCCGTAACTGTGACATCTAATTGCGTCATCTTTTCTAGGAAAAAAGCATTTCCAGTTGATCCTTAGAAAAAGCACGAAAAATGCATGAAAAGGAGTTTAGTCACAGCTCCGGTAACCACATTGAGTTTCACCCGATTCTCTACCCCTTTAATCAGCTTCAGTGGTTGTGCATTCAGTCAACAATTTTGAATTGCATTTGCGAGTTTGTGAATTTGCCTCTAACCTGTGCAGTCGAAGGTGATGTCTGACGAGGTGGGGCCTCCGAAGAGGCGCGGCCACGAAAGCTCTAGGAGCAAAGAGGCAGCAGCGGTGACGTGGTCAGCGACGCAGAGTGAGAAGCAAATCAACACTGGGCGCGATAATTTGTATGCGCTCTGTCCGCCGACGGCTGTTCAAATGATGCTCGGCGGAAATTCAAACAAGTTGCTCTTCTTCCAGTTTTTCGATTTTTGCTGTGGACCAAAGGAACTTTTTCGGTTATTTCCGTGTTTCTGTTTATTTACTGTATCCAGTGAAATGATAAAAGCGAGCTCGACTTCGAAAGCTCCCCAAGTCCGTGAATCTTGACGCTCTCATATCTTTCCCGAGCATCGGAGTAAAGGGTTTGGTTGAGCTTATTTACTTTGAGATAAGCTGGATATTTCCATAAAATACTTCACGCCTCTGAGTGTCTATAGGGCTTCAGCCGTCCTTTGAAAGGTTCTGTTTCCAGGAGCTCATCTTGAGCATCGGCCAGAATGACCCACACCTTTTTGTTCAAAGAGCACAGGCTTATAACATAGTAGCTCATAGCAGCTCGTGGGGCTCCACGAAGGCAATGCTGGTGTCCGGGGAGATCAGTTGGTATGGGCGGGATTAGTTCTAAGGGTCGTGCTAATAGTAGCGACGTCTATTGCCACTGCCCTACCTCGCCAGCCCTCCTATCTTCTATGGCCTCAGCAACCTACCCTCGAGCGATGGGTGTTTTTCTTTGGTAATTAATGCACCGGCGGAGGTGGTGTAGTGATAGGTGGCGCGCACGCCACTCTCATGGTGCGGGGATCAAATCTCGCATCAACGCCCGCCCAGGCCAACCAAGCCTTCCATCCCTACGGGGTCGGGGAATTGGTACCAGACTTGTCTGGGAGGATAAAAGCACTGACTTGTACATCGGCTGGCCACCGCAAGTCATTGTATAGGCCACATCACATTCACCAGGCACCACGATTCTGAATGGAACTAGAATGTGCGGCGCATCCTAAAAAGGGATTGATTAACGCCAAAAACTTTACCCTTTTTTTATAATTAGAGCACCACAATTAATCAGCTACTTGTTTTTAATGAAACTAAGTACTTTGTAAAAATGTTGGCCGAGCTTTTGTTTGCTGCACCTCTTGCGTACTCATTCACTTCACTATTTTTTTTCTCATGGTCGGCTAGGCTTGTGTTAATGGAGAATGTCCATTTTCATAATTATTTTTTTGCCTTTCCACCGCTTGTTGTGTTCCGTCGGTTCTCATAGGTGCCGGCCTTTCATTCATCCATAACGGGTCTGCAGCTTTATAGTCAGTCATATAATTCCACTTAAAGGAACCCATGTCTATTTATATGCAGTATTCGTCTTTTTTGGACTACTTCCATCCTATTCTATTTTATTTTATTCGATATTAGTCAAAGGAAAGAGTAAGCAGTTCACTGCGCTTCACAGATCCAGCGCCATTTTTTTTTTCGCTTTCGGCCAGGGTTAATCATTGGTAACGGAATCCTCAGAGACGATCGTGTTTTAGTTCGCATAGGGAGGAGATATGGAAAGTCGTGTTTCTCGAAATTTTCCGCAATGCTTGACCCTTTTTCCGAATATTTATCTTTTATCGCTTTGAGTTTTCTATATTATTCTTCTCTCCTAGAGTCTTTCATATCTTATTTAGTACAAGTAATCATGTTCAGAACACATTCTATTACGATCGCTTATCACTCCCTATCGCTTGTTAACGGGAGTACCGAGCAGATCGAGTGGTCCCGCAAGTATCTGAATTGGATCCATCCTTCTAACTGTTAACACAATAATTTAAAATATATAAATTGAAATTCAGTAATGATATAACACTGTGTGAGAAAAACAAACTGCATTTTAAATGTTCTCTCAAAGTCGGCTCAGTGAGCTTGCAGTTCACTTACAGTCCATTTCCGAGAAACAGATAGGGCGTGGCCTTCGGATTTGGATGAATGTGTGTCGAACTCTCTCACACCGCCACACACTCTCACTCTCGTCACGTACTCTCACTCTCGCCATTCACCCAAGGCCGTAAGCCACGCCCTATCTGTTTTTTCGAAATCGATTGTGTGTCTATTAATTTCTGTTTTTTTTTTTTGCTGAAGAACTACCCAATTCTTGAGCTCTCCATATCTTTTAGATTTCCTTGTCAACTAAAAGAAAATTTGTCCATCGATATTCATTTTTTGACTAAAACTTCCTTTTTCAATTTTTGGTCAGTTTTTTTTTCTGAGAGGTGTTGTGTTTACATGAACTGATAGAATCGACTGTAATGTGGCCATTGAGCAAGAAGTTGGCGTGATGACTTTTTTTCGAAATTCACCTGACAGCTCAAAAAAAAAGAGAAAAAGGGAAAATGCACCTGCATCCACTCTGCCTTGCCTATACGGTACAGAGGGTTTTATAGATCTACAACGACTTTTCTCTGGCCCCCCCCCCCCAAAATAAAACTCACCGAGGTCGGGAAGATGGCCGTTGTCAAAGGCAAAAATGATGAAGACCATGCGTTGACATGAAGTGGTGAAGATGATCAGAATAGTAGAGGTTAATGAGATGCGCTCGTCTCATGCGAGCATCCGCGCTGGTTTTTCACACCCACAAGGCAATCAAAGCGGGTTCCTTACCAGCTCACTTGCAGTTTTTTCCCCCTTTGCGCAATGCAGCAAAACAACGAGAACGGTGAGATTTGCAAGGAAATCGTGAACACTACCACATAAAATTATGGGAATAGTGAGGGTCCCAGATAATTCTTTCTGCTAAAATTGCTGACATTGTAGAGGTCAGAAGGGGGATTCGTACTGAAGCGACTATTCTCCTCGACACCGTGCTTCCTGCTCCTCACAACGAGTATACTTCCACAGAGTCTTGACCCTAGCCAAGGTTTCTATCGCACTTCAGTTTAGTGTCTGGTGCTGTGAGATTAGAATACCGGCAATGAACTGCCGTCATTAGCTCACAGTCTCCAAGCGTGTAGGAATGCACGGCGCATCCTTGAAGAATTAACCGTTTTCGTCAAAAACGTTGTTGCTACTATTTTTAGGGCTTCCCTTTCAGTACCACTCAACGTCTCCATGGATTGGGTGGGTGAGTCCGAAATGCTAGGCTTTTTTTACGCTTGATCGGGTAGGTAAAAGGTCAGCAACTTTCAAACCAATTTTTAGTTGTTGCTACTATTTTCTAGTGACATTGAAACGGTAAAACGAGTATATGAGTGTGTGGATAAGGATAGGATAAAGTTTTTGGCGTTAATCAATCCTTTTCCGGGACGCGCCGCACATTCTAGTTCCATTCAGAATCGTGATGGCTATGAATGTGATGAGGCTTATACAATGGCTTACGGTGGCCAGCCGATGTACAAGTCAGTGCTTTCATCCTCCCAGACGAGTCTGCCAATTTGCCGACCCGTAGGGATAGAGGGCTTGGTTGGCCTGGGCGGGCGTTTATGCGCGGTTTGATCCCCGCACCATGAGAGTGATGAGTGCGTCACCTGTCACTGCACCACCTTCGCCCTGAGTGTGTGGATAAGTCGAATGAATCCACCCCTAGCAGCGATCTGCAAGAATTCCCGCTTATCGACTCAAAATCTCAGCTGCATATAAGAATATATTACACTTGTTACGCGTACCTGGTAGAATCTGCTCAACGTGTTCGACAACGACCGGGCAAAGGTTTCAGCCGCTGGCTGTGCCAGTCACGCCGTACTAGTTTTTGTAGATATGCGTAAAACATACCAGCTGTAATCTTCCATTTCAGTAGAGGCGTGGAATTGGCTCAAAATTGCCACCCAGGGATTTCTTCAAGGAAGGCCGACACTGCCTCAGTGACGGCGCTTATTGATGACATTTTTAATACTTTCAGCAAATTCGCTCCCTCCAAAAAATATAGAGCCTTGTCCAGCAAAGATCACTCGTTGACTTAGTTTTAGAAGTACAGATTGGTCCTGTTTTCTAAAAACTATGAATCTTTTTTCCAGCTTAATTAAATCAGTTTTTTTGTGTTATTATCGTCTTTATTTTCCTGTGCAACTACGCCAATGATGCATTCGAAGAACTATGTAACTGATGTGGAGTTCAAAAAGAATATTAACCATAAATTTGCAATGTTTTATTATTCCTGAAAGATCGAGTTATCGGAATCATGTTACTTGTTGAGTGTTAGCATGATAGCTGTGCATGGCTTTCCGATGGGAAAGTGGAATCGGAGCGCTCTTTCAAATGAAATCGTGCGTGGAATTCAATAATTCGAAGGCTTTTCAAAACTAAACTACAGCGAGAAGTACTTGCTTCATAGCACTAAACTTCATTGAATAACTTGAAAAGAAACACATAGAGAACTCTGAAAATTCTTCATTGTGATGCAAAAATCTGAAATCTTCCGTAGTAGCAACTCGTTTGAATTCCCGCCGAACCCTCGTTCAACTGTTGTCGGCGGGAAGCGGCACAGTACAGAGTTCGGCGCTCAATATTGATCTCCTTCCTACGGTGCGGCACCGATCACATGACGGCACCGGATTTGCTTCCAGAGATCTAGCGCCGCCATCCAAGTTGCTAGATCCCCGCCCACGTGACCGAAGAGTTGGAGATTCCACGGGGATTTATCTCTGCTGTATTTTGGCTTTTCGCACGAAACTTGCTGGTGGTAAAATAAAACGGTTTGAAAATATAACACAACTATGTGCGATGGAGGAGTGAATAACTCAGTATTTCGTAGTCAATTCCTTTGATGGAAGCACAGCTTGTTGGATACTGAGCAGCAACATACCTTTGCATGATTGACATGTCGATAGCGACATGTTCGTTTGAAGCTTGCGTTGCCCCTCAGAATTCATGTGAGGGTGTGGGGTGTGTACCCTTATGTCAGTATTTCGCACGACGACGAGCGCCGTGCACGCAGTTTGTGCGAGCTGTGCGCATCGCGGTAGTTGAGTCTTACAATTAGCACGATTAGACTTTAATGCTAGGGGCACTATGTGCAGTTGACTTGTAATTGCCTCGAGACCCAACAACATGGCCCCTTTAGCTCGTCCGCATTCTTCGCTTGCGACATGCAGCGGTAATCCTGACATAGGGGTACACGCCCGAGCATGGGCGTTGTTTAACACTGAACACCCTCCTACCTCTTAAGCACAGCACTTGACTTTGGAGCGAAAATTCTTAGAAAAACTGTAAATGAAATTATATTATTCGCGCTATGCATAGATATGATATTCACTTTTTTGCATTATATAAGTGTTATATAATTTTGATTTTTGTTGCTATATTGTAGTATATTTTTGGGCGGAGGTGGTGTAGTGACAGGTGGTGCACTCACCACTCTCATGGTGCGGGGATCAAATCCCGCACCAACGCCCGCCCAGGCCAACCAAGCCTTCCATCCCTCCGGGGTCGGCAAATTGGTACCAGACTCGTCTGGGAGGATAAAAGCACTGACTTGTACATCGGCTGGCCACCGCAAGTCATTGTATAGCCCACGTCACATTCACCAGCCACCAGATTCTGAATGGAACTAGAATGTGCAGCGCATCCCAGAGAGGGATTGATAAGCGCCAAAAACTTTATCCTTTTATCCTTTATTGTAGTATAACTGTTATACATCAACAGTGCTAACAATAGGAGAACGCTGATAGCCTTCGCTTCATTCCGCGGTGAATTGTTGTCCAACTGAGCCATACAAAGGAATTGTGCACGAAAAAGTTAGTCCCATCTCCGATTCCGACCGCGACGGATGACTGTGCGAAAGCCGACCGAATGGGCGATTTTCTGTTCCCACTCTGCGCTCCTGAAATTCTTTTGTGAAACTTTGCATACCGCAATTAGCCAGCAAATACAACATAAGTATATGGATAACGAAAAAATCCATTTGTCCGTGCACGATTCTTTTACAACTCGCAGGTTTGTGGATGACTGGGAAGAACGTCACCTCGTTTTAGGCGGTGTTATCATCAAAACAGACTGGATAAGCCACACAGTACTTCAAACGCCTGTGCGGTTGGGCTTTTTATCACTGTCCATTATTTGGCAGCATCTGAACAGAATGAGCGATCTGCTTCACATTCGTTTTGCTTGACAAATGAGTTCCAGCTGACCAACCCTCTCACCACTCCAAGGCCTTGTAAACAAAATCTAAGGTCCACTTCTGCTTTCAATTTCCATATTTGTAATTTGTGTTGGATCATTCAGTGATTCATAACTTATGCAAAGGCTTTTTGAGAGTTTAGGGCTGTCTGCACGCTATTTGCCCACGCGCATTTATCAGATATTCCTCAAATAGTAAGGCTGAATGTCTGAAGGCAGGGGTATGGGTAGCTCAGGTTTAATGAAGGATTGAATGAGAAGATTGCTGAATATGAAAGTCGAGGTGCTGAGTAGCACAAAAGTGAAGAAAACAACCGACAGCCTGGAAAAGGCATTTTTATAAAGCCTGGTGATGCTGTTTTCTACTAAAATCATTCTCACACATCGTCTATCTGAACCCATAGCTTTCATCTGGATGAGTCACTTCAGAAGCTCTCGCCACTCACATTACCTTTACCATTTTCTTCATACTGTTGTGATTATCCATGTAGAATGCAGTATCAAAAGACGCGCTCCTTTATTCGGAACGCTGAGCAATTCAGCGGTCGATACATGGGCGACTGATATCAAAAAATAAACAAAATATGTTCACCTAGTGGCACTGAGCATCAGACGCTTTTACTATAGCAATAGAATAGTAGTACCACCGCTTGCCTTTTGAGAATATTATCAAACATTATCACCTTGGATCACCAACTATGAATGTCCTCCTTCTACTCCTCAAAACACCTATGAGTGTCAGAGTTCTAGGATAAACCCAAAAGGCGGAACGAATTCGATGACATTCGTCTTTTGGAGTTTTAATTATTTATTTATTTATCATGCGCTCAAGGCCCACCATCGATTAGCCGATCATATAAAGTAGGCTTTATTTAAGAGAGAAAGTCAAAGAGGCTTCTTATCAGCACACACCAACAGACACACTTGACCGATTATATAAGGTAGTCCTTATAAAACAGAGAGAAAAGGAGCTCTCATCAGAACTCATCAGCTGCTAACACTTTCAGTCCACCACCTCCAGGGTTCCCTTACCACCCCCTACATCTCTTGTAAAACTCAGGTTCCCATATTTGCTGCGGCGCGAGATATGGATTTCCGATCATACAGACACACACGCAAAGATACACACTAGGCACACTTCGCCGATTATATAAAGTAGGTTTTTGGGCATCACATGGCATTTCGACTCTCGCACCTCGCTTTGCACCGTAGATGCAAACGGTCCGCACCATGGGCGAAATTTTTGTTCCCACCATTCGAGGTCCTACCACTCCTACCATTTCACCCTTCTATTACCTTAGATGGATTCTTAAAGGAATCGTCTAGGAAAAATGAGTTTTTATGTTACCTAATATATTTATGTCCTTTGCCTAATGTGGGCTGCATGCAAAATTTCATGCGGAAAATGTGAATCCGGCTAAGGTACAGCACCACAAAGTTTCGGCCGGTTGGGCGGGGCCATCGAGCAAGTGCCCACTTCGTCGTCCGCCGCGGTCGGAGACCCATTGTAAGAACAGAAAGTTACGCAAATAGTCCTATTTTTCGTTCCCAGCCGCGACGGACGACGGACAGGGCTTTAACTCGGAGCCCTCTCACTCTCACCCGGCCGAGAATTCGAGGAGTTGTATCTCAGCTGAATTCTATCTTTTCACATAAAATTTTGCATGCGGCCCTTATTAGACAAATACAACATAAATATATGGGCAGCAAAAAAGCACAGATTTTCGTGGACGATACCGTCGACGGGCTTGAGACCAACCTTGTAACTGAATCTTTAGGTGCCAGTTAAGCAATAAGATGCTCATCTCTTAGCTGCCAATCCCATATCGCTTCGCGTGACCAGATGGAGTTTAGTTGGAAGCTCTCCGGAAGCGCTAATGAGGTGGAGTGGCGTTGGCAGATTGGCAACTCGGCCGCTTCAAGTGAGCACGATCAACGGCTCTATTACGAATCCTTTGCCAAGTTTACTTATTGGGTGGGGGGATAGTAGTGAGACAACATATTGCATTAGTAACATGGTCCCCAAATATCATTTTTAATTAGTGTACGAATTATATTTCGCTCGCCTATTGGAAGAAAACTTCCTTATTTTTTAGAACTCATCCATCCCGAAAATTATGAGATGAATAATGTGAATGAATGGTAAGTATGAATTTAAGATTTTATTACGATAGTGTAATTCAATTTATAATACATTTCTGGTGCTTGTTATCAATATTCATATTATTTTGATGAATATTCAAAATATTTTCTTTCATTCTTTAGTGATATAGTTAATTTAATGTGTAATTCATTTCAATTTCTTGTTATCAGTATTCATATTATTTTTAAAAAATATTCAAGGATATTTTCTCCTATCCTCTAATGATGATGGAAATGAAATTCTAAAATTTCGAATACCTCGAGATCGCTACAATTGCTTGAAATTTTGTTTCTCTGAGTCTTCTCTTACTAGCTAACATGAAGCAGCTCAATTATATCTTCTATGGTCATTTTATTGATCAGAAGCCGATCGATTAACGATGATTTCCGGTAGGGTGATCGTCGATCGGCTTTTGTTCAATAATCGATAGGCAATATTGACATAGCGCTTCACCCGCCATCTCATCACCACAGTCCTCGTTTTCCTGTTCGCTTAGTCACCATGGCCTACGACTTGACGCCATCGAAAAACATTTTTGTAAAGCTGTTTTCAGTACTTTCCTCATTATATTATCACGTAGACTGCGATGTGTAAAGGGTTAGACATGCCCCTTCAAGCTTTTTTCGTTGAGCCCCCCCCCCCCCCCCACTCTTTATTCCGCATTTTACAGCACACTGTGAGAGAAATTGAGACATTTTTATCAGTGAAGCTCCTTTTCAGCGTTGAGACGCTTTCTAGCTAGGCACTGCCATCCCTTGAAATGCCATGGAAATCAGCTCGTTTTTCTGAACATTTCATCCCATCATTCCGATTTCTCATTCTTTTTTTGAATTTCTTCTGAGAAACACTCGAATTTCATGCTCTCCTATGCAACCGGAATCCTTCAATTACCGAAGGGTGTATGTCGTTAGGACAGAAAAATCGCGATGCGGCGTCGCGCCCCGACGTTCGCGCACGTGTCACCTGTTTCTAATTGGAGCAACCTGCTTCAACTTGTTATTAGTGTGTATCTGTATTATCTTATCCTTTTATATTCTTTTTTGTATCCTAGCATTTTTATAGGTGCTGATGTGGTTTTTGAGTGAGATTGACGTCCGGCGTTATTCTTGCCTGAGCCTTTAGCCTGAGCCTTAAATCAGGGGAAAACTCTTTCCTGCCTGAAATAAACCCTATTTGAAAATATACGTTTGAGTCTACAAGTATGGTTGTAAAACGATTTCGAGTGAGACATGACAGCACGACAGTTGGGGGACTTTCCCTAACTACACATATTAGCACCTTTTTATATATTAGGTTGATTCATAATAAATCGGACAAATGGTAGTGATGATTTCTAGAGATCATAACTCAGTAACGAATTAACGAAAATGGACGCGCGAGGTACCGTTGGAATGAGTATGAAAAGCTCTTCAAAGTACCGCAAAATAATCACTCCAAAGTAAATTCATTCCGCCACAATGCCGCACGATTTCAAGCGGTCCAGAGACCACATCCGCAACGTCATACTATTTATATCGCTATCTGGCCAGGAACCCGCGGATATCGGCAGACGTCTGATAGAAGTTCACAAGGAGCATGCCCCCGGCAGAAGTACACTGTAGTTGTAGCATTCGAAGTTTGCGTCAGGCGACTATTCCATCGAAGACGAAAACCGCGGTTGGTGGAGCGTACACGGCGTAGAGTACTGGGAGCTGCTCGATGAAGGTACCACAGTATCCGCCGACGTCTACGTTCGTCAATTACGAGAATTGAAGGCCAATGTTCAAAGTTCGCTACGGCGGCGGTCACATGTCTACTTCCAGCACGACAACGTGTCTACTTCCACAGACCGCACTTCGCAAGATCGACCAAGGCCGAGCTGCTGTCGTACAGTTGGACCGTACTTCTATACCCACCGTACTCCCCAGACCTGGCCCCTTCAGATTTCCACCTTTTCTCCCACAGCCAACGCCACCTGGACGGCCAAGACTTCAAAACTCGCGACGAGGTCAAGGCGGCACTCGGCAACTTCTTCGAGTTCCAGCTTCCGGCCTTCTGGAGCAAGGGCATCCATGATCTGCCTATACCGTGGCAGAAGGTCATCGATAAAGATGGAGTATATTTCAAGTGAATCCCTGTTGTCGTAAAAAAGTTGTACGACAATGATTAAAATTGGTCAATTTGTCCGATTTATTATGAATCAACCTAATATTTTGAATGGTAGTTTAGTGAATTGTACCACTCCAATCTTGGACAAGAGAGTACTTTTTTCCACTCTGCGTACCTCAGTTCTTTTTGAGTTTCCTTCTAGTATTAATCAAAGTGTGTGAGCTCGATTATGCAATAAAATGTTTTGCAAAATGCAATGCACTTCAGCATTAGGCTTACTTCGACATTTGCCTTTTCGGCGCTACTGGAGTTGGGGGGGGGGCCACTCGACAAAAGCATAAGTTGCCCCCAATTTCTGTTTATAGGCACTCTCAAGGTTATTTTATGCCTAGATACAGCTAACTAACTGAAAAAACAATCAAACTATTCCTCCATCAGAATATAACGAGAAATTCACTTCAACTAGACTAAACAACCACTTACGCATATTCGCCTAAGCCTAGGGAAAGGGAATCTCCTTCCCCAAGGCTTAGGCTAACATAGGATGGAAAAAAAGCACGAATTTGCTTCATTAGAATCGTTTCTATGCAGTATTCGAAGCCGATTCGGCTAGCGCTATGGCTTCTCTGCGCTCTATACCTGCGTTAGAGACGCAGAGCACAGTGCGCTGGCCCCCCCCCCAACTCCAGTAGCACCGCCTTTTCTTCCCTTGTTTACACGTTTACTTTCACCTTATTTCCTTTTTCTCTTATGGTCGCTGTTGGAAAAACTGTTTATTTGACAAAAGAAACTAAGCACAACGAAAAACCCCATTTTGTAGGAGCACTGTAGCTCTGGCGCAAATGTGCTGCCCCAGTCGGAATTGGACAACACGTGCGTGATCGTCGCACGCGGCTGCGCGATTTTTCTCTCAAAGGAACCGGAAGGGATCCGAAACAAGAGAAAAATACAAAGAAATGAGCATTTTGTAACGAACGCAGAGGGTTAGAAGCGATAATCGGTGAAAAAACCCGAATTCAAAAGTGCATCGCTACGGTGTGTATTCGTGCCTCATTCGCACCATCGCACTGACTTTCCGAGTTGCCCGCTGTAGAAGACGGGCCACGGTCCAACATTAGTTGTAGCACCTGACTCCCAGCGCAGTGGAGTGTCCATTCCCAACTACATTAGCATTCATGTAAGTACATCTAGAAACAGTGTAAGAAAGGATAAAGGAAAAAGTAAAAGGAAAAAGCAAATTTATAAAAGAAACATCTTCTCTTGGCACCATGCCACGGCGTCAAATTGGGGAGTTTGTGCAATGGCGGCCACTTGAACTCGTCCACACTACGTCTGTTCTACCGTAGGCCAAAATTACCTCCTTCTGGTGTCTTTACCGCCATACACCCAATTACCGAAATCAATTGCGTCTGATAACTGGCAGTGGATTAGTATGGGTGGTTGGCAAGCTGATAGTGACGATAGGATGTTTGCAAGTGTTACCCAAAGGCAGTAAAGGAATAATTGAAAATAATTTTTTGAGCGCCATCGAGGAAAAGTGAAAGGAGTGATCAGCTAATGAATGGGACTCTTCTGGGTGATCTATCCCCTCACTCATTGCATGGTTACAAACGATCTTTTTGAAGCATTCTAGTTGAAGTTCTTTCGGGAACCACGTGAATCTGCTGCGTGGCAGTCGTGTGCTGCACGCGAAAGGCTCACTAAGGACAAAAGCCAGGCCAAAATGATATCGCTAGCCAGCGATCAGCTTTGTTAAAGAGGTTGAGCATGCCCCTTGCCGCGCATTGCTCCACGCACGGTTTTTTAAGGAACTCTGGCATTAATTTGTTGCGGCCACATTTCCACTTCCTGAACGCCCTACTTAGCTTTCATGCTGCCGTTCGTGTAATCTCCGAGATCATCAGTGCAGATGTGGGCTCTCTGCCATCACTGCGCAGATATTTTGCTGAAGTTGTTGCTTCTGACTTTCAACCACTCCTCTTCTACTTACTGAAAACTCACGAGGGACAGGACATGAAATCCAAAGTTTTCACTGCCAACTTTTCATAAAATAATGTCAGAATATCTCTTTATACTCCTTTTTGTTGTATAAGTTGATAGATCAACTCCTGCATGTTTTTTTTCGGATAACAATGAATAAAAAATGGTTCATATTATAACCAGCGACGCAGTGATCTTTCAAGACCTTGTCTGATGAGGAGCAGTCGGTATTATGATAGATACATATATAGGGTAACCCATGAAGACTACCAAACGGTTTTTACAGTGCAACTTTTTTTTGGTTAGTCGTAACTTCGAGCGCTTTTGTATAATTTAACTTAAACGTTCACTTAACACAATCAATGGTACACATTTGATTTCACTCTTTTCGGTGCGATTGCTAAGCGAGTAACTGTATCCTTCGAGTAAGCTTTTGATGAGGGTCAGATAGTACTCTGTGGTATAATTCTTTACTTTGCAGTACTTCTGAAGCTTCCACGTTCTTCCATTATTCCTCTCTGCAGTGCCATGAATTGTGAACTGTTCGACCTCTGATATTTATTTGAAAAACTCCGGTTCAGCTCAGCAACAGATTAGCAATTTTGTTGGCTCATCAAGTGCTATCCGAACAATGGAGCTATGATAACTGGTGGTTTTATCGGCATTGTATTAGGCTCTGATATACCGGACCCTGATGAATCTTGAATAGTCCAAAAGAAGTAGGATGAGGGGTACGATTTGTTGCAA
Source organism: Trichostrongylus colubriformis (assembly GCA_963978905.1). Lineage (NCBI taxonomy): Eukaryota > Metazoa > Nematoda > Chromadorea > Rhabditida > Trichostrongylidae > Trichostrongylus > Trichostrongylus colubriformis. The sequence continues at coordinate 12,793,720 of OZ022259.1, read as the reverse complement.
GAATTATGGATCACCCTGTAGAGATTGAGACTTCACTTGTTCTTCTACTGCTTCGAAAAAAAAAACGTTTTCAAACACTCAACACTGTAATTTATCCTCACTACGCATACTCCCATGAGACTGATCAAGATCCATCATTGATTTTTCATCAACGCCGGGCTGAAATCCAGTCAGCAGCGGGAATTGTAACCAACTCGTTATCTGAGGAACTTGGTGATTTACCAGAAAATGAATAAATAGAGGTTTGAATACAGGATTCTCGAAAGCTCATACATGTTCAAAGATGCGTTGAGGGGATTCCTCGCAATATACGACCGACCCTTTCTCTTTAGGGGTCTGCCCAAGCGATCCCTATACTCTTCAATAACTGTCCAACTGTCGTCGGGCAGAGAGAGAGGTCTCTAACTGCTTTTTAATGTGTGTGTGTGTTGATGTGATGTGCAAACAGAGCACCCCTTTTGCATATATTGATGTGCATAGTAGACTGGAGAGATGGCGCATGAACAGTTAGACCCCCTCCCCAGCCTTATGAAATATAACCCTCATGAAGGCTTCCCAACCTTCAGCTCATATCATAATATGCATAGCTTGACATTTCGTTAGTACTCCTGCAGCCATATGCATCATACCAGTTTCTTTTATTCATTTGGGAACAGAAAGCAAACAGAAGCCGAGTCATCCTCATATCAAATGTCGCGACGGACGTGTAGGCGCTCCAATTATTCGTTGGTGCCATCGGGTGGGTTGGCCATTTTTCGCTTCACGAGGTCTCTGGCAGGGTAGGTCCGTGCAAAAGTTTTCGGGGCAGGATCACATGAGTTTGTATGTAATGTAACACGTATATTTAACAAAACTGCAACATTCCTGTCCTGTCGAAGCTTCTGAACCGCGAAATACAGCAACATATTTCAGAAACCTTTTGGGACCTTAACAGCCTTTTGAGTTTATTTTATTGAACTTTTAGAGTCTCCTACTGTTTTTTACACATCGGAAGCCAAAGTCTTTACAACAAATCAAATATGACCTCATGAGCTACATAGCAAAACCTACTGACGACGCTTTGCATTGAAAGCCGGATGACAATCTGGCCGCTCTACAAATCCCAAATAAGGTTCGACATCTTATGACTTTAGAGCGGAGGTGGTGTATTGACAGACAATGCACACTCACATTCTCATGGTGCCAAGATCATATTCCGATTCGCTGCCTGTGAAGGCCATCCAAGTCTTCAATACCTTGGGGGTAGGTGAGTTGGTAACAGACTCGTCTCGGAAGGTTAAAGCACCGACTTGTACGTCTTTTGGCCCCGCAAGTCAGTGTATAGGACAAAATGCATTCACCTACCACCACGATTCTGAACAGAACTAGAATCGCGGCGCATTCCAACGAGGGATCGATCAACACCAGAAATCTATTGTCCCACTAAACAGTACTTTTTTCAAATCGCGTTTACCTGCCACCACGATTCTGAATGAAACGTGGAAGCGCGCGGCATCCAAACTAGGGATTGATTAACGACAAAAACTTTATCCTTTCGTCCTCTATGGCTCAATGACTCAACCCAAAACGCGCCGTAAAATCTACAGCTGGTGGCACCATAGCGCCATAAGTTTAATAAAAATTTTGAGCATACGCAGTCTCGAGCTTTTATTTTCTTGAAATTTTTATCGAATTTTTATCATGTAATCCAAAGTCTCAAGATTATCTAATAATCAATACCAATACGAGGAATCAAAATGTATTCATGAGCTAAAGAAATAAAAAAGTGTCATAGAAGCATTTCGTGATATTTGAGGTTATCATGAAGGTTTTATAAGCGAAAGATTCTAATAACTTTGATCAGGATTGGCAGCTGCAATGCAGAACTGTTGACAACAACAAAATTTATTATTTTTGTTCTAATTAGGCTCAAGAGCTATCGTACTCACCCTGGTTAGTTTGTTGCCACTTCCTTATACAAGGCTCACATTAGCGTTTTTTCGTGTTTTCGAGAACGAGGTGGGAGCTGTGAAAGCGTACTTTCCAGCTGATTTAGAGCGAATTTCTCGAGCCTCTTGCGCTTCAGTGGATCGCGGATGTTTTACGAGTATTCGCTAACGTTCCCCACAGCAATTACCTCCATGCATCTGCCCATACATGCACCTATAGCGGCGCACATCAACGGTGTTGTGCTCTCTCACACAGCAATCTTCTTAATTGTTTTTGTACCGCTCAATAACCTGCCGTGTTTTCGTACGTAACTTGTCACTTGCATGCTCTGCAAAAATTGCTCGATCAGCTTCCTCCTCACACGATCGTTCCTCAATTCACTCACATATGTGAGCCTTTTTCCCTTCACTTTTTAAAGACACGAGGAGGTGGCAATTTCTGCCTATGGTAGGATCTACCGTAATGCTTGCAGTTCGTTTGGTTGCAGACATTGTAACGACACTTTGTTATGACGTCCAGTGTGAATTGAAATGATTTTTCCCACTATGAACACTTTTCTCTTACAATTTCGCTTATTCTCTCATTCATTGTTTCAATTTATTGCTGCTGCTTGTTCTTTCACTAATTTCACATCATCGTGAATGACTGAAATACACCCTACGAGACAACAAACGACATGTTCTACAGCGAGCAACTCGGAGAAGTGATGAAGAGGTGCGCAGAGATGCGAATACACATCACGATTTCGCGCTTTTGGGTCCGGGTTTCTCCAGTTATTATCGCTTTTCACTTTGGATATTCGTTTCAAAAAAGTCATTTTTCCCATATTCCCCTTCCCGGTTCCTTCTCGAATCATCCCGGTTCCTTCTGTTCGTTGCTCAAGGATCTTCACTAGGACAGCAAGACTTCTGAATTTGCCCAATTATTTTCTCGTGGGATTAAATGTCACTGGGAACATTTGCATACAGCAGCAGTATAATGGGATTATTCCAACAACCAATTCAAGTAGGGAAGGGTTTTCAAGGAACGATACTCTCAAGGGAGGGATAGGCAGTGGAGTGGACGGAGCGGTCGAGTTTGAGATTTTGACTGCCTCAGTGGTTTCCATAGCAGAACATATGAACTATAGTCGTCTTCTTCTAAACGCCCTCATTGTCGGCTATCGCCATCTGAACAGTTTCAGCATCACACTTATGAAAGGCGCTGAATGTATGACTACATATGTATTATGTATTAGGCTGTAGGAAAATTTTTGCAAAATCTTTTTTGCTTTCGATCTTCCCATTTCGGTCTTCTCAACCGAATAGAAATTTTTTGGAAAATAATTTTGTGTATTCACTATTTATTTATGCAGACATATCGAGATATATTTAATATTTGAAAACTTAAAAATTCAAAAGGCGAAAATTCAAAATGAGGATGAAATAAAATCATATTGCAGCACTGTCATATCCATGATAATCATGGCCTCGTCGTTCGCGTTTAAGCTCAGGCGACACTCGTGGAGAGAGAGCATTCAGCGTCCTTCTCGAATAATCGCCATTTTTACCGTAGGCCTTCACATCGGAGTAATCCAGACAAACTGCTCAATCGAATTGGGGACCCTCTCCATAAATCACATCCACAAAAAATTTTGGAACTTTCCAAAAATTTGCGTGGAAAATGTTGCAGGAATTATTCTTTAGCCTTATGGGAACGGTTTTGTCATCGGAAACTGATCTCGTTCAAAAATTCTGGATTTTATGCTAAGGTTAAGGTTAAGTTGTGTTAAAGAATTCTTAAAGACTGGAGAAAAGGGGGGGAGGGCGTCTTTTTAAAAATTCCTTCAGGAATCTTAGACTACCTCCCCTTTTCTGTTGATTTTTGGATTGGGTAGTGATATTTGAAAAAGGTCGCCAACCTATAACCATACAATATATCAGGTATTTTTGACGAACTTGTTCAGGGAGACACCTTGAGAGTTTGAGGGTTTTTCTCGACGCTGGGCTCGCAACCACTCTGTAAAAACGAATACCTGAATTCATCCTGTTCCCTCTTCTTTCTCTCCTCACTCACTTCAGCTAATTTTTTAAAGTCATTCAATTGCCTTTCCGAAATAAGAAACTTGAAAATGTCATTGCAGACTAGGAAGTCTAAAATTCCAAGCTGAAGCTGAATTTTGGGCTGGAAAAATTATTTTCTCAAAATTATTCTTTTAAATCAATTTTTTAATGGTTATCGTAATTTACAAATTGAAATCGGAGCTTTTGCTCTGCAAATCACTTTCCGAGTGTAATGTTAGTATAATTCTGGGCCCTCAGGGACTGAGGGATTCAGATGACGGCTCACTGAGACACATGTGACAATTTTGTCATGCTGCGTCAACGGAAGTGCATATAAAGCTCTCAAAGTTAGGGGCGAACTGGCAATTCGAAAAAACGGTTTCCTGCAACGCATAGTTTAAAGTTTTCAAAATTCAAATTACATAACTATTGTTTTCAAATTTTATGAATGTTACATGCTACTTCAGTATAAATGAGAAACAACTTTTTGATCCCTCTGATGTACAATCCCATGCCGATCCCTACCCGTATCTATTTCTTGCTAGATAATGTAGAATTATACTGGACAAGTAGAGCATCCCGCTTTGGTGATCATCGTGATGGGTTGCGCCACGCACTCTACTTCCATTCAGAATCATTTGTGGCCCGCCTAGAACAGTTTCGATCATGAACTAGTTTATGGGCTCCACTTGATGTGCGACCAGTATTTTCATTCCCACTCCCGATTGCGGTATCTGCCTACCAATCTCTCTATCTGCCTGCCATCCTACAAATGGAAGGCTCTTTTGGCATTGAGTGGACACTAATTCAAAATTTGATCCCCGGACTATACTAGTGGTAGCTGCGCCATCTGTCCCTAAAACACCTTTGATCCGAAGTAATATTATGCTAAATAGTTATGGTCTTGCTTTACCAACGAGGTTTCTCATTGGAACCTTTTCTTCATGTCAACATTTCACCACATCGCCTTCTTCACAGGCCACACCGCTGTAGGGAGCCTGAGCTCACAATCACGGCTAGTATGTTAGCTAGGGTAGAAATGTAAAATTCACCGTGCTCTTCAGGAATAATGGTCCCATTTAAAAACTCGCTAGTAAAGCAAAAACATGACCCACAAGTTGTGCCGAGGTTACAAAAAGGTGGAGTTTTTGAAATTATGCTTCGGGAGAAAATCGCTATTGGTGTTGAATGCTGGGGGCAACGGAGTGCTCCTAAGCATCGCTTACGCTTGCATGACCCACGAACACCTTAATTTTTCAGCGTGCGATCTATCCATTCGGAGCTCAGAAGTGGCAGCAAATTTCTTAGATACCGGCTGGTCTTTGCTAGTGTATAAATTAATTACAGCGGTAATTTAGACAATGGGCGAAGGTGGTGAGTGACACATTCACGGTGGAGTGATCAAATCATGCGTCAATGCTTGTCCATGGCAGCCTGGCCTGCGTGCCCGCCGGAGTAGGTGGGTTGGTACCAAGTTTGTTTGAGGGGCTAAAAACACTAAAAAACTTCATCTTAAAATTTAGAAAATCACTGCGAGGGCGGAGGCGCTCCTCATACTGAACACAGAACACCGTCGAGCGATTTGTTGCTCGTTCAGCGGCTTATAATCTGCTGTCATCTTTCAGTGGTTCGATTATTCCAGATTGATTTTCTTCAGGTTGTTTGTGTGGGATTTAGATGTTTGTTTTGGAATGGATGCATTTCACAGCGTGTTCGTGGTTGTTGCTCAGTCAAGTGGTCATCGTCTTGAGTGACGATCGTCTGCTCGCGCCAACAATCAACGTCCGTCTCACTGTTTGTCCAGTAGACATCGAATCCCCGAATTCATTCCTCCTCAACAACGTTTTCTGCTTCAGAAATACAACCTCGTTTTGTTGGTGCCGAGTATTCCATGCAGAATGCAGGCATTCACACCCTCCATGTGGCTTTCGATAATATGCCAAAGTTCCTTATGAATGTTTGCTTTTTTGATTTCTTTGTGCTTTATGAATGAATCCCATACATCTCATTCGATCAAACAGCATTACTTGCTGAAGCCTCTCCTGTCTTTTCTCCCACATATTCGTGGCGGGAGGTATGTATGCACCTTAGATACCGACTGGTCTTTGCGGGTGTATAAATTAATTACATTGATAATTTGATCTCCATTTGTCACCACATGGGCGTTGCCTGGCTTGGAAAGTGACTATAATATCATCATTTCCGATAATTTTTTCATGAACTCATGTCTGGTGACGGCGAGGTCTTGGGTGGCGTGAGCACTGGAAACAGTTCAGTGAGCTCATAGTTTTCATTCCATGAAGGTGCTTATGATTTTTCTCTGTATTTTCTCTCTAAAGAAAGTGGGAGAAATAATTTTGTCGTAGTGCGTCATCAAGAAAGAAATGAAACGAAAAAAACTAGTTTTCTTCGCATTTCTAACGCAAATTAGGATTACAAAAGATTTTACTTTACGTTTATCAGGATTCAATGAAAGTTTTTCTTCAGACGTTCCTGAATGTGAAAGATTCCAGAAATGCATGCAACATTGGTAGAAAAGCATCAGGTAATCGGCCTATAGCAGAAGGCGATAAAACTCGTTTTCGCGCTTTTCTCAGGGCATTCTTAGGCCGTCTGGGGCACTTTTGTCAGGTTCAGAACACGCAGAATTCCATTAATGTTTTCAGGGTTGGCTTTAGCGACGCAATATTTTTTCAATCCATCTATTAAAAAAGGACAACGGTGGGATGTTTCCATAACACCTGCGTTCTCCTATTTTTTTCGCTCGCTGATTTCGTCAGAGTAAAAAAAAACACGCGATGACGAAACAGCCCCATTCGCCTTGACTTGCCTTGACTCGGTCACCTCTCTCTTTCGCTTACTCATCGCCAATCCAACTAGCTCACACGAGTATTTCCACATCGATCTCTTCTTTTCCCATCCATGAAGTGGTTGTTGTGATATGAAGAGCTCCCACTCGTTCGTCGGCTTCTCCTGTTAACAATAGATGTTTTTATGCCGGAATCCTCTTCATTCATTGTTACACAGTGTGCTTTCGCTTGTTCATTTCTTCTTTCGACACATACGTAAGCAACAAAGATTTCCTTCAATGACTGCTTCAGCCAGAGCACTCTCAGGTATGACCCCCTCCTCTATGGCGACCAGGTACGATCCCCTTTTTTTGACCTCTAATATACCACTAACTGTTGCCAGAGCATAGTGGCAATGTGTTTTATTGTTGCATATTCTTTCCTGCGCCAAAAATATTTATTTTACATTTTGTCACACGGATTTGCGGTGAAATACCCTCCGCTTCTCATCTGCTTATTGAAAGTTTAGATTTGAGTGCTTATCGCTGACCTCTGAAGGTACGACCTCCACCCTCCTATCCGGTCAAATATGACCCCCCTGTCGATTAATCCTCGACTCTTAGTTTCGGTCCGATGGTACATTATTTTCATCCCAATCTGCCTTTTTTTTACAATTCCTTTGAGCCTCAATGGCTGTTTCCGAAGGTGTCGAAACACCAGTGGAGGAGAAGATGCGTAAAAAGCACGAGAAAGCGAGCTTATGACCACATTTACGAAATGAATCATGCGCTTTTGGTTTAAGTAAAGAAGAATGTGCGAAGTTATGGGCATTGCTCATAATATGAGTCAAAGGCACTAAGGAACGCATCCGCTCTAAACCGAGCAACCAAGGGTGTAGACACTTGCCGTCCTTTGGGAGGCAGGGCCAAGCATGGGCTGAAGGATACTCAGGGGAACATCACTACCTCGACGACGATTTCCTTTTCAATGATTTTTGGGTCGGTGATCTCCAAAAGAGGCAAGTTGCCAACTGATAATCATAGTTTGTACTATTTAGTGGCAATACTAATAAAAAATGCAATACTGTTTAGATAGCTGCTGATTATCGCCGCGGCCCGCGAGCGAAAGTTACTACTAGGATGCTTTAGCATGAAGTGCGGGTTGGAGTCCCGTCCGACATCGAAGCTTTTGCCCATAACTCAGTATCCTAGTAGTAACCATGATTATCTACGACGACCCCTGCTTGTAAGGTTCCAGAAAGACACCCTGAGACACCGACGAGAAGTACTCCCTTCTTGCAGCAGTAGCTCCCTGTGTAACTATCCAAATTGCACCGTTTTTGCATAACCACCGCGATCCATACGGGCTGCACCTGCACGAGTCCACTCCAACCCCCCCCCTCACATCCCACATTTTGCTCATTTTGCTTAACTGACCAAAAATGAAGCTCGAGTAGGTTCTTCGGAGTGGGATCGAGCAGGTGTGGCACCGTAATGTAGCACCACGGTAATGCAAAAACTGCCTGGATATTTACCCAAGAAATTGTGTACACCTAGGAAGATAGGCCGCTTATCTGGTTATCGTGAAGTATGCCTTTAATCCCGGTTACCTACTCGCCTCCCCTCCAAGTTATCATCATATTTGATGGGTTTTTTTTTGAATTGGGTCACATATCGTGTGTTATAGGGTCACCTACAATTATGAGGGGGATTGTTTCCTTTCAGGTAATTTTGGTTGTCGCCATCGAGGTAACTCAATTTTAGATCTCTGTGGCTACCATCCCGTCCGAGTCGGTCTTTATTTCTTCGTTTTTATAATTCAGAACGTGTATGCTATGTTATTGTTGGAACTCATCCACATCGAACCGTCCATGTAATGGGTGTTGTAGTAGTGGATGGGTTCTTAGCTGAACTGGTGTACATCTATGCTTACAATCTGAGCAACTAGTTGTCTCAGGTGGTTTATTCGTCGGTCATTCATAGTGCTTGAATGCGAACATCAAACAATACGGCTTCTCACGTTTATTTTTCATACTGATATCCACGATGCGTCTTGCCACTTGTTTTTGTTTACCTTCTGTTTTGATCGTCTTTCCCCCACTTAATTACATATGGCCGGCAGCTTTGCAGCGCTCCTGATTGCAATTTTCCATTCTCACCCTCTCTTGATTGAGTAGTTTTTCTAATATTCACCGAGTTTGCCAATTTTCTGATTTTTGGTCACCATATGTGGGTCATGCATGTATGTAAGCTGTGAAAAGCGCTTACAATCATAGCAGGAAGTCGGGTACGCGGCGCGTCTCGAGGGAATTCGTCAGCGTCACACATTTTGCCCTTTATGCGTTACTTCTAGCACTGCTTATGCTCTTCCAAGATCTTTTCTTTGCAATCGCTGCACTAGCTTTCAAAAGGTAAATGAGAAGAATCCATTGCATAGTCATATCTACGGCACAGGATTCATCTCAATCTCAGCAACAGCCTCACATCTTTCATAGTCGCTGTCCCAGGCTTTCCATTTCCTTTGCTTTAGCCAAGAAATTATTCGTGGAGGGTAATGCATCATGCTTTGAACTGTCCCGCTGAGAATGGGCCACGCATTCCACTCTCACAAATTATCGTAATGGCATTGCGATACGTTTTCAAACACCCAATTGTTTTTGAGGTGCAAGCAAACCGATACAAAAATGTACTTTCATTTCAGATTGCTCTAGTCTCTGAATGGTTAATATGGGGAGAGGGCATCGATCCGATATCTGAGCTCTGGCCAGCGCAAGTATATGTAGCAGCGCCCCTTGGCGCTACACTACATCTGCCTTTGCCATGTTTGCTTTTCTAGTGTTTAGGAGTAGTACTCGTGCAACGATGCTCATGTTCTCTTGTTTTTCTTAATAATTTTCTTGATATTCTGTGATAAACCCATTAATTCGATTACTTGTCGTGTATTGAAGCACCGAGTCCTTCTTTGACTGGCTCATATGGTGACCTTCTCTTGGTTTTTTTTCTTATTCCCACTATATACGAGAAATTCCAGGGCAATTATGCTGATATTATTACTACTGATTCTACCAGCAGTCTATGCAACTACGAAGAATAAAACAGTGAGTTATGAATTTTATTAATGGAGTCGTTTCAAATATTTTTAGTGCGGTCTTATCCACATTAATTGTTCGATTCTGTTATAAATTTACAACTATTTATGACGAGAGGTCGACCTTCCGCTATCACTGATGAACGCAGTGGGAGGATATCGTTACTGTACATGTGCGAAACAAAAACTTGGTCACTCCGTTACTATATCCGCTCGAATTCTGACAAGGAGACTCAATTATTAAATTTTATCAAGCAACGTTTTTGGCTAGAATCGGCTCGATTGGGACTCGAACTTGCACCTATATTTCCGGCGATCGTGCTTATGCATTGCTCTACCATAAGGTTTGAATTCACACTGGAACCGAGGGTGTTGCCCTACCTCGTTGTCAGAGCACCCTTGAAACAATATGCGTACCGCTGCGTAATAACGGAAATAAGCATCAAAAACAAAATATTCCATTTGAGCTTTTTTGATTAGTTGATTAATTTCTGGTTATTTTGATTAATTTCTTTCTGAGCCAAAATCCACTTGACAGATTCTAGTCGAATTATAACAGATAACCCAGAGTTTCATGTGTCAGAACGCTCTTCAAGCAATCAGTGCCACTTTATTTATATTAAATGTTGAACTTACGTAACTAATTTATATGTATGAAATGGTTACCTTATGTAACAGGGAACATCTCCCCGAATATTCTGTGCCATTTGAAATTTCCTCCGGTCTACAGGGCATATTTTTTCATATTTTTCATTATTCCTTTTTTTCATTTTTTTCATCACTTTCTATTTACTGCAGTATCCCCCGGGTTTTTCGTTTTCCTCTTTTTCTAGGCGCGCTCCAATATCATCCCCATCTTCGTGCAAGAACGCTTCTTATCATTTCCGCAGCAATTTTTTTAACGTTTTCCATATATGTCAAGTCACGTGAATGACGACGATCTACCATGAAAGTTAGTCGAATTATATAAAATTTGTGTTTTTTTGTTAAGTGATCATTTTACGGTTATAGCTTTTTAAAGTTTGATTTCGTCTTATATTCAATGTTCGTGCTTTTACTGTAAACTGTCAATTGTCAAACCACAGTAACTACAAAATCAAAATAAACAGAAGAAAAGTACCGGAGAGAAAGGATCTATAGGGGCTCATGTTAGTGACCAGATTAATAAAAAGTTAGTTAAAAATTATGGCGTTAGTTAATCCCTTCTGTGGGATGCGCCGCACATTCTAGTTCCATTCAGAATCGTGATGGCTGGTGTATGTGATGTGGCCTATACAGTGACTTGCGGTGGCCAGCCGATATACAAGTCAGTGCTTTTATCCTCCCAGACGAGTCTGGTACCAATTTACCGACCCCGGAGCAGGGTCAAGCCTCCGTTGAGGAATCCTCAACAGGGGGGTCGTATTTGGTCCGCTAGGAGGGGGGGGGTCGTAATTGTTGAGGTAGGCAGTGATCAGCAGAATTTCTCAGGCTTAGGGTCTAAAGTGTAAGGGGAGAAGTGATAAAACTGACTAATTGGGCTCGAACCCGAAAGTAGCCTAACTCAATTATCATGCATGGCGCGGTCCGCAACGAAACCGGTCAACGCCAATAGCCCTTTCGTTGATCCGCTGACACCGAAACGACGTACAGAGACACCTCCGAAATTCAATCATTAGCCTGGAAAGCGATATCTATCAACGGGTACCACCGTGAATAGACACTCAAAAAACAATGGGATCAAAAAGAAAAATTAGCTGATATGGAATTCTTTCATATCTTACTACGATCGCAAGTACGTAATCTAGTGTTGGCGGCCACTATGCGGACCGCAAAAACGTTTGTATTCATTGAGAATGTGGATGAAATCCTGATGCATGGCGCATCCCACAGAGAAGCTGACCGACGCTTCTCGCCTTCTCACTAGGCCTCCGAGAGCGAAGGATGCATACTGGAAAAATTTCAGTAACAATGAATCAATTTTTGGGAAGATTCGTGGGAAGATCTCGCAAATTCGACGAAAAAAGCTTCCCTCAACTGGCTTTTTTGAATTTTTCTTGCTTCGTTTTGAAGATATGGCATAGCTCAGGTAGTCATTTGAAAGCGACAACCTAGCAGACCCTGCTTCACCAAAACGAACTCATGCGTTTAAGTTTGAAGGAAGTTATGGCCATTTCCGTGAAACACTTCGAAATTTCCCTCAACTAACCCTCAACTGGCTTCCCTCAAAATAACTTTCTTCGTTTTAGAGGTATGGCATAGCTCAGGTAGTCATTCGAAAGCGAAAACCTCGCAGACTCTGCTTCACCAAAACGAACTCATATGGTTGAGTTTCAAGAAAGTTATGGTCATTTGAAGTGGAACACTCCGAATTTCCCCTCAACTAACCCTCAACTGGAAACCCATATCGAGAACTAAGCAACCATTAGGGAAAGCATGCGGCCAATAAATAGGTCTAGGGAAGTTATTAGGAAAACAGTTCACAGCTGTTTGCTAGATGGGCTCTAGGTAAAGTTTGAAGTATTTTATGTTGGAATTTAGTATGGGAAGAAAACGCGCTCCATCGTGATCGCCGCGTCGCAGCCGCACTATTGAACCGCGGTCAGATAAGGCTTCTATTTACGGTTTCTTTCATTTTTTCACTTTTCTATTCTTACTTTTTCACCTTTTATCTCTGCCCCATGACTTGCATGACTGTGTTAAGCTTTGTCCTTCGTCATCAGAACACGAGCACATACCACTGGTCGGCAACTTCGTTTTGGAATATAAATATTGGAATTGTTGGGTTCTTATCTTCGATTTTGTTTTGGAATATGAGTATTGAGTTTTGTTAGGTGCTTATTTCTCCCTTTTGTCAGGAGTTTGGTTTGGCCCCAGTGTTTTTTCACCATAGGCTCCTAATTTCCCTGGTAGATCGCACTGGCTTGGTAGAAACCACAGAAGAAGTGGAACAAAAAAAAGGGGTGTCGTATTGAGGCCCCCTTTCTGGGGGGGGGGGTCGTATTTTTCAAAAATTTCCCTCAACTGGACGCTTGACCCTGCCCCGGAGGGATGGAAGGCTTGGTTGGCCTGGGCGGGGAGGGGGGGGGGGGTGCGCGCCACCTGTCACTACACCACCTCCGCCCATACCAGATTAATACTATTTGAATAAGTCCTTCTTCACGTGTCCCTTTGAAAACCCTATGCCGGGAGATATCAAGAATTTCGGTGAATCGCATAAACTTTCACTAATTATAAACTATTCTTTAGGTTACCTATATGTTTTGCAAGCCGTTCAAAAATTATAGATGTTGATTCACCACTGAAAAATAGAAATAAGTAATAATAAATTCGTCCTGAACACACACTAAGTAAGAATGCTTTCGTTGACACGTGCTATCCTATGAGCTAATTACTGTTAGCGTTGATTCTTACCCGCAGTCCGCAGATGCACCACACATCTTTGATCCTGGCAAAAGCATTTGGTCGAAATCATTTATGCAGCGCAATGCATACAAGATGAAGCCGTACTCGATAGAGGGGGTCGATCAACGTAGCAACCTCAGAACCAACGACCACTCCAAAGAACTGAGCGCTGAGGTTCACTAGCAGGCAGGCTTCTGCCAAATAAGGGGTAGTATGTTATTGAAGCTAAGTCCGACACGAAAGTGCAGACAAGCTAATGCGGTTGCTTTGGAATGATCCGCTGAGATGGGCCGCGCTCTTAGCTGCCATTCAGAATCACAGGGGTATTTAAATGGTTCCTGGATTGCGTGACTCTTGAAGTGCAAATCCCGTATCAACGCCACCCTAGCGCATCCAAGCCTTCCATCCCTTGAATTCGCACCAGGCTCGTCTGGGAGTTTAAAAGATGCACTGACTTGCACGTGGCTGGCCGATGCAACTCACTGTATGGACCAAATCGCATTCACCTGCTACCACGATTCTGAATAGAACTAGAATGCGCGGCGCATTCCAACTGTGGAATTGATTAGAGCCAAAACATCTTCACTAAAATACTACCAACACATCTTTTAGAAGTGAACATTGAAACAACAACAAACAACAGATCGATGAAGGTTTTTTGTTTATTGTTGCCTGTCGGGAACAGCATTCACATATGGCAGTCATGACAATTGTGGCAACACATGGGAAGTAAGTCAGGGGAACTCGTTCTTCAGTCTAGGTGTATCTGGGCATCGCTCGCACTTCCGCTAACGTTTGATCGATCTTCTCCAGAAATCGGTCTTTTGGACGAGATGTCACCTGCAATTGCGAAGCGTTGAACAGTTTCAGATTGCTGATCCATCCTACATGTATTAGGTTGTAAGGAAAGTTTTGGCCGGTTTTTGAAATTTCAACTTCGAGAGATCATAACTCGGCTCAGAGTGCATCTTTTCTCACAGAGTGAGCACCATTAGATTCGCCACACTCTTGGCAACACTATGCATACCTACACATCTCAATTTGATAAAGGGCTGATAATTTATATTGCACGAAATGAAAAAAAGTCGACTTCAAATCGCCACTCTTTCTGAACACACTGCTACTGAAGGAGCTGGCCAGATGTTTTGGGAAGTGGGGCATAGTTAGCACTAGATCTGATGAACATGATAGACGAGTAAGGGCCTCACCCTGCAACTGCTTCAATTAGTGGAAGAGGATTTGTGAAAAATGCGCTTGCGCATGACTGCCGTGAGGGGTCCCGCCGCACCCATTTTTTTGGATTTTTCCAAATCAAGGCCACTTGAGGTGGTCAGCTAAGGTTGCTTGTTGAGGGCCAATACTTGTGGATATCCCCTGCAAATATGGACGCTCATCGCCTTCTGCCGTTTTAGTTAAAGCGATTTGATCAATTGAAAATTCGAGCAGCTCGTCCTCATTTCTGCACTTCTGAAACCGGAGACAATGTGTTCCATCCAGTGATACACCCCCTCCTCTTGCAGTATTCACATTTGTGGTCACCTTGGCTGGGACTCGGCTAAACAAGAACTCTTGAAGTGAAGTCATCTTAAAAGTGCCATTTTCGCAGCACTTTAAAACTTCCCTAATAAATTGAAAACCTTATGGCATTCCAAATAAAACATATATTCTGAAAGAGCAACTTTTTCTCTATCTAACGAGCACAATATGTCAGCTGATTCATGTTGACGCGCTCTGATATTTAAATTTATCTTGTGATAACGAAAAAGCGGCCAGAACTTTCCTTACAACCTAATAGTTGAACACGGAAATAACATTGAACAATGCAGTTGAATGGAAACCGCACGTGAAATCCTATCTTATGTAAAGTAGCATTGCAAGTTGTAAACTGGAAAGCTGACCTGCACGAAATTTGATCCGACAATTCGAGAATCTTGGGATCTGACGTATGGATGATCCTTGTAAAGGTACGGCGAAAGGGGAGAACTGAAAAGAAGAATTCTATAGATCAAGTACCATCACTGACAAAGTACCTAAAGGCGTGTCAAAAAAATGCCTAAGAAGCTTATGGAACGGTGCCATGCCAGAAGAAAAGAAGTAGTTGGGTTCGTTTGATTCCGAGCAGAAAAAAGGCATTAAGGGGACTGCGTAATTTCCCATCCAGCGCTGTGGTTTGGCCACTCCAACCCGGGTGTGTGCACTTATGACAAATTTCCGCGCGGCCGCGCGCGACGAGCAGCTCAGCGGGTGCGAGTACCAATGGCAGGGCATGGCAGCCTTCAAGCGAGGCAGTGTGGTTTGGGTGGAAGAGATAGGGTGGCATGGGTGCAGGAGGCAGTGTGGCATGGGTGGAAGTGCAGCGGTGACGCAAACACGCTCTACCGGGTTCCCAAGGTCAACCGATTAGGCAAGTCGTACTGATGGGGCCGCGAGTGCGACGCCGCGAAGCGATTTTTCGTCATAAGTGCACACCCCCCTCCAACTCTCCCACGATTATTTGGATCGAAGGCACCGGGAGAGGAAAGGAGAAAGTGATAGCTGTGAGCGCATGTTTCTGAAAACAAGCCTCTCACTTCAGAAGGAGTGATGTGGGGCAAAGCTCGCACTGAAAAAACGCGACTTGGGGTTCTATCACGATCCCTCGTAACCAGTCATTCTGCAGTTCATCCACCGAGGAAGCTGCCGGCGAGAGCCGAACATCGTTTGCGGCTGACTGATTTATCGCCTGCCTGCAGTCTACCCGCGGCTATTGACGCAGAGGGACTCGAGGGCGAAGAGGGTCCGGGTTTCTCGCAGTTTTATTTCTTTCTTTCTCTACTGTTACACAACTGAGCACGTTGATAAGATCAGCTGGGATGTGCCACGCATTTGTCTTCTCTTCAGATTAATAGCGGCACCTGATCCTCACCAACACTAGGCACCATCATTCAGTAGGCCTACGGAAATATAAATCAGCTAATCACAACTTTCATTTATTTAGCTATTTTGATCTGCCATTTCGCAATCGGTGAGTCGGGATGACTTAATAGACTAATTAATTTGAGAGATGAGAAATTGAATTCTCTTCGTGTAAAGTAAGACACAAGAGCCAAGGAGAACATAAACAGAGGAACTGAAAACTCCTTTCTTGCTATGAACTCAAAAATCTACGCATCTAATTCTATATCCAAATAATTAATTGAAACATGCTCTAATTTATGAGCGGGTAAGTTCGACTAAGATTACCCTAGTACTTGCACGAAACTTACTACATAAAGCCGTCATAAGCGTACTGATGCTCATCAGCTCTGAAGAAATCAAAGATCAGAGTGATTTCGTGGGGCAGTTTTCCATGACCACTGGGCATGACGATTTTTGCAAGATCCCAATTATATTGATGAAAATATCATCTCCATTTTTCTGCAGAAATCGTCTGTGTTGGTGAAAAATTGAGGAAAACGCAGCAACTGTTGCAGGTTTTGTTAAGACTGATAAATACGAAATCATTTGATCCGGAATTAATGATATCGGTTTTCGATTGCGCATTAGCGATCGGTACAACAGTAGCTTCAATCTTCACTTTTCAACTTCAGTCATAGGAAGGGACAATTTGCACTCACACTCACACGTTACAAACCATTTCAGAGCGTTAGATAGGGCGTGGCCTGAGTGGCGAGAGTGAGTGTGGGCGGGGCGCGAGAGTTTGATACGCTCTCACCCAAGTCCATAGGCCACGCCCTATCGAGCATCCGAAAAGAACTGAATTGGGGACACCCCTTCGATGCGTGTTACATTTAATAGTATGTAGTCGGCAGGTTTAGGTTATATGCGAGAGCTTGGTGTTAGGAATTTCGGCATTGGAGTTCTTGGCTTGTGAGTGAAACCAAATCCCATCATTCAAAGTGGCTTGAATGTATTGCAGTCATTTTGGGGGCCACTGTTTAACAGCGAAAAAACAAAACTGAACGGAAGGTTTAATGGAACGAAAGTGAGGAAAAGCCAAAACGGTTTTCTATGAAAAGCTCTAATAGATCACTCAATGGCGTTCGTTTATTATTAGATCACCGAATTTTCATGATCACTAATTCATCTAGTTTTCATCATCAGATTTCTGCTGGTTTTTTGAGAGGTGTTTGTTAAATACCAAATTAGTTACTAAGCAAGTGCTAAAATTTTGGCATTTCAAGCTCTCGTTACCCCAGGGTACACCGGGAGTCGAGGATTCCTCGATTGGGGAGTCGTATATGACTGGACAAGAGGTAGGGGAGGGGGGTGGTGGATTGTATGTGCAGAGATCAGAGATAAGCACCAGAATCTGAATTCTGTGTAAGGAGATGAAAGTGAACCAATGTATTTCTTTATCTCAGGTATGAATACATAGCAATAAAACTTAGTGCAACTATACACTCCGGTAACAGTTATTGTGATAGAGTTCAAGAAGGAGGGCGTATAAGTCACCGTAAAAGGGAGAGGGGTTCTCAAGCGGTCATCTTCTCCGATATCTGGGAGTGCCCTGTGTGACGTGGTTATCGCCCTTGGGGTAGAGCATTGCCTAAAAGCGGCGGCCCTTTCACCCCCCTTTCACCCCTCACACTGCTTTGACGAAACGTTCCACCTACTTAGACTGAAGCTTCTTTTTACAGTGAAAATTTATTTCTCCTTTTCCGAATTTAAGAGGTACAAGGACGATCACTCAGAAGTTCAATTGATTTTGACACGCTCAGAAAAAGCTGAAAAGTGAACTAAAACATGCTCTATTTGTGTCCGAAATTGCCGAGGGGTGTTCCCAACTTACAGCCGCAACGGTATGGTCTCTGGGCTCGGACAAAATATTGAAAGAAATCGAATACCTGTCGAAGTTCTTGTAATCGATGAGAGTTTTGAGGTTGTTCTTGGCATAGTCATCGTCTTCTCTCTCGCGATAGGATGAGTAATAGCCACTACTCTAAAAAATGAAAATAATGGCGGAAAAATTATATTATAAATAATGTAGTATCATTTTTCTGCTGTCGGGAAAAGCTTCTCATCCTACATGTTGAAGAAGGCGCGCGAAATCATGATAGTCATCAGTGGGAGGGATTTGGGAGGCGTACTGGCTATGTAACTCGGCTAAGACTCCTAGAACTGTGGAAACCGCCTTCTTACTTATTTAAACACTCCCGTAAAGTACAACCAAGGTCTCATCCATTCTTATAGGAAAGTATGATATTACCTCGATCTTAAAACTCTGGGCAATATCAATGCAGTGAATAGGGAAAAATGGGTGGGGGTAATTAAGCCAGAAAATCGCTTCAGTGGCGTCGCACTCGCGGCGCCACCAGTACGACTTGCGAATCGATTGCTATTGGGATCCCGGCAGAGCGTGGCTGTGTCACCTTATCGCTTCCACCCATGTCACACTGCCTCCTCCACCCATGCCACACTGTCTCGCTTGAAGGCTGCCAGCCCTGTCACTGGCACTCGCACCCGCCGCGCCACTCGCCGCGGGTGGCTACGCGGTTTTCTGGCGTAAGTAACTCATCCGGGAAGAATAATGCCCATTAAGTTCTCGAACACGGTACCGGATATCGATCCTCCCGTCGTTCAGCTCCGTGAGATATGGCGAAGTATTCACTGGATTGTTTCGGAACGTAGACGGGGAACTGACGATATAGTGCATGCTGAACAGTTCGTTTTCACATTTCGGAGGGTTTAAAGGAGTTACCAATGACATCTGTGGCACGCCTCACTTCTGGACTTTTCATGCCGAGCTCTGAATACAGTGCCTCCAGTGGGGTTTTTAAAAACGAATCGCTTGTATCGAATGTGTCCAGCGAATCGTCAATGGCATAGCGTCCCAATGATCGCTCCATATTCAGCATGTTCGTTGCGGACACACCATGATCAGCGGCCAGTTGTGAACTGTCCTAAACGGATTGGCTTGACATAGGATGGTGCAATAGTCTAAGAAGTCTATCTTACCTTTTTAAGGCGATTCATCGGATGAAATATGTTCTTCACATAGGTCTCATAGCTATGAGTCACCGGTCCACCGTAGACGGTGTCTTCTTTGAGTGACGCCGACTGTGACCTGCTGAGCGGTACGCGATCCCTCCATCCGAGATACTCGGACATGTCCAAGGAGCTGCAATCAAGAAATTCCGAGAAGAAGTGAAATGTAAGCGAAAATCCGATGGAACGGCATCGCAAAAACTGATGGAGAACGTTTTAAGCGGTGGTGGAAGGTTAATGCGTTACAGATGTCGGAAACTTCTCACTGTGACAATATTTATGTAGACATTATGAATTATGGCCTCCATTAATTGGCTGGTGGAGTAGAATTTACTTTACTGAGTACGTTTTTGAAAAATACAATGCTGCTTCGATGGATTTTGAGCGGCTTTTGAAAAGTCGATCTCAATAAATTTCCATATAACTTTTTTGATAAATATTTGAAATTTGGGAACTCATGTCATTAGTACGAAGCGATTTTTATTTATTCCATTTTTGCATGCCACAAAGTTCGTAGCAACTGATGTGTGCTTTCCAAAAAAGCCTCCTCGATGGGAGGCCATATTTAGCATAGCATAGGGTGAGAATCTCCCCGTTATGAGGATTTTGCGAAAATGGATACTGTAGAAAAATGAATCAATTACTTCTTCAAATCAATCGTATCGGTTTGGTTTCAAGTCTACATTGAAAAATTATGGCTAGGACCTAGGACGTTATACGATATTGTCAATATAAGAGCTAACCAGGTGCTAACCGGAAGGGGTAAATTTTTCAGTTTGTGGAATACGAAAATAGGGCTGGTTAGCGGTGTAACAGTAGAGAAAGAAGGAAATGAACGGCGAAAACCTCAGGATGTAGGAACCCGAAAATCCCTCCCTTTCGCGCCCCTCTGCATCACTAGCCGGTGGGGTAAGTGCCCTTTTGGGCCCCTCTGCTTCTCTATGTGGGGTATTTGCGGACGGAAGAGGGATTGAGTAAGCCGGTCGCGAAGTTGGATGTGTGGCAGCACGGCTCGCAGTCTGCGGAACCGGATAGAACCCCAAGCTGCACTTTTTTCTGTGCGAGTTTCGTCACACAATACCGCTTATAAAGTGGAATGTTCGTGTTAAGAGAATTAGTATTGCCAGTTCTCTTTCTCTCCTCACCCCTCACGGTGCCTTCAAATAAAAAACAAAAAAATTTTGGAAGTTTTTTAGAAAAATGGTAGATTTAAACAAGTAAGTGGTTCGTTTCGCCTCCACTCATACGAACCACTGTGTTTTCCATCACCCCCGAGGCTCATCGGTGATCAAAGGCACACCACACGATAATCAAATTAGTGGTTTACTTTCTTGGGGCAAGTAGGTCGTTGGATAAGTGCTCGCGCTACACGTTTGTTGCGGCTGTACGGTGCACCCTCACGGTGGTATGGCTACTTGAACACAACCGAGCCACGCCCACCCAGCTGAATCTCATCTGTCCTTAGGCGAACAAATTTGAAAGTGGCGCTCACGTGGAGAAGGAAACTCGCGATGAAAGACGATAAATCGATGAAACAGCCATTTCGATGATGAAAACAACTTCCACACTGGAAATTGTTCGTCTTAGGCAAGGTGTGATTTGGCTCGGTGGGCTTGGCTAGGTTGTGTTCAAGCAAGCACAACACCGTGAGGGTGCACCGTGCAGCTGCAACAAAGGTGCAGTCTGAGCAATTAACCAAGACCTACTTGCCCCAAGAAGGTAAATCACTAAACTGATTATCGCCTGGTGTTCCCTTTAAAGAATGTAACGCCTACAGGGGCTTTATGGAGCGAAGAGCCGATTTTTTATGTTTTCCAGTGTTTTGGTGTGGAACGGGAAGGAATAGACTATTTTACACAGGCTGGTTGAGCGGAACACTAAAGCTGATGACTTCCATACTTTCTTCTCTGGTAACGTATCAATCCTAGTGCTAAGAAACTTTGTCGAGTGATTGTGAAAAGCTGTTTGCACACAATTTTTGTTTTTTCTCAGTTTCTGCCTTCCCGACTGGTCTCCAATATCACCCCTGTCCGCTTGAGATCCGTCATTACCCGTTGAGCGTCAAATCTGTGTGACAGGTTAACGGGGGTCTTATTTACGTGACTTATTTCCTCAACACCATGCTGCATCGCAAAGGCCTTATGTGGCTGTGAAGCAGGGTAATTCATTTACGATTAGTGATACTTGCTCATATTACTCTATTATTATTGCTTTTATCTATTCTTATGTTGTTATCTCCAGCTGTTTGGCTCACTGACACACGGCCTGAAGTTAATATCACACGAGAGCACTTCTGTACATTTTCCAGTGTAAAGTTTTTTATGCGAACAATCACGCTCAAATTAAAATTGCGTCGAGCTATTAACACCGCGTGTTGCGGATGTCTTTGTCAATTTTGCTATAAACATGTCGAGAGTCATAACATGAAATGGATCACTAGATAGTGGAATTTAATATTACATAGGTTGTCCCGAAAGTTCCGGAACACCTCGACCTCTTTCTTTCAAATTTATTTCTTTACAACGTAAAGCCTTTTGCAGCATGTCATATATTATTCGAAAGAAGATTTTCTACTCTACAGAATGACATGTCTTGTTGACTGAAATGTGTTTATGTTGTGAAGAAATAAATTTGGAAAAGTGGTCGAGGTGTTCCGGAACTTTCGGGACAACCTAGTACTACCTCATTCAATTTCATAGTGCTGAATGTTTCAGCTTTCAGTGAACTAATGTTTATCAACGATTTGACTGCATTTTGTTGAAGATTTTTCCAAAAAAAAAGTGTAAAATGATAAAATAGTTAGCGAGGTCAATCTGGAGCTTTCTGCTATTTTCTTTCGTTCGAAGTTTTATGTACTCTCTGAATCTCATTTTTGAATTACGTAGAGGAGCGTTTTCAGAGAAATGCTTAGGTGTTTTATTCTCCTTTTCGTGAGAGAGAGATATCAGAAATACTTGAAATATTCTTCCGATATTTATCAATTATTGAATTAGGGCAGTCCAGAAGTCTGTTTAAACGCATGGAATAGGAAAGAAAAATCATGACTTTCGATGTTACTTGTAATGAATGCATAAATGTGGCTCTAAAAGTGCCTTTCCAGTGAATTCTCCTCGTTAAAACAAGGAGTTGAAAAATCATCTAACGAAAATAATTATCTCATTCAAATTTTGCACATTAAATGGTTGTACAGCTGAACAAGTGCGTGGATAGGGGACACATTTTGATGGGGCCAATGCAGTAGCATCACAGGTGCAATGGAGTCACCGTTCTAGAAAGGAAGTGTAGAACTGATACAACCCGAATGCGCAAAGAATCCTTCAGAATAAGTGAAATATCCGACAGTGTGAAAATTTCTGAAAGAATCATTCACTCGGTGTTGAGTTGGAAGGAGATGAGTAGGAGATTGTGTCGATAAGCCAGTCGAGGCAGTTGTTCTCCTGTGTCGAGGGTTACACCTCTGCCCCGGTCGCCGCCGCCCATTACACGGTGTAACGCAATCGTTTTCAGATGACGTTGAACTGCAAGTTTTGAAATTTGTTTTTTACGAGGGAAACAACGGGTTTAGCGAGTTCGTAGTGCAACCCTCACTTAAAGGCAGAGGTAGGTGGAGTGAGAGCCGAAAATCAAAAGATCATCGGATATCAGAGTCCTGGTGCTCATTGGTAGGTGAAGAAAAAACTGAATGGAAATGTCAAAAAGTAAGGCTCCCTTCCACCGTTGACTCCGAAAGGAGGTGGGTTCTGTTATCGAAAGTGGCAGGCGCTGTAGAAACATGTGCCAACTGTTGATAAAGACGGCTCTTATAAAGCCCCTCTTATAATTCATCGAAAGTTTTGCCACCTGCAGTGATTCTACGGCGAATTTTTTTTTGAATGATTCATTTAAGGAGTTCTCATTTCTCAGACTACCCCTACCACTGTACTTAAAGTATTGATCATACCGGCCAACTTCTTTCATGAAAGGACAGTTAAGAGAGGTCTTAGAAGTGTAATAGTTGAGAGGCAGTTGTAGCCATTCTAGTTCAATCACTTGGAAGGGCTTTCCTTGAGCGGTTCCAGTGAAATGTCTACTATCACTATGATAGAGAGACGCGCGACGAAAGTAACTGTATATACAGGTATCACGGCCGGAGGCCAAGTGACAGTGGTACCAGGGCATTCCATGGTGGAAAATCCGTAGCGGTTTTAGTGAGCGAGAGCTCTAATTCAATGTACTCAGTCCTTTATTTATCGTGTGGTGTCTCTTACAAACATATAACCTCTCTTTTCTTATACTTTTTCCTATACAGGGATTTCTTTACTACTGCCCCTTCGTGCATGTGTCTGGCTAATTTTTAAAATAGTCGTCCTACAGAGAGGGTTTACACTCGAGTTCAGATTCCGAATAACGCTTTTTTTATCTGCTATTTTTGCCAAAAAAATTTCACAAATGTAGCCTACGATGGAGATTTTTGAGGAAATTTCCAAGACAGTCATTTGAGAAGTGATTTAAATATAATCATTTTCAAAACAGTCCATTTATAAAGAATTTAATAGCCGGTACAGTTCAATGGTGGGAATTCTCTAACAATTTTTATAGTGAACGTTTAATTTCAGGACACTGAACAACAATGGGAACTTATTGGCAGTCGAACTTACAAGTGGCATGGGCCAGAAGCTCTGCGTTGCAAGCATTGGGACAAAGTTGCAGTCAGGTAAGCACTGTTAAAGACACCAGGAGAGGGCAATTTCTCCCACGGAACCTGCTTGTAGTTCGGCAGCTGCACTCACAGCGCCTTGCCACGTCGTCGAGTGTGCGTTCATTGGGAATTTTCTGTCATAAACGCTTTTTTCGTAGTTCCTCCGTTATTCTCCCATTCATTGATTCACTGTTTGTTTTTGTTTGTTGTTCCACTTGTTGATCATCATCATAAACGAGATCAATTCCCCTTCGCTGCATGCTGCCAGTAGGCAACTCGGCCACCGACGCTTTCAGTTCAAGGAGAAGCGCGCTAGGATTGCAATAGTGCCTCAAAGGCGCGTTTTCAACGCGAGTCTCGCTACACATTGTCTTTTCTGGGCTAAAATGCTCGTTTGTGGAGAATGGTGTTCCCAAATGAGCTTTCCTCCTTGCCTCCTTCCCGGTGCCTTTAATCGCAACGGTGGGTTGGTGGCACAGCCTGAATGCTACGGAGCGTTGACTGTAAATCCGTACTTCCGCTTCAGTGACAACTGGATGCTCAACTGTAACTCGCACTCGCTTTTTCTTAACGCTCTGTTTGCTTGTCCTTCAGGAATTCGATCCCTCATTTCTCCTTCTGTATTTCATATTTACTAAAGTCTGGTATAGTTTTGCTATCGTGGTGGATTTCTCGCTGCTGCAAAATGAATTTTTCTGCTTATCATTTTGAATAGCAGTCATGGAAAGTCGCGAAAGTTGTTTCCCATCGGTCCATCTAATGGGTCAATTTACACAGTAGAGAGTTTTTTAAAGAATTTATTTTGAATTCAGTTGATACGGTGATTTGACTATTCAGAAAGGGGAAGTAGTTCTGCCATATATGGGGATATATGTAGAGATCTGATGGGGATATATGTAGAGATCGAGCAATTGGAATTCTGATGGGGATATATGTAGAGATCGAGCAATTGTGTGAAAGGCATTTTCTAAGCACTCAACAAGGCCCCATGCAAACGAATTCCCACCTGCTACGTAAGATAGACTCCACCTCTAGAGGAGCGCTTCACTGCGTGCGTATGACATCCACCGATCACAGATCTATGTGGAAACGGTGATTCAAGCGTATCGTCAAAAACACGTTCATCAACAAGACCAGTAGGTGGATTTGCACCCCTTTCTTTATAACATATTATTATTACTTCCACTGTCGCTCTGCATAACACGATTACTATATCTCGTGTTTTGGCATTCTGGGCAAGCGAATCCGTCTCCTAACGATTTCCCATTATGGATCGAATTCTATTTTGTGCAATTCTTCACATCCATGTGTTTTTGCATATTCCATTGTTACAGTTGAATGTTTCCATGAAAGCGTTTTCAGATGGCATCTCTCTACATGTGGCTGGCGGCATGGACGACTTTCCTGTAATGGTGGCACAAACGCCGATTTGGCTCGAGATCCTCAGAAACACGATGAGCTGCCGCGATGGCGCAATGCCTTCACATATGCCCAACTACCGAATCCTGACCATGTGAGCCCTCCTATTCATGTTTTTTATGAGTTTTCTTAATGTTCAGTACTGTAATTTCGTCTCAAAGACAAGATGGATGAGAGAATTCCCAGGTGATTTACCCAAATGAAAGATTTACCCAAGAAAGCCAGGGATCCAGGAAGACTTTACTATATGTCGAAATTCTCGGTGAAAAGAGCGCTTCCCAGCTAGGGAGAGAGTGTCTTCTCAACAGCTACCATTTGTTTATCCCGACCCTCCCCTTTTTTAGCCTGCCCCGCCCACCTTTTTAGTCTGGCCTGTACCTTATTAGAATCAACGGCGGTGAAGGGTCTCAGTTCTCGGTTCTCACCGCTTCATTCCATTTCTTCTTACATTCGTACTACTATTGGTAAGCACCTCTACCTTCATATTCAATCGTTCCATATTCAGTTCAGTCTAGTCTTACCACTGCATTGCAGTCTGTTGCAGATTAACTTATCCGAACCGCACACTTATCTTGTCTTAAATCCCTTGCAATCGGGTACACCAAAGATCCTTTTTCATCTGTGAAATCCTCTGTCTAAAGGCCAACTTTCTGAATAACCCACAAAGATGCCCTATCTCGTTATACCCGCCCGAGCCATCTTTTTCTTGTGAGTTTAGCCAGGGTTGATTTCATAGATTCAGTTACGGGAAGAGTTCAAGGATGTTTAACAGAGAGTCTTTTCTGCTCCTGGTATAAGGGGAATACAGCAGATGAGAACAGAAACAAACAGCAATTGATAAGTTGAAATTGGAAAAGTTTTTGAAAAATTCCAGCGGAACCGTACTTTGTGCCGATCTCCGGGTGTTTTATGAACATCGCGTTTATCTTTGAAAAGTCTCTCTCCATTGTATTCATAGTGTTCCATCGACGTGCAAACCTCCGTTTAGAATGAGCAACACCTGCGACTCGCTCTAGAGGGTTACGATAAAAAGATGTTGGAGGTAAAACTGGTTGCACCATTGAAAATCGACGTTGATTGGAAATGGACAATTGGAGAAGATGGATGCAACAATTTCAGTGTTCGGTAAGGTCCAGTTGAAATTAATTGAAATGAAAGGAGGAAAATGCATTTGCATTCGCATAATCCCGGTTTCAAACTGATCAAAGGCGTCCTTTTTCTGAAATCAACATAGTATCGTTCTGAACCTGGATCGATAACGGAATGAGAGTTGAATGCACTGGGAGGAGTGAGGAGAAAATGAGACTCAGAATGCCAGTTCTTCGTAAACCAATCTTCATCTTGAGGAGAGGTGCTGTGTGGCAAAACCGCATCGAAAAAACGCGGCTTGCGGTCTTATCACGAACTCGCAGCACGGCGTGTCGTTCTGCACATCATCAGCTGAGCGAGTTGCTTGCGAGGGCAGGACAACGTTCGCGACCGGCTGTTTTGGCCTCTCTCTCTGTCTGCAGTCTACTTCCGGTTAGTGACGCATAGGGGCGCGTGAGGGAAAGGGGTTCATGGCGGCTTTGGAAGTTCTCTAGGTCCTGCGAAACCTGCGTAATTTCTACATCTCTCGGGCCCCTCTAACATTTTTGTGCTTTTGAAAATTATTGGATGTCCCAGGACATTTTCAAAAAATGTGGCCAAAATCCATGACTTTATATGAAAAATTTCATTGGTTAAAGGGTGTTTTGGGCATTAATACCACGCTTTTCGACATAATACAGGGACGAAACTCCTTTCGAACAATGACGATCAATATGACGCCTACTTCCTAGCGATCGTGGAATGTGTTTTCAAGGGCCAAAGCTCAAAGAATTGCAGTTATTGCGTCTATTAATTAGGGGTCACATGTGGAGTTTCACGCTAAAAAGTCAAGATCCGGCAGAGAGTCACCCTCGCAAATTCCCTTTCCACTGATGACTATGGATGAGTACATGAGGGCTGCTTTCAAGAATTTTTCATCAGGCTTTTTTTCATCTCCATGGTCCCGATTTTCGTGTTTGATCTCGGTTTCTTTCCTCAACACACCACCGGAAGTGTAATCACCGATGCGTTGACCCACAGTCCGCACGCCCCGCCCACCATACCGCGGTGGACAAAATTTTCAGGGGATGCATCTCTGCCGGATCTCATATTTTTGGCCTAAAACTTTTCACGTGACCAGCAGTGAACAAATAATATATATTGTAACTATATGAGGCGATGACAACCTCAAATTCACGTGGCTCATTCCTTTATCCTTTAACTTTTCGAAAACAGAGGAACCGTCCTCCAAGTGGCTGTAATTAGAGAACCATTTCATTTAAAACCTCTAAATATGTACTCTTTCAGGATGTCTGCAATGAGTACAATTGACGATCACAAACTTGAGGATCTGGCCAGATTCTGTCGCTCGTTCGACAGTGACGGTTTCGTGTCTTGTAACAATTTGTGACATACTGCCACACGCACCCACCGTTGCCTTCCTCTTGTATCTAGTCATTGTAGTGTTCATATGTACATTTTTGCAGAAAACTTGTGCTTTAGACCACGTTATAACTGTCTTACTCAACAGAATACCCTATCGGATATTCGAATCTCTTCACTTTTATCGCACATATTTTCCTCCCATCGAAATTGCCTAAAGCTTGTTATCGGGGTCTTTTAACGCCTTTTTTACTTTGAGCATAACCCAGCGTGGTGAACGTTAACATCTCCTGCAAATGTTCTTGGGCCGAATGCCAATTTACCATCGATGCAGTCGATCGTGACACGCTTGTATATATGCTCCCCGTTTCGTATTGTTTATATTATGTTAGCCAACGACTATGTCGGTAAAAACTTTATTAACCTGTTACCGATAGTGTACGTGGGCATTTGAATGGAGTTCATATGGCCAGGACACCCGAATTGGGTCAAGCCAGAGGAGGTTGTGGAGACCATCCCTTCTGCTCGTGGCCTATTCGCAGCGAAAGCAGCGAGGTATTGATCGTTCGCGATGGCACGATCCTCGTGACGCTGGGGGCCCAATTCGATTGTCATGGCCACACAAGATGTGGAGCAGATCAAAAACGAAGTATAATTTTAAGCTTAGGATACTGTTTAGTGTGTTTATGATAAAAATGACTCTCATTCAAAGAGGCGGAGGTAATCCACGTATACGGCTTTTCTATAAATCCGTGTCCAAGGCCCGTTTAGGCATGAAATTTCTATTTCACCATCGCATAACTGATCCCACGCACTTCTTCAGTATTGAATTCTACGTCGGCTGTCACAAACATGCTATTTGGTGCATCATTCACAATGAAATGCTTCGACGACTGTGACCAAAATAGAGGAGTACACGGCGCATCTCCGAATCGCATTTCTCCACAACATTACCTTAATAATTAAATAGTAATTTTTTCTCTACGTTTGTTATGGATATCGGAGAAATGCTTTGGAATGCATGAAAACTGAAATGCTTTTTGATGCGAGTGTAAATCCGTGAGCTCACGAACCACTCCTCTGAAGCATTTCATGGCAAGTATCTTGAATTTTGACGACTAGTTACTGATAGTCCACGGTGATACGTGGTGATCTGGAGGAATACCTGAATGTCTTCTGTTCTGATCATAATATCGTATACAAATCTGAAGTGGAAGATTTAGAGATCTCTGCAATTTCACTTCGCTCAAGGGCGAAATGCGCTGTAGCCGAGCTATTTCGAGCCTTATCAAATGACATAAAGGTCCAGCTACTCCAGCAATGTTAAAATACACAAACCCTTGATTAATCAACCAGCTTTTCTGGCGCATATTACTGCGCGTTAATGTAAAATGCAAAAAAACTCGATGTATGGTTATAACGATATAAAATGAGTTCTTTTTGCATTCTACCGCATGATAGGCGCAATGTTGTATGTCAGCAAAGCTGCTACGTTGAGAACTTTCATTTGTTGGGAAGAAAACACGGAAACCATGGACAGTCAAAATAGTCAGGTAATAACGGTACGAATAGAAATCAAGCTATTTGCAATTAAAATTCACTTTTCGCTAATTCGTGAAAATTTTTTCCAACTAGACGTACTGAGAAGAAACTGAAATTATGAACAAGTAACAGAAGTTTTAGGAACTGCTCTGGGCGACACAAACATACGGAAAGAATGTCATATCCTCGAACAGTGAATATCATTTCCAATTTTTTATGAGATTTCGCCCGGTGGCGCCAAATAGCGCTGCCACAAAGTTCTGCGGTTGTAGCAATAATCAAAAGCAGAACTTAAAGCAGAAATGACCGCAAAGCAAAAACAAACATGAAAATTTCGCGATTAGAACCGCAACATCGATGCCTGAAACTTTGCCAACAAGAACACGACCAAATCCGCATCAGAAAATAGAAAGAAAAGACGCGCAAAGCGCGCGAATCTCGAGAACACTAAGTGAGAAAATATTCCCTCGACACACACACGACCTAAAATTCAATCAGAACAAAAGGCGAGCGCTTGCAGAAGTCTTCTACTGATCACTTTCGAAAATAGTGTGCGCTGGCGCAAATGTCTCGCTCCGCGATCACGGGATACTGTATCCCCGGCGCTTCCGTACGTCTTGCCGATCGGGGACGCATCCTCGAATTTGGTGGGCGGAGCCTCTTCCCGACGAGTGGTTGGGGACGCATAGCATACGCCGTCGGGGACCCATACCCGGCCGGGAGAGGATAGCATACGGCCCCTGGGTTCGAAAGGGGTGCACCAAAAACACTTAATATCACGGCACACTTTTTCTTCTGGTACTAACAATGGCCGAAGCAAATCCTTCTTTATCAGTTGTTATCAGTCCTTATCACATGTCGTTGATGTCCTCTACCACCTCCCATAACACTTGAAAAATCAGGAGCTTGGGTTTGCTGGCACGCGAGTTATGAATTTCCGGTAAAACATACAGACACACAGACATCAACTGCTTAACCGCTTATGTACATACAGTTAGATGGACTTCCAACTGCAAGATATCATGGGCTGAAGTTTACCAGTGACTAGAGCCAGCTAAGGCTGCCGTCTAGTGCCTTTTTGTACTCCGTAAAAGCCTTCAAAGAACCGCAGTTGAACCGATAAGCACCACCTCTGGTCTCAGCTCAACGACACTGTGGGGCTCAGGTCGCCATGCTCCAGTTGACCGCGCGACAACGGCTGCCATGGAAACCTTCTCCTAATAGGGCTCTCGGTCGGCGCGATATCGTTATATATGATCGTTATATATGAAAATATCGATTCGTTGAAGCTGATTTTGATTACTAGTAATGAGAAAGCGAGTAGGCACCGAACTCTGACGCCGCATGGGAAATTTGCACCATTTCGAAGATTTACCTTTCCGTTACCTTTGTGTAATACTAATTGATACTAATGTACAGCTCATAAAAGGGATTCAGAAATTCCTTCCAGATGAAATTCCCGAATACTTTCAAATGGCGTGTCATAACGGATTAGCTCGATTCAATTTGTTATTCCAGAAACTTCCTGAATTCAATCTTTCACTCATTCATATTTTGCTTGAAGCCTCAAAACAAAATAAAATTCCCATGTTCATCTTCTTGAAATCTGGGCAAACTGATTGCTGTTCTATACTTGCGTGCCAACAACTCGGTAATGAAAATGATTTAGTTCTAGGTGACATATCCTCGTTGTCAAAGACCTAAAAGTTTTAAGTTGTCGATCTGTGCCTTATGGGTGACGGTTGGGACACACGGTCAGTAGGGCCATCAGGGCACGCGGCCATCTCTGTCGTGTTCTCTGCATGCAACAAAAGAATTATCAAAGTCTTTGCAGAGTTTTCCTCCATTCTCCAAGTATATCTCACACCAATGAGGTCCTTCATGTCAAAGGTAAGTGATCTCATTTGTATACGTGCATTTGTTTCTAAAAAACTGCAGCTGTTCTTGAAGCAATAATCACATCAAGAAGGTGTTTATTGATTTAGTGTGATGGGCAGTGTACTTGGACTACATAGTTACAGAATCACAGTGGCTTCAAACGTAAATTTGACCTCATTGACATATGACCAATTGCGAAATAGGGGAATATACAGTTACACATGTCACTACTACACCTTGGGTGTACATGTATCCGAGTCGAAGCTTCGCTTTGCGGCTCACGGAGCCATCAGCACGAGTTGCCGCAGCCGGTTGGAATTCCGATCTTGACGCATGATCCAATAATGTGAAGTTTTTCGATGATGGAGAGTTCACAACAACAATAAAAATGACAGTTGGACGAGGTACTCAAAGCAATCGCACGCGAAGAAGCGTCATACTGGCCGCGGGTGGCGGCGCGAAATTTTGATTCAATAACAGTGGTAGGCGTAATGTGAGTGATACGGAATCGCTAGAAGGAGCCACTCACTTGAAAGCTAGGGGTCCAGAAAGCCTATGTGTAGAATTTCCTCGAGTGGCGCGCCCCTGAGCTTTAGCAGAGGCGGCTTTTTTAGCTTCAGCCTCATTTCGTGGCTCGGTCCGCCTCCTAGCGACGAGCCTCCGTGATTGGCTGTGCTGCGAGTGGGAGGTCTTCGCGGCCCGCTTTCTCAATTTTAGCTCGAAGCTCACTCCAGAAAAAGAGGTGCTTTCTCATTTCCGAACATCCCTCCGTGTTTACGGCGTGGCAACATGTCAATGGAAAACTTGGCCGGGTACCGTCCCTTCACGAAAATCAACGGTGGGAGAGGTCCTATCTCTCCGGTCTTTGGCCAATTCCATCCGTTCTCTTCTTTGTCCTATTACCAGGCATTTCGACATTCAAATTCATTGCTTTTTTCACTTATCGTTCAAATTTTCCCTGTCACTGCCTTTACCGATATACACCCTTCCATCTCCCCTCATGTATACGTAATCACAATTTTCCAGGAAACAGCAGCCATACGGATACAATATTGGTGGCGGAAGCATTTGAAAGCAGCTGAAGCACTGGCTGAGAAAGCACGGAGAATGTGAGGCAAGCGCTTTTTCCATACCGTACTCTGTATATTATCACTTTATAGAACAGAATGGCGTGGTCTACAAGACATTTCATTGCATAATACAGAACTTATCGAGCAGTTGAAGGCCATTCGAAGACGAAAGGTTGAATTTTGGTAAAGTTTTATTGGAAAGATTGGTTGAATGTAAGTTTGGAATATCCCAACGCCGTGCTAGAATTTTGTCCTCCTCACGGTTTCCTTGTAAGAGCTGTATGCCAAGAACGTTCTCCTCTGCTCGTACACCATTCCCCATCCTTTGGCAATTCAGGCAAATGTGACCATGTAGAGGGTGTGTACCGTTATGTCAGGATTTCGCACGACAACGAGCGGCATGCGGCGCACTGTGTGCGAGCTATGCGCGTCGCGGTAGTTCGGTCTTACGACGATTACACGCTAATGATAGGGGCGCGATATGCAGTTGACTTGTAATCGCTTCGAGACCCAACAACATGGCGCCTCCAGCTCGTCCGCATTGCATCGCTTGCAACATGACGCGGTGCGATATCCTGACATAAAGGTGCACACCCAAGTGTAGACCGCAACGACCCACGCGATATTTTGAAAGATCTGTCAGCTGCAGAGGTTTGAAGCGTGAAGTCATTTACTTTTAGGCCTACGATCTTATGAAATATGAGCATATTCTTCAATTACCAGCTCGACAAGTGAAAGAATTCTTAGCAAAAGAAAATGCTACGCCATCAAAGATCATGAAAGAGGAGAGTGAATCGATCTTGGAACGGATCGAAAACGAGAAACGAAACAAGGCTGCTACCATAATTCAAAGATTGGTAAGCCATACACTAAAATGAAGTTCTCATCAGCACTTTGGAGACGTTTTCAGTTCAAATCCTACCATAGGAAGCGGATGGCTGAAAGATATCTGCGAAGTATCACAACAATACGGTACGTTCATTGAAAACTTCAATCACTACAATTTTCATAGCTTCCTTACTTGGAAACTGCGCATCTTGAAAAGTGGTGCACATTTCGGCCAAATTCAGGCCTTTCCGCGCGATCGTTTTGCTTTTTCTGCGCAGTTTCGGAAGAACTAGTATTTTATGTGATTTTTTGAAATAATCTGTTTGATCGCCTATGCAATGGAAATGCGTCTTGATAAATGTATCTTATAATTTTCATAATTGATTTCTCTTCAATCCTTCTGAAACCTGGGCATCTTTAATGTCGTACTGTCCATCTGTGGCAACAAGGGTTCTTATGTGTGTGGTTTGTCACAACAAATTTGGTTGGTACAGAAAGATAATACGACAATTTTAATAGTTTTCAAATAACATTTTCTCAGAAGGAGCGCAATGATTATGCATTAACTCACTACATGCTATTGCACCATTTGCACCAAATTAGCGCTTATAGCTTTCTTTTAACAAAACTAGCTGAAAACTCACACACGGAGGTTATTTGAAGTGTCGACCATGAATATTGCCTACGTTTTTGGGTTGGCGCCATTACCACAAAAGTTGACCACAAATTATTTCGCCTAACACGCTGAAAACCCTCGTGTGGTAGTCATTTGGAATGAAGCGTTTCGCGTTGGCGTCAATTTGGCGGCATTTGCAACAATTTGCGCCAGTCTTAGTAGATGCAGTGCAAACCATGGCGATTACGCCCTTTTCCTGGTGAACGTGTAATGAGCCTCAAAGTGTTATTAAGCTCCGGTCAATTTAATATCTATAACACTGCTAACCAGGAAGTACACCCTAATAAATATTCAGACCTCGACGCCGCGTGGAACTTATTGGCATGATCAACGATAGACTAAATGGCAGGAAGTCTCTACGAAAGGAACATCTGACGATAATGAAGGAGAAGGTGACCATACGAACATAACAGTGCATCGAAATTGTTTGTTTTCATGGTTGAAATCCTTAGACCGCCTTCATACTTTGCGGTGCCGACGACAGGGAGTGGCTGCGTGTCTCTGCGTCTCCGCCTGTGCCACCCTCTCTCCTTGCCTGCATCTCTGCACCTCCTCCGCCTCTGCCTCGCTGCTTGTGAGCGATACCACGCCCAGTTGGCGAAAGTATGAACGCAGCCTTACAAAGCGTGCTATATTTGCAAAACCGCAGCAGTTGTGTAAGCGCAGGCGAGTCAGGCATCCCTTCCTCAGTGAACAGTTGGGTGGTCCCCATATTCGTTCGTGTGGTTTAGATGCATAGCTAAACATCACCTGGCATGGCCTAGGCAGAAACGGATTCCAATATCACCAAAATCTCGGTTACATGATTGCTGAGATATGATGTCCATCGGGTAGTGACCATTACCCAGCTTCAACGGCACTCGGCTGACCGTATCATGCGCACGATGTCGCAGCACAGCAGTGCTATGGTAAGATGCTGAGGGGGTACTTTTACGTAGGAACTGAGCTAGAGACAGTTTTCGTAAGGCTGGCGCTTTCGTTTGCAATGAAAATTCCTGTCCTTTCCTGATTACCCTAATTACTCTGACTTGTACGTATACCAAGTCATATGCACCCCACCTTACAAAGCACGAGCTTCCAATAAACATAACTAATTACGAATGAATAATTTGAAAATCCCAGCTACACGTGGTGGACGCCGTATGTAAAAAGTCTAGGAATATTTATGTTAGCGAGCTGAGCGCCGTAGATGCATTTCACTGTTAGGATCGTTCAGTGGTTGATCGTGATTCACCTTATTCCAGCTTGCAGCGTATCGAGCCGCTCGGGGTCGCGATGCGGATTCCTTTGCTAAGAGGCAACTAATAGTCCAATCCATGAAACGAGACATAGCAGTATTGAAAAGTAAGTCATTAAAGCATTCCATTCTAATTTTGACAGCCGTATGAACACCTACTATGTATAATACTTGCAAAAGGTCCTGGCAGAGTTGAACTCATTCCAAAATTGAGCTGACCAGAATTGAGCTATGCAAATGGATTTGAGTAGTGTAATAGTCCCTTACGCTGGCCCCACATCAGATCGTTATGTATAACTGTAGGATTATCCTGAACCATGACGCGACGGTTAGAGCACTTCGCACTGTGTAGCTTGTATATGGATTTCGGGGCCATCTTAGTCTTCAAAGGCATTTTTAAAAAATTTCGGCTACTTTACTCTGCAAAACATTCTCATCTCGATAACGCATTAGAACAACGCTATAGGAAGTACGCGGCCCAACTAAAGTGGCACACTTCATTTCTATGCCGCTATAATGATTTTTGACTGCGGTGACGTTTGAACTTCTTTATTCCAGATTTAAATGGAGTGTAAAACTGCTGAAAGTGTTTGAAAGTAGTGAATACGACACCCCAACACTTTCTGGTCTGTTGGCTAAACACTTAAAAGCTCTGTCATCTTTTTGTATTTTTGCTCTTAACTGCACGGAAAATCGGGCATCGGTCTTCCTTTCAACCTTAGTCACCGTCTTTGTTCTAGTCACTTTTTCAGTTCCTGGCGCGTCTATCTGGCGCATTTAAGTAAATAAATAAATAACTCTTTACCATTCACGTGTCATTATAACTCCCCGAAGGTGACCGGAAAGGTTCCAAAGTACGTCGATATGAGAAACATGAAAAGCTATGATAATGTCACTCGCTTTTCTGAGCGATACTCGCTGGTGTTGCACAATGGCAGGCTGAGTTCTGCGACTAGCATGCGCCTTACTTGATCAACTGGGCAATGGCCTTTATCTAATTCTGAACAATTCTGCTTTTTTCTTCAGCTATCAAACCCGAAATGTCTGTGTCACCGGCGCTTCTTAAATGTCTCGGGTCGACTAGACCACTGGCGAAGTACAAAGCTTCACTGTACTATCAAGATGAAATGGATCGAATTGAAGATCGCTTGCTGGATATGTACCTTTAAGAATGGTCGCCCTTGATTTAACGGTTGTGATCCTCTGGATCCCGCCAATATGTAATA
This sequence comes from Trichostrongylus colubriformis, assembly GCA_963978905.1. Taxonomy (NCBI): domain Eukaryota; kingdom Metazoa; phylum Nematoda; class Chromadorea; order Rhabditida; family Trichostrongylidae; genus Trichostrongylus; species Trichostrongylus colubriformis. Next base: position 12,757,517 of record OZ022259.1, on the reverse strand, counting down.
TTTTTCTTTATTTAGTCTGAATAAAATATTTCGAGGAAACGGCACATATGATGGGTTTCGCTGCGATATTGCTTTTGAGCCTATCCACGTGAAAAAGAGGTCTCGCATCCTCTAGTACGAGGTTCCTTAGTCTTCGTCTGAGTATTGTTATAATTTCCTGAACCACTGTTGTAGTTTCTTCCGATTAATTGAAGTAGAGTACAAGCAAGAACACTATTTCAAACACATTTTGAGATTCCTCTTTTGTTCGGACCGAGTTCCATGCCTCACAGGTTCGTGATTAAATGGTAAAAAAGGAAGCATATATCCCAGTCGTACGGCGATAGGATAGTGACTTCAAGTAAAAGTCGAAGATTTCACGATGTACACAGTTCCACAACACAACACAACAACGTGCAACAACGTTCCTTCGCGGTCATTGCCATCGCAGTCCGCAGACCTGAATACCAACAGAAAAGGATGGATGCGATGAATTCGAGAGTCAAGTTGAAGACCACTGGGCCCACAATGAGCGCGAAATGTTAAGCCAACTAAAGAGCATGTTCCGAAGAGAAAAAAAACATATCGAGCCCTTATCACGTCACGTTTCGATGATAGCTGATCTTCAATATTTTCTCTCTTTCCCTTATTTGGTACTTTCCTATTCTCGTTGTATATTGTTCTCACGTTTGCATGTATTTGGTGGTACTTCTATATTCTGTTGTAAACCGATATAATACCCACTTGTCGTGACCCGCCTAACGGTGTTGTGTATGCATCGACGATTCCGACGAGTCGCGACGGAAAACGTGGGAATTCCGGTGCCCACACACCAAGGGAAGGAATTGCGGCGCCCCCGAAGCGAATGCTCTGCACCTAAGGTGGTCTGCCTGCTGTCACGCGGCTCGATTAGGCCTCTCTTCCCTTTTACGCTTGCGTGCGACTGCGAGGCGTGCGTAGCGTATTGATTGCGTGTCTCTGCGTAGCCTGCTATCGATCCGTCCTGCGCGATGCGAGATGTAGGACCGAGGATCGACGTACAACATGAGAAGCGTAATGCGAGATATAACTACAAGCGTGATATTATGCCGAGCGATTATCGAATACCTTGCAGATAGCGAATGACATATAAGTTTATATACACAAATTGTTATAACTACATAATAATAACACACTATCGATAGAGAGTACCCTAAAGTTACCTGCATGAAAAGAACTACGGTTGTTGCTGAAAATAGAGTTATACACCTAAAGGACTTCACTATTACAAACTGCGATAGCTACTAGCAGGAGAAAAGAGAATTCTACCTGGGTTGGTAACTCGGCGTATCTGGTGATAATAAGCACGAATGATGTTGCGTGAAACATATATCGAATTCTTCTCATTGTGCGCTGGTCCACGGCGCTGCTGATGGTTGATCGCATACAACGCGTTGAGTGTGAAGCGATAGGCGACTGCTCTCTTAGGACGACATGTGACGAGACTGACTTGCGCTTGGCGCGCGAATGTAGCGAGAGAGCATGACGCAGGAAGACATAGTCTTCCCGAACCTTCCACACTTGGCGGACTTTCCCATGAACGCGTGGGAAGCGAGCGTATGCGTGCGTAACGTGAGCGCGTGCAGCGCGGCTTCCTGCCAGCTTGGTTTGAGCGACTTTACTCGAGGTCGGACGGTGAGTCACGACACTCCCGGCGGCAAAGAAAAATGCCGAAGCCGGATAAGATGTTATATATATCGAGAGTAAAGTGCGAAAACCGAATATTGAACGCCTGAGTTAGGGGCCTACTGTGAAGTCCGTGTTAATGAGGGGTTCAAGATAGTTAGGTTAAGTGGGGTGACAACTACTATTGCACTCGAAAATCTATGGCGAATAGTGCAGGTGGGCTTATTGGGTCCTCTAGATAGATAGGGTTACATGTGAGTAAGACTAAATAAGTGAGATTAAATGAGCTACCAAATAAGTATGAAGTGAATAACTGAGCAACCAAATAACTATGAAATGAGTAAATGAATGACCAAATAGATACAATGCTTCGAAATGTAAGGAATATACAATACAAATGTACGAGAACAACGGGTAGGAAACTGACTGATCTGACGACGGCGTGACGTACATGGCGTAGACGAGTAGCGACTAAGCTATCCATAGCTTCCAATGCGCAAACCAAGTGACCAATGCAGCTTCGGTGGGATTGACTTCTTGACGCGACGGCTGACCAATGGCTTGACGTGACGACGATGACGATGATGTTGAGAGGAAACGTACGGTGCTAAGCTACTAAGCGTGTTTTTACGCCTGTGGGATTCGAGCGGTGCGAGAGAGAGATGTTTTTATCTCGCGTATTGCCGAATGGCAAGGCGGTGGGTGATGTTCTCCCATCTGTGTGTGTGTGTCCCTTATGTGTGTACGTGATATTCGAATGAGCCTGCCGCGATCTCTCAGCGCGACGTGGGGGAATTTACCCGATGTTGTGTGTCCAAACCGTGTCTGCACAAAGGGGTCTGTATCTGAACGATATATAATCGACATATAGAGACGGACGATTATTAAGTGCTGGACTTAAGGTCCAAGCGAGAGACAAGTTAAAATAAAGAGTAGAATAGAATAGTAAGATTATTATATACACATATGTATAGCACGATTATTTCGACAGTCAGATGTTATAGTAAGTGTCGTAAATTTTTCGCATTGCTGCGAAGAATGCGTTGTGGTTTCTCCCGATATCTGACTCCACGCGACTATTCGCGGGGCATACTCCTGGATGGTGATTAGGCGCGTTACAGATACGGCATGGTTTTTCTCTTCTGCAGGTGCCTGGCTGGTGTTTGTATAGACAACGGAGGCATCGGCCTGCATTAACGGCGTTAAAGACACCGTAAGGGAGTAATTTTGGCTTACGGTAGAACAGACGTAGTGTGGACGAGTTCAAGTGGCCGCCATTGCACATACTCGCCAATTTGACGCCTTGGCATGGTGCCAAGAGAAGATGTTTCCATTATAAAGTTGTTCATTCCTTTTACCTTCTCCTTTGTTCTTTCTTATATTGTTTCTAGATGTACTTACATGAATGTTAATGTATTTGGGAATGGCCGCTCCACTGCGGCCATTCCCAAATACACCTGATGTTGTAAGTGGTATACGGGAACTTCGATCAGACATTGCGACAACGAAGGCGTATAGACGATTGCGTATCTAAAATAGAGTAAGGAAACTACAGTGTAATAACTGACTATAAATGAGTTATAATTGTAAGGACTAAAGAGATATAAATGTATATAGAGGCTAGAATTGTAATTAACTATAATATGGCAATTGGCAAGGTGGAATATAGAAGGAAAGTATATGAAGAGAGATAAAGAATGAATAGGATGGAGGTAGAGAATTATAGAGGAGTGGAAGGAGATTGAGGAATAGGAATAAAGATGAAGAAGATATGAAGATGGGTGGTAGAGAGGATATAGAACTGACAGCGAAATTGAGGGATTGTTATTAGAGGAGAAGAATAAGTAGGCTGAGGAAGGACAGATTATTCAGAGGAGGAAGAGAGAGTAATGATAGAGTAGGATAATATAGGGAAACAAGGCGTATGAGTGATTAAGAGTAGAATACACGCGAGGTAGTGCAGGTATTCTATGCTGAATCGCCGATGCAGTAAGAAGACAAAAACGTAGAGCACTGACGTGCGAGTTACACTTAAACGCGTGCGGAAATAGACATATACGTACGTGAAGTATGAAATGCGTGAACTATGTGTAGACGCGTGGCGCGAATTGAAGAATACTGGAAAGGGAGTATAGTGCAAAGAGTGCGACTTATACGCGAATGTATGAACATGTAGATATATACAGAGCATAGATGTATCTGCTATTGTGCGAAGGAGAGCGAGGAATAAGCGAAATAAGCGATGAGGTTGAACGTGTAATGAAATAATGCAAGCGCGAGTAAATTACGTATATGGCTATATGCGTAGGATATTACTGTAACGAAGTGCAACCTAGAGGCGCGAAAGTGCAATTATTGATTAGTGCGAAGAAGAATGGAGGATAGGGAATATAGACATGATAGGAGAGGACAGAAAGGGTATAGAAGAGAGATATAGAGGGGTAGAGATTTAACACTAATGAGCGATGAAGAAGGATAGAAATAGCTATGTGATAAACAATGCGTGAAGGAGGGTAAGAAGGAGATAGGAGCTCAAGAGAATGAATAAGTGACAGAGAAATAGAAGAGATGATGAGCTGAGAATGAAAGGATAGAACAGAAATTGAACATAGAAGAGGGAAATAATGAGCCAATTGACCAATAACTAGGAACCAGTATGGCAACTAAATGAATGAAACATGGGTAAAGAACTGGCAACTAATTATAAATTATTGACTATTGTAATGGAGTATAGGAAGAGTACCTGTATATGACAGAATATGTATGAAATGGTTATACGCCTGATCGAGCAACGTATTTAACGGCTTCTAGCAGTTGCTGGTGGAAAGCATTGACCTGATGGTACCTGAGGATATTCTGCAACGGATGTTACTGGAGGATATAGGTGACGGGTGGACCTCTACAGCCTATTACCGTTGGATAGGTGTACCAAAACGCGTGATGTTGTTAACGCGGCGTTAGTTCAGCTTGTTAAGTATTGTAAGTCGATAACCATAAGGGATATTCTTAATTGTAATTATAGCTGTTATATGCAGCTGAGAACGTGTATTATGGTGACGACATATAATTATTATGCTGACTTTGCGATCCTAAGGTGCCGAAGATGGTAAATTGTTCAACAACGATGGAGTGCTGAAAATCGAACACGGAGAACGGCGACCGAGGTGGATATACCGAGGGGAACGAAAGGTCTGCATGTAGAGCAACTGCTATTAGAGGAATGGTGTCCGAGATGGTAAAACGGACGCGTGTATACGACAAAAGTGCGTAGATGTTGTTGCACACGGAATATAGTTGAAGTACCTTGCAACTGTGCTGCGTATAGAGGGAATGCACTAACCGAGACGAGGCGAAATAACGGACTGCTAGACGTTTAAGCGATGAGCATAATGGCGCTGACGTGGTAATGGTGAGGATTACTACTGTGACAGCTTCCTGCAGTTAAAGATGTGCGCAGAAAGAACCCCAATAGTGCGTTAAGTGATGCGGATGCGCGATATAAGCGAATGAGTGCGATATGATGACTAACGGCTTGAAGCGAACTGTAATAATGCATTCCGACTAGACGTAGAAAACCCGAGTAGAAATGACGTGTGACTTAGAGTAAGCCAAGATGGTGTATTTCTACGACGATGTAGTTGGCAAGAATACGTGGTGAATGAGCCAAGTGTAGTCGACGAAGGACTACTGAAAACGACGAATACTGCTAAGATAGTAAGTGCAGTTACGAGTAGACAAACCGAACTAGCTAATGTTCAGCTAGTAATTACATGCATAGCACGAGCGGTTTGTAAGGACAAATTATGAAGAAGGCCGTAACAAGATGAACCGAGATGGTGTTAAACTGCGACATAGAAACTATGAGGCAAGACGTGAGCGGTTTGATCCTGTACGACTGACGAAGAAGCAGTGATGGAATTCTGCTGCGAGTAACGGAACAAGGAGTACTGGAGACGGAACGATGACGTGTTCCTTGGCGTTGAGCTTGAACGGCGAGGTCGATGATGGTCGAGAAATGTGACATGGATAAGCTCACTTGCTGCGGAATCCAATGACTCCGAGTAACCGTGAAATAGTGAACTGCAAGATGGAATCGATCGACTGCTAGTTGAAAGGTGGTGCTCCTAGGGTGGTGAAGAGGAGCTTACGCAGTAACGAACGTACAGTTCAACGGCGAATCAATATCAGCAGCAACATGTACCATAAGTATCACAGTACGGCAACAGAGCTATAGAGATCATATGAGCCGCTGAAGGACTTAGCAGGCAAACAGAAATTAAGACAATGTCAGAGGAAACCCAAAAACATTAAATGTGCCCAGCGGAGATAGTACTCGTAAATTTTCAACGGAAACTCATTTAATTCTGTGTCAATTCTGCAAAGCCATTAAGTAATGCGGGCATTCAAGCTTAACATCGGCAGGAGCGGAAACTCGTCAAGCGCACTCGAGCTGAAAGAGACCCCACCTCCTGTTTCTCATGACCGTCTAAAAGTTCGTGCGAACTGGGGGAACCAAATGAAGATAGTACATACCACGTATTTGGCGAGTCAAACAAAAATCTAAATAGCTTCCCCATCTTGATTGAAAGCCGTTCTGATGTTGGGGGAACTTGGTAAGAGCTGTGCATGAATATAGGAAGGCGTATTCTCAACCTCACCACTTTACATCAACTGAACGAATTTATCGTACATAATAAAGCGAAATTGATCAAATGCACAACCAAGCGTCGAATATGATTAAACCGGTAGTTGCTTGAATAGTTAATAGTCAAATGAAGAGAATCGGGCCTCGTTTCCTCTTATAAATCTGCATAAGACTATTTAGCCGAAACTGAACGAAGTTGTACTGCTAAATACTAAATATCACGCTAAAGAACAACAAATAAAACTTGATGCGGGCCAACAAAGATAAACAACTGCTCACATATTCAAATAGTGAGGTTCTTGAAAGTAATCGTAAAGCATAAAAATTTCGATCTCGGCTGATATACATGCAAGTTACACAAGAAGTCCCATTGTAGTTTCACGTACTGCTATTGCTTCTACAGAAACATTGAAATCTTTCAAGAGGAGTTAAACAGGAACAAACCGGAAAAAAACCAGAATCTGTCACCAAAAGCTCTGAAGAACAACTAGCTGTTAAACTTTACTTACAACCATGTGCCCCATGTGCAACAATATTCCAATCAGATTTTCTGGCTAATCTTATCTTACGTTCTGCCCGAAACAGGGCGTACTCTGCTATTTTATAAGGATAAAACTATACCGCTGCAAGATCAATGCAAGGCGTTACGACAAATAAAAAAGCAAGTATTTTTTTTTCTTAGCAAAATAATCTCTAAAAAATAACTTACCAAAAATAAGGGTTCCATTACAGATGACAGCATTGGCGCTGAGGCAGGGAGGTAAACACAAAGACCAAATCTGAGTAGAATTGTACATTAACAGGAAAAAAAGAGCGAAGTAAGATTAGCAAGGAAAAAGAGCAAAGAGTTACGAATACAGATGAGCATCATCAAAATGATCCCAAACATGCTTATATTTGCACGAACTCAGTGGACCCGTCATTCGAGGTGTGCAGTGCATGTCAATAAGTACGCGCAGTGAACATCAAAGAGCAAACAATCTGTAAACAAACACAACGACGCTCAACATGAGAAGAGAGTTTCTACACCTTGTGTTACCTTCACCAAGTGTTCCATTAAGCGCGACGGTAATGGCATCCTATGTTTGTATTATGATTAGATGAATAGCTTGATAAAAATGAACAGTGCTACCGCAGTGAGGGGGGAGAAGACATCTTAGAAATATCTGCCACATCTAAGCATCATGGAGGAATCTTTAAGGGGTCACTCTGCACACCCAGACGTATGTTTTTGCCTGAGGCTCAGTCGAGGAAAGAAGGGGTTCATTCCCCTTCCTGGCTTAGGTAAAAATAATGTCCAGAGGGATGCCCCCTCCTCCCCTCCCCCCCCCCCCCTCACTGTGACAGCACCAGATGAGCTTCCCATGCATATACTCGAAAAAGCATTCTACAAACTATTATATTATGGACACACATTGACTCATGTCCATCAATGGGCTGTGATTGAATAAAAACTGAATCGATAATAATGAAGGCACGAGAACTGGACAAGTCTAGAAATGATCCAGAAGGGGCTCTCGATCAAAAAAACAAAAACAAAAGACTGTTACCTTTGAAGTTTCGTTTCAGGCGACGGGCGACCGCCCGTTTCGGGCGACGTGCGAAGCGGTCGCGTTGGAGCGCGTTATCTTATTATCACCCCATACTAAATTCCGACATTATTAAAACACTTCAAACTTTACCTAGAGCCCATCTTTCAGGCAGCTGTGACCTGTTTTCCCAATAACTTCCTTAGACCTATCTATTGACTACTTGCTTTTCCTTATGGTTGCTTAGTTCTCGATATGGGTTTCCAGTTGAGGGTTAGTTGAGGGGAATTTCGGAGTGTTTCACTTCAAATGACCATAACTTCCTTCAAACTTAACTACATGAGTTCGTTTGGGTGAAGCGGAGTCTGCGAGGTTTTTGCTTTCGAATGACTACCTGAGCTATGCCATACCTCTGAAAGGAAGCAAGTTATTTTGAGGGAAGCCAGTTGAGGGCCAGTTGAGGGGAATTTCGGAGTGTTTTACTTCAAATGACCATAACTTCCTTCAAACTTAACTATATAAGTTCGTTTGGGTGAAGCAGAGTCTGCGAGGTTTTTGCTTTCGAATGACTACCTGAGCTATGCCACACCTCTGAAACGAAGCAAGAAAAATTCAGAAAAGCTAGTTGAGGGGACCTTTTTTTCGTCGAATTTGCGAGATCTTCCCACGAATCTTCCCTAAAATCGATTCATTGTTGCTGAAATTTTTCCAGTATGCATCCTTCGCTCTCGGAGGCCTAGTGGGAAGGCGAGAAGCGTCGGTCAGCTTTGTTCATACTGTGTCATTCTGCAATTTGGCTTTTTGCTGTGGGAGTGGCAGACGCCAACGTACAAAACGAAGGAGAATAGGTCCCGCCTCTCCGCAGCCAGTTTTACACTCTTCAGAGACCTCGCTCGCTTGAGCTCTGTCTTGACTTTTTCTTCTGCTCTTCTTTTCTTCTTAGTCACATTGGGATGGTTCAGGACAAAAGATCAAGCGATCCCGCTGAAATCAACAGCACGACGGAGAACACCTTGGGTAGTTCTTCTAATATTTAAATCTTATTATTGTTCTGAATATGTACTGAACAATGTGAGACTTGCAAGATTTATTCCAAAAGATTCAAAAACACTTTCACAAAAAATGATTGCAAAAGAACGTTGCAAAAGTATTTTGAACTTTTATTGGCAAGCTTTCGGCGCTTAGCGCCTTTCTCAAGCCTGAAAGGTACAAATTAAAACCTATCGAGAGACTCTATTTCAGAGTCGCTCTGGTTTATTTGTACTAAACCGACTTACTGCTGCCACCGGGTTACTATCCTTACCCTTGGTGGGGTCCTTGGTAGTGGAGCAGAATTGTGTTATTATTGTGTTTGACACGTGTGTTGTTCTGAGGTTAACACTTTCGCTTCAGAGTACATTCTATCACGAAGATGTTATATCTCGGTTCTTTAATTCTTCTTTGCGGAATTCTCATACGAATAGCTGCTGCTCACGATTGCCACCCTATCTTCAATGAACTATCTAGTCTTGGATTCGCTACAACGCATGCGACACAGTTCGTCGAACTTTCGTTAGTCGAAGATTGTGACAGCATTGACGGGGCCAAACAGCTTGATTTGAACAAATATGGAATCGTCGTACTAGAAACTAAGTCGCTTCACGTGAGTAATGATATAGAATTAGTGGCAGCTTTTTGCAATTTTAGAATTTTTGCAAAAATTTTGCCTTTTTTTAGCGAGGAGAGCCTGACGATTTCGCCGCAATAACTTTTGTGGACTTCAATAACTATCGTTGGCCGCGAACACGTGGCCGCTTGGACAATTTCTTTGTGGTGGGCAGCTCGAAGGAAGCAACATTGCGTATCAACTTTCCTTTTTACGACCATACCCACAATACGGCTAAATGTTCTCGCTTTGTGAACTGGCCAAACTGTGACAAGCCTGGTAAAGAGTGTCATGAGAAAAGCATAACACGGTTCTTCTCCGTCACATCGCACGCACCTCGCGAAGAACCTGGATACCAGACGGTTTTTTGTTACTGCGATTCGATAGTTCGGAAGATTACAATACCTTTGTGCAAAAATTCAGTTTCGTTAAAACATCTGATTCTGGGAATCCTACCTACGTTGCCACCAAGATACAGGTGTCACGCACAAGTCAGCAATGGCTTTCGAGCAGGATAAAAAGCTCAGTGGTTTTTGCCCCAACTCGAGATCTCGACAAGATGCTGCCATTCGAGAGGCTCGCAACATTGTTTCCTAACCTACCCGTTGCGCACTTTCTTCCACCAAACTCTCTCGGCCCGTGCGTTTCTGCCTCCTTATGTGATTCAACCTGGGCACTAACTGCACCTTCGCCGGGTGAGGGCAACTTATGTAGTGGCGATAACTTCGTGCAGCGCTTGGAAGTGATTGCTTCCGGGACGCCGCAGCCAAGTATTGCTGAGCAATTCTCTACCACAACAACCGAAGTACCAATGGATCTAAGTGTATATAGTGATCTTGAAAGCCATGGGGAGCGCATGGATGTGGAGCCCATCGAAACAGGAGAAGCTACAATATCCCAACAAGTCGAGCGGTGGTGCATCTATGCCAAAGAACTGAAGGAGACAGTCGAGGCGCAAGCTCAAAAAATAGAAACTATGAGGGAAGAGATCCGATTGTTGCGCCAAGAACTGAGAAAGGATAATAGTTTCGTCGACGATGCGATACAGTTGGCCAATGATGACCTCAAAAAAAAGTTCGGCTTATACAGAAGCAGAAGAGATTCCTCCAATCTGAAACTACGACTTCGCCAGCTCAGGATTGATGGTAAAGGGCTTACTGATAGGCAGGTGGGAATGCTGGTAGAAATCGCTTGGCTTACCTATTATCGAGATGAACACAGGCCTCACGCGGATTTTATACGCTGTGGGCTGTGCAACAAAGACACTGAAAAGTATAACCCTGCGATTGATCACGCTAAATGCGAAGCTGACCATGAGGGCGACGAAGGCGGTAAGAGGATGAACCTTTTAGGAATGAACAGAGTAATGTGTATCAAAAGATTCAATGCATAAGGTTGGCATCGACAGAATGATCCACAGACTGAGAACGCATGCATCTAGTTTGGCACACAAACGGAACTTTGACGAATTCAAGAGCGAGCTGATTGAACTCAAGACTCCCAATCGTGACATTGAGGCTACAGTGTCAACTACACTCGCTGCATATACGATTGCAAAGGAGGGGATATCGTTCCATAAGCAGCTCCCTCTTCTCTTAATGAGCTTGCGAGCAGGAGCAACACCTCCTACAGCTCATTATAGTCCCGACTCAGTTCGAGATATGGTGAAAACATTCGCTGTGCATATGAAATATGACATGATGAAGTATCTGATTGACTTCGATCATCCATTCTCACTGCTGGTCGACGGTACCTCGTACAAAGGAGTTAAATGGATCGTTTTCCTTCTGCGCACTGTGTCTCCCTTGAATCGTCCCATCACATTCCACTTGACCTTAGCCCAGATAAAAACCGAAAGAGCGAGTGACATCGTCGAGGCATTCACAAAATTTCTTCAGGGACTGGCCTCATGGGCAGAGGCTCCTGGCTTGAAAGAAACTCCTTACGCTTTCACTATGCGAAACATGGTTGCATTATCATCTGACGGAGCCTCTGTAATGGAAGGATATCAAAGTGGAGTTCACAGGAGGTTGAAAGACCTCATCAGGCAGGAAACGGAAGAGAGTGTGAATGCTCGAGAAGGCTTTCTACTTTCTGTTTGTTTTGCTCACAAATTGAACCTGGCCGTCAAGTCACAGGAAGGGCATGCTTTCACGCTCGCGCTAGCAGCTATAGCTGAAATGCACAGCTTGTTGGGCTCAACAATGGGGACGCGAGGTCGCATCATATACTCTGAGACAGCTCGTGATCTGGGATTCCCTGATCTGCAAATGGACGCCATACACCAAATCAGATGGGCAGCTAGTCTACAGAGCTCTCTCTCCAAGCTACTTCGGGTTTATCCAGTCCTTATTGCCGCTTTGCATCGGTTGCACGTCGACAGCAGCACATCCGCGCTTACGAAGTTGCGAGCAGAAGCAGCAGCATGGGTTTTGGAAGATGCCCGAACTTTCATTGTTCTACATCATGTCAACGCCACACTAACTCGCTTGGCTAGGCTTTCCGAGCAGTTGCAAGACGACGAAGCTCTCTTGGTCGATTACCTCTCGTACTGGAGGCATTTCGATCGCCTCTTCCAATTGACCATGAAGGATGAGGTATACGACTATTTGCTCGCAGCGGAATCCTTATTTTGTGGGATAGGAAAAACCGAAAAATGAATGTGGATCCTGAATTCCTGAGAAGGTACTATACCCCATCTGAGGAAGCTGCCTCTTCGAAAGCGTTGCTCAGTTACGACTTGTCCTCATTCCCCGATCACCGAAAACCATCACTAGGAGAAATGAATGAAGATCTTCAGTCTGAAACACCCAGAACGAGAGCGAAGATGAAACATTTTCGAACTCTCGGCGATCTTTCCCCAATGTCAACAGAAGATTTCACACAGAGGCAAGGCGATACATCCGAACTTCTTACCGCATCTGACCTGGGTAGAGCGTATACACCTCTCACACAAACACTTCAAGCCGAGAGCTTAATTGACGATCTATATAACGATGTCCGGACAAGTTTTCGACACCACATGGCACCTGGCAGACGTGCCACAGAGGCACCAGTCTACTTTCCGTATGCGCTTGACAAGCACGTCATTCTGGATATAATTGAGTGTAATGGCGATTATGAATACTTCAATAACTACTGCGTTTTGAGTGATACTGACCCAGCCAATCGTGGGTACCCAGAGTACATTGACGAGGCAGGAAATGTGGACAAAACAAAGCGGCATGATTTCATAATGAAATCCATTGCTGCTATTGAGAAATATTGTGCCCTGCCTGGCGTACAAGCACATATCATGAAGTTCTACAATACAGTCGCGGGAGCAGTCCGCAAGTTGGACACCTGGCCAACCAATTTTCGCGATCAAAAGATTAGTGTTGGCTTTTATCAAACGCTGCTTAACGAAGGTGACTCGCTGGAAATTCCCGATCTAGTTCTCCAGGTAAGGCGACCTCTCGATCTCTTGTCAACTTCTGCACTGTGTTTCTTTTTTAGGCAATCAAATGCATCCTTGTCATTCCCGCTAGTAATGCTGATCCAGAACGAAGTTTTTCCTTAATCAGTAGGCTTATCAAGGGAGAACGCGGCAATTTAGGAACTGAAGCTCTCGATAATGTGATGATGTCAGTTCTATTGATTTTTTTCATTTCTGCAGATAAGGAGCTTTCTAAAAAGTTACCTTTTTTCCTACGAAACAACTATTTCAGGATACATCGCAACGGACCTAGTGTGCTCACCATCCAACCCAGGCATTTAGCGCGCCAGTGGATGAAACCAATTGCCGGCTTACAACTTCGAGATCACCTGCCATCTACGCTTGAGCGAAAAGATAGCTTCATGAAAGAAGTGAAAGATTCCATCATGAAAGGTGTCAACATACTCTTAGTTTCGCTACATTTATTCTTCTTCACATCTCTTTTTAACGGCTTCTAATTTTAGATGATGCATCAACACTTATAAAACTGCATGCTCGTCATTACATGACTCTGCATGGATTAACTAACAGGCGTGACGCGAATGATATTCGCCAATCGAAAGAGGATCTTGAGAAATCGAAAACTTTGATTTTCTCATCTGCGGCTTCATTGGATAAGGATCATAACATAGACAGACCGTGATATTTCACCTTTTATATACATGACATGAAATGAATCTTCCATCTTTATGAATAATACACAATAACACCGTCGTCTAATCAATTTTATTCGCAGTGCACATCCATGAAGAAGAATTTCCGAGGAGAATAGTAATGTAACCTGAAATGAAAAATTTTATCTGATTTTCCCACTGACTCTTTCCACCCTCAGCCTCAGGGATTTCCTTGGTCTGATCACAGCCGACTCGAAGGATTACGACCCCCCCCTCTGAGCTTACCAAATACGACCCCCCCCGTTGAAGATCCCTCAACTGAGGCTTGACCCTGGTTGTATATACACTGAGGACTCTAACAGTGCTACCAATGCGCTTGTGCTACCCGATGTTGAAGTGATAAGCTCTGTGCGCGACGGTCACCTGAAGGCGATTGCAGGATGGCGTACGGCGAACAACTGTTATGCTGGACAAACACTCTGAAGCGACACCTGATGCCCTGATACTGCGAAATCTGCATCGAACGCGTGCAGTTCGACCCAACAAAGTAGGATAAGCTGCGATGATGGTATAGAAGACGAGAAAACGCGAGTAACCAAGACGTAAAGCTGATGTTGTTGCTTCGAGCGGATGTTGCGGTCCGATAACTGTGTCGACGCGGTAACGGTAGTCGATCTTGGACTGGTGTCCAAGTGGCGAAGAAGTGATGAGTGCGAAATAACGTCGAAACGTCGAGATGTTAAACGACGGCGAGTATGATCGATACGGCATCCAACGATGGAATTGCAGAGACGTGCTAACTTGTGAAGACGCGTACGCAGCTGAGACGTTGTGTAGCGATGACGAGCGAAGCTCAACTGAAATCCTTCTGGAACGGTATAGACAGCCACTTGACGGAGCAGCCCTCCTGACAACATCTCCAGACGTGTCTAGTCTGCGTGTGGGTGTGCGGTTTGAGCCTGGCCCGGAGCCGAAGCTCAACGGTGTCCCTGGGCCTCCCCCGGTCCCTCAACTGGCCTCCCACGGGCATTCCCTACTCCAGCGGCGCCTCCTCGCCTACCACGGCTCCATGAGGAGAAACTCTACCGACTGGACCCAAGCAACCGCTACGATGCCGGGCCTCCCCGTGGCATCCCAGTCTTATTGGGTGGGGCTTCCCCAGCAAGACTGCACCCAGGCTTGTACTCAAGCTGCAGCACTCACAAGGCTCCTAGGGACCCTAGCCCTCGGACTCGCGAGGATCCCTGACCTGGCCAGTGCCACCTCGTCTGGGGATCGCAGTACATTATGTAGCATGTCGCCTGAGGGATATGTCGTAAGGATCTCTGCCACAGATCCTCACGACAGCACTGGTTCCAGGTCCGCGAGCCGGGGCACCAAGTCCTATACGTGGTATGCCCGTAAGGGTTACTGCGTGGGCTGTTTTGCTATACCAGCCGCACTGCGCATCTTTTGGCAACAGTGGGCTTTGGGTGTTCCACGGGGAGCACGACAGGTACGATCGCCTCAGCCGCAGACGCCTTTCGGCGAATGCGACTGCGGTCGATGCACCATTTTTCTGTCGTGACCCGCCTAACGGTGTGGTGTATGCATCGGCGATTCCGACGAGTCGCGACGGAAAACATGGGAATTCCGGTGCCCACACACCAAGGGAAGGAATTGCGGCGCTCCCGAAGCGAATGCTCTGCACCTAAGGTGGTCTGCCTGCTGTCACGCGGCTCGATTAGGCCTCTCTTCCCTTTTACGCTTGCGTGCGACTGCGAGGCGTGCGTAGCGTATTGATTGCGTGTCTCTGCGTAGCCTGCTATCGATCCGTCCTGTGCGATGCGAGATGTAGGACCGAGGATCGACGTACAACATGAGAAGCGTAATGCGAGATATAGCTACAAGCGTGATATTATGCCGAGCGATTATCGAATACCTTGCAGATAACGAATGACATATAAGTTTATATACACAAATTGTTATAAGTACATAATAATAACACACTATCGATAGGGAGTACCCTAAAGTTACCTGCATGAAAAGAACTACGGTTGTTGCTGAAAATAGAGTTATACACCTAAAGGACTTCACTATTATAAACTACGATAGCTACTAGTAGGAGAAAAGAGAATTCTACCTGGGTTGGTTACTCGGCGTATCTGGCGATAATAAGCACGAATGATGTTGCGTGAAACATATATCGAATTTGTTCTCATTGTGCGCTGGTCCACGGCGCTGCTGATGGTTGATCGCATACAACGCGTTGAGTGTGAAGCGATAGGCGACTGCTCTCTTAGGACGACATGTGACGAGACTGACTTGCGCTTGGCGCGCGAACGTAGCGAGAGAGCATGACGCAGGAAGACATAGTCTTCCCGAACCTTCCACACTTGGCGAACTTTCCCATGAACGCGTGGGAAGCGAGCGTATGCGTGCGCAACGTGAGCGCGTGCAGCGCGGCTTCCTGCCAGCTTGGTTTGAGCGACTTTACTCAAGGTCGGACGGTGAGTCACGAAATCACTGGTGTTCTGTCATGTAGTGGTGTTTACATCAAGGTGTTCATATATGTGATAGTGGTCCTCCCCACACACGGTAGAGATACAGGACACCTGCGGACTCGCGCAGGCGATAGGTGCATTATCACAGGTACCCTCAAAAGTATGAGCACTAATATGTAGTACCCATGTTCTGCCGTGGTCCGACTGCGGTTGAACCACTCGATTGAGATATACCGCATGCCGCACTGCTACGACAACGCACATGTCGCGACTTGCGTACACCCTTCCCTGGTTATATAGCATTCCCGGAAGGCAGTTGCGCTTGGGCTAGGTCCGTCCTCCAGAAATGATGGCTCAAGCCTACCGTAAACGGTCTTAATCACGTGGAACGCGGGAAAGTATCGATCCACTGGTTTCCCGCCAAGTCAAGTCAGTCGTCGTTGTCTGTCGTCGTCAGAAGCGGTTGTCTCTTCAACATCTGTGAATGCAAGTCGTCTGAAGATATCGTCGCCTCAAGAAGAAGATCTACGGCAGTGACGCTCCACTAACCTGTGGGGCGGACATGTTATCCTGCTCCTCTCGCCCCGAGATTGTCACATTCGGGTCAACCAGTCCTTACGTGGGTCAGTAATTAGTATAATAGATTATCAATTACTCCTCTTATGTTTGGTTCTCTTATATTCTACTTGTACCTCATGTTATTCCTCTGTTGTCGTGTTATTCACAGCCTTCATAAACCGGTACTTTATACTAGTGTGCTGTAGTGAAGCAATACCAGTAGCTACAGTATCTTTCTCCTCTTAGCGGCTAGGGTACGGGCCACAGGAGACCCGCGCAGGTCACATAGCATTCTCCTCATACACGACAGGTACCCTCGGAGGGTGTGGGCCCTTACAATACCCACCTTCTGCCATGGTCCGGTGGCGGCTGTTCCATTATGGCTTATTACTTCTGCTTAAACCCACAAGGGTAAATGAAAGCAATGGCGATGTGTGACACTTCACCTTATAGCTGAATTAAGAACATACTCGGTATATTACAATGTGACTTCAAAGGTAGATCTCCGGATGATCTTATGATGCTATTAATTTGGGGAACTTAAGAACAAAAAAGTGAAGAAACAGCGGAATGAATAAAATCTCCTAAGCCTAGTCATACGAAATTACTAATCAGGAACAACAGTAGTCACCAACAACAGTAGGAACCTGTCTCCCCCTGCTGACGTTGCTCTCACAATTGCAGTTTCCGCCTTATTTAATCACAACCGCTCGCAATCAAAGCTTCTACTGGGTTGCCTTGAGTCAAGAGCGATTCCGTTTCACTTAGATTACCTTTGGGGCAGTGGTCTCCTATGATGTTTTTCAAGAGTTGATATTGATACAGTTCATCGGCGAAGTGGACGACCGCTGTGCTCTTAGGTGATAGGGCACGTCGGTGGCCTAAAAGGATCCATTCACAAGCCTCCTCCAGGATGCTCACTGGCTGCAGAGTCATGAAGATGTGGAGCTTGAAGGTGCTGTTAGGATTCTGTCGCGAGAATGGCGGACCCCAGCGCGTGAAACTTGGGAACCCTTCGATTGGTACCCAAAGCTCGAAAATAATGGGAAAAAGGAATGCCTAGCCATAACAAACGAACTTGCCCCGTTTCTCAACTTATTAAGGTTAAGAACGTCATCGGCTTAGGGTCATTGGGTCGGGTCATCTGATGCCAACCATTGAATTAGCATAACGGTGGTCTCAACGACGGCCGGCTATGCTTTAAGTTGAGTTCGTCTGCGACTGTTGTTTGCGACTCTTCTGAATTCTCCTGGTTTATGTGGGACTGTTTTGTAAGTTTGAAATCGTGTTTGGGGGATGTATGTATCGCAGTTATCTTTGACCTCCCAGGCTCTAACGAAGCGACAACCGAAACGTTAGCTGCTTGAAGTTGAATAATACCTTGGTTTTGGCTGCAAGCTGACACATATCAAGAAAATACCATGCCAAGATTTATGGAAAGTCGAACTTGGCTGCTGATATATTCTGGTCTCTTCATTCTTCACCACTATTGCGCTGTTGCAAAACATGAAAAATAAACGCGAATACGTTGATGCTTTGGTGATCACTGGGGAGCAATCTATCTTCTCTTTTATGGGAACCAATATTAATAATTTTTTATTATCACTTAGTAATATAAATTACACTCCGATAAAATGATGAACTTACTCTCTATGAATCTATTGCACTAGAAACTCTTGAACGGGCAAAGATCCGTCCGAATACGAACAAACCAAAAACCGATCGATAAGTACAAGTAAAAATAAGAACGAAGGAACTGGGCAATATATGACCTATTGAACGTCTTTTTCAACTGAAAAATCATCTGGCGAGTAAGTAACACATGAAACAGAAGCAAAGAAAATATTATACTGGACTGTAATGGCGATGCCATGGAAAAATAAATCGGCATGGATCAATCGATCGCTGGTGTCAATTGGTAATGAAAATGGAACGCGAACGAGGCAAAAAATGACGGAAGTGATTTGTCTATGCGTATGTGAGAGAGCGAATGAGCGAACCAGAAGACCACATGTGACCTTACTACCTGTGAATTCCGACATGGGCTTCCACGAGGTGTTTTGACAACTTACGCTCACCACTTACAGATCAATTCCACGACGTTCTTCGACGGTCGCTCTCCCGCTAAGGAAGACATGAGCCCACATTAAATTTCTAATCTCTACACTACTGGTTTTGTCCAGAAGAACAGACCAAGGAAGACGCGCTGAGAAATTCACTCCCAATCAATAAATAAATATGCGTACATAATCAATCATTGCAATGTCACACAAAACTGGAAGACATGAACTGAACCTTCCCCGGGCTGGAACGCAAGTATAAAGGAAATGTTTGCGAAATCACGACCAGCAGCAGTACTATGAGAGCTGATCATGACTGCAGCACACGAAAATAGACTAAAGATTACGATTAGCACGACATGGGAACGAATAACGACTAACGGGAAGAAACACATGATCAGGTGAGCTGGGTGTCGAATGTGAGGGGCGGAGTCCAAGGGATCCACTACTTATGCTTGGATGCAGGTGTCGAGCACGTCGTCGATGGTGTGGGGGTCAGAAACAGATCGGGCCGCCGTTGGTGCTCAACGACTCCAGGACCGCCCAACGGCGGTTGCCATACCTCGTAGCCAAGCTTTACCAATTCGCTGCTGATCATGTCCAGCAACGTTTGTGGGGTATCTAAAACACTTACTTAAATTTAACCATTAAAATCTAAGAAGACAAACAAAGGCTATAACAGCTCCTAAAGGGCAGCCAAGGTTCACAGCTTGACTCACCTGGTTTGAGAAATGCAAATACGGATCCGCCTCCACCAGCACCAGTCATTTTTGGGTGAATACCGTATCTGGCCAGTGTGGTACAAATTTGATCCACTTTCGGATGCCCGACACCCAGTCCTATTAGCAACTGATTGTTTATTCGACAGAGATCCTGAAAAAATTTCAGATACAGCTCACAAAGACCTCAGGTTATAGCTCGGAGGTCATACTCTCTTGCTAGATGAGTTCTAACGCATAAAAGCCCCACAACACTGAGCAAAACATAAACACAACTAAAAGCAAACAGGGTTAACATGGCGTCATTCGATTAGCTGCTTCCTCATCCAGAATAACTTTCCAAAAATAAATGAAAATGCTTCGAGTAGCTAATTTCAATTTTTCTGCTATGCTAGGTTCGAGTAGTAGTTGCTAGCGTCAGCTACACTGCTAATATCACCATTTTTGACTGTTTACGGCCAATAAACTTCTTATTGTTTATAATAGTAGAATCTGTGTATGACGCGTAAATGCAGGGTGAATTCCGCAGATTTCACAAGGCAAACCCAGCACGAAATCGGCGGAAGGATGAGTGGAGGCAGGATTACGCGTGCTCGCCATAAGACGTCGCTCGCGTAACAACCACTTACGTTAAGCTTGCTGAAAGTGTCGACGAGTTCTCCTTTCTCCGATGTTGCGGAAACGGCAGAAGCCGAACTGCCACGCTTGCCTCCGGCCACATACGAAGTGAAGGTCGACGAACGCACGCTTCCGCCACGATTCGGCTGAAATCACGGAACGACACCCTCACAACAGAACCGACTCGAAGCGTTGGTGTGGTGGAGTAAATTGAGTGAGAGCGAGGGGAACAAAAAAGTTGAGCAGAAACAAAAAACGAAATAGTAACAGCTTCAAAACAAAACCAGGAGTACCCAGTTAATGTCAATTAGCTTAGTAAACGGAAATGTTTATGGGCCTACATCTTACTTATTCACTTACTGTAGGATAAGATAGAAATAGACGCAGTGTCCAACAACTGACTAGCTGTCTACAAAATGTGCGAACAGTCAAAAGGAGGAGATTAACTTTATACTTCCATTTAGGCATTACACATATTTACATTCCACGAGCTGTGGTTGGGCATTGTTCAGAGTTTGCAATCCAGGCGATCGCACGATTCAGCGGTGTCATTCACCTACGCGATTCGTACTTTATCCTTTCTGCCTTAACGACAGCATTAGGGATCATGCGGCTGTTGGAAAATCTCAAAAAAAGTCACTCCATGGAAATTGTGGGCTCAAAAACCTACAGTAGCGGTCAAAAGTTTGGAAACTTTTGAATTTTCAACCTCCCTCGATTAAGAAACGACCGAGTTGTCTCAAATTCACAGAATAGCCATAAAACCATGTAGAGAACGCGATGCGTAACGTCGTTTTTTGAAAGTGGGAATTTAGAGTGTGGAAATGCTGTTTATGTCAAAAAGGGCGCGTCAAAAGTTCGAAAACCTCTCAGTACCGAAAAAATCGAACCTAGTAACGTCAGCATACGAGATAAAAACTAGCACGTCGTTGGATGCCCGCGTGAATCAATGCCAGCCTTATACCTTCTAAGCATCGAGTCGATTAGAGCATCAATTTTGGGCTAAGGAATCGGAACCCATTTTTTGAAAAGACTATCAAACTTTTCATCGTAATTCTTCACTGGAATTTGTCTTGTACGACGCTCAAGTTTCTCCCAATGGTGCTCAATCGGATTGAAGGCCGGAATTTGGCTCGGCCAGTTCATGACAGTAATTTTTCTCGATGTCAGACAGTCAGTCACAAGGCGGAGGGCATGCTTCGGATCATTGTCATGCTTAAAAATTCATTCCCTCGTCATTCTTTGACGAGCAAAAGGAAGCACCGTACTCTCCAGGATTCCCTTGTACGTGGACGCGTCCACATTCCCTTGGATACGGAAAACCGGATCAACGCCACATAGACCAAAATATCCCCATACCATCACATTACCTCCGCCATGCTTCACTGTTGGTACTTGGTACCTGGGATGATTTCCCCTGAACACAGGACGTCTCACGTACTTCAAACCATCGCTGCCAACGAAGCAGAACTCCGAATCGTTGCTGAACAAAACTTTTCTCTACTCTTCTCTGGTCCCGATAAGGTGCTGACGGGCGAAACTCAGTCGCGCCTTCCTATTCCTTGAGCTCACTAGTGGCCTCCTGCTGGGACGTCTCCCAAGTAATCCGCCAGCTCTCAGACGACGCTAAACAGTACTTGGCTGATAGAAGGGCCCAAAAATGATCCAGAGCATGCCTCCCGCCTCGTGACCGACTTTCTGAGATCGAAGAAAATTACTCTCATGAACTGGCCAAGCCAAAGTCCAGACCTCATTCCGATTGAGCACCTTTGAGAGGAACTTGAGCGCCGTACAAGACACATTCCAGTGAAGAATTGCGATGAAAAGTTCGATATTCTGTTCAAAAAATGGGCTCCGATTCCTTAGTGACAACTCGGTCGTTTCTTGATCGAGGGAGGTTGAAAATTCAAAAGTTTCCACACTTTTGACCGCTTTGACCGCTACTGTATTTGTGGCGAAGTTCCGTCGAAAAAGCGCGCCCTCGAGCTGTAGGGACGGCGTAACAGTTAACAGCTGACACCTTCGGATGACAGTTCCCGCCTCTAAGCGACGTGATTCGTGGTTGGCTGCAGTGAGAGCAGCCAAGGATATGCGACGGGATCGAAGGTATTGCGGCGCGCTTTCTCAGTTTCAGCTTAAAGCTCACTCCAGAGAATGTATGCTGACTCCCGTTGTGTTTATTGGCAACATGCTAATGGAAGGATAGTCCGGACTACCTTCATCTCGACGGAAAGGAAGTCCGCGTTGAGCATCAACAAGAAACAATGTCCTATTTCTCGGGTCTTTGGCCATTTACTTCCAATTTTTCTTCGCCATCGTATAACTAACCAACTCGACTTTCATATTAACTACATTTCCCACTGTTCGAACGAATTCCCCTTTCGCTGCCTTTAATCGCGAGGTCGCCTGAATCGCTTGATTGATATATCTTTTTCCTTCCACCTCAATCGGCCCTGAATCGCGAACTCTGAACAATGCCTTATTGTTCACTTTTCAGAGGCAGAGTGTGCACAGAACTGCATTTTGGTATCTCGAAATGAAGCAATTGTACATCCAATCGAGTTGCGATTTCCATCGAGCAAAACTTGTACAAAAGTTGCGTCGAAGCGATCCTTAACACCATCACCAACTACGAATCGCCGTAATACTTCCCAAATTTAATTTTAAGACCCCCGTGGGTCAGATAGTAATAGGGCAAACAAGAGCTTCACTGAGTTGTGATTCGGTATCTGTAGGTTTACTGCGACTTTATGTTTTCTGCATCGCTCTCTGCCTTCAAGCCTGTATTTTTTTTCACGGAACGCAAGGAAACCCGCAGCAATTTCAGAGAGTGATTGATTTCATACGTTATTCCAAAAGAAATGCTCAATTTTCAAATCACAAATACAAACCTCATGAAAAGGGAAAAATGAAAAACGTTTGCGTCCATTCAAGAGGAGAAAGCTATTTCTAAAAAGTGTTAGTTTTCACTCAGTCAAAAAAAATCGGATTGAAGTTAAACTCTCATGCACTGCAATCAAGCTAGCAGAAAATCCGAGGATTACTATTACTGGATTGTAAGAGCTACGTGAGATGTGAAATGAAAAATGCGGGCAAACAGAGATCACAAGGGTTTTCCGCGTCGAAATCAGAAGACTTTCTGAAGCTAGGTCGTAAATAAGACGTCCATAGCTGTATAAAAGAACCCGTACAAGGAATATCGAGTTTCCCTCCATCCTAATAAGTTACGTTGTATTTGCTCACTGCTGGCAACATAGGCGAAGTTTCACGCAAAAAATCCAAATCTGGGAGAGATACGCCCCTCAAAGTTTCGTCCACGTGGGTATCGTGGGCGGGGCCACGAGGGCAGTGTAGCAGAACGGCAACAATCAAAGATCACCGCCGCTTCGCTCCACTGCCCGAGGCACCGTACACAACACTCGCGCGGACGGACCACTGAGAAGATGACTTCTGTGACCGATTTCAATTTTTTGGCACGATCCTTTGCATGTGGTCCACCGTGAACAAATAAAACACAACTGCTTGACAGGAAAAGTCAAATTTCCTTACTAAATTTCCTTACGATTCCTGTACTGTTTGATCAAATGTAAATCAAGGAAGAACCAGAATGTGCAGCTTACGTGTACGACCATGCTCTGAACTGTTTTTTAAACTCTTAGCCGGTTGACAAAAAATAGGGAATGTTCAGAATGAAAAAGTCAGTGGAGGATTTGTTCTGAGGAGTCCCAGTCAAAAGAACTGGGTTGAGCCATTATTGTAGATAAGTATACGATATTAAAGACACAATATTCAGATTCCGAAATACTATGGGTACAGCATCAGATCGATGCAGCTCACAATTTTGATATGTGGTTCCACGGCCAAACGATATATGCTAGTACAACACCAAAAGTACATACTACGAGCGTACAAAAGCGTTAGGTAAGAGATCATGAAGGAGAAGTCAAGTTGCGAGAATTTAGCGTACCTGAAGTGAGTGATGATCGTTGTCCGGCACTGACGTGCCGTGGCCGCCATTCACGAGTAACGTCTCGCCGTTCTCCTCTGGCGGTCGATGAAGAATTTTTGCTGCTTCTCGCGAAATTGCGTCAATAGATGTGAAAATCCCTTCGACAACGTCGGGAAACTGAAAATATCACTAAACAGATCGTTCCCGAGGAGATTAAATAACTTGGCAACTGCAAAACGGTCCCAGTTCCCTTACAGTTCATTTCGGAGCGCCTGATAGGGCGTGGCCTACGGACTTGGGTGAGAGTGTATCAAACTCTCTTACTCCGCCACACACCCAAGTCCGCAGGCCACCCCCTATCAAACGCCCCGAAACAGAGAATATATGGTATTGACAAATAAATAAGTCAAAAACGTTGCGAAGTAAGCAAACACTACTTATCCTGCCTCTAAACTCTCGACTGATCAAGAATGGAAGTGACAATGACCTAGCACGTTTCTTGGACGTGTTGAAGGCATAGGTCAGCTAAGCATTTGCTCTTGGACGGCAGTTCTCGCGATGATCACATCAATCAGCATAACTCTCTAGTGCAGTATATCCTTGTGCATCTAACCACAATGTACCCTTTTTGCGCCGTCACGGTTGCACCCGCACGAACCCTCTCTGACCACGCTCACTTGGTCTTTCTCATTGGTCAGTCGAGCTAAAAGAGCGTGGCTAGCTCGGGTTTGAGGTGTGAGCTGCCTGGGTGGCGTACCATTGTGGCGCAATGCAGCGACCCTAGTTTGGACGCTAGTTTTACCAAAGCTTAAATGGGGAGGGAACCCCTTCCTTCTCCTTCACCAAGGCTTAGATGAAAATGTACGCTTGAGTGTGCATATTGACCTTTCACAGATGCTTAATTGTGCAACTTTTTATAAGATCCCCATCTTTATTGCACCATCTCCTACTCCAGCTGCGGCTTGTGGCGCAGCGACTGCAACGCTACAAAGCGAAAATTCGACTAATACACACCCTTTGAATAATCTACTATGTACTGTTCAGGCCGCCAACCACTGTTTTGGGAATTTGGTGAGCCTCTTTCTCAGTCAATTCACCTCATTGAAGAAGTTTTGTTTTTCTCAAATTTAACCAAACGCATGTTCTTGTATACTCCGCCGTGCAACTACTTAAGTAAATAAATAAATAAACATATAAGTATACAAGGGACGAAATTCAAATGAATGCGATTTTCAGGCTTTGTCTCAGGAAAAGCAATAATTTATCCTTTTACTGTCCCTACCTTTTTCAGCCTTTCTTTGACTGTTTGTACCATCCGTGATGTATTTCGTTCCACTTTTGAGTTAACCAATATCACACGAAGATCTGGGAGACTGAAAATGTCAAAGTTGTGGAATGCGTGAAGGTTGGAGAAAAAAGAATAGCCTTGAAAATGTGTTGACAACTCACTTTTTCAGGTGTTCGATTCGGGTTCCGGGCTTGAAACTCGCCACACCTCCTAAACAAAGTAAATTCAAATGATCAATGATAAGAAAGTATTTGGGAGCGACAGCTTACACCACAGAACAGCTGAATGGAAAGAACAGTACACCTCTCCTCATACTGTTTTTATTTGTGTTTTTGTTTGTTACTCTTTTATACCACTTTGATATTTCTGCCAGGGGATTTCAAGCTTCCAGGGAACTTGACTATAAGATAGTTCACTCAAGCGCAGAACCACGGCATGTGCTACAGTAGTCTGCTGCAGTAAGGACACAGATGATAGAACGACGATAACAAAAAATTCGCAAAAAATCGATTTATCGATCGTTATCGATCTCTAATAGTATGAAAAGAGGGGTAACATGCATCAGCTAGTTCATCACATAGACTGAAATGATAGAGCGAAACGGAAACGTGACAAGAAGAAAGCTATCAAAGAACGTAAAGGCCACTATCACACACGTAATTAGCGTAGTACAAAATGACAGTAATCAAGCCTAACGATGAATAGCAACAACCTCATAACAGCTAAGAGATGAGCATCAGCCGTGCTAAGGATGAACCGTTAGCGTCACAGAACACCAACATGCCAAAAACGGTGTGATGACGTTGGATTGAGAATTTATCAGCGTGTTTCTGACAATGACTGATGCGGCGTTCATAGTGGAGAATTTGCCTTTTTGTGAAAATTTGGAGTTGATGGAGAATTGAAAGGTGCTATGGGAGTTAGGGGGGGGGGGTCAGCGCACTGTGCTCTGCGTCTCTAACGTTGTGGCTAGAGCGCAGAGAAGCCATATCGCTAGCCAAATCGGGCTCGAATTCTGCATCGAAACGATCCTGATGAAGCGAGTTGGTGCTTTTTTTTTCTTCCTATGTTAGCCTTAGCCTTGGGAAAGGAGATTCCCTCCCCCTAGGCTTAGGCGAATACGCGTAAGTGATCGCTTAGTCTAGTTGTAGCTAATTTTTCGTAATATACTAATGGAGGATTAATTCAATCATTTTCTCAGTAAGTTAGCTGTATCTAGGCTTAAAATAACCTTGGGAGTGTCTACAAGCAAAAATTGGGCGCGACTTTTGCTTTTGTCGAGTGGCCCCCCCCAACTCCCATAGCATAAATTGAAAAATATCGACTGAGAGGATCATACAGTGAACGTTTTTTGTGGAAATGTGGAAACGCAGAAAGGAGTTAGATACGTACCGATTCCTAGGTACCGCCTAGACGTAGGATCAAAGATATGAAGATTGCACGATTTTGCATTTACACAAAATGCAAACTGTGCATTACCGTAATACCTACGATAAACTCATCTCTGTTGTTCTTTCCACAAAACCGAATTTCCGCACTTTGACATAACGATACGTATCTGATTTTTTTCCACGATCTCCCATCTGAACAAAAACGCAACTCCGCTCTTCCGCAATTGTTCCAATCAATATGTATCTACTGCCCATATACAGTCCATTTCGGAAAGTCGGATAGGGCGTGGCCTACGGTCTTGGATGAGCGTGTATCAAACTCTCTCACTCCACCACACACTCTCACTCTCGTCACGTACTCTCACTCTCGCCATTCACCCAAGTCCATAGGCCACGCCCTATCTGTTTTTTCGAAATGGACTGTAACAAAAAAAACTGCCAATCACCACACCACTACTAATCGATACGTATCTAATCCTTTCCACGATTCCACTTACTCACACAACGCAAATTGTACCACTACGAACGCTATTTCAAAGCTTGTCATGCGCGAACCATACCACTAGTTTTGGATTCAAAAAAATCACGTCAGAATCTCGCCGTAATTCTCAGTAACCAACGGCAGACACCTGTGATCTAGTATATTCAATTTGTACAATTACCATGGCATCCTACATAGCCCAGGTGCGTAAAGCTCTGGTAGCCGTAATCCCGGTGGCCTAAAAACGCCGATCACAGAAAATCGATTATCGATCGATCACGAGGATGACGATTAAAATGCTAATGATGCCGAGCATTACATATATCATAACGCTCTTTCTCTGTGTTCAAACGAGAATCGATGATATATTTATCGATCACAAACACACGACTTTGAAAGCGTACGCAGCCACGCTTGATAGGGCTTGTGGAAGGTGTTGGTACTGTCTAACTACATAAACTTTTGCTTATTTTGGAGAGAAATTGACTTCAGGCAAGTTCATTGATGACGACATTGTAAATCTAGTTCATGCTCAGTCGTGCACAAGCCATGTATTTTCGTTCACACAGCAAAACCCTTGAAAATGGAACTGGCACCGGTTTTGTCATTGAGCCGGGTTACTGTGTTGTAGCGGTGGTGGGGATTTCGTGAGGTCCCCTATGGGTGCGCTATTTTTCCTCCTACTCGTGATTTGTTTCTATTCGATCGATCACTGATTATTTTTCCCTCACATTCCCAAAGAAAACTTTTGCTATGTTTTTTAAATTTCACTAAGCTTTTATTAAACTTATTTTTACAGCGAAAACGTTACGATGGTTTGCTGCTGGCGTAGTTAAGTAGATTGTATAGAGGCGGGACTTGGACTGCGAATTAGGCCCTAATAACCACTTAATAAGACCGCAGATGGTTCTTACATGCTATAACCTCTTCCGCAAGTTCGCCCCTGAATGATGTCACGAAAATCATTTCTTTCTTAACCTTAACCCTGATTTCGCACTCAAGCTATCATTTTAAAAAAATCAAGGCAAAAAAATGAAAAATTGTTCAGATTTTACGGATCCTTGCTAATTCTTGCACATTTTCAACTTCATGGACAACAATTTGCCATTCGCGGTGAGTTAGATGCAATGCATTGCACCGCCCCTGTAGATCAGATTTATCCTTGAAGTCTGAAGAGACGGTATTTGGCGCGACTCGCGTTGATAGGCATGCTTCACTCTTTTTGTCGAGCGCGCTCCTAGCAAGTTCGGCGATTCGTTGTGCAGTTCATCAGCCGCGAGAGTTGTCGGTAAGGGCGAGACAACGTTAGCGGCCGGCTGGTTTAGCCCCTCCCCGTCTGCAGTCTATCCCCAGCCAGTGACGCAGAGGCGCAAACGAGAGAGGGATTTCGGGCTTCTACTTCTGGGGTTTTCGCCGTTTAATTTTATTTTTTCTCTACTATTACACTACAGAGCTTTCCTACTTTCATATTCCACAATCTGCCAAATCCACCACTTCCGGTGTCTTCGTGAGCTACTTGTTATCTTTCACATCACTTGCCCAAATCCAATCCTCAATACAATCTGATGACATAAAGCGAAAAGTATCAATGGTGCGGTTTTGACCTGAACTTAATAAGTTCAGATCATTTGCAGGATGAGGTGAACTGTTCTACAAAAGTGAAAATTTTTGAGTAACACAGTGCCCAAAAAGTGGCAGACACGAGCGCGTCTGTTCAGAGTTTCCTATAAAAAAGTCAAAGTCAAACACAAAAATCTTACGGACGATAAACTGAATACAAAAGAACAATAAATAATAATGCAAGCTCTTCATTTGCACAATTTTTGCCGTTAAACATGTTTTTTGATCTCAACATGATCAACATCTCTATGGTGATAGGTCTTATGAAACACCATGCCTACCACGCTGATGATCTAGCCACTTACATGCAAAACTGAGATAAGCCACTAAACTATTACATACCGTAAGTGCACACAGCCGCGTCGAGACCCGACGCACGTCCATGAATCAGGGACTCGGCTGCAGTAGCCCATTTCCGAATCATATCCAAATGCTGATCCTCCCACGTTAAGCTACCGTCTTCGTCAGTCTGAATAGAAGCAACTTCGAATGGTAAGGCAATCATAGGGATGGGGGTGCTCGGTATTAAGTACTCACAACAATCGATGGTGAAGGAATGAGACCGCTTGTTTGGAGGAGAGCGGTAGCAATACAAACGCAATAGGCACCTAAAATACAAACAACAAATAAATAAATAAATATAATCGTTCATTGTGATCCACTGCATACTATTTGTAATTACTGAACGATTTTGAAACCTTCAAAAATATCGCTATTAGATTTATGCGAGCTGAAAAGATGAGTGTAGCCACCAGTTATTGTCAATAGAAGCTGTGTTGTTGCAAGGATTGAGTTATGGACAAAACGTTCGGTTTTGGACGAGATTCAACCATATGCCCTTTTGATACAAAAATTATCCACTATACTACCGAGAACCCACTTGCCTTCTCTCAGGTTTTACCGACATCAGGCCGCGTTCATACTCTGCGGTGCAGGCAGCACGGCGTGGTTGCATGCCTCAGCGTCTCCGCTTATGCCATCCTACCTCGTTGCCTGCGTCGTCTCTGCACCTCACCCGTGTCACTCTCTCTCGCTGCTTGTGAGCGCAGCCACGCCTTGCCGACGCTGAGTATGAACGTAGTCTGATAAGTTAGTGATGAAGTAATAACCTTCCTTACTCTCATTGACAATCAATTGCATTCATTTAACGATATGAAAGCAAACACTAATACTAGGTAGTCTAAAAAGTCTTTTCGTATTTTTAAATACCGCTTTTTCCCTCAAAACTGTTTTCCACAAAATTTCTTCTGTACATATACAGTAGCGCTCAAAAGTCTTCGGCGAAATGGTCTCTCACCTGGGTTTTTTCACTTGTAACTTTTTTGTAACTGCACCGATTTAAGAGAAATTTTAGTATGTTGTACTCGGAGACACTGCATACTTAATATACCATTTTGGTGCGCAACGGCCTAGGTTACGTGGTTATATGAAATTTTTCAATTTTGGCATGCCAACGCTATGCCGTCCCGCAGTGCCGCTGTCATCAAAAGTCGTGGTCTTTCAACAGAATATTAATGTTCTCTGAGGCTTGCTCTTTTTGTTTTTGTATAGAAAGCCGGTTTTCTCGAACAAGCCTCTTACTTTTTTTGGGTGGTCTTGTAGTAAATTCTTGTAAAAAATCATGAAAAGTGGCAAGCGGCGCTCAAGTAGAAGGAAATGTTGACAATAGGTTTAGGCACCACATATTAAAAATTTTGTCAAATTTTGTCAAGTAGAAAAAAAGTTATGACAAAAAAGTTTTGGCCGAAGACTTTTGAGCGCTACTGTATATGTAGTACAAGTCCACACGCATCTATAGGTATTGTTGTCTTCCATCTCTCGGATAACCCTTTTCGGCAAAATAAAAATATCAAAAGTCACTTCATTTTCAATTCCAATTTTTTTTTCTTTGAATGGCGTTAGACAGGGAAAGGAAAAGGTGATGATCAGACGGAGCAAGACCATGGCTATAAGGCAGCAGTTTTCATTCGAACTCGAGAATTTTTTAAAAGAAAAATTTTAAAAAAAATTTAACCAGTAGTGAAAAAATGCTCGCCAAAAAAATTCTCGAGCTACGATAAAAATTGCTGCCCCATCCACCTCATAGCCCTCATCTTGCTCCATCGGATTATCACCTTTTCCCTTCCTCTATAATTTTTGTATTGAAAATGAGGTTGACCGTTGATATTTTATTTTGCCGAAAAGGGTTATCCGGGAGATGGAAGACAATAATACCTATAGATGCGTGAGAGCTTGTACTACATATATATGTACAGAAGAAATTTCTGGAAAGCAGTTTTGAGGGAAAAAGGGGTATTTGAAAATACGAAAAAACTTTTTAGACTTCCCAATATATTAAATAAAAATCCTAAGAATAGATCTGAAGGCATGAAGCACTGGCTGCAAATCCTATAGGGATCGTTCCCTTATAATCCTACTTTAACCAGGAGCTTGAGGCACATTTTGGAGAGTATTTCGAAAGGAACATGTTTGTAAGATGAAAGCATACCCGATGAACCCAGCCCTACACAACTGGGCAATTTGAAGCGAACTGTAGCTTTGACAGCGAGTAAATCCCTGAAAAAGAACGAATCACTTCGAAATAAGAACGAAATTCCTAAAAATTGATTGTGCTTGACAACCGAAATTCGGAAGTGATATACAGTAATTTAGAATTCATCGGTGAGGCTTCAGAAGAACAAGTTACTACTATACGGCACATTTACGGTACAAGACCATACGGCTCAGATGGCGGCACTCTAAGATGAACCCGGTAAAGCAAGTACTTTGAAAATGTCATCGAACTGTTGTTCACACAACACTAAAAGTTTTGTACGGGAGTAAATCAGATCAGATTTAAAAAGGTTCCAGAAGCTCCGCCGGTTGGATAAAAAATTAAAAGAGTTCTCCTTAAAATCGAAAAGTAAGGAAGAAGTAGTATGTCACAACAGCAAACGTGTCCCAAAAGATCCTTAACCGTGTGAAGTTTAGCTCACGACTAACATATATCAGCAATTTTTGCAAGACTCGCATGTTACTGAAGGTGAGCAGGTCCGACGCTCAGTTAGAGTCAAGCCTGGCATCGACGTCCATGAAAACGTTTCGAAGGTAGCACCCTTCCTGGTCGATGCACTTAAGGCATCTGTGCCTATACTCCCAGCCGTCTCTTCAAAAAAGTTCGTCAATCAAGTAGATATTATTGCATAGCTTTCTAGTACTGAGTATGACTATCGACTGACGACCTCGAAGTTGGAAGCGGCTCAAAATCTCATTGACAGTGCTTGGTTGCAGATTACTACTTGACTGAAATTCAAAAGTACTGTCGAAAATTTTGTGAATCAAGCCTGACCCTGGGCTCAACATGTCAACACACCTCTGGAGACTGCTAATCAGTCCCAAACTAAAAAAACATAAGCTTACACATGCTCTCGCTCGTTAAACATGCAAAGAGATCGATCTTGTGGTGCATTTCACAAGGTTTTATCAAGACCACTTGAAAGCCGTATGTACCATTTCAGAGACGGCATGAAGGTGGTGTGGTTATCAGAAATTCCCTGAAAGAGGTCACTGACATGGAAACTAGGGGCCTAAGAAGCCTGTTTATGACGAAATCCCAGTCGGAAAGCGCGCCGTGGAGCTATAGAGACGGCGCAACAGTCAACAGCTGACGCCCTTGGATGACAGACCCCTCCTTCCGGTGACGTGAATCCCGATTGGCCACGGTGGGAGTGGCCAAGGGTTAAAGTTATTCCGGCGTGCTTTCTCACAAGGGAAGGACCCCAGGTCGAAGTGGCCATTCGGAATGAGATGCATATGGTCCGATCTCTTTTCGGACGCTGATCTCGAATCTGCATTCCGAATTTGCAAAACGATTCTCTGAGCGGAGTTATGGAGGTTTTTTTGAATGAACGGTTCATCAGCATGGCCGTTGCTAAGTAGCCAACGGCCTCAGCGGCTCAGTGGTAGTGCTCCGGATCTGCAGGAGAGGGAGCGAGGGTTTGCTCCCCGCCAGTGAGGGTTTTTTTGCATTTTGTGTTTCATTGTCAGTAAGTGCTTTTATTCCACTTCTGGATGTTTCCTTGGACTGGTACCTATCACACCCATCATTTACTCTGCCACTTTATTTATAACTGCTAACATTACTCACAAGGGAAGGATACCAAGTCGAAGAGAATCCCGTACCACACGTATTAGACGTTTTTGAGTGAAGAGATTATGATATTCGTGCACAGGGGGTCGAAATACCCCTCTGTGCAAATTTTCAGCCAAATCCAGTTTTTGGTCCAACTTCGGAAAATTGGGGGTGGCCAGGTTATAAAGTGGTAGATTTTGAATTTTCTTCTACAGAAAACCCTGCAACCTGAACAAGATAGCCCACACATACCTTTTACACTTGCCCATCGCACTAAATGTACGAAACAAGCGTCAATTAGGAGCATTTCCTAAACAAGGGTCAACGACTTCTCCTTTGTTCAATGGGCTGCCACCCTATAGCCCGTAAATTTTTCCGAAATTTGGTCAAATTTTCGAATCGGCTAAAAACTTGTCTTCTGGTTTGACTCCCTGAACACGAAAATCTTCCTGCTTTTGCGCAAGAAGGTCTGGCTCGCGTGCTATGGGCTTCCAAACCTACCACAATAGTATTGTTTTTTCAAAAAAACCTCCATAACTCCGCTCAGAGAATCGTTTTGCAAATTTCGAATACAGATTCGAGATCAGCGTCCGAAAATACGTCGGATCATATGTATCCCATTCCGAATGGCCACTTCGACCTGTGGTCCTTCCCTTGTCAGTTTTAGTTTGAAGCTCACTCCAGAATATAGATGTTTCGTACTTCCGAACATCCATTCGTGTTTACGACTTGGCAACATGCCGGTAGGAAACACGTCCTGGCTACCCGCCTCTTGACGGAAAGGTCGTTCAAGTCAAGAATTGACGGTGGGAAAGGGGCCTATTATTAGGGTCTTCACCCGATTCCTTCCGTTTTTCCTCACCGACGTATTAGCACCTTCCATATTCTTTAAATACTACTATTCGTCCGAATTCCCTCTAACACCGCCTTTCACTGTTGAGAGTGGCAATTATGTACTGGGTAAAAGGCGAATCAAAACACCACAAGGTCATACGTAGGGTGACGATGACGTAAACCTTCGGCTTCCGCCTTTGACCGCCATGTATAACAGATCGCGTGGCCTCAAGGATGTCAAGTAAGGAGATTGGTGGAGACCCAGCCCTGGACTTTCGGCTATTTCATTTTTTCTCTAAGCATCTACCTCCTCTACACTTCTTCCAAGGCCGAATAAAGTATCATGCCCACGTCCTTCGATTGACATTATAATTTCAAGCTGGAAGTTGCTCCACGACATCATCACTGTTTTGCAATAATACGGGACTATTGCATGGGGGAAAACAAAAAAGAAGTTGTTGCACGATAGCTACGATAGCAAACCGGCATAGATTGATGGATGTGCGCCGAGGGTTCAGTTGGCGACTGAGGTCACCAATTTCTTTACTGGTCGTGTTGGGATGGTTCAATCCGCGAGACACCAGCGGAAAACTTTTCGAGCGCGGTGAAGCAACTCGCGCGGCGCGATGACCAACTTGAACTCTTCTGACGCGCAATCCATATTAATATGGTAAAAATAGTGGTAATGAGACAATATCTCCAGGACAGGAGAATGAGGAAGAGATTCATGCGGCCATGAAAACCCTATGATAAGTAAGTGAAGCTCTGGGCAAACTACTCGAACAAAGCACTCAAACATGCAACTTACGATGTGGTGATGGTGACGTCTCCAACTGCTTCGGAATCCACCTCTATCGTTTCACGTGCGATGGAGCTGAACTAATACAACTCCACTTCTACTTCACTAACACTGCACACAACGGGAAGAAAACGAAGGACCACAGAATTAAGCCATTCACTTCACTACACTATGTACGTGCACTGCCGCTATGTCGTTTGGAATTGACGGGTTGCGATAACTGTGTTGCAAAGAAATAGGGCCGGTTCATACTTTGCGCAACGCCCCGGCGTCAAAATCATCACCAGAGTGCCATCATAGCCGGCGGTGGGCACATGATTTTCACGCCCTCGTGTCGGTGTCGGCGTCAAACTGCCGCCGTCGCCAACGGTGTCGGCGCCGGTGCGCAAAGTATGAACGCGGCATAACTCTCTTCAAAACAATGAAGTAAATCGATATCAGAGAACTGAAATCGTTCGCAAAGTTTCAGCTTTTCTTCTCCCCATACAATTATGTTAAATTTATTCATCACGACCGGCCACATACAATATTCTACATGAAAACATGAAAACCTGGCGGGGCACATCCTCTCAATTTCGGAGTTAGAAGGTCCGCGAGGGCTGTGGAGCAAAACGGCGACGGTTACGTGTTAGGAACGCGAAGTAGAAAGGGGATCAAGATCAGCGACTTTGAAAAAATCAAAGACAGCCGCCGCTTAGCTCAAAAGCCTAAGAAGCCCCGTACACGTTACCCGGTGAACGAAGTTTTGAAAGGACGTTTTTTCGTTGGTTTTTGATTTTTTTCGCGTGTGACCGCTGTGGCCGGCTGTAAGTAAGTACACTGTAAAACTGTATAGATAGGAGGAAAACTAGAATTTCCCCGAATGATTATTTGATTTGCAAGAGAATACCTAATTGTGGCGAATCTAGTGATACATGAAACCATGAGTTTTAGAAACTATGTTCATTTTTTCAATTACACCATATCGTATCGTGTCAGATCATAAAGTAAAGTCCATATTACTATTGACTAGGGGGACACTGATGAGAAAACCGATCCCCGCATCATGAGAGTAGAAACACGCGCCACCTGTCACTACACCACCTCCGCCTTTATATCACACATATCATATCGTATCATATCATACACACAGATATGAAATGAGATATCACTGAGGAAAAATAGTAGTCTCCCAATCAATATCCATGGCTAATGGCGATTCTTATCACTCCTTTCATCCCCTCTGAAGGGAGCTATGGCTGTCCGAGAGTTCACGAGGATTGCGTTTCGTCAAAATTCCGAAACCTCAAGCGGCATTTTTGTTATCTGACATTTACAAGCGAATCAATCTGCGAGGTGTGCAGCTTTCCCAAGGAGGATGAAGTGCTCAAACTGTAAACAGGAAACTGGTATGTGAGGATGAGGCACCCAACAGTAGTGAGATGTCCATATTAGATGAAAATCATAGTGCCCAATAGGCACTAGACATACCTCTTTCTATGTGCAACGCCGAGGAGCAGATACCAAAAGGCCAAGATAGCCAGATGCTGTACACCACATTGATCTTCACAGGAACCGGACAACTTTCGAGCTATCGGTACCAAAAGTTCCAGTGATGGAGGCTGATCCTCTTCGGCAGGATGTTCGGCTAAAACACCAAAACTTTCAAAATGAACACATAAAAGATTGGTTAGAAAAACTGGCTAATCGCTTTCATGTGGAATTTTGTGTGATCCCACATATAGAAAGTGGTCTACTAGAGCAGGGAAAACAACGAAAAGAGGAAACTCGGAAATTCAGAACCAGGGGCCTGTCCCTCGTTTTTAACGATGATAAAAAAAGGCGTTCACCTGCAAGCCGATCTGCTGCTTTTATTAAGTCTTTGAGAAGCCACGTCTTCTCTACTCCAAGATCCGGAAGACTCAAGTAGATCCGGCCATCAGCCGAGGTGAAAAGGCTTACATATGTTCGTAAATCGATTGAACCAGCGATTGCCGTCTGAAAATTTATTACATAAAATTGCATATTAGTAAGGCAAAGTATATACGCTAACAATTCACAGATGTGGACATTGTACCTGTTCGAATCGAAAAATCAGTGGGTCATATTTTTAAATTCATCCTATTACTTAACCCTTATCCTATTCAATGGGTGTACGAACATGGAAAACTATTTGGAACCAGCAATGGTATACGAAATGTAATTTTTTATTTTTACTTGACATTCGGACCGGATACCGATAGGTTGAAAAAAGTAATGGGAGAGATATTAATGGGCAGAACTTTGATCAGACTCGCCTATCATCGCGACTAATTGTAACTACTGTCACGCAGTCAACTAGTACAACTAATCAAAATTAACTTTTCTTTTATTAATTCTTCAACTTATACATATCTTCTTCGGTGTATACTTACTCGTCCATAGACTACGGCATGCTCGCCAAACAAGATAATCTTTCCGGGGGCGGAAACGTACAGTCCACCATGGGCGCTGCTCAAATTCCGCATCGGACTTGCGTGATTCGATGCCCTCGAACAACTACCGCCTGGCGAATCCAACGCTGTAATGACAACAGTCAAAAAAAGCACTAATTGTAATCTTCAGTTGAAAAATCCTTCCCATTTTGACACTACGTTTTTTTTCAAAGAAAAGAGGAAAATCTTATTCGAAAACCCTAATTGCCATTATTATCAGCGTCAAAATCACAAATACATCATTACCCTCATTACTGTTATCTTTTCGAATGATGATTCAATAGCAATTTTTACGTCATTTCGGCAATTGTTCAGAGTATACAATAAACCACTTTACGGAATTTCCTTATTGTGAACTTTTTGAAGGCAGTGTTTTTTGAAGTTAATCTATAAGCGAATTATTGGATCTAAATAGCACTTTCCACAGTATTTCTTGACTGAATAGGAAATTTTCACTGTTAGACTTCGTCAATGATTTAAGTCATAGCATGAACACGAACGCTGTTTTCAAAGAGAAAGAAATCGTGTAGGAAATAATTGTTTTTCAACTTTCGTTAGGCTTTTAATTTTTTGAATTTTTTTGTTGTTCTCATATAATTGCAAATCTCATAGGGCAAAATCTAAAGACCACAAGTAATCAATCTAAATAAATGCATATATTGTATCATCTCTGTCTAGTCCCGCAGTCGAGGAAAATTTTTCGGATTTACTCTATCAATACTACATTCATAAGATTCATCCAGTATATATTATACATATATAGGTCAGGGCTAAATATAGGTATCGACGCGTCACTTATGTTTTGAGAGTCATTCAAATATGGATGGGTTCAGGCATTTGAAAAACCCCTTCAGTCCTTCCCATACATAGCACTGCAGACCAACGTGCAGTTTGGGTGTTTATCTTCCGAGACAATTCTGGTACCAATTATCTAGACCCCCCGAGAGAAGAAAAGCTTGATTGACATGGGATAAGAAAATTTGAGTGGAGCCTAATACCATATCTTCTTCATCATTTCGCCCCATCTGATGAAATTGAATTGGAGAATAGTTCCAAGGCGGGTGCGAAAAAAATTAACGAATTATAAGAATAAGTTCTGGAGACAAATTCTTTGGAAGTGCAATCCATAATTTAAGATGAAAACTTTCCGACCCTGATCGTTCAACGAATCATCGGGAGGCGAGACTTCGATAGACACACATATCTCCTCCTCACTGCTCGTCATTACTGCAGAAATGGTAATAAATTCACTAATTGTCCGCGAAAATAGGACGCGTAAATAGGAGAAATAGACGTTGAAATCAACCTCCAGCAAGCATTCATGGTGCAGATAATTACAAAAATTTGAATGGAAAGAATTGATTGTACAAATTAATGCAAGGATTAAAATGGGAGACCACCGAAAGTTATAAAAGCCGGAACCGTTCGAAAAGGCAGGCAGAAGGCATCGGAATCCAATGGACACTGGGGAGCCCACAGCAGCTCTCAAAAGCTCGAGTTCACCTATTATCTTACGAAGCTTTGTAGGATTTGATACTATCTTAGGAGCTAAACAGCGAAAAATGTGATTCAGTTTCTCCAATAAATTGGCAACATTTCAAGTACATCTACAAGATTTTCAACTCCCGCATGGCGCATAAAAAAAACTTTATAACCCAATTTGTCTGGTGCAACTTTGAAACGATCAAACGAGCGGGCGCTTTCTGGACCCACGCTGTACCCTGGCTGCAACATTGTAGTTGAAATTGCAACTTCTTATTGCAAGAACGGTCTGACAGCGATATCATCACACTCGGAAGAGAACTATTAGGTTGTCCCAAAAGTCTTGAAGGATTTTTCCAAAAAAAAAATCAGTAACTTTTGTTTACTTCGAGGCAGGTCTAGGCAGTTCAGGAGTATGATAGAAGGTCCTTTAAGCTTTCTAATAAAATATATATTCACCCACCAGATTCCGTGGAGAGAACTACAGTGCCCGTAGTCGATACCCACCCTACACGCGGTGTCATATACTATGAGTGGTCTTGGGGCGGCAAAGCGACGGAAGCTTGCGACTCCATCAACGCTGCATTGGGCACGGGATGTGTGAGCTACGAGACCGTGCGCCGCTCGCTCATCAGCTTCAGCAATGGCGAGATTGACATGGAAGACAAGCCACTTACGGGACGCTCACATGCATTCGACGACGAGACGCTGCTCTCCGCCGTTTGCGCCGATTCTGAAACCACCATGCGCGAGATGGCGGAGAGGTCTGGACAAGCACCCATAACCGTAAATCGTCGCCTCTACGAGCCCGGTTATCGGAGGGTGCTGTCGCGATGGACCTCATGCCCTGACGGATGCTCACGAAAGTGCCCGTGTGAACATCTGTCAATCGCTGCTGCTCCGTCCGCATCGCAGCGACTTTCTCGTCCATTTGGTTACGGGCGATGAAAGCTGAGACATGTACGATACCAACACACCCCGCGCCTTTTGGCTGCTACGTGACGCCAAGCCGCCAACGCAGCCCATGTCCGACCTCCATCCAAAGAAGATTCTACTCTGCTGCTTCTGGACGCGGAGGGAATGCTTTTCCAAGAGGTGCTGCCACAAGGCGAGACAGTACCCGCTTCCGTATACACCCACCAGCTCCAGCAGATCGCCGTCGCTATTCGAGAAAAGCGCCTGAGAAGGTCCGCGGTCACCCTTCTTCATGACAACGCCCACCCATACGTCGCGAAGTATACCCAGACCAAGCTACAGGAGCCCTGCTGGGATGTGCTGCCCCACCCGCCATACTCTCCAGACATTGCCCCTTCTGGCTATCACCTTGCTCATCCTCTTAAATTTTTCCTTGCCAAGAGAAAGTTCGCTGATTATAACTTGCTTGCAAAGGCGATCGCTGACCTCTTCGACTCTCAGAACCCAGAGTTCTGGGAGGAGGGAATCAACGATCTACCTATGAGGGGGCAGAGTATTGTCGATTACAATAATACGTTGTTGCCTGGTTGTTGTTTGTTGGAAAAAAAATAATAAAAAGTGATGATCGGAAAAATCCTGCAAGTCTTTTAGGACAACTAGTACTATGCGACTCTGCATACGAACACCAAAATCACTTTGCAACCCTTTGCTTATTTGATTTGGGATGTAACGAAACAGCCTGAATGAAATTTCAGGAAACTTCATCGAGTTGCACAGATATCATGCTTACAAAACCTTTGATGCGGAAAGATTAATTTATCAAAAACTATTGTCGGCATTATATTGATGCCGCTTTTTAAAATACAGTATCTTGATATTTAATTTTTTCTACCATGTGTGAGCGATATTAACTAATAACAATACAGAATGAAGAGCTGAATAGTGAAGAACTTTCTTGTAACTGTTAATGAGGTCAGAGGAAATATTCAGGAGCCCCTTGAAAAATTGCCAAGTCCTTCGAAAAAATATCAAAATATACATACGATGAATATGAAAATGTCGAAATGAAATAGAAAGAATAAAGAAAACAGAGGGAGGAGTGGATAGACAGCACTATCAGGCTACGTATCTATGTACAGAGATACGTAACATATTCTAAGAGCAACATTAACGCTGTGAAAGCGATCGAATCTTTGACCATGTTTTTCTGAAGAAATGCAGTGGAGGGGTACTTTGACATGACGTACATAACGTCAAACATTGAAAAAAAACAATGGAATATCCATGAAAAGGAATGCGAACGGAAATTGCCGAATGGCCGCAGCTAGTAATCAATAGTTGCAAGGAGTTTTCTAGTAACTACTTGATTTCCAAACAAAGATTTATGAGAAAATGGAAAAAAAATGACCACGAATATGGAATTTCCCCTTGAATTCAGAGAAAAAGTGTGGAAATTTATTCGAGGATTGCCAAACCACGAGGAGTCATATGTACTACCGCAAGTCAGCAAGTGTCGAGCAAAAGTTGATGAATCATTAGGATCGATGTTAGAAGTATTAGTCATACTTCTATCGAAAAGAAAATTTAAAACTTTCATGAATTGGAAGTTATAAAGTGAGAAATACTCAAGAACGCTGTGTTTACATACCAAAACACAATTTCATGACGTTACTACATTTTATCGGCACCATCAGCTAACGATGAGATAGGATCTACCGACGTAGTTGTTTGACTGAGCGCTATGTCACCATTAGAATAATCAATCAAGCAAGAAATCGATATTCAAAAGAAACATTGTTGGCCTGTATGAGCCTAGACGGGGCCGGGCACCAACGGACTGCAGTCGATCAACGATGGAGCCAATAAATTTATCAACGACCAGAAAATGACCCAATATCAAATTGTAGCCTGAGTCCTGCGGAACTCAAAGAGATTCCTCGTAATTTCGAATTTTTGATGCTTCATCTAAAATTCATTTTACGCTTGCTTTGTGTACGGGACACGACCGCGAGTTCCGGCCGGTTAAAGACCAAAAGTTTTGCTAACGACTCAGTTTCTTAGCGATGAGAATTGCACAGATTGGTTCAACAGAGCAAGGTGGAACGTCCTGGTTACAACGAAACTCGAAAAGCGGCTATTTCGCTTCAACTTACTCAAGCTAATGCTACGGATCAGAGCTCCCTGTGGTAATCGTCCACGGAAAGTAAGTTTCTTTGTTACCCATATATTTATGTTTTATCAGCTTAATGAGGGCCACATACAAAGTTTCACGCGAATAAATGAGATTTCGGCTAAGATGCAAACCAGAAATTCTCGGCCGGGTGGGCGGGGCTTCCGAGTTAAGGCTCCGTCCCGTCGTCCGCCGCGGTTGGGAACGGAGAATGGAACTGTTCATATGATTTTCTATTCATACAATGCGTCTCCGACCACGGCGGACGACAGGGTGGGCACTTGCTTGGGGCCTCGCCCACCCGGCCGACCATTTGTGGTGCTCTATCTCAGCCGAATTCACATTTTCTCGCGTGAAACTTTGCATGAGGCTCATAATAGGCAAATACAACGTGAATATATGTGTAACAAAGAAACTCATTTTAACGATTCCATGTTTCTAATTCTTCTTTAAATCATTATCCTACATGCACAGTACATGAAGAGAAACCCGGAAAGAACCGAGACATATTCAATATGCAGGAATCGAAAAACCGGAAGAAGAGCAACCCGTTTGAATTCCCGCCGAACAACATTCGAACAACCATCGACGGGTGAAGCGCGTACAAATCACCGCACTAGATGTTGCTTTGCTTCTCACTCCGCGTCCCTGACCACGTGACCATTGTCCCTTTGCTCCTCCGTGGTCGCTCCTAATCGGACGCTCACCCATCGCACTTCACTTCGAGGAGCTCTGTCGCAGTCTCGCATTCGGATTTTTGGTTTTTCACGTGAAGCTTTGCATGCAGCCCTTAGCGAGCAATCACAAAATAAATATATGGGTAGTAGAAGAGCTCAACTTTCCGTGCCCGATTCCTTTAAAAAGTCAGAAAAGTACTCGAAAATTCAGAAAAATTAATTTTGAGCTAATTTCTGATCGTGATGTGTTTATTCCTGTTCAATAAATAAACACGGATTTATTGATATTTTGCATTCATATGCATGTTTCAGTCATTTACTCAATTTTTATCACACTTTGAAGCTACAGGTGTATGGATGATAAATGAGCAAAGTTGTGATCAAAACAAACGATCAAAAATGAAAATTCGAATAAAAGGCCATGTGGAAGCCTTTGTAAAGGAAGAGGCTCACAGTTTCCCACTGCAGATTGGAAAAAGCTTTTCGGTGGCGTTTGTGTATACACCTGATAACAATAACTGAATGAATGTTAGCGATAAAAACAGTCAAGCCACAAGAATTAATGCGATCCCCAGAGGCCCATTTAAAACCGCTGCTACTGCCTAGAGAACGCCTGCAAAAGAATAGGAGTTTCCATTTAACTACTTGAATCTGGAATTTAAAAACAATTTTGAAAAAAAGGAAAA
The DNA here is from genome assembly GCA_963978905.1 of Trichostrongylus colubriformis. Lineage (NCBI taxonomy): Eukaryota > Metazoa > Nematoda > Chromadorea > Rhabditida > Trichostrongylidae > Trichostrongylus > Trichostrongylus colubriformis. The sequence goes on along the minus strand of OZ022259.1, from coordinate 12,714,671 downwards.
GGATAGAAGCAAAGGAAAAGGATAAAAGCGTGAGTCGGCATTGGGGAGTAAATGAGCATTATGTTGAAATACTGTGTCCAGATATAACTCAATAATTAGGTAACATGATACAGAGAAATTTTACGCTGAGGGTTATGCTCAAAATTGAGTTTGGAAGTACCTCATTTGCGGTCCAGTTGCAAAGTTATAGTAAATTACAGTCAAATGTAATCGCATCGACGCGACTGTTGCAAACGTATCATCCTCGAAGTGTTACATATTAAGTGATAATCTCGAAAAAATAGAAATCTTTTAGGAGACTGGAGGTTTTTGCGTTTTTAAAGGCAGTGGTAGGTGTATTATGGGCACTTTCAAAATGAGTCATCCGAACGAACATTAGGAGTCTAACCGTAAGAATAATATCTGCGGTGAAATTCCTAGTGAAGAGCATGCCTCTGAGCTGTAGTAGAGGCGTTCCTTAAAACAGCTGTCGAATTTTTCTGAATGTGGCCCGCCTCCGAACGTCTCCTGGTGACGGGAATTGAAAATCAACGGCAAAACAGATTACTTCCACTTTTTCGAAAATTTTGATTCACTGTCGTATGACTAAGCCCCTCAACTTTCATATACAATAATCTTATCATATTCGACGCGAATTACTTTTATCACTGCCTCTGAATTGCAAGCAAAACTATTGTATCAGTACAGTGTCAATTAAGGTTTCCAAGAAACTCCTTCAGGTAAAAACAGAGCGAAAGTCATTCCACCTGTCTGAGCGATCACTGCTTTTCATCAGAAATTTTCGCAACAATCCATATGCATAGGTGGAACGTTTATTTGCCTAAATCATCTTTCCAAGAATCTTCTTCTGTTTTTTTAATAATTTTTGAATTTGGAAACTGTCACAAGAATTCCCTGGTGCGAAAAATCTCTGATCTTTTTCCATTAGAAAGCCGTGCATGGGAACCTGATCCTTTATCTGTTCCCATACAGTTATGCTGCATTTATGCTGAAAAGCATATGCAAGGCATCGTGCAAAAAGCGTGAGAACCCCAATAGGAAATTCCCCTCAAAGAATTTTCATTGTGGACATTCTAAGATACGTGATAGGGTCAGAAAGACAAGCGTTGGCGTATGTTGGTGCGTTGTAGAAAGGAAATGCATGAACCTTGAAGTAGCGAATTTTTGAGCAACGAAACACCAGCAAACAATGAGCGCTTGACTGCCGGCAGCAGCGATGACAGTTATGCAGCGGAAATTCGAACAAGCTTTCCCGTTTTTTTATTATTTTGCGACGAGCGCAAATTCTCCTTCTTTTTCCATGGCTCAGATGTGGGAAGGACTCCTTCATGCCAATATCTGGGCAGAACAGTGTCACAAAAATTTAATGCATGGTGCCTTTAACTGGATTTCTGTGCAGCTTCCTAGACATAACGCGCGAAGAAAGTCAACCAGATATATCAGCTGCGGCTAGCCTCATTCATCAATATTGGCGGACGATTTTAACATAAATATTCAAAATTTCACATGATAGCGAGTGCCTCCTAGCACGGCTCAATATTCTGTCCTGCCAGGTTGCTATGAAGAAAAACTAAACATGTCATAGCAATATTTATATAGAACCCATCGTTCTTTTGCGTTAAATTTGAAACTTCCATAGCACCCCTTTAAAGGTTTTCTGAATCCGCAGATAAACAAAAATCTCAAAATTAAAGCAGGTACATACATATACAATATCACTTGAAAGGTACTTATACAATGTCACCATAGAAATGAGCAAGGAAAAGATTTTTTTTTCCAAAAAACGTTGTCCTGGGGCGCTGAGTTCCTGTCAATGAAGAGCAATCACGAAAAGTTCCAGGCAAGTGACTTCAACCTAGTGCAACTATTAGCGAAGGGCAGCCCATGAAATACGCGGAAATGGCGGCGTCGAACGGCAAGCGATTGGGCTGACTTTTGCCTGTTGGGTGACTTCACTTCTCAATGCCAAGAATCTCAAGGAATATTGTAAACGCACTGGAAAAAGCAGGGTGGCTTAATAAAAAAGAAATTCTTTTTGAATCTTCAATGAAATTATATACACCGTAGATCTTTTACTAACAATAAGTCAATAGCTTCTAAATATCTGGCAATCAGGCGGTATCACAGCGCCACATAGAAGGGCTACCATATTTCTGGAAACGATTATGTTCACTCGAGAAATCCCGGATACACATAGTGCAATCGAAATCTCTCACCTATCTCAAATTTTCGAAAGTAAAGCCAGCTTCATTCGGTTCCATCACACTCAGTACAGCTACAGATCCTGGTGGCAACCACTGCCCACCAATCATAGTTGGACCCCTTCCCATCTCCCCCTGATTACGAAATTCACAAATTACGGCACCCGCCACTCCACCCACCTGCTCCAGTCAGGCCGATGCCTTTAACAGGAAGCTTTAAAGCATCAACAATTACCTCTTAGGACAGTGGTGGTAGTAAAGTGAGTAATGACAGACCCCAAAGTACGTCACCCAAATGAAAGCTGGGGGTCTAAAAACTGCCGCAAAATTTCTCGAATGTAGTGCCAGCCGGAGTATGTAGGCGTCTTTTTGACAGTTAACACCTTTTTTGGCGTGGTCCGCCCCTTTTTTTGATTGAGGTTGCCCCCTCCCGAAATAAGTGGTGGGGAGGGGGTTTAAATTCCCGAATTTTTGACCGCTCTATCCCGTTTTTTCGCTGTCGTTCTACCCAGCATCTCGACTTTCATATTCAATCATCTTTTCATATCCATCCCGAACTAGTGCTACCACTGCCTTTAAAAAGTGCATATGGAATTATAAGCCATACAAAACGATGATATTCACTCTATCTTAGCGAACAAGTTCTGAGCCTCAAACTGAATGCGAATATGGACACAGTTAGAGAGTCTCTACATAAAACAAGTAAGAGTAGCAGTTTCGCAGTGAAATCTGATAGAATCACTTCAAATTTTGCGACAACTCCTGCAGCTGCTGTTTCCACGAATGTGTGTTGGTAAAATGCACTCGTCAAAGTAGATTTACAAATAGAGCACAGAGGGTGGTGTAGGAAAGGCCAAGTAAAATTTTGGAATTATTTTCGTCTCATTATATGTTCAGCTATTAATTCTGGCTCGCTGTATTATAATCAGTAACTGTACTAGCTACATTTATGATTTCTGTACAACAAGGACTATGAACGAGCGCGATAAGTAGTGAACAATATGCGTCAAAGGAGACTTATGGGCCTGATAAGCTGACAGTGCGCCTGATAGTAGCGCTGGAATAAGGTCATAGACTACACTGGACATACAGGTGTGACAATTCTGATCGTGAGTTCTGAAAATAGAAATTTTTTCGTCTGCGATAGGGTTAATAGGATGGATGGAAATGAACGATTAGGCATGGGTCTCCTTTCCCTTGTCTCCTTCTCTTACAAAACCGAACATTAAAAGAACTGCTGACAATACAAAAGCTGTTGTGTAGTGTTTTCCAATTGAATAAACTGCATGTCATACCTCATCTCAAAAGGTTTTCGGCCTTACTCATTATCGAAAATGAAAACTGAATAATGGGGAGTGACGCGAGAATTGGCACACGAATTGTTCCACCAGTTCAAAAAAAGTCCAAGAATGGCTTATGCATCTGTCCCTACAAGGGGGCCTGAAAACGGGTTTTAAAGTGTATGGTGCGCTCCCTGCCCTACGCAGTATAATAAGTATATGATGTAGGCAGTTGGCTCTTGCGTATACTTATGCCAAAAAGAGTGCAAAGTGATTAGAAAATCGATGGCAAGAATTACTGTAGATGTGACAGAGGGATGATGTACCTCATATAATGTTAACGAAATGAGTTATAATGTCAGCAGGAAGGTCTTCCCAGCAGCAAATTATCAACTCCCATGGATCGAGAGGAAAATAGCAGAAGCTTCTTTAAAGAGCTTAAGGTTGGCAGAAGCACAAACAAAGGCACGGGATTGCATCGGTCACATACAGCAGCAAATGGGTACCAGCAAAGCAATGACTCTCCCCGTAAGCTCTTAGTGGGAACCTCATCTCATCAAGAACAAGCTTTTCTTAGAGTACAGACGTTAATTAAGAGACACATGTTAATTATGTGAAAAAATTGAGCTGCAAATGAATTCGAGATGAGGAACGGAGGGAAAATTGTGTGGGTGAGGTTCGCTAAGCCCCTCTATGCGGGCAGCCATCGACGACATCAATCTGACGACGTTTTCTGATGACAGCAGGATAAATTTGGGAAGTACTGCTAACTCATCCATTTTGAAAGCCATCGTTTCAAGGATGTAGTATTCCCAGGTGGCCGAACAAACGCTAGGTACACAAAAAGTAGCTCCTCCAACACTGAGATGTCTATGGGGGAGGTGGGAGGAAAAATGCAGCTCTCGTCTATTTGAGTAGGGTAATTCATTTTCTACAAAAACCTACAACATGTGCCCTTTCGTCCTTGGCTTAAACACTTTAGTGAGAAGTTATAAGATCGCTCTATCGTCCCTTTGACTGACCACAGTGGTTTTTTAATTTCTGTTAACGTTCTGACGGATATAATGCAGCATGAATAAATGGATAAAAATGTCCTTTTTCACAAAAAGCCAAACAATGAGCTAGTACTTCAGGATTCAAGCATGGCAGGTCTTTTTGCGAGTCCTGAAAGCTTGCTCTAAACGAGTTTTCTTCCGCTGAGAATTTCCAGCAACTTTCCAAGTTTTTCCTTTTAGGGACTGTGAGGAATGGGATGAAGAGGAGTTAGGTGATCAATTTTCGTACTCAACCTTCCACTAAAGAATGCGATTTGGTTGAAACGTCGTCAAAAAACCTTTGCATGCAAAGAAGAAATAATTAGCAAAAAAAAAGTGAAAAAATAAAAAATTTCAAAACACTCGGCTCCTTTTTTTCGAAGTTTCAAGTGAACCGCTCAACATCGAGCTGGATACGAAAACGATTAAAAGTGCTATTCTACGCAAGTTCTGCATACTTCCGTATGATATCAGAAGGATTGAAAAGGATCGACGTGGGTGAACCAAAATATTTATAGACGGCTGTCAATCGAGGCAATGATAGAAATTTTGAGGTAAGCGGGTTTTATAAGGGAAATTGAATACGAAAGCGCATTATCAGCGTGTGGAATGAGATGAGCGCTGACGCACGTAGTCGGGTGAGAGAAGCGGCTCGTAGAAGATACATAGGCTCCCATCGATGACTTACCCCACCAACTTCACTAGCCTCCATCACACCATCTATTTGAGGTTGGATTACAAGTCTTCATTTTCATCTTCTCGACAGCCGTCTGTGCTTTCCAGACATTTTCTTTGTTTCGAAAAAATAAAACAAAACAATCGCAATTATCGTAAGTGGTGCCACAAAATTAGTCTCTTTTTTTTAAATTTAGCTACCACCACCTGAAGCCCACCACACAAGTCGTAAAGTAGAAATCGGAAAAGGAAAAATAATGCAAAATAAGGAGAGGTGAATTCCCCTATGATCGTAGCCTTGAATATCTCCATATCAAGTCATTATAAAATTAGCACATCAAATAAGGAAAGACTAAAAATTCAAGAATTTGAGAAAAGCGCGAGCGTATCGCTACAGTAAGAGTTGATTCGATCTTATTGTTAGCAAATAAATGGACAGATTCCTGCATTGTTGTCCGCAATCTTAGATTAGGTATACCATTCCAATTACGTCTGAACTGTTCGTCTCACTAGAATTGATCATGAAGCAGGTGAGAAGGTATGAGGCACTCCAATAAAAGTGAAACGCTCACAGTCATCCAAAATTTACAATTATAGTTGAAAAAACCATTTCAATCTTTACGACATGAAGTACAGTCCATTTCAGAAAAACTGACTGGGCGTGTCCTACGTACTTGTACGAATCTGTATCAAACTTTCTCAATTCTCTCACCCCGCCACGTACTCTCACTCTCGCCATTCACCCAACTCCGTGAGACACGCCTAATCAGTTTTTTCGGAATGGACTATACTTTGGATGTTTTTCTTCCTTTGTAAATGCAGTGGTAAAAATATAATATGATGAAAATAAATAAATGAATAAATGGTGTGAGAAACCCCGTGAAGCAACGTCTGTTTTTTTTTTGCGTTATGATCAAACTCAGGGTATTAATTATGTGCAGCCATTCGAATACTTTCACGGTTCCTCATAAGAGTCGAGTGCGTAAAATCAGAGGGACTGATCAGCGCCACTGGTATCTGACATGCGACATTCATTTGAAATTTGAATTCACTCGCTAAACGTGGCTAGCACTTTTCTTCATAACCTTTCGCATAGTAGAGGACAGCTCCGTTATCGCCGAATTCCTCATGCGTTTCTTAGGCACTTATGCTATGAAAGGCTGCTGAGAGTCGTAAGGGAAACTCGCCCCTCGTTGCTTTCTCTTGAGCCATTCTTTAGCCTCTTAAGATCTGCAAGCCATTCCAGCTTAGCTCATGTCGACACCACGTCACTGGAATTTTAACTGCAATCTCAAATGTTTACCACACGTTGTATTTACCAAGGAATCGAAAAACTGGTGGGACAAGCCGATATAACAACAAGTCCATGTTTGATGGGTTTTAAATCACAGCAGTTATCGATAAGGTCCCCCACGATAGGCTGCGGACATACGAACAACCGCATGTCCGGACTTCCATTAAGACTCATCAATGAAACGGTATGTTGATGGGTATTCCTCGATTTGGGGAGTTATACCAGAATTCATTGACCCGTGCGGGTAGGTTGCTGACGTGATCGGTTCAAGGATCAGGGGTTATAGAAAGGGGTCCATGCCATTTTTGCTTTTTTTCAATGGAAAATGATGAAGGGGCAAAAATGAAGAGAACACGACGAAATCAATGCAGTGAAAAGCAATGATCAAGCTAGTCAATCACATATACCCAGACATATAATCCCTGGAGAGAAATGTTGCAAAAAGAAAAAACAAGTAAGTAGAATTATTTAATGGAGCTTTGTGAGAGTTCTTTTTGCGTGCAGCCCTCCATCAATCAACAGGAAAAATCCTTGGACTAGAAGCAAAGGCATTATTATGTATGTAGTTCTGACGTAAGCAGAAGAAAAATGGCGAACAAGGCAAGTAGCGTCGTAGGACTTCGTTTAAGATCGAATGACACATAGAAAACCGTGGGAAAATCTGGAAATCCATCGCGTTTTCCATACAATGAAAAGGAGCCTAGGAAACCATTGGTAAGCTAGCTCAGCCTAGGATAAGTAAGCTTGAAGTTGACGGGTAATAAGAAGCAGTGTATTATTGCTCGAACTGACTAAAGGTTCTCTCCAGTGAGAAATGGAAGATCAATGAATCTGCTATAAATATGTACTGATATGAAAAAGTACATTTTTTTAGATTATTCATATTTATTGAGCATCGCACACTTTACTTTCAATCTTCATAACAAGCCAAATGGAGTCGGACTATTAGAAACATCCTGATTCATTTTGGTTTGGCTTATAGAGTGGGCATATCTTAATAAGGCTTATCTAACATATGAGTCATACCTTGACTCAGCTAGTATATAGGAGATAACAAAATAAATTTAAAAAAGGTAAATGAGGGCGGAGATGACGTAGTAACAGGTGGCTCGCACACTCACTCTCATGAAGCGGGCAGGGCCAAGCAAATCTTTCATCCCTCCACGGTAGGTGAATTGGTGCCAGACTTATCTAGAAGCACAAATCATTGCTAGTACATCGGGCCGCCCCTGCAAGTCATTGTATTGGCCATATCGTGTCCACCTGAAACCACGATTTTGAATGGAACTAGAATGCGCGGCGCATCCCTCAAGGGATTGGTCAACTTCAACAGCTACCTTTATGCTTTGAATAGATGAATAAGAAATTATTGGTGAAGTGATCCATGAAGTCTTATTAGGAGGTGAAATCTAGCGCTGGACCTATATAAGGTCCAGTCGATGCATTGAGATAAGCAGTGAGAGATGTGGATCAGAACCAAAATCAAGCAATGGTACATCCAGTTTTATGAATTTTTATGTGCACTTTTTTCGGTAGTGAGGAAAAGGTTAGGAATATATATTGAGCATCTCAGAACGTTATTTTTGATGGATTTTTTCTCTACTTGACCTCTACTTTGTGCCAAGTCCGGATACTGGCTGAAGTACCTTCATCGAAGTGTATTTCTACAGTTTCACCAGAAAAAATACGGAAAGGAGATTATCAGGATCATTCGGAATCCCCCTAGGTTTAAAATATCCGTGTAGTAGTATACGAATCGAAACCAGTGTATTATTTTACTATCATTATTTATGCATGCATTAGACGCGCCAAAACATCAATAGAATACATAATATTTTGCACCTAGTGCGAGTGCCATGATTTTTTTATTTATTTATGCGTGCAATATCGCGCCGGAGCATTAAGAGAAATGGACATAACAGAAAACTTGCCGATCGAAACCAGTGTATTATTTTACTATCATTATTTATGCATGCATTAGACGCGCCAAAACATCAACAGAATACGTAATATTTTGCACCTAGTGCGAGTGCCATGATTTATTTATTTATTTATGTGTGTAATATCGCGCCGGCGCATTAACAGAAATGGACACAACAGAAGTTAGCCAAAAGGATTGCAGCGCTATCATCTTCACAGATAAACCATTTAAGACGAAGGACTATATGAAGACGATCATTTCCTTTTTGCCTGCACACCCTGCTGCGTAGACGGAACTGTCGAAATCACGGATGATATATGCTTTCTGAACGATACTGGAATTCTTGAATCTAAAAAATGCAAAAAAGAGCACAAGCAAAGACAAAACAGCGAAAAATCGAAGCAGTCGTCATGGAGAAACGACGAGATGGCTATACACAGAACAGAGAGTGCAGGGATACACCAAACCGGAAGACATTTGAATTGTTTATGACAATGTAATGAACTTAGAGTTATCGGTAGGGTATCCAGCAACCGCTGTTCATTTCCAGGCCTTTGAGTCTTCAGTGAATGATCCCGATGTTCACTGTAATCCTTCATACTAATCCGTTTACACACTCAATTAGAACAATCACCGCTCAGTTGGATCCTATTCGATACGATAAGAATGCAAGTTTGTTTCGGGAGCCGTCGGACTTCGCGATCCTGCGATTCCGCGGAGCCGCGGCTGTGCACACGAAATTGTGGCAATGCAGATCTCGTCGTAGTATCGCGTGGGAAAGTGCGATGCCGCAAAATCGCAGAATCGCAAAATTGCAAAATCTGGCGTCGGCCTTAATTACATTAAAGAGGAAATAAAAGTCGAAAGGGTGCTATTGCCATGAATGTGGGGGGCATCCTATTAGAAGTTGCACATTGAAGCATCTCTGATAGATCTTGGAGGGGTCATTCTGCACTCCAGAGCGTATATTTTTGTCTAAGCCTACGAGGTGGAAAGTGTTTTTGCCTAAACCTTCAAGGAGGAAGGAAGGGGTTTTTTCTTCCTTCTAGGCTCGGGAAAAACTAATGTCTATAGTAAGACGTCTCCTCCCCCCCCCCTCCTCCTCCTTCCCCCACCCACTCCTCATTGCGATAGCACCCGGAGACTACACGCCAACGAAGGCCACATCACTCATTGCTCTATGCATATAGGGCTGTGAAAATTACGCTTGGAACTCATAACTCATTTCGCGCTTTTCACTTCCCACTCACTCATCCCCAAATCGATGACGTCATCTCTGAGCTGCGTCAGGGCAAATCTGGCCGAATGACAGACGTCGACGTGAATAAAGAGATTACGCCGAAAAGAGTGCTCTACCTCATTTAGTATGTGGGCATGGGTCGACAATCATTTTTCGTGTTGCCCTGACACCACGAAAGCACCATGCCAACCGAGCTTGAGGGGCATGTAAGGTCTACGAGAGAAGAGGCATTTTTGTATAGCCACACAACGATAGAAGATTGTAACGAGCTGAATGTTTTTATTTTCGCAAAAAATTAGCAATTTTGAGGCAGAGGTGGTGGGCACCTTTTCACACACAATGAGATACGCGAATTGTTCAGTGCCAGTACAGCTTACGCGCACACAAAGGCTTCTAATTATGACAAAAATCCAATTTTATGAAACACTCTAGGATTTCATTTAGTGCTTTGTAATTTTGGATCTGGAGGATTTAGCATTGTTTCTTGTTACTGATTACCTAACAACTTGCCAATTTGAAAAAATCTTTTGAAAAGGCAATCTATTAGTATTGAAAAGTTATTGGCAAAATAAATTAGCGCAAACCAGGCAACTTAACGGCTCAGAGTTCGCTTGTAAAATGAGCCGTCTAACACTGTTCACTGATAACGGAGTGTGATAATAGTAATTGATATGTGAACGTGATGTGAAGCTTCTCCCGGCTCGAAGGTGTGCGACCAGTGATTAAGGGAAGAAATCAGAAGAAGTAAACTGTAGAAAAATTACAAAGACAACTTCGATGAAATGGTTTGTACGAGGAAATTCAAGAGGTAACAACAACTGCGAGGAAAAAATACGCTGTTATAGAGTGAGTATTGTGATTGGTGTCGTCAAAAAAATTTTTCAAAAGCTGCGCCTTACATTTAACATTCATATAGAATTGTACCGCTATTCGAATGTTTACAGGGGCTACCAAAAAAGAAGTAGTTTTGCTCACGGCTCACGTACGCCAAGTATACAAAACATAGCGAAACGAAAGAGATGAAATTATTGGAGCGAAATATTCCCAAGGTGTTCTTCTAGAAATAGGAACAAGCTGAAACTCCTACTTTCACCTTCATCAAAGTACAGAGCCTTCAGTCGGCGCAGTCGGGCTTCAGAACTTAAAGCAGTGGCCAGGTTCCGTGGCAGGTCTTTTGTGGGAAGCTCCTTGAGGGTTCGCCCTTCGGTCTGTTGGAGTCACAGAGCCCTTTCTGCTCGGACAACGCTAAGGTTTCATTTTCATGCCTCAAACCTACCTCCTGAGGGGCTACTTACTTTCGGGATGAAATTACCTCGTCAGAATTTGCTGGAGTTCAACTAGACTAGGGTAGGGTTGAAAGTGAAAAAGAAAAAATTACTTTTTTTGCACCCCCTGTACAGCTACAGATGCCAACCTTGCCTACCGAGAATGTTCCCAACTACAAGACCGCAGTGAGGGACCACCCACTTATTCACTGGTTCCAGTAAACACTTCTCTTTTTTCTCTTCATTGCCCGATTTATTGAGCATCGATGATCTCACTTTTCTGTGCCCGACCCGATTTCTCATCTGAAGTGTTTCAACTGGACTAGTGGCTTGGTACGAATGTATCACCCTTTTAGGCAATTTCTCTCTTCGTCTGACAACGTGCCCCTTCTAACATTCCATTAGTTACATCCATGTAAGGGATACTTTTGCAATTTGCACGTTTTTGTCACAAAAAGCAAACAGCTGCAGTGCCGACTAAGTGCACGTGCAACGGCGCCCGAAACATGTTGCGATCGCAAACGACCCAAAAACCCGGGAGGCTTGAAATGATGGCTTTGCTACGACGTGTAAAAAGGTCCATTATTGTCAGCTCATCGATATCTGGGAAATTCAGTATTCAGCACGATTTCACTTCCGAAATTTCACACATACGAAAGCGAAATATCATTATAAAAATAATTTTGAAAACATGTAAATATACGGGGACGACAACACGATGTAGAGGTACTTTAACGAAGGTCAATTTTACGTCGTAACTCAAAAAAAGATAACGTATATCACACTTCCAATGAGAAGTACACTTAATACACCCACACATTTGTTTTTTATGTTTTTTAAAATAAGCAAAAATTACGAATTCATAATAAGTAATCAATAGCTGCGAGAGTAATACGGAAATTCTTAAACATGCGAATTTATTATAATTTTTCAATTACACATTGCATGTATTAGTCTTAAGTCCTGTCGTTTCACAGCTCAGCTGTGGCTCAACTCTGATTGAGCACCAAAAACACTTGAATTCTATGGGAAAAACGTAATAATGAAAAATATGAACTTACCCTGCTCGCCTCGGACAACCATGTCTCGTGTGAACAGGTGAGGAGGAGGGGGAGGAGGTGGAGGAGGAAAGAGGTCCGCTCGCCACCTCGCGCCGCCAAATGAATCGAACTGCGACACTGAAAACGAAAACTCTCCGTTGGGAAAGACGTCCTTAGCTGCGAAATCGAAGCAGCGCGAACCTGCACACACACAAGGCGCCCCTGGCGGAATGCCAAGCACAGCAGGAAATAATAGAAATAGAAGTAGAACACGATGAATGCGTTCAAAGGGAACAATAACAATCACGTCATATCGTCATGAAAACTGCGAGTATTCGAGACATAGAAATCAATAGAAGGCAAAAATTGAGGTGGAGTGTCAAGATTCATGAGAGGAAGAAACATGTCTTGAAAAATAAATGACTTTCGGAACAGAAATCCAGGATGATGATTAGTTGATAATCTTCTCACATAATCTTCACAGCAACACCTAAACGAGCAAATAAAATGCAAAGAGACTACCGAAATAAAAAATGTATGTACTCGTGAAGGACATAATTTATACGGCATGTACCTTAATAACAATAAAAATATTGAAAGTACTCGTAAGTCTCTTAGAATGCAAGACCTGGTTAACTGGTTAACGTATACTTCAATATGATATTAATTATTTCAATCATGAAATATTTTACCATTTAAGAAATTCAGGGAACTTGTTTATGAAGGGTTGTGCTGGAGACGAATTCGCTCCGTTAATGACCCCCAGTGAGGTGTTCGCTGTTGTGCCTGAAAATCAGTTTGGAAACACCTAACGCGGACATCTCCTGAGAAGTGGGGGCTTTGCACTGCTATTATATTCACCAACAGGGAATGTTCATGAAGATAACATACACGAAAAATATGTATATTGATTGAAATAAAGAATTAGTACTGATGACATCACTGTATCAAGAATATCTGCCTCGTGTCTGGAGAGTTATATTTGATCCATAGAAAAATATTGGAAGCATGCCAGGGGATTATTCACTGTGGAATTGTCGATAGAAATTGGATGTGCTACTGTACAGGACAACGAGAAATCTGTGGAAAAAGCAGGCGGTAAAACGGGGTGCTGAAATGTTTGAGCAAAATCGACTGAAGACGGACGAGATTAAAGAGCAGTAGCGCATTTCCAGTTTATTGAGCGTCGCAACATTGCTGTGGATGAAGCATAAAGAAGAACACATTAACGACCCCTTAGGAGCAGGTCCACCAGCTAACCATTGACAATGGATCCGAAAAGCACTTTCTCTCACCATAGCAATAATAATCCATATGATTTTGACTGGAAATTTCCAGTCTCTATCATTCCAATTCTCTTAATTTTGAAGTCGGAGATCGCGACAGGTTTGAGCTTTACCAGAGCTCAATTATCGCCTTCGCTTTTGCGATATTGTGTATAATAACTTCTTATTAGCTCATTAATTAAACCCTTCACCCGATAAGCCCGTTGGGTGCGATTCAGCTGAACTCTAAAAGGCACATCCAACTGCTATCTTCCAAGATGGTTGTTCCACCATGGAACACCCCAAGTGCACTCGCCTTCACCCAGTAAGCCGTTTAGAAACCACATAAGAAAAAGGATTGATCAGTCACCATCCGCTCGCATTTAGCACCGAATTACCTGTTTCGCTCCAGTCTAAACTTCAAACTAGTGCCATCTTAATTCTAGCTCAATTATAGAATATGAGGACTTGCATTTTTCCGAATATCATTAAAATACTCAGGGAATTCTTTTCGATCAATATCCTTTTGGGAGCCGCCGTGCATTCCAACTTCATCCAAAACTGTAAAACCATGCCGGTGAACCCCATACAACGACTTACTTGAACAGCCGATTCAGAATCGGAAATTCTGTAGGGATGGAAGAGCTAAACTATACGGACATAAGATTCGTGATGCGATTCCCGAAATATTTAGGAGGTGCGGCACCTTTCGTCACCACACCATCTTCCTCACAAAAAAAAATCAAAAACTGAAAACATATGCGAACATCTACGGAGTGTCAGGATGATTGGGAGGAAAAGGAGCTTGAAAGGTGCATATCAGGTTTCACGCCAATTCGCAATCGCTGAACAGAGACGCCATCTCGATGACGCATTTGGATTCGTTTTGACTGCTGATTGCTGCTTATGGGTAGTAAGGAAGATAATTCGTGTGTTTGGGAGGTGAAATATGGTCACTATTTATGGATGTCCAAGGAGATAGTGAGTGTATGGCACGAATAGTGATGAAAGGCGCGATCCATCTGTTAACAGCAGCATATACCGGCCGTTGAAGTGCTTGTTTCGATGCACTGGAAGAAGCGCGTCACTTTTTTATATGACCGCCACACCTCACAGATTCAAGTGATCCTAATCGATAAGTTTTATGGGGGCTACGAAAAATATGTACGTCACATAAAGCAGGGAGAAACAGCCGGTAACTGTCGAATTTTTGCCATTTCATTTCTTCTCTCGGCTGATCAGATGAAACTCCAGTTGCCTTTGAAAATGTTGGAGATCGTTGATTCAACCTACGAACACTTTAGTGGTGGCGTTAATTGCTGTCGTAATTCCGTTATTGCATGAAATAGCGCGAATGAGGAGAAGCGGCGCTTAATGAGCTCGAAAGATGCGAGAGTCCGGACAATTCCCGAAGTTACAACAAAGAAAAGAGAAAAAAGAACTGAACTCGGCTCAGTTCCCATTAGAGCTTTTTGACCTAGGCTTATTCTGTGGTCTGCATAGAGATTTGCGGGTAGGTAACCACCATTGATGCTCAAATCGATGCGCTTTTTTCTCCAAACACGTCTGCTACCCATCCAACCGAGCTTAAATGAATAGATAGCTTAGGTGGCCCGTGGAAGAAAAAAAAGAATCGATTCAGTGATTACGTGCACACCAAGAAAGGCCTTTAACTACTGAACAGCAAAGCTTCGGAGAACAAAGCAAGATAATCCCGGAAATGAGATAAATTGAATGAGCAATTATTGAAAAAGACATAAATGAAAGAAGAGACCATTGGACAAGGTTCACACGCTCTGGCATCATCATCAACAAAGTCCATTTGGTTAATCCTCTTTGTATAGATAAACGTAGGGGTAAACTGAATGATATTGAACAATGTTATGGGATGCGCCATGCAATCCGTGTCACTCACCTATAGTGCACTCCTTCTATCTGAACTTCCACAAAACAGTAGTACTGGTTACGCTTTGGGTAATGCTACTCCATTCCTAACCCTACGAGTGAATAAAGGATGAAGGATAATTTGGCGTTAATCAATCCCTCCTTGGGATGCGCCGCACATTCTAGTTCCATTCAGAATCGTGATGGCTGGTGAATGTGATGTGGCCTATACAATGACTTGCGGTGGTCAGCCGATGTACAGCTCAGTGTTTTTTATCTTTATTTTAGACTTTTTGTCTTTATTTTAGATAAGTCTTGTACCAATTCACCGACCCCAGAGAAACAGAAGGCTTGGTAGGCCTGGGCGGCCGTTGGTGCGGGATTTGATCCCCTCACCATGATGGTTGGGTGCGCGCTACCTGTCACTACACCACCTCCGCCCCTGCGAATGAATGAACAACAAAAAATGATCGGTGCCATCGCAATAAGGGAGAGAGAGGGGGGGGGGAGAGCATTCAGCTAGAAACGATATTCTTGCTTAAGCCTGGAAGAGAGAAGAAACTCCTCTTTCCTCCATGAAGGTTTATGCAAAAATATGCGCTGGAATGTGCAAATTCACCCCACAGATGTGTCTCAAGGATGTCTAGATATGCGACTTTTTGGAAGATGCCTACCCTCGCTCCCCCCCCCCTCCCCTTGTGATAGCGGCACCCTTACCCCCCCCCCCCCCCCCGTGACAGCAGCAATTATCCTCCGGTAGCTCTCACATGTACCGTGAGCAAAAGCTAGGCAGAGACGGTGTAGTGATGACAGATAGCCGCATTCCCGCTTTCATGGTGCCGTGATCAAATCCCACATCTACGCCCGCCCAGGTCAACCAAAGCTTCCAACCTTCCGCGATCGATGAAGTGGTGCCAAACTCCTCTCATTGCATGTATGGGCCATATCGTATTCACCTGCCACCACGATTCTGAATGGAGCTATAATGCGCGACACGGCGCACCCCAACAAGGAATTGACGTCAAGAACTTTAACCTTCATCCTTTAGGCAAGGGACCTTACTTAAAGCGATTGGGCGCCTAGGGGCGTCATACACAGTTGACTTATAATTGCTTTGGCACCCAAAAACACACCTTTAGCTCGTCCGCATCGCTTCACTTGCGACAGGCCGTGGTGCGAAATTCTGACATAAAGATACACAACCCTATCCATTGACATAGTAGAAGATTCAAGCATGCTATGCTAATGAGAAGTTACTGGACATGGACCGTTTTAAGTTGAAATTAGCATAAAACTATAAAATATTGAAAGCTTGCATGGGCTAAGAGACCGCAAAACTTTTTGTAGAAAATAAGTTGTTGAATAGAAAGCAGTGCTCTGGAATAACGGAGGTGACGACTTCTGTGGAAAAAGAAAACCACCGGGTAGCCTACGATCAATGAAGTGAAGTCGCGGCGGACTAGTCACTGGTGCTTCATAAAACACATGTTTTTGTAGGCATTTTGTTGTCATATCCTTTGAAAATAACAACTTCGGCGGCGACTCGAGAACAGTGAAAAGGAAACCAGTTCTCAAAAACAATATTTTCGAACGAATGAATGAAAAGAACCCGTCAGTCGAGGGAATTTAGTTCTTCCACCAAACCACATCTGTTATCTGTCCGTCCTATGTCTTCCCAATATCTCAAATTAAACCACTGCGCACGGAAAATGGCACAGGGGTAATTTAATTAAAGTCATTGACTCAGAAAAAGAACAAAAATGGCGCCATGTGGACATAAGGAGGGCTGAAGTGATTCGTCCACTCCGGAGCTCCTTCGTCATATGTAAAATACATTCTTCATGATCCACAAACTTTTTTCTTGTCATCTTCATCCCTCAATCCCCCCTCTTTATGGCTCTTTTCTATGAAGCTCAGATGTGGATTTCCATGTATATATCCAAAATGCTCTGTCCACTTGGCCTCCGAAAATCTTGTGCTTTTCTTAAAGGAGTCGCTCACGAACTTAGAGTGTTGTCCATGTTGTTCACTATTTCGGGCCACATGCAATGGTCTATCGTGAAATTTTAGAGTTCAGAAACTTGAGAAAATTTCAGAGCGCAGATTCACTCGATCGAAATCCAGCGAAGCAACAACTACAATAAGTTCCGTTCACGCGGGTATCGCGAGAGGATCATGGGGCTGTGGAGAAAGTGATGGAGGCCCGTGCGCGGTGATGCGATGTAGGAAAGAAACCGAGATCAAGCGCGAAACTCGGAATTACAGAAATAAAAAATGAGCCTGATAAAAGAAACTCTACTCGAGCCGAGCATGTAACCACCGCCATCTGTGCCAACGCTCTCGCGGTCTCGCCCACATTACTCGCCTGGGCAAAGCAATGAGGGAAGGTTGCGCATCTCTGCCAGACTTCGAATTTTTATCGCATGCTACTTTGCATAGGGTCCGTAGTCAACGAATACAACATAAATGTATTGAAATCATAAATTAAAAAATTTGAGCCTCAGTACCTGAATTCTTCCATGCTGATTTTAGAATTTCTGCTTGCTCAACTTTTGTTCATATACATTACAATTATTCTCCGGGAACGGTCTTTTCATTTGGATGTTCCACTAACTTCCTCTTGCCCAGTGCGGTATCAAAGGCTGCAATTGCGACTTGTCGGCCTCCGCAAGTTATTGTATAAGCTAAATCTCATCCACCTGTCACCACGACTCTGATCGAAACTAGAATGCATGGCGCATCCCAGACGGGGACCGATTAGCCCAAAAAACTCGTCCGTCACTTTCAAAGTATCCCCACACTCTCGGATGCAAATTTTATAGATATACAAAAGGTGCAACCTAATTCTGGCACTATCTTACAAACACTGCCAAAAAAAGAGTCAGAAAAGCTAAAGCAAGGTTGCTATCCCTCAAAAAAATCACTTCATTAGAAGAAGCAGTTTTGGTGAAAGGAAGATCATCAAGCACACAGCAGGTAAAGAAAGAACGTGGAGAATCACGTGAGGTTGTGTGAGAAGGCCTGGCATACCCCCCTTCCCCTGCTTGAAATCTCGAGAGGAGGATTTCATGTCGTAGAGGCATAACACGAGAAAGCCGAACAAACAAGAAACGCGAAGTCCGCTGTTAGATCAGTTGACACCCCCCGAAAACAAGACGTAGCCGCGTGAAGAAAACTGCATAAATACGCGAACACAAAGCTTGACTACAAAATTTGCATAAATACTTCATAAAAACACAACAGTCATGGAAAATCGCACTCTCGCATTGAAGACGAAGCCCGACAAGGGTCTACGAAGATACGGCTTGCGCCATTTACGCCATGAAAAAGGGCACAGAAATCTTTGGACAACGAGAAGTGTAGCAATAGCTTTGAAGGGAGCAGAAGAACAGTTGCAGAAGCAATCCTGATACTTGGCACGTTGCACGGACCGCTCCTTGCACAGATCAACCAAAACAGATTCTTCTCCGAAGATGTGCGTCAAGACTGCCCAACCAGGTCATCACACTACGTGAATCGCGTCGTGCACAAGAGCTCTGTTGGTCCATTTGTGAGTTGGCCGCGCCATGGTGGGCGTGGCTACCGCCTCCTCGCGTGACCTGATCAACTTGGAGGGTCGTGACGTGCACCCATTTTCAGGTAAAGGTTTCGCTACAGAGAAACATTCCTTCACAGCAATTAGCTCCCGTAAGTCATACTGTTAGGTCGACGCGTATATTTTTCCCCTGTTTGACCCTTCCGTTTTTCGTTTGCATGGATGTTGGTATATCGTCTTTACGTGTGCGTGACGTGTGCATGGTGCACTTTCATCATACTAAATATCACTCACCCACCCTGCATTTGCAGACCACAATACCGCACAATTACCACTGTGACAGATGGTACCTGCGTCATAGCCAGCTTTTGCTTCACGATTTCAGCTGGAATGCAAAGGAAGCCCATGCCAAGCTAGTGGATACATACGGCTAGGACGTCATCTCTTACCGCACATGCAAGGCTTGGTTCGTCACTTTCAAAAAGGAGATTCATCCCTCGAAGATGTTCCGAGGTCGGGTCGGCCGCGAGAGATGGATTTGGAAGTAATGGGTTCCACAGTGGAGGAGGATCCGTACCTAACACCAGGGATGGCAACCATACTCGGCTATAATCGATCAACGATTGTACGTGGACTGAAAAAGCTATTGAGATATTTACAAAAAGGGGGCGGAAAAAATACTACATGAATCGACCTAATATAATAGTTAAGCTGCGTAAGCGACGAAGCGCTTTGGGTTCCTAACTTGACTACGGTGGCGCACCTGGTCATGATACGCCGTAACGTCGAGCATTGAAGGAGGACCCATACCTTGAGAGTTTAACCTTTTCGGTCCGTTTGTTCCAATTTGTTGCGCTATCTAGCGCTTCCACTTTCTATATCGGCCAAATTACGATCTATGTTGCCTTCAAAAGCTGTAATTTCGTAATTAAATGTGTTCCAGAGCATGTACCTGGAGACCCTTGTATTGGGACAAGGGTCACCCTAGCGTCGAGAAAAATTTTTCAACAATACAAAGCCCTTCCAACTCTAAGTATGTTTTCCCCTTTCATTTCTCAGAAGTACCAGATATATAATACGTGATTGAATTCTTTGAGAAGTAATGGGTAAGATAAACCCAAATGTAGGTACAAATGTTTAAGAAGGAATTTCTCTCTCAAACTCATCAATTCTCCCTCAAACCACTTCAGCCCCCGCACATTCATACCGCTTCAATGGCCCCAGCTGGAAAAACAAAGCGTATTTTCCTGAAGTGCAAGTGATCCCATCCATTAATCTCCAGTCAGCACGTGGAGTGGAAAGCCCGGAATAAGTCAGTGAAAGAACAGGAGCACGCACAGCGAAAATATTAGGTTGATTCATAATAAATCGGACAAATGGTAGTGATGATTTCTAGAGATCATAACTCAGTAACGAATTAACGAAAATGGACGCGCGAGGTACCGTTGGAATGAGTATGAAAAGCTCTTCAAAGTACCGCAAAATAATCACTCCAAAGTAAATTCATTCCGCCACAATGCCGCACGATTTCAAGCGGTCCAGAGACCACATCCGCAACGTCATACTACTTATATCGCTATCTCGCCAGGAACCCGCGGATATCGGCAGACGTCTGATAGAAGTTCACAAGGAGCATGCCCCCGGCAGAAGTACACTGTAGTTGTAGCATTCGAAGTTTGCGTCAGGCGACTATTCCATCGAAGACGAAAACCGCGGTTGGTGGAGCGTACACGGCGTAGAGTACTGGGAGCTGCTCGATGAAGGTACCACAGTATCCGCCGACGTCTACGTTCGTCAATTACGAGAATTGAAGGCCAATGTCCAAAGTTCGCTACGGCGGCGGTCACATGTCTACTTCCATCACGACGACGTGTCTACTTCCACAGACCGCACTTCGCAAGATCGACCAAGGCCGAGCTGCTGTCGTACAGTTGGACCGTACTTCTATACCCACCGTACTCCCCAGACCTGGCCCCTTCAGATTTCCACCTTTTCTCCCACAGCCAACGCCACCTGGACGGCCAAGACTTCAAAACTCGCGACGAGGTCAAGGCGGCACACGGCAACTTCTTCGAGCTCCAGCTTCCGGCCTTCTGGAGCAAGGGCATCCATGAACTGCCTATACCGTGGCAGAAGGTCATCGATAAAGATGGAGTATATTTCAAGTGAATCCCTGTTGTCGTAAAAAAGTTGTACGACAATGATTAAAATTGGTCAATTTGTCCGATTTATTATGAATCAACCTAATAAAAAAAGATAATGGTTAAAGTTTTTGACGCTAATCAACTCATTGTTGGGATACGCCGCGCCGTGTAGTTCCATTCAGAATCGTGGTGGCAGATGAATGCGATTCGAGCATTAGGACATAAAATTCGCTTTGCGGCGTACTGGGCGCGACGCCACGGTACGAGCTATGCGCGCTCGCGCGGGTCCTGAAGCGATGATGGTGCCCTGCGCCTTATTCTAGGCGTAATCGCTGCAGCACTCAACAATACGACGCAACTAGCTGAAACCATCGTGTCGCACGCCAATGGTGGCCAAGCGATTTTCTGTCCTAATGGCACGCACACATCAGTGCTTTTATTTTCCCGAAGGGATCCAGTGCCAATTCATCGATCTCGGAGGGATGGAAGGCCTGACCGGCTTGAGCGTGCGTTGATGCAGGATTTGATCCTCGCACCATGAGAGAGGGTGCGCACGCCAGCTGTTACTCCATCACCTCCGCCCAGGAACGAAAACATGCTCATCTTTGTGTAGAATTTCCATATCGCCCTGTCATACCCTGGAAATCAACTGATTGCTGTTGACATCGCACCTAGTATACAAGAAAATACATTCAGATTTACCGCTAACCGGTAGGCTAGCTACTTTTCTAATGCTTTTGAATAAAAATCACTACTATGTATAATCCGTGATATCATAAACGGCAACCTAGAAGGAGTATAGGCACATTAATTAGACGAAACTTTGAAGATTCACGAAAAAATTCCGATGTGTGAGAATGCGATGCAGATTAAACCTTGAATGTGTGGGAGCGCACGAGCCAAGCGTGTCCTCCTCCTCCACATAATATGCCATCACATACTCATCACTGTCACTTGAACAGCTGTTGCTACAACAAATACATATAACTCCCCTGATTCTGAGGCTCTTTCAATAACAGGTTTTAGCTCAAAAAGTTAGCCACAATTGACCGCCATCCATTTCTTTAAGAGATGTCCTCCCCCCTCACTGAAGCGGTTTCTGCATGAATTCAGATTTGCATGATTCACTGCATTCACATGAAGTAACTCCCTCAAACAGAAAGAGTTATCCATAATAAACTGCGTTACTACTTCTAAAAAAATCGTACACGAAAAAAAAGCCTCTGTTTTACTCATATTATTTATGTTGTATTTGCTTAATGAGGGCCACAGCAACGATTCACGCTAGAAAGTGAGCAGCTCCTCAAAAAGGCGGACGATAGAAAGGAACGTCCGAGTGAGTGCCCCGCCCCGTCGTCCGCCGCGGTTGGAGACGGGGATTTCCAATGTGATTTTCTGTTCCCACTCTGCGTCTCTGATCGCGCCTTTCATCCTCACCTCTCTAGCGTCTGCACTGACCTGGTCACCCCGTCCCGTCGTCCGCCACCTAAAGGATCCGTATCTCGGCTGGATTCTCACTTTTTCGAGTGAAACATTGCATCTATCCCTTAGTAAGCAAATGCAGCGTAAATATACGGGTAGCAGAGAAACTCATTTTCCGTGCAGGATCTTTACGGGCTATTTTCGACTTCCGCGCACGGCACACAGAAATCTTTCGCAAAGGAGTTGAATTGATGTAATTCATTGCGGTGCTACGTACACAAAAATACTAGAAGCACAGAAGCTAAGAATTTGGTATTGTTCCGATGGAGTTGTCAAACTTCATAGGGCTGCGCTTTTGGAAAAGGCGCTATCTTCGACATGCTGGCTGCATACCGCTCCAGGTCACCCTACCATCAGCCTTCGTAAACGCAACAACGGAACCAATAATCTGGAAGCGAACAGCTGCTGTCGTTACGCCTTATCGTCACTCAGCGTAACCAGCACGTCAACACAAGGGCAAATTAGTAACAGTTGTCCGTTGAACCGGTAAAGTTACTTCGAAAAAGATTGTAGAGAAGAAAGAAACGAAAAGAATTAAATGTCTGTCCAACGAAATAGGATTATCAGGGCTCTGAAGGACACTGCGATAAAGCACTGAGCGTACCCAGTGAGAACGGAAATTGCATTTGAGTGCCGTTTGGATTATACGACGGCTTTGGGCTTTGAGGACCAGCTATGCCGTTGTTATTATCTTACTTGTTAAGCTTGTCTGAAATGCTCACAGGCAAGTTCAAGCATGGAATGGAGAATGGGAGGGGGGGGTCTTTTGGCTCAAAACAAGCAGTAGTACCTTTTTCGAAAATTCATAGAGTAATCTTCATCGAACAACCACAGTTTTTTTTAGGGATTTTTGAGACTATACCAACAAAGTTGTAAGTCGATTAACATAGAACTTCGCAAGTAGATTTATGAGCTTTTATGGAGAGCATGACAACAAACAACACCAGCCGTGGGAGCGATGGGGTCGTATTTCTCAGACATTTACTCACAATCAAGGCAGAGCTTAACCCTGTCTACAAGTAGCGGTCTGGATCTTGATCTCGCCAGTGAGGGGGGGAGGGGGGAGAGGGCACTACTTAGTACACAACCTCACCTTACCCCCCCCCCCTCCCCTCCTTCATTTTCACAGCTCTTCGTTAGTGAAATTTGCGTGAGACAACCACCAAAAAAACATGAGCAAAAAACCGAAAAAAAGCCATAATTCAACGACGAGAAACAAATCGGTTTCAGAATTTCTTAAATGCGCCACGCATTGGATTTCTGTGCAGAACCGTGGGACTTTGGATGTGTACTCCACCAATCAGTGGTGTGCGTGAATTCTTAAACTCTTGTGGCTTGAATACTCAGTAAAATGAAGCTATAAATAATCTGGAGAATGTTTTTTCCTGAATATGAACCTCACGTTTAATACAGTCCAGTCCCCGAAGGCTGGCAGGGCGTGGCCTACAGAGTTGGGTGAGAGTGTGCGGCGGGGTGAGAGATCGATACAAGTCCGTAGGCCTCGCCCTGCCAGCCGTCGGGAAATGGACTGTACATCTAGACATATACATAAAGATACATTCACATGTAGATACACACAAAAAATCCATGGCTCTAACAACATTAACAGAGCTTGAGAAATAAGGCTATTCTAACCCAATGTCGGAGTTAGGAACCGCACGAAAGTGAGGAGTGGAAGACTCTTGTGTAAGGCATTCCTCCGATCCCGATCAAAGATGGGAGAATATCCATGCGCTCCACTGATTCCAAGGGCAGGTTGGAACTTCTAACCCGCTCAAAGAGTGGTCGAGTTCGCGATAATGGGATTTCCAAAGTGGCATGAAGCTTCCTAGCTACTGCTTCTTCCAGCCCCCATAAAGAGAAGCTGTACCTCCAGAAGATAAAAAAAATATGAACAAATATTGTCGATATTCGCTCCGTCATTCCGACGCTGTTCGTGAAAATGTCTCCCAGCACAAATGGTGCTTTGCCAAAATAGGAATTTGACACCATTCGGGAAGGACACCACCACACTACTCACATAAACAAGCATCCTTCAATTCAGCCAGCTCTCGTAATCGCTGGCGAAACTTGGCCCGACGGCGAAGTGAACGTGTTTGTTTTCCACTCAGCTGTTCATCATGGAGCTCATTTCGTGTCAAATTCAATTTTTCATCTCGTTTTTTTCGGATTTAATCGCTGCTCTACGTCTGAATCGCTAACGTCATGGTTTGTGGCAGTAATTAGCGGCAGCTTAACAAAGAACACAAAAACTGTGCAGGAAAACATTAAAATTCACGTAAGCGCTACAGTACTCTGCAAAATAGCGGAATTCCTACAAAATTCTCTTTGCAAGAGTAGGAGCGTGATTTATTGGAGTACCTTTCTGAAGGGTTCATTCAGTTGATGACGTCAATGACGTCATCATACCACCCACATCGTTAAGGAATATTGAGGGAAACTAGAAAAGGCTGGCACGTAAGAAGCTGTTGGAAATGGCTTCAAGTAAGTGAAACTCTTCTAAGTGAACATAGTTGAGAAGCGATCGATAAAGCGGGAGTGTGTGTGTGTGATGAGGGCGAGACGGCACTGAATACGTCATCCACCGCCCCGAGAGGGCAGTGTAAAGACGAAGAGCACCTGCCGTCGATGGTGTATGGTAGCCTGAAGGGCGAATATGAGCTGCACAAAGGTAATGAACAGAGGACAACAACAGGCGCAAACATCACACGGGCATTCCGCCAATATTTTACACCAACGGTGGTGAGACTTTCCAAACTGGAATTAGCGCCAGAGAGGATGGGTAGAGGCAAAGCTCAAACTTCTCAAGAGCTTCATCAGGAATGACAATAAACAAAACTACAGAGATGTGTCTCTAAAAATGAAATGCCTAGTTTCAAAGGGATGATCCGCGAAGACACACGCGTTAAAAAGCATGTCTTAGGTTTTTATCGCGACCTTGTATAGTAATCTTTCGGTCGTACGGTTTCCGATGGCCGAGAAGTTGTGGAGGGTGGGCCTATCTTGGACCATAAATGTTGCCACAAGAACGAAAACATGCGTAGAAAAAGGCGAACTCGACAAATTTCTCGAAAAACGTAAGTTTTCGGAGAATCCCAGCAATATAGGCAGGCCACTTAAGGCGGATTTTGGTGAGACGGCTGTCTTAGCTGCCCTCGCCCCCTCGCCGTCTGCATCACCCCTTTGAAACAGTGAAAGCACTCCGCGATAAGGATCAGAAGAATGAAAGAGAGTCTCGTTTCCTAGGCTCTTGACGGTTCATCTATTGCACTTCTGAGCAGCTCGACTTTTACACTTTACAATCAACCCAGAATAACCCATAATGGTGTCTCTAAGTACCAGACTCATCCCATACCTCAAGAGTCAGCCAAGGATGATGCGATCAATGAGGGTGCCACTAAACGTTTTCTATGACATATTGAATATTTCAAAAGAAAATAAGTGAGTATAGGTAAAGGGCAAAAGGGTACATGACCATGAGCATTCAGATACGAAAGCTGTTTTACAGCAGATAGGAAATCCCACGGTCAATTTCTGAAACATATTTAAATCCAGTGAAATCGAAATAGAAGTTCCAGCTCAGAGTTTCCAAATAGATGAGCAGAATGTGGATCTTCCTGACTTTATGATTATTAGCACAAGACCGTTCCTCTTTGTTATATATATTTTACACAGCTGTCCTACCGAGTGCATTTGCAGCGATGTAGATTTTATAGAAAAGATTTTATTTTATTCATATCATCCCGGTAGATCTCATGGGAAAACTGTGCAGGCTGCACAACATTTACCCTCTCGAACCTACTGGCGATGCAGCTGTCTTAGGGCTGGGAAAGCATAGATGGAAATGCCCGGTATCGACTACACTACTGTAATTAATCGACTACTGTAATTCCGCCGGACCACCTCAATCTGCCAAGATGTGTTCCAGCTATGACTATCACAGCCTGGGCTGCATTAAAGGCCATAAAGACATTGTCGGTCAGCAGTAAAAATTTTAGGGCAAAGCGAGTCTATCTTAGACCATAAATGTTGCCAGAAGCACGAAAAAATGCGTAGAAAAAAAAGCGAACTCGACAAATATCCCAAAAAACGTGAATTTTTAGAGAATCCCAGCGACAGAGGTAGGCCACTTGAAATGGATTTCAATTAAAAAAAAAGACAACTAAGAGAGCATTAATGTTGCAGCATTCGAGAAAAAAGGTAAAATCGAGATAAAGTCCATAGGTTTGAAAAACTCAACGTTTGGTGGTGAATATGTGCAAATACGATCCGCTGCATACGTTTGCACAAACCCTGCAGTAAGTGCCCGGAAATGCCATTGTTCCAACTCCAAGTACTCGACAATGCGACTTTCTTCATCAAATATTCATTTGGTTGATACGAAATTATCAGACGTTTTTTAACGATAAACGATAGAACCTGTCGTGAGTTAATTATTCTATTTCCATTCTTCATTAGTCCTATTCTATTTCTATTCACTTCCACAATGAAGGATATTTGAAAAATGCCTAATCCATGCGTCAACCTTATACAGACACTACAGTCTAAACACTTTAGCGAGAACGATGATGCCTATTACCTCATCCTTCCTGTTCATGACGAACATCTGTCGGTGAATTTAGAGGGCTAGTTTCACTCATGTATATGACATACATATGAATGAAATAAATCTAATGAATTCAAATAAATTAATAGATTATAACCATGAAGCCACAAAAAGCGTCCTGCAAGTATCGCAGCTCCATACATAAACAGGCCGAAATAATCGCCCGCGAAAGTTTGACTTCCCATGTTATAAATTTTTCTCTGCTAAATTTCCATATCACGGGCCACATACAAGAAAAACAAAAAAAGGCTGAGGTACAGCTCACTGAAGTAACCTCCAAAAGGGTGGGGCATCTGGCGAGACGAGGCCGAGAGGGCTCTAGAAACAGAGAGGGGACGGTCATGCGGTCAAAGACGCAGGGCGGGAAACAAATCAACACTAAGCACGGAAACTTAATTTGCGCTCTTGCTACCTACAGCTCTTCAAAGATTGCTCGGCGGAATTTCAGACGAATTGCTTCCATTTATTCGATTTCTGCATGGGAACAAAGGAAATTTTCACGGTTGTTTTCGTGTTTATCTATGGAGGTAATTTTAGTAGATGATCAGAATCATGAGTTTCCGCGGACGAATCCTTTAAGCTAGCCGTCTTTCCACACGTAGAGAGCTATACATAGGAAAAGTGAACACTTAGTATATCGGATCCAAGTTAATGTTAATGTCTGCTCCAAGTCTCAAGACGAGCAATGCTTCTTGGAAATTTTTCATTGTCACGGATCGAAGTAACTCAGAGTATATGGAGGGTTCAAGATTATTAGGATGGAAATTAAAATGATTCAACCTTCTTGACAGGAAGCCTTCTGCTGAATCCTTTTGCACCAAGAACTACGAAAAAATCGTCGCCGAGCAATCGGACTTCATGCACTCGAACCCTTGAGTGATGAGACTGCAGCAAGGCTTCCATGGGGCACTGGTGCTGATACCCTTCGCCGCGTTTACCCCTCCCCCCCCCCTTTGACCTCACTTCGAAGGTTTCTACCTGCACCATAACAGTATGAGGGGAATTGTGCAAAGACAGCATAATTTTTGTCGTCGAAACAATTTCATGAGGAAGCTGGTGTGAGAGAACAGGATCAGCCAGCTAAAAATCTAGGGAACTGTAATGAGGAGGATGACACCCCATACAGCCATACAACCTACAGACGACCCATACAGCCATACAACCTACAGACGAGATCCCTGTCGCTTTCTATATGAAATGTATAGGAGCTTACATAGGAATTTTCATAAGTCTCCCATGTCACGAAGTTCACTCGAACGGTGTGACCTGCCATGACTAGGCTCGAGATGTTCCATTATTAACCTCTCAAAGTTGCTACTCGAGTTCTACCATATTACTGAAATTTGCTCCCCCACCCCCCCCCCCTCCCCTCCTGAAAACGCTTCACAAAGCAGCGTGAAATTATAATCTCGGATTTTAGATGAAAACAATCAAAACCATCCGTTAATGCGATCAAAATGATCACAAGATCATGCAGCTGTTGAACATGTTGACAGTTTTTCTTAGTTTGAAAAGCCCAAACCAAAATTTCCAGCTGAAATGGAGAGTTTACGATGCCACCATGCCCGCTGGTGCGCTTCGGAAAATCAATTTCCCTCAAAAGAAGATGATTCGGCAAAGAAAAATGAACGCTCTATATTCAGACGATTCGTCATGAGCAGCTCGAATTTTATAGCAATTGGACCAATAGTGCCAAGGTGATGGTAAAACAATGGAATGTGGCATATTCTTCAGCCGCAATCCGCCGATTTTGCAGAAACTAGGAGCGTTATCGCTTATTGACATCTCCAGACTGAGAAAGGCGTCAATCAAATGAAACGAGTGTCATTGAAGGAGCCGAAAAAAGAACAGCTATAAGGTCAAGAATTGAAAACTTTTGTCATAATTCCGACAGCCGTTGTACTACAAATCAGTCACTCACTTATACTCTATAAGAGAATCGTTTTATGTACTAGAGCAAAAGCTTGGAATTCAATTGAGAACAAAAACACGCCATTCCAAACGTATTTTCATCAAGTAATTTCTTGCTTGCTTTCAATCTGCAAACTACTTGTCACCATATCTATTAGGTTGTCCCGAAAGTTCCGGAACACCTCGACCACTTTTTTCAAATTTATTTCTTTACAACATAAACACATTTCAGCTAACAAGATATTCACCATTACTATATATCACCTTCTGTCATCTATCCGGAAGCTTGCCAATCCCATCCACCCAGAACTGTTGAGACTGCCTCGCGAAGAAACGCTCGACCTCCATCTCGATGTCGCGCTGCTTTTTGAGCTGTTTCCCCTTTAGGAAGTTCTGTAGAGGGGCGAACAGGTGGTAGTATTCGCGGTGCGAGGTCGGGGCTATATTGAGGATGTGGTAGCACTTCTCAGCCTAGCGTCGCCAAGGTGTCCCGGGTGAATGTTGCCAGATGTCGGCTGTCGGATAGGGCATGGGGTGTCCAAGTCGAGAGCACTTTCCGGTATCCCAGCCGAGTGAGATGCTGATCGACTGTGGTGTTCCCACAACCGAGTAGCAGGGCTACTTCACGTGTGCTTGCCGTGGGGTTCTCCTGCACAGTTCTCCTGAGAATCTGATCGTCATCTCAGATGGACGGCCACTGCGTTGCTGATCTTTCAGGGCTATATTTTCAGAACGGAAGCGGTGAACCAAAGGTGGATAGTTGTGCTTGCTCCGCATGCGACGCTGATTATTTGGACCGCTTCCCTTATGGAGCTCCCTCGGTAGACCTCGTAGAGGTACAATGCTCGGAGTGACGTCTCGTCCATTTCGAGCTCTATTCCTTTTGTGAATAGGCGCGATTCTGTATATGCCTATGGCATGGAACGTTCCTCAAAGTCAATCGACAAATGCCCTGGCTATCCATCGTGGGAAGGCCCGAAAACCCTTGTCCGCCAAGGTGTTCCGAAACTTTCGGGACAGCCTAATATTTAGTCGTAACTACGTAACCTGCCCAGAAAAACTAAAAAGTATTAGACAAGTGGCAAAAAATGCATAAGCACGGAGCAAATTGTGATATTTTCACAGAAATAATGACGAATAAGCGCTCCCTTGAGAACAGACATAACTACATGTAAGGTTGCAGTTATAACCACTACATGCCGCCACGCATGAGACAGGCGACGCGGTTCATCACCGTCTGGTCTCTCTCAAGTGTTGTTTCTTGTACCCCTGGGCTACACAATCAACCGTTATGTAACGCGAATGCCCTTGCATACCCAACGCGTCGCGACGATTGCAATCCTGTAAGGCTCGTACGCATACAAATTTTATCCGAATCGGACTTCCAGTTGGTTCCGACCTATAAATATAACCGAACGTGGTATAGGATGTGACTCGAGAGGACAGTGTCAGCCTCAAAACGTCGACCTCTATCATTATACAGCCTGTAAATTGGATTTCCCTCTCGCCATATGATCCTTCAACTGTAATCCGACCGACAGATGTGCAAAACAACCCTATTTTGATGATACTGAGTGACAAAGCCCCGCCCTTCGACAAAGTCCCGCCCCGAGCATAGCGAAGGCAGCAGGCAAAAAGCAATGTCCAATCTTGCTAGAATAAGAAACACATGTGGAGCCATAGGCATCTTCAATTCTATGTTTTCATAGATTCCTTTCAAGCAACCGCAGTTGAAAAGGATCCAATTAATTGTCTTCTGAAAATCACTTAGATTCTTAGAATTC
Organism: Trichostrongylus colubriformis; assembly: GCA_963978905.1. Lineage (NCBI taxonomy): Eukaryota > Metazoa > Nematoda > Chromadorea > Rhabditida > Trichostrongylidae > Trichostrongylus > Trichostrongylus colubriformis. The sequence goes on along the minus strand of OZ022259.1, from coordinate 12,684,110 downwards.
CATTTTGGAATGAATCGTTAAAAGGGTCAACCTAAGATTCCTGCACTGAGTACCAATATTAGTAGTTTTACACTCAGACAACCACTATTCTTTAACATTCCCCTGAAATGATATCGATCCCCCAGTGAGAATTTCTCTGGTTTCAGCTCGAAGGAGAAATGGTGAAGACAATCTCGGCAAAAGTGCTCGGAAGTGTACTCGGAAGAATAAAAAAAGAACAAAAACGTCTTCCATCACGAGAGAAAAGGCTCTGTCAGTTGGCTAGTCAAGAGAAATTTCGCCTGCAGCACTGATGTTCGACAGCTGGCTAATTCATCATAATAAGAGAAAAAGCTCACGGCCTGCTTGACGGCAACGAATGCGTCATTGAAAAGTGGCGAAAAAGCTTTTATTCATCACATAAGGGATTTTCAGCGTCGACTTGACGACGAACACGGTAGAAAACGGTACGTGTGAAATTTTCCTATGGCTGAGAGAAAAACGTAAGACATACACTTCTAAAAGCTTTTTAAGCATAGAACGTCAAATCCAAGATGTGAAAAAAGATCAGTTTTGAAATTCCTTGAAGCGTGCCATGCGAACGGTTTCGATCTCGAGTTCTAGGAACTGGAAAATTCTGAGCTCCACCAGCCAACGCTTTTATTTTCCAGCAGTGCTTTTGTTTACTGAGACCCTTACATACTGATCCAGCTTTTAGGCATAGAAGGCTTGGAAGGTCGACCAGAGCGAATCGAATCGATTCACTTCTGGAGAGCGTCTTCACTTTGCGAGTCACCATTTGCTGAGTTCGGGCCAACCCATTTCCGGCCCGCTTTGCTATTCCGATGACTTTTCATCGTCACCGATGGTTCTTTCAAAAGGTCGCCTGATATCGATCATCACATCATAAAAACGAGTATTTTGCCGTTTAAAATACTAGTGGCACGATGGCACGGTGGCATGTGTCCCAAAGTCACACAAAAGAGCCCTACACATGCCTCGCCTATGAATGGACGTCCTGTGCAGTTCGTTACACTGGTACACATGGCATTTCCTTGTCGCTCTAGCCATTACGTCAGTGATAGAGGGGGGACAGTATAGATGTAAGCATGAATACATCAGATACCAAAGTGCGAGACAGGGGCCCACTTTCCACAATATCGACCACCCCTATTGATTTTCTTAACCGCTGCAAAAATTATATCTCGTATACATTCGTTTCCAACGGGCAACCAAATTAGAGTACACGCTACATTCCAAGCAAGCGGGGCCTCTACATATGTGGAGTAGCCATGGGAACTGAGGAATCGAAATATAGCTAGGAATTAGCTTCTCTGCTTCCATCCATTTTTTCTAAGCAAAATTTGAACAGCTGCACGTCGCCCAGAATACTAACTGCAATTTAGTGGATATCCAAAACCACAAAACCAATTAGTTTTTACTTTCTCAAAGGGGAAATCGAAGCAGCTACTTGATAAATGTTAGAACGCCGCTTATTTCAAGCGTCCCATTTGTTTTGATGATGGATTCGGCCTGCAACAAGGGGGGGGGGGGGGGAGGGGTGGGTGGTTTGGAGTGATCTGGACTTGTTGCTTTACATAACAACTCTCTCATCTCCTCTTTGTCAAAAACAAGTCCAGTTGAAAAGTGGGATCCGAATAGCAACTCAATCGGACCTAAAGGACCCTCAAAAGCAGCAGCGTTGGTAAACCCTATGAAAATATTTGTGATGTTGTCAAATGTTGTTGTGCGCCAGCTAACAGTAAACGAGATGGAACGGATGCTTCCCAAGGAGTGGTACCACGATTTTCCACGGAGCTACGAAGTATAGGGCAAAATTGTTGGATTTCCTGTGGAGGGCTGGGAATGGATTACGGTAACGCATTGTAGAGTATTGATCGGGGCCATGCAGATCAGTGACATGTGGCGGTAACACATAGACAAATTACCTTTGCGGTAGGAGCATGGGCACGATATTGTCCCGCTCAGCATGGGTCTTGTAAGGACAAAGTGCAACGTAAATAGCACCACATGTCGTTTCCCAGCTCTCATTCTGAGTTATCCTATTCGCAATAAGTAATACGCTTTTGATGAGCCTCCGAGATTGTTATAATATTTACTTTCAGCTGATGTTTCGGCAAATAGCCTCCTTGAAAGCCTGTAAAGCTGAAACATATCAGTGATACAAAACGTTGAGTACCTTTGTTTTCAAATTTATCTTTTTCAAACATTCAACACCACTACATTTTTTTCTTCGGGCATTCAAGTTACCAAAACTAGTGCTTTTAAGAACGTGCGGCAACTAACATGGATCGATAATCGTTGGCATAATTTCGAACAGCAGTAGCCCTGAGATGTTCTCACAAGACCTAACATTGGGGGTTTAAAAACATATATAAGCGCCACTGTGAAAATCCTAACTCAAAGTGCCAAAATATTAGGTTGAACCATAATTTCTGCTACACTTTTTATTTTTCTTGTGGAAAACTGTGGAAGCTTCTGGAACATTTGGTAGTGGGGGGTATATAAAGCGAGTGAAAAGGACTACTGATTAACACATTCATATTCTCTATGGCTTCAACTAGCAGTGAATTTACGGCAATATCGCGAAAGGTGCGAAATTCACGAACACCGCCTCGGTTCCTCAGCATGCGAGGCCACTAACAAAATTAACCAGTCGATGGACCCAGGTACTGTCTCTCATATGGCGGCAGCCCGATGGCTCGATCGCTCAAATTGGAACAGGAAAAATTTCAAAAAATTGCATTGAGAAAAAAACGTTTTTTTTTTGAGAATTTTCAAAAAAATAGGAAACTGTTACCATTCAACACGACAGCCACTGCCGATCTCTACTGCAAGAAATTGGACACCGGAGCGGCAAAACTTGCCGGAAAAATGGACCAAGACTTCTTCCTCCACGACAACGCTCACCCCCATGTGGCAAAGTTGGCGTGTCAAAGGATCCAGGACCTTGGTTAAACGAAGCTCCCTCGTCCACCGTAATCTCCGGGCATGGCCCCAACTGACTACCACCTATTCCTATCTCTGACCCACTTCCCCGACGGACGGCAGTTCAATGATGAGGATGATCTCAAAATCGACTTCCAGACTTTCTTCAACCAGAAATCCCCAGACTTCTATAAGCAAGGCATCTGTCATCTCCCTATTCGCTGGCATTGTATTGTTGATTATAATGGTACATATTTTGTTGACTGAAGTTAGACACAAATTAAGAAAAATAAATTTGAAATTTTTCGTCAAAATGTAACAGAAATTATGGTTCAACCTTATACATCCTCATATTTTCATAAAGTCAACGGATTTCACTATGCCTTTCAAGATTGATTCACCCTTAAGTTTCTTTTGTAATTCGAAAAAATGAACTCGACATCTTGAATCATTGATATGTTTCGGCCTTACAAACTCTGAAGGCAATTTGCTGAACCGTTAGTTGAACAATAAATATCAAAACAATTTCGAAGACTCAGCACAAGCGTATTACTGACTATTTCCCTTCCTGAACACCACCCATCGCTTTTGCTGCATTTAAGACTAGGCCATGGTTCCTTGTGGCTTTTACCAGACAACTTCCACGACCTCTCGTTATTGAAAGAGGAAATTTAGTTGAAGTATAGAGATCAGACACTATTTTTATCTGACGTAAGAGACATTTAAATAGACGCATCTAGGCCTATTTGTAATCAGACTCTCTTGCAACAATCCCATTATACACAAAACGCCAAAGTTCAGCGATAGTACAAACAAGCGAACCGGATCCACGACATTAACGTGGGAGGATAACTCGTCAGTAATAGCACCAATTATATATTATATTTCCGACCAAAAATGCAGGCTTTCCCTTTTCTTTTTCTCTTTATTTACTATGGATTTAAGACAGGATCGGCCACGCGAGGAATCTTCTAAGAGGGGATTGCATCTCGAAATTCACCTGCCACCCACGCACCACAGAGGAGTGTTTAGGTCAGCAAACCGATCTACAAAAAGATCGTTCGTAGTATATTTTTTACTAGGTAGTAGAGAGCTTATCTTTCGGAGATTCTCCCCGCCGCCACGCTCTACCCTGGTTCATAAGCGTTCGTTTTCCGGAGCAACCATTGATCTGCTTGGAGCATTTTATCGGAAAGCGAGATGTAGGAGCACGTGGAGAGCGTGAAAATCGCTACCTTACGCTCACATTTATGCATGAAATAATCACCTACAGGGACTTGGCAATTTTCGCTTACGTAAATACCGCTCGATCCTGTTCCAATTGAAAAATCAAACCGAAATTTGAGCGCTTCGAAAAAATCTGGAGCAATACGCACAAATCTCTTCGCACTTGTTAATGTAATATTCAAAGTTCTTACGGATTATCCAATAGAAAAACGGTAATCTTACGCATCAAAGATGATGAGCGGCTCAGTCTGAGGGTGATCGATGAGTCGCACTCTCATAAGCGTTTGAGCGTCAACATTGTAAAGTTAACAGTGGTGTTGTTGCTGGGTATTGCATTAGAAACCCTTCAGCCATTATCCACCCTCGAGTTAGCAAAATTTCGCTTTAAGCTTTTTTTTATGGATACCCTAAAAAGTAACATGGGGCATTTATATGTATATGTATTCAAGTAAGGAGTGCACAGGGTAAATGCAATGGGCAACCATATAATGAAGAGATTAACAATGACATCTGTAATCAAAACTGAAGGTCCTATGCCTCTATTAATAAAAACAGTTTGAAGATGGAAATGCTTTCTATCTTTGAAAGACTATGAAGGGGTACTGTGGGCAATGAAAAACAGCTGAAGTGAGTCAAGCAAATGAAAGCTAGGCTCTAAGAAGGCTACATGTGGCGCAGTTCCCAGTGAAAGCGTGCATTTGAGATTTGGGGGGACATCGCTCTTATCAGACTCCGCCTCCCTAACAGGGTCCGCCTCTTAGGGTCGACTTCGAGCAAGGATGACTGAGGTGTAGAGTAATGAACATAGCCAGAATGCTTTCACGCGAGCAGGTAATTATCAAAGAATGGTATGAATGATACAACCGAATTACCCCTACCACTGCCTCTAAGCAGCAGGGAGGAGCCCGATGCTGAGAAATACACCAGAGTGCAAAGCACAACCATCATTACCGACCACTATGTTGCTTACGTCAGCAGCGCCCAATTGAATAAGCCTGCGGATGTTCTCCTGGGTAACGCACCCCGTGGCCCCGCAAGGCTTGAGTGTGTTTCCAATTGCTGGTAATCATTTGGCATAAAATAAAGCTCCACATTAAAGTGCGGTTTTCAATCTTCATTTGGAGTAACGAGTTGGGAGAACCGAGATTTATGATTCTGACGTTCACAGTGGGTTCTGCATCGAGCGAATCCTGAATACTTGACTATGAAATGGGAATAAGAGCGTAGGGAGTTTCTTGAATTCAACCTATACAGCAAAAAGCAACAAGTGATCACTTATTTTACTAAATCTTAGTTTTATAAAAGAAAAGTTGTTAAGCTCTTTCATTCCCGATCAGTTAAGTTTGTAGCACTCAGCATATGTAGACATAATGGGCTAGAATTGCAGATGTAAGTAGTCACTGAAAGTGTATCACATCTTCAACAGTTAGATGTTACTTGCCATGGTTTGGGAGTGGTCGACATATTCAAAGGCAGTCATTGAAATGCGAAAAAGAGGTAAGTCCTCAGATCTACAAGTTCAGATGCGCCACGCTCACGAGTTTCATTCGGATCGTAAAGAAATATACAATTGTAAACAAAGAAACCATGTTTAAAAAGATTGTAAGGGGAAGAAGCGAAGAAATAATTTAACCTCCGTTTCGCACGGGCCCTTAAAGACACCAGAAGGGGGTAATTTTGGCTTACGGTAGAACAGACGTAGTGTGGACGAGTTTAAGTGGCCGTCATTGCACAAACTCGCCAATTTGACGCCTTGGCATGGTGCCAAAAGAAGATGTTTCTATTATAATTTTGTTTTTCCTTTACTTTTTACTTTGTTCTTTCTTATATTGTTTCTAGATGTACTTACATGAACGCTAATGTAGTTGGGAATGGCCACTTCACTGCGCTGGGAGTCAGGTGCTACAACTAACGTTGGCCCACGGCCCGTCTCCTACAGCGGGCAACTCGGAATGGATGCACTGATGCGAATGGTATGCGAATACACACCGCAGCGTCGCGCTTTTGAGTCCGGGTTTTTTCGCCTATTATCGCTTCTAACCTTGAGTGTCCGTTACAAAATGCTCATTTCTTTGCATCTTCCTCTTGTTTCGGACCCCCTTCCGGTTCCTTTAAACGGAGGTTAAACTTAGGAGAGATAATCTCCTTCGTAAAGTCCCATGAAGGACATTTATGCATGAAATAATCACCTACAGTGACTTGGCAAAGACATAAATCTCGTGCCTCGATTCTGTTCCAATTAAAGGATCAATGCAAAATTAGAGTGCTCCGAAACATCCGTAAGCAAAACAGCTGGGACAGTGGGCGGAGCTCAACTGTACAACATCGGACTGTTACGGTGATTTGAATACTTTCATGCCCCCAAACAATTGGGACAAAATCTTCTGATATCCAAGTCATTCCAGATCCCACGTCGTATAACCGAGATCCAGTCCATGAACCGTGATGGTGACTACGATTTTCCTTGCCACAACATCACCTCTGCCCATCCTTACACGTTTTGTTTGAGAGAAATTGATAGTTCCAGGTACAGCTGGGACAGTGGGCGGAGCTCAATAATTTTCGGATGAAACTAGTGAAAGACAACTAAGTAGGTGATGAAAACTTGACGATGAAGCTGGCGTTTATTGGTGAAGCGATTGCGGCTGCATGGCAACGAAGAAAATAAAGAGGAGAAAGCCGGGATGAGAGAATTCAGGAGGAAAACACATCGTCAATGAGGGTGGCAGCAACGTGCACAGCGCGAGTGTGTGTGGTGAGCTGAGTGTGTGGCAGGGGCTTCTCAAAAGCTATTGCGAATCAATAAATCCTCCGGCGTCATGAACATGTGCATTAGATTTGGGCCACATCCAAGTAGCAATGAAACTTTTGAAACTGAAAACACCTGCGAGATTGAATGAGCTGAGGGCACTCCTCCTCTGCTGATATTTTTTGAGGTAGAAGCAGAAAAAAGGTGTATGTGGTATTCCCAGAAGAGCAAATTTGAGTGTTCGTGATTCAGAAGGCAGGGTAGGGTCTTGGAAGCGACAACTGACTGCAGATAACCCATAGAACGCATGGGTGGAATGTTTTAGATTCGAAAGTAAAGCACTGCTTTGTTGCACAGAACTGATGATGTAACCACAACGACGTGCATAAGTCATAAGTGTCAGGGGAAGTCAGGAGAGAATGTTGAAGGAGGATGAGTATCAGGGACAGGCGCTGAGAAGCGGCAGTGAGCATAAACATTAGTCAATCAGGCGCCAGTCAGCTTCTTCGACAAATCGCACACACGCAAAATGCCTGAGGGAGGGCTTCTCTGAAAAGCCTAGGGCATGGCTAACCGGGGTCATGGATCCGATAGTTTATAGCCAAGGGTAGACGACTGTTGACACGCGAATCATTCGTTCAGCCACAAATACGGGATCCCTGTTGTTGTTTGGACTACATTCACCGCAACAAGAAGCATCTGTCTCCCGAGGGATGGGGTAAGCGGCATTTAGAAGTTCCGCTTCGGCACGATTAGTAGAGAACACCACGGACACTGCATCACTACATTTTGACTGACAAATAAAACAGCAAACAATGGACTTAACATGAATACGGTACGAGCGCCTCTTGATATAACCATGCCTCCGCCTCTCGAATATGAATTACCTATTTTTTCATTGGACGCAACCCTCTGCTATAAATAAAACAATACATCTTGGAAGCATAATATATTGCTCTGCTGTGCTCTATCTGCCAAGTATTCATCATACAAAGAATGCTCATGTTGAATAAAACACAAAAAAAACTGATAAACCGTGATAAACTGGATCCCATTACTTTCACCGCAGCGTCAGCTGATCACTGCAACAAGGGAAAAGTCCACGGCTTTTTTTCAGCATTTAAATATGCTGAGGTCCAACGGCAGAAAGCTTTGGCGAGCCATGAAGGTTGCAAATACACTAGTTAATAGCGGGAGTGCCATTTAGTCTCTGAGACAGCGGCCAGATAAGTTACGAAAAGAGCTCTGATTTACTGGCAACGATTAAAGCCATCGTTTCTAAAAGATACTATAGTGCTGGATCAAAAAATATTAAAGCCGCTCAGGTGGGAACCGCAAAGAAATTTTTTTATTTGTTTCTCGGTTAGTTTCGCAGGACAGTCACAGCTATGGTAAAAATTCCTATGGCTTCAAAACAACCTAAACGAGCTTCAAAAGTCCCCATATAGTACAGGTTTGCTGGAGAGCAGCACTGCCAAATGGGGCCATTATTGTTCACGACAAAGTAATTGAAGCCCGAACATTTGCATATCGCGCAACCACCTTACTTCTCACACTTGTTACAACAGATATACTATGTGGAGAAGCATGATGCATTCTTCAGAAATAAACTTAATTAGGCAACGAGAAGTCATTCAGACGACGCCAATGCTTAAAGACAGTATTAGAGCTAATGTGATTATTGAGAAATCCCCGGGAAAAAGTCACTGTATGGAGACCAGGGGCATAAGAGAATCCTCCCTCAAAAAGCTTGCCCCCGAGGGACGGCGTAACGGTTAATGGCTGACGCCTTTTGATGACAGACCCCGCCTTTAAACGACGTGATTCCTGATTGGCTACGATGGCAGTGGCCAAGGGGATGCGGCAGGATTGATCGTGTCGCGGCCGCGGCGCGCTTTCATTTTAGCCTTGAACTCATTCCAAACAATAAATGCTGTCGTATTTCTGAACATTCCTTCGTGTTTATGACTTCGCAACAAGCCAATGGAAAACTCTTCCGGACCACCCGTCTATTGAAGGAAGGTCGTCCGCGTAGAGAATCAGAGGTAGGATAGGAAGGGTTTCCCATTCCGGGTCTTTGATCATTTCCTTGCGCTCTTTCTTCATCGTCGTATTACTGAGCACCTTGACTTTCATATTCACTACATTTTTCACTGTTCGTCTGAATTTCCCCTATCACTGTCTTTGAGAAGAAAGCTTTGCCATCTGATACGCAGATGGCATGGTGACTAGCAGCGATGCTCCTACTCGCATTTGGCCAATCCATAACGGGAGCAGGAAACAGCTTGCCGCGCGCGGCGTTCCGATGCGCTAACACAGTAACCTGTTGTGATCTTCCAGCGCACACCCCAGGTCACTCAAGTCTTGTGTCCCTCTGATTTGTGAGAACTGTTACGAGACTAGCACGAAAGGATAGAAGCGCTGCTTGTACAAAGGTCGGTCCTTACGAGTTATTTTACCTTTCAAATCATCTTTGACCCTTTCTATTGCAAACGAGGATCAAATTCGTGGCGCTCCAAAAAGAAAACCTACCAGTGCAACTTGCGTAGTCCTTACTCTAGCAGCTGGCTCTTGAGATACTTTGTTTTGAGTGTAAATGATTTCGCATCGCAACATTTGAATTGCGACTATAGCTGCAACTGTCCTCAAAGGATGATTGATGCGACTGGGGTGCACTGTGCACTCAGCTTCTTTTGCCTGTCGTGGTAACGCTTGTGTCGCCCACCTATCAGGTGGTGATGGGAGACACTTGAATGTGATCTACGATAGACTTTAGGTTTAGCAGTGTTCATGCTAGAGAATGCGCTCACTTCGTGTGCTCAACAGTAACTGCTTCGAGCAGAGACCACAAATTTAAAAACAACGGAAGGGGTAAATTCAGCAGACTGTGGAATGTGAATGTAAGGCGCTCAGCAGTGAAGCAGCAGAAAAAGAATGAATTAAAACGGCGGAGAACCCGAGAAATAGCATCGCGAGAACCCCGTTGTCTTCCGCGCCCCTCTGCATCACTAGCCGTAAGGTAGATGCAGACGGACGAGAGCTTGAATCAGCTGGCCGCGAACGTCCTCGTCGGCAACTCCTCTGGCGGATGAACGGCAGTATAACTTCCAGCGCTGCAATCGTGACAAGACCACTGGCCGTTTTGGGACGCGTTTTTTAAAACGAGTTTCGCCACACATCATGACCTCTAAAGCGGGATGTTCCCATTCCTCACTTTCTCTTCACAATGCCCTTAAGCTAAAGGACTTCAATCCCATGAGTGATGAGGTGTCGTGCCGCAAAAGCGGAAGGACCCTTCAACCTACTGTTCCAGATTCTTGTGTCCAAGGAAATAGCAAACAAGGAAGAAAATCAAAGCTGGCTGCACTTATGTAGTTGTACCATAAAGGAATTTCATGTTACAGAAAATTAGGAGAAAAACGAGTGCGTTCACCCCTTCTGAGGATGTAGGACAATCCAGATGCATTATGAATAATTCAAGTTATCGCAAAAGCAAATCTGCATTGAATGAGGGAGGAAGAATGTGTAGGACGAGGAAAACACACGCACAGAGTGGGGGATGAGATGAGATAATGCCGTCGCCGTTGAGAGCGTCATGTTTCCATCGATTCACTGCAACTAAACCCGATGCTACACCCCTTGTGAAATCGAAAAACCCACAAATCCAAGCCAAAGAAGCTCAAGCGTTCAAAAGTCACGATATTCACTCTTGAATGCTTCGTTTCTTACGGTGATTCCTGACTTCGAGCATTTACTTCATTCGTTTATTCCAAAATTCGGGGCTCGTCATAATGCAATTGAAGGATTTGGGCAATAATAATGCCATAAGACGAACTTCCTACTTATAATGCAACATAGCTGCAGTGAATGCGCTTTCCGATATGCTGAGAAACACAGATACTAAAGGAGATTTTCAAGCGAAAAGTTCAATCTTCAGAAAACCCTTCCTCTGGAATTTTGCTTAATGGTGGGCACCCAGGACATCAGACGAGAAGTTGTTTCTCCCGAAGGATTCTTCTCTACTTGAATGAATTAGGCAAGATGGCAAGGCGGACAGAAGTCGAACCAGTAATGCCTGCGTAAAGGTACAAGCTTCGAGTGAACAGTCTCACAGCCTCCGCCCATCCCACCAATCATACCCTTTAAGAAGTGCTACAAAGAAACCGTTTCTTGTTAACGTGTGATAAAATAAAGAAATTCCGGGCAAATGATCCAGAGATTCAGTTCGTGAAGGATTCTGAACGAAATCTATCAGATGCGAGAAACCTGGATAGGCTGTAATGGGCAAAAACCCTATGGTGGACTTTGTCATGAGTTCTGTCTTCAAGAATAATCAGAGACCGCCTGGAGGCTGTTTTGGGACTTCAGCAGAGATTTCGTTAAAGTACACGTACGGAAAACTTAACGAGACGGGTAGTCCGTTGTTAACCAGCAAGACATGTACTCAGCATCACACAGCGCGGTCTCCATCTTTTATCTCCAATTTATCGAAATATTCTCAAGTGGTATCATGTATTCGTTTAGCTTGTGGTTGGCCCTATCTGATCACGGCAAATTTTTTCGAATATGAGAAGCGAATTTGAGTAATTGGATGAGCTCTAGGTTCCATTCAAACCTCGGAATAAGAGGTTTTTTTTGCACATAGGAGGGTCATTATGAGCTTCATGAAGATCTTGTCAGGAGCCACAAACGAAGCACTGTGTAGTTCAACCCAAAAAAACGTGAATGAAACCAATGCCTAAAGAGCACAATGCACAGGAGCTGGACCAAGATCAAGCAATACGACGCTTCCTGGAAGCTAACTAAATATCACAATACGACCTCATCTCCGAAATGTAGCGTCCAGCGATGAGTTACAGAGCAGGGAGACAGAGGAGCTCTCAAAAATACCCAGATATTAAAAGCCGACTATAAGGAATCATGCAACAAAAAATGAGTTTCCTGTTACCTACATGAAGTCCGTTTCAGAGCGCCTGATAGGGCATGGCCTACGGACTTGGATGGGAGTGTATCAAATTCTCCCACCCCGCTATACACTCTCACTCTCGCATCTGTGTTGTATCCGCCTAATAAGGGCTACGTGCAATGTTTCAGCGAAAAACTGAGAATCCCGTTGAGATGCAGCTCCAAAGTGGTGGCCGAGGTGGGAGGAGGAATGGGGAAAGGGGGGAGGGCTAACAGTTAATGCCTACTCGTCATTTGCCGCGATCGGAAAGGAAGGGTGGGACTGTTTACGCAACATTCGTTCAGACTATGCGTCTCCGACCAGGGCGCACGATGAAGCGGGCATTTACACTTAGCCCCGCCCTCTGGGCCACCACCGGAGCTGTTAATTTTGTGTATATTTTTCGTCCCCGATAGTTTCCTGGTAGGTGAACCCAATACAGTCCCTTCACTTTCACATTTTCCTCGGATGACAGGTCAATCGCGAACTCTGTCGAGGATTCGTCGCCTAAAGCATGACACTGGACGGTACGTTGACAGAAGAAAGGCAGAGCATTAACCTTTTCATAAGCTGAAAAACAGAACCAATTCGAGTCCATTTGGAGATCAAAGAGTATGTGTGGTGCTGAACGTTCGACCTGGCCTAGACCTCACATTTGGAGCGAACTGCAGTGAAATGGTGACAAATCGACCAGAAAGAGCCAGTAAGCAAATCTCGAAAAAATTACGGAGAGGAAAGGTCAGAGGGCTCCGCTGTAGACAATTCATAATAAGTTGAGAGATCTTTGAAACAAGGAAAACAGAAAAAAACAGAAAAAGAAAGAAGAAAACAGAAAAAGGGCCAGGAAACAAATGCAAGCCGTCGGATCCAAGCAAAAGATCAAGTCAAAGTGAAGAGGAGGATAATTACTTCGGAAGAATCTTCCTTTATTCTTTATTCATTACACTACATTCACCGTCGCGGTATTAATTTTCAAATTAACTGCTTTTTGAATTATAAAAAGAATTCGCCAGATGTTTTGTTTTGTGATTTTAAGTGAATATACCACCCTCAAACACTACCACCACAGACACGGGATGTAATCCACCTTTTCACGTTGGTTTAATAGGAGTGAATCAAGTCGGAACCTCCTTAGATCACTTGTCTACCGTGAGCTTTTCGTGTATTAAGACAAGCTTCGATCTTTATCTGCGACAGCATGGTTATATAATAGTATTCCTGCGCTTCATCGTAAAAGGTTTAAAGGAATCGTCCACGGAAAATGAGTTTTTGTGTTACCCATATATTTATGTTGTATTTGCCTAATGTTGGCCTCATGCAAAATTTCACGCGAAAAAATGTGAATCTGGCTGAGATACAGCACCACAAAGTGCGGTCCCAGTGGGCGGGGCCTCCGTGTAAAAGCCTCGTCCCGTCTTCCGCCGCCGTTGGGAACGGAGAGTGGGACTGTTTACGTAACCTTCTGTTCCTACAATGCGTCTCAGACCACGGCGGACGCGGTACGAGGCTTTTACGCGGAGGCCCCGCCCACTGGGACCGCACTTTGTGGTGCTGTATCTCAGCCAGATTCACATTTTTTCGCGTGAAATTTTGCATGAGGCCAACATTAGGCAAATACAACATAAATATATGGGTAACACAAAAACTCATTTTCCGTGGACCATTCCTTTAAGAACGCTCTCATGAGGCACATTTTCGCACACGATTCTACAACCTTGAGATTGCGTAATGCCGTGGAGACCCGCGACACAGAAAAATCGCAAAAACGCAAAAACGCAAAATCGTGAAGTCTGACGGCGGTCATATGAAGTGGAATGAAGATTCAGTGGGATTTTTGACTTTCGATAGCTGCTAGTTTTCGCCTTTTGCCCAAGATGTTAAAATAGCTAGAAGGATGATGAGTTTCAGAAGCAGATTCTTCCAAATTCGGCGGGGCGCATTCATGATTTTGATAGATTATACTTCTGAATCGAAAATCATTTCTCATTAATTTATAGTGGCACACCCAGCCAATGATTAATGCGGTGGTTGTTGCTACAAATATGCTGAGTTATGGGCAAATGTTTCGGTCTCGGACGGGACTCGAACCCGCACTGCACGCTTTCTGGACATATGTGCTAATCCATTAAAGTACCGAGACCCCTTCCACCTTGACTCTGCTTCGTCAGACCAGACCAGCTTTGTGGTGTCAGCTTTGTGGTGGTTGTATTAATTGAATGATCAATACGGTATCAAGTAGATGGTAATCATTTGTTCAAAAGACACATTACCTTCGCGCTGTACCTAACCAACCACAAAATGTGCGTAACAGAACCTACTTTGCCAAAAGTTGCGTTCTCGGGATTGATGTATGAATACTTTCGAGAGTTCGCATCTCTCGAGAGATAACCGGAAGCAAGCCTTTGATTGAAATGCTCAAGTTATCGAAGACGTCTACTCAAAGGAACGCCACTTTTCATTTCGTGCAACGGCAGACACGTAAATGCAGCTGTAGGCTGTAATTCACTCAGCACCATGGCCCATAAAAACCACCTCGGCGCATTCATTTTTGGACAGGATCCGCTTAAATGCGCCAATCACCGCCGGCAAGCTTCTTTACTCACCAACCCCGACGACTGCAAAATCAATATGCAAATGGACAACAAAATGAGTTGATGAGGATTGGCAAACTCGCATGGGTACTGTATGAGGGGGATAATGCGAATAGAAGTTCGACGTCACTCTCTAAATAATTAACTCAAAGACTAAGGGGTAATGTTTTCCCGCCTACTTTGTGATAGGGAGCAGCTACAATACTGCTCTCATTTTCTGATTAAAGGAACGTTCACGAAAAAAAAATGGAATTCTGTGCTACCAATATATTTATATTGTATTTGTTTAATTAGGGTCACATGCAAACTTTAACGCGAACACCTGGGAATCTAAGTAATATATAGCTCCTAAGAGGGATGGCCGAGGGGGAGGGTCCAGAGTAAATGCCCACCCCGTCGTCCGTAGTGGTCGCAGACAAAAAGTGGGACTACCTACGCAACTTTCTACGGGGCGGGCATTTACTCTGAGACCCCCTCGGCCTCCACTTCAAGGAGCTGTATCTTAACCAAATTCCCTGAAGTTGCATTCGGCCATTATTAAGCTGATACGACATAGACAAAGCGTCGCACCGCCCTAATTTTGTTCAAAGTGTATGGAATGGAAATAAGTGGAGAGCGCTACGAAATTATGTTTGTGCGGAACATGGGCGAACAGAAATTGAACACCAATAGAGACGGAATTCTGCTTGACGGTAAAAACCAATAAGCTGGTGACCTACTTTCAAAATTCGACCTTTTGACGTCACGTCATTCGCCACAGCGAGGCGGATCTAACGCTCTCCACTTTTTCCATTCCTTACTTTTTGAACGACGTTATGATTGTGCGACGGTTTGCGTGCGATTAATCCGTCGCGGGTGTCGAAAATGTGAGCAGTATTGCAAATTTTCAAAAAAATCTGTACTCCTGGTAAGGTGTTCCGATCGGAGGAGGCGTATATTCATAGCAGCAAGTTTAGAAATACTGGACCATATCGTCCAGAAGAATCTTTTCGTATTATCAAGTATCACTTGGTATAAGGAGGTCGGAATTTCCTTTCTTGCACACACTGCAAGAGGAATCGCCATGTTTTTGAGATGATTGAGATGAAAACGCCTCTTTTCAAGGTTAAATCAATGTTAAGCGTCAGCATACTGACCTCACCCACCTCACAAATTCCGCCCATGAACTGTGTGAGGATATCAACGGCTTCAGAGAGCTTAAAAAGGATTCAAAGGCAATATTGGCGAAAAGCTCTTGGATCCACTGTGAAGGCTTGTATCTATACGTAATAATAATATTAAGGCGCAATTAATATGTATTGCAATATATTACTTACGAATGAAATAAAGAAAAAATATGGAGCAGAATTAGAAATCAGTTGTAAAGTACGGGCCTATTGAGTGGGATGCAGAGAAATGGAGAGCGAGATGAAAAAAAGATAGACACACAAACCGACGCAAATTATTTCCTCGAAAAAAAAAAACAGATCCGTTATATGTATGTGCTGTGGAGCGTAAGCTCTGTTGTTCTGATTGATCGAACTAAAATCAATAATCAATGCAAGTAGTTTTCGATTGTAGACATGTGGAAACATGTCGAACCATGCTCAGCTCATTGCCATCACGTTCGTTCCTGCTTTGAGTTTTCAGAGGTTCACTCCATCTCGGAGCGCATGATAGGGCGTGGCCTACGAACTTGGTTGAGGGTATATCAAACTCTCTCACTCCGCCACACACTCTCACTTTTGCCACGCACTCTCACTCTCGCCACTCACTCATGTCCGTAGGCCACGCCCTATCAGGCGCTCCAAAATGGAGTGTAATAGACCTAAGGGTGTGGATGGAGCGACAGCAAGTACTGAAGCCGGCACGAAAGGAGAGAGAGCAGCTTCATTCGTCCGTGTGCCAGTTATGTTACTGGATTCGATTAGTGAAGAGACGATTCGTCTGACACACACCTAGGAAAATGCTCACTACTGAAAACTGTCATCACCTCAACCACACGCTTGGCGTGCCCATTACTTCTTAAGGTCCCGCCAGAGGAAGCAACTGGGAAGGCAAATCCATGCGAACGAATACATCAGTCCAGAAGAGATGATCTAAGACGAAACTCTAGTTATAAAAGCGGGCCTCGGAGCCTTTACCGCAATTCCGCCGCGTTGTTGTCATGCCGCCCCGCGTCCACTGGTCGAATTCGCGCTTGGCTGATTAGACCCTTGCCCGTTTGCATCTACCCCACTGGCTAGTGATACAGAGAGAAGCAAAAGGAAAGAAATGAAGAGGGTTTTCGAATTTCCACTTGTCTGATTTAGTTTCATTCCGTTCTTTTTCTATTGTTGCCCCACTGAGCACGTCGACCTGAATAGCCCATAGTATTCCACAATTTGCAGAATTACCCCTTACGCTAAGTGAGCTTGGACATTTTGAAAAGCTAAGAAACAAATCAATAAGCGCTACATCAGAGCTCTCACAGTTGGAAATGGAATACCCCCCTCAGTAGCGCGATTTGAGTGAACCTGTTGGCAACAATTTTGTGCAGGAGTATACGCCTTGTAGTATCATGGAACTCGTGCTAAGACTGAGCATTATGGAGACCTTCAATGTGGGCAGGAATGGAATGCGTGCTCCAGTTCCTACACCCCTTTCGTCCGCTGATACTCGATTCTAAATTCCAGACGGTGGACAAAGTATAGAGAACTCGTGCTGGCACAATGTGAGCCAGACCGTTTGAGCGTGACCCCAGACTTTACTCATAGACGGTGTATTCGTTGTCAAACAGCAAGGTAATGTCTGACAACGGTCATCAGAGCTGCTCAACATGGTAGACCAGCGGAGGTGAAGGAGGACCAATATAAAAACGCAGGGATGGTCCCAATGTGCCCGCACGCTCAAGGCCTCTGTGGTCTTCAACCCACAAAAATATGGACTTCCGATAAAAGCCATGAGTTCACCGAATTCCCTAGTAAATACGAAACGAGGCAGCCGATCCAAGCTGCTGTTTTCATTAAAGGTGAGTCTTACATGTGCAACATCCGTGAAAAAAGAACCTAAGCCCACTCCACACCTCACATCCGGCCCATCTCAAAAACCCCCTCCCTTCGACCGATGCTTAAAAGCTATATCTTTTCATTCGCAGTGATTCAGGGATTTGACTATATAGAGAGCGCCTAAGTATCCCTTTCAGTTCAGATAACTCGAAAAAAGGATAAATAAAAACAAATAAAAATTCGGTAGCGTTCAGCAAAAAAGTTTCGATTTGTCCTGACCGAAAAAAGGAATAACCTAAGCATAGTGGACTCAGTATTCAGTAGACGTCATGATGTGTGAGAGAATTCGGCAGACGATAGGAAATCAAGATTTGAGCAGTGGTTCTCGTACAACTTTAACTTGACGTCTGGAAATGAAGTGTATGGGGCAAAAGCAGATGTGTACTATACGCATCAGTCAAGATGTCATTTTGAACGAAGCCATTGTGTTGACAGCTTGACGAGTATTAAAGCATGAAGATCTGTGGCATATTCGAAAGGATCAATCAAAATGGAAAAGCAGTAGCGCTCATAAATCCAGTACATTTTTGGGACATACGACACTGGATCGATGAAAATGCAAATCTGTAAATTCAATATCAGTTCAGAAAAACGGCAGATTCGCAATCCGGTGTGTGTACACTTATGACGAATTTTCGCTTTGCGACGTCGCACTCGCGGCGACGTCAGCAGAACTTGCCGCGTTCACTTGGAAAAACGATAGCGTTGCATGATAACAATCCTAATTGAGAAATAATCAATTCGGGCGTAAAACTCCTGAGGGAGTGTTGCAACGTACGCAATCACACGCGGAGCATGCGCGGCGCCGCTCGCGACGCGCGACTGCGCGAAAATTTGTCCTAAGTGTACACACCCCCAATCCGTCATTCTCCAGGAAGGGTCAGCATTTGCTCCAGTTGCCGTTTGCCCCTGATCGTAAGCAAGCAACGGTGAGAGTGTCGTTTAAGACTGCCGAGGAGCCGGTCTCACTGCGAGATAGTTGGAATGGAAGAGTAGAGTAGCAGAAAAAAAAGGTGGAGAGACTGCTCTAGACCTATGCTATTTCCCCTATCCCTTCCATAGCAGTTACAAGGATTTCAAATTCCCAACCCATGAGCCAGACGCTCAGTTCTGTGGACACACGCTTGCTTCTTACCATTTGAAATACAATTCATGCTGGCGCACCAAAATTTATCATGTTCCGAAGTGTGGAGAAAACCAATAACCCAACGGGACTGTATAGCCGGGAAAGGCATGCTTCAAGCTATCAGCAAGCCAGCCAACGCTGGTAAGCAGACGCCTTGTGGACTGGCTCATTTCACAAAAGGGCGCAAAATTCAATTAAAGTTCACTGCTATGTACATATGTATCACAGATACACTCCCGAGTGATATTCAGAGGCGAAGCGTCGCCTAAGTAGTCCACAAATCGAAGAGGACAGTGGGGTTCCACTTTTCATTTTTTGCTACTTTATTTTAGTTTTTTACTATTACTGCTTTACTCAGTATTTCTGCATTTATTTTCAATAACCAAATTATCGCTTCCGTTGAATCAAAAGAGATTGAAATGATTTGCAAGGGATCTGAGGAGAGCAGTGTCAGCACAACAACAGCCTTACTGACTCGAAAACGTTCATGGAATAGGGGAATTAGCTAAGCTAAAGTTCAAGCTACGCTTCAGCAAGCTCCCAGAGCTTTTCCATGTAAAGCGCCAGTCAATGGGAGGGGGGAGGGGTTATGCACGCCACGAGGCTCCTTGCCAGAAAGCCCGTGCGTGCACTTAACTGCACTGACTTTTTCACCCAACGATGAGAGATTGCAGGCGATTCCTCGCAATGTTGCAAAATTTCATCTTGTAAGTCTGAGCGAAGTCACATGAGCATGCTTCTCGACACCCCAGGGCTACTGAAGGCTAGACGAAAAAGAAGCGACAAAGAAAAGTCACTGAGATGTGAAGCTGGCATTACCATACGAAAAGGATGTGAAGGAGATATAAAGAACATCTTAGGGATGAAACGCAGCGGGCAAAATTATGAAGGCACACTCCTAGATAGTCGGATCAGTCATTTTACCATCTCCGAAGATGGATCCTCGGGCAACTGCCTAGGTTGCACCCACTTGGGGCGCCGTTGAGCGTCCTACCGGCGCCAATCTGTTTCGAAGGTTTGCAGAGTTGGAACCAAATCAACATTGGGTGCGAAATTTGAACTACGCTTTCCCCGCCGAGCTAATCAAAAGCTGCTCGGCGGGAATTCAAACGAATTGCCGTTCTTCCAGTTTATTCGTTTCGTGTTTCTGTTCGTAGACTGCATATAGTAGAGTGATTCTGAGAGGATCGGAATCAAGGAATTTTCGAGGACGATTCCTTACTTGAAAAAGTTTGTGCTATGTGACCCCGCATCGTCGCTTCCAACGCTATCCGCAAATTGCCGATCAAAAAATAAGATAAGCCCTGACAATCAAAGCTGTTCAAGGCGATAAACAAAGTTAAAAGTTTGGAAAGGAGGGTATGGGCTAATGAGATTCGTCGCTTTGTTGCTCAGCAATGGGAAAACTGAATACTGATTAGTAGCGGTTGACATTTTCTTGGCTGATACCTGGGCAGCATTAGCTGATGCAAGATTAACAGTAAGTGCGACTCCGTCACAAACCGATCTATTAGTTTTGAGGATTAAAAGGACGCAATGTGGGTGGAACTCAGTCTTCTATCGCTAACAAAAATACTTCGATGTCGAAAGGCGCAAAAACAGTGAATGGAAATGGTACATCGACGAAAATGGGAAAACCACGGGCGTTTCATATGATCCTATGGCCATTATATAACGTTGGTCCATGAATTCTAGCCAGCTCAAACAACATTTTTTGAAACATTTCTCCAGCTTGCTTCTGAAAATTTCGAGTATCAATCCGGGTCAGTGTATGGGGCTCTCGAAGCTTCAGCCCACAGGTATAAAAGCGCGCGTCACAGCGCAAATCATATGGTTCAAAGAAGGACCAGCGTCAAATCCAAGCGTTGCAAGTTGCAGAGCGAACGCATAGATCTGAAGTACTGATTCAACTGCGAAATTGTTTCACGACAGATATGACACGATTGGCTTTGCAAAAATGAATCCGAACAAGCCTGTGCAATCTGTGCTCAGCTAATCAAGGCAGTTTGTGAGAGAAACCAGCCATGGTAACAGCACCCTAGGGAGAACAACGCCAACGTCCGCAGGCCTATTTTCCAGAATTCCAAGATTATCGGCTGTCTCTCTCGTATATCTCAACAGCCATTCAATTCAACTTCCGTGTAATAATAGGGCTCCGCATGCTCAAAGCAAATGAGCATACAAAAAGAAGCTAAGAAAAAGATGTGAGATTTCCAGGAGTCGTGGTTGCAGTCAAGGCTCATGGGTTGTACAGAAAGCGCCGGAATTATGAAAAAGGCGAAATACACAGAAATAATTTTTGATTTTAGATAGCTGCTAATTATGCCGCAGCCCGCGATGCGAAGTTACTACTAGGAATGAAAGTTACTAACAGAAATAATATATAATACTTATGAAATATGAATAGATATGAGATATAATATGTGACAATTTCAAAAAAATCAAAAAGCACAACACAGAAATAATATATAATAAATATGAAATATGAATAAATATGAGATATAATATGTGACAATTTAAAAAAAAATCAAAAATGGCATTCACTGGATTTTTATGTAAACCTTTTGGAATGAAGTCAGCGTTGTCGAATCCATATCTGAAGCCGATAGGAACACGATTCATCAGCTCACCTAACACTGACCATCTGTTGAGATTACTGCTACATTCTCCTCTGAATTTCCAATTAACGTAGTGAAACTCGGAACCTTTACGAGAAGCAGTCATTCTTCAGCTCTTGCAAAAATGCGAATATTGATAAACGCAATTACAATTGTTTGCGGTGGCTTCAGCTATCAGCATGTAAGGATTCCACCAATGCAATACATGCAGTTTTGTGCTAATCCTTATGGCATAGTCATATAGTTCAGCAGTTCATGCGGAAGATAAATGAAGTCTTTATCAACGATGGAACCGAAAACCTCCAGAAGAGGTATACTGATTGTATGAGTAGAATGGCCGTCGAGGTTTTGTTAGACCCCAACCCACCACTGAAGAATAACCGCTGAGGGACAACCCACCGTTGAACAGTGAATAAGGCCCGTTCTCTATACGCGTATGCTCAGCGTGCAGACCACCTCTATGCTTGATCACCTGCATACATGCATAAAACGACGTGATGTAGAAAAAACCGCTTCTCTTGTCGAACTTTCCCTACGCCAAAGCCGAGTGAAAAAAGCGGGTTTATGACTGGTGGCAGTGATCGCTTCTGGAAGAACTGGGTGACGTGCAAATGTTCCCACAGGTCAGATCACCAGTGTTGCGTGCCGGGCAATTCACTATGAAAGCAAAGAAATTAACATATTCATCACCCTCTAACTTTCTATAAGGGACTGGTACGGCAACTATTATAAATAGCTCCCGCCTATTCCATACATCTTATCTATTTTTTTAGAAAGTGTAATCGATAGAGGAAATCTGAATCCAAGTATTTGAATTATATACACTCATCTGGATTATACTATATTCAACTTCAAAATTTTTTCTTTACTATTTAGTCTTTATATTTAACAAAAACAGACCAACCATATAGCTAAAATCTTGAAATCAGTGGTAAATCAATGGTCTTGCGGGACAACACTCATGAGCGACATCACCCAGACCACTCAACGGAAAACTCGCCACACATCCGGAAGAGCTCAACCATAGGGAGTCTGTCAGCCAGCATATATAGGGTCTTCAGTTGTTGTACGCGTGGCGCGTATTGCCGAATAACCGTGGTGGGCGGATTAACGGTAGTGCTTGGCTTTGTCGCTGCCCCACCCCTCCAATGATGGAAAGGAGATGAATGTCTGCGATAACCAACAAAAGAAGGGTCTCATCTTCGGCGCCTGTAGCTGCCATGCCTTTTTCCACCAATCTGGCCATATTCAGCATCTTTACTTCCGCATCATGATTCCTTTAAGATAAGTCTTTACAGAAAGCTGAGCTATCGCTTCTGCCACTTCGTATAAGCAAAATCGAGCCGTGATCTACAGATTAACTGTCTACCATGATAGTCAGTCCTACCACTAAACTAACAAACAACCAAACAATCTCTTAAAATAACTATTCCATATTCAGGGGAACTATAACCAATTGCTCACAGCTCGCTCAACAAAACGGAGAAAATGGAAAGTGGAGGTTGAAGGGTAAAGAGCCTGTGAGCGTCAAGCGAAAATCATGAAAGAAACATTGGTTAGATGCGCAATTATTGCGGATTTTTTTCAGCTGAAAAACTCTTTATCTTCGAATTTTTCGAATGATGTCACATTACTAAAAATTTATGAATAACTGTCATATTACTATTACCATTAATTTTTTGAATGATGTCATTTTTGAATTATGTCGGATGGTTTCAAATGTTTTATGGTATAGTGATCGTTCCAGAGCACCCCTGAACTTCAGCACATACAAAAAATATTGCAAGAAAGCACAGAAAACTGTTTGGTCATATATCGTTCAGAATAAATTCTTTTGAGTCAGGGGCACTCTGGAATAATCATTGAACCAACTAGTCGTTGAATATTTTTATCATTTCTGTTGAATAAAATTTGCTACAAGAAGTCGCAAAAATCATGCATCAAGCCATAGTACGGACTTCTAATGGTATCGGTTGGCAGGACTACGATAGACATAGCACTACTGGCGGCGATACAGGTCAGTTGAGAAAAACATGAACAAAAAAACTAGAAAACCCTGCAATATCAGGAAGGAAGTTGTTTGAAAATTTTGTAATAGTTCGGATTACGAGCAGACCAAATAGGACGTGAAAGACTTAATCCATCAAAAATGAGCATTGGTGAAATGCAACCGCATCATGTGCACAATCATATCTATGACAAGGCTCCTACGACTGTTGAGGGCGGTAGGCGGCTGTAGCAAGCGGAAGTACCTCGAGGCAGGAGGAGCCCATTGCATAAAAAAATATCTTGCTGTCGATGGCACACTGCATAACACCAACTGCTCTTGGTCGGTATCGAAGCATACGCCAACATTGCTGATTAGCTATAAAAAGAATGGAACTTCCGTCATTTATTTTTCACTGGATTGACAAACATAACACAGGAATTTTCAAAGAGGCTACTGGATAAAATAGTAGGAATTTAATAGCTTGAAACAGAGCCTCTTCTGTAATAACAGAATCTGCCATTCCTGAACTCCTGTCACGCTTTGGGATGCAGGAGGGACCAGTGCAATGTCGCCAAGTCGACAGGCGCGACGGGGTGGGGGTCGATTGGTCGAATTTTCGCTTGGCGGCGTCGCACTCGCGGCGCCACCGGTACGACTTGCCGAATCGATTGCCCTTGGGAGCCCGGCAAAGCATGGCTGCGTCACCTCTGCACTTCCACCCATGCCACAGTGCCTCCTGCACCCATGCCACCCTGCCTCCTCCACCCATGCCACACCACTTCTCTTGAAGGCTGCCATGCCTTGTCACTGGTCTCGCACCCGCCGAGCCGCTCGTTGCGCGCGGCCGCGCAAAAATTCGACCAATTTACCCACACCCGGCGCGAGGTGTTTTCGCATTGCATCATCTGCTGCGAGTGGATATGTACCATTTGGGCAGAAATTCATGCCGCGCAACGCGCTCCGTGCGGGCAAGAGGCGTGTGTATCACGGCGATTCATAGGTTCTCTCCCACTTATATACCTTGAATACATTCAAACATGCTTCTGAAAAACTCGAGTATGCTACGGATTAGCGTAAAAGGCAAGGAGTTCAGCAATGTAGACAGTGATGGTGATTATATTGTCAAACATTAATTAGTGTTGAATAAACATAATAATTATATTTGAGAGTTTCTAAAGTTAAAATAAGGTGCGAAACCTGTTATTGTTTCAGAACCCAACTATATCCGTCACCCTCCGCAGTAGCTCGCAAATGTCGCGTCACGCCGCGACGCAAGATTTCTTCCTAATGGCCACACCTCCTGCGAGTAAATAATTTGCGAATTTTCACAAATCAAGAAGGGCTATTCCCGTGGCTTATGAAGCACAACTTCATCTTGGAGTCTGAAGCATTGTTAGCATAAAATTTCATTGCAAACAAAATTGAAAGCGCTTTTAGATATTCACATATGCACTATGTATGTTTGCGTGTACATAGGCGATGGGGCAATGTCAGCGTCAGACGAGAAGGCAATGAAGTGAACAGCGAGGGGCAATCGGCCGTTCTCTGCACAATGAAAAGCCGAAATCTTTCACAAAGCCGCCCGTCACGGGCTGAAATCTCCGAAAATAGCGAATGCTGAATTCATAAAACCTCAAATGTTGGCATAAAGAATGTCAGGGAGGTGAAATTCACTACAAATAAAGCGAACTTCCAGTAATCAGAGTAACCGGGAAGGGTCGCGAGAAAGAGAAAGGAGAAAGAATTGATCGTTTTGAAATGTACATTCGATGTTGAAAGCGATAGAGTAGAGAAACCCGCATTCAAATGCGCGACGGTGTGGCCTGTGTGAACTCACATCTTCCGCGCACTTCTTCAAATTGCAACATCATCTTCCGGATTCCTCGCTGTAGGAGATGTCATTTGTTGTCTCGTAGGATGTATTTCATTCATTCATGATGATGTGAACTAAGTGAAACAACAACAGCAGCAATCCAGCGAAACAATGAATGAGAGAATAAGCGGAAGGGTAAGAAAAAAGGGTTCAAAAAATCCAATGAATTGAAACTTGGCGTTTTAGCAAAATGTTGTGTGTTCAATGTTTGCAACCGACCGAATTGCAAGCGTTACTGTAGGTCGTACCATAAGCCTGAATTGCCCTCCCCGGGTCTTTAAATGTCGGATCGGAGATCTATGTCGTCCACGTGCGTTCTCTTAAGCGTTCAGGATCCGGATCTAATCTCAGCCAGCGTTTTAAGCATTCGCAGTCTCCTTACTTGCTGATGACATAAGTTGAAGAGGGTCCGATCAGGTCTCACCCTTTTTCTTCGACTGAGGCCAAATCGTTTGAAAGAATCAGTCGCAAGAATACGAAAGCAGTATTTTTCATATCCCCATATACTCATACTGTTTCAGCATGAAAACTTAAATCTGGCAAAGATACATCCCTTACAATTTGTTCTGGTTTCGCGAGCGATGCCATGAAGGCCATGGAGCAAAGCGCGGTGGTTGGGAAATTAGTTTTTTTGACCGGGCTCACTTTCGTCTACGCAATCCCCGCAATCCCAGATTTCCCGTTTAGTCTTGATTTCCTTTCTATATCACACCATCGAGCACATGTTCGCCACCGCTTTGTTCTACAGCCCTCACGGCCTCGTCAGCGATATCCGCTCGGGTGAAACTTTGAAGGCATCTCTGCCTAATTTCTCTGTTTAAATCATTTCCCATTGAAACTATGGAGCCCGTACCTAACAAATGCAGGTGCTATCTCTATGGGGATGGCAATTCCACATGGACCCAATTTTCACCTAAGCGGAAGGAAAAAAGAATTCCTTCTTTTCACTAAGGCTGAGGCAAAAATATACGCTCACGTCTGCAGATTGACCCTTCAAGATCCCTCACAGATACTCAGTGCAACTTTTTATGATCTCCTATTGTAATAGCACCAAAATACAGCAAAATTTCAGTGAGCGATCTCTTCAGATCATCAGATGAAGCAATTGAAAGTCTCCCTTATGTAAGGGGCTATGCCTAGCAGTCTCTTCTGCATCAGCATCCGGAAGAGTGAATGTTATAAAACGGAGATGGTTGATAGTAAGACGGGCAATGGAAGGGAAAGAAATTCCAAAGGTGGACGGACGTTCTGTGGTGGAGAGCGGAGCCTGAGCACTCCATGAAAAAAATCCGTGGAAACGAGGATAAGATTGAGATTGGTAGGACATGGGAAAAGAAGTGAAGAGCAGACATGGACCAAGCGGAGCGGAATGGGCACAGAAATATCCTGTTTTCAAACCGAAAAGTTTTCATATGTTCAAAAATGGTTTAGACGAAGGGAATAGATCGGATGAGGTCAGCCATGAGTTTCTGAAAGACATGAAACCGGACATAGTAGAAGGAGCGTACCCGGGATGGGCAGTTCTTGCTACAAAAATTCATAACTCGATTCCAACTCAGCCTTGAGACCAGGAAAAATTGGTAGAAGTGAACAGTGTTGGAGCCACCTTGAGCACACTTCAAAGGAGCGGAAACCCGCCCACATTAGGCTGAGCGTGATGTGGTAAGGGGTACTGAATGAATCCGTAAAAAGAGCAGTTCCGATCGACCCACTAACACCCGTAATGTTACGCGCGCAGTACTGCGCGCTAATCCAGCTGGTGATAAAAATTAGAGTAGCGATGCTGGTGCTCTAGACAAGCCAGTCAGACTGCGTGCAAACTGTGCATGCTTTCAACAATAATCTGAGTGAAAAGAAGATAAATCCGCTCGAGTTGCTATAGAAACTTTCAAAATTACGTCTTCCAAATGAAACAATGCTTATTCAAAATGCAAGGGGTAGTACTAAATCTGGACAAAGTATACAGATTCTTAAAAAAGTTTATCCTTTATCACGAAAAAAACGTGATATGCGTGCCTTTAGGCCGCCTTCATACTCTGCGTAGCGGCGGCAGGGCGTGGTTGCGTGTCTTTGCGTCTCCGCCTGTGCCATCCTACCTCGTTACCTGTGTCGTTTCTGCACCTCATCTGTGCCACTGTGCTCCGCAGCCTGGGAACGCATTCACACCTTGCTGGCGCAGTGTATGACGGCGGATCGACGAAACCGCACGAGCACCTTGAATCAAGTTCGTCCCATTGCGAGGCTGGGCCATAGTGAAGAACGCAGGCCACACAGTTGCGCGTCGCGTTTGCCGCGCCAATTGCCGCATGCACCCCAGACAAGCCAAACACCACATATCCGAGAAGAATTGAAGTAAGTCTTGAAATGCTTTACTTTAAATGACCGTAAGTTCCCATATAAAGTTACCTTTATTAGAACAAATTTCGTATGCGGGATCTACAAGGCTGCCACTTCCTAAAGAACTTTGAACTATGCCATACGTTGAGAAAGGAGGAAGTTAGATAGAAATCATTTTGCGAGTTTTAATTTTATGATAGCTGCTGATTTTCGCCGCAGCACGCGATGCGAAAGTTGTTATTAGGTTGCTGAGTTATGGGCAAAAGCTTCGGTGCCGGACGGGACTCGAACCCGCACTTCATCCTTTCCGGGGATATGTGCTAATCCATTACACTACCGACACCACCTCTACCTTAACTCAGCTTCTGAATGGTATGTTTACCATAGCTTATCAGCACTCACACGTATAACGTGTTGAGCCGGTTGGCCAATATCGGCATCGAACCGTGAAGCTGAAAGCTTTAGTAGATATTGATATTTTAATTTTATGATAGCTGCTGATTTTCGCCGCAGCACGCGATGCGAAAGTTGTTATTAGGTTGCTGAGTTATGGGCAAAAGCCGGAGTCCCGTCCGGCACCGAAGCTTTTGCCCATAACTCAGCAACCTAATAACAACTTTCGCATCGCGTGCTGCGGCGAAAATCAGCAGCTATCATAAAATTAAAATATCAATATCTACTAAAGCTTTCAGCTTCACGGTTCGATGCCGATATTGGCCAACCGGCTCAACACGTTATACGTGTGAGTGCTGATAAGCTATGGTAAACATACCATTCAGAAGCTGAGTTAAGGTAGAGGTGGTGTCGGTAGTGTAATGGATTAGCACATATCTCCGGAAAGGATGAAGTGCGGGTTCGAGTCCCGTCCGGCACCGAAGCTTTTGCCCATAACTCAGCAACCTAATAACATTTTGCGAGTGTTTTTTTTTAGTCGAAATGGCGAAGCATTCCTATTCCGCAATGGGAAACATAACCCAAGGGAGGTCGATTGTGTTGGCTGGCCTGGTGCAGGAATGCGCCACGCATGAGAACGCCATCTACAATTTAACAAAGTGCATACAGACGCGTTTCCTGTCTGCGCAGTGGCTCAATAGGATCTGTCGACTGCAAGCGTCCCACGGCTAATTGTAAGCAATGAATCGCTGCTCCCTGTGTCAATGCTTCCAGGACCGAAGGACTGAGCCATTGGCCTTGACTGAACTTGTTTGAGATGGGCCGTGCATAAAAATTCCATAAACGATTCATTGTTCAAAGGGTACGTCACTCCTTTGTTACTTCCTTGAATTGTCGAATTGAAGCTGATCACTTATGGCATCTGAAATTACGACTTCCTCCTAGCGGATAAAATATAACCCCCCCCCCCCCCTCCCCTCAATGAGAATTTCTCAACTAAGGCCTGACACTAGCAGAAATTGCAGGACACGACTACTGTCTCTACCGGTTCCTGCTTATGAAACCATCGTGTTAGAGGATGAATAAACAAGCTACAAAGCATTAGATTAACAGATTTGCTGAAGAATACAGAGGCAGATTAGGAGCATTAGTAGACCGCAGTGCTGCTCATTCAAGCCACTCAAATGAAAATGCTTCGTTAATTAGCTTAGTTTACATCCAGCATGTGCTGAATGGGGATCGCGAAATGAAGAGTGCGCATGCACACCGATTGAATTTTGTTTTATATGCGTAGAAGAGCCTTGGAAACGCCTTAGTTTTTCGATGACGAACCTAACGGCTCACATGACATGAAATCGATCTTTCAAGAAAGCAAATTCCAACATGAGAGAGCGGTTGCTGAAAGAGGGTCTTCTGCCTGCTCTTCTTCCACACTCCCACGTACAAAGATATCACTCACGGAAAATGCCCTTTCTCAAGTACTCTTGCTGTACACGGTACTGGAAGTCATACGTGAAAAAAAGGGAGAAAAAGTGAAAAAAAAGTGTTTTTACGTGAAAAAGAAATTTTGAAAACAGTAATTATCCGACTCAGCAATTTCTACGTACCAAGGAATTGTGCAGAGATGGCAATGCTCCAGGAAGGGTAACCGGACTTTTTGGATAATTGCAATTCGGTCTCCAGATGGATCACCTTGTAATGAACCAGTGGCTATTCTTGGGATGTAAGAGTAGTCTTCACAGTATTAGCAGTTTACAATGAGATGTCAAGTTCTTGTTAGTATCAAGGATAAAGTGTCTGGCATTAGTTAATCCCATTCAAGGGCTGTGCTGATCTAGTTCCATTCAGAATCGTGGAGAGAGGTAAATGCGATTTGGCTTATACAGTGACTTGCGTGGGCCAACAGACGTACAAGTCGGTACTTCTACCCCTTTCACCGACCAGACGAGTTTGGACCAATGCACTTAACTCGGAAGGATGGAAAGCTTGATTGGCCCGG
The DNA here is from genome assembly GCA_963978905.1 of Trichostrongylus colubriformis. NCBI lineage: Eukaryota > Metazoa > Nematoda > Chromadorea > Rhabditida > Trichostrongylidae > Trichostrongylus > Trichostrongylus colubriformis. The sequence goes on along the minus strand of OZ022259.1, from coordinate 12,654,308 downwards.
GCGGGCATTGATGCGGCATCTGATCCCCGTACCATGCAAGTGAGAGTGCGCCGCTACCTGTCACCACATCATCTCCACACCCAACTTCTAGTATGAACCCGGTTCAGCATCCGAGGTGATGCTGTTCATACACGACACGAGTTCGAGTGGCGGAATTCGGCGCTAGCTTACATCCAATTCATAGGAGGATACACGTCAACAGAACGCTGTACTTCCTCCGTCTATTAATTTTTTAAAAATCGTGCACGTAAATCACGATTCCAATTTCTTTCGAAATCACTAGTTACAGTACCTGGACAGAGAGCCAAGAAGGACGAAAACAACTCCCTTTGCTCTAGCACAGCAACCGAAAATTCGAAATAACATAGTCGTTTCAATTCCTGCCGAACAGCCTTCCGAGAATTGTCGGCGGAGAGGAGCTCAGTACAGAGTTTTGCGCAAAATTCTAATTTGCAACCCCCGCCGATTTGTTCACAGCCCTCGTGATCAAGGCACTCATGGGTCGAGAAAATAGCCGCTTCCGTACGACCCCCCCCTCTACGGGGACAAAATACGACTCCCCCTTTTTTCAACCTCTACAATACCAGCAACTGTTGTCGGATTGGATAGTTGCAATGTGGTACTCTCACATGGAACGAAAAGATTTTTATTTCATATTTCCTCACACGGATCCGCCGTGAAATATTCTTCGCTTCTCAATCTGCTTATTGAAAGTTTAGATTCTAGTGCTTATCGCTGACCTCTGCAGGTACGACCCTCCCACCTGTCCGGTCAAATGCGACCCCCCCCCCCCGTCGGGAAACCCTCGATTCCCTGTGTACCCTGCTTGTGATTCATACCACGATGCGTGAGTGAATGGGAAAGTTGAATTGATGTATTTTGGTCGGATTTTTATTTCAGGATAGAGCCTGGCAGGGAGTCTTGTGAACAAATACAACATATTAAGAAGTGGAAAAGAGACGCCCAAGTTTCCATGGACGACTCGTATAAGATGCTTGTCTGTGGAAAAATACATGGGTTTTTCGAGTGGTTGATTCCATGTTAGGCTATGTGCAGAAATTCACGATTCACGATTCACGACTGATTAGAAATTCACGATTCAGAACAGGAAACCAATGAAACGGTTCTAAAGGATCAACATCGGACGTTACGATGATTCCTGTGAAATCTTTACCCATTTGCGTCATGAACAGGTAGATCAAGGCAAGGAAAGCCTTCGCATAATGGTTGTAGCTAAAGAAGGCTACAACCATTATGCGCAGGCTATCCGGACGAGTAGAGGGGATGGAAAACATCAAAAACATCATTATCCAGTCGTCTAATAAACACGCACATCTCATTAGAAAGTGGCGATTGTAGGGAAGATTGATAGGGCTTTCAAACATGTAGGCAGCGCCTAAGGTGCTTGGCACAAAGAGAGTTCCAGCGCTTGCCACTCGATTCAAAAAAGCACCCCAAACAAGACACGTGCACATCACGTGCATTAGGCTTTTCTACCATTCCAATGAGTAGTTTGTGCAAAAGAGCGATGAAAAAAGAAGAGCTGAACAGCTTATGACTCAAGAACGTCAATTTGTTCAGCTATTCAAAATGATATCAACATCAAAGTACACAATTAACATGAGCTGCGTGTGTAGGAAGTCGTGCAATGGACGAGAGCCCGGAGTGGCAGAGATAGACGAACGAACTCTGAGCGTCGAGCAGACAAGACGTTTTTATGAACTTCGCATGCGAATTGATTAATCGATTACCAGTGGCTGGGAAAGAGAGAGCGAGAGAAGCTGAGAAATTTTTATGGAGATGCCTAGCCAAGGTGGTATACGGAGGAGGGACGGGTTGTTATGGGTTCGCAGAGATTCCGGTTGCCGGATATCTATGCTTTATTTTACCCTCATTACCCCACTCTTACTTTGCCGTGCTCAAGAGGCCGTTTTTCTGTTTAATGAACAATCATGAGCAATGTACAATAGCAGTGTTTTCGTTAATGCTTCAACAAACATATCCGTGTTACGCACTCAGTGGATGATGTCACTCGGCATACCTGCCTACAAAACGGTTTTGCAGAAAAGATACTAAAAAGTTGCCACTGCTTTTGCAAGTGATATGTGCGAGAACAGTCTAGGAGAAACGTAATCAGTGTCCAGAGCTCTTGTAGCTATACCTTTGAAGGAATCGTCCACGGAAAAATGAGTTTATCTGTTACCCATATAATTATGTTGTATTTGCCTAATGTGGGCCGCACGCAAAGATCACATGAAAATGTGAATCCGGGTAAGATGTAACCACAAAGTTTCGACCTGGTGAGCGGCGTCTCCGAGCAAGTGCCCACCCCGTCGTACGTCGCGGTCGGAGACGGATTGTAAGAACGAAAGTTAAATAAACAGTCCCACTCTACGTTTCCAACCGCGGTGGACGACGGAACGGGGCTTTTACTCAGCCCCGCTCACTCAGCCGCTCACTCAGCCGAGAATTAGTGGTGCTGTATCTTAGCCGAACACTCTTTTTTTACGTGAAACTTTGCATGCGGCCCTTATTACGCAGATACACCATAAATATATGAGTAACGGAAAAACTCATTATCCCGTGGATGATTCCTTTAAGCTTGGAACAAAAGTCACATCGTACCTGTTCTGTGATGGAGAGGATTCAGTGGAAGTTTTTTTGTTGCTGTTCGTCGTCTACGTCTACGATATACCTCTTCGTCTACGTGCTGGAAAAGTATTCATGCGTACTAGCCAGGGTGTTTTACTTGTTCGGTAAGTATCCTGCATGTTCGTCATTGCCAGTGAAAGCTTGCATTTAAGCGTATAGAAAGCACATATGGTGCTGTTCAGGTTTAACAAAAAAAAGAAAGCCCCTTTGTCTCATCAAGAATGGCTGACTACATACCTCAAGTACATCACGTTAGAGTCTAGCAGGCAATTTCAAGTGTTCCATATGCTTGAAGCAGAGCTGCACTCAATCGATCTGGCCTCTTTTCTCACATCTTTGATAGGAACCATCCATTGCTGTTATAATCACAGAAACATCACAGACATCTAACCCACAAAGGGATGAGATGGTGACCTCTGCATCCCGACCAAACTTATTTATTTTTGTTTGCTCTTTTTTCATAGCTAGACTTAGATCTGATTATTCATATAAGAGAAATCAGGAACGATAACGAAGACGGACCGAGGGGAAAATTCAGCTGCCCCAACACGGGTTTACAGAATTGGAAAGGAACACCCCACTAACAGTACATGATGAACAGCAGAGTAGAGGGGTGGATATCATTTTCGTCAACCTACACTTCTCCATGAACATCGGCAGTATCACTACTATATATAATCGGCTTAGTCTGTCTGTCCGTCTGTCTGTCTGTCTGTCTGTCCGTCTGTCTGTCACGAAATTCATATCTCGCGTCGCAGTAGAGCTGGGACCCTGAATTTTTAAAGTGATATAGGGGGTAGTAAGGGGACATCAATGGTGAGGAATCGGAAGTGATAGCAACTGATAAGGGCTGATAAGGAGCCTCGGAAGGCGATCACTACTATATATAATCGGCTTAGTCTGTCTGTCCGTCTGTCTGTCTGTCTGTCTGTCTGTCTGTCACGAAATTCATATCTCGCGTCGCAGTAAAGCTGGGACCCTGAATTTTTAAAGTGATATAGGGGGTAGTAAGGGGACATCAATGGTGAGGAATCGGAAGTGATAGCAACTGATAAGGGCTGATAAGGAGCCTCGGAAGGCGATCACTACTATATATAATCGGCTTAGTCTGTCTGTCCGTCTGTCTGTCTGTCTGTCTGTCTGTCTGTCACGAAATTCATATCTCGCGTCGCAGTAGAGCTGGGACCCTGAATTTTTAAAGTGATATAGGGGGTAGTAAGGGGACATCAATGGTGAGGAATCGGAAGTGATAGCAACTGATAAGGGCTGATAAGGAGCCTCGGAAGGCGATCACTACTATATATAATCGGCTTAGTCTGTCTGTCCGTCTGTCTGTCTGTCTGTCTGTCTGTCTGTCACGAAATTCATATCTCGCGTCGCAGTAGAGCTGGGACCCTGAATTTTTAAAGTGATATAGGGGGTAGTAAGGGGACATCAATGGTGAGGAATCGGAAGTGATAGCAACTGATAAGGGCTGATAAGGAGCCTCGGAAGGCGATCACTACTATATATAATCGGCTTAGTCTGTCTGTCCGTCTGTCTGTCTGTCTGTCTGTCTGTCTGTCTGTCACGAAATTCATATCTCGCGTCGCAGTAGAGCTGGGACCCTGAATTTTTAAAGTGATATAGGGGGTAGTAAGGGGACATCAATGGTGAGGAATCGGAAGTGATAGCAACTGATAAGGGCTGATAAGGAGCCTTGGAAGGCGAATAGGGGGGAATTCATATCTCGCGTCGCAGTAGAGCTGGGACCTTGAATTTTTGAAGTGATATGCGATCACTACTATATATAATCGGCTTAGTCTGTCTGTCCGTCTGTCTGTCTGTCTGTCTGTCTGTCTGTCTGTCACGAAATTCATATCTCGCGTCGCAGTAGAGCTGGGACCCTGAATTTTTAAAGTGATATAGGGGGTAGTAAGGGGACATCAATGGTGAGGAATCGGAAGTGATAGCAACTGATAAGGGCTGATAAGGAGCCTTGGAAGGCGATCACTACTATATATAATCGGCTTAGTCTGTCTGTCCGTCTGTCTGTCTGTCTGTCTGTCTGTCTGTCTGTCACGAAATTCATATCTCGCGTCGCAGTAGAGCTGGGACCCTGAATTTTCAAAGTGATATAGGGGGTAGTAAGGGGACATCAATGGTGAGGAATCGGAAGTGATAGCAACTGATAAGGGCTGATAAGGAGCCTTGGAAGGCGAATAGGAGGGAATTCATATCTCGCGTCGCAGTAGAGCTGGGACCCTGAATTTTTAAAGTGATATAGGGGGTAGTAAGGGGACATCAAAGGTGAGGGAACGGAAGTTATAGCAACTGATAAGGGAAGATAAGGAGCCTCAGAAGGCGAATGGGGGGAAATACATATCTCGCGTCGCAGCAAAGCTGGGACCCTGGATTTTTAGAGTGATATAGGGGGTAGTAAGGGGACATCAAAGGGGAGGGAACGGAAGTGATAGCAACTGATAAGGGCTGATAAGGAGCCTCGGAAGGCGCATGGGGGAAATTCATATCTCGCGTCGCAGTAGAGCTGGGACCCTGAATTTTCAAAGTGATAGTGGGGGTAGTAAGGGAACATCAACGGTGAGGGAACGGAAGTTATAGCAACTGATAAGGGCTGATAAGGAGCCTCGGAAGGCGAATGGGGGGAAATACATATCTCGCGTCGCAGCAAAGCTGGGACCCTGGATTTTTAAAGTGATATAGGGGGTAGTAAGGGGACATCAAAGGGGAGGGAATGGAAGTGATAGCAACTGATAAGGGCTGATAAGGAGCCTCGGAAGGCGAATGGGGGAAATACATATCTCGCGTCGCAGCAAAGCTGGGACCCTGGATTTTTAAAGTGATATAGGGGGTAGTAAGGGAACATCAACGGTGAGGGAACGGAAGTTATAGCAACTGATAAGGGCTGATAAGGAGCCTCGGAAGGCGAATGGGGGGAAATACATATCTCGCGTCGCAGCAAAGCTGGGACCCTGGATTTTTAAAGTGATATAGGGGGTAGTAAGGGGACATCAAAGGGGAGGGAATGGAAGTGATAGCAACTGATAAGGGCTGATAAGGAGCCTCGGAAGGCGAATGGGGGAAATACATATCTCGCGTCGCAGCAAAGCTGGGACCCTGGATTTTTAAAGTGATATAGGGGGTAGTAAGGGGACATCAATGGTGAGGAATCGGAAGTGATAGCAACTGATAAGGGCTGATAAGGAGCCTCGGAAGGCGATCACTACTATATATAATCGGCTTAGTCTGTCTGTCCGTCTGTCTGTCTGTCTGTCTGTCTGTCTGTCTGTCTGTCACGAAATTCATATCTCGCGTCGCAGTAGAGCTGGGACCCTGAATTTTTAAAGTGATATAGGGGGTAGTAAGGGGACATCAATGGTGAGGAATCGGAAGTGATAGCAACTGATAAGGGCTGATAAGGAGCCTCGGAAGGCGATCACTACTATATATAATCGGCTTAGTCTGTCTGTCCGTCTGTCTGTCTGTCTGTCTGTCTGTCTGTCACGAAATTCATATCTCGCGTCGCAGTAGAGCTGGGACCCTGAATTTTTAAAGTGATATAGGGGGTAGTAAGGGGACATCAATGGTGAGGAATCGGAAGTGATAGCAACTGATAAGGGCTGATAAGGAGCCTCGGAAGGCGATCACTACTATATATAATCGGCTTAGTCTGTCTGTCCGTCTGTCTGTCTGTCTGTCTGTCTGTCTGTCACGAAATTCATATCTCGCGTCGCAGTAGAGCTGGGACCCTGAATTTTTAAAGTGATATAGGGGGTAGTAAGGGGACATCAATGGTGAGGAATCGGAAGTGATAGCAACTGATAAGGGCTGATAAGGAGCCTTGGAAGGCGAATAGGGGGGAATTCATATCTCGCGTCGCAGTAGAGCTGGGACCTTGAATTTTTGAAGTGATATGCGATCACTACTATATATAATCGGCTTAGTCTGTCTGTCCGTCTGTCTGTCTGTCTGTCTGTCTGTCTGTCACGAAATTCATATCTCGCGTCGCAGTAGAGCTGGGACCCTGAATTTTTAAAGTGATATAGGGGGTAGTAAGGGGACATCAATGGTGAGGAATCGGAAGTGATAGCAACTGATAAGGGCTGATAAGGAGCCTTGGAAGGCGAATAGGGGGGAATTCATATCTCGCGTCGCAGTAGAGCTGGGACCCTGAATTTTTAAAGTGATAAAGGGGGTAGTAAGGGGACATCAAAGGTGAGGGAACGGAAGTTATAGCAACTGATAAGGGAAGATAAGGAGCCTCAGAAGGCGAATGGGGGGAAATACATATCTCGCGTCGCAGCAAAGCTGGGACCCTGGATTTTTAGAGTGATATAGGGGGTAGTAAGGGGACATCAAAGGGGAGGGAACGGAAGTGATAGCAACTGATAAGGGCTGATAAGGAGCCTCGGAAGGCGCATGGGGGAAATTCATATCTCGCGTCGCAGTAGAGCTGGGACCCTGAATTTTCAAAGTGATAGTGGGGGTAGTAAGGGAACATCAACGGTGAGGGAACGGAAGTTATAGCAACTGATAAGGGCTGATAAGGAGCCTCGGAAGGCGAATGGGGGGAAATACATATCTCGCGTCGCAGCAAAGCTGGGACCCTGGATTTTTAAAGTGATATAGGGGGTAGTAAGGGGACATCAAAGGGGAGGGAATGGAAGTGATAGCAACTGATAAGGGCTGATAAGGAGCCTCGGAAGGCGAATGGGGGAAATACATATCTCGCGTCGCAGCAAAGCTGGGACCCTGGATTTTTAAAGTGATATAGGGGGTAGTAAGGGAACATCAACGGTGAGGGAACGGAAGTTATAGCAACTGATAAGGGCTGATAAGGAGCCTCGGAAGGCGAATGGGGGGAAATACATATCTCGCGTCGCAGCAAAGCTGGGACCCTGGATTTTTAAAGTGATATAGGGGGTAGTAAGGGGACATCAAAGGGGAGGGAACGGAAGTGATAGCAACTGATAAGGGCTGATAAGGAGCCTCGGAAGGCGAATGGGGGGAAATACATATCTCGCGTCGCAGCAAAGCTGGGACCCTGGATTTTTAAAGTGATATAGGGGGTAGTAAGGGGACATCAAAGGGGAGGGAACGGAAGTGATAGCAACTGATAAGGGCTGATAAGGAGCCTCGGAAGGCGCATGGGGGAAATTCATATCTCGCGTCGCAGTAGAGCTGGGACCCTGAATTTTTAAAGTGATATAGGGGGTAGTAAGGGGACATCAAAGGGGAGGGAACGGAAGTGATAGCAACTGATAAGGGCTGATAAGGAGCCTCGGAAGGCGAATGGGGGGAAATACATATCTCGCGTCGCAGCAAAGCTGGGACCCTGGATTTTTAAAGTGATATAGGGGGTAGTAAGGGGACATCAAAGGGGAGGGAACGGAAGTGATAGCAACTGATAAGGGCTGATAAGGAGCCTCGGAAGGCGCATGGGGGAAATTCATATCTCGCGTCGCAGTAGAGCTGGGACCCTGAATTTTTAAAGTGATATAGGGGGTAGTAAGGGGACATCAAAGGTGAGGGGAACGGAAGTTATAGCAACTGATAAGGGCTGATAAGGAGCCTCGGAAGGCGAATGGGGGGAAATACATATCTCGCGTCGCAGCAAAGGTGGGACCCTGGATTTTTAAAGTGATATAGGGGGTAGTAAGGGGACATCAAAGGGGAGGGAACGGAAGTGATAGCAACTGATAAGGGCTGATAAGGAGCCTCGGAAGGCGAATGGGGAGAAATTCATATCTCGCGTCGCAGCAAAGCTGGGAGGCGGAGCTTAAAACAAAAATTCATAACTCCGTTTCAGCATGGCCTAGGAACTTCGTTTGAGGAGGGTGGAATAAGGTCGGTGACACACATGGACAGTGTTGCGCTTCGCCCACTGTGGGCGTGGCGCTCGCTAAAAATGTGATAATTATCTGAAAATAATCTAATTCAGCTCCAAAAGAGCCTAGACGCAGGGAGAAGTTGGAATAAGGTCGGTGACAAAGCCCACAGGAGCGGTGGGCGGAGCGTAAGTTCAATGAACGGAGCTTAAAACAAAAATTCATAACTCCGTTCCAGCATGGCCTAGGAACTTCGTTTGAGGAGGGACAAGCATGGGATTGGTAGAGCATGAGCGCACGATTCTATAAAGACAAGTGATAGTAGAATTGTGCCAACTTTGCTGAGGGGTAGCTATGCTCCAATACCCGCGAAAATCGGCTCGCCGCGTTAGCGGCGAGCCGAGAGTCGCCCCCTATAAGGCCGGCGTAGCCGGCCATAGAGCCGGCGAAGCCGGCCCGGAGCCTGCCGCTGAGGAGATGTGGCTCAGCCTCGACCCTGCAAACCTCGTTGTTCACGAGTCAAAGCTTTCTCTAGGGTGTGCGTCATTAAGACAGAAAATTCGCGTTGCGGCGTCTGCCATGCGTAGGGACATGGTGCGAGCTATGCGCGCCATATTGAATGGGTTTTCAAGTGATGATGATGCTTCACACCTTATTCCAGGAGTGATCGCTTCGGGCTTTAATTTGTACAGTGGCCCTATCTCGCACCATCTCGTCGCATGCCAAGCCCGGCCAAGCGAATTTTCTGTCCTAATGACGTGCACTTCTCTATCATAGAACGACATGCCATCTTCACAGCAGAACACCTTCGCGCTCCAAGAGTGACGGTAGAGGAACGGCTTATCTTCAAGCCGCAACCAGTGGAACTAGTGAAGTCAATCTCTCCTTTTTCACGGGAGCATCGGTTCATAGAAAGGATGCATTTCAGAGCTACGAAGTCACAAGAGCTAGTACTATTGTGAACAACTGATGATTCGGTGACCTGAAAACACTAGAACGATGGAGGATTGACGGTTCTCTGTAACCACATGCCTTTCTCGGTAACCGCAAAGGCGTGGCTCTACGAGACAAAAATATAATCGTTCAACGAAGCTGTAAATCAGATGGCGCCCATCACCGCACCTCAAGATGGCCTACACCGATCCTCGATTTTGTCAGCGTGACAGCGGTGATAACTTAGTGACAAAAAAGGCTTACTGTCGATTGCGATGAGACGAGGTAGAAAAGATTTCGACAGTAAACGCAACTCAAAAGGGAAGACGGGTACTATGGCTGAATTTTAGGAGATGCCATTATGCGGAAACTTATACGAATGCCCAGTTTTCGGTTGCTATCTCTTCCAAGCTAAAATTCAACAGGGCTTCATTTCTATGGACTCTGAAGGTTTCTTTTAATTACCTTATGTGTTCTTCAGCAGCACCGAGACTTTTATTAAACGTGCTAACCCTCGAAAATCATTGCAAGTTGAGCTTTTGAGAACACCTCCGAAAGAGATCAACAGCGGTGAAAGATCCATTGAAAAAGCGCAACTTGGGGTCTTCCGTTATCACAAAGCCCTGCCACTTGAACAGTCTCGCATCCGCTGGACCAGTGGCTCGAGGGCGGGGCAAAGTTCGTGGCTGCCCGACTTACAATTAGCCTCTCGCTCGTCTGCATCTGCCCTCATCGGTTAATGATGCAGAAGAAATGGGCAAAGAGAAACAGTTAGGAGGGTTTCGGACTTCCATTTCTGCCGTCCTTGACTGTTTTACTCCATTATTTCTCTACTTTCAAATTACTGATCACCTCGACCTTTTTATTCCACAACTATTCTACAATCTAACTAACTTGCCCCTGCAGGTGCCTCCGGGAGGATTGAAAGCATTGAAATGAGCATGAGTAGCTACGATAACCCGGTCAGCTCATTAATTCAGATCTTTTATTCGGTATGGTGGACGTCCCCACTAGAATAATTGCGTTTAGTGCATGGGACACATAGATGCCTTTGATTCCCTATTATGTACATGGAACTTTCAGAACAGGCTGGGCACTAAACACCCCAGCTTTTCACATTCACAAGATTTTGCGCATATTTGTCGTGTAGTTTTTCTTGACAAATGAAATCCTCATTGCCGGATAGGAACGTGAGTCCTGTTCAGTCCAGTTGTCCAGAAACAACTAAATAGTATACTGTGTTCAAAGGACCAAAGTTCAGAAGTGGTGCCGTGCAGGTGCCTGTTTGCCTTGTTTTGGAAGAATCGGAATCATTCAGGGCAGAAAAAAATCATAGAAAACAACATCATTGTTTACTCAAATGCAAAAGGCATTAGTGAAGATAATCTTCATGAAGAAACTGCAGAGTAAGCAGCGATTACTGGGAGGTATAAGAGGGACTAATACGATTACGAAGGGATTTATTAGGCCTTACGACAAACGCTAGAAGTCTTTCAGATGAAAAGGGAATTAGAAGTCGCTGTCGAAAAGGAAGAAGCAATCAACACAGAGGTGCTTAGTGGAGCTCGTGAAGGGCACAAATGTAAACGGAAGCTCTTAATGCTAGTATAAAAGAAATAGAATAAAAGCGAAGAAGAAATGAAAGCATTCTATGTGTAGAAAATCTCGAGGATATCTGACCCCTTTTCGATAGCCTCCAATTTGAACATTCATCTGGGCATTCTGAACATATCCTTCGCTCCACCGGTCTTGGCACCACGCTTTTACCTGGTCTGTCTGTTCTACGAGGGCTGTCGGTATACTCGTTTGTGCAGCTCAGACGAAGTCCTATGACCCCCTATGGTAGCGTAAGGGCACCATGTTCGACTGGTGCAAGTACATATAAGACTCGGATGCAGCTCATAACTGCGCCTGGTTCGAAGGGTGACCTGTTCACCACCAAAAATAACACTCATGGGATTTTTTGTTATTGAGTTCTAACTTGATCCGCTGAACAAACAGCTAAAAACCATGTTAGCATCCTATATTTCTGCACTTAATAGCACGAAAAATCGAGCGTCAGCCCTCCTGATCAACCTTAGTGTTTTGTTTCAGTCATTTTTCCTGTTTTTAGATAAAAAATCTGGTGCTATTCCATTGAGGGGGAACAGAATGAGGAAGAAAAATGTTATCAAGGCATCCATAACTGTCAATCTTCACATTAAAAGTATGAAACGAGTTGCTCCCTCCTTCCAGAATTAGGTGAAATAGTGCTGACGTCGAGCATAGGGGGTGCCCCCCCCCCCCCTGCGGAAGCACCTCCAATCTTACTGTCACCTAAATCTCGCAAAGGTTATTACTCTGGGCTCGCCTCGAGAAAGTAAGCCACTGATCTGATTATCGCGTGGTGTGCCTTTAAAAGCAGTGATACGGGTAGTTAGGGTCGAATATCAAAAAATTGTTGGAAACGAAACTCCATGTGCTTAGTAGTATGAAAGCGAAGAAAAAAATGAAATAGAACTGTCGAAGCCCGTTAGTTAGGGCCACCTTCCCTCTGTTGACTCAGACGAGAGGGGCTTCTGTTAAGAAGAGGTGGTGGCTTTTTTTCCACCTGTCCGGGAGTTTCGCCACATATAGTCTTCCTGGACCCGTAGCTTTCACTTTGATGGCTCACTTCAAGAGATCTCACTACTCACGTAACTCCTACCACTGTTTTTAAGGTTCAGGGGAGCGAAGTTCAACGCAGTGATGCAATAATAACATGCCAAATTGTAATCCGCACAAGCGGTCGGCAGTCGCGCAATATTCTTTTGCCTTTATTATCACCATGCCATTAGATAGTGCTTCATAGAAAAGAGGAAACTGTAGAAGCTCCTCGGTCTCGATAGCTACAGTCGAGACGATTCAAATGTCAAACTTTCAAATACTGTTTGCACTTAAGGATGGCAAAATCGCCTAACGTTCTGCCATCCATGACCCTGGTATACAAAATTTTAACCAGCAGATTTTGACGAACAGGATATAAGCTTGTTTGTTCCGGTTGCCTAGACCTGTGGAGATCTGCCGATGAATCAATGAAAGACGCTTCAGCATCGTGTTAGGTCTTGAAAAGCTTCTCCCGAATAAGCCTACCGCCACCAGCAACTCGGCCACTGAACCAGGCAGCTCAACATGAAAAGCGCTAGGATCGCAATGGTGTTCCGAAAGCGAGTTTAAAACGTAAGTTTCGCTACACATTGTCTTTTCTGAGTTCGTATGTCTTTTCTGAGTTCGAATGCTCGTTTACAGAGAATAGTGTTCCCAACTTCCTTCATTCCCTTGCCTTCCTTTCGGTGCCTTAGCTCTGAATCATGGACTCAAAACAGATAGTGCGCGCCTTCTACCCAACGTGAAATATGCTCTCAAGGACAGTAACAGGAATAATTTGGGGGGTGGGGGGGGGGGTCAGTTAGGGCAATATGATCCCTACAAGGTAACGGTAAGAGTCCAGTAGGTCATATACAGACACCATACGGGTCTAACACGGGCTGGAACATATGGCATTGTAAAGAAGACAAAAATATCGAGCCCTCGAAGTTGGGGCTGATTCGGGCAGGCGAAGAAAATAATCAATTTTTTATATTCTACTTCCTTCCCATTCAATATTAGAAGTAATTCCAATTGATGTTGCCTCGTCAATGATACCATGATCAACTGAATTTTCTCCCAATCTTTACCCTATTTGGAGCTTTTTAAATATTTTTAAACAAAAATCCCTCTAGGAATCGAGTTCTGCAGACCAGAATTCTCAGTCTTTATCATTCCCATTGGCAAAGTAAAAGTGCGTAACTAAATGACCGATAACAGCTAACAGGTCCCTTTGTTCAAATTTTGAGCAGTTCGATCGATTTTCCATCACAAAAGCTGACTAATAGTGCCTTCTTGCGGACCATTAAAGTGAGTCATTGTTAAGCATCGGCAAATGCAAACAATGGTGTCACCGCTTCTCCAAATGTGGTGGGTGTTTGAAGAGAAGTATATAATTCCCCCGTATTCATTCTAATTTCCATCGACTTTGAGAAAACTGTTGAGAATTCATAGAAAAAGTAATATTTTTTATTGCGCCACCAGTACATCAAAACTGCCAGCACCAATTAGGAGTACCCACACACGTTTAGGAGTTTCGAGGAGATCTAATCTATAGATGTTCAGTACCGTATCTTGCCTCTCAGCTACACCCAGCTATAAATCGCCCGACTTTTGCGCGAATGAAGAAGTGTGAGGCCGCGTTCATACTTTGCGGTGTCGGTGGCAGCGCGTGGATGCATGTCTCTGCGTCTCCGCCTGTGCTACCCTGTCTCGTTGCCTGCATCGTCTCTGCACCTCCTTCATGCCACTCTCCCTCGCTGCCTGTGAACGGAACCACGCCCTCCAGCTGCAAAGTATCATTGCCGCATAAAACTTGATGCAGGGGAATCAAAATAATGCCAGTATCAGTAGAACGGAGCTATGTGATCCTTGATTCAAAAAGGTGTGTGTACCCTTATGTCAGGATTTTGCACTGCGGCATGTCGCAAGCGAAGCAATGCGGACGAGCTAAAGGCACCATGTTGTTGGGTCCCGAAGCGATTACAAGTCAACTGCATGTCGAGCCTCTAGTATTACCGTGTAATCGTTCTAAGACCTAACTACCGCGACGCGCATAGCTCGCACACACCACATCGCAGCCGCTCGTTGTTGTGCGAAATCCTGACATAAGAGTACACACCCCAAAAAATGTCTGTGTGTACGACAGCGATAGATTGCCTTCACACCATGCGTCGTTGCTGCCGGCACCTGTCGGTGGCAATTGTGGGCATGTCTGCGGCTGTGGCCTGTATGAGTCCCTTTCTACTCTGCCTCTCTGTCGTCGTCAATGCCGGCGACAGGGCCGCAAAGTATGGAAACAAGCACACCATTGCGCCACCTGCTTGTGGGTTTATGCCCTTGTGAACTCTTTTCGAAAATTCTGCTCCTATTTATAACCTTCCTACGAACGCGCAACGAAAACCATCCCTTTGAATTCAAATCTCCCTTTGAATTCAAATCTTCCTTTGAGTTTTTGGCATTTCCCATATTTATTTCTATATGGAAAACTGCTCCGAACAGCTTTGTGTCGACTGGGAAAGTTCCTAATCTGTGGGACCCATGGAGAAATGAAAAGAGGTCGACGTCCCTGAAGTTGCTGTGCGAAATGGGATGAGAGGAGCGTTTAGACTCAGTCGAATCCTGGACGAACAAAAATGCACATCTAATTCGGAGAAGAAATATATTTTACTAGCCTTACACTAGAACTGCTGCTTGTAATCTGGTCTTCAGGCAAAGTGCGGAAATGATAGCGCATTTCTTTTCATTCAAGTATTCCTGTCAAAGTCGACAACTATCGTTTGTCCTTCGATAGATGTTCCTGTCGACATCTATCGAAGGACAAACGTGATTTAATGATTCTGAAGCAAAAACAAAGAAAGATTTTGTGGCATTACCTACATATTGGTGGAAAACAGACAAATCAGCTAGAATTGAGCAAAGACACTTCATCGATACCCCCTCATGGCAGCACATGATGGATGCGCATCCTCTCCTTAGGGAGCACTTGGAGCCGAGCAGTTTCATGCTCGTGCTAAACAACAGTGCCTGCCACGCATGCGCTCAAAAGGGATGTGCTAGAGCTTTCTCTCCAATTTTAAGGCGCAAAATTGAAAATGGAACGAGCAACAGTTTAGTTCGGTCCTGAAAAAATAGAGCTTGTTGTGTTTATAAAGGACTCTCGTTGTTTACTGCAGCCAAATGGAATGAAAAATGTCTGTAAAAGTGAAAACACGTGGTGCAGACTGCAATCGAATGAACAAGAAGTTACTGATGTGTCGTGAGCAGGACACTATCAAGTGTCGAGGAAAATAACCGCTTTGGTGGACCATCCCCTTTTTTACCCCTTCAGTGCCAGTAGCTGTTGCCCGGATTGTAGAGTTGC
Source organism: Trichostrongylus colubriformis (assembly GCA_963978905.1). Taxonomy (NCBI): domain Eukaryota; kingdom Metazoa; phylum Nematoda; class Chromadorea; order Rhabditida; family Trichostrongylidae; genus Trichostrongylus; species Trichostrongylus colubriformis. The sequence continues at coordinate 12,638,927 of OZ022259.1, read as the reverse complement.
GATGTGCTTTGATGCTATGTACTCTTACCCGAAGCAAGGAGATAAATACTTGTTTTACATTTCCTCACACGGACTCGCTGTGGAAAACCCATCGCTTTTCATCTGTTCATTCAAAGTATAGGTCCTGGTGCTTATCGCTGACCTCAGCGAGTATGACCCCCTCCTGTTCGGTCAAATACGTTCCCCGCTGTAGGAAAATCCTCGACTCCCGGTGTATCCTGCTCCTGGGAACGCATGCAGCCTATGGACGCATACGATGGACACCATGTCTGTAGGATCGGCGAAATTTGGTGATTTTGTATTAGATGAACTCGAGGCATGAGAAATAATCAGGTCTTAAGACAGCACAGAAAACTCGCAAAAAGTAGCCAGGTGAAGGCCTACAGCCAGTATACCGAAGTATTTAGACGGAGGATGAGCGCAATAATTGGGGCGGTAGTGAATGCCTTCACGGGACAACACTACACTATCTTATCGAGAGATATATAAAAATACGAGGTTCTTTGAGTTGTGGAAAATCAACTTAATAGGCACCCATGCGGTAAACGTGACAAATGCAACACAGAAAATGTCCATACATCAAGGGCCAACAATACGATGAAAGAAACCACCGATCAGAAAAGGCCACAGCGTTGCCTGTTATTAGAACCAAGAATGAAGCTCGCAAAATAACTCAGTTTACAAAAAAAAATCAAGCCAACCGAAGTATCACGCAAAAAATTGAACCCACGGTCCAATGCAAAGAAACGGTGGATTCTGCGAGACCTACGATATCACACTAATGGCGGAGGCTCAATCGCCTAAAAAACAAATGAGAAGACAAAAATGAGTAGTTTTCGTTATAATACTTGAAAGTAGTGTCAGATCTCGGCAGGATAAGCCAAAGTCGACAAGCATTCAGCAGCGAGGTTTACTTAGAGCCCATCTCATCAGATACAACAAATAGGGTAATTTCATCGAACGTCGCGGTATGAAAACACTTAGAAGCAACCAAAAAAGAACCTTTATCGATCGGCCAATCACAATCTGATTTCCGTACAACTGCATGGTCATACTTGATTCAGTAGAATCCGATAAGGAAAACCAACGTTAACTGTTATCAGCACGATTTATTCGCTTACAATAATACACATTTATTCAAAACAATAGGAAATAAATTATTACAAAAATAGAGCATTGTTGCGAGCACGGCGCGAGTGCTAGTCCCATACAGAAGAAAACGCAAGGCCTCTATCAATACAATTGATTTGATATCTTATATCAGATGGTCAACCAACTTGAAGTAAACAGGAAATGGTGAATTTTCAAAATCTCCCTTTGCTTAGCAACTGCAAACAAAACGGGGGGTAGCACATCATAAAGCAAAATTCGACTGTAATTATCTCTCATAAGGTTAACAGTAACAGATCTGCGTCAAAACCATTACCACCCTCAAAAGTAGCTCTTTGCACCATTTTGGTTCAATGGACTGATCATTTGACCATTTCACTTGATTTACTTCAATTGACGGCCTTCACAAGAGGAGAAACGGAAATTCCTAAGAAATAGAAATTCCTAATATCACATCTTTGACACGGTCGACACAACGTTCTCGTTGTGTGTCTAAAGCGTACATGAACGAAGAAATCTTCACCCAAATCAAGAACGGAGTAAAAAAGGCTACAGCTGAGTGCAAAAAAAATTGCGCAGAAATTAAGATCGATGAGGAAAAGTCGAGGAAGAGATACGGAGTCATTGAAAAATAGTAGGAGCCAAACGCTGAAAGATGATGGAGAACAGCGATGGCAGATGTGAATGGTGGGTAAACTTTTAACCAATTCGTTGTGCCCTTTTCCTCACAGTGAACGTGGACCCCACTACCAGAAATACTGAAATGCCAAGTGATGGGGCCCGTGCACTTCAGGTACAGCAAACTTTGGTGACTTAGCAAAGGGGGAACACTTCAAAGTTATGAGTACGTATTGGGAGAATACCCGTCCTCTATTCACATGCACCATTGCAACAAAGCAGGAACATAAGAGAGACAAGAAATGGCGCCAACAACGACCTCCAAATGGGACTGTCATGAGTAGGTGGTCATCTGTACCGCTTGTTTTTGATGCTCCTGCTGTGTTTGAAAACAAAAGAAAATCAAACAAGAATCTGGGCGCAATATTCACAACAATATGTTAAGCTCCATATTCTGATAATGACATTGCAGCTCTACACACCTACTATATACGCAGAGTGTTCACCAGGGAAAACACGATAAATGAACATATTGCCACACGAATGATGATTGGTAGAGTGAGCTAGGACTAGAAGACCACTTTGTCAATATCTATTCAGCTAAAATAAGGCTGTATGCAAATTCAACTAGCAAAGCTCGATAATGATTTTTACCAAGAAAGAAAATCGAGGTGTGCGGAAAATGAAACAAAGAGAAGCTTGCCGATCAACTCGGCCATCATTTACCTGCACTTAGAGGGAGGTTAGAGTATCAGAGAGCGGTCGTATGGGACGAGTTGCCACTAGCGTCACCCGCTAGTTGGCGTTCCTCAGCAGCATGCCTTTCGGCCGTGGCTCGACATCGGGACTCTCGTTGCTTCTGCATGTCTTCACGTTCCTCCTTGAAACGTTGCTCCAGCATTGCTCGCCGTAAGGCGATACGCTCGTCTAGCGCCGTCCTTTCCTTAATTCAACAGGTATACAGGTTATTCTCGCTTTGCTCTGACAGAAAGCGAATTTGCAGAACAACGTAAACTGACAATCCCCACAATAGCTCATTGGGCATTTTGTAAATATCGGAAAACTGAGGCAACATTAGATGCTGCAAAAAGTGAGCTGTCTAAATTGAAGTCATACTAGTCACCACCTGTATGATAAAATTGAGGTCAAGGTGATAGTATTTACGAAGGACAAGAAAATTAATCTTATTGCCCCAGAACCTCATCACCTGATAGAAATTGGGTATCTGTAGGCACAATAAACCAAGCTATGTAGAGGCCAAGTGAAGAGATAATGATAACCCTGTCAATTGTATTCTCCAGCTGAACTCTTTGCTTTGCTTGGTATTCTTTCAACTCGTCCAACTCTTTCGCTAGCCGCTCATGCAATAATCGAGCCTCTTCCTCCTGCCACGATTCCAATTTGCCCTGGAATAAAATGAAAATATTGAAGGTTCAATATTCAGGAAGTATAAGATTACGCACACTGGCAAAACGACGCACAGCGACCCACCAAAAGTGAGAAGAAGCCAAAAAATTACTTCTTTTTTGGAAAATAAATAAAGAAATAGAGACTAACGGTCTTTTCCTGAACCATGCTTTCAATCTGGTACTCATATTGAGAAGTCAGCAGAGCGATGCGATGTTTCTGCTTCTGAAATAAAGCTTAGAAAGCTTGAAAACTAGGATCATATCATGGTGCGAAATATATGTACAGCAAGCCACATAAGCCGAGACATACGAAGCCATTGCGTGGTTCGAGGCACATCGAGGGGGAGGGGGGAAGGAAGCTTCAGTCGACAATTCCGGCTACTGACAGACGTCCAGCTGGACACTTCACTAATGCATTATCATTCATAGCATCACTATCATAGCATTCATGAGATAAGTATAATTCAAAGAACTGTGGAGGCGATAAAGTAGCCATTACATAAAGTGTGACACTCATTAACAAGGCCACTTTCGGACTCTCTACACGGAAGTATTGGTAGTAGGGTCAGTTGTACAGCATAAATGACCTTTAACGAATTGAGTATGAGAAACACGTTTACCTCCTTCAATTGCATGGCAATTTCCTTATGCTCTTCCTTCGGAGCAGCTTGCATCAGCTGGGTCTGGTACAATTTAAACTGCCTGGTTTGAGTCTTCACAGCTTGACGGAATTGTTTCCGGATTTGCGCTTCTTTCAACTGGAAGTATTCGACCTATTGGTGGACTACTGACACTCCTAAGTTCTTCAAAATTCAGTCAGATACGCTCAACAAACTGCGCAAATAGACAGAACTGGTACGAACCTTAAGCTCTCTCGGTTGCTGCCTGCTTTGTGTAGCATGACGCTTTCTCAAGTCTTCAGTTTTCCTCCTCGTATACTCTGTTTGATTCGTTGACTCTGCTTCATGTTGTATGATCGGAAATGCAATATAATTCATCGACGGAATCGAACAGGAGGCCCGAGCCATTGGAAGAAGGTGGAACTTCGTTGTAATATTTAGAGACATTCAGGGGGGTGCTGCACAAGGATCTCTTGGTAATGACTTACGTAATAGAGATAGAATATCAAACATTATTGATGCCACAAAAACTACTTTATGCCACTTGTAGCACAGCCCGCACACACATTTAGAGAGCGTCATTATTTTTGATTTATTTTATTAGTCACTTACTTGGTGACGCTTCCTCATTGTTTGAGTCTCCTTCAACTGCGCGATTTCTACATCTCTCGTTGCCTCATGATGACGGAGCAACATCGCGTGACGATTGTCCATTTGGCGTTCCAAAACGTTAAGGTCCTGAAGCGAATGGAGGATTCGGTAAAAGATCAATGAGCTCAAATGGTTGTACATATAGCTTCTTAAAAGTATGAGGTGCTCATTCTAGACTTGGCATACTCAGGAAGACTTCTATAGACATCCGCATAGATGTGAAAAAAAGGAAATCTCACCTCCTCATCCAATCGTTTCTCGTTACTGTGCATCACCAGAAGTTGAGAACGCCGGTATTTAATAAGTTCCGTCTCAAGTTCTGCACGAAGTTTCGCTTCAAATGCCGTTTCAGCGTTCGTTCTTTGCCTCGTCAACTGGGCTTTCACGTCTTTTACAGCTGTTTCGTAGGCAGACCGGGATAATCCACGTTCTTTTAGATTCTGAAATGAGAACGGTCAGTTAAGTTAAATGTGCACCACATGGACTACTTCAGGAAGGCATGAAAGTTACAAAATAAGGCTTGTTTCAGTGAATACACTTGCACTTGTTTCCTTTGGCGACTTGAATAGTTCACATCATTGGAATGCGGTATGTGCCATTGAGACAGGCGTGCGGTGCAATAGTGCGAGCTATGGGGGTCATATTGGTTGGACTCTGAAGCAATGCCGTTATCTATCGCCCTACTTTGGGCGTAATCTTTCAATACAACGGCGCCCCTAACTCGCACCCATCGTGTCGAGCGTCTCACGCGGCCATGGTGAGGGTATCAGATGAACATATGGAATGCATATGGTAAACAAAAAGACGTTTGAGCTGAACTAGTACATCTCGCGTAAAACCTTAACTCAAGAAAACTAATTATTCAGCAACTAAAAGAGCAAAAAAGCGTATCGTAAGTATAATTTTCAATCCGACATACACTTTTAGCGAGTTCTTTGTTATGACGATACTCCTTGAGCTGAGAATTGGAAAAACAGCGCATTTCATGTGCTTGACGTGTCTGAAAAAACAATGAATTACTGCCAAAGGTCCAAAATTATTATGCAATTTTGACAAGAACGTCATTCTATCGAGTTGATTTCCATGAAACTTGACCGCCCACTATATAACAAGTCGAAAACTTTCAATAAAGCAGAATTTAAGGGGATGGTAAACTCGATAGATTCTACATTACGAGCAGTGTGTATAATGACATATCTAGTATAATCAATAAAAACATTGCAAGCAGGGAGCCCACCAAAATTTGTTTCCGCAGCTTCTTTTCACCCTCGTCAACCTCTTTTCGCTTTTTTTCCATTTCGCTTTGGTGTGCACTCTTGAATCGTTGTCGCTCCTCAAACAAGATGAATGTACACCCAAAAATAATGTATGTAAATCTACCCTCATTTTCTTCGTAATGAAGCAGAGATATGTGAAGATTTTCGGATGACGGCTCACAGTGGCAGTAAAAGATGAAGAGGGTGGAAAAAAGCTAGATTTCACGAACAGACCTTTGCATATCCTGCAACAAGTTGGTCGAGTTCCTTATCCAGGCGTAGACGAAGAAGCTCGATTTCAGCTGCGCAACGCTCCTCCAGCTAAATCCGATCTTTCATCCAAACGAATATGCATTATCATCATCCAAGGTTTAATTTTTTGATGTGGTCGAGTGATAAACACCCAAACAGTCTATTCCCAGACTGTAGATTTTCTGTCGCTACGACCGTATCAATATACTCGAGTGGCATTCCACCAGAAAACTGTTTTCAGAATCTGCTGGCTAGCTTGCACAGGAAACTGTAATTGTAAGTGGCAGGGAAAATACGCAGTTATGCGCGACAATTTCGTGTGGGTACCGAAAGCGCGATAAAACTCAATAAAAGTTTAACGTATAGCATTTCAAGCGAGCTCCACTAGCGTAAACATTGAGTCAACTAGCTGCGATGCTGACCTGTTGCATCTCTTTGTGATGCATTTGACGGAGACGCTTGTATCCATTCATCTGCTCATACATGTTGTTTTCTTTGTTGTACTCTTCTTGTTCACGTGAGATCAGTTTTGCAGAACGTAACGTGGAGAATTTGGACTTCTTCAGTGTTGCCATGTCATCCTTAATAAACAAATTCATATCACTCAAGCTTGACGCTCTTCTCGAACCCTATTCTCAGCAAATGCAATGTAGCACGAGGTGAAAATATAGAGCTCACAGGTCAAACAAAATTAATTACGGAGGTATGGTGTTTGCAGAATGATCTTTTGACTGAAAAGAAGTGGTAACAGCCGCAACTCAGAGCATAAAATGGGATAAAATGATTCCCTTCAAAAACTTTTCGTTTTCAAGCATATGCCATCACGGAACAAACCTTTAAACTTCTTTCAAGTTTCACTGAAGACATGGGGGTTGTTGGTCGTGTGCTATGCGAGTCCGATCCATCAAGAGAAACATTTCCAACTGGTATAAGGGTTCGATTCTGTAAATAATCTCGCATTACTGCGTCTGTCGGACTAAGATGATTTTTCTTCAGCGCCCTTTCTTTGACGATTATATGGTAATACCATAAAAATTGCGAACATGCTCTTTTGGCTATTTTCAGGTTTCTATTCCTATACAAACTTTAGCGACAGGCGCTTAAGAACACCTTTAGTCACTTAGTGAGCATGTTGCCCTCTATAACCTCACCTCATGTGGGATCAGAAAAATTAAGGAAATTTTTGTTAACATAAAGAACTGCCTCGGAACAAACCTCGCCCTCGGCTTTCTCCGTTTTCATATTTGCAGGAATAGGAAGTCGAGAACTTGTCCCGTTACCGCCACTGCTGCTTTGCAAAGAACGGAACGATGTGAGGCTTTTCATAGAACCACTTTTCGAACTCGTTGAATCTCCTTGAAAGACATATTGATAAAAAAGGCTACTCAGTTCAGCAACATTCAGCAAACAAGTAATAGTTATGTCGTCATATGGATTCATGGCTAGTTTTCCCTCATAGCAGAGAAGGAGATGGTGCGAAGTCACACATGGCGAGTGCATCAGTAACGTAAATGCAGACAAACATCTTCACTTAGGCTTTTTTAATTTACCAGGATTCCGGAATGCCTCCGCATGTAGGAAAGTGTCGCTCACTCCAGGACCAAGAGGTAACCCATTCACCTCACCGCGCGGTTTCAACTGCACAAAAAAATAATCAATCCACATCCTACTCCAAGAGTTCTACAAACTTAAATCAAGGTTAATACAAGCTGCGGCGACCAAGTATAGAAAGTGATAACAATATTATGGAAAACGCGTGCTTACGGTCAACTTGATGTCGGAGTAGTAATCCCTTACATTTGATCATTTCTTGGTTGAGAGAATTTTTCTCCGTGTAACATACATATGATCTCAAGGGTTACGATCCCAGGATGTCTGCAGTCTAAACGCCACTTTCATAAAGCATCGCTGGGTGCTACTGCCACCGTTTTCTCAAAAGCAAACAGCCACAGGATATGTATTTACTCTTTGCGACGGTGTGGGAGGAATATGTTCCAGCACCTGATAAACCATTATATTTTGGTAGCGCTGATCTTCAATCCAGAGGCAAGAACAATTTGCTACACACTTAGCTTACAGAAATAAACAGTACAAAACTATGAAAAGATAATAGCTGCGACCTGAAGAATTCGAAACGGAATGAAATGTGAAAGAAACACGTAGAAGGCACACAGTAAAAAAGCTATGCAGTAATTATACTCAGATGAAGTTGTCAAGGCACCTTGTGCATGAAAGCTGTCACAGCAAATCACCAAATGATAGAAGGAAACATAAACCCTTATTTAACTGTAAATCTCAAAGACTTTAAGCTGACAAATAATAATATCGAAGCCAAACGAAACTGTTCCGAAAAGTATGATGATAACTTTCTCACCTTTCTCCACTGATAACATTCCTGAATCAGTCGCTATATCGTCCACTTCCTCACATCCTCCACCTTAACCAAAATGTCGTGCAAAGGAAACGATATAAAAAATATAAAAAATCCAAAAGACAGATCAAGAAACCCAAGAAGCAACTAAAATTAGCTGAAAGCAAGTAGAGAATGTCAGAACCGGCTTGATGAAAGTTACACAATGGTAAAAAGAAGTAGAAAACATCAACATCCAAAGAAATGATAAAATCTGATATTAGTACGATTTTGGAATTTTATAGACGTACTTTGAGCATGTTCACCATCTTTGTTCTCCACCTCATCGAGGTACATCAATTTGCGCATTTTCTTGTATTGAAAATTATCCAGCTCCAAAACCTGAACCAATTTTTCATGTGGCTGGATTCCTGAGAAAAAGCAAACAGGACTACAAACAAAATACAAGAGCCCACATATCGTGATGAGCATAGCAAAGAAGAAGGTAAACACTGGTAGACAACACTGAAACTCACGATAGCCTTTGTCCTCGATATGAGCTCGTGGATCACTCCTTTGTGATCGTAACGTGTTATGAACTCGTGCTTAATTGCGAAACTTCCAGTACTTGTCAAATATAATCGATATCGCAATATGAGATGGGGGGGGGGAATACTTTTGAATTGCGAGTGAACTACCGAAGTTAAAGACAGTGATAGGGGTAATGTGGGTAATGGGAACTCCTAACGTGGGTCACGCAAATGAAAGCTAAGGGTTTAAAAAGACTATATGTGGCGAAATTTCAGATGAGAAAGGGTGTCCCGGGCTTTGTAGGACCCGTCAACTTCAGCAGCTACCACTTGTTTTATGGCAGCCTGCCCCTTTTTTAAGGGCGACCTGCCCTTTTTGAGAATGAATGACGGAAAGAGGGTGTTATTTCTCGGGTTTTTGACCGTTTCATTGGGCTATTTTTTCATTTCCACACTAGTGAGCACCTTGACCTTCATGTCTAATTATCCACCCATATTCGGCCCGAATAAACCTATCACTGCTTTAACTGATACGAGCTGAAGACTTGTAGGAGGTTTGTGGGTTTATCGGAGGGAATGGAGTGCATAATCCATCATCAAAAGCGCACTGAATGAAAAATGAAATAAGGGTGGAATCGACTTTTCTGGAAATCACCATGGGGACACTATTTCGTTAAAAGAGTTCCGGCCTTCTCCCTAACTGCTCTATACAGCTCACGTTGATAACTTACATCCAGTAACTCCGCTGTGGCCGGTCGCGCCTCGGCATCTTTTTGTAAGCAGATACTAACGAAGTTTTGGAACGAATCAGACCTGAACTATCATGAATACTTGCAATTTTCATACAGATGAAGAAACACTGACCACTCCGGTTGATTCTCATTCGTAACAGGGGCCAGCCTTGGAGGATCATTTTGGGCTATATGGTAAAGAGCAGACATGGCGTTCATGTTGAACAAAGGAGGTCGTCTTTCAGCTGCAACTCAGATCACACGACATAGGTACAAATAAATAGTGAATAAACAAATAAATTCAGGTCCTCTCATACTCTCCGTTAAGAATGAAGGCGGATATCCATCCGCACAGATCAAATTCAGTGGTACAAGACCATGTCTCAAACATAAACATTATTACTATAGTAACAAATACCTAGTTCGATGCATGTTATCCCGAGCGACCAAATGTCAGCCTTTTCCGTATAATGGCCCTCATCCATCGCGAGTATTACCTCCGGTGCCATGAAAAACGGAGTACCAATAAATGTTTGAGCCGGGTCGCTAATCGACGCGGAACCGAAATCAGCTGGAATGAGCACTATTCTTAAGAAACGAGCTGAGAGAAATGTGTAGGGAAAGTAGACCGACCGAGCTTGACAACAGCTGTGTCCGATAGGAGGATATTTCCAGCTTTAATGTCGCGATGGATTCTTCCCAACTGGTGGAGATAATGCAAGGCTGACAAAGTCTCGCCAACTATAGCCGAGATTTCTATTTCACGTAGTCCTTGACGTAAAACGTCGACAATATCCGCGGCCGAGCCAATGCAGTACTCCATTACAAGCTATATAAAAAGCGTTGAAAACGCCAATGAGAACAAAAGAAGGCGAAAACAAAAAATATAGAAATAAAGGGAGGGACAGTAATCTTACCCAGCAAGTCTGTTCCTTCAAGAAACATGCTTTGTATTCAACGATGTGGGGATGCTTTATTTTATTGAGAAAGGCGACCTAAAGAACTGGGATAATATATGTCCATATGCAATTAACAGAGATGATGGAAAGGTACCAACCTCCTTCAAAATATCCGCCCATTTCTCACCCGCTTGCTTGCCCGAGTAAGCCATCTTCTTGATAGCGACTGTACCGCTTGTTTCTTTATCATATGCCTGAAAACAATATTTCTTGAGTAGTTTTCAAGTTTCACAAGCAAATGCATGAAAGGAAATTCATCCACAAGACAGAGCAAACATCATGCAATACTTACAAAGTAAACGGCTCCGAACGATCCATGCCCAATTTCTCGAAGGTCGTCATACCGTGATTCTGGATCCTTGTGACTAAAAAGCGCAGCAACGGCTGGATCCTAAACACAACGCCAATTGAAGAAGGAATGGGATTCGGCCTCGAAATAAGGGAAAAATTTCAGCCTGGAATTATGATATAAATGCTGACAAGCGGAAGAAACATCATCGCCTTCACGAAACTGAGGGTGAGAGTTCTCTAATTTTCAGTAAGTTCAGTCAGGACAGGTTTCTGCCGATTCAAGTATTTCAAAAACCATTGGATGTCAACATGTTGCATACTTACAAGTGCTAGAGTTTACTCACTTTGATAACGCCAGGCTTAACCCCGGATGGGGCCATAATCAATGCGGGAAACCGCTGATGGTACCATCAAACAAAAAATAAGATATACGATAACAGACTTCTTCCGTCACAACTCCTTCCGCACGTGCGAACCTGAAGAAAAAACGCGCTATCAAGTTGAATGGACAGGGCCACGCAATACCAGCAAGTTACGGATACAGCCTCAAGAAAACGCTTCGTACAAACTGGCGCGTTTGAAGTAGTGTGAAGCACACACATGGAAAAATGAGTCATTTGAGCTCATAAAATTCAGAAGATTTTACTGATAAGCAAATGGCTGGGGGAACTAAAATCAAAGTGCCGACATTCTTCCCACTGAGGAATCACCACTGTCGGCACGTGACTCACAGGCACAAAACGACAGCCAGATAAGCTGCCTAGCCGTGCGCGGCCACAAAGCTGCAAAGGACGAGAAACCGGAATGCTACGGCAAAGCGACGAATGGCTGTATACAAATAATAATAAAGAAGAAACAACAACATGATGCACAGAACGTTAGCGAGATATTTGGTGTTGAAACGGAACCAGTTGTTGTGTGTTGCAGATGCGCGCCGTACGCATAAATAGCAAATTCATTGATTGCACAAAAAACTTCATGCGAAAGTTTATAAAAACAGTAAAAACGCTAGGAATGCACAGCTACTTGAAAACAATTGCCCGCACGACAGCACGCTTACATTTTAGGGTCGCAGTAGCAAAGTTAGACCGTATTGCAGAAATTGCATGCTAGACGACGACGATGATATTTGATGTTGCCTATTTTTGTACCTAATCTCTGTTTTTGGCTTTGAAGCGGTTGCCTTGTCACAGTTTTGTTCAGTGGTTTTTAGATGGCGACTGCCGTACAAGTACAATCTCAAGGTTGTGGGTGTAAAGGTGTTCGATCCTGTGCTGTATGTGAGATGTCCGAAAGGGTACAGAATTTGAGGAAGGAAGACGATAAGTATGTTTGTTTGAAATTGAAATACAAAGTACTGTGCTGAAGCTTTTTTTGGGGGCAGTCATAGTTGTGCTGTGCTTCCTCACCCGATGCTGTTTTACAATTATCACATTTTACAATTACAATCAATTTTACAATCATCACGTTTTACAGTTACCTTCTTTAGGGTGTAGGAGCTTCCCCACAAACTAAGTTTAAGGCTCGAAGCCTCAGCAAAATTATGCCGGACATCGATCACAGTGAAGTGCCCCTGGCCAACTACAACAGCAGCCAGAATCGCGAATTCAGCATCTTCGTGTGGTGGGGGGACTTTTTGTAGAAAGCTAAATACTTCAGTATCATTAGCATCACGTACTTGTTAATCTGCACTCTGAAGGATGCTACTGTAGTTGGGGGAGGGGGGAGGGGACTAATTGTTGCGCTGTTGTCTCTCACTCGAAACCGTTCTACAATCATCAGTTTGTACACTCCATTTCGGAGCGCCTGATAGGGCGTGGCCTACGGACATGGGTGAGTGGCGAGAGTTAAAGTGCGTGGTAAAAGTTAGAGTGTGTGGTGGAGTGAGAGAGTTTGATACCCAAGGATATATTTTGGTAAGCCTTAGTGGACGACGGAAGACTCATTAAGGTAGCACCGTGAGTGTTTCTGCAGTGAGAACTTTTGCAGATATGCCGACTATGATGTGTATGTCTACAAACCGGACTCGAGTGTTTGCGTCAGATGCCCAGCATTGACTTCAACTGCTTCCGTCGAGGAGATTAGAGCAGGTTAGCGTCATTTGGCCCTTGCGAACAATTTTGCGTACGCTTGCGTTTCGGGTGAAGATCAGATACAGTCGATCTAACGGATCTGTGACTTGACGATCGCGCAAAATCGTGAGCACCGCGACGCATGTAGTACGCTGAGCTTCGTCGTTGGAATCTCGTGGGTGTTACAGAGACCTAGGCTAAATATGGGCTTTCAACATGGTCGAATTCTGAGTCAGCTGTTCTTGCTCATCTGCCCGCATCTAACAGCCTCGTAAGAGGTGCATGACAGGGAGTTCAAAATTCTCCATTAGCGCGGAATGGTAAGAGCTGTGGCCGCTGAAACTAATCGACGGTACATAAATGCATGCTGCTCAATGAAAGTCTTGTATGCGTTTTGAATAACGGAGTGTACAAGATGCAAACTGCGTTGGGTTTCCGTTCACTGAACACGGTGATTTGTTTACTAGTGAGCGGGTCCTATGATGCCTAGTTTTCCAATTCTCGACACTTCAGATATCACTACTTCTCAAAGACCAAAGTGTATTGTATGGTCTAGTTGAATTTTTCAATATTTTTATTGCTGTAATAGTCTAGATAGGGGCACATTCAAATTTTTAATGTGCAGGTTAGATGTATATACGGGGGAGACGGATGTCATTTAACTGTTCTGTTGATGTTGTGTTTTTTAGCTACGTTCTCGAACTCTTCCGCCGACCTTAATGAGGAGATCATTTCCATAGGCGGTTTACTGCTCGTTCCGGATTTCATTACGGATTCAGAAGAACAAGAGCTGATGGAAGTGATCGATGGTGTTGAATGGGTGCTTTCACAATCAGGCCGCCGTAAGCAGGTAGACTTCATTGTCGTGCATTCGAATTTCTATTTATCATATTTCTTTCTTTTAGGATTATGGTCCTAAGGTCAATTTTAAGCACAAGAAAGTGAAAACGGACACGTTTGTAGGTATTTATTACTGTTGTTAGTTTACCTTTTACGGGAAATTCGAATACCTTGTTAAGGCATTCCCGAATATGCCGATATGTTGCTCGGCAAAATGCGTGATATTTCCGAAGAAAAGCTTGGAAACTACATTCCTTTTGAAATGTGCAATCTGGAATATGATGAAAGTAGGAAAAGTGCCATAGAGATGCATTGCGATGACACGTGGATTTGGGGTAATCGTCTTATCAGGTATTCCTTAGAACCTCTTCATTTCGCGAGAAGAGCTTTCCTCTTACTGAGGTTCAGCCGAGCCGATCGTTAAACGATCAGAGACCTCAAGTTCTTCGGTTTGATGGTTTATGAAGAATCGAGAATTGCAAGGTTGACGAAGGGAAAACAATGTTGAAAGTTGAGATATCAAAGTGATTTATTTGTTCCCATCCTTTCTCTATATGCAGGTTGTATATTCTGAAGGCAGTTGCATCCCCTATGATTTCAGCATCAATTTGCTGAATGGATCCATCATGACGTTGGCGAATGAGAATGCCCGACAGGTAGTCTTTTATTGCTGTTTGTTGTAGTAAGGTACTTGAATTTTTCAAGGATAATAGGGTGGTGTAATAATTCTTCACATATTCATCTTTTTGAGCGAAAAGCTCAAACAAGGTTATCAACATAATCCACTACTCACCGTCTGCTTTGTTTCGAATATTTCCTTCGCTCAATTCAGCTTTGCTACGTATGGATGCCTCGAAGATCTTTGCTGTGCATGTCCGATGAAGCAAGGTAACATTTTTCTTTATGACCTTTTTTAATCCACTTGTTTAAAATTCCTCTCGGACTGTTGGTCGCTCTCTTGTAAACGTTACTGCAGACGCGTTTTCGAAATTCAAGTGATGGTGGGTGGTTCTCTCTTCCTGCCCCCTTCCTGCCCCCTGCCCCCCTCTGAAGCTCTCTCCTTTAGCGGGAGTCCCCGCCTTTCTGCTTGGATCTCTTTATTGAACTCAATTCCTTTTTACTCCAGCGCAACGACCTCTTGGCACTGGCCTTGTGCGATATGACCGAGTGTAAGTGAGCCTTTAAAACTGTTTCCACTGGGTGGTTTCATGACTAACTGTGAGATATCATCTGGTCCCCAAGTCAGCATTTCCATCGCTACTGGAAGTTCTTCCTTATCTGATCTCACCTCGTCAATCGCAGGCCTCCTTCGCCACGCTGTTGCAACCATTGCCTACGTCATTGCCAGCAATCACTCTGGTTCAGCACACTCCAGAAACTCACATTCATGCCTTGGTAAAGGTACAGCCTTGTGACTATGGTTCGAGCTGTCTGAACATCATGGTATCTGCAATAACACGCAGTAATTCTGGAGTGTATCTCTCAACTATTCTGCTTTGTTTCGTCCTATGCAGTTGGATTTTGTTGAAAACGGAAGATTTTGACGTGGTCTCGCTTCAATTTTATAGCCTTTTTAGATAAGTCTTAAAGACATCGTGAGGGGTACACTCGACAGATTGTGATAGAGTTGCAGAACATGAAATAGGGGTACTCAGCTATGTCACAGCCAGGGACTCCGTGTTGGGCCCCAAAGCAACCCCCATATTCCAAGCCCGAAGCAAGGCAATCGCTAGAGGCCCACTACATTTGCCACTTGTTCGCGCACTTCGGTTTATGGGCCGCAGGCGGCTACTTTAACTTTCTGCCCCACCTAACCAAAGTATTTCGGTATGCTTTTATATTTGACATATGTATAGGAAAAATCTTCAGAGAGAGAGAGAGAGACCCCTATGATTACGAATTTCGGACTCTTCTGAACTAGATGCTTGTTTTGGCTAACCATCTTCCCAGTTCTCACTTCCTCCTTATCCCAGGCGGTCTCTTGAGTCAGTAGTTGCGGCAATTTGGTCGCCTACTGGAAGTGAAAATCGGAGAGCTATAATGCGAGGAAGAAGTAATAGCATGGCTAGAAAGCCGCGTCTCCGCTGATTTCTAGCCAAGGACGTGTTTTCGACGTGCCGCATCAATGTGTGTTTGTGGAGCAGCGCGAATCCGTGATCTCATCTGGAACGCACTGGAGGAGGCTAAGCTACGATAATGCCTGTCTTGCTGGTCTACATAAACCCTTGGCCACAGCTACGTGCTTACGCATGGCAGTGTTTCAAAAGCGCTTTAATTGATATGGAGGAGCATAGTGAGCGCTATGCGTTGATAATTCATCAATATCGAGTGAAATTGCATTAGCGAGGGACGCGAAGAAACATGGCATGGAATGGAATGATTATTGCCGAATTTTATTCTCAGCCTCCCAAATGTTCGGAAAGTGTCTGTTGGAATATAGACCGAGACGAATCGTTAGCTGTAAGAAGGTACCAATTCCAGGCTCTCGTTACCGCAACATTTCTGAACGAAACCGAGATTCCTGTTTTCGACGGCTGGTGTATTTATGAAATAACCCGACCGCCTTTTTTAGAGGCTGAGGATACGATGAAGTGGAGAATGGGGACAAAAAGTGCTATACCGATGCGACAGTAGACAAGTATTGGGTCATTCCATAAGTAATGTCGTTTTTTTTCCAGCGTAAATTTTTCCTATGAAATTACAAGTTTTCGCAGCATGTCATATATCATTCGGAAGAAGTTTTCCTGCTCTACAAAATGACATGTTTAGCGCTCTACAAAATGACATGTTTAGCTTTCGAGTTTGTTAGAATGGGGCCGACATTTAGGCTGGCGAAGAGGTAGGTCCAGCCGACAAAAATTGACCAAACAGGCAATCAATTGAAACATTATATTTTAATTTAGGAAAATCAACCAGTCATGTGTCGCGTACTTAGCCCTGACCTCTTCTACCCTGACCTCTGTCGCTGGTTATTGGTACGACTACGCCTGAGGCAACAGTAATTAGCTGCGAAAAAGGCGGGGTCGTACCAATAACCACCTTCCCCTTATGGAATGACCCAATATATCAGCTCTCAAAGTCGATTGTCGGCAAGTGTCATTAAGAATAGAAAGGAGTGGCAAAAATGCAAGACTTGGAGTTTGAAAGCTGCAAAGAAACTGATGAAAACTTCGCTTGTGTGTCGCACAGTTGTCTGAGCGTCTTTACAAGTGTGAATATTGTGAGATCGGGTGTTGTGCCCCTGATGATGGTCCCTTCTTGGACATCGTTTCTTATTGGTGAAACGTTTTCTTCTCTTCCTTGCAGTCAAAACACCTACAAGCTTGGCGAATCACAAAGTGCCCTCAAGGTTTCTGTTGGACAGTATGGAAATTAAAACAAAGTTATTTTTGCTATTTTGAATTTTTGACTTACCTCATTGTTATCTGATGTGGTTGTTAGCGTTGATAAACTGAGTGATACCCGTTTTTCGGTAATATGCTATTAAGATCAAAAACGGATGTCGCTTGTAATCGAAGAATAGTAAGAGTCTGTGTGTTTCAGATATAAGTGGAAGCACGCTGTACTGGCCCATCACATTCGTGGAAGGCGAATAGCGCTTACTATGCGTGAGCCGTCATTGGCATTTCAGGTGTGACTTGCGTTTGATATGTGTATAATTTTCTCAAATATCCTTAGTGTTGCGGGTTATTAATCGGCGATTATTGCAGGAAGGAGGTGAGCTGTACGAGAAATACGGAAAACAATTAATCGCGCTGAGTGGCATACGCGTTCCGTTGAGGAAGTGTCGCTCATAAAAGCCATCAGACTGTGAACAGATTGATTTATATTGAATGAATATATCGGTGATTGCTTATACAATTTTCCCATCATTTTGTCTGTGGTCTACTCTTCCCAGCCTTTGATATGTGTGACTATTTTTTGAAAGGGTGGTTTCAGTGAAAAAAACCATCGAAACCAGTGATTTTCTGGATTTTTTATTGGGCATCCACTTTAAGAACAAAGTCAGATAAGATAAGGAGAGATATACAGTAGCGCTCAAAAGTCTTCGGCGAAATGGTCTTTCACTTGGGTTTTTTCACTTGTAACTTTTTTGCAACTGCACCGATTTAAGAGAAATTTTAGTATGTTGTACTCGGAGACACTGCATACTTAATATACTATTTTGGCGCGCAGCGGTGTAGGTTACGTGGTTATATGAAATTTTTTAATTTTGGCATGCCATCGCTATGCCGTCCCGCTGTGCCGCTGTCATCGAAAGTCGTGGTCTTTCTACAAAATATTAATGTACTCTGAGGCTTGCTCTTTTTGTTTTTGTATAGAAAGCCGTTTTTCTTGAACAAGCCTCTTACTTTTTTTGGGTGGTCTTGTAGTAAATTCTTGTAAAAAATCATGAAAAGTGGCAAGCAGCGCTCAAGTAGTAGGAAATGTTGACAATAGGTTCAGGCACCACATATTAAAATTTTGTCAAATTTGGTCAAGTAGAAAAAAAGTTATGACAAAGAAGTTTTGGCCGAAGACTTTTGAGCGCTACTGTAGATCTAGTATATGAAATTCACTGCTCTCGTAAACTTGACCTCTTTGAAGACAAAAAAAAAGAACTTGAATGAAAACCGAACTTTTTTAACGATGTCTTATTAACACGTTGGCGACCGCGCATTTTTTCACGTGTCTGCCACGTGGGACATCGCGCGCTCGCCCATGCCGAGAATTGTGTCCCAGCATTGGGGTTTTTGATATTACCTTTCCAATCCCGCTGAATTCCGCGCGTACCTTGAGCGCTATTACAAAGTAGTGAGCGCTGCGAAACTTTAGACATCCCTCGAAAACTTGAATAAGGGATTACTACATGGTAGTGTAGGGAAGTGCTTAACCACATGATGGGCATGTTAAAAAAATTGACGTGTCGCGAGTACAAATATCTTGACTAAGAGTTGAGTGGCCACAAATCTCCCAACTGACTATGGATTCCTGCGACAGCTTCACAGAGCTGAATTCTAGTTTTAACCACCTGTTGATCGACAGCGATGATAACATACCTGTGCTGGATGATGGTACAAAACATGAAAAAAAACTTGTTGAAAAGATGTAAGTGTACCATTATGACCCTAGATACCCTTGAGCATGTTGATCAAAATTAATTATTTGTGGATGTCAAATCAGTTGAAAAAGGACTTTTCTGTGCTGCGTCCCACCATTGGGACGCATTGTCCCACGTGGCAGAAAACGTGCGTCCCAGCATTGGGACGCAATGTCGCCAACGTGTTAAAGACACCGTAAGGGAGTAATTTTGGCTTACGGTAGAACAGACGTAGTGTGGACGAGTTCAAGTGACCGCCATTGCACAAACTCGCCAATTTGACGCCTTGGCATGGTGCCAAGAGAAGATGTTTTCATTATAAAGTTGTTCATTCCTTTTACCTTCTCCTTTGTTCTTTCTTATATGTTTTTAGATGTACTTACATGAATGTTAATGTAGTTGGGAATGGCCACTCCACTGCGCTGGGAGTCACGTGCTACAACTAAAGTTGGCCCGCGGCCGTCTCCTACAGCGGACAACTCGGAACGCCAGTGCGATGATGCGAATGAGGCGCGAATACACACCGCAGCGATGCACTTTTGAGTTCGGGTTTTTTCACCGATTATCGCTTCTAACCTTCTGCGTTCGTTACGAAATGCTCATTTCTTTGTATGTTTCTCTTGTTTCGGACCCCCTTCCGGTTCCTTTAAGTGACGTCATGGCTGGAAAAATCATCATAGAAGCCAGATTGTTGCTTCGTTGACTTTCGCAAACTATCTGGAGGTTTACGGTACAGGAATAGGAACGGCTTTGACTCCACAAAATAACTGGGTGTGTGCCACTGGGCGGGAAATTGGCGTGGTCGCTTCTACCACACTACGCGATGTGGACGAGCCAGGGATTTCACATGTGGTTGGATCTCGAAACGACTGTCCTGTTCAGAGCCCAAAGCAAGATACTACAGTCGCTCTGAGACCCAACCACATTCTTCTTCCTTAAAGGCATCATTAGGGGAAAGTCGGACAAAAAGTAAAAGAAGTAGTGTAATGAAAGTCGAGATGCCTAGTAACAGGACAGTGGAGAAAAAACGGATGGAAATGGCCAAAAACCTGAGAAATAGGACCCCTTCCCACCGCTGGTTCTCGAAGAGGACGACCTGTCCGTCGCAAAACCTTCGATCCTGCCACATCTCCTTGGCCGCTCCCACCCCAGTCGGGAATTACGTCATCGGGAGGCGGAGTAGACAAATCAAAGAGGCGGAACGTGCAAAAGGCTGCGGCTTTTGCGGCATTCCTATAGCTCGGAGGGGCGCTTTTTCACCGCGATTTCGCCACAGATAGCCTTCTTAGGCCCAGGACTACCATGTGAGTGACTTCTTAAACGGATTTCTCCATTATCGCCTTACCCCTAATGCTGTCTTTAACTCGCCCATATGAGGTCGCGCGCCACACACTGCTACGCGAATTTTCTATTTTGATGGCACATAACCGATTAAATTCGAAAAGATGTGTAATCTTAATGATGCACAGATCTTCAGAGACCAGCATGATCGAAAAACGAATTACCTAGTCGGGTCTATAATCTGGACTTGTGCATGATACTCGGCCCAATTTTGAGTCTTCCATCGAGTTTCCAGTAAGCAAGGCCTCATTTTCAACTTGGGAGTTTAAAGGATTCGTTCTACCGCACAGATCATGCTGGGTTTAGAGGGTGAAGAGTTAAATTTTTAGGATTGATTTTGAACTGGAACCGGTTCTAACCAATCAGCTAGGCACCGAATCACTCAGGGTTATTTATTTACTCGAAACAGGATCACAAACGCGGTGTTGTCGAGGCACGACTCCACGAGGTGACAGGAGAGTAGACACAACTCATTATAGTGACGACAAAGCTGCAACGGACAAACGGTAGCGAAAGTACCAAGGAATCCGACGATAGGAAACGAAAAATGCAACCCAACCCTAATGGCGACAAGCTACAAACGACTCAATGGTGGCAAAATTACTGAATAATACGATGACAACAGTGAACTTACAATGGTATTGCCTACACCTACTTAGAGTGGTACTACTTACCTCAATCCCACAGAAATGAGAATGGTTGAATCCGGTGAGGGAAGAAAGATTTCACTGGGATGGTGTCGAATGTCTCAAGACTGCCTAGGGGTCACGCGCTCTCCGTGTAGAGGAATCTTCCACGGAAAAATGAGTTTTCGGTTACCTCTATATTTATGCTGTATTTGCCTTATGTGGGCCGCATACAAAGTTTCACGCGGAAAATAGGAATCCGGCCAAAAAACGGCACCAGAAATTCTCGTCCGGGTGGGCGGGGCCGGCCTCCGAGCAAGTGCCCACCCTATTGTCTGCCGCGGTCGCGGACGCATTGCAGGAACATAAAGTTACGTCCACAGTCCTACTTTCTGTTCACAACCGCGGCGGACGATGGGACGGTCCTTCACTGCGAGGCCCCACCCACCCGGCCGAGAATTTGGGGAGCTGTATCTTAGCCAAATTTTCTCGTTTCGCGTGGAACTTTGCATGCAGCCCTTATTGGGCAAATGCATCAGAAATATATGGTTAAGAACTGAACTTATTTTTTCGTGAACGATCCCTTTAAGCAGTACTCACTGGCCATCCATTCGAGCCCGTCAGCCGATTACCGGACGATTGATTACTTTGTGACAGTTAGTGGCTTTACAAGCTGATGGTATTATTTGGATTAAACTCCATCCAGCAGACTCTTACCTCTTTTTCGGGTGGTTGTATCAGACTCCCTTGATCTGAGTACATTGAGCTGACCTCGGTCAGTTCAAGTATTTAGGCTGATTTAAGGCCACTTACTTACAAACGTGTCTACAATTCTGACCAGAATTTGGTACGGAGCGCATATCAGATGCGTTGAGCAACGCCGTGCCCTTTGTGCCTGTATCGTATTTATTGATGCGTTTTTTTTTTCTGAGCAAATTACATGCATGCCTTTGTCGTTCACATTTCATTCCAGCAGCACAGATCGTCTTGTGATTTATGCATGCGTGAAGGTGTGAAAGATTGAATGGTCTCTCATCTCGCTTGGAAGCTGATAAGATAACACAAGCCTCGAACAGTATAAACAACTCTGAGGTGTCAGATTAGAAATGAAATCGAGTTCGGCTGTACCAGAACATGCTCAGGCATACAAAAAAAAGCCTTCTACCAATTTTTTCGCAGTTCCTACAAAGTTTCTCTCCTCTGTAATTTTGTCTTTCTCTATTTTCCTGGCATATACTCTTGTAAGCGTGCTCTCTTATGGTGGAGGCTCCTTTTTTGTGCTTTGTTTCTAAAGCCCTTACTGAACAGGGAACGGTCAACTTCACAGCTGTAATGCTAAATATCATGTGTAATGCCTATCGTAAAGATCGTAAAGATTTTCTGATGGGACATGGAATTCTGAGATCGAAAATTGCATTTTCGTGTTGTCCTGATTGGTTCTTGCTCCAGGGAGTTCCTAAATTACCTTGTCTGCTCTCGATTTTTGTATTTCGTGGAAAAGAAAACGCATGCACCGCGATGAATTTTCCTGAACAACATTAGAATACTGCTCTGCGCAATACGTGCTCCACAGATTTGAAAAAAGTGTTTTCCGTCCCTTTTTTGCCAAGATCACATACCATCCCTCTTCAGAAATGTTTTTGATAAAACTCAACTTGCTTCGAGACTTCATGAGTCAAGTTGGAACAACGTAGTGCTCCTAGCGCAACACAGTCAAAGAAGTATGCTTAAGGATTTCTTAGACTACTTTCAAACTTTGAGACGCAACCGACTCAGTACCTGCCACAGTCAACTTCTCCGTGTCGCGTTGTATATATAAGGCTGAGGTTATACCATGTGATCGGTTTGCAGTCCGTTAGCAGTCCGACTGAAGATTAGGTGCTTATCGATCTGCGAATCTATAAAAATCGCACGATCTGCAGGATCGCATAATCGCAGAACCCCATGTGTTGTCAGGCGCAATCTCACATGAAAGTGATATTTTCCCGGGTGCTTTACCGTCCCTAGGCCTTGAGCGGTAAGGCCGAATTCATACTTTACGGTGCCGCTCAGGGCGTGGCTGCGTGTCTCTGCGTCTCTGTTTATGCCACCTTGCCTCGTCGCTGGCATCGTCTCTGCACCTCCCCTGTGCCACTCTACCTCGCTGCCTTTGAACACAGCCAGGCCCTACCGGCGCTGAGTATGAGCGCGGCCTAAGAGACCAGCGTGTGGGGGAAATGCATGCTCTGATGGTAGTGCGCAAGAGGGCATTAGTGATTCTGCGTTTATACGATTCCACTGATCGTGCCATGCGCAGGATCGCTAGGTATAACCTTAGCCTAATGCTCAACGGGACCGTGCTACAGCATGATGACCGTGGTGAGAGTCTGCGCGAATCTTGCCACGGTCTGGCACTATGCCAGGATTGGAATCCAAGCGCCCTCGTCGCAAAGTATAAGCGACCCAACCATGTCAACAGCGTTGTGAGGAAGCATGGTGCGAAGAAAAATCATCCTATCAAAATCCCGTACTCGGGACATCGAAATGCTACACTCTGATTCCCGTGACCGAAGCAGTTTTGATTGAAATTGCTTGGATTATGCCACGCGCAAAAGATTGCCATTATCAAGTCAGAGATCCGCACCAATGACGTATTTCCACATTTCGCTACCAGTGCTCGCTTTGAACGGCATTTGCTCAAAAGTTTGCTTTTCACTTAACATGCAACACGTAATGCTGTTAGCATTGTAAGCATTTGTGTAAGAAAGCTATAATAAATTCGCCGCTCAGTAGCCTGCTGGGTGTGTAAACTATTGTCAACTACATATTATCAAGACCTTTTAACCTTTTAAGTTATTTGAGTAAACCTTTTGGAGTCACTTATACTTGTTCAGCATTCCGATCACTTGATTGTATAGTAACAGTGCGAGGCTCCGAAAATTTTAATTATTTACCCATTTACTGTGTTATTACATCATATTTATTTAATATTTGCAATCAAAGTTATTATTATACTATACTTATTATAAAATCTTGTCCAGTTTATTATCAAGGTGTTAGAGGAGGGCCTATAAAGTTATAAAGTTTTGTTAACTGTTGTGAGGCTTTATCAAATTGTAAAGTGTTGTGGAATGTTGACGAATTTTGTTCTTCATTCACTTTTGAAGCATGGGAAGCATTCGTAACTTCTCGTCTCTTAGTTTGATTTCAAAAAATTGCAAATTTCATTTTAGTATGTACATGAGCTTGTAAATAATAAGAAATAAAACAACGTTTTTCCAAAATTCTTCCTACATTGGAAAAATTCAGGACCAAGGGTTGATCACCTGCAGGCTGTTCAACGTCACCACATTCTACTTGGACATTCTTCAACTTCGTGAGGCTCCCTTACAAAGCGATTTAATCGTACGAATGGTAAATGATGCTTCGGCATATCTAATTGTAATGTCCCTAGTGTAGTCGTTGATTTTTTGAAATGAAATTTTTGGCTGGTCTCGGCGTTTTTCTTGATTGTTTTGATAGAAGACCACCAACGCATCCACGGCCAGTAATTACCATAAAAGAAGTCGCAGCAATTGTTGGCGAGATCGGTAAAATGCGGTGATTAGTCAACCCGCACACCTACCCCCTACATACCTATTGGAGACAGCACCAATTAGAAGGCAGTAGAGGCGACGATTTGCTGGCCTTACAACGACCTTCGGTAAGGATCGCCCTGTAACCTCTAAACGGCACGTGAGAGGTTAAACGCCCATCTCAGACGGCTCACGTGTGGCGTTGAAGACGACAGCAGCGTTCATCATCTGTCTCCATTACAAGCTGTTTCAAATATTCCTGTCACATACAACTTCATGTCACAAGTACGGTATTTCTAAGCCTAAAGTTCTATCTATGGACTGTTACCTTTGCTTCACAAAAGGTTTGAAACCAATCCATCTCACTTTTCGTTTTTATTCTGAAAGAATTTTGCTGTTCAGTCATTTTGTGGAACTTGGACGCGCTTTTTCGAGTCAAGTGGCTCTTTGGTCACCATATACGTACAACAACCATTATTTGCACCTTGAGGTAACATGTGAGACGTTTGGACTCTGACTTGGCAATTTTAGGATCTTATCACCATAGTAAAGTGTCGAAAGCCTCTCATGGTATTCGAAAGAGGTAAGACATTCTGGAGAATAGAATAGCTGATTCTGTCGACTGCGTTAACAAATCCGGTGCTCCCAGAAAATTCGTGAAAGTTCTCACTGTTTTTTCTACATGAAAGTAGATAATAAGATGATCACCAACCCCCGCTCCTTCCAAACGCTACCGTTCACACAACCACCACGTCCTATCTACTCATTCGTGTATTAAATCGAACCTATCTGAAGCCTCAAAGGCCAGACTAATTGTGAGTGAATAATCCAAGGCTTTCAAAGCCAAGCAAAAAGACGAAGGGTAAAGTATCCGGCTACACTCGATTCCTTGTTGGGATGCGCCGCGCATCCTTGTTTCATTCAGAATCGTGATTGGATGTGAACGTGATTTGGCCCATATAATGAATTGCGGGAGTCAGCCGATATGGAATTCAGTGGTTTTATTCTCCGAGACAGATGTGGTACCAATTCATCCATCTCGAAGGGATGGAAGGCTCGGTTGGCTGAGGCGGACACTGATAGAGGATTTTGTTCTTGAATGTTTCTGAAACATAAGAGTATGTACCACCTACTACCTCACCTCTATTTAAAGCCGTCATAAAAACGCAAAAATTCACTATCCTATGAACGATTCCATCGGATCACTCCCCCCTGATGGAACTAATTAGGATTATATACAGATGCGTCTGAAAAACAGGTGGTTTAGCTACCTAAAGCGCTAAACTAACTCCTCCCGAAAAGAAGTTAGCGTTTTTCAAGTTTCCACCATTTTCATTACAGCAAGTGGGCTGGAGAAAACCGAAATGATTACATATTTCCTATTATTCAGCAACTCTTATGATTCCTTTGCTGATTGCGTGTCATACCGTCACGGATATTCTAATCTACCTGCCAAATCTGGATCACTGTTATTACAGTAATCGCTGAAAATCGAGCGACGGATATGGTTTCGTGCTAATTCCGCTGTATTTTGTGTAGCGTATGGACTGAGGGGATTGCGGAGTAACCGTGTGGTACTTGTCATGCAGTAGACGATAGTAAAATGGTTTTGGCCCAGTACAAATCCGCAAGATTTGCTGAAAGGAGAGCATTTTCAACAGAGAATGGTTGTGCTTTTCTTTAGTGGCATCATTGTCTGTCATCTTGTCTGATCATTTTTTCAGGAAATCCTTGGAAGGGTCTTTTGATAGACAAATTCTTCGCATTCCTGACGTCATTGAGCTTCAAGTATATTATTGTCGTCATTCGACAACGTTCTATGCCAGTCTAGTAGCTGGATTCAGAATGACTTATGAGGAGTACACTATGTATGACCATCCGAGCTGTTCCAGTACATTATTGCTTTATTGTGTTCCACGGCAACCTTTTTTCCCAAAAACCACAATTCGTCCTGTATCTCATCTTCATTAAAAAAATATTATCATGAACGAAACTAAGGTAGTGTGTTAACAGGCGCCGCCGCTACGCTTCTTACGGTCCAATGATCAGATTTTCGTTTTGCCGCTTATGTCGTCAAGCTTTCCCTGAAACAGGTATCAGTGAATGATCACATGCAAGGTTGAACACGGGATGAGAAATTTTCAAGGGTATGGTATTTCTGAAGAATTCCCGGTTTCTCAACTAATATTTATTCTTCCGTTCTAATTTTTTGGAGTACCTTGATTCTGTGTAAACCTCATCGATGACCACATTTTCGAACAGTTGGATGCGAAAGTGTTGCGTTCTAAGAGAGGTCGCCATCGTAAGTCATACTTTGTGAATGACAATTTTTTACATTTCAGCAATTTTACTCGACGCAGCCCTTGATTCTGGCCACATAGTCGTCTGAGAAGATGAAAATTATTGATATCAACATGAGCTCCGAAACTCTGGGAGTCATAGTATCGGTATC
The DNA here is from genome assembly GCA_963978905.1 of Trichostrongylus colubriformis. Taxonomy (NCBI): domain Eukaryota; kingdom Metazoa; phylum Nematoda; class Chromadorea; order Rhabditida; family Trichostrongylidae; genus Trichostrongylus; species Trichostrongylus colubriformis. The sequence goes on along the minus strand of OZ022259.1, from coordinate 12,612,185 downwards.
GTTTCAGTCCATCTCAGTAGTGTTTACAAGCAATTCAACTAGGCTTTTGCACATTTATTCTCAACATTTAACTGCCAATCGACTTCCTCAGGACTGTCCTGTCCCATGGAAATCCTTCTCCTGCAATTCATTCATCACTTCTATGATCCATTCAAAGGCACATCCACAACAAGGAGAAAATGTGAGCTGGTAAGCCATATTCTCTTCGAACGAATAGTTCACATCAAAAAAGATGATCTCTGATGGTACCATTGGTGAAACAGCCTTGGATCTTCACCACGACACATCAGTACTGCGAGAAGCTGATGATTTACCCATTGAAATTCGGCGTTAACTCGCCGCATCGACACAAATCCGTTCTTATTTTTATTCTATTTTGTCCTTTTCGAACGAATGACGGTGCGATGGTTTGCGTCGATAGATCCGTCGCCAGGTATCGATTAATCACAAAATGTGAGCGGTATTGTAGTTCCTCTCCCGTCTGCCTACCCCCACTGGCGAGGAAGGCAGAGGAGACGAAAGGGAGGAGAGGGGTAGGGGTTCGTGCTTCTATTTCTCAAGTTTTTGTTCATTTTGATACGTTTTTTTCTACTAACATACTACTGTAATACTGCTAATCACTTTAACTTTCATATTACATAATTCCATAATCTGCCAAAATTACCTACAACAGCGTTTTTAACAGTTTCTCCTGCGGGCGTTTGCAGTAGTGTATGTGAGTAGGTACGTTTTGATTTCCCATGTAATACCTTCGCCATATTGTTCCTTTCGTAGACGCGTAACAGCAGCGTCGCCGGTCGCTGCAGCTCGTAAATGCGGCAATTTCGTGATTCAAGGCCTCGCCTAAGTGCCAGTCCTTAGCGCCTCGTCGCCGTCCATCCAAGTGAAAGAGCGATATCCATATTATTAATTAGTGCCTGACCTGGTATTTCTCGTATTTCTTTCGTCTCGTAAACAGCAGTAGTCGCCCGCTCCTTTCGCCATTCAATTTTAGCTCTAAACTGTTGCAAGCATCACCAATGAAGCTCAAAAAATAGAGCATTTGACGTTAAAATCATGTGATAGGATGCGCCGCGCATTCTAGTTCCATTCAGAATCGTGGTGGCAGCTGAATGCAATTTGGCCTGTGCAGTAACTTGCAGGCGCCAGCGATCTACAAGTCAATGCTTTCATTCTACCAGATGAGTCCGGTAACAACTCACTGACCCTGAAGGTATGAAAGGGTGGTTGACCTGGGCGGTCATTGATGCGGAATACAATCTTCACACTTGAGAGTGGAAGTGGGCATCACCTGTCATTACGCCATCTTCGTCCAGCAATGGGAGCTAATATTCATTTATAATCCCGAAACTATACACACTTACCGCGCTGGAAACCAGAACCGAAGCAAGATATTCCACGAAATTCCTGGCTTACTCTAATTCAGTCCGGGAAGACATGAACCCAGCAACTTCTTAAGGAATTTCCTACGACTCCACAGTACGACGAGCTGAAGCAGAGGAAGTGTTACCGTTTATCGGAAGTAAAAGCCATCCTCATCCCCCTGGATTGATGCGGGACTCGTTTGAAAAGACGGCATTGTCATCCTCTGGCCACTGCGATTCATTGCAAATGCTCACGGACCGCTAAAATATTCCAGAAACTTCGAGTGGAAGTCGACTGCATGGCGTATCTCGAAAAAAAACAGGCTACATACAATAAACTCATTTATTACGCATATTGTAACTTCCATTCAAAGATCTCCTTTCTCCTTTTGAGCCTTACAGCGGCTGTCCCTGCGATCCGAGACTTTATTGGAGGATATGTATTAAGGACGATGTGCAATTTTCAATATTTTTGCTAGAACTCGCAAAGAGTCCACTGTATCCTAGCAAAGTTGCGAATTTCGTTTGAATTCCACAAATTATATGGAATTATGCTTAACCTTGCCTCGAGATAACTAGAAGACTGTTCAGAAATGAATTGCTCCCAATTTTGATATGAACAATTCCTCTTACATGCTTTACCACTCCTGTTCTCAGACTACCTTTTTTCGCGGCCTTGCGGCACTCCTACAAATTCTTGTTTTAGTGGAAAAATTATGTAAGATGCTAACTGGATTAATTCGAATGTAATGCTGGCGTGAAGCATCCTTAAGACACTTAGCTCTTTCCACTTCATGCTCGAAGAACGCCTTTTATAGAGTAAAAAGCTCTTGACACCTCTCACGACAAATTTTCAGCATGGCAATTTTGACGTCAGTAACGCAATCATTGTGCGTCAGTAACGCAATCATCAGTGCTCAAAAAAATAATTGCCGAAATAGACTATGTATAAAAGGCTGTGAATCTGTTCTTTTACCGACAAAGTGAAGTTTCTGATTTAGTGAAGAGTCTGCATTTCGAAACGTTGTAGTCACTTGTGATAAGCCTGCTGCGAGGCGTGAAAAATGCCATTTTGGGTGCAACAGTCTTTGAACCTTCTTTTTTAAATAGTGAAAAACAAAGTTCTGATCTCCTTTCTTTTTGTGCGAGATTTTCTGAAACACATTTCCCAGCGGCTTCACACAGAAGGGGTGGTCTTGTGCTAGAAGTCTCGTAATTCAAAAACGTCCGTCACTCGTCTTGGACGTACAAGCTTTAAGAGAGGTAATCTTCATTAACTATTCTGAAAAACGTGAGGTTCAACCGGGTCAATGTGGCTCGGACAGTGTGTCGGTCACCATGAGTGAGTGGGCAGTCACTTCATGGAGCCCTTCATCGTGTCTTTTCCTTGAAGCGCTCGCTTTTTGTTCCTTTTGCGAACTTTCCAGTTGAGTTTAAAATGTAGTTCTATCTAGCTGTTCGGTGGGTTTACGTTCTCGTTTGACATAAAAAGTGAATTATTGAGAATAATCGTCTCTACTTATCCCTCTTTTCGAACTTTTCTTACTCCACATCTTTTGATCGAGGATTCGTTCCACAGATTTGGAAAGCCCGAGTTCACTCTCTCAAAGCATGTTGCGTGACGTATGTACAGCTGATTGCAGCTTAGTTTCTATTGACGTTCCTTGTCAGACTTAGGCGTGAATCCTCGTTTTTCTTTCACTCCATTTAACGTGGGATGCCAACAACCGTATACGAAGTCCATACTGTTGGTGTAGAAAAAGAGCAGTCGCAGCTCGTCCTTTGAACGATTCGTCTCAAAAAATTGCGATCGCCGTAACTACTTGGATTTGTGTAGATTCATGATTTTTCCTTTTACTGGGATAGACACGACTGGCATACCAGTGCTGGAAAGGTGTCATATTTCTCGAAAAACAGTACTTCCTTCTCCGACAGTTCCTAGAAGTCTCACATATGTTTTGCTCAACAAATCTGTAAGAGGAGGAATAAGAGGAAGAGAAATTCAGCTTTATAGCTAATTTTTTTTCTTAGTCTATCCTATCTCAGGCTTGAGAAGGGCGATACCGCCCGAAGTTCGACAATACGCTCAATTTTCTTCGGCGATAGTTTTGTGGAGCTTTTTGAGTCTGTTGAAATAAATTTAAGGGTTCCATATTGTTGCTCTTAATTGGCATGAGGTGCGGAACAGATTAATACTCAGGGCTAATTTTTTGTAAACTTGAAATTGCTTCAAATCGATCACATCTGGATTATAAGCCTTGGTAGATTTCAGATAAACCAAAAAGCTCTAATTATCCCTTCCTATTTCGTTGTGAAACTGTAAGGATTTCAGCTTAATACACTCTGTGTACGGCTCCCTATAAAACGCGGCACAGTTTGATAGAGCGAATGATACCAGCTTCTGAGATTGTGATAACATTCATCCAGCTAACGTTTAGGCAAATCGCCTTCTATAAAGTAATGCAAAAACATAGTTGTAAAACAGAACGTCGGTTATCATTCTTCCAATTGCAAAAGAAATCCAAGGGTGAGTTAATCATGAGCGATATACTGAAACCCGCTGGCCTTACAGAAATGTGAAGCTGTAAATTGCACCGCGAGCTGAAATTCATTTGCTTTATAGTGTTTGTAAGCCCTTATGGTGAGGTGAGATTGCTCAGGGAAACCCTACAGGGAGGCTAATGTGGATCGCGACAAGCGCGGGTTCTGGGTTATACTCTTAACAGTCAGTGAATTGAGGGCGACGGATGCAATCGGCAGGAAACCTCAGCATTGAGCAATGTTTCGGACATTAAACTCTGTAGCGAGTTCTCCTTGGCAGTCTGTCTGATCTTCTGGGGCCGAATACACCTACATAAGCATCACTGCAAGGATTGTTGCTAAAAGTTTTAATTTGCAATTTCACATTTCCATAAGGTCCACAGGTTTCAGCATATCGCTTGGAATACCCTTAAATTTCTTTCGCAGTTTGAAACTAGTTATCGACGTTTGTTTAAAACGTATGCTTCTACAGATTCCTGCAAATTGTTTCTTTCTAAGGGCCCGTGCATTATACGGCAGTATAGGACCCAGCTAAATTGCTAATCTGTGGTTGAGCAAGACAAAAATTTCTTCGATAAATATCGCTCTCGTCAGAGGTTGAACAGCTCACAATTTACACGGACTGAAGAAGGAAATAGTGAAAGATACATATGTACCTGGATGTTTTAGACGTACTACAAAGTGAAGAAATATATCTCAGGGGGCTCTCAGCAGAAACATACTCGAAGGTTACTTGTTTAGCAATCGCAGCAAAAGGAGTAAAAACAAATGCAATACATATGTACCGCTGATTGCCTACAGAAAGTCTATGTTAAGTTTGCACAAAAGCGCGCGAAGTTACTTTCATTCAAAGAAAGTTACACCGTAAAAACTGTGTTGCATTCTTTATGGATCACCCTATAAATTACTCATTCATAATCCTTCCTTACTTACAGTTCAACAATTTCCAATTTCAAAAACCAAAGCAGGATTTTATTCTATAGGCTTTAAAAAAGGGGATTGGCCTAAATGATAGGCGTATAAATATTACAACAACTTCGGAAACTAAGCACAAGAGTATCATTGCTCTTATATTAGCTTAATTTCTTTATAACTACCCGCGCTTATCTAGTCGATAGTCTGCAAGGCAATTGTTATTCGTATCCTTCCGCTGAGCGAGTGGCTCCCTGGACCGTCTATGAGATGCTTCTAAGCGTACAGTATCCGTCTATTTATCTCAAATTTCTGCAAATTCTTTACATTTGCAAATCGCTTTTCATCAATTTAAGCTCTCTCTCTCTCTCTAGAGGTTTGCTAGGAAATGCTCGCTTTGGTGCAAATGATGGCGATGTTACAGCGTTCTATTGCCGACCTTGGTTGGGGATTTAGATTTGAGGTGATGGTCGATTGAGAGTTGAATGTGGGTGCGTATGTGTTCGTGTGTTAGGCTGAGTAAATGTACCGATCGTCGTGGGTGGTAAGAGCTATCGACAGCCAGTGGTGCTCAGACCCCCCACTCGTCAATCTCACGGCTTTTTTTTCGTCTCATCACCGTCTCTGAGAGTGCTGTCTCGTTCGACTCTATTCATGTACTATGTACATATGCATTCGACACACATCTATTGTGCGACGGAATTCGCCCTCCAACCTGCCCTGCGCAGCGCCCGCGCCTGCGCCATTAGCCATCGCCGACGAGACCGACCGACCAACCGACCGACCGTCTTCTTCACCGCGCCACCATCGGCGAATCTTCTTCAAACCAGAAACATCATCAATGGTCGTCTGTTTGATGGTCGCCTTGTCTTGCTTCAGTTTGTCCAGGTGGGCTGAATCACGCAGTGATGATCTTTTTTGCAAGCTCAACACCTTATAAACTAAGATCATCGTTCATTACATTGATCCCTTCGTAAGATGCTACCGCATTTTTCAAAAAATAGTATAGAAAATCAATTTTTCGTACAATAAAAATTGACGCACCGGTATGAGAGGACCATTACGGCCCATACTGTGGAGGGGTTTTTCTACAATCTGTCTGAGAATCTGTCCGCAATAGCAAGAGGAAGTTCAGAAATCATCAAAAAAAATCAAAGCTTGCACTGTTTTGCTGTACTATGAACTCTAGTCATCCCCGCGAACAATTAGTGTATTTCCCATATGAAAAGTGTGTTCATGTTTTTTCTGAGAATTGCTCAATTTGCCCGTGGAGTACCATTTTCGAAGCATGAAAACGTGTTCATCATCGATTCGGCAGCGGTGGAAATTAGAATTCTCTTCTATTGCCTAATTATCGTGCAAGGCTATAAAAATAGTGATTGTGGCTCTTGTTTCACTTTCAATCACTAGCGTATTTTTGGTGGGAGATAGCTCTAGTTGTGATTCCTGTTAGCACCTCCTGTTTCTTCATTATATCCCATTTGCATGGCCCTGACCCATGTTCGGGGTACACGGAGATTCGAGGTCTCCTCTGCGAGGGGGTCCTATTTGATAGGATAGGAGGGTGGGAGGTCGTACCCTAAGAGGTCAGCGATAAACGCTAAAATCCTAACTTGAATAAACAGATGAGAAGGAAAGGGTATTTGCGGGGAATCCGGTTGACAAAATGTAAAATAATTATTTTTTCGCCTCAGGAAAGGATATATAGCAATAGGCATTGCACCTATGCAGTCGAGCAGCCGTCACTGGTATTGTAAATGAAAAATAAAGCTGAGGGTCGTATTTGGTTGCCGCAGAGGGAGGGGGAGGAGGGTCGTACTATAGCGGCTATTTTCCTCGACACTTTGGAGTGCCCTGTGCCCGTCCACTGAAATCGAGTCTTACGCGTCTCCGGAATCAATGGACTAATACAAGCCTTTTTTGGTGGATGAAAATGTGAACGCATACGTGCATCGGCTCTCGTAAGCCTTCGCATACCGGCAGGGGTGAGATGGTGTAGTGGTAAGTGGGCCACTTCCACTAACCGGCTCATTCAATACTAAAGTTGTGACCGTTTGCGCAATCAAGCCTTCCAAGCCTCCGAGACCCCCGAGTTATCCCCAGATAATATAAAAACAGTGACATGTACATAGGGTGGCCCTCGCAGCCACCCTATGTACACACCAGATGGCATTCAAATGCTATTGAGATCCTGGATGTAGGTGGAATGCGTGGTGCACCTCAAAAAGTATCAACCAAAGGTACGAATGCTTCACTTCCAAGCTTTTGGGCGTATTCAAGGCTGCGTCTTCTTAATATGCCGAACATTTCAGGTAGCTTCGGTTTTGGAAAATAATGTGTGACTTTTGGGCTTTTTTCGCGTAATCTTCATTAGCTTTTCCGATGAAACCCTGATTCAACGATAGTTTCATCTAGACAATCCTTCGGTTGCCGTGAGTGGAAGTGAGTAGGCTAGTTGCTTCATAGGACTCACTCACCGTCTCTTGTCCTGGGAACACTCCCTGCTTTGTTCCTTTTGCGATTATTTCAGCTGGGTTCAAGAAGCAGCGCATCAATATTAGTGACTTGCCTCGCGTGCTTTAGTTGAAAACTGTGCCTTCTCTATGAGGTGCAGCAGAGAAACAGACACACACAGACACAGAGATATTCAGGCATACAGACAGACAGACAGGCAGGCAGGCAGACAGACGGACAGACAGCCAAGCATACAGACAGACAGACAGACAAGCAGGCAGACAGGCAGACAGACAGACAGGCAAGCAGACAGACAGACAGACAGACAGACAAACAGACAGACAAACAAACAAACAAAGAGACAAACAGACAGACGCAGGCAGACAGGCAGGCAGACAGGCGGAGACACAGACAGACAGACAGACAGACAGACAGACAGACAGACAGGTAAGTAGGCAGACAGATAGATAGATAGATAGACAGACACACAAAGAAAAATGCAAACAAACAAGTCAGACAATGGTTTCTAAATGAGATGGATTTTGTTGCTTTCGAGTGCAGTCTAAAAATTGAAGGAAAGAGGAATTTCGGTGAAATAATTGACTGACGGTGACGAATGACTGAACGGTCATATAATCATCCCATTGATTTCGCCATTTTGTCCATATGGTTTTGGCTGGAGAATCATCACTCGTTGTGATGTTCTACCTTTTGTAATAAAGGATCACATTATTCCAGTTTCCATCCTATGTCTGAATCGCAAGCAACTACCTCCAATTCGCACTTATCCAGAGCCTTTCTCGGATCGTGCACCATCACATCCTTCGACCAAGCACGCACTCCATCCATCGCCTCCTCCGTTCCATCGTACGCTGTCATCGTGCATCAATCAGACAACCTGTATTTCTGTCGTCTTATCACATCTTTTCATCGAGTGCAAATGAGCGTGTCAAATGCGTACGACGGGGCGACGGACTCGAGGCACAAGAGGCACTAGCCATCTCCATTAGGTGACGGTCACCGCTACGACATACGCGCACATCGCACCATCCCGTCAAAGGACATCCTGTCCATCAGCTATAATCAACAATGACCGACTACCCACAATGAATCATGAGGTGAGCACTTTTAGCTAAATTTCAATTGAGCTGCTTAGGAAAGGGAGCTTCTGGGACATTTGTAAAACTCCAGCACTGAGAGCCATTCCACCGCCGTGTATAAAGATAGTCGTCATTTGAAAATATTTTAGCTCCTCCCGTGAGATCGGTTACCTTGCGGAGTGTGGCAGGAGCTTTGAGGGGGTATTCGATGGTATTTTCATACCTGCTCAAGCTGAGTTCAAGTGTACTGTAGATTTATAATTGATAATAGGAAGAGTTTTGTAATAGATTTGGCAAATTATGATGGACGGTAGAAGCAAATTTGGTGAACGGTAGAACTTTCAAGCAAAAGCTTCAAGCGATGGTCTCTTATGCGATGGACGGTAGAAGCGAATTATGGTGAACGGTAGAACTTTCATGCAAAAGTCTGTCAAGCTCAATGGTCTCCGGTGCGGGGAAGCGGATCAAATTTGACATCTTGGTCCGCCCTGAAGTATAATAGAACTGTAGCGGCTTCTATTTATTCAAAATAAGGCAGAGGGTTAAATCTGGTGCCATTATGTCCAATGGGGTTGGTTTAAGCCAATTTTTTACCTGTTTTTTTTTCAACCCAAATCCAAGCATATAGGAAATCAATCTCCATTTGTATATATTGTTCATGTTGATCTACTTGCAATAGTAAATGAATTGCAACCCCCCCCCTCCCCATGAAGGCGGAAGGCAGTAATTGTAGGAGTTGCTCTTGCAAGGTGTTCCAGTTCCAGTAACTACTAATGCCAGGGGAATTGACAACGACAACCTTCGGGACGTCTTTTTCAAAGTGCCGCATGGCCACCGTGACAAACTGTCGCTGTGGTAGAGTGGTAGTTTGGAACGGATGAAGAGGTACAGTCTTGAGCTTTGAGGGAAAGGTATTCGATGGTACTTTCATACCTGCTCGAGCTGGGTTCAAGTGTACTGTAGGTTTATAATTGATAATGGAAAGAGTTTTGTATTAGATTTAGCAAATTATGATGGACGCTTTACTCATTATGGAGTGGTATGGTAAATTGAATTCGTCGAATAGCTTTTGTTACGCTTGGTGAATCATTGTAGCAGTTAGCAGCTCGGTATTCCCCCCGGTCTGTCCGTCTGCCAGACAATTGAATACTACTGGTTGAAGAAAAAAAGGAACACCTAAAAGGTAATGTTGACGACTGTACGGCAGCAAGAATCAAGGACAATTTGGGGAGGAGTATAAAAACCAAAACGTCTTTGCAGAATGTTTTTTTGCAGAATTGCCCCGAAAAAGACTTTTTAGACGTAGTTCGAAAGAATCGGAAACTCGCATTTCTTCAGCTCCATTATAAGAATTACTCTTGTAGCACACTGAAGCAAATCAAATTGTTGGCTTCACACAGACCGGTATTCTGTATTGATCGAAGTAAAGCTCACAGCAGCATTAGTCGTTGACATGTCCATCCATTATTTATTTATTAATTACCCCAAGAGGTGTAGAAAAATGAACATATACCATTTAATTGGTCATTTAAGAAATGAATACCATATTACATGTTAATATGCATTTACTATGCATCACAAGTTTACAAAAATGCTCCAAATGTTTTTATTGTGTCACAAAGATGCTGAGTCATGGGTAAAAGCCATATTCAGTCTCATGAATTACATAAATCTCATAGATGTTTATATAGGTTTCAAAAATATTGAAAATGTGCACAACTCCATCCAAAACCGCTTGACCTCTCATTCCTTAAAGAAAATTGTTCTTATGGGAAACTGTTGTTTCCCTTGACCCGGTCCCAGACTCCTTACAAGGGAAGGCTCCCGGGTCACCGTGGCCATTCGAGATGAGTTGTATATCCTCCTATGTAGTTTCGAACGGGGATCTCAAATCCGCCCTCCAAATCTGCTAAACGATTCTGGAAAGGAAGTTACGGAGGCCTGAAAGTCCTGAAGGATACGGTGCAAAGCGCAGGTGCTGGTCATATATGACTCGAGAAAACATTGTGGCAGTGGTCGGATGGAGCAGCGGTAGCGTGACGTGATACAAATTGTAGCATGAGGGTTCGAATCCTTGATGCATTTGCTAGTTTTGCTTTTGCTTTGAGTGTTTTCTAAACGTTTGCAAAACGCTTTTACGCTTCATTAAAGCATCCGTGCCTCCCACTAATGAGTAATATGTTATTGGTTCTTTCCTGCATAATTGAACATTCTGCCCATCTTTTCTACTCTATTGCTCTGCGATTGTGAGGAATTTGGCGTTGTTGCGTAAAATGACTATGATATTCGTGTTCAGGGGCGCGAAATACCCCTCTGTGCAAATTTTCAGCCAAATCGAGTTTTTGGCCCAACTTCGGGAAATTGGGGGTGCCGAGGGGATAAGTAGTAGTTTTTGAATTTTTCCTACAAAAATCATGCAACCTGAACAAAGGTAATCTAGACATATCTAGTACAGATGCTCATGACAAATATGTACGTAACAGGCGTCAAATAATGGCATTTTCCTGGCAAGAGTCAACGACTTCTCCTTCGTTGAATGGGCTGCCAGCCAATAGCCCATGAATTTTTTCCGAAATTCGGTCAAGTTCTCGAATTGGCTAAAAACTTGTACTGTGGGGTGGTTTGGTCCTATAAGAACGAAAATGGATCTGATTTTGCATGAAAACGTCTGGCTCGCGCGCCATAGACTTCCGAACGTACCCTGTAATAGGCCAGTTATTCATGAAACGCTCCGTAACTCCGCTCCCTGGCCATTCAAAATCAATTGTGTACGATTCTATGTACATTCAAATGGGAATCTCAATTCTGCCCTCCAAATCTGCTAAACGATTCTGGGAGTGGAGTTATGGAGGTTTTTCTGAACAAATAATACTATTGTGCGGTAAGTTCGGGAGCCCATAGCGCGCGAGCCACTCGCTCTCGTGCAGAACCAGTGTGTTTCTAGTGTTCAGGGAATTAAATAATCTCAAGGAAGTTTTTAGCCAGTTTGAGAATTTGACCAAACTTCGGAAAAATTCGTGATCTATTGGCTGGCAGCCCATTCAACGAAGGGGAAGTCGTTGACCCTTGCCAGGAAAATGCCCTTATTTGACCCTGTTACGTACATATTTGTCATGAGCATCTGTACTAGATATGTCTAGATTACCTTTGTTCAGGTAGCATAATTTTTTGTAGGAAAAAATTCAAAAACTACTACTTATCCCCTCGGCACCCCCATTTTCCGAAGTTGGGCCAAAAACTCGATTTGGCTGAAAATTTGCACAGAGGGATATTTCGCGCCCCTGAACACGAATATCATAGTCATTTTACGCAACAACGCCAAATTCCTCACAATCGCAGAGCAATAGAGTAAAAAAGATGGGCAGAATGTTCAATTATGCAGGAAAGAACCAATAATATATTACTCATTAGTGGGAGGCACGGATGCTTTAATGAAGCGTAAAAGCGTTTTGCAAACGTTTAGAAAACACTCAAAGCAAAAGCAAAACTAGCAAGTGCTTCAAGGATTCGAACCCTCATGCTACAATTTGAATCCCGTCACGCTACCAGCTGCTCCATCCGACCACTGACACCGTGTTTTCTCGAGTCATATATGACCAGCACCTGCGCTTTGCGCCGTACCTTCCAGGACTTTCAGGCCTCCGTAACTTCCTTTCCAGAATCGTTTAGCAGATTTGGAGGGCGGATTGGAGATCCCCGTTCGAAACTACATAGGAGGATATACAACTCATCTCGAATGGCCACGGTGACCAGGGAGCCTTTCCTTGTTAGATACTGCCCTTCCTTGATGTATAGTAAAACGGCACTCATGGATGAAATCAAATTTTCCTTCTGTAATTTTTGAACGTTCACCAATTGAATTTCACGACCAACTGAGAAACGGCCTCCATGCAAACTTTACGATCCACGTAAATTCACTGAGCGTAATTCCCGTCTAAATGGACCCTGAACCATTGACCATACCCGTACCGGAAAGATATTCCACAGTACGGAATCGAATTTCCTATTGCAGAATTTACGTACGAGTTCGATATGAAGTTTCACTTATAAAATGACGGGGGAAGGGAAAGGGACCGATCCTTCAAGGTGTTGGAGAATTCTTCTCCTTTTCTATTTTTCACCACCCACTTCTTTGCTTCGTTTACATTATCTCACTGATGAGTCTCAAAATAGACGAAAGACAATGGTTTGTATGAGATAGATGAAAACGAACCATTCTCAAATTTCTTGTTTCTCAATTAAGTTTTAATTTCAAATTAAGATTTCTCAATTTAAATAAATGACATCTACATTTATTCTTACTACCCACAGCAAAGGCTTACTAGGTTGTAACCTGCATTAAAATCGATATTCTCAGGCAACCTCCACCCCCTATTCTTCAGCATCAGCAGTGAATGAACCTTCTCTGAAGTTTTTCAATAAAGAAAAAAAAACGAATAGCACACTTGTGGAGCACTACAACATATTAGCCTTTTGAGTATGATGGCGGTCTGAAGTGTTAACAATTCTCATGACTAGTTCACTTAACGCAATCTCCGCAATAGTGGGTGGCCCCCTGCTATGTTACAAAGCCATCATGAAGATGACTTCTCGTTTTGTATCGAGTTTACAAACTTACATATTCATCATAAAAAGCTACATGATTTTTTCTCAAAAAGGGAATTTTCATTTTAGGATAGCACCGTCTCCTTCGAAAGCTCACGATCTTACGCTTCGTTTTGTGAACAGATCTACGGCGGTTTGTTGGATCAAATATTCTTGATTCGGTGGGAATATCTATGAGTGAATAAAATATGATGCAATCCCACCAATGAGGAAATCCGTCGCACGACGGCCGCAACAGCGCGTTCGTTCGTGATACCGTAACCACCGTACAGATGGGCGGCCGACGAAATTCCGCGAGATATAGCATTGGCTGGCGCGATTGTCGAATTGGGCGTGGCCAGGATACAGGGGAAAGGGGGGTGGCGGTGATGGGGCTGTTGCGAAGGGTGACAGGGACGACAAATTGGAAAATTGGTGACACAGTGTGGGGGCGGGCAGCATAAAAGGCGTGTTCGTGGTGACGACTCGGCCGATCGGTCCTCGTGCGACTACGCTGTGCCCCACCACTCGCAGCAGTGTGGGACAGTCGCGCGATCTCACCACCCCCCTCCAGCTCTGTCGCGGAGGGTGGGGGGGGGGGGGACTGGTTGTTCGGGTCCGCCCGTGTCCGTCCGCTGGCGCATACATTCACCTTCGCACTCTTTTCAACACAACGTCTCAACCCTCGTTCGACCTCCACTTCACACAGCCGTCTTCTTCACACAGACCTCTTATTACATGCCACCTAGACTGTCACAACACTGTTTGTTGTGTTTGAATGTCTTCTACATGCCTGGCTATCGATTTCGATGCCTGTTTTCAACGTTTGTACCAACTACAAAATCAGATAAGGCTCTCGACTTATTTCTGCCTTCAATTTTAACTTTTCCTCCACTCGTCTTACCATACACCATATTTCACACTATGCTCGACCTCATTATTCCTCTATCATTTGTCATCACCTTGCAGTATGGTTACGGTAGCTGAAGAGAGCCGTCTGTTGACAGTTCACTATGGACGCTGTCATGGAGTCGCTCTCTTCAGAACCACCAGCCCTGATTCTTATCACCATTCCTGACTCCCTTGGGGTCATACTTTCTCCATCTGGTCAGGTAGTCAGTGCTTTCTGTACTGGTGCGGATGCCTCATCCTAGTCCATTCACCTTGTCGGTTCATCAGAAAATGTGGCTCTTTGAAAAGAATGCCCTTTCCATGGGCATTTCACTTTCGCCGTAAGTCTCTGTGAACTCTCAGCTCAGCGGTATCGGAAAAGTACGGTAGCCACTCGCGTGGAAAATCGATGCACAGAGACGAGAGAGAGAATAAATAGGAGCGAATTGTGTTACTTTTTCGAGAAGTGCAGCCGGTTAAGCACCAGCACAGGTGTGACTGTACAGGTGCAGAGTTCATTACAATTGCGAGGTCTTAGGATTAACTGAGAAACATTTCGTGCAGCAAATGCATCGGATCATATAGGCTTACTAGGGAGAATATTATTGATCACCTACAAATAGGAAGAAATAAACAATTGTTAACAAAAACCATGTTTAGAAAGATTTTGGGGGGGGGGGAAGAAGCAAAAAAATAGTTCAACCTCCGTTTCGCACGGGCGCTTAGACGGAGGTTAAACCTAGAGATGACCTCCCTCTGTGCTCATCAATAAGGGAAAGGAGGTAGGCATGTTTTATGTAATATTTACCATATATAAGTTAATCTGAGCATAGGAATCCAAGATTTTTTGAATATTTCTCACTTATTTTCAATGTTGATGAGCTAACGCAACAGTGACGTCGAACTGGGAACGAGAAGCAATCCATGATTCGGTAGGTCTCGAATCACTATTTCATTTAGCAAAATAAGTTTCATTGCAAAGTAAAGGGAGCCGTCATAGTAATGTGGGTGAGAAGGGTGGTGTCCCAAAACTGAATGCTCACCACTATAGTAATGAACCTGTGTCAGTTTTGCAGGCTAAGACTTCTCCAATGTGCTCACTTGAAATCATGTGCAAAGTCCGCCCATCTCGATGGTCACGCCCATCGAGCTGTTGCGAGCAGAAACGGTAAAATACATGCAATGGGTATCGTATACGGATAGTGTTACACGAACAGAAAGGACCAAAGATGTACGTTATTGCTTGAATGTTGTCAAAAAAGTTTTACGATGTGTCAGAGACCTGACCACATTAGAAAGTATCAGGACGTCCACATTCTCAGGTGTGTACA
Source organism: Trichostrongylus colubriformis (assembly GCA_963978905.1). Taxonomy (NCBI): domain Eukaryota; kingdom Metazoa; phylum Nematoda; class Chromadorea; order Rhabditida; family Trichostrongylidae; genus Trichostrongylus; species Trichostrongylus colubriformis. The sequence goes on along the minus strand of OZ022259.1, from coordinate 12,597,008 downwards.
ACCTTTATTCCCTTACCGAATGAATCAGTGAGCCACTCTTCTTAGGAAAAATGGAGACCATCAAAATCAGATCTTGGAAAAAGCTAGGACCATTGTGCTGCTGCCATGTAGCTTCTACAGTATGCCAAAAACACCGAGTAGTCTCTACCCCATTGGATAACTCTTGCATAGCTCTATCAAAAGCTTTTTTGGTCAAATTTGTAGCGTTACCTTGAGAGTTATTTCTAGCCGTGACGCTATAACATTGGTACATCAGTCCCGGTTATGGCTTTCAAACAGAAAGGAGGCGGAAAATAGTAAAATTAGAAATGAGGTGAATCAATTCAAAATGAAATTAGTAGTTTTAGTACGTTTGTTACGCCAGCGAGGCTCTTCGGTAGTGAAAGAGGGTGATCCATAGGGAATACCTACAGTATTCCAGGTGTGACTTCTCTCAAACTAAATCCAGCTTCGAGTACTTTCATGCATACTTCACTTGAATCTTTTTTATGTCACAATCAGTGACACATATTTGACATGATACCTACTTGTAGTAAAGTAACGTAGAGTGAACTGGGAACAGTTCAATTTCAGACGAAGAGCAATGTTTATTATAGAAATTCCTGAATTGCTTAGCCAGAATGCTACACTTCTGTTGAGGTTCAAGCAATTCTCAAATTGCATGGCTAACAGTGAGCTGTAATATTTGGCAATTTTACTTCTTATGCCTGGTTATAAGTTACTTTTTATCCCTGTTGTAAGTATTGATAGGCAAAAACTTTGTAAATATTGAGTAGACTGTAGGAAGAGGGGGGGGGGGACATGGCAAAAGCTTGTTGCACAAGTCATGAATCACTCTGTATTTGAGGCCGGCCTGATGTTTCGACCACAACGTCCTCTTCAACGGCATAGCCCACCACCTCGGTCGTGGAATTACACCACTGTTGGTTAGTTGATGTTAGTAAGTAATGCACTAAGATCACTAATGTACCAAAAATTGCTCTTCAACCACCTGGACCGTGAGCCCTTTGCGTTCCTTCTCAGTTCTTTTGGAGCTACCTTTCAGGCTCTAAATCTTGATGCTTACATTTAGATGAAGTTCATCATAAGTCGTTTCGAACACTTGGACTAATGCTCAACCTTTGGTTTTTGCCTTCATTCAAATAACCCGAATAGGGTATTCCTTGGAGATTCGCATGAGACGAGCTGCAAAATTATTTAATTTATCGAGTTGTGCGAGAGATATAAATTCTTTAGGCTGTTCACCTGTACTTCTATACGGATGGTACATATACGAGTACTTGTTTAAAGTACTCACAAATGGTTGCTGAGAAGCTCGTAAACAGCTAGATGAATTATGAGCTCGATTCCTCGCCTTGTATTTCAGATTTTTTTTAGAGTGGTTGCTTCCGAGCTACTGTAGTTTCGTTCGCGCGAGAGATGTGAAGCAATCAATGAGTAAAAAAAGAGAACATGAAGAGAACTGCACACTTTCACAAAACTTCATCTTTCTTCATAGAGCACCATATTTTCCGTCTAATACGGTACAGACAAAAACAATTATCATTCCGTTCCCATATTCAACGTTGACGGTACATACAGTAGCGCTCAAAAGTCTTCGGCCAAAACTTTTTTGTCATAACTTTTTTTCTACTTGACCAAATTTGACAAAATTTTAATATGTGGTGCCTGAACCTATTGTCAACATTTCCTACTACTTGAGCGCCGCTTGCCACTTTTCATGATTTTTTACAAGAATTTACTACAAGACCACCCAAAAAAAGTAAGAGGCTTGTTCAAGAAAAACGGCTTTCTATACAAAAACAAAAAGAGCAAGCCTCAGAGAACATTAATATTTTGTAGAAAGACCACGACTTTTGATGACAGCGGCACAGCGGGACGGCATAGCGATGGCATGCCAAAATTAAAAAATTTCATATAACCACGTAACCTACACCGTTGCGCGCCAAAATAGTATATTAAGTATGCAGTGTCTCCGAGTACAACATACTAAAATTTCTCTTAAATCGGTGCAGTTGCAAAAAAGTTACAAGTGAAAAAACTCAAGTGAAAGACCATTTCGCCGAAGACTTTTAAGCGCTACTGCATGTACCCGTTTTTAGTGAGCATTGTGGGTATTCTGCGCTCCGCGAGGAAAGCAGCGCCCGGTGCTTTATTTTATGATACTTTGTAGGATGAGTAAAATTCAATAGGTTTGCGATTTCGGATGAAAACCGAGCACATGGCTCATGCGAGAGGGCCTGGTCAACATAGACCACTGCAAGCTTCTTGCTTTCGTCAGAGCACACCCTTCGTGGAAAAAGTGCCATCCTGTAACTAAGGTGTTTCTGGGAATTTCCGTTACCGCCTCAAATCTGATGGAATCGGAAGGGGCAGGGTGAAAGAAGAATGTGGGAGAAAGTAATATTTTTGAAAAGAATATTCGAGGTTCAAAGCAATAATCGATAGAGAAACTCGTATTCGAAAGCGCGACGTTGTGCTCTGTTTTCGCATCTCCCGCGCATCTCTTCGAACTGCATCATCACCTTTCCGAGTTGCTCGCTGTAGAAGATGTCATTTGGTGTCTTGTAGGGTATATTTCACTCATTCATGATGAAACGACAAACAGCGCTGATCAAGTGAAACAAGGAATGGGAGAACAAGCGAAAGGGTTAGAAGAATGTTCGAGGTGTAAAAAAATCTATTAAATTCACACTAGACATTTTAGCAAGGTGTTATGTGTGCAATGTTTAGAAAAGTACAAGCATTAGGTAGGCCTTTACTTAGGCCAAAATTGCCGTCTGCCCGTGTATTTGAGCCTTCCTAGCTATTCACCTTCCAAAAGGCTGCTGTTTCAACCACGTCAAGAATCTAGTAAACGCTCTTATTTATTTTGAAGTTTACTCATACTTGCGTCATATGCGTTTCGATTATGAAACGATTGATGGCTTTGAAATGCCTTGATGATTTCCCTGATGTATTCTATGTGAAGAGGTGGAAGGGGGTGTATTGGAATGTTCATCTAGGAGATGTTTTCTAATTCCGTATGTGATTAATAGGGCGGAGGTGGTGTAGCGACAGGTGGCGCGCACCCCACTCTCATGGTGCGGGGATCAAATCCCGCATCAACGCCCGCCCAGGCCAACCAAGCCTTCCATCCCTTCGGGGTCGGCAAATTGGTACCAGACTAGTCTGGGAGGATAAAAGCACTGACTTGTACATCGGCTGGCCACCGCAAGTCATTGTATAGGCCACATCACATTCACCAGCCATCACGATTCTGAATGGAACTAGAATATGCGGCGCATCCCACAGAAGGGATTGATAACGCCAACAAACTTTAAACTTTAACTTTATGTGATTAATATTGGTGAAATGTTCTAGTGAAATACAAAAAGTACGTCAAAACCGAAAATTTTGAGATCGGTGGTAATTATGCTATAAGGGTGAGAAATCACTTTTTTCTCCACGTTCACTAGATCGATCGAATCTTAACAAACTTTGAATAAATATTTTCATTTCTTATTTCGAGGACATGTTTCATTACATGTTTCATTAGGTTCTTTGTCACTAAACTCCGTAGAAGTCTAATGCACGAGTAGAACCGAAGCCAAGTCACCATGGTGCGTAGTCTCAACTCGGCGGAGTCCGCTATTATCACGCTGTACATCACCCTCTGAGGTCTGCTTACACTCGGTGGTCAAGGAGATTAATGTTGGATGGTGCTTTCGAAAACTTCGTTCTGTCGAAGTTCTCCAGCCCTCATTTTCAAGTAAGTGAACTTGTCAATACTGTTAAAACCCTTCTGGAGGTAGGCTCAGCACCTGGTAAATGAGATGGCGGAGCACAGCAGCATTGACTTGTCCAAGCAGCAAAACGTCAGTAGCTCCCAAGAACTAAAGTGACAGTCTTTGAAAAAAAAATATTCAACAAGAGACCCATCACGAAAGTTGGCAGACACTGATGCCATAGGTGTTCTTAAGCTCGACTGCGCCAATCAACGGCTTTATATTCTCAAGACGGTGAAAGTATTAAACCTCAGCTTACTTTTCCTTAAAAAGGAGTGTTTCAGAAACGTTTGCCCTTTTACTTTTACATCTTTCATTACTCAGTGTTCGTATATTTGACGTATGTCAGCTGTTAGCAAAGTAGCCCTTTCCTGGCACCCTTTGTATGGGAAAAACTCTTTGTTTTCTTGTTTATCATTTGACCAATCCAGAAGATAACCTTTTATCTTGTTTGAATACACTTTACTGGAAAATACTGGTTGGGAAAATGCCACCATCAAAGCTTCTGTTTCTTAGAAATTTACACCTCTAATGTGGTATAGAACACGTAGTCAGAGAGGGTAGATCCTAAAAATAGCTCAAGATTCTGTTGCATATTATCTATTATTCAATAAATGACGTGAGTGGAAGGCTGGCGAACTGTGTTTATGTATAGTAAAGTGGGTCGCAAACGGTCTTATCAGGACCATTTCAGGTTTTTACGGTTTCCAATGCGTGTTTAAAAGGCGCTTTCAAAGTTGATTCTAAGGTTCTAGTTTAGACCGTTTTGGGTCAGCTCGAACGGACATTAATACATGGTTGATTTCAGCTTCTGGACACCTTTGTGATGGAGAAAGGGTGCAGTATTTTTGGATTGTAAACGATATTTGTTATAAGTTCTTCAATGAGTTCGGTAAATGAATAAAGTCGTAAGAAAACTAATTTTCTATGGGGAAGATGTCATGCTGGCAGTGAAGTTGATAGGTCTGCACAAAATGCTTCTTTCGATCTGAAAATTGTACATTAGCTGCTCCCTTGACTGTCAGGGGCTTTCATCCAAGAGGTGATCTGCTTACTCTCGGATTATGTATCAACACCTGCAATAACAAGTTGAGTTGACTTGCCTATGCAGTAGACCTTTGAGTTAGTAGATAGGCTGCACACTTTTTGCACAGCGACGATGCGCCACTGCGCTGCTACATCTGTTCGAAGCCACGCTAGCCACGCCCTCTTAGCCCAGCTGACAATTGAAAGCTGATGTGGGCTTTGCTTACGTACGTTCAGCATCATGTGGAATCTGATGGAGCATCCTAATGTCGCAAAAAATGCAACCCTCACAACTACCTAAAGCCAAGAAGTCATAAGTCGACTAGCCGGGTCCGACTCAATTATCATCGGATGTCTCTTCAAGCTACCTAAACATGTGATTAGGGAAACTTGGGGGGGGGGACCAAAGTGTGAGCGCTATTAAATCTTCTCTCCTCAGTAAAGTGTTTTTTGGGAAAACAGGCTGAGAATTGAGATTTTGTTGGTTACTTAATTACGATTTGGCTTCAGAATGTACTTCAAGTGTGATGAATGTAAATTAACTCTCTAATCACTCCAACTTCATACCCCCCCCCCCCCCCCCCACGAGCGAGTGTTTTCAATGAACACCCTTGTCTGTGCGTTTGTGATCATCAGTAGCCCGTGGTGAACAACAGACAGAGTGTGAAAGGCGTTAATTACTATCCAAATATTGTCTTTAGCGCGTACGAAACGACCTTTCACACAACTGGATACGGTACTGATCAATCAATTTGTCAACAAAGAGCACTAAAAGGTCGCGCGGACGCTTCCTTTCCGAGGTGTCTTCCTTTAGTGTTCCCAAAATCCTCTCGCACATTTCGATACAAATCTGTTGGCTACTTTTTTCAAAAACATAGATACGACTGGTGATGTACTTTTGGGCATCTACAGTGTGATTTATACTAAGATTTATGAAGAGAATAAACTCAGCGTTCTGGCTGATAGAGAATGAACAAGGACCTTTCTAATCACAGAGCACCGACGGGGAATTGGTTGGAACCCTTTAGTTGTGCTCCCAAGGCCTGCAAATTTTTAGCCGGTTCCCTGTGATCAAAACATCACATCTGAAGAGGTGTAAATTGCTTCAATTGACTTGCAGCAGATCCTATTTCTCGACGATTACCTCTCGCAGAAATAGGGAGTCTTCTATGAGATTACCTCCAGCAGCTCGATGTTATCCCTGTTGTCCTTGTTGTGTAGTGAAGCCCAAAGACGGCAGAATGTGACAGATTCCCTCAAGATTCTATATGCTATGCATTTCAATTCATATGAAATCATCTGAAGAACAATAAGACCAAATGTTCCGAGCATCGTAATGCTCTGAAAGTAAACATCTAATTGTATGGCACCCTACACTTCATGTTTCTCGAATCGGGTGAGCTTCCATTCTTAATTTCGTTTTCTCTTTTGCATGGGTAAGAGAAAGAGCAATAGAGCATAATTATCCAGCATGGGCTAATATGGTTTTAGTAGTGGGGTGTGAATATTTTATCATAAACTTCTTAGTTTTCATCAAATTTCCTTTTGGAATGTGCCACGCATTTTACTCCTCCCAGAATCCCAGAAGCCCATTTGATAAGTGGCCTTTGGGGGAGGGGGGAGGGGGCGTAACTTCATTTTCTATCTCTAAATGGGGACGTATCGCGCATCATTGCTCACAAACACGTAAATGCATAAAAATGGTGAGGAGGATGTGAGTTTAGCCAAAGATTGGCAAGAGGAAGGGAGCTCTGGATGGAACAACCGTTTCCCATCAAGGGAGCCCTTTTCGCAACTGAAAATTGTTTCATATACGTCGAAGATCCTTATCCTTCCTTGGCATCTACCGTCATCTGCTGTAGGAACGAAGTCGTGGTGGTGTCCTTTGCATAATTTTACGTGGATATGAGCCCGCGACATAAACATGAAATCGCGCCCTCACTCGAGCCACATTGACCCGAATTTAAAGGCAGCTTTAGGGGAAATTCGGACGAAAAGTAAAAGAAGTGGTGAATATGAAAGCCGAGATGCCTAGTAACAGGACAGTATAAAAAACGGATTGAAATGGCCAAAAACCCGAATAATAGGACCCCTTGCCAACGTTGGTTCTAGGCACGGACAACCTTTCCATCAAGAGATGGGTAGTCCGCATAGGTTTTCCACTGGCATTACCAAGACGTAAACATGAAGGGATGTTCGGAAAAGCGACAGCATCTCTTTTCATGTGGTGAGCTTCAAGCTAAAAGTGAGGAAACGCGCTCGATACTTTCAATCCTACCGATCTCCTTGACCAACCTCACCGTGACCAACCACTAATCACGTCGCCTGGAGGCGGGCTGCCCTCACCAAGGCGGCTTGCCCTGATGAGGCCGCCTCCTCCACTGTTCAAAGGGGCGCCTTCCGCGGGGGATTTCACCATACATAGGCCTTTCAGCCCCGTAATTTTTCAGTCAATGCCTCCTCTTGGGATTCCCTGTCACCCACATTAGCCCAAACACTGTCTTCAAAGCGAATCATTTCATTGATTGCTCCCATTCCCCTCAAAATTTTGACACAAAATCATCGACCGCGATGAAATGAACGGCTGGTTTTCCTGATTGTAAGCTGGCATTGAGCCTGAATTCATGCCCAGAACCAGCATATGAGATCGAAGCGCTGAGCCGGCATTGTTTCCCGGATCATGTGAGCGAGATCGCTACGATTTCTTATCCTCGTTCTATGGCCAAAAGCCTCTCGGGATTACAATGTCTGATTTTCAGAGGCTATGAAAAATCGATCAGGTGTGCGTCAGGACTGTCCAGCTAGGTTTGGTCGCGCTAGGAAGCTGCGGAGCACGGTGACGACTGTGCGACTACTCAATGGGACAGTCCTGGTGCGCACCCGGGAAATCCACTGTTTAACAAAAAGGACACCACCCGAGAACAGCCTAACCCTCCTGACCGAGTGCTCCTGTTGGACGGATCTCCTCATACACAAACACCTCGACACACAATTTATCGACTTGGGCATCGCTTGATATTTTCATGTCTTCTTTATTGGGAAAGGTCCCTCCCCTCCACTGGAGTGACCTTGTAGCGAAGACTGGTTAAGTAGGTCTAAATAGGTTATTGACGAGCATACACAGCACCACTTCTCGTCATTGTGCCACTCTGCTAGCCTGCTAGAAATCTGCTAAAAATGTTTTACTGCATTTATGGCAATTTACACAATATAAAAATAATTATGGCATAAATACCCTGGCACATGTCACTTTTAAAATTGCTTTTATTAACAAAACGAGAGTAATGAATCTCTGAGCAGATCCATTAGTACTCGCTGTAGGCGCAATAGAGTTTGCTACAAATCCTTTTCAAAAATTTATGGAATTTCTTTTGCTCATCCTTCTAAAAAAAATCCAACAATACCGCAATGTGGCCCCTATTTTCTTCACCTAAATGTGATAGCAACGTGTGACATAGCCTAGAGTAACGTGTCTCTACAAAAAATGCTCACCATTTCTTAGAAGGGTGCAAATTGAAACCCTTTGATGGTCACAACGGCGCTCTTGTATAAACAAAAACTGGACAATCTTTGCAATTAACACTATTCACAGATAATCAGTGGCCTGTTCTCCATTTCATAACAATTCTTGTGATTATAGTAACGTTCATCCATCATTTGGAAGCTAGGAAGGAAGTAGTGCAGTGGCAAAAGGCGCCACGCTTGTTGGAATACTGGAAGTATAGCTCACAAACTACTTACTTTCTTACTAAGAGCAATTCAATTAATCGATTAGTCATTGCATTTATAAATTGTCTTAGATAAACTAAGATGTTAAACCTATCTGGGAAAAATCCTTTACAGACATCAATTAAGTTCCAGTTCCAGACCAGTTCATCCCAAACAAAGTTGCCCTGGCGACCTTGCCCCTTGTCCCTATGATTCTGAACAGAAATCAATATGGAAGTAATTGCCCTCAGAAAGTAGACCCTTCAGATAATTGTCCGTCGTTGAACAAATCGACTGCTAGATTGGTCCTTTTCTCGTCACACCAATGGCTTCCATTCAGTTTTCAGACAGGCGGCTTTGATTCTTATATTTTTGATTTTTGATAACTGCTGTTTATCGCCGCAGCTCGCGATGCGAAAGTTACTACAAGGATGCTGAGTTATGGGCAAAAGCCTCGGTGTCGGACAGGACTCGAACCTGCACTTCATCCTTTCCGGGGATATGTGCTAATCCATTACACTACCGACACCCCTTTCACCTTAACTCAGCTTTTGAATGGTATATTTACCATAGCTTATCAGCACTCACACGACTGAGTGTTGAGCCGGTTGGCCAATGTCGGCATCGAACCGTGAAGCTGAAAGCTTTAGTATTGATTTTTATATTTTTGATTTTTGATAACTGCTGTTTATCGCCGCAGCTCGGAAAGGATGAATTGCAGGTTCGGGTCCCGTCCGACACCGAAGCTTTTGCCCATAACTCAGCATCCTTGTCGTTGTTTTTTTGTGTTCCTGTCGGCTTTCCTAATCCTCTCGACTGATTATTTTCAAATCAATCCGTGAAAACTTCAAACGTAGACCGTCTTCTTTGAAAACCCTCGTGTTTCCCTTCAGTTTCACTAAAGCTGTTCAACTAAGCAATAACATGCAAAACATCGCACATGTCACTCATGTGACAAACCGAGGCAACTATCGAGTTGTGGTCATAACAAGGAATAAAAATAAAGTACGTTGGGACTATGGGAATAAGTTATCAGCTGCTCAAGCGCTTTACAAGCCTGAAAGGACAAATTGAAAGCTCTTGCACGATAAAGGATAAGGAATAAAGTTTTTGGCATTAATCAATCTCTTCCTTGGGTGCGCCGCACATTCTAGTTCCATTCAGAATCGTGATGGTTGGCGAATGTGATGTGGCCTATACAATGAATTGCGGTGGCCAGCCGATGTACAAATCAGTGCTTCTATCCTCCTAGACGGATCCGGGTAATTGCAAAGCCGGTGCGACAATCACTGATCAATAGATGCGCCGTATAGGTGCATGCATCAGGACTACGCCACTGGGCTGTGTTAGTTGGGTCACCACTGCAATAAGTTCCTTGCTGTTCTCGTTGTAAGTATGCGTGGTCCCGCCGTGGCGTCTGTTAACAACAGGACCACCGAGGACCATGTCGAGTGTGGTGACTCAATATGCACGAGTGCAACGTAGTTAGACAGTCCTGACGCACTACCGCAGCATTCAAAAGCGTGCAAGTATAACACTTCGCAAAAATAGCTTCTTGTATCCTTGAAAGCGTGAGGAAGGGGGGGGGGGTATTTCTTCAATTTTTTCTCACTGACTGCTTCGTTTCTGACCTTTTCGAAAAGCGCTTCATTTGAGATCCTGCATTTTTCTCAACTTTTACGAGTCTCATATATATTCCACGTTTTCTGTCAAGCAGTACTTTGTTGGACCACTCTTGAAAGTTCCTTGAGGCATTGGAGTGTACATGAAACTGAGAAAACTCGCACTTTATTAATGTCAGTTTTTATAAAGGTAACTGAATTTATCTAGAAACATCTGGCAGTGTGCCAATGATCATGCTGTACTTAGGAGAGTGAACCTTCGGAAAAGGTGTATTTTTCTGCCGATATTTACAGTAGCGGTCAAAAATATACGCGGTTATGGATTCTAACCATAACTTTGGTCGAAGTTTACATTTCTTATTCAATTTTTTTTTGTTTTTTTGAAGGCAACTGGTACTCAGTGAAGCAAAGTAGGGTGTAGTGTTGAGATTGGAAAATTTGTTTAACTAAAAACTCTAAAAATAGCCAAACCCTTCCAAAAATTCAGTTGGCCATAAAAAGCTTATAACTCATCGAAACGGGCAAGTAGGCAGAAAATAATACGGAATGAGGCTGGGACTTTGTTGTACGCTATTTCAAATCCTAACAGCACTGAGGCACGGAGTTGACCATTTTCAGTGGTTTCAGTTAAATAATTTTTTCAACCTTCTCACTGCATCATACTCGGCTGAGATACTTTATTTCATTGAGCAACAGTTGCCTTCAGAACACAAAAAAAATGAGCGAGATATGCAAACATCGAACCAAGTTATGGTCAAAATCCCAAAACGCATATATTTTTGACCGCTACTGTATATGATAGAAGTGAAATCTTTGTTGACCAGTCGTCACGACTACCCAGACTCTTCTTCATCGGCCCAACTTTCCACCCACATACATACATAGTTTACCTTGTGGGCATAGTTTATTTTGCGACAACTAGAGGAGTCAGTACAGAAAATCAAACCTGAGTTTGCTTCTTCTTGCTGACCAGTCTTCATATTGAAGGCAGTTAATAATAAAATTGTGAAATTGGTGATTTTATAGGGCTTCGCAAATATCTGAGTTCTTGTATTACTCATAGCTACTTATGTCGCATTGCTTACGACGGACCTTATACATACCAAAAAACAAGAATGCAACCAAGACTACTGTTTTCCAAAATGCCGTCTGACTAGGCTGGGCGTTCGAGGATGCGGTGTCGCGAGGGTTCTAGAAGCAAAGGGCACGGTCACTTGGACAGGGAGGCTGAGTGGGAAGCAAATTAAATTCGGATGAGAAAGTGAGGAGAAAAGCGTCTTCCGCTAGCTCCTCCCTTCCTCCTCTCCTCCTGGTCTACGAATGGTAAAGAAGAATTCGGAAATATGAAAACGGGTGGTAAAGAGTGCTGGTCAATTAGTAGGACAACGCTTTTATGCTTTCGCAGAGAATCGTCCTTGTAGATCGAGGTGGATACCGGCGCAGCCAACTTCCTACTATACGCCAGGCTGTGTCGTATCGACTATCGCTGAGCTTTTATTAAGGTATATGGCTATATCTGAGCATAAAAATATTCCAAATAAATCAACACAGCTAGGCGGGTTCTTTAGGCTCAGCATCTATTTTATGAGGGGATACAACCCGAGTAGAGACTCTTCCCGAACCCTTGCTTTCCAGTTAAGATTTATGCACGTCCCTAACCACTATTTATTGAGAGCCTAAAAAAGTGACAGAGCAGTATGAAGAGTCTGAAAAGTCGGAAACTCGCAAACTTAAATTTGGTCAGCTTCAATCTGAGAAATCATTTCTCTTCTGAGTCCCTTCGGGATCGGCTCCCACAAAAACCAACCAGTGCTCATTTGTTTTCGGTCTGAAATTAATATCGAACCTATTTATAGAAATGCTCTGAAATTAAAGAAACGAGTTGTTGTTTAGTCCTTTGTAAATTCGATTTCTTAATTCTCTGTGATTTTAGGAGAACGTCGAATGTTCCATCATGCCAAACCAGACCAGTGTCGTCAATGTGACCCCTTTCATCCCCCTTTCATTCTACATCCTTTTCCTAACGAAATTGGACTTCATATTACCAGCGCACAAATTAGTGCCACAACTGAATCACTTTCTCTTCTCCGCATTACAACCATTTACAGCGCAATAACAGGAGCATCAAAATTTTAACAACCAATTTTTTTCTGTTTTTGTTCAATAAAATCCACGAAAAACAAAAACAGTTTCAGGGGCACCTAGACATCAGCATCCCAATCACCTTGCTATACATGATAGAGATCGGTGTAAGAAGCAGTAAGGTGCCCTGAGCAGAATGTAGCCGTGGGAAATAGTAGGTGGGGTGGCGCAGCATGTTCAACTCATTAACAGATATTTCCACAACCGAAGTCCCACGCCCATGTGCCGGAGATCATTCTATGTGACGAGAGACACGGCCTCTGTTATGATGTGGCGTGGTGGCGAGCTTCAGAAAGGACGCCTGGTAAGATTTAAATTCGCAGTAGATTCAAGTGACCCGCAATCTCCCTTCGTTTTATGCTACGGTTAATGAATTATTTAGTCTTGCGTTAGCTGGAACCTTCAAAATGGCTTACGCCAGTGGCGAACTCTTGAAATAGCAAGGAAATTCCAATGCTGGTCTAGCCTCTACACACGCTCGTTGTAGCGCTATATCGTTTTTGGGTAACAAGTGTGTGGCAATAGGACAAAAATCCAAGTGACGTCACGTAGCGCGCAACGCGATTATGTGAGATAGCGGAGCTGTAAAAGTTGAGTCCTGAAGCGATTACGTAAAGAATGACTGGTGAGGTATCGTCATCGCTTTAGGACCCATCTAATGCAGCGCGCATAACTCACACAAACGCGTCGCCACGTTTCCAAAGACCAAAGAGTAACCCTGCTAAGAGGAAGCATAATCTTACAAGATCTCGCAAAATTTGGAAGATCTCCGATTTCATATGGCTCAGCTCATAACTATTTGCTTATGTATTTATCCACTTCTATCAGAGAGAGCTGTATACTACTCTCGTTGAGGAATTGCACGGCCTGGAATAGTGACCACTGACGAAACTTGAACTTTCTAAAAATTCAAAGCTGTGCATATTTGAACAGTCGTTTTGCACGATGGAGCTTCGAAATAACGGAGCCGAAAGTAGTTCAAAGAAGGCTGAACTGGTTTTGAGAAGGAGTTATCATGAATTACTCATCTTCACCCATTGTGTCTGACCTCAGGCATTCTGTTAGGCAATTCACATCCCGGAAACTAAAAGCACAATTTTTAAACAAGTTGTGGTTCAAGTTGAACTTCGAAGCCGCCCAACTCGCTGAAGAATTTTCCCACGGAAATTTGAGTATTTTTTTCGCTCACAAACTTCTTTCGCATTTGTTCTCCACAGACCATGTACAACTTTACGAACCATAATCAGGATCCAGCAGAAATACTTCCCCTCGAAATCTCCACAATCTCGGTCACTTGATCGGGCATTCGGGGTACGTGGACGGAGCCCGCAACAGCTCTGGGAGCAAAACGGCTGCGATCACGTGAGTGGTGGTGCGATGTAGGAAACAACAAAAAGAATGCCGTACTCTGAATTGCGCACCGTCCCGCCGACAACTGTTGGAGCACTCGGCGGGCACTCAAACGCATTGCAGTTCTTTTTGAATTTTCGAGTTTAATTTTGAAGGGAAGTAAAACCAAAGAAACCATTAAAAATCACTTTTTGGAGGGTGGCTTGGTGCTATGAGAGCAGAACTTCAAAGATACTGCTCTGCCGAATGGATGACCCATAACTTTGTGATGGTCTATTTCAGTATCTTAGCCACTTTTAGCAATGACTTCTCACTTCTCAGAAAAAGGTAAAGTAGCTATTCAAGCAAAATGTGGTAGCTTACTGCATCATATTAAGGTTCGAGAGTGTAGAGTGCTGTGAAAGTCACCCATAACTAATGGAACTAGACTTGGTTGCGCAGGCCGTCCTAGCTAGCGCATCCAATTTTTCACCTCTCCCCTTCATAGGTTCCAGAAGACGGCTTTTTCTAAAAAATTACACTACTATTCCAGCTCAGTTAACCTACAGAGTGGAAGATTCCGAACGATCGAGAAATCCATGATCTTCCCGCCAAAATTTTTGACTTAACCTCCTCAAGTGGTCACGGTCTGTTACTTTGAAGTAGAAAGGGTTTCCTCAAAAAGGCAACAGATCCACCCCGCTTGGTGCAGTGATGTCATCGCGATACGTTAAAGGCTACTTACGCACTAACTCACACCTGCATATCGCTGCGATTCAAGTCAAATTCAATTTTTCGGCACAAATTTCATTTGTCAACATCATATACCCTAACTCCGTCTTTTATGCTACTTGTAGTCCCAGTCCTATGACGAAAAGGATCAACGTTGTTATCGTTAAGCTACGAAAAATAGTCATCACAAATGGTGAAGTGCTTCAAATCCTGGAAAACGTAACAAATTCATGTTTCCCATTTTCCGTTTAAAAACAACAACTCACGAGAGGTCAATTGAAGCCACTAAAGCTGAAGCCTGAGAAAAAAACATAGGTGTCACAAATGAAAAAACGTCATGGAATACCCACAGTAGGAGGCATCAAGAGGAAAATAGCCTTAAGATTCGCTCACGACTAGGCCATCGGAGCCTCGTTTCAGTTGGATGTCGCTTCCTACTCTTTCATGAGTGTGACTGTGTATTTCTCTCTGCAGAAGCAGCAGAAGAGGAATCTGGTGATCAGGAGGAGGATCATATTTACTGTTAACCGAGGTCAGGTGTCAAGCAGACCGAATGTTGTTCTATACACGCTGTAGCTGTTGACGAAGCCATATGCAGCTCTACTTGGCCGAGCTACTTCCACAAGTGAGCGTGTGTACAGAGCAGATCCACGTGACTCCGATCGATCGTTAGTAATGAGCGCGACTAGACGTACCCCCCCCACACGAATCATGAGGGCTCCCACTTTTTGATTTTTCTACCTTTTTATTTCATTTTTCCTTATCTTCCCGTGATACGTGCACTTCAAACTGATCAGTCGATTTAATTACCCGCATGCTACGCCCTATGCGAAGTACATCTCAAATACATATTGATCATAGGCTAAAAGTATAGTACTCCGCTTCTAAAGGAATAGCTCAACCAGGACACAGAAAGCCTGGTTGTTTCTGTAGGGGGATGAAGACAAAGGACATCTCACAGATTGTTCGAGAGAAGGCTATTTTGAAAGAGGTGTGCCACTCTGTTTCACTTCCCCTCTATTAATTGTTGATTTGAGGATTTTCTTGGTAGGACCTGCAGTGCTTGTCTCACAAAGCTAAGAAATAAGGGTAAATTTGGCAGAATGTGGAATATGAAAGTATGGGTGCGCTGAAATGTAAAAGTAGAAAAAGAACGAAGTAAAACATCGAAAAAACCGAGAATAGTACCGTCGAAACCCTCTTCGTCTTTCGCACCCCTCTGTGTCACTAGCCGAGGGTAGACTGCAGACGGGGTAGAGGCTAAATTAGTTGGCCACGAACGTTGTTACACCTTTGCCGGTAACTCGCCTGGCTAATAAACTGCAAAACTACACGCCGAGCTGCGGTATCGTAATAAGACCCAAGCTGTGCTTTTTCAATGCCGATTTTGCCACATCTCACCTCTTCTGAAGTGGAAAGTTTGTTTTCATAAAGCACGTATTCGCGATTTTCACATTTTCCTTTACCCTTTCAGTGCCCTTAAGTGGACCCAAAGACTGCTATCATAAGAACTGATGGTACCCGCAAATTCGAACTCAGTTAGTGCAGCACTTTAATAGGCCCTAATCCTCAACCTCTTATCAAGTTATACATATACAGTAGTTATACATATAAGATTTTGGTCTTGTGGTGATGACGAACTACATTTGACAATATGAAAGACATCAAAAAATCGATCGAGTGGACAGTGTGAAGAGTATTCGTACAAATATAATTTATTTCACCATAAAGCAACTAAGGATGCCAGATCGCCGTTGGAAAGAGTGAGATCATTGGTATGAAAAGTTTGGTGAAGCAGAAGTGATGTCGAATAGGCGATTGGTGACTTGCATACGTTCCAATCCGTAACAAAAGAGAGATGTTGTCGTCTACTTGATGGCTGATCGACGT
This sequence comes from Trichostrongylus colubriformis, assembly GCA_963978905.1. Taxonomy (NCBI): domain Eukaryota; kingdom Metazoa; phylum Nematoda; class Chromadorea; order Rhabditida; family Trichostrongylidae; genus Trichostrongylus; species Trichostrongylus colubriformis. Next base: position 12,580,792 of record OZ022259.1, on the reverse strand, counting down.
CCTTTATCTATACGTAGTAGTAGGGTTGCTGGTCATACAGTGGTTGATAGTCCAACATGGATCGCTTGCCGAAACGTAGTGGACCAGATGGGCCACGTCGTTTACCGAAGCGTAATGGACCTGATGGACCGGCCTTTTTCAGATCTGAAATCATATCCGAAGTCAAAACTATTGCTTATATCACTGTTGAGATAAATTTACCTTCTCTATGTAATTTTTTAATTGGGTTTTTGAGTCACCAAAAAGCTCACTTATAGATGACACTATCTATTGTAACTAGATATGTTTTTTCTATGCTTTTGCCACCTACAGCTAAGGCGGGTTGTTTCCAATCAGCCTTGAACGGCCCCGGTCTGTTATCCCTTATTTTATTTGCATGTTTTTGCTGATGAAGTAACGACGACAAAATGAATTCGATCCAACCCTCCTGGCAATAAAGCCCCCTCTCATACGAGTGACGCTCGTGACTCGCTATCAATCCGTCAGTGTTAAGTGTTAATGCCAAAATAAAAGCTAAGCGAGGATCGAATTGCTTGTTCGAATAGAGCACGTAACCAAATATTCTCACAATCTTGACTGCAATGAACCGCGGGACCCCCCCCCCCCAATCGGCCTTGTTCGCCTGGCCCTGCCTGTTATCCATCACATTTTCAGACTCTAGCCCCGTATGCCTATCCCCCCTCTAAATTCCATTTGCTCGCAACTGCACAACATGTATCTTATTTTACGTTGCGATCTTCCACGTGAAATTGGAAGTGTAGCAGTTTCTGAGGACATTTTTGGTATTCAGAAGCGAGAGGTATCTATCGAATCATTTATTCATGTTATTCAACTATACGTGAAGGCTAGGCGTCCTTGCAATTAGCGATTTGTAGCGCAGTTTGAGGTAAAAAGCGCGCTTCAACCCATAACGTACTTCCTGAGAGGCCAAGTGCAACACATGGTGTTGCACTAGTATCAAACTACAATTTTTTCGTATTTTGAAATTGTATTGTGGTCAAAAGCTGTCACTATATGTTTTTGTGTATGAGAATAACATATCTCTCTGGGACCTTTCCCTTCCGGAAAGTGGCCAGGATTTTGACACCACGCTTTTTGAACACCATAGCAAACAATAACAAAAGAATTGACAGGACAACTATTCACCTATACAGATGAGACTTCAACTAAGTTTTCTTTTCTATTGACTGCGACCTAACTGCCTAGTTGTAAAAAGGTTTAGTTTTTGTCTAGGAGTAACATTGAAACGCAAATCAATTTTCTGGTACAATGATGGACAGATATGTTGTTCTACCTATCCGAAAATGTATCCCGACAGCTTTAGCCTCCACAAATCGACGGTTTCATGTGACCCAAAAAAGACGGTCCTGGGTGGAAAAGGGCAACACACGGTGTGGCACGATTCAAACTAGTGAAAAACTTCTGGCCACACAGGCAAGGACGGTGAAAATAGCCTCAATACGTTATGTGTTGAGCTCATAGCATGGTCCCGATGACGGGCAGACTCCCTTTGGCCGTGGTTCTCCCACAGATGAGCGCGCTCATATTTGACTGCGTATCACTACCACCTACCTATCGTATATCAGCATGGCTGTAATAATTGGAGTTGGCCATTTTCAAACCCTCATCTACTGACAGCAATACAAGCAGTGAATTCAGATTAGCTAGCTCAGCCCTACATGTACATTTTTCTTGGAATAAATGAGTTCATCGCCAAGGCATAGTCCCTGGGAAGGTTTTTTCTGCGGTGCTTGTACTACTAGTACAGACGAACTGCAGAGATTCACGGAAAATGTTTAATAGAATCCTACGCGCTATAGTCCCACGCGTTTATTATGTTGGATCCACAGAATCGTCGACGACTCTCGGCAGACTACATATAATATTATACATGGTGTGCTCTCGAGCCTTGCCCTTTTGCACCTTCGATTTATGCTTCCAACGCGGCTTACCTATGTAATAAGCGCTCTTTGAGTCGAACCCGCTAAGAGCTGCTTGGGGAAAGGTGCAGGGACTCCAGCTCCATGATTAGTCACAACCTTTTTGTCATGTTCATAACTAAGTCAGTACTCATGGTTTACACCAGAAACCCCAGAAAACCATTTTTAGGGCCACCAAATACGTTAATTCTTCTAAATCCTAACTAAAAATTGAGTATACGACACATTCCAATTTTTCCTTTGTTCCCCTCAAGTGCATTGTAATCTACTTGATAGGTCTGTTTCGCCATCAAATTTTCAGGAACGATTGTTTCGGGATTTCTCAGGAGCCCGTTGAGAGGCCATTCAATCGCGTTTCTACGACAATGCCTTGAGCAATAAAAGTCAGCGAATTTGTATGGTATATATTTCAGAAACGAACAGATTTATGGATAGACCAGATCACGTTTCCGTGGATCCCTTTGTAGCCGTCGCAATAACCGTCATGTTCTCAGAAATGGATGCGTTTGGCCTCCATACTGAATCTGATTCTAGAGGCACAAAAAGAATTTTTAAAAAGGCCCATATGGGTTTGAGGGGAATATGACGTGAGCTGATACTTATATTCTACATACTTCTGCATGAAAAAAAAACCTCCGTTACCACATATGACGGGTTGGTAGGCCTTTTGCATGCAGTTGGGGATACAGTACTTGAATGTTTGCTGCATCCTCTGAACCCATCAGCCCCAAAAAATTGCTTGGAATGATTCGGTTGACCACTTAAGTGGGTTTTATGTGGAGGAACGTATAAGAAGATTTTTTAAGAATTTTTTTCTAGAAAAACTAACAAAGAATTTGACTCACATGGAACGAAGTACTTGGTATCATCGGCACCCTCTTCGATTTCTGAAACAAAATGGAATTAAATAGAAAACCAATCAAACACTCCAAAATAAATACAAAGATGAATAACTACAAAAATGAAAGCATAGAAATGAGGAAATTGGCGAGCTTGTTCCCAGTGGAGTGGCATCAGTCAATGGAAAATGCTCATCAGAAAAGAACTATCATCACCTCTACTACTTCCTTTTCCACATTATTATTTCGTATCTTTACCATATTTTTCGAAACAAGCGCATCGAAGGCGCGTTCATACTCGGCGACTTGACGATGGCTGTGCTCAAAGCAGCTACATGCTATCATTATTTGGCTCCCTCTTCACTTCGTAAAGAAAACATGCATTCGCTCTATCTCTGATCGCTCGGTAAAAATGCTAAGTGGATCATGGACAACGAGAAGGGACATGTCATCTGCTAATCGCTGAGTATGACCGCAACCTGATATCAGTCATTTTACCCTTTCACCTAGGACTTCATCACTTTGATCTCTGTTACCTGCCGGCCGCATTTGCGTAGACACCCATTTAACAGGACATGAAAGTTTTGTGCTATTATGTTATTGTTCAAGATAGTGAAGAATGGTTTTATCATGGTGATTATAATAAGAGGCAAAAAATGTGCTAATATCCTTGAAATTGTTAAATATCCACGAAAAAAACGACTATTAAGCGTGATTATTGACACCCACAGTGCAAAACTTTAACACTGAACGTCTTTACAGTATCTGATGAGCTTCAGCGTGCAGTGCAAGGGACGGAACTTTTCATATGAAGACTCGAATGAACGCACTTCTTCGAAGCCTCAACAGCGTTTGATAGCCCACAAAGGCACACATGCTGTGGATTTTGAGCTATTAGTGGAATGCAGTACTGTTAATGATGCTCCGCTTTATTACTGTATCTCGAATGAGAGGGGATGCTCACCTCAGTTCCATTTAATACTCCCATTAATCACAATTCGGTTTTCCTACCCACTAGAATTAATTTTTTATAGGATAATTAGTAAGGCAATGAGGTGAACACCGTTTCTCATTCGTATACAGTAATGAAGCGGATTCAACCAGAGATCGTGATATTCAGTTTGCATTTAATACTCCCATTAATCACAATTCGGTTTTCCCACCCACTGGAATTAATTTTTTATAGGATAATTAGTAAAGCAATGAGGTGAACACGTTTCTCGTTCGATACACTGTAATGAAGCGGGTTTGTCCGGACAACGTGAAAGTCACTTCAAAGAGCGCTGCTCGACAGTAGGCTCAATTAATACATTCTTAATTACGCGGGAAATCATAATTTTATTTACCAATAACAGAGAACATTGCCCTTTTTAGGGGGAAAGGCCCAACAGCCCTTGTACACCGTGATGTACACGCCTTTCTTGATAATTAAAAAGGATAGATAGAGGTTCATGGTCCTCAAGCCTGAAAACAGCCTCACAACCCATTACCACAACAAAATATCCGAGAATAGAGAATCATGGGAAAAAACATTTGGTCCATTAGTAGCAGCGATTGCAAGAAAAATTAGCAGGGAAATAGAAAAGGACATGTTCCAGAAAATTCCATTGACATTTTTGAAAAGCTCATGAAAATCACAGCAGCAAACATGCTCACCTGCGAATATGCAGACGGCAGCAAGCAGTACAAGCAGCAGCCGAATAATACTGTAGCTGTGCATGAGTGCGTATGTGTGCCGCTGGCCGTATGTAGCCCGAGGCGGAATGCTTTAATCGGGCTGCCAGCCGTCCAACGTCCCGCCCCTTTTCACTGAAGAAGTGACGACAACTTCCGCTTTAGTGAATGTGAAGAGTGGATATACAATGGAAGAGGTATTCATGTCCAAACATCTTGGAACTTGAGCTGTGTACGAGTTGTGGGCTCTTCAGTAACTCACGCAAAAACCCGTTCGAAGCGAAAATGGAACGTATTGAAGGGAAAAGATGGCGAAAGGGCATATGACCCCAGTTCATACGTCCACAAATCCCAAGTCGATTTCCCTACCCATTAGAATCTCTCAAAAAATAATTAGTAAGGTAATGAAGTGAGCACCGTTTCTCCTGTACAGGTTATGGTCTGATCCTTCTAGACTAGAAAGCTCTGGATCCGAAATGAAATGGAGTGCAGTCGCAATGAGGGAGAGGACATCCCGTCACAGCCGGTACTTTACTTTAGACGTGGGGGGGGGGGGGGGAGAGAAGGAGGCCATCCTTTCTCCAATTTCGCGATGAAGCTAGGCAAAAATATATGCATGAGTATAATAATAAAATAAAACATAATATGAGTATAATAATATATATAAAGTATACTATTCAGAAGTTGAGTTAAGGTGAAAGGGGTGTCGGTAGTGTAATGGATTAGCAGATAAGCCCAGAAGGCTGAAGTGTGGTTTCGAGTCCCGTCCGACATGCATGAGTGTTGACTCCTGAGATATCCCTCCAAGATGCTTGGATATTCAACTTTTTATTACATAACCCCCCCCCCCCCCCCCTCATTGCGTGAGCACTTTGGGCTTAGCACAGCTCATATGTCACTTGACCCCGACGTGGTGTCAGCACCCAGTCAGCTTCTCCAGTCAGTTCCACATGCTCCTTTTTACTTTATGGCACTATTCTCCAGTTCAATCAGGCGTACCCGAATGGGTTTTCTCGTTCTGATCAGCAGCCTTATGTGAGAATGTAGCCGAGACCTAGAGTAACGGAACACAGACACAGAAAGTTCGGAATCACGAATAGCATTGAACCGGGAACGGTGAAATGCTTTGAACAGGGTAAGGTGTCCTCCGTGTCAACCCACTCTTTGATATTTTTAGCTTACGTGGGAAATTCCTTCCTTGGAACTGTGTTGTATTGTATATCACAGTACAAAATACACGAAAAAAACAAGAATTTGGCTGCCATATAGCTCCTCAAAGTGACATCTACCAGGGAGGAGCGTCCGAGGGGGCGTGGCCGCGAGGGCTCTAGTAGTAAAGAGGGGGCGATAATGTGGGCAGGAACGCAGAAAAAAGTAAATTGAAAACGAAGGCGAAAAGTCGAACATTAAAATTTCGTGTTTTTATTCCCTTTAAAACCACTTTAATAGATACAGTACATGAAGAAAAACAGGAAACAACTGAGAAATTTTCCCTGTTCCAATCCAGAAATGAAAAATTGAAAAATGAGCAGCTCACTTGAATTCGCGCCGAGCAACCTCTGAACAACTGTCGGCATGTCGAACCACAGAGAAGAGGTAGGGTTTCAGCTTCTCTACTAAAGTAGCCCCAAAATGGACTTAAGGACACCAGAAGGGGATAATTTTGGCCTACGGTAGAACAGACGTAGTTCGGACGAGTTTGAGCGGCCGCCATTGCACAAACTCGCCAATGACGCCTTGGCATGGTGCCAATAGGAGACATTTCTATTGAAATATGTATGTTCCTTTTACTTTTTCCGTTGTTCTTTCTTATATTGTTCGTGGATGTACTCACATGAATGCTAATGTAGTTGGGAATGGCCACTCTACTGCGATGGGAGTCAGGTGCCACAAGTAACGTCGGCTTGCGGCCCGTCTCCTACAGCGGACAACTCGGAAAGTCAGTGTGTTGATGAGAATGTAATGCGAATTTTGAATCCGGGTTTTTTCACCGATTATCGCTTTGAACCTTCAGTGTTCGTTACAAAATGCTCATTTCTTTGCATCTTCCTCTTGTTTCGGACCCCTTCTGATTCTTTTGAGTTCCATTTACGGTTGCGGCCTCCCATCGCTCTCGAACACAAAACACTCCTTGTAAGAGGTCCCCTCGAGAATTCGTAGATTAACCGTCGACAGGAGCTGTCACTTGGAAATCAAAGCATCGTGTGTTTCATGTGCACTATGATTCACAATATTCCGATGCGAATTTCCTGAAGATTAAGAGCAGAATTTTGAACGATACGTTCCATTAATGTGATGACCTTCCAGTGCATAAGCTTGAGTGCTACTGGCCTGATTTGAAGAGCATGCATGTGTTGAAAGCAGTGCATATGTTCTCTCGAACGCCTCCTCGCAGCGGGTGATTAAAATGATTTGGGACTGCAAAATCAATCCTTCAAACATTTTTTTGATGTCACAGTCACATGTCTACGTTTCCTTCTCTCCGAAGTTGTTTTTCCCTTGAGGGATTTTCCGTAGTAGCTAGACATGGCACTTTCTCCTATCCAAGGCATATTCTGTAGAGGTTTCAGAGGGATCCAGTGATCGCTCCTTATAATGCTCCTCCCTCTGTTATTTTAAAAACGTCTGTGTGCTTTGAAGTGAGCCAGAGTGTTTCTTTTGGAGAGGGTGGTTCGTGCAATTCTTTATTTCTCAATGCATTTCGAAAAAAAACTTTCTGTACGCAGAGGTACAGTAGCCCTTACAATACGTACAATCTTAATTATCACCTACTTTTCACTAATTAATTTTGTCCGAAGCATATTTGTCTTCCTTTCCTATCTGATGAGCACAAATAGAGGTTTCCCTAGGTTTAACATGCATCTAATAGTAAGAGCACCTGGGAACGGAGGTTAAACTGCATCTTTCTCCCACCTCCATAAATCTTTCAAACTCGACTTTTTCAATTATATTTAAACTATTCTTTAGATATCGTTGTAACCAAACCGGCGATGAAAGGAAGATGCGTCCGGATTGTCGCGAGCCTACTAATATGACTATTCTTTGGGCGAAGTGAAGCTCTATGAGGTGGCAGATTGATGGATATGAAAACCCTCCATGATGTGTGGTCCCAAAAGGGAAACAAAAAAGTGAGATGACAGGTCACGGAAAAGCATCGTTTGACGAAATAGACACATCGTGTGCCTCTGCGCAATTCAAAAGAATTCTCTCGGTAGTTAAAGAAATTGGAAAGACTGAAATAACTATTCGTTATAATGAAATCGTACATTTCTTAGTACGCTCTAATTTCAGTTTCAATTGTAATTCTGCTTGCATTGTTGGCCGGAGTAGAATGATAATTCGGATGGTAGTCGTTGTGCGCACAACAGAAAAATATCGTGGATCTTGTTTATTCCAAAGTCGTTTGGTTACGAGGCTTTTATTAGGCAAAAAAAATCGGCCATTATTCAAGACTTCGAAGGTCACTCCAATACGTATGTGGGTGACCCTCATAGTTTCCAGAGCGTTTTCCAAGCTGAACTTTGAATACCACCCTTTAGATGTAAGAGTTGTCTTCAAAGTGAGCCCGGAAAAGCGCCCTGAAAATGTAGAGCATATCTGAGAAAGAACTGCGGCCAAGTGGTTCCACATAGTAATCTCAAATGTAATTAATGACTGACGATGCTCTTTCTGTAGTAGATGGTCTGCCGGCATGAGGAGCAGAAGCCGCCTGCACATTCGTGGATCGGCTCCACGCACCAATCGGCTTTCCTTATGTCAGTATGTAGTGAATGTTTCCATCAAAGGGTTTCATAGCTGCCAACTGAACTACGTCAGAATAACACCCCATTTTTATCCATTCAATGATTGCTATCGAAGGGCTTCAAGCACGTCATATTAATGAATGTACCCCATCATGCTTTCTATCCCAATTTGGATCAGAAAAAGGTAATTGAAGCTTATGAAGATTACATGATGTAAAGGCTATATATTCAATAGACGTTAGAAGCAAAGTGGACGAATCCGCTTTCAATCATGAGAAAGCTCCCACCTGCGAACGGTTCACCTTGTGGCGGCGCTACAATGAGTAATGACCAAGCGCGTACAGAACCCGTAACTCAGATGGCGCCACCGTCTCGATGGCCAACTCCCACCCGTTGCGATTATTCGGCAAGAAAAAATGATGATGTTGATTGTAGATGATATTCTATGATAATCCACTAGTAGAGGCGGCGTTATCAGTGGAAAAAGCCAGGATCACCTAATTTTGGACATCAGGTGGAAAATCATGTGAACAAATTACTTCTGGGCCGTGTACGCGAGCCAAAAGCCGAGGAAGCCTCATTTTCAGGGTTTCCAAGGGCTTTCGCCGGTTTTTCTCACATTCTTATTGTTTGACCTCCTCAAAACTTCAATAAGCGCGACCACTCACGTGATTATGGTGAACTGTGGTGCCTTCGAGTACAAGGCACTAATCATTATTATTTGTATGTAATAATAGTAAGTGATACTAGAAAGTAATCATATTTCAAGCATACTTTTGCCAAATGCACATTGATAGTTTGTAGTGTGAATTAAATTATTTCCGAAAATCCTGCAGCAATTGAATCGTTTAACAAAGCAAAACAATTAAATAAAGAACAGGTAAATGTTATGGTTGGCGTTGAGGATAGTACGGATGGCAATCCTTTTCCAAGAGCTGGAACCTCATTTTGAGACCCGATGGTTTTACTCGAATATTCTAATAACTCTCTGATTCTTCTGTTGCGGCAGGTACTTCAATGCTGTATAGCACTCCTCCATGCGAATACAAATTCGTTTGCCAACTTATTTTTCGACCCTTGATGGCGTGTCAAAGTGGTCTCTCATAAGGGAATACTGGGAATCTAAAGGTATCGGGAGGAAAAATACAAAATAAAGAGTCTTTCAGAACGACGTCTTCTGTATCTTCTGTAAACGAACAGTCGAACTCTGAAAGGATAAAAACGCGCTTTCAGGAGCTACTGCGATTCCAGCGCGCTTCACCTCGAACTGCACGCTTTGGGCGGGCCGATGCCACCGTCATTTGGTGTTGCGTAGGGAAATTTGACTCCATTCGTGTGGTGACAAATGAGTGAAACAGTATACAGCAACAAACAACCGAAGAGTACAAGGAAGAGCAAGCGAAAGAGTGAAAAAAATAAGTGCTTTCAATGAGAAACTTTATGAATTCACACTCGACGTTTTGGCAACGCGTCGTGTGTGCAACTGCTGCAAACTAACAGACTGCGAGCCACCGTAAGCCCATATTGTAAGCGTAAATTGCCCGTTCCCTTTGTGCACACTGTTCAGAAAATACAGGAAACCGCTTTCACAGCGTAGCCTCAAGGAAAGGCGAAATGATGCGGGAGCAGATTCACGAACTTGTATTAAAGACCGTATATAATTTGCTTAGCGGCTCTGATAACTTTTGTATAGACATTGCCCGTAAAGGTCCATGTTGGTCTATAAAAACGAGCATGTGAATTCCCTCCGAGGCGAAAGTGGCGCGATGAAAAGAGGCGCTGTCACCGCTCACAAGCCTGGGATCAAATCTCGGATCAATTCCTGCTCGGAATAACCAGACTTTTCGCCCTTCCGGGCTCGGTCACGGAGGGTAAAACACAGACTTGTCAACTCTCCGGCTCCGTCGTGGCACTATATGAGCAAAATCGCGTTACAATACAATCTTGAATAGAAGTGAAGTGCAGGGGACATTCCACGAAAGGATTAGCGACAGATATCTTAATTTCTACCACGCCAGGTACAGTGCATGGCGCATCCGAGAACAGCCTCGGTGACTTTCAAGCAATGAAGTCATGGTGAGAAAATTGGACGCTTCACCATCGCGTTTTTCATTCGTGAGATCGATTCCACTAACAGGTGATTTGTTGCATATCGTTTTTTCATAAAAAGCATATGCTCAAATAATGAACCATCATAAAGACCGGACTTTCACGTTACTTTCAAGGCGTTGTTCAGCTTGTCCCGCTGAATAGCAGTTAATAAGTGGCGTGAGTCATAAAAACCCACAATAGGCATTTTCTCCGAAATGCCTGCCGAAAATGAAAAATACGCTGTTTCACAAACGAACTCCTTGTTGCCCTCAGGAAGGAGAAAGGCAGCTGCCTGAGGGATTACTCACTCGCTGATCCAGGACAGTCTTATTAGGTTGTTGAATGAATTTCGCATCACTCTGAATGCTTCTAGAAACTTTCGTGAAAGAGATCTGTGGAGAGGGCATCTAGAGCCAATTTAACAGCTTAATTGGATTACTTCAATCTCTACGCCTTCGATAAAATGACGATTTTCTGAGAAGGACTTTGACTGCGCTTTTCGCAAATGTGTCACCTGGGCTCCAGCGAGTACTACGATGCCATGGAGATCATAACGGCAATGAGTGGCACCGAATATGAATTTGATTTAATACTGCTCTCAGATTGAAAAATCACTCTTTTGGATCCTCCTGAATTCCATGTATCGAATGTCTCGATATACCAATATGAATAATTACAAATGACGAAACTATAATATGTTTCGGAATAGCAATGTTTTTGATGTAAATGATGGATTTGAGAAGCAAGAAAACGAAGAAGTTTTCGAAATACTGTGAAAAATTTCCTTCTAAACGAGTATATAACCTCGGTTTCCAGGCAAGCCTCGTTTTCCTCCATGAAACATCCCCATAGAAGAGCAATAACTTTCCAACGTTTTTTTTTTCCGATGTCTGGGATGACTATGAGTTCTCTGACAGCTGAGTCCTCTTTAATTCTCATAGGGATTGCAACGTCATTAGATGTGGTCTATATAAAGCACTTTTGTGACGAATGGGATTCTTCGAAAACCCATGAAGTGCAGGGCAGAAACGGACCACTCACAGAGCAAGAAAATGGATAAGATTCTGTAAAGTGAATTGTGACAACCAAAAGAAACCATATGTTTCATTACCGACATTCGAAGTGAAGCTACCTCGTTTTGTGATGGGCCATGCACTCTATTTCCATTCAGAATCGTAGCGGAAGGTGAATGCGGTTTGCGCGGGCCAACTAATAAATGATTCAGTTTCTTCTCATCTTCCCAGACAGGTCTGGTTTCATCGACACTGCATCGTTGGATGGCTTGACAGACTGCGGCGCGCTTTGCTCGAGGGTTGAACCCCGGATCACTCTGGTAGTATCGTCGCCACTTGTAACTACTCCATCTCCATCTTGGCAGTACTTACAATCAGCTGCCATATTTTCACCTGCGATTGGATAAATGCGGGCTTGTGGTATAGGGCAATTTACACTGCCCCGATAAAGCCACTCGTAATTCTCTGCTTTTGCTAGTCAACAGTTTGTGCTCAGAAAACAGGGAAAACAAAAACATTCCCATGAATAATGACCACGTTCACATGTAATTGTACAGGTAACTCTTGCGTCAGAAAATCAGAGGTAAGCGCTTGTTTGTTTATTTATAGGTAATCTATAACCAATCAGAAATCATACCACGCACCTGTCGCGTACTTCCGTCAATTTTCTGAGCAATTTCCGTCCAATCCCTGACGGAAATAGCAAATGTTGATGGAGCTTTCCTGCTTATAGTAATAGAAACTGTTAACGGTATACTCAATGGATCTAACCTGAACTAACCAACTTCAGGTATCAATAAAAAGATTAGGCAATATACATGTGTTTTACAATTTTAACTAATCATGAATAACGGACAGATGATTTTGACGATTGCTTACTTAATAAACACCTTTTCAGGGATTTCTTGAATTGATTGAGAAAGCAACATGGCAATTAGATGCCACAAATGGGGGTTTTACACCCGATTTGCACTTCGGCTTGATGGAAGAAGTGTTTGTGGTATAATGAGTGAGAGGGGTCAACTTGTCAACGCTGAACTGTAACATGTATATGACTGATGTGTCAACAAAGGATGTAAATGCCACAAATATTCATCGATTACCGAGGTATTGAGGTTTTACGAAAGAAAGAATGTTGTAGCCGACTTTTGTAATCATAATAAATGAACAAATATGTATATAGGAAAATAAATATATATATGAGTAATTCTAAGCTGATAATACTGTTCAAGCTCCATGAATAGACAAGTTACTGTTCAAGATTCAACAGATTGGCCCTGTTTTTGTAATTATGTAGGATAGTTTTTGCGAATATTCTTTTAAAAATTTTAGAAATTTCCAGAAACTCACGATGCGAGGTGCATAAATAGGCCACCTAACACTACCGAAGAGTTCGTATGGATCGTTCCATTTTTAGGATGAAAATAATGATTTTTCAAGGTGCACTTCCATTCACCCTTCTTCTCGATCCGCGAAGGCTTTGACGCGATCAAGAAGGCTGGGTCCACCATGGTGAATGTCATAATAAGCTGACTTCAGATTCATATTTTATTTTGCTTTTTCTCTATTCGAAAATTCATTTTTCAGTTTCAAATATCAAACATGCCACGGTATGCGAATATGGTCAGATATTATAAATAGCAAAAAATTTCCTAAATATTAAGATAACTTCAGGTTTAGAAATTAGGTGCGGAAGAACGGCGAAAATGATCCAAAGTTTTCCTACTACCTGTACAGTCGGTTAGTACAGAACTGCTCATCACCTGATGTTAGTGGCAACGGTACTGTGGAATGGGTGCCACAATTTCGCATTGCTTACTAGGATGGAGCTAATTTTCAGTCTGAACAAGGCAACAGATCGTGAGAGTTGCATGGTTAGACACTATTTCCAAACTCTTAATTAGCCAATCTGATTGATTCGGTTACACAAGGCACTTGGGAGCCCATAAGCCCTCTGAGCGTCATTTCGTATTTAATCTCTTCCTGATAGAACCCTTCACTGCTTTTCGCGGTTTTCGCACGTTCAGTAGCGTAAATTGTTGGGGGAGGGCAATTATAACTGACGCCGGCCTGCAGCAGATTTTGCAGAGGATTACGGTAGCGTCAACATGCTTCTTCACTGCCCTCGACCGATATGCATCGCACCCAATGAGCTCACTGTTTCTCCAAGAGCCAAGATGGTATCACCCCTTTGAAATTCTCAGGATTTCGAAGTAAGGGAGCGAGCGAGAATTGGAGCAGTAGCAGCTCTATAAATGAAGGAGGGGCTGAATTGTTTCAATCAATTTAGAGCCCCTTACCGCCCTTGGTAATTACCATCCTTAAACCTGGCATACAGTTTTTCTCGGCATCCTCCTTTTTTACTACTTGTTCCGACTTTGACCAGATTCGATTTAATTCCCCCTCCCCCTTCATCTATATATCGATTAATTGTCGTGCCTATCTAAAAATCAATATTTCAGGAAGGTTTACTCTTTGGAAGGGATTCTCAAAATATCTCAATAGCGGGTGCAATATCAGAATTAGAACGAGCAGAGCTGAGGTGCTTTTCATAGCAACTCAATTACTCAAATTGAATTCCAGATGTGAGGTGGAAAAAATTGCGATTCCCATAGGAGCGTGGAAAAACGACTAAAGTCTAGCAAATTAGGCTAGTGCAAAGATGAATACTCTTTGATTAATTCATTCCAACTACATAGTAATCTTAGTGAACAAAACAGATTAGATGACGTGTGTTGATGAGCAGTGTCAATCAGAAGAAGATTTGTCATGTTGTGCCATGGGTGAGATGATCGTCGAAACCTAAGCGGACACCACTATGCAAGAAGAATATCGGCACAATAGGAAGCACCTACACTCAGTAAACTTAGGGACGTTTTGAAAAAGAAGAAAGTGTGATCGTCAACAGCCAGTTTGTGGAGTGTAATTATGCATGATATTTCATATTTACATAAACAAATCCGTTCGTTTGTTTACATCATAATCCTAGACCAAAGATAAGTGCTAAATGATTAAAGTAATACTTCAATAAGCACCGAAAAACACCAACAATGAAAAATTGATAAAAAATAGAAAACAAAGGATTTATGAACTCGGGAATTTCTTCATATATTCACTTAGTTTGTCAACACCGAGCAAAAAACTTATTCAGTCAGTAAAGTCCTTGTCTCTGTGCTATCGCATTTGGTGGAAGGCACTATGGACATTATTTTTACTTGAACCCACAAGACGGAAGGGACCCTTAGGCAATAATATACATCTGAATGTGTAGGTAGACCCTCAAAGGTCCCTACAAGATGCTGTAAGGCGCAACTTCCTAGGATGTCCCTCCCCTCATTGAGATAGCACCCTTATACCAGCGATTAGCAGCTATGGTGCCATGAATCTTAAAGCTCAATAAATCTGAGTAATAACACCTGCAGGTTAGCTTGTCATTATTGATAGCTGTGCACCCACATTGGACGTGCCCATCACCCAATAGTAAGGAGCATTAGCAAACATAGGTGCCACTAAAAAAATCGGGAATCTGATTTAATCTCCAGTTTATAAGCTTTTGATGGGGCTCAGCAGTTGTGCATATTCCTTATAATTACACTTACCTGTAGTGTTATGCACGACAGAAAGCTATCCAAACGAGCTCGTTCTTTGCCCTGTACAGTGTAATGGATCCAGCATTATTAGTGTAATAAATAATACAACCTGCTATCCTTGGGACCATCTTGGCTGCAGTTGCTAGATATCGTCTTTGTCAAGCAGAAAGGGGATTTAGAAAAGAAGTCGTTTTTCCGAGAAGCCACTCGTTTTTTTTTTGGAAATTTAATGCAGAAGCCGCTACCGAGAAATCCGAGAAGGAACTGCGACTGTTTGAGGATTGTTAGAGTTTTACGGATGACATACATGTCGTACACATGAGCTGTGACTCAGTAGGATAAGCCAATTGCCCTTACCATAGACATTTAACCGTTCTCCCACATCTAAGATTTTTTCGGAATTTTCAGATTTCAAGGAAACCAGCCTTTCACGTTTTAGTCACCGAGCACTCCTACTTGCTTCATGATCATTAGGAACACATATGGGAATATGAGCCATCACATTAGTCATCGTTCTATATGAATTATTATAGGAGAAGCTGTCAGGTATACGTTCATTTGCACGTCACTTGCGCACCCTTTTCTGACTAATAGAGCCGATAAATGAGGTTGGACGAGTTTCCGAGAAACCACACACATACATCCGCGTGAGTACGGAAATATGCATTTCGCGGTCTAGTTACGTTGCGCGAAAGATACCGTAACCCGTGCGACTGATGGCTCTCGTGGCGCACAGTCGCGCCTCTGGCCCCCGTAAGGGACCAACAAAATAATTTTTCATGTCAATAAGTCTAAATTCATTAGATTAATCTTTCATAATCCTATTCAGCATGTTTTACTACTATCATGAGCTATTCGGTAATAATTTGACTTTTTTCTGTTCCTTGTTCATCGTTTTTATTAATACCATACTTTACAAATAGGGAAACGAACGGTTAACATTGTCAAAAAACAGGTGCTACGTATTTTTGAGCAGTTTGACTGGGTGATTTGTTTTTCATTAGCAAAAACCACGTTCTTCACCGTTAAGGGCGAAGTTTCCATGAGGTGTGATGATTTGAGGACTCCAAGACAAAAACCTCCGCAGCCATTATAGCTCATGATTTGTACCTGACCCCTAGAATATGGGTTCCAAACTCTAGATACATTAGTTGTTACCAGCGCTGTGTGGGTGCTTGAGATTGCTTTGTTATATTTTGAATGCATATTAAGTCATACATACACAAAGACTCATACATTCAGGGTAAGCCTCTACAATCCAAGATGAAAGTCGAGTGAAAGTGATGTTTTGGTTTCAAAGAGGAACCACTCGCATCACTAATTTTCTTTAAAACGCGATACGAAGTGCTATGATGAATTTTGCATCGAAAGGAACCCCAAGATGGATAATGTGCTCGAGAACCATGTGAAGATGAAACTATTGACGGTGGAGCATGGTTTAAAAAAATGTGCTATGGAAGATCCTTCTTACGGCCCGATATGGGTGACGGGTTGGACTACAGATAAACAAAAAAGCGTGTGATCAGTAATTCAGATCATTAAAGCGATGCAAAATTTGTACGGCTCTTTCCAACAAAGTTTGTTTAGCGAAGACAATAAAATGAAACCTATAAGCATGGCTTTTAACATATATTACAGGTGAAAAGCAATGATCAAAGACGAATTATGTACTGATCACACGCTGACATCCCTCATTATACTCCCACATTATAAAACTGTAAGCTATGATTAGGCTGATGTATAATTACTGCAGCTTTTTTAGCCTTTTCTATTTAACAATGGCGTTTTCTTACTTTAACGAGATAAGAGTCTTATACTGGTGCTTATGTTTTTGATAGCTGATAGCCTATTTTCGTTGCAGCCCGCGATGAAAACTGAGTTGAAAAGCTTTGGTCTCGCACGGGACTCGAACCCGCACTTCATGTTTTCTGAGCATATGTGTATTACACCATTACATTATTCTGTTTTAGTGGCAATATGTGTTGAAAGCCTACTCATATTTTCAAATACTATTATCGCTTTTGCTAAACCTCTTCGGAAAGAGTCGCAGTGATCACATATGCATCGATTTAATATTGGGTTGAGGAATAAGTCCCCGCGGCTTTTTTAACCCCGTTTCTTACAATGTTTCCTTCATCTTTTGATAAAGTTAATGAGTGTTTTCGATAGAGCTTTTTTTGCTCTACGAAATAATTCTATCTGTTTTTTGATTCCTTTGACTACCTAATATTTATGAGGTTTGGAAATGAAGTGAGCTAAAGGCAAAAAATTGGCGCTTGCGCACCTCATTTTTCTCGCCTACCATCAAGACCAAAAAATGTTTGTGTATATGTTTCGATAGAGCTTTTGCAGCTCTACAGAATGACTTTACTACTTATTTGAATCACTCAACTTTTTGCTGTTTTTAAGACTCACAAATACAATACTCGCAATAGGGTGCACTTTCGTTATCTTCTCTTCCTCGCCTACCATCGAGATCTGGAAGAATATCTAGCCATGCATTCGATAGAGCTCTTTTCACTCTACAAGATGATGCCACTCTTCTTTTGAATCTTTTCATATTTTAGCATGTAGCAATAAGTTTTTACCTGTTTTTCAATTCGATATTGCATAATGAAAATGAATTTTTTCGGCAGAGTGTTTTGCATCATTCGATAGAGCTCTTTTTGCTCTACAAGATGGTGCTCACGGTTTTTGTTCGAATCAATTTTTTCCATTTTCTAGACCATTTAGAAGTCGACAAAATCGAGCATTTTCGACACCATGTAATGAAAATGCTCGATTTCGTCGACTTTTAAATAGTCTAAAAAATGGGAAAAATTGATTCGAACAAAAACCGTGAGCACCGTCTTGTAGAGCAAAAAGAGCTCTATCGAACGATGCAAAACACTCTGCCGAAAAAATTCATTTTCATTATACAATATTGAACTGAAAAACAGGTAAAAACTTATTGCTACATGCCAAAATATGAAAAGATACAAAAGAAGAGTAACATCATCTTGTAGAGCAAAAAAAGCTCTATCGAATGCATGTATGCACATTCTCTCTAATCTCGATGGTAGGCGAGGAAGAGGAGATAACGAAAGTGCACACTTTTGCGAGTACTGCATTTGTGAGTCTTAAAAACAGCAAAAAGTTGAGCGATTTGAATAATATGTAGTACATTCTGTAGAGCTGAAAAAGCTCTATCGAAACATATACACAAACATTTTTTGGTCTTGATGGTAGGCGAGAAAAATGAGGTGCGCAAGCGCCAATTTTTTGCCTTTAGCTCATTTCATTTCCAAACCTCATAAATATTAGGTAGTCGAAGGAATCGAAAAACAGATAAAACTATTTTGTAGAGCAAAAAAAGCTCTATCGTAAACACATACAAACTTTGTCAAAAGATGAAGGAAATATTGTAAAAAACGGGGTTGAAAAAAACCGCGGGGACTTATTCCTCAACCCAATATATTATTATCACTATATTACACCATAAACCGTAACATGTAAAACATAGTGAATCCAGAATAATAGTAAAGCATATTTAATAATCTGTTTCAATGATCTATAACAAAGAGAATCTTGAGCTCAGGTCCATACCTCATCGACTTCCCTAGCTGCATTTTTTATACCCCGTCATCGACATTATTATATCAGCTGAGCAATTTCCAATAAAAGCGCAAGGATAATATCTCCTTGATATGGCTTCGGCTTAGCTCTGGTCGATTTCTATCCAAAAAACGAATTGTAAACAACCGCGAAAATTCCAGAAGTGCCATAAAACTAAAAAAGGGAAATAAGTGTGAGAAGAGGCTACACGAAGCCCTACTTCACAGGGCCTTATTATAATAAAAACTACAATCACTCAATGGAATGGCGGTTATTCGAGAGGTTTCTTTCATTTGTGATTATTTTAATCTTGAGGCCCTCGTTTATTGCGGTACGCTCTTCTCTATGCTATTCACTGTTTATTTGACCTGCACTGCTGTTGAGAAAAGATGGCATGAAATGTGAGGGAGGTAGTACTGGTAAGTACAGGGGCGCTGAGCCAATTCAAGATGGCTCTTGGAAAGAAGTTCGAATCCGATTAGATGTTTTTGAAAAGGTGGATACAATACGATAGCAATCAGAGCCCATAAAGGAAAAAGAGGACTCAGAAGAAAAACGAAACTCATATACACCGAAGATTTGCGGTTTTCTTGAATGGGAACTTCAGTGAATATCACAAGGTACCTAGCCGATGTTCACAGCAGCTTTGAGGTTTGAGAAGACGCTTCGGCCTCTCTTCCCCACTTCATTCAGCTATTCACTTCAAGCATTTACCCTGGAATTAAGAAAAATCAAGTTTTGGTTGAAGTATAGATCAAACTAGAAGGAGGACTGGCACTTTTTGAAAAGTTCCAATCCTCGTTCGATTGCTCTCTGGCTTTATTGGAGATGAGTACTTTCAGGAATGAATTGACCGAATGGAGTTCCGCTCACCTAATCTGCAAAATATCCATGCAATTAATTCCGGTTGCAAAATTGATTGCCAGAGAGTCGCAATAAGGATAGAAGTCCCCAGATTCACTGAAGTATTTTCCAATGTGTTAGGTGGTTATTCACGACAGCTCCATAAATAGCGTTGAAAATGGCTTTTCATTCTATCTCAGTAGACTTCATAAGATATAAAATTCCTATTTTAGGCTATAAACACGTGAGCGACCCATTACCACGTCTGTAACTCTTGCTTTTAGAAAATTTTTCAAGCTTACAAACCAGAAATGTCGTTCATTACATAAACTTAATTTAAAAAATAAATGTATGAATCATGGTGAACGCTGTTGCTACACATACTATAAGGGGTCAATTTCGGAAAAGTCTTCCTATAATACAGTCCTGGAGAGTGGTTTACTTCAAAGCAGCTGAATCGCTCAAAGACTTGGATCTTGAAAAAAATAACTTCCTACAAAGCCGAAAATGAGTGAAAAAAATTTTTATGGTCTTTGGCCACGAAATCAGTTGCAGCGCTCTTCAGGGAGTCGTGGATTGAGACTAAAAGTATCCAGCAAAAGGTTAATAATTAGTAGCGGTCACAAATTGAAAAGGCAAAGCCTCTCTTGAGACCAACGTCAGCTTTGCGCTTTTTTTCGTACTGCGATTTAGTTATTTTACTTTTCGCGTCTTCATAAAAGAAGTGGCAGCACTGCAGAAATTCAAAGTCGCGGAATCGCGCGAAAGTCGGACACAGCGAAAGAAATCGATTGGAATTCGCAGAATCGAAACTTCTAAAATCGCGAAGAGCGACCTCCTTTCGCACAGACACAAGCAGCATTATGAAGTGATTTTCAAGTAGGTACCTTGTAGTAATGCTTAGGGGAAACCTAATGAAGGCAAATTTTTTTTGGCCACACTGCATTGAAAGGAGACGAATCATAGATCAACTGAGCGATTGAACAGTTTGATTCTAGAGTCACGCAAAAACAATGAGGTGACAAGACCTGTTGTTCGTAGAAATTAGGTGTCTTATTGCCTTTGCCATCACCTCAAAGGGTTCTCCGTTCAATCGTACAAAGCACTACCGAGTCAGTAGCTTTGGTGTCTGATTTCCTCCATAACTTCACATATTGCCGCGCAGTATGGTAATTACCGTAATTTGGTGAGGCGTCACATTTATCGTGCAAGTTGACACCACCACCATCACAGTGTCACGCCACCAAAATCACGTACGCTCACGGACTACCGTAACTCGAATTCGTTTCCACTTCGTTTAGAAAATGGCCATGCGCGTGGTTGCACAGAAGTGTTCCGAAGGCCGACACCTATAATTATCTCATTTCGGTGTCGATCGCTCATACCGTAACCCACGAAAGGACCTGATTCGAACACGACTTTGCTGCCTACATGACGTTAATAATAGCACAATTACATCGGATAATTTGGCAGAAATCATTTCTAGGAGAAGAGGATGGACAATGACCTTGTTCATGGCAATCTCGTTGAAAACTTATAGCTGAGGCCGTTGAAACGGTGCCAAAGAAGTGGGTCGAGGGAAGGAACAACTACTTATCGAACATTTGGGATGACAAGCACTAGTTCTACTCACATGGAGGTTGATCAGGGCAAAACCAGAAGATACGCTTTTAGCTCTACAGAAAGCGAATAGGTAGCTTGCTTCGGTCAGTATACCAGCAAGCACTGTGTCTGTTTGTACCAAATGAAACTTCAAGCTAAGCGACGTCCAGTAATGGTGGTCACATAGCAACATTCATTGGAGCACTGGAAAAAGTACGGGATCTCCGTGTTCAGATTTGAATTATGAAATCCAAGTAATCTTTTTTGAAAATTGTCTGTTTTGATATAAAATGCTCTAGTTGACTATCGGCACCTTGGAGATGGAGCGTGCACTTTTATAGCTCAACCACACTGTGATGCATAATGGTACAGTCTCCTATAAACTATCCAAAAACCTCGAAGAAAAATGTTTCCAGAAATTTCTCAAAGTACAGTATGTTGCAAATGAGAGCGCGCATTTGCATATCTACAACCACAATCTAAATCTGGCCAAATTTGAGCTTGTAATCCCATTAGAAATTTATTTTCATTTTACAGAAAAAAATGCCGCCTTTGCGATGGAGCAAAATGATACAGCCATCATGCAAAAGAAGCATTCAACAAATTAAAGTGGACATAATGGTCGATGAGGTGATCCAGTGATCAATTAACCGTCCATCTCTTTGAATAAGCTGAAAATTGCTGTTGTCTATGCTTATATAAACTTTATAAATGAGATTTGTTCCACTTGATACCTCAGTTCAATGACTGAGTTGTCTGAACTTCCCAACTCTTTCAAAATGCCCATTCTGCGCATAGATCCTGTGCACCATGAAGTGTCACACGTACTGGTCAGATAAAGATCCTAACCGCTCATCAGCTAGGGTGGAAGATCTATTTGGTGACGGTTAACCATGTTGAGTGCTCCCGATTACATGAATTTACTCACCATTTTGCACGAAAACATCATTTTGGTGTCGATATGGCACGCATGGCAAGATAAGACCCCGTCGGATCGCAAATCGGTAGTACGACGTGCTCAATTTTCAGAGAACAAAACAAAAATTTAGTGGTTCTTTCGGTTTCACACCGTGAACTTCATACGTTCATTTTCTAAAACTTCAATCCATTCTACGATTATCGGTAGCCATCGAAATGATCGCAGTTGAGCTTCTTCCACTACTATACAGAAAAATCTTTAGAGGAAATTGACAAGCGGAAGAGGTACAAGCTTATGAATGGGTTATGGCTTGTACTCCAATCTGGTCGACTCCATCTTCTGAAGAGATTAACCCAGCTTTCGCAACGCTCTCTACTCTTGAGCAATACCTTCCTCATTTTCAGCCAAGAAATGACCTTGTACTCATTCAACTTACTCTTAAACAGTTTTCGCTGTCACATCGAGCCCTATAGAAGGTGCTTCTAAGTGTGTCCAAGCTAAGTTCGATCCCTCCAATAGAATACTGCCCCTGTCGTCCCTATGGGAAAGCAAAGAACGCCATCCAACTATTTTTATGCTTCCCTGCCCTGCCTCATCAATATTGTCAAAAAAAGCGATTTCAGCCTTTTTGCGCGGTCCGAATACTGGACAATCATTATCCCTTTTTCCATTACATTAGAAAAAGGATACTACAATAGCAAAGCAGTTTCAGGTAATATAAATGAAAAGCGAAGGGAAAAATGCTGTGGCTGTATCATTTCGAGTTATCGTAGAAGCGGCATTTTTTTTTTAAAATGCCAGTAAAATTTGTTTGATTTCGAGTAGCAGCTTGATGGGATGAACGGATGTGCTCCACACTTCAGACTTGGGGAGTATTTCAGAAACCCTGCTTCCCCGGGTAAATAAAATATGGTTTCGGCCACGCGCGCAAGGAAGCTATGAGGAAGAAGTGTTAAAGCATACTCCATCAGCCGGGCCCCAATGGCCTAGGGATATCCGTGTGGTAGGAAACGTAGTCGAATAGAGAGATATTACTGGATATATTGACATCAATTTTGTAATATCTAGACCATATCGAATCGCTACCACAGATTAATGACAATTCATGTGGTTGCACTCAATCATTCGAGGACATACGCTGAACCGATACAATTTGCTGATTAAATATGGAAAAACCATCTCTACCGGGTTTACTGACCATGAGAACCTTTCAGGTTCCAGACCATCTAAATTTATGGTTTGCTGTCACTGCTTGCCCATCAGGAATCTCCCACGCAGCGCTTACACTTCGAATGGAAAAATTGAATAAAGACTCCATTCACTATCAGGGTATAAATGCATCAACAAACACGTAACTAAACAACTGTTTTCTTTTAATGCAAATTTTACAGATGTTAACCTCAAACGCTGGCCGTTGAGTTCCCTTCACTCAGACCATACCTGTTTCTTAATCGGGTGATGTACTTGGTGTCCAAAAAAAACACTAAATTTCTCAGAACCTCGAAAATGAATGTATTGAAGGGACTCCATACCACCTTGTTTCGTGTTTTAATCATCTTTGACTTCAGAACGCCTGATCTGAGAGGTAATCCGTTGGATTCCGATTTCCCGGTCCTTCCGTGTTTCTGTTTTTGTACTGAATCTAGTACAGTGATTTTTATTGTAAGAAGAATGATATGAAATATCTGTTTCCTTCGGGGCTTTCCGAGATCGCAGTTTAGGCAATGAGGCGGAAAGGAAATATACGTACTCATTGCGTGAACAGGCAATCGGGTGAAAATAAGGGGTACTTTTTGACTACCCGATTAATCGCTTGACCGCCTAAAACACAGGTACGATAGCGTGATCACCTAGTCGTCTAATCAATACGCATTTCCTTTCTGTCTAATAGCTTGATCCGCCTAAAACGCAATCGATCGCGAGCTGACTACTACTGAAGCCGATTAATTCGGGAAGTCTGATGATTTTCGTCATCATTGCTTTGCAGATTTCAGCTGTTTGTTTCCCTATGCACAGCCCATTGCGGAGGCAGAGCGTGGCATACGGACTTGGATGAACGTGTATCAAACTCCCCCCGCCACACACAGTCTCGCCACTCACCCATGTTCGTATGCCACGCCCTACCAGGCGCTCCGAAATGAACTGTATGTTGGCAACTGAATTTTTTTACTACTATATGCCCCATCCTGTATACACATCCAACCTCCCCAATTTTAGTTTTAAGAAGAACTGCATGTGTCGTGCTATGGTTGTTTCTGGCATAATATGATCTGTACCTTTTCTCTTCAATTTTTGTATTTGCAGTGCGACGTCTGATACGCCAAAAACAACGGCTAGTATAAACTCTATCTGTGTACACACACATAGATAAATCTATTCAATACTTATAGGATTTCAAAGGTACAACATATGCAATTGTTACACAGACTCAATGCGTTTTCACAAACGGGCAGGCACTCCCCTCATCGAATAGTCGGACCGCTACACCGGAAAGTACCAACGCAAGAATTCCTCATGAAGCTGAACCACAGATAAGTGGCTGAATGTTACCAATCTGCCGGTGTGACGTACCTCTAAAACACATGAAAAACGGAAGCAAATCACGAGTTTCGAGAGCCGTTATAAATAATATACAAACTTTCTATCATGATCATAACAGTTATCAAAGTCGCGCGAACGGATCATCACGTATACACAAAAACAAAGTAGTACGAAGAATGAAATTGCGCAAATGGTATTCGGTAGATGAGTAGTCAGTGTTAGTATTAGAGAATTACAAGTTAAGAAGAATAATGTGTGCCAAAATACGAACAAAGTAAAAAAAAAAATTGCAGAAAAAAGGATCACACAACAAATGTATTCATGTAAAGGAAAACCGCGAGAAAATTATCAATATTTAAAATTATATATTGAAAAATGTGTACGAGACCAACAACGACTATGGACAAGAGAACACAACGACTGAGAATGACAAAAATTTGTGTAGTGGTGATGAAAAACGGAGGTGACGTGATTGGTGGCTGGGTGGATTCACAAAGGATCGGGTGGTTGAACAGTAGTAACGGATGGGAAATTACTGTGAACGATGTCGTAATCCTCAACTTAACTGCAACACTAAGTCCTAAATTGTGACCTAAAATCGCTTAAAATGAGGTAGACGATGACGGAGACTTGTGGTCTCCATTCGTATTGAACAAAGAAGCAGAAATACGCCATGTATGTACAAAATAGTAAAGTATTTGAATATCAAGTAAAACGAACACGCGGAAGATCAAGTGTGTAACACTACGCAACACCTCAACGCTTGCATTAACATAAAGGGAATCTCCTATCCTATAAACTACGGAACGATCACCGTTCAGCGATGTACGCCTCCTCACTCAAAACTTAAAACAGACACGAAATACATCTCTCTCTATGAACAAAAAAGGATAATAGGTTATTAATTGAAGGAAGCATGAAAAACAGCCCACGATAGGGGAAGGAAGCCGTAAGCACCGGTGAGAACGACTAATGCGCAACTAATTCATCCATTTTACACAATTTGGCGCTCCACATAAACAAGGGATCTTGTCTGTTGTATCTTCTAACTCGAACTGGTAATCGTATGTCAGCTGGAAAGAAGGAACAATTATCAAACTTGGTACTATATAAAACCAAGCACGCAACTATCACCAGATAGAATACCATCCAATATCAGGAAAAACGAAATCTTACCTCTTCTAGCGCCTTTATGGGACGATTAGCTGTGATAATAATCTTTTTGTCTTCTGGATACGGTCCCGCAGCGAGTATTCGGGTCGAACAATTGGGATCACAAGAATGATTGATATACCTAGATTCGAAATTGAGCAGCCAGAGAAAAAAAAAACAAAGGGACAAATGAAAAAACAACAAAAAAGCAAAGTATCTGCGACTCCAACCGTGCTGGTCCACCGGCCATCGTTGCATCAACAAGCAAGTCTTCGTCAATGCGAAACATGTAGACGCCACGATTTTGGGCCACGTATCGCTTCTCACGCATTTCTCCCACTTCACTCCTGATCACTTCGCCCTAATACGAAATCTTTTAATCCAAAAATATCATTTATAGGCGGTATTGAATACCAAAAAATGAGGCTGCGTGGACCGAAACAGAAACAAGAAATTCACGCAAGGATATAGTTAACAGACCTTATATTCGATGATCATATCACCCATATGAATGTCCCGCTTTGCATATAGTCCGAGCCCTTGTATTTTTGACCGAGCCAAGTACACCGTCTGACGCCAATCCTTACGCATTTTCTGGTACAAAGTGTAGCTTTGAGAGTTGCTGGTGAATGGTTCTCGACCACCCAACGCCTGTAAATACATCCGGATCACAAATTGCCACTTTTAGGTTAAAATGCAACGCTGTCAGTCCCAGCTAGCACTACATCGTTTTCACGTGTTTCCTGTTGTTTGAGTTTCACAGAATTCGCAAGGCGTAATAAAACAATAAAACAGGAAACTCGTTTGGCTTTCGAATGTCAGACGACGAAGCCCTTTTTCGATACAATGGAGAGTGGCAAAATCCATATAAAGCAGAGAAATGAAAAAAGAAAAGTCCCGATATGACGAGGAATGAGACTCACCAAGGCCCACTCAGATCCAATACCAGATGCTTGCAGCATGGCTCGCATTTGAGCAGCAGCCAGCTCATCAGTAAAAGAAGTCGCAATGCGCCCTCGCGTTCTACCACTACTCGAACTGGCATCTTGCGTAGATCGACTGAAAAATAATAAGTTGCTTTGTTTCATTGCTCTTGATACACGAGAGAATAAAATGATGAATAAAGCTTCAACACAAAATTACCTCGTTGACGGCGCACTGGCAAGCGCACGTTGCTTATGCTTGATAAGGGTGCGGAATCGTGGCTCGCAGCGCGCACAGCCTGAAGGATTCACCGCAAGCGGTAAATCCAAAAGTGGACTATTTGGATGGCGGAACGTATACGTGAATAACCCATCGACACCAGGCAACTGAAAACATGGGTGGAATTACCAAGTTAATTGTTTTGTTCGTTAGTAACCTGCCCAGCTTTCACCAACTTATGTTCCAACAGATTTGAAGATTCAAAGCATACTAGTCGAAAGCTTGATTTTGCGTGATAACCAAATTTACAAATCATTTCCCTACCAGATCAAAGATGGAATGTTAGCCTTCCTAAAATCGTATGAATGTTTCGAGTTTCGTGTTTCTATGACATAAAGGAGATCCAGTTGAATATGAACACCCCTTTGAAATTTCCCCATTCTTTCTGCTCCTATGTTACAGTTGGATTAACAAGAGAGTCATGCAGAGCAGGACAATCATGATTTGGCTTGGAAACTCCAAATGGCTGCACCGTACTAAGCCAGGAGTACAGCCTGTAAGACGGAAGGTACTGCGCCTGACGACTAATTTTTAAGAGAAGCAACTCGAAGGAGTCAGCCACAACGAATTGACCAAACAATTCTTATATGTAAATATCAAAACGAGCATAGATGAAAAAAAAGAGTATGCAGAAGCAAAAGCAAAAAAAGAAAAGAGAATCTGCAGCAACTCCAAAAGATATCATACCGATTCCGTTATTTTGCTGATCACGGACTCGTTCAATCCAAACAACGTTTCTCCTTGAACTGCCTTCGCCAAGAAACGTAACGCATCTGCTTGCGACCGTATTCGTTCGACGGCGTTAAGTACTTGTGACCAAGCCTCTGCAAACCACTTGCATTTTATCAATGAAAACCACAAGAAATGTGCAAGGAACTGATTCACAGAAGAAAACTGAAAAATGAGATTTTTTAACATACCAGTAGCAGTATCACCCTCGTATGTATGCCCTTCATGGGAAACGACGAATTTCGGACGATGATCGACATCCTTGATTTGACAATTGTAGAGCTCTCTTTTACGCGGATCAGTGGGTGACCAAAACCATCGTGAAACGTGGTAACCATTCTACAATGTAATATACAGAGAGAAAACCAAAGCTAGTGCATTCACACACTTACTGGAAATATATGCGTCGCATTGTGAAACGTCTTCAGTTGTTCCGGCAGTAGCTGTCCGACTTGGAAGAAACACAGGGCACCAATTCGTAAACATAACCGCGCACATGAGTCCGAGTAATCGAAGAGCCGCGACAAAAAGGCGTTTTCGTCTCTTTCAATGTATATCCGTCGGAGTGCTTCTAACGAAGTTACCATAACTTCCGGACTGATTTCAGGGTGCTTTGTACAGAAGAAGGTCTGAAAACACTGTTAACCAGAATAGCGGAAAGAGGAATAGGTATCCCACCATTGCATCCAGGGTCCAGCGCACATTATAATTCATTTTGAATGAACCAAGACTGCTAAAAAAAACTGATAGCAATACCTCCCAATGATAACTACTGAGTAAATTGACGCTCCAATGATCGAGTGATTTCCAGAACGCCGATTTAGCGAACATAACACAAAAAAATACACTAATTTTACGCTGGACCCTGACGGTCTCAAAAATCACGGTGGGTTATACTTACTATGTCATAATTACAAAAGGGAAAACAGTTCATAAATGCATGTAAATGGATTTCTATACTGACTACAACCAGTATAAGTTCCAACTCCCATACTGAACTACCCTTGAAAAGTGCCAGATAATTTATAAACGAACCTTGTCCTTGACGAATTTAGCTGTCTGAATTTTAGCAGCACACGGAAGGTGGAAGTTCACATTGCAGTCCACTTTGTGGCACTGAACACTAGCTCCGACTCGTCCACATAAATGGCAGATCACACCAGCAGCACGAACAATTGCACGATCCACATGAAGCAGTGCCCCAGATGTCGTTTCGAAAACCTGAAAAGTTTTTTTTAAGCTTAAGTGATACATCAGCACCTTATTTTATTAACGAATATTTATATTCAAAGCAGTAAGCAGCATAATACTGACATCTACAAACACGAACGCATGAATGGATACGAACGCAGTGAAATAAAACAATAAGTCACAGGTGAAACAAAACAAGTGATAAGTCGGAAGTATTAAGTTTACCTCTGTGCTCCACATAGCGCAATTAACATGCACCCAGAGATTAGCGCTAAGATTGAGCAATCGTCCGCACAGGGCCGGATCACCATCACCGACGCCGCCACAGAGCACACATACTCGTCGATCGAGTTCGAATGATGTTCCCAAACCAACACCCATTTTTGGTGATAAAGCCAATTCCTGGAAGTAAAACACAATGATAGGGATGTTACAAAAGAATGATTCCAGGCTCTGTGGTAGACGAAAATAGCAAAAAAAAAAAAGCTAATAGGGGACCCATGCATTCTCAACTCAGTCCATGCTATCCTATGCAACCCCCACCTGTTTGGTTTGCTGAATTTTGAAGAATGAATGCAACAGTTCTCGACTGTACGCCTTCCAATCATCTCCTGGCGATCGTGTGGTGTCTTTTCGTTGAGCTGCATCTTGAATGGTTGCCAGGTCAGCAACTCGGATAATCTAAATACGAAAGACTGCTAATTGGTGGAGTATGGGAGCTCATTTTTTTTCAAACCTGCACGTTGTCCCGACGACCTTCGTCCATAATATATCGGGTATCACGAGGAGATGTCAAAAATGCGTCTGGAGGTACTGCCGGGGCGGGGGGCAGCTCCATTCGCATCTGAATTAAAGATTTCCGCAAACGCTCGAAAAGTACAGTTGTGCCTTATGTGAAAGACAAATCACGGAGAAGGTTCTAACTTATAACCAACTAAGACAGAAAATGAATGGCCGGTACCTTTCCCTGGTTTATACATTTTGCAAAACTTTCAGCGCTTATTTGTCGTAGCTTTGCGAGCGTTTCTTCATCAACGTGAGATTCAGCAGCAGTGAGCTGGTCTGGTGACAACGCTACCTTAAAACTTTTCATTGACTGCATAATATTTTCAAGAAACCAAACAGACTACAGACTAGAACAAACTGATAAAAATATTTAACAAACCTTGCTGGCAGCAACGAACTGGTAGTAGCACTTCATCGAACAGAAACACACGGTATCATCCTTCTGAGGAAAAACAGCAGCGTATAGTACAGATGGAGAACGTAAAGAACGTCAAAAGAGCAGAATTCGAAAACAACTCAAACCTCATCATCACTCGGTGTCAATCCCAGCTGACTCATTGTTTGTTGTATGAGGACAGCTTCCATACTCCGATCACAAGCTCGGCATCGTCCACCGACAGAAGACTGCGTCGCATCCGGGATTTCTCGCTTGATATTGTCGACAGATTCGGCTGAAAGTGATAACACTTGTGAAAATAGTGATGCAGCACTCATAATTTTTTTGAGAAAAATGACAATGCTGTCCTCAAACCATACAACAGGTCTTTCCCTACATTTAGATCAGCCAACCCTTAGTGGACCAAACAGTGTTTTATGAAGCTAGTTAAGGAAAGCTGACATAAAAAGGCTTCCACGAAAGGACGGCTAATAAGCGCCTTGGACGCCCCTACTTTATTACGCGCTCTCAACAACTAAACGAAATTCTTTCAAAAATTTTCTAATTCTCTCTCATTATATCCCGTTCTAGGCTTGTGAAGTGATGAACGCTTCAAATTTTTATTTATCTTATTTTCATATAAAAAGCACCTACTAACGAATCACAATAATAATCGCATTGGATAATCACACCTGAGCTATCGCTGACATTAATGGTATCGTCTGGACCTCTACCTCGCATTGAAATCTTGCAACTCACATTTTGTGGATGGCTCAGGTGAAAGCGGTGGTGTGTCCAGTTGGTATTCAATTGGTTGCTCGACACCAAGAATGGACCTCAGCTGTTCGAACAATGCAGCAACGCCTGTGCCTGGTGGGAGCGACGTTTCCTCTTTTACGACAAGAGACACCTCAACCTCTTCAACGGTATCTGGCTTCTAAAAATATCACAAGAATCACTAGTTTGACAAAGATTCCGATAACCCTATTATCATTTCGCATATACTACAGACGAACCGCTAACAGGAACCAAGTTAAGGCTGCACTACTTGCCCAACAACAACGGATCCTATACCACCAGAGTCTACGTGTATGTCGCGAGGCTTCGTGGCAATTTCTAATGACAAGAGCAACATAGAAGTGAAAAGCACCAACCATGTTGAAGACCTTCCTACGCGGTTCGAGCGGAATAGTGAACTCTGGAATTTTGCTGGCAACACGCATATGATTTGCACTTGGTTGGCGATCAAGAGAGTTAGCGAACACCATCCATTGATCGAAAGAGCCAAATGCTGCATCTTCAGCATCCACGATCATTTCATAGACCGGAGGTGGTGGTAGGCTAAACAACGAAATGAGTACTAGTTTCCAAACGCACGATTCGACAGACAAACGAACGTTACGTACTTCGCCAGAGCTGGAAGGTTAGCCTGTGGAGCGATGTCGGACATTGAAAGGCTCGTCATTTCCAAGCATTCTGTATCACGCCCTTTGCCAGTATAGTAGTCGTCAACGAACGACAAAGAGAGATTGCCAAACTCTTTACCAACAAGTGCTCGTTTATCTATAAGTAAGCTTTGAATCGGGGATAAGGACCAATAAGATGGAATGAGCAACAATTGTTTCGAAAAATAATATTTTGCTAGGAACTGACGAAATAACTTGTGTGAAAAAATGCTACAATTTTGCGAATAATTACAACATGAAAAATCATTTCTACGACCGGATTTCTACTTTGTAACGACTCAAGTAGGCTTAGGATGAAATGTATAGTCGGTGCTGATCGAGGGAGTAGCCGAAAACAAGCCTTCAAGTATTCCACATAAAAACTATGGATGACCGTTTGAGAAACCGAAAATTTTGCTGGACAAACATGCTAGGGACACAGAGGATTCCAAAAGACTCAATCTTATTCAAAAATCCATCCTTCACGTTTACCATCTCACCCTACACTTTGATTTTTCTTCAATGACTATTACAATTTCTTGATTCACATTTTTAGCAAATATCATCGAACTAGTAAACTCAGACAATTTATTCAACAGATGAAGCCGAAGTGCTGATACGGGAGGAAGAAATCGACGTGATTCTTGGAATGTTCAAGTAAGTATCCGTGTATGAACTCACCTCTTCTGTCAGGCAAGTCACTAATACCCATCGTAGCGAAAACTGCGCCAGGATTGCGTGGTGCCGGTTCCATGGCTCGCTTTGGTAACTGCTCACAAAGTCGCAACTGCGTGTTCACGCGCTCTACCATGAGATCGTATTCATTTCCCATTCCCACCGACTCGAACTGGAAACGATGCATTGTTACTCGCATGACTTTTTCAAAGATCTGAGTTAAATTTAAGGCAAGGAGAAAGGTGAACCTTCTTTTGCTGAGCTCGTTTTTTCTTTGGTCGTGGAGGTTCCAACTGGTCCATCAAGTGACTTGGTGGGCCCTGAGAACCATTACCCATAGCAGGAATTTGCTGTCCCATCGCAGGCTCCAGCAGTCTCTTCAACATGCCAGAACCTTCTCGTGCAGGATCGCGCCCGTCAAAATGCATCGACACTCGACTAACTACTTCATCCAGGCATTCATAAACCTGTAACGTGCATATGGTGAACCGCAACAGCAAGAACAGAACAAGACAAACCTCTTTCTCAAACGAAGTTTGCAGTCGCTCATAGAGGATGCCGCCAAGTACAGGTGCCGGTACTCGAGTCCACATGTGAGGTCGAGGAACCTAAAAATTCAAAACGAACACTACTTAGGCGTGATGAAATAGGTAGTTTCATGTGGAAGGTTCATTACACGCACCTGCATAGGAGGACGCTGCATCATTTCCTGCGGAGTCGGTCCACATACAGCACTATACGGGACCTGCTGAGGAACGCGCATTTGTTGGAACTGCGGTGACGAAGCTGCCATCTGTGGATGGAACTGCGTTGAACCACCGGGCATCGGTGTTGGAGATGGTAGCGGTGTTCCGGGTAGCGGTGTACCTCCTGTAGCTACAGGTTGAGGAACACCAACAGCAGCTCGCTGAGCCATTGCCATTCGCATTGCATCTCCAGGTTCAACATTACGCACAATGTTCCACTTGTGCTCGAATTCGTACACTGTAGTCAGATGTGTCTTCAAATCCCGTTTACACGATTCCAGATCCTGAATGGATTGTTGAGAAACGATTGACTAGAATCGATCGAAGGCTCGATTCAACAAAAAAAAAGCACGGCTCATAGAACATTCAACTTTTCAAGGAATAACATGATATTATAAAATCACAACCAACTTTTTGACGCGAAGGTATCTGTTCCAAAAGAACTTGCAGTGCCATCCGATCTTGTTCATTCAGATCCACCTGAAAAGAGAGTACCCTTACAGTTAAGGCAGACAGCACGCCAGCAAATTGGCGCAAATGCCCTTTTTGGAGAGTCAACACCTGACGACCAACATGAAACTTCATGAGTACAACGAAACAAAAAAATCAAAAAATATGGCGAAAGCCTCAAAAAAATCTGTGAGTATTTTGCAATGTTCCGATGTTCTGCTTATATTGTGGAGTTACGAAATATTGTAAAAAAAATCCAGAAATTCCCGAGTCTGATGTTTTTCTTCAAGCTTTTTGAAGGTGTTTTTGGAGTCTCAAACTATGCACACACAGATCATTACGAAATTTCGAAAGCAGTTCTACTAGTTCATGATGGCTATGGAATACATGGAACTTACGGGTATTTGCTTCCCATCAGCATCAGTCCCAGCGCTTTTCATCATCTGTCGCCTCTTTGCCGCGAGATTTTTCTTCTGCTTTCGCATTCTATTCAGATCCGATTCAATGACCTATCGAAGTTATATATTGGAAACCATTCAAAGGCACCAAGACAAGAAGGACGCTGGACGTCTTAACACCAACACAAAGTAAGAAGGATGCCAATACCTGCTGATGCTTCTGCAAATCAAGCGTTCTTGTTCGCATCAACTCATATTGTTCAAGTACCTATAACAGGAAAAAATGAGTCTGCATAAGAAAAACGGAGACAATTAATACTAACAAATCCTCAAATAAAAAAAATGTTCAAAATAATTCAGCAGCCCTGAGCCAAAGATTACTCGAGCTTTTCACATAAAAGTCGTGTAGTATAAGAAATACTTGAAAGATAAGAGAATATTTGTGCCCTCACCGGTTGAGTCAAGTGGGCTGTCGATCGGATTTGCTGTACAGGGACTTCCTGAGGTACTTGACCACCCAAGTCGGGATGATAGAATTCTGGGCGCATCTGTGACCCCCCAGGCACACTGGGAACTTTAAATCGTTCATCCACGGCAGCAGCAGCTTGCTTGTACTGAAAAAAGATCGATATGATTCGAATAACGTAGAATTATCTGAAACTCACCATGACACGCTTCACCCTTGGTTGTTTTCCACGATTTGCACGATTTTCTCTCGCTCGACTCACGAAGTCCTGGCGATTTTCGGTGTCCAATACTCGCCACAAACGTTGAATGTGCTTGACGCGGTCATTCCAATCAGGATACTTTTCCTAAAACACATTAATGAATTATAAGAAAACCATGTGAGAATTAGACAACACCAGCAGCTCCTTCTGGGCTCGAAACTCACTTTGAGGTATGCGTGCTTCTCGTTCGCATACAGTACAGCAGCTTTGGTTGCCTGACTACCGAGAGGCTCATCTTCTTCCCACCTTCAAAAAATTATGAATATTAAGCAAGCTATATACGTGGGTCACTATTTATATTTCGGGAATAGGCAATACTCTTATCATGGGAGCAAATCTGATGATTCCATCGTAAAGTTCGCCTCTTTTAACCATAGACCCCATCATCCAATTTGTCGCACGGCGCTATTTGTTCATTTTATAAATTTTTGAAAATTTCGTCGACACAGGCCTTTCTTGGTGAGTTTGTCAAATTGTGTGGGTTTCAACGGAAAAATATTTTCTGCAAATCCATGTGTTCAAGTAGAATTGAATGTTTGTTGGTGGAAATAATGTTTAGGGATGCCTCAATCTTTGGATGGGTGAATTGGCGATCTTGCTTAATCATATTGCACACAGCAGATGTTTTCTTAAACAAGTGCTAATTTCGGACATCCTTCATGAATCTCGTCGGACAGCGGACTACGACAACGAATGAGTTCCTTAAGCCAACGATACACTGTGGTCTTTGATGGAGCTTCATTGCCGAATTTTTTAAAAATTTTTGAAAATTTCATTTTCATTTCCTGAAAAAAAAAACAAAATTTTTCAGATGAATGTAAAATAAACAAAAAGCGCCGTACGGCAAATTGAATGATGGGGTATATCGTCAAAAAAAGGCGAACTTTACGATGAAACCATCAGATTTACTCCCATGATAACAGTATTGCCTATTCCCAAAATATAAATAGTGACCTACGTAGTACCCCCTAAGGAATTAAAACAAGGCATGGAAACAAGTGGATACACCTCAGTTCTCAAACATTTTCATAAAAGGAAACTTAAACGACATAACAATATTAAAAGAGGTAGGAAACTCAAAGGATATAGCAGTTTCATCGCTTTTGTAAAAAGAATCACATTATCTTACAGAACATAAAGACACTAAGATAGTGATGAGTTGAATAATACCCTCGAAAATGACAGCATACCTTTCGGTAGTTGGATTATTCCTTTCAACTCCCTCCATTTGGCTGCTACTTCGCGACAACGATTTAGTGTTGGTCGGCACAAGATACGCCGGTGTGGCTGGTACAGGAGTCATGCTAGTCACATCGTTTGGAAAAGCTTAAAAATCAACAATAAACATGAAATGTAGAAATTCGCTCGTGCCAGCGATTCAGACAAATTTGCAGATTTTCTCGAATATCGAAGGTACTAAAGGTGCACTTACTTGTTGGACCAGTTGGTATAGAAGAGGAAGGCGTGGATGCCACATCACTGCTCGTCGTCGGTTCAAAGCCGTCAGCTTTCACAATGTCGAAAGCATCTAGAATACAGATGGTGGATAAAAGAGAATGTTTGAAAAAGCAGGCAAACTTTTCACCATTTAAGCTGTCATCGAAGTCATCATCCTCATCATCTTCCATCCAGTTGGTAAAATCCATATCCATATTATCGAGGTCAACTTCTCCAATGTCCAGGTTCTCAAGGATGTCTACCTTAACAAGCAGGCAACATTTTTAAAAATCGATACCAGGAATTCTGAAGGGTCACGCACTTCCGTCAAATCATTCTTCAGCTGCTCAGTGGCTTCATGGGAGAGTTCGTGTCCCCGACCAACGGCTTCTATAGCCGTTGCGGTTCTTCCTTTACCATATTCAGCCAGGGACGGTTCTTCTACCACGGCATCAATCAATGCCTTCCCTTCGACAGGCCGCATTCCGAAAAAGCCCTCCTGAAATAGCAATCCTTTGTATCAAAAGAAAAAAGAGAAAAAACATGAAACTCACTTGGATGGCAGGAGGATAGGCGTCTTCGAGCTGACTTCGGCGCGGTTTCCGCGGTCGTTTTTGTTTTTTATTACCATCCTCATCAGGCAAATCGTCTTCCATGGTTAACAGTCGATGACGAGGGATCTTCACAAAGAATCCACCAACTCCTAAACACAAATACAGAACAGGCCTACAGACTGTCGCCTGAAAGAAATACCTAGTTTCGGAACTCTCCGGCCCGGTCCACCACCACGACCCATGCCACGGCCACGACCACTAGTCGAAAGGATTTCCATTTCATCTTGCAGGTAATCATCCTCTATGCCATCTGAGATATTATTATTAAAAACCAAGAAAAACCATAGATAATACAAGTTAAGAAGAATTTTTGGCATAAATAACGCACAATGATCAAAACTGTCAGATCGATAGCCAAATGAATCAATTGGATTTGGTCGAAAAAGACTCGGCATGAAACGCGATTGTAGCACTTCCTCAGCGGATTTGTTCAAGGCAACATTATCACATATCAGAAGGCTCGAGTGATCACCTGAATCTCCACTGTAGAATTGCAAGCCTATATTACGCTTTACGATAAAATTCTTCTTCAGAGGAAAAGGACTTACTTATTCCCATCAGAGCAGATGTTGTCCTACTATTCGGTCGACACGCTGAACATCGCATTTTATTAGCCGATGCGGACTCCAACATTTCATCGTTGTACAGATCCTCGCATGTTCCGTGGTACCATCTGTAATTCACAATTGCAACCGCTCTTTTCCTGGGACACTGGACTCTTTCCACTCACCGAGCACATGCACTGCATTTAATGATCTTTTCGCCAATATTGTAGTACTTGGAACATTTCGGACACTTTCGCAAAGAGCCACATGTAGTGCACAGCCCTTCCCGGGTTAAATCTGTACCCGAAGTGACTCTCACGTTACACCGGCGACATCGTGCACACCTAAGTAGAAAAGGAATTGAGCTGCGCGGAATATACGCTTCATAACCCAATCAGAAAACACATGCTAAGGTTATAATCGCTGAAGGGAAAAAATAAGATTGAAACGGAACACACCATTGGCACCTCCAGGGACCATTTGGAATGCGGTCGAGAGGTGGAGACAAGCAATAAATATGGTAGGAGACGTCACATTCCTCACAGAGGAGCAACTTCGATTCATCTTTACCCTCTCCACAACCCTCACATATCGTACAATCAAGACATCGCCAACCCCGATTGACCACAGCCTGATTTAACTAAAACAGTATTGTATCAGAATTACGAGATTATCAGTCATCGTTCTTAACAACACTTGCCAATCAACTTGTTCGAAACTGACCTTATCGTGCAAGCCGACACAGTACGTGTGAAAGGTCTGAGCACAATTGCAGCAAGCGACCATAGAACTTTCTTGAGTGTGAGGTTTCCCTACCGCACCACATACAAGGCATATACTCGACTAAAAGTGAGAAAGGTAAGTTAATTGTAAGATGGTCAGACAAGCAGTGAGGAATAGAAAGCTGGATACGACTAACAAGCAACAATGTTTAGCAGTGCGTAAACACGATCTTGATAAAAATAAAAAGGTTGGGCCTAGGTTACCTGCTGTAAGTACTGGTCTTGTGAATCGCATATGACGGCAGTTCTGACATATTCCACATCATCAGGACGAGCATTTCGTTCTTCATCTTCTTCAACCATGGTCTCATCCACCTATACAAATTGTTGTATAAAAGGGAACTTAATGACAAAGTAAATGTGCTGAAACACACCTCTCTTATTTGCGGCTGTTGCTGATGCAGCTGCAACTGTTGCTGATGCTGTTGTTGTTGCTGTTGCATTATAATTTGTTGAAGAACAACGCTCTGGTGAATCTGCGAGTTAGCTCCACTAAAAAGCAGCGATAAAGCACGACACATCACAGCTTTTACATAAGAAGGGGCCATACCTATGAGGTTCCCCTCAAAAAAAAAAACACATACACAAACACAAAAAAGGATCATGAATGAGTGATTCCGTACCGTCCCCGTCCTCGACCACGCCCAGTACCGGGCGCCTTTCCTACTCCGTTCACTTTTGATCCACGTTTACCACGCTTCCCTCGCGTGGACGGAGGAAAAATGGAGGGATCACCGTTTGGTGGCTTTGCTCCTCTCGTCTTGGAGGAACTACCACGACCGGGCTTCTTTTTCGCGCCACCACGTCCTCGAGTTGTATAACCTCCTCGGGAACTGGAAGACAAGAAGGAATATCGCAACAAAACGAGGAGTAAACTGAAACTTGAAAACTGGCTGTATACCTTCCAGGGACGAAATCCTCATCAACGTCGGATGGAGAATTCTCAGGATAAAATGGGGAATTTCGCGCAGAATCGCTAGTAGTGGCTGGAGAAGAGATTCCTTCCGACATGTTGTATACATCCACGTTAAAATCCGAAACAACAGTGGCAGCCGTGACCGGAGAACTCGATCGGAACGGATTGAGCGTCAAGTCAGAGGCGGACGTTGATGAAGGGACCGTGATGGAATCTGCCAAGAAGGTATGAATATAAAAATATAGGTAGAACCAACGTAACCAGCGATGTAGAGTGACTTCAGAATCGCTACAGATGACGGACTCACCAGACTCAGCACCCAAGGGTGAGGCGGGTCCGATTGCAGCAGACAGCATAATATCACCCACCAGCGGCGACCTTCGGCAAGACGCACACACAAATTCCGACATATTAACATCAGATCTATCGCATTCACGATGCACAAACCTTAACAGAAAGAGGCACTATCACATATGAAAAACAGGATTGCAGGCTAGATTTGAACAACAGCAGTACAGAAATCTTCTGTTCAAATAAGAAGCGTAGCTATGAATGCCCTTATCCTTTTCACTTACTTCTTGCATGACGTACAAATACGAGCAGCGTTATGATTGAGCACAAGCCCTGAGCATAATGGACATATAAGTCCCACACCCATCTGCATTGCACCACCTACACCTGAGCATGTGCCACACACTTCAGCAGCACCACCACCCAGAAAACCACTGCCGCACTCGATACACTGGAAACAGGTTCATTATAACAAAAAAGAAGCTACTCTCAAAATTAACACATAGGAATAATCGAAATAGTGTTCTCAAATCAGTACGGTTCAAAAAAGGACATCAACTGAAGCCTACCATTCGAGTTTCTATTTTCGCCTCCAACATTTTCACTGCACCGTTTTCAACACTGGTATCAACGCAACCATTCGCCGATATTTTGGCGAGATTATCCTTTCTAAAAAAAGGAAAAAGTAATAATATAAAAAACAACCAAAATCTCGATAAGGATGGTTACCATAAAATCAACAAAATTCATAGAAAGTCGGATAAACATACGCTAGCCTGGTTGCAAAGACGTCGAGACGTATAGATTTTTGCTGCTTGGACGATACGATAAGAGAATGATCTCCGTTCATAACCAATAACTAGCAGCCCATCATGTTAGTTGTTTTCTTCTTGTCCTGTTAGTAGTGTATTCTTAAAAGCTACGGTAAAACTACATCGGTTTTTATCGCATTTGTATAGTGACGATATGGAAGGTTATGATTATGTAACCTGCACAATGTGGTAGGCAACAAAAAGCGTTTTATACCGTGAACGACACATAGCCACTCCAAAACAGAGATAACATCATTGAGATTCTCAGTATTGGGTCATTCCATAAGTAGTGTCGTTTTTTTTTTCAGCAAAAGTTTATGCCATGAAACCCCAAGGTTTTGCAGCATATTATATATCATTCGGAAGTAAATTTTCTGCTCTACAAAATGACATGTTTAGTTTCCGAGTATGTTACAATGGCCTCGACATTTAGGGTGGCGAAGAGGTAGGTCCAGCAGTTGAAATTTGGCCAAACCGGCAATCAATTAAAACTCTATATTTTACTTGAGGAAAACTAACCAATCATGTGTTCCGTACCTAACCCCGACCTCTTCTGCAAGTTCCACCAGTCGGTTGCTTGGAAAGTCACGCCGCTCTTTTTCCACATTTAGTTTTTCCGCCACAACCCGGTGATTTTAGACAATTTCTTCAAACCAAGGCAAGAAAATTTTCTCATCCAATCAGTTGAAAGAGTGGTGAAATGTTAAGAACAGGTGGTGGGTAGGAACAAGGAAATACCAATGACCGGATTCCTTAACTTTCTCATGGAAAAAATAAATTGTGAAAAATGTCAACTGGACCCCTATCACATGGTATTAAAACTCAATCTGGATCGCAGCCAAAACGAACTAGAAAGATGTTTTCGATATAGCAGAAAAAGTTCTTCGAAGGGGTTAGTAAAACAACTCTAAGCAAGGGATTTGAAAAAAAATTTCATTTTGAATAAGTGTGGGTACTTTCGAAAAAAGATTTTAGAAAAAGAACGACACAATGCCTTGATCAACTGAATACTGGAAATCGTAGATGAGGTCAGGACTCTGTACGCGACACATGACTGGTTGATTTCCCCAAAGTGAAATATATTGTTTTAACTGATTGCCGGTTTGGCCAATTTTTGTCGGCTGGACCTACCTCTTCTCCAGCCTAAATGTCGGCCCCATCCTAACTAACTCAGAAGCTAAACATGTCTTTGTGTAGAGCAGGAAAACCTCTTTCAAATGATATATGACATGCTGCAAAAACTTGCAATTTCGTAGGACAAATTCATATTTGGAAAAAAACGACACTACTTATGGAATGACCCAATACATACAGACTACTGTTTCACTTAAAATCCTAATATTCGCTGCGGCACAATTTTCACCAGAAATCATTTATACATGTAGCGAAAAGGCACTTAATGCGAATGGGTGGCTGGAAAGAATAAGACACCGTGTTTCTGAGTTTAAATTCCAGTTCGGATCAGATAAACGAACAAACTGAACTGAAAGA
Organism: Trichostrongylus colubriformis; assembly: GCA_963978905.1. Taxonomy (NCBI): domain Eukaryota; kingdom Metazoa; phylum Nematoda; class Chromadorea; order Rhabditida; family Trichostrongylidae; genus Trichostrongylus; species Trichostrongylus colubriformis. Next base: position 12,539,636 of record OZ022259.1, on the reverse strand, counting down.
AAGATGATAACTGTAAGATTACTATACCACACAAGACACTGAGTTTCGATCCTTTTGCTTTGATGCAGGGCTTCAGACGTCGAAAACAGAGGCTTTAAAACATCGGATGCACTCGAGCCGACTCACTGCTCACATCTCCTAAGCGGTCAAGAAGAAGGCCACAAGTCACTGCCCTAGCACCCAAGGAAGTACTCGTCCAGCAAAGCTTTGGTTTGAAGTTATGAGGAGCCCAACTTTACTGGCGGACGAATGGAGCCGAGCGAAATGCTCAGTGACCCAAGACAACAGACTGCACATCACAGAAGAACCTTTTGAGGGAGTCGATTAACGGCAAGAAATGTCTACAATATAAGGGGCACTGCAGTCTTTGATTTGGAGCGCCTGGAGCTTGAAGCAAAAGGATCGAAATGATTGTCTTTCTTTCAGTGAAATTCGACTGTTTATCTGATCCCTTTTCAAAATATACATGCAAGAGCATGACGCCCCTTACTTTTCAGCCAGAAAACCTTTCGAGAGAGTCCATTTACGAAAAGAAATATATACTATATAAGAGGCACTGCAATATTTGATTTTCAAACGTCCGGAGGTCCGCACTGGAAAAGGAGGATCTTGGAAAGGATTTCTTGGAAATTACACGCAAAAGCATGGTGCCCATCAATTTTCAGCCAGTCTAAGCATCAGGGAAACCTCCACTAATTTTATTATGGATTGTTTCACATCTGGAACGTGGTTCATACTCGCCTTATCCAGTATTCTGTTCGTCAAAAATTCAACTTGCGAATGAACACGTTTTATTGGATGAGCTATAACTCAGAGAACAAAAGAGTTTTGACTGAGAAAGGACGAAAACCAACAGAACAACTCAATGAACAAACGTTGAAGAAGGACTATCAATGAGAAAAGAACGGGCATTAACGAAAAAGATGAAAAGGATCATGGCAAGTAAGTAGGGTTTCAAATAAGAACTTCGAGGAAGCAACAGGAAGCCACCTTTACCGAGTATTGATTTCTATACACTAAACTTCCCCAACCAAAGTATTTTATAATGAAACCAATATTTCTTAGCTTCTGGCGACCGCGAGTTTTGAAACAGTAAAGGAAATGCTCGTAACAATGCCAGTTTCACACAAATTTGCCGACTATTTTAACTCTGAATTTCATGTGTAATGCTTGACATGGAATTGCGCTTTTTGATTTACCTGAAGTGAAACAAGTGGGAAAGAAGCTCCACAAATTCCCAAAACGGTAGATGGTTGTTCATAAGCTCATTTCAGTAGCTCATGAAAGCGATGGTAAGCTTTTGCACGGTAGAAGAAACTGTTAGTCGTAAAAGGCATGGAGATAAAACCAAGCCCGAGGCTGAAGCGCGATCGGGTGCAGTTTGGCACTTCTAGGGGGAGGGCGCAAGTTTGGCACTTCATTGGCCTAAATACGGACCCTACCCACTGACTCGTTTGTGCTTCAAGCCAATCAACTGAGCCCGTAATGCAACTCCCGCTGACGAGACACACATGAGCTGCAGCAGAAGCAGATTGAAAGAAGAGAGGAGAGTGAAATGAAACCACCGCAGCTTCGATTTCTTCTACGATGCTACTAAAAACTGAAAAGGAGAGTAATCTTCTTATCACGCAATGGTACGCGCAAATGAGGAAACTATGAACTTAAAATTATACCGAACTTATGAATCTGCTGAATTCCAAGTATAGTTAAGTTGTCATGCCAAGCCCAAAGTATTGAACAAACACGTACAAACTTTGGTTATAACAGAGTCAATTACGTTTCGCTCAGCTTCCACAATTACAAGTGATATAACATGAAAGATCTTTCTGATTGCAGAAGAGAAGCAACATACAGGATTGAAACAAGTGCGCTCGTTCTAGGAATCACTGGGGAAAAACTTTGGAGATCAGGGTCGAGGGCGAACCCACGAACGGGTGGTGAACCCAAATATCGACTAGAATGCAGAGCGAAAATTCGGCTATCGATCGCTGTCAACTTGCCAAGGCTTTTCTCGCCCTCCTCCGCGGTCGTCAATCACTGTTCACAGCTTGGCTGCCCGCCTAGCATGCGCTGCTCGTGATTGCTGGGCTGCCGTGAAAACGGATAAGGGTCTCTCGCCGCGCGGCGGCTACGTCGCGGCTGACGAGTCGCCCCGTACAGCTGGGCGTGGAGGGCCGCGAGGCGATATGGGGGGTCGAGGGTCGACGCGTGGGGGCGGCCGGCTTCCCAGAAGCGTGGACTGGTGAGAATTGGTAAATGTCTGGCTGAGTTTAGTTAAGCCATTGGGGAGGGGGGGGGGGGGTGGGTTCATTTTGGCGGGCTTTCGGGCTAGAAATATTTAGCGGTCCTGCCATTTTTTGGCTTACGTCGAATCCACGCCCCTGGCAAACAGTCGTATCCTTGCATCGTTCACTAATCTTTATTACCTTGTTTTAATCGTGCAGGGAAATGATGCATTGACCTAAAATACCTCCACTCACAAGTCATTCCATAGTGAGTTTTCATTTAACCTGCTGATTAAAAGAATTTTTAGGAAAAGGAGCAAAAAGTCCTGCTTCCCATGGCAGTTCTGCAACTGCACTCTTTTCAGGTGTTTTCCTTGGAAAATGGGCTAGATTACACTAATGTGGTGATTTATGACGGTGTTTTGCAATTTGATAACTTGGTATTCTCTTGACCTATTTTTCAGACAGTTATGCATCATGCTAGGTTTTCTGAAAAAATCTCTTTTCTAAATTTAGAAGCCTCTCTTAAGACATGAAAACCGCTCTAGTGGGTGGACCGCATTCCGCATTACTACCCCTGATTTCAAACGCTGGAGGCACTACCTTCCTATTTGGGATTTTTGGTCCTATGTGGGTAAATAGGTGAAAGTTATCGTCCACCGCAGAGCTCCTTCTACTTGTAGGCTCATTGTTAGATGAAATCATACATCCTGGATCATAATCATTCCTTTTATCGTATTCTCTCCCACCTTTGATTGATTCGCTTCAAGGATAGTGATAGGGATAATGTAGGTGATAAGAAACCCCTAAAATCACTTAAAAACCCTAAAAGATATTCACTTAAAAACTAGGGGTCTAAAAAAGCACCGCTGAGGTGTGGGGGAGGCGGCCTTTTTAGCCCCAGCAGCCTTTTTTAGCTCGGTCCGCCTCCTAGGGTCGACTTTGACGAGGAATGGCTGAGTTTGGATCTATCTGCATTACCCTGTATTGCCCCTCCTCGTCGTCACATATCGCCGAACTTCGAATTTTGGATTTTTTTGATAGGAATCTCTTTCCCTCATGTTTCACCCTTAATGCACCATCATCATCATCACCACTGAGCGGGACTCAGTCGACAATTCCCAGATGTGGAAGAAAAGTGACTGATGAATAACGGATAGCTGAGCATAGACATACCAGATTTTGTCCCCTCTTGATTTTCCCCTCTTCCCCGTCACCAGGCCATGACGTCAATGCCGCGAATTTTTTCCGACCGCCAACGATGTTCGTTCTTTGGGGCCATTTGTACGTACTTCTCGCCCCGCGACACATCACCATACACTGAAACGCGAGATCAAACTTTGTGATGCGAAGCGACGTTCCGATGAAAGAACTTCGAATCTGTTTAAAAATCAAACCCAACGCCTTTCGTTACAGTGTCTCAAAAATTTGATATATTGATTAGCATTTATTTTAGCTACTTATGCAGTTAATAACAATTCTGTCAGCATAGCACTCCTTATCAAGAGTTTCTGCTATTTTTCACATAACATTTTGACCATAACATCTTATGTTTATTGTCTCACATGGTGGGAGGACTTTTAGGTCCCCAGCGTGTGTTTTAACCTGAACTTAGAGGGGAAGTTCCACGGTGAACGAGACGATTTTTGAAGCGATAAGGTGGTTTCCCATTACAAGAGATATGGTTCAGTCATTTCAGAGCCCCCTCCTCAGCTTATAACAGGCGCACATCAGGATTGTGATGGCTGGAGAATGCTATTTGGCTTATATGTACAGTGAGCGATGGCCAGCTGATGTACAAGTCAGTACTTTTGTCCTTCCACGTGTCTGATACCAATTTGCCGACCCTGGAGGGATGGAAGGCCTGTTTGGCCTGGGCGGTGCGGGATCTGATCTCTGCACTATAGTAATGGGGTGGGCGCCACGTGTCACTATACCATCTCCGCCCAGTCCTCTGCTTATAATTAGATCAAAATGTCGTCCTACTACCACGTGGAACCTCTTTCAATGAATTTTATTCGTCCTTCCTTTTCATTTGTTTTTTTTTGTTTTTTAGTCATGTTTTCGGTACTTATGGTAGTTTTCAACTAATTTATAATTTTTATTCATAATATTACATTTCCAGTTCTAAGCGTACCTCATGTGTTCATATTCTGCAGGCGATTCATACAGCTAGCAGGAGCGTATGAAGAGAGGCAGTGATGATTTGCAGGTGTTATCCTTTTGAGATTCCTTTCACTATCTTTGGTATTATTCCTAATATCGCTCTAAAGGTTCCATCCACTTCAACGGTCCCCAGTTTTCTGTGTGGCTTTTGTTGTAATTTTGTGAGAGAATTTCCGATTTTAATTTTACTGAAGAAGGAAGTTTACGGTGTCAATTCCTTTTCTGACACGCCACGCATTCCCGTTGCATTCGAAATAGTGGTGGCAGTTGAATGTATTCGGTTCATGCAATGACTTGCGGGAATTAGGGATCACGGGAATCGAACTCGGCATCGTACAGATGAGAGTGCGCGCTTCCAGTCACTTCTCCAGTACCGCCCTGTCTTCTTTATCCTCTCTTTTCGTTCATTTTTGTTCTTTCTCTCAAGTTTCACCACTTTATCCACTGCTTTTCCCGGTAGGACTGACTGAATCTTTCGTGACATAACAAATTTTATCGCAGCTTTGATCTATTTCGCGGAGAAAATATTATAATATTTGTGATGCTGTTTTGATTCCTCATCAAGACCGACTGGTGCACTGCCTCATTCATTTTATGTAATGCAACATAAATTTCAAGTAGGCAATTATAATGAGAAATACAATCAGAGAGATCTTTTGATGGTCATCGTACCAGTGCCAGCAAATTTTCATGACAATCATCGATAAGCTATCTACACATGCTACACAGAAGTTGACCTTCAGCTCAGGGAATTTATTTAAAGGCACCAGGAGTAGAGCAATGATGGAAAGCGTATTTTAAAACACTGTGCATCGTGAACGAGCATTTGAACTCAGAAAAGATATTGTGTATCGAAAATTGCGTTGAAAAACGCGCCATTGGGGCGCTATTGCGATTTAGCGCGCTTCATCTCTGACTGCACGTTTCAGACGAACTGACGCCACTGTTATTTGATATCGCGTAGGGCGAATTTGATTGCACTAGTGATTATGTTAAATGAGTGAATTAGCACACGGCAGCAAACAAGCGAAACAATGAAAGGGAGAATGAGCGAAAGAGTAAAAGCCCAATGAATTCACACTCGACGTCGTGTGTGCAGTGAACGAACTGCAGTTTACCGTAACCCATCCCTAAGCCAAAATTGCCTCCCCCGATGTCTATAAAGTGACCCCTCTTTTGTACATGGTAAACTCTGCTTCTTTCAGTGCAGGGTGATGTCAGACTTCGCGGTTTTGCGATATGGCATGCGACATTGCGAAAGAGCGATGTTACGACTCTGCAAGCGACACGCAACATCGCAGAATTGCAAACTCGAACATTAGTCTTCTATTTCACATCCAACTCACACCCAGTTCATAATTTCTAAATTTCACTCTTCTTTTGTCCTCTGCGCGAGGAATTCTCTTCTGATTCACTTCTTCTGCTCTCACCTATTCTTTAGGCCACAGTCAAATCAATTATGCAGAAATTCTTCGTGGAGCATGGACATTAATATGTCACTATATATTAGGTTGTCCCAAAAGTCTTGTAGGATTTTTCCAAAAAATGAGTAACTCTTGTTGACTTCGAGGCAGGTCTGAGCGGTTCAGGAATATGGTAGAAGGTTCTCCAGGCTTTCTAACAAAATATATATTGACCCACCAGATTCCGTGGGGAGAGCTACAATGCCCGTTGTCGATACCCACCCAACTCGCGGTGTCATCTATTATGAGCGGTTTTGCGGCATCAAAATGACGGAAGCTTGCCACTCCACCAGCGCTGCATTGGACAAGGGATGTGTGAGCTACGTGACCGTGTGCCGCTGGTTCATCAGCTTCGGCAACGACGAGATTGACATGAAAGACAAACCACGCTTGGGACTGTGCTGGTTCTGGGACGCAGAAGGAATGCTTTTCCGCGAGGTGCTGGTACGAGGCGAGACAGTCACCGCTACCGTATGCACCCACCAGCTCCAGCAGCTCGCCGTCGCTGTTCGAGAAAAGTGCCGGAAAAGGTCCGCGGTCACCCTTCTTCATGACGACGCCCGCTCCCATTTTGCTCCCATTTCGCGAAAAGTTCACAGGCCAAGTTATAGGAGCTCGGCTGGGATGTGCTGCCCCACCCGCCATACTCTCCAGACATTGCCCCTTCTGGCTATCACCTTACCCATCCTCTCGAATCCTTCCTGGCCAAGAGAAAATTCGTTGATTATGACTTGCTTGCGAAGGAGATCGCTGACTTCTTCGACTCGCAGAACCCAGAGTTCTGGGAGGAGGGGATCAACGATTTTCCTATAAAGTGGCAGAGGGTTGCCGATAACAATGCTCAATACGTTGTTGCCTAATCGTTGTTTGTTGGAAGAAAAATAATAAAAAGTGATGATAAAAAATCCTACAAGACTTTTGGGACAACCTAATATTTCGAAAAAAGGCGATTGAAACGGAATGTCACGTGACACAGTGTGGATGAGGTGATCGTTCCCGCATTTTCTTTGTAAGACCTGCCATCACGGCAAGACCATAACGGTGTGACACCACTGGCACCACAAGGGAGACTGTAGCAGTTTAGCAGTCAGCGTTTGGTCCGGGAGAACTTTGTGTGTTTCAAGCTTCATCGTGTTGTGCTAGTTTGCATATCAATACCCAATTAAAGCATGCATACCCAATAAAGATGTTAAATTTTTTCAGAATTTCAATGAGATATTTCAGAATTTTTCAGAACTCAATTTCATTTCGATGAGCACCACCAAATATTACGATCATGGATGAAGGTCTTCGAGGGCAACTCGAACAAATTATTATATTTACAGGCTGTAGCTGTTGGTCACGAAGTGACGAAATCTCTTCCCTTGCAAGTTAGGTCAATCAATTAAAAAAAAAGAAACAGAACATGAAAAAATCCACTTAAGGCTGAGGTTATACCGTGCGGAACGTCCGGACCGGACGGAGCGGCCGGTTCGGACGACCCTCACGGTCCACACGATTGAATTATCGCAAAATTGCAGACCGCGACGCACGCTACAGTAATTGCGCGCGCACTACCCAAAGCTTCGGAAGCTTCGGAAACAACTTCGGAAATGAAATGAAACAACAAATAAATAAACATGTTACAAGAACACCCAATCACAAACGAATCGATAAAGATTGATGCACAATACACAGATGCACCGAACAAAACTGGGTAGTGCGCGCGCAACTACTGTAGCGTGCGTCGCGGTCTGCAATTTCGCGACAATTCAGTCGCGTGGACCATGCGGGTCGTCCGGACCGGCCGGTCCGCACGGTATAACCTCAGCCTAATAGATATTATTCATCATTATTCATTATTCCCCTTCTCATTATTTGAAATAGAGTCTATAACTCACATAGTCCGCTGTTACTCGTCTACAACATTACATTGAATATAATGCTGGTTTTCATCATTCTTGCTCTCATCTCTTGCCCTCAATCTATTTTTGCCGTCCTTCGCACGTCACAGCGGTTAGGTTGATTGTCAAGAAGCACCACCGAGCCAATGGGTAGGGCCCGTGTCCAGGTCAATGAGGTGCCCAAGCTGCACCCGCCCCCGCTGCGGTCTCGGGCTTGGTTATCTATCTTCTCGGCTCTTAACTTGGCTGACTATGATTTTTTCCATCCCGTATAAGATGCAATCAACTACTTAACTAACTCTGATCTCTTCTTTCCGGCAAAAGCAGCTACTACCTTCACCAGCGGCTTGAACATGTCCACATATTTAAACAACCAACTACTGTTGAGGCCTTCTACTATTATTCCGAAATTTGGGGAGCTTCTTTCTCATCTGCCTCACCTCGTCTTGCTTGATTCTGCTGCTTTTGTTCTTCCGTTGGCAGTAACAAACAAATTTTATTGTGCACTGTGTAGTACAATCAAATAAATAAATAAATATTTATCTTAGGCATTCTTTTTATACATAACGCTATTAGGGCGTGGAAGTAAGCGGCGATTCTGTAACTTCCTCAAGAAGTCAGGTACTAGTCTTCGAGGTGTTATAGTGCTTTGAGGTGGTGTTGTAGTTTGTCCTGCTATCCTTTGACGTGTAGGAGACGTCGTAGCTGAATCAGGCGACATTCTCGTAGCACCTATCAGAGGCACATTCGGTGCTCGATGAATAGGGCGAACATCGTTGTACAGTCGACTTCTGAAAGCAGTCTGAAGCAGTTCCGATCTCATCGCAGTGAATTGTGTGTCGAGTCCCAGATCAGATGCAGATCGACAGCAGTAATATTTCCGATCCACAGCTTGTCGACATTTGCCTTCTTGGCACGAATTATCGTCCCAGCCCTGAAACGATGGTCTTCAGTGATAATGGCAAAGAAGAAAGAAGTTTTGAAATATCAAATTACTTTTCAAGGACACCTTCACCGTTCAAGAGAAAGGGGCATTCATGGCACGTTCACAGTAACGTGACAACACGCCCCCTTCCGGGAAAGGAAACAGTATAGCTGTGGGAATCTTCCTAAGGACTGGTCCTTCGGTTTATGGAAGTCACATAGCCCTCGCTACTCGGGCAACGCTGCTATGATCGGAAGCGTCATTCTGCATGCCTCGATTCCTCCTCCGGAGGGGGTTCAGTGGTCACGGCACGTTCTGGTTCTTGGAAACGAAGGGCGCTGGGAACCCAAACAAATGCGAATTCAAGAACACCATTCAATATGAATCCCCCTAGGTACCCGGAGTGAACGGTCCTTAGCAAGATTGTGAACGAGAGTGACGAAATCTTAGATTTTGCCTTATTGAGATGACACATCAAGTTGGGTGAGGTTACTTACGCCAGAAAACCGCGTGGCAGCCCGCGGCGAGAGGCGCAGCGGGTGCGAGTGCCAGTGAACGGGCTGGCAGCCTTCAAGCGAGGCAGTGTGGCTTGGGTGGAAGCGCAGAAGGTCGCAGCCACGCTCTGCCGGGCTCCTAAAGGCAATCAAATCGCAAGTCGTACTGGTGGCGCCGCGAGTGCGACGCCGCTGAAGCGGTTTTGTGGCGTAAGTAACCTCACCCCATCATGTTCACCCAGAATAAGCTCCCGATCCTGTTCGTGCAGAAGTCTGTCACGGAGTCTGGTGATAGAGTGAGGTCTGTTTGTGAATTTGGATACGGCGATACCTCTTCAGAATTTTCTGAAGTTCGACTGAAGTAGGGTTGAAAGTGGAGGAGAAAAAATTAGTCATTTTCTTGCACCCTTTATGTATGCAGGGGATGAACCTCCTGCCGCAAACGTGAGAGTACCACTGAAAGTAACATGGAATCCAACCCACAGAGGCTCTTATATAACAGATCCCAACACTCGAAAGAGAATGCTCCGGATTGGAAAAAATGAAAAGCACTTTTAAAACACAAAAAGTTATGTTTGTTCATGAGGAGCTTCGGCTTTGAATTTTCAGATTACCAAACCGCTACCTCAACGCTAATTTTCATATTCTGTGCACTAGGCGTTGATGGCCGTTGGGAAAACGAAGGTCAAAAAAACCTCCAGCAGGGCCCACATACATTACAAGGTATAGATGAGTTGTTATCATCCACTACTGCTTCAAGACATGTTTGTTCAGCAAGCGGATGTGGACAGCAAGCATTTGATCCGTCTATGAGCCTTTCGCACACGTGTTCCGATGAGCAGGACATTGGATTTGAGGGAGAACAACTGAAATGCGAAAACTGAAACATGAAAAGAGTAAGCACAGAAGCTACTCGAAATGAGAAATAAATTGAGTAAAAAACATTACCGCATAGGCTTCTTGGTGTTCTTATCCATCATTGGCATACGACCATTAGCACAGGTAAAGACATCCACCGTATAGCAACAGAAATAGATTATGTCAGCAGCGTTTGTTATCGTAGCATTCTCTTCCAGTACCGGTAGGCATGACGTCGACAAAGGGCATGCAGAATCACCTCAAGTACATATTTTGGTTGTGTTCACAGTTTTGGAATTTGCGGTTGTAGAATTGCAGAATTGCGGAAAACGATAAAGATACGCATCGATTGGGAAAATTGCGGAATTCGCTGAATCGTGGAATTTGCGGAAATGAAGAATTGTGGAAAGTCCTTATCCCCTCTTTCTCTTTATCTATCTTTTCTTTCTATCGTTCTCTCCTCTCCTATCATTCTCTCCTCTCTTCGTATCATGGGAATCGATACGTATCTAATGCTTTTCCGCAAATTCCGCAATTATCCACTTCCAATTCCGCAAGTTCCGCAATTCTCCCAATCGATGCCTATCTTTACCGTTTCCCGCAATTCTGCAATTCCGCAAATTCCAAAACTATGAACACAGCCTTACTAGGTCGTTCGGAAAGTTCTTGCACTTTTTGACCTCAAATTTCAAAAACGCATATCTCGGCTCATACAAATTTTATCAATAGTGGAGAGAGCTATAAAAATCAGCAGATTTGAGCATACAAGATATGTTGTTGTTTGTTCCAGTTGACCCCAATTCTGGAAATCTAAAGGCGATTCATTGAAGGTCGCTTCAGCATCGTGTTGGATCCTGAAGGGTTTCCCCCGAAGACCGAAGAAAGCTGTACAGATGATTGAAGAAGTGTTAATCCGTCGGCTAGGTCAGATGAGCATGGTGGATCCCGCAGAATTTCCTAGCCCCGATCATTCACCTTCTTCAGAGATGCTTTTGGTATATGGGGTCACGCGCTATCGTGAAGAAAGATAGGCTCCTTTTCATCAGCCAATACTGAGCCTGCAATCTGCACTTTGCGATGCATCGCTGGCTTCCCACAGTACTTTGTGGTCTTAACGCTTTCACCGGGTTCCATGATGCTATGAAGGATTAGAGCAGCCGCAGACCACCATCCCGCCGCCAGGCTGACGAAGCTGACCTCTACGAGCTTGATCTACGTCTTAACATTGTGCTGATCTTTGTCTCTGCTTCGCATCATACGTCACGATGCGGTTAAGAAATGAGTCGTTTGTGATCCGGAGGAAGAGGATGTACGAGACATGGTGTAGAGCTGTTGTTAGTATTTTGTTCTGAAGACTTTAGAAGAATTCATAACATTTTCAGTCAAAACCGCAAGAACTTTCCGAACGCCCTTATACATGACTCTAGTGACAGGGCATTACCTTTTTTTTGTGAGACGCTGCTACTTCTAATAGGGTGAGGGTCGACTGATCGAATTCTCGCGCGACCGCCGGCGGCGAACGGTGTGACGAGTGCGACGCCGCGAAGCGATGATTCGACCAATCGACCTCCACCCCTACCATTACAGCCCTCTGCTGGAGACTAGAAACAGAATATGGGTTGATACTTTTTCGTCATTTCGCAATTTTTTTTTTGTTATTCAATCCCAAAGGCCAACTAGTAACAATGTTGCTCCAACTAAGATGATCATGGAAGAGGATGAATGATTTCATGATTGTGGAGGAAGACTGTTTCCACTGTAGATGTAACATGATGTCCGCGATGGTGGTACAATGAGAATAAATGCGAGCTTACGCTCTTGGCTTTCCAGAAAGGGCGCACGATTTGCAGCAAACTCCTGTTCGCAAGTACCTCCAAAAACAAGTGCGTCATTTGACTGCGTACCTCTGCCACGATCGAATATCTATGAGTATGAGCGATAGCCAACGTGATAGGCGCGCTGCAAAACTATCTCATGCAATGAAAGTTCACGTGGAGAATATGTGACAAATTTTTTGGTACTATAATTTAATTTCCTTCTTCAACACTGCCGTGTTGCAGTGCAGTTCTTCTTAAGAACCCATCTTCAACGGGGCAAAATTATAACTTCTGCTACTTCCCATTCCCTGCAAAGCTAAGGTGCCTTTGCAATTCAGATGAAAATCGAGTACATGGCGCATACCAACCACCAGTGACCAATGCTAAAGTAGAACTGCAAAGCAGAGTACCTGGAAAACATCGCTGCGGTCGCTTTTTCGTGATGTCCACATATGGAACGATGCAGACTTTCTCAGGACGACAACACAGGTGACGTGTTCCACCACTTGGCGTCATTCCTAGAAGTTTTTCAGTACGTTTTCTGTGGATTCGATGAGTGTTTGTTTCTCGCACCAAATTAAAGCGAGAGTTCTTAGCAGAAGTCTTACCTTCTCCTGGTACACATACGTGATCAGCAGGGCAATTACCTTCAACTCCGAGTGTACAAGCTCGTGGACGTCCCCCTAAATGTATGTAAATGAGTTGTAAACAAATGAAAGTCAAATAAGTGAAGGGAAAAGCCTGAGCCTAGGAATCCGAAACAAATTCAGTGATTCTCAAAGTTACGGATCCTTGAGGTTCGATGTGTCGATGCTATCCAATAAAAAGTAGCAGAAAAGCGATACATTCAAAGGAATCATCCATGGAAAAATTAGTTTCCTTGTTACCCTTATATTTATGTTGTATTTGCCTAATAAGGGCCGCATGCGAAGTTTAACGCGAAAAACTGGGAATACGGCTGAGATACAGTTCCTCAAATTCTTGGCCAAGTGGGCGGGGCCTCTGAGTAAACGCCCCGTTCTGTCTTCCGTTGCGGTTGGAAACGGAGAATGGGACTGTTTACGTAACTTTCTGTTCCTATAATGCGTCTCCGACCGCGGCGGACGACGGAGTGGGCACTTGCTTGGAGGCCCCGCCCATCCGGCCAAGACTTTTTGGTGCTGTGTCCTAGCTGGGTTCACATTTTTCGCGTGAAACTTTGCATGCGGCCCACATTAGGTAAATACAACGTAAATATATGGGTACTATAAGAACTCATTTTTCCGTGGACGATTCCTTTAGAGGCAGTGAGAGATAACGTAGGTATTGAGAAGCGTTGATATAAAGCTCCCAAATAAAAGCTACGAGTCTAGGAAAACTAATCCCAGGTGAGAGGAGAGCCGAAATTTGAAGATGTTATTTTTTCGACGGTTGCCGACATTTTAAACCCAGCGCGCTCCCTTTGAGTACCAAGAGCCGGAAGGGTCCCTTATTTCTCGGGTTTTCAACCGCTCCATCACTTTTCTCCCAATCATACAATTGAGCATCTCGGTTTTCAAATTCAGTAATCTTTCCACTCTCGGCTCGATACTTCAAATTCAGTAATCTTTCCACTCTCGGCTCGATACATCCCTATCACTGGTTTTGAATTTATGTAGTTATACAGTACATAAACATATGTCTAAACTTCACCGTCTTCTCTCAGGGCTTTCATATCGTTTGGACATTCGAGCGGACGAGTGCAACAGATGTGTTCCTGAATGATCATTTCCGTATTTTCCTTCGCTGAGGTCTTCCTTTGTGCCGTTCCAGACCATTTGTACTACAACTCGTTTGCGGATGGGTATCCTTACTTCCGGATTTCGCAACGCGGCAGACGGCGTACGCGAAATGATTACCTTATTTTGGGTGCGGGACACGGTAATAACTTTGGGCGGGATCCAACTGGATATGGCGCACTTTGACCTGACATACTGTGCCGCATGCCGCCTGCCACGATGTGAAATCTTAAAGTAAGGTACACACTCCTTAGTTGTGAACATCTCTCTAATGGGGGAATTGAAAAGTGCATTCCACGCTTCCTAAGGCGGTCGCAGCCTTATTCGTTATTCCTGGTAGTGTGACGCGGGTCGTTTTCAGCCAAACAGTTAGGGTGTGTGGCCAAATCAACTGTTGACGATCAATATGGCACCCGATATGCGTGGAATGTATCTTCAAGAGTAGAAATAATGTAAAACCTTTGGTCAAAGAGCAGTGGATGGGTGAAGTGGAGAGTTTGATGGCATAGTAAAAAGTACATCAGGCTCCGTTTGAGCCTCGCTTATGGATAAGATAGGATTCATATAACGACTTCTGTGGGCCTGGTACATGCTATATGTGAGGCAGAACTTTGGTGCCTTTGTTTGTTTGTTTGTTTGCCGGTCCGTTTGTCTGTCTGTCTGTTTGTCTGTCTTTCTTCTGTCTGTCTCTTTGTCTGTCTGTCTGTCTGTCTCTGTCTGTCTGTCTGTTCCTTCGTTTGTTTGTTTGCCTGTCTGTGTATCTGTCGCACCTTATGCCGGTCTTGTATTACCGATAAATCAGCGGAGTCTCCGAACACAGAAGTGAACAGTCCCAAAACCATGGCAACCAGAAATAAGGATTCTAGTTTTTATTACATATGAATTTTGAATCATTTCTGCACTCCAAACTAGCGATGGCTCAAAATGAGTATTATTGACTGTTTTGCTTGCCAATTGCTTTTCATTCCAGTCTTAATCAATTTTTCAGGTGCATTCCCAGTTTTCATGGAAGGTCCAATGAACCTTGGATTGCGAGAATTGAAACTCACCAGGTTATTGGCCTGCTGACACGTGTACTGCTCAGGACAAGAATCGTGGCGGTCTGGATCACACAGTCTCGGCTCTCCCTTCTAGATCACATATTATCAGAAGTTTATGAATTTGCTAACCTCCTCAGTCGAACTGTATCGAGAAATGAAAATAATGTTATTTGTTCGTTACTTTAACTTATTGGCGCGGCAGCAAAAACTTCACTTCGGGTAATATCACTTACGGACGTTCAAACATCCACAGAGGCAATGCTTATAAGATACAATAATTTTAGTGCTGGTACGAGCAGCGCTAGAGATATTGAAAATTTCACTGATAGAAGGAGGGGTTGTACTTTGCTCTTGCGAATGATCTTACAAGTTACAATCTCAGTGATTGTTCTGTGTGGAAGGATAGGCAACATGTCAGGTTGTAATATTGTTGGGATACTCAGAATCATTTTGATTTTAAATATTTGGATGATTTATTTCGATTGCAATGCTGAATGGAAGCAGATTGCGTGGCGTTTCTATAAAACACGTTGATCGAAGTTGTGTGGTTCCGCATCTGCAGATTATACAACGTCATTCCCATTTTTTTATTCTCGCTTTTTTTCGTTGGGACGCGAATTACTTGCATTCTGCAATCGATCTTTCCAAGAGCATTTACGCAAGAAACGTATTCTCTTGAAAATTTCAGCAACAGTGCTAAAATGCGCATAATGGTCTTATCTTGTCAGAAGTCCATTAGCTTAACTCGAAGCTGTTTTGACCACGATTGAAGTACATTAAGGGGCAATGAAGTACATATTTGGATATTGCGCGGTGTTATTGAAGACACCGGAAGGTACAATTTTGACAGATCCTGGAATATTTGGAGAATATGAGAGTAGGGTTGCTTACGATCACCACAAGACGGATTTTTAAGGGCGGTGATTTGTTCCAACCGTAACCCTGTTTGAAGGACGCAACGCGTCCTTTGAAGATGTTGGCACAGGCGTGGTCCTTGAACACGGTGGAAGTTGGGATTGCCGAATTTGAGACAAATGCTTTGGCTGGTGCTTTTTCATGTAGGAGGAGTGGATATGAATTTTAGCCCAAGCCTAGAGAGGGAAGGAGCTTCGACGTCGGTGGAAAGCATCTGTCTCATCTTCGACAGTCCCAACTTTCACCGTGTTTAAAGGATCGAGCTGGTGCCAAAATCTTTGAAGGACGTCCTTTAAACAGGGTTACGGTAGGAAGAAATCACGGCCTGCGGAATCCGAGTTGTACGATCACCATACTGTAGTGTGACTGGGTCGAGGGTTTTGCAAACGGTGCGCGTTATAAGATTGACGTCGTCGTCTGCAGCAGGTACATGATTGTTGTCGCGGCCATACGCCGAAAATCTCTATAACTTATCCATGATTATGAACATAGCTGAGGAAACTTACTTCCATGAGAACGATGGACTCAGCTGCCGGACAGACGGCTGCTGTGCGGCAGCAGATCGCTGCGAATGGAGAACTGAATAGGGCACGTTGTAATTCGATTTCGGTTTGAGATACTCATATAGTAGATGTTCAATGACGTACGTTTTCACACACTCAAAACCAATTGGACAACCGGTTTTCGTTTTTGCATCACAAAGTTGAGGTTGGCCAGTGATTGGATTGTAGTGCTGTTCGAGCTCGTTTGGACAAGCGCCTGAAACTTGCAAGCTGGGTATTAGTCGTGCCAGTTACCAACGGCATGCTATTGTATTTCGTGAAGGTATTGGTTTTGCTGGGGTTTTAAAGGTAGCGATGGAATCGCCTCAAACTGGAGGGATACGGATTCCAGAACTTTCTGAAGGAAGTGGACGAGGTTGTGCGCAAGCTTACAAACTTTTTTTTGACTGAGAAGTGTTCTACCCAGTGAAGTTTGATTTTCAAAAACTGATGTATGAACTAACCTACACAGAAATCTACGCATTGCTCCTGGCTTGCAAATGTGTTCCATTGCTCGTCTCCGGCACTGTGCTCTCGCTAAATTATGGAATGGAACTTTAGCTAAAACTAGAGCAACGCGAATCCCTCCTTGTTTACTTCGAGGACGTAGTTCACTAAATGATTGAGCCATTTTACTGTACACAAAAATAATGGTTGGTGAGCCACTGCCTATATTACATGAATCCTTGGCCAGAAACTTTCTTGTGAAAAAATCTCATTTTCAGAACAAGGGAAAGTGAAGCGTTGTAATAGTTTGAACAATACATACATCCGTACCAAAAGTAATATGTGGACACCTCGAATTTTAGTTTTACGAAAAGACCCCCAATTTTCCCATTTTTCAGTTTTTTCACTTTCGGTTTTCACTATTCGATTCCTCGCACGCGATAACCATGCAATTAGCACGCCTCATCTGACAAGGTTTTGTGAGCGGCTTCACAATTTATTTATTTTTGGTTGGGCCAATTTTTATTTCGTACCAAAACCATGTGAACTTCAAAGGGACTATGAGCGTTAAGTGGAAAGAGGAAGATAGGAAGAAATGGTCGTTTCGAAACGAACATTCGAGTTCAAAAACGATAATCAGTAGAGAAACCCGCTTTCAAAAGCTCGAAGTGGTTTGTATTCGCATCTCCCGCGCATCTCTTCAAACTGCAACATCACCTTTCCGAGTTGTTCGCTGTGAAAGATGTCATTTGTTGTGTTGTAGGGAGTATTTCAATCGCTCATGATGATGTGAAATAAGTGAACCAACAATCAGCAGCAATCAAGTAAAACAATGAATGGGAAAATGAGCAAAAGGGTAAGAAATAAGGTATTCGTGGTAAGAAATACACTGAATTCACACTCAACGTCATAGCAAAGTATCGTGTGTGTAATATCTTCAGCCTAACGAACTGCAAGCGTTACGATATGTCTTACCGTAGGCCAAATTGCCATCTCACAGTGTCTTTAATAAAAAAAAACAAGCACGTCGTCGAGAATGAGAGGTAGTAAGTCCTTCAGAGTTTTAAATTGGCTGGATCATCTTGCTCGGCATGTTGTGAATGAAGTTTCCGACAGCTTTTTCATCGATGTGTCCCAGGCGACCACAACCGCCTTCATCAGTCTATTTACAGACCCATTCTGCCCGTTATTTATAGATTTGAAATTCCAATCTCGACGACGTGCTTATTTTCCAATAGGTGTCCATATTCTTTTGGTATAAGAAACTTCTCCAGAAAAATTGTAAATCGCAAACTAAACGTTGTCGGATAAAGAATCCACAAGTTTAAACCTCGTATTGCAAAAATGAGTGGTGTTTCCGAAAAATTTAAATCTGAGGTGTCCCACCTACTTTTGGTAAGGACTGTATGTGCGGCGGAACATGAGCAGGTTACCACTTCGATACCTTTTATCCACATAAGCTTGCTAAGGTATAGCGTGAATGGAAGTTCACTGCGTCATAAAACGTAGGTCTGTCGTTATCATGCACGACAGATTCAATTTGTGCCAGCAAAAAGCACTTTAGCTCGAAAATGACATTGCACTTCAGGACGTACTTGTTCGCATTCTCCAGTCCTATAGTTAAATGTCCACACAGTTTGCTTGACGAAGTTTCGGCGACCTTGTCGTTCGTTCAATGGGGAACCACACACGAAATCTGCAATGTACTTTGCGATAACCCTAGTTTGGAAATCAATAAAATTAGCTCGGACCAGAAATGAGTTTGGAATATGCTGGATATCAAGAATATTCGGCAAGATGAAAACTGAACACCGGAGTTTAAGTGTGACCGAAAATCAGTGGTCATTAAAATATGGGCATCTGTCCACAATAATAACATTGGGTTGCTCGCGAGTAAAGGCAGACTTTCGAGGCATCAGAATGCAGGGCTTCCTTGAATTTAAAATGATGGTTCACTTTGTTTTTCTGGAAGATTTGCTGGCTCCACCTCATACTGAGGAAATCTGCTGTTTAATACACATGATATATAGCTACCAGTTGGGCAATCGTACGATGCTCCGCTTGGGCGTCAGTGGGTCGATCGGAATTGCCTCTTCCTAAAAATTTATCCAGTACCCATCAGGTTCCGCTCACTGCGGCAGGTTCCGCTCATTTGAAATGTGTTCAAGATAGCATGGACATTGTTCATTGGTTTGCATTTTTCCTGGTCTCAAGGCTGCCTTGGAACCGAGTCAAAATTTTTGTTGCATGGACCTCTTCAGGGTGCACTCCATCCACTGTGCCCAGGACTCCTTCGAGGGTACTCATACCTGACACTGTGCCATCTTTTCCTCACGTTTGGACCATTTTTGAACCAAGCAAACAATTTTTGATCCAAGGATCCAACCTTTCAGTGCACGCTTCGCCCACTTTGGGTGGAGAACTGGGTTCAAACTTGCTCTTTACTTCCTGTACCATGCCCTACCCCTCCCAAGCTTGTCTCCATTTGCACAGGTTGTTTTCCATGTAGCGTCCGAGCCCCGCTCACCGTCGCAAATGCTCTGCTCACTGTGCCCAGATCTCTTTCATGACTATAAGAAACTTATCTCTGACCTTAATCCATCTTTTCCTCACGTTTGGAACATAATGGAACCCATTTAATAATTTCCGGTTAGGAAACGTTAGATTCCAGTGCACGCTCCGCCTACCGTGGGCGGAGCGTAGCTTCGTCCGTGTGTGCTCCTTACTTCTTAACCCATGTCCTACCCATATCACCTACAGTCCATTTCAATTACGGCTGGCAGGGCGAGGCCTACGGACTTGTATCGATCTCTCTCACCCCGCCACACACTCTCACCCAACTCTGTGGGCCACGCCCCTTCGGCCTACGGGAACTGGACTGTATGTCCTCATCTTCACAGGCCGTTTTTCATATAATGCCTAATTTGGTGACAGACGGACGGACGTACAAACAGGCAGAAGAAGCGTTTTATGTATGGGAGGGATAGTAGGGTGATAGTTAACACCGGTTTTCATTGCCATTTTCTCACATCGAACTCACAATCAGCGCACGGCATGTTGCAATATGGTATTCACGGCACACCTAGGTGCCGAGCACAGTGGCCGCTTGAACGAATCGTCTACGGAAAAATCTGAGCAAGTGAAATCCGAAAGACTCTCCGTTCCCAGCCGCGGCGGAGAACGGAACGGGGCTTTTATTCGCAGACCTCGCCCACCCTGTTGAGACTTTGTGATGCCGTACCTAAGCCGAATCCTCATTTTTCGCGTGAAACTTTGCATGCGACCTTTATTACGCAAATACAACATAGATATATGAGTAACACAGGAACTCATTTTTCCGTGGCCTCAACGGGGACCCAAATATAACCTCCCTGTCAGCATCTACAAAACTCCACGGTAATAATAATTATTGAAACTCTTTTCAACTGAAGGCACGTTCCGTTTATCTTCCAGCCTGACTGTTGTTTACGTCTGCAATTACGACCTCCCCGCATACCGCTTGTCGTTCGTCAAATACGCTCCCACCCTCCCTCCCTACCGAGGAATCCTCGACTCCCGGAGATAAAATGACTCGTACACCCCTCACAAAAGAACATACGCAATGACGTTGCAGCCTCCGGTACACGCTTACAAGGTTTTCTTGCACAGAACAAACTGGAAAATATTATTGAATGGGCTTTCAGCCCCCGGTCTACCTACTAAAAAAAGGAGACTCATAAGGGCATTCTGTAGGCTGTACATATATGAAAAAGCCGGTGTCCAATCATCCAAATGGTTCTGGAAAGATCAGAAATGTGTGGAAAAAGTTGATTCGAAGGAGGCAATTTTAACCAGTTTCTTGCACTAGTTTCCAGAGCAGTATATGCATGCAAGAGGACTCTTCGAATCTGCATCAAAGCCTGGGCGAACTGTACCCAAAATGAAGAGGCACCCATGGTAATTACTGAAAAGGGTACTGAAAACTCTCAATGGACGGTTCTAGAGTACACTCACAGAAATTGAGGGTTGCTGACATTCAAAATAAGTTCGCGATTCAGACGGCAATTAAAAAGGTCTTGGGAATGGGATACGTAACTTTTTGATTACCAAGAACTTTCTGGATCGAAGGCATTGATAATACGGTAGACGGATTCAGGGGACATTGTTGAGCACAGCGAGGGGGATTCAGGGGACATTGTTGAGCACAGCGAGGGAGGAACTGACGCTGGTGGTTGTGTAGCCTCATGTCGAATTTTTGCGCGGTCGAACTCGGCGAAATTCTTTGCGCGTGATTGCGTACATTGCGTACACTCACTTTAAAATTTTACGGTGATGTTATGGCTCTTTTTTTTAATGTTACTATTTTGTCGTTTTAGTGTACAAAAGCCACGGCAATTTGTGCTGAAGGCGCTGCGGCGAGTGCGATGCCGCAAGGCGAGAAGTCGATGTAAAGCTACACACCCGACGCTGGTCGTGGCACTTCCCTCATCGTTTGTCTATCCCGTTGTCCACTACCCCTCCCCTTCAAGGCCACCACTAGTGATCGGTACGAATACGCTCATCGGATTACGATAAGCTTCGAGGGGACCACTATGCTTTGGTGAATACGCTATCCGTTGAAATGCCCCCGTCTGTTGCAAAAGGCTGCAAATGTTGAAATAAATATGAAGAAAGGAAATTCCAAGAGCACGATTTGAAATAAGTTGTGTGGTGGGGAAATAAATGCTATAGAAAAAATAAGGGGTGAGAAATGTTTTCGGCCACATTTATTTGTTAATTTTTTTTTTGCAATCATGTAATCCGATAGCTGCTAGCAGCTTTTCCGAGAAAAAGTTTTCGTGCACTGACCTGTACTCGGACAGCACGCGCCCTTCTTCCCAAGCTTGGCGGTACATGTGTAGTTTCTCGGGCAGTGCTTGTCTTCGTGGCAAGTTGCAATTTTGTTGATGGAATATCGATCAGGATGCGGATCTCCTCGTGGGCAGATAACTGGAAAAATTGTTGTGGGAAGAAAAATCGACTAAGTTATCTGAGCCCCGGGAGGATAACATGACTAGTACTCTCCGTCTGGGGAAGAAGTCATACAAGGGGAAGCTGGCATGCTTTTCATGGTTTTTAGTGACAGGCCTACGTTCACACGGCTTCCAAGCTTTCACAGTGTAACAAATCGACCGCTCTATTGTCCAGTTTTCTCCCAACTATCTATATTTGCTGTGATCTCGATGAAACATATAGTCTCGCTCCTCTTAAAGCCACAGCATGGGGCAAGAAGAGAGTAAGAATTGAAGGACATGCCATCTGAAAGCAGATATTCAGTTCAAAAAAGGTGGTACGTGGCAAATTCGCATTCGGAAAGCACAGCTTGGGGTGGTATCACGATACTGCAGCACGCTGCCACGCACCTGCTGCGAGAGTTACGTATAGGAACAACATCGCGGCCGACTGACTCAAAGCCTCGCCCGTCTGCATCTACCCCGCTGGCTAGTGATGCAGATGGGGGGGGGGGGGGGGAGAAAGGAAAGAGTGACGAGGGAGCTTTTCGAGTTTTTATTTCTGAGGTTTTCGCCGTTTGATTTCCTTTTTGCTTTTCTGTTACACTGCTGAATATCTCTACTTTTATACTCGACAAATGTCCCACGATCTGCCAGATTTACCCCTTCCGGTGTCTTCAAAAGAAGGCGAACTGGTGAAAACACCGGCCATCCGTGGAAGCACCTTCACTGGCCCTACAAAAACACCCAAGCAATCATCAATCGTGGAGCTCAAGAGGGATACTTCTTTGCCTCTTCTGATGTCAAAAGATACTTTTCGTCACGTTCACATTCTTTATTTCTTTGAACTAAAATATAACAAAAATCCTCCATTTGTTTGATCTTGACCACATATCCTATTGAGGCCATGTTCAGGTGGTAGTTCAACTCACTTTCATTGCTGCAGAATTGCGTACATTCGCCCTTTGTCTTGAAATTGTTCTCATTGCCACCACAACCAGTAAAAGTGAACGACCGGCAAAGTTTTGAAGCGGCATCGTAGTAGTACCTGAACAAATTGTTTCTAGCCTTAGAAATAGTGAGGACGGAAATCCTTCGGAAGTGAACCTTGTTTGGGGTGGGGCCCCACATGGAGAACCATTGTGCACCGAGGCGTGGCATATACGATCTAAAATGGAGAAGCTGCACAGCAACTTTGATTAAAAAAATCCAGTCGGAGGTGGAAGTTGAACTACTGAATCACTGAATGGAACATGGTCCAGATGAAAAAATTATCGTGGGAGGGCCTATGGTACATATTGTATTCACTTCGCCGGCGATACCGATGATTAAGAAGTTAAAAAAGTGGGAAGGAACAAGTCCTGAGCATATGAAAGCGCACGGCAATCGAAGAGATAGCACCGATCTTAAAAACTCAAGAATTCTAAAGGATTCGGTTTGAACGGTAAATGTGGAAAAGTTTTCATCAAGTAAAAAAGCAGATGAGAAGACATCAAACCTGCTTTCTGACAACACACCGACTCCATTCCGTGTCCAACACATTCATGGGAACCCGGACAAGGTACCCTGTCGGCATCACATCGTTTAATGTTACCAGCGAAATCCATGAGAGGAAGGCCTTTGCCGCAAAAAGCTGAAGGTTAGTACTGCTGATGAATTCTAGTACTGTTCAGGTAATGTACGTGCCCTGCTACAGTGCACTTAATCCCCCTACATTCTGTGTAGTGAACATTAACTCACTTAGACTTTTACATCCCTGTAGGCAGTCCTCTTTGGAGGCAAAACGATTTTGATTTCCTCCACATCCTTTGAATTGGAATTCGACGCACTCTCCTGAATGAGGCTCTTTATTACCCCTCTACATACGAACCTCCAAGCATAACTGGAAAGTAGTGATTTCAGAATACGAGGAATATCGCCAAAGTTCGGCATGGACCTTCAGATGATGACCCTTGTTCCATAATGGGGTATTCGATAAAGCTTTATATCAACTGCATGAAATTTGCGAAACAAAAAAGTGTGTTATATAATACTATTTGAGATCAATCATCCCCCATAACAACCACTTACTTGCGGACGGTTAGACATACATACCCACACACTGAGATATTGGTTTATATAATAAAAGATTAATGGTTAGCTTATGAGAGTGATTTCGATGAGAACAAAACTACAAAAAATAATAGTCTGTAATTTTTCGCAACCTTTATGAAAACCTTTTGGATTTTTTTGGATTAAATTTTCTCACATGGTTCAATACGTATTCGAAAAGATAGGTCAAACTTAAGTATTGTTCAGAGTTCGCGATTCAGGCGTATGAATCACCCAATCAATACTTATCTTACTCCTTCCGCCCAAATGGCGTTAATGGCGCGATGGCCTGAATCGGTTGATCAACTTGTATCTTTTCCTTCCGCCTGAATCGCGCGAATCGCCAACTCTGAACAATATGATAAACCTGAGTCCACTTTGTTGTTTTACGAAAAAGGAACGACCTCCTTTCCCTCCCGATCGTTAACGTTCTATTTACTTTTCGAAACCGGTCGGCTACGAAGTGCCGGTTGCTGGTCATTTACGGAGCTCTTTGGAGTGTAAAGGTGATGCTGACCATCGGAGGAATAAACACCTTGAGATAAGACATCAGCAAAAACTGCTCTTTTATCGCACCCTCAATTACAAACGCAACATGATCACCAGCACGACTTGGCGATCATTTTGCGTTTGTAATTGAGGGGATGAACTGCCACGGAGATGCGGAGCTACGGCGAAAAGGTGGTGCTATGCTATTCGAAAACTCTCACTGCGTCCTTTCTAGAGCATTTCGTAGCGCGAAAGTGCACAAGTTCGTCTCCTTTTGTATGGCTTTGCGATGAGGTGGCTCCACTTCGTTAAGGTGGTTATCGCCAATGTTCCTTGCTTAGGAAGCGAAAGGGTTGGGGTAACGTTAGGGTAGAACAAGTAATTTCTAGCTAATAAAAGAGCTGGAGCTTACCGATGTTAATGTCAAAGTGAAACGCGGAATGCGCTGCTCCTACATTTCCACATTCGTAGCCTTCAGCTTTTGGCAAACGACAAAGGACGCCTGAATAAGTAAATGTAAACTATGAAGGATAAAATTTTTGGCAATACTCAACCCTTTATTGGTATGAGGCGCACATTCTATTAGGTTGTTCGGAAAGAAATGCTCGTTGAATTTGTCCATTTATTTCTCTCCTACTGCAGGAGATTCTGTAAAACAGTTTTGTCTGTTGAACAGAGATTGTTGTTATTCATCTTTTGAAATATTTTTCCCTATGTCTACATTGTTCTTTTCCAAGGACAAATTCAAAAACAATTTTTCAATTTTTTCTTCAAAATTTTGAAAAAAAAAATTCAAAAAATGCGAGATTCAATGCGATAAGCGAGAATATTCGTCGCAGTGCGTTATAATGTTTGCGAATGGATGTGTAGATAGGTAGGTACGAATGGTGTGTACCCTTCCGTCAGGATTTCGCACTACGATGAGCGGCGTCGACACGGTGTGTGAGCTAGACGCGTCGCAGTGGTTGGGTCTCGGAGCGATTAACGGTAATGCTAGTGAATTCTTGACATAAGGTTACACACCCGAATGCGATTTGGCCAATGACCTGCGGGGCAAACCGATGTACAGTCAGTGGTTTTATCCTACCAGACGAGTCAGGTACCAGTTCACCGATCCCGGAGAAATAGAGGGCCTAGTTGACCTAGACGAGCATGTGGCTCTGCGGGATTTGATACCCGCACTATGAGAGTGCTGATGCGCTCCACCTGTCACTACACCACCTCAGCCCATGTACAGTGCTTACTAGCTTGTTAGCTAACAGAATGAGACGTACTTACTACTTTCTATCTCTACTATGGCAGTTATAAGTATTGTGGGAAGGTAAAAATTACTGACTACCAAAATTACAAATTAAATCACTAAAATACTAGTAAACATCAAAGTAGTCGAGTTGCTACAAAACGAATGCAACAAAGGGTTCCATGTGCGAGAAAATTGACTCATCGAACCAGAATTTCCTCCCCTTACGGCCTTTATAGAACTTGAATCCTCGGCTCACAATAATGTCTTCTAATCGACCCTGCACCTTCATTCTTATTTTGCTAGAATGTAGTCTTGAGGTTGTATGCATTAACATTGGCCTGAAATGGCCTCACTTCTGTATCTTCATAACTCTAAAGCTCTGGGACGCTGGAGGATTGGGTATAGTATTCATTCACAACTCTGTCCTACGCTCTATTCATGGTCAGAAGCACAATTACCTCCAAGATCGGTCGTTGAGACGATACGTTTCAGTAGCAGCGTAGCGAAGATGATAATCATTAAACAGTTGGCGACAGTGGGCCCGTAGAAGGACAATGACGAGTTTAGTGGCTATTTGCTGGTCGCATCGCGCACTTGCACTGCTCAATCAACAAACACTCGTCGATATCACAACCAAATACGCGATACTTAGGGGGATCAATGCAAGGGACTACATTCATCGACCTCAAACAATCGCCGCCGCCGAAAAGGCAGAAAGGAGGGAGTCTGAGAATAGCCGAGCAGGTTTTTGAATACGAAGATGACGGTTGGAGCTATAAACTAGTTCTAAAAACAGTTTTTCAAAATTCTGCTCTCTAAAGACTTTTGGATCTTTTGGAAAGGTGTTCTCTCGAGTTGATGGTAAGAGGCATACAACGAAAGAATCATGTTAGACACTGAATTTCCATTCTCTATCACAGCCTAAGGTAGAACGACACTGATTAGAAGGGCCGTTTGACTTCATGGATACCAGAAATCTTCCTATAGCTTAATACCAATGTCTATGTTGTGTGTGTGCCAATAGGGCAAGAAATCGTGTTAGCGCTCCACGCGATGGTGCGAGCTAGTTGCGCTGTATCACTTGGGTGTGTACACTTATGTCGAAAATTCGCTTCGCTACGTCGCCTCGCGGTGCCGTGAGCACAACTTGCCGCGGTCGGTTGAAATTCCGCTCAGGACGCAATGGTTCGGTACCATGGTAGTCCTTTAAGAAATAGCTGTTACCCTGATGATTATCTGATAACAATCACTTTTGTGCCTTAAAAATACAAAATTGTGACATAAAAAGTAAAAGAAACGGTAGCATTACATGATAACAATCCTAATTAGGGAAATAATTGACTCGGCCGTAAAACTGTAAAGGGAGTGTTGCAATGTACACAGCCACGCGCGAAGAAATCCGCGGCACCGTTCGCCGCGTGCAGCCGTGCGAAATCCGACATAAGTGTACACACTCGAATTATTTGAGTCCTGAAGCGGTTACGCCTGAAGAAATGCGTAGGCCACCGTAATCGCCTCAGGACCCATCCAATATGGCACGTGTAGCTTGCACCATCGCGTCGCACATCGAAGCCCACGAAGCGAATTTCCTGTCCCAGTGGCACACACCTCTCATTTTGTTCTGCGTTGAAACATTGCTCACTTCGGTAACGTTCTGATCAATGCCGTATTTTCGGACGTTATCGATGGCACCATTTGTTCGGATTTCTTTACAATCAGTTATGAGGGGCTGCTGGGCTCCGTTGCGAGTAAGAACCGTTACTGTCGTCCTGCTGCAAACGGTTTCTGGATATTTACCCAAGATGATTCTCGTACCACCAAAGGTGAAGCTCTGTGACGATTCATCTACTGTTGTGATTCATATTCTTAAAATGCGCTTCACAAGGGGTTTCACGCACCGTTGCCCTTCCTGTGATGCGGAGTATTTCTCATCCACTTGAAACTTCGCCACGTTCCCACTTCCTGATAAAGTAATGATAACGCCTGATAAGAAGTGATAGTGATGTTGAAGGGGAAGAAACGTGAACGGATTCTGATAATAAACGTGTGGTCTCACATGTGAGCTACCTGTACCTTTTTTAGTGAATTCCACCCTTCCTGTACCAGGCTCCTTCAATTCCAAGAAGGATTGGAAGTCCGAAAAGCGGGCCTGATGTGCTAGAAAAACTCCCGTACAGGCAGCACACGTTTGACGTGAATCCCATGTAGAAATGCGTTTGTTCTTGCATAAGGTGGTTGTTTTCGGAATGACTTTACCTTTCGTCTGCCTCCTTTCACAATTGCCGTCCATCCAATCCGGTCTTCTGTCTGCCATCGGCTTGGAATGATATGAAGCTATCACAGAGAGGTGGGAGCTTATCAGTGATTTCTCTTCCTTGAGCACGTTGTTATTTTATCAACTGTTCGAACGCTGACAAGCAAAAGCACCACGGTGGCATCACGCGGAATCAGATGCAATCGTGTTCTGCTTGTCTGATCTGGACGGTTTCCTCATGGGTGATTGGGTGGCATGTACCTAAGCACACACGGGTGTTGTATATGGGATAAATTATGCAGGCAACGTGGATTTTTGTCAAAGTTTAGGAGGGAAGATGGCCCAGGATGCAAGAAGCAATTCAGTAATCTTAACTAAAGATTCCACTTCAGGAATAGTGCTTCCATCTAAGAGCTCCTACCTTTCTACGTCAAGCTCTTGATTCCCCACACTCATTGCAACACCTGATCCATCCATTAATGAGATCTTATCCTTTAAATGTTACCGACCATTTCGGGCTAGCTTTTCCATGCGCTCAATGTTCTCATGCACCTCGTAATCTCTCGTAACTCACCTGTTTTTTAGGTGATGTGAGTGATTTCGGTTCGGTTCTCAGCACCAGCGAACCTCAGACAGCTCCATGTTCCAGTTCAGGTGAGTTTATCATAGTTCATTCAACCGAGCTTCTCTCCACTGCTACTGATGCTACACTAGCCATAATCGAATGACGGTTGGGACACTCGGTCAGCGAGGGCACTAGGTCACGCGATGGCCACGCCCACTCGCGCGCGGCGGGTTGCAATCACACAGGTAAAAACGACGATAAAACCCTAGTTTAGCGAAATTGCAGGACATGGAACGAAACTAGTGGCCGTGTTGATGGATAAAGTGGGTGAGCCACAGCTTGGCCACTTGCCAGAGCACCCAGTGTCGAGAAAACTCGGACATCTCGCGAAGCGTCGCCGCACGCGGCGAACTGACTCTAGCAGGAGGTCAAGATTCGCGTGTCCCAACATACGCCCGCCATAATCTACATAAGCTGCATTCGCCCTGCTGCACCAGCGCATCCCTATTCACCGTTAAAGACAGTGATGGTGATAATGTGGGTGATAAGGAACCCCTAAGAGAAGATGTGCACTTGAAAGCCAGGTGTCTAGGAAACCTAGCTGCGGCGAAATCCACCACAATGCATCCCTTAGCTGTGGCGGAGGGCAATAATGAGCATGATAGCAGAATGATACTCATCGTATCGTATCAAAGCCGTATCGATCGAAATGACGTGGAGCTGACGTGTCGGCTTCCCGAGTGTACATCGTTAGGACAGAAACGTCCCGTGGCCGTGTTTGGTGCGCGACGAGATAGTGCGCGCTATGCGCGCCTTATCGGACGGGTCTTGAAGCGATAAGCGTGCTCTACGCCTCATTCTAGGCGTAATCGCTTCAGGACTCAAATAATACGGCGCGCATAGCTCACATCATCCCGTCGCGTGCCGAACACGGTCACGCGACGTTTCTGTCCTAACGATATACACCCTTGGCTTTCCTGGGTGAAATCGTCCACCTGTCAGTCTCAAAGATTAGAATGAATGATGCAACCGATGACCTTTGAGTAGACCGTTTAGGCAATGGGCAAAGTTCGCTGTGCAGGAGATAAGGTATCAGGCGGAAAGGAAAAGAAATGTATCGACTTGGTTGCCTCGCGCTTAGTGGCAGGATTCAGGCGATCACGTAAAAGGAGAAGTTACGCAAGGATTAGGTGAATGGCGATCGAGTATAAGGAAAAAAATCACATCGATTATTCGATTGATCGCCTAATCGATAATCTACTTTTCCTATCCGCTTGATTGCCTATGAATGACCATGGCTAGCTGTGAACACTACCTCACTTTGTGGGCCTGGTTGTCGGTCCACATGATTGTCATTTGCTCCATTCCACAACGGAATCAACGAGGAAGTTGTTGTAGATCGGTGGCTTTTCGTTAGTTTGACAGAACTGGGACATTGGTTAGACTTCGCGACATTTTTATTCATTTTGCCCAGCCGGCGGGTCGCCTAAATCGCATCGCCAACTCTGAACACAAACTGATGCACACTCAGCGAACTCCACCCAACGCCAGCGAGACGTTGTTAGTTGTCGTAATTTGCGTACGACGTCCCCCGTACGACGTACGACGTTTATGGCATAGACCGGTAAAAAACCACGCTCGGGATAGGTCCGTCCTTTGGCATCACGGCTCAAACGCCTTCCGTGAACGGTCGAAGCCACGTGGAGCGCGGGAAACTATCGATCCGCACAGTTCCAGTTCAATCAGTGTCAGTTAGTCCTGTGTCAGCCGTCGTCCGCAGCGATCGCCTCTTCAAGATCAGCCAGTGTCAGTCGTCCGAAGATAACGTCGCTCCGAGAAGAGCATCTAGGATAAAGAGTAGCCAGGTGGACCGATCAGGTTATCCTTTTCCCCTCGCCCCGAGATTCCCTCGCCACTTCTGGATTAACCAGTCCCCACGTGAGTCCACTGTTTATGTAATGGTGGTAGCATGTTCAGATCCTCATCCTACTATATATAATCCGCTAAATATGTCTGTCTGTCCGTGTGTGTCTGTGTGTGTCTGTTTGTCACGAAATTCGTATTTCGCATCGCAGTAAAGCTGGAACCTTGATTTTTGCAAGTGATGTGGGGGATGGCAAGGGGACACTAATGGTGGGGACCGGTTCTGATAACAATTGATAAGGGCATAAGGAGCGCCTGAAGGCAACTGTCATCGAAGCCGTTTCGCCTTTCGCATTGATCCTAGAGCGTTGACTGTCATAGGTGTTGTGCGGGGTGGGACGAGGACATTAATGGTGGGTGACCCGCATTGATAACGGTTGATAGTATTCGATAAGGAGCGTAAAAAGGCTAAAGTCATCGGAACCGTTTCGCTTTTCGCATTGATTCTGAAGCGTTCATACTCACAAGTGTTTTGAGGGTTGGGACGGGGACATTAATGGTGGGTGAACCGCATCGATAAGGGTTGATAAGATTAGATAAGGAGCGCGAAAAGGCTAGAGTCGTCGAATTCGTTTCGCTTTTCTGATCTTGAAGCGTTCATACTCAAAGGTGTTTTACGGAGTGGGACGGGTACATTGATGGTGGTTGATCCAGCTTGATAACGGTTGATAAGACTAGATAAGGAGCACCAAAAGGCAAATGTCGCGAAATCCGTTTCCTCTCTCCACATGTACTGGAGTTCCAGACTCATAGTTGTTGTAGGAGGTGGTACGGGGGCCTTAATGGTGACGAATTCAATCAACGACTGCTTAGCGCAGATAAGAGCCGTTAGGAAGTGGGTTGGGTAAACTTCAGTAAACCGCTGACTGTTACTATACCACCGCTACAATGAGAGCATCTGATGAATAGTGCCCTTGGGTGAACATAGTTCTTATCAGTTGCCGTTGTATCGACCGCTAAATTGCCTAGCGTCCACATAATGGTACGCGTCTTTTGATACAGCGTTCTACACTTCATAATCAGGATTCGACCTATATATGTGATAGTAAAGCAAGTGAATCATTTCTCATGCGGTACAAGCAACAATACTGGGTATTGACAGCTAAGCTATGCGAAATTCGGAATATTGGTGCATGTTTACAAAAACGGTAACCATCGATAACTGACGTACGGATCTACTGCCAACATGCAAGAAGTAGATGCACACTGCGTAAAAAATCGGCTTCCAATCGGAGCAATCGAACACAAACCATCAACCACTGAACTATCTGAACTCCCACTAGTGACCACTTTGACAAGAGTGTCAAATGGTAGTGGGAAACATATTTCATTCCCAATTCATTTACATCGATGGTCAATATCATTGTAACAAGCGGTATGGACCGCTAAATCATCTGGACTTCCGCAGAGTGTGGCCCTCTTTGGGAGAGCGATATGCAGTGGTAAATGAATAGATTATCGATAAACACTAAGCTTAAGCCGTAAACGTTCGGCGAGTGAACGTTCTTCGTTATCCGGTAGAAATAAACGGAAACCCTACGCTGTTAAACTATGTGAAATTCCGAATAGTGACAGGTCTCTATAGGGAGATCAGTTGAGCAAGCGCTCAGTACTGCCCTTATCATATGACTTCTTCGATATCGGTTAATCATTATCATCGTGTTATCCGCACGGTACTCTGCGATAGCTCAACTGCTATATAAGATTTGGTTTCCTTCTTCTCTTTGTATGTGGTGCCACTCTCAGTAGTAATATCTGCAGTCCTCATAGACTGGTAGCATACCTCAGTGCTCTGTAATGTAACAATAATTATGTATGTTGAATCATTTCTATTTAAAGTTTTTTGCATTATGCGGTGAAGGTACAGGACACTGGTGGTGTCGGTGCAGGCAATAAGGTGCATTCTACTGAGTGCGATTCTGCCGTGGTTTGGGGGCAGTCGAACCACCCGATGTAATGAGAAACATCACATGCCGCACTGGTCATGACATCATGGGAAGCGGTGACAAGTGGGGACCCCTTCAAGTGTCACGCTAAGTCAAGACTAGTGCCGAGGACTTTTCGTGAAATGCTACTCTGTCGCTCGATCGAAGCATTTAGGGCGTCTACACCTAAACCCGAGCTGTCTCTCCATAAATGTCGTCAGTCGCCACTCACAGCTCTAGAGTTAGTGTTGCAGCACACCGCAGCATTGTTGGAGCACGGTCACAAATGATGTTGCATTAATGAGTATGCCGAAGGACCACGTTGAACGGTAACTTATTCGTACATGCTAAACGACAGGCAGTACATGGCGCCGCGCAGCATTAACTGCTTTCATAAGAGAGGCCAGAAGATTGTGACAGAACTTGCGTGACCTATGAGTTTCAATGTAGAACTCGTAATAGCACGCGCATTGGAGGAACAGAAAGAGTACTGGCAATGCACGTGTGCGTTATGGAACGTCTAGCTGCGGAAGAGGTGGTATCATAATCACCGTACTTGGCAAGCATAAAGTTAAGGAGCATAGAGGAAATGTCTTTGATGTTATGTGCTCTGCATATATGGCTTACGACACAATGAATTCGCTAAGGAAAGCATTGCAGACACACTCAACCCTTTGTTTAGGACTGCTCAACGGGGAAGAGGTCGTGTTTCGAGTTGGAGAGTGGGGTGGTCGTTCTCAGGGTCGGAGGGGTTCGTGTTCTTTGAAGATTCTCTCGGCAAATGCTGGAACCAGTAAGAGGAGGCCATGCGTACACCACTGAGGTAAATTCTGGCCGGTTTAATATATCTCCAAAAAAATCAATCGATGAATATACTTCGTATTAGGGAGCAGTGGTATGATCATCAATTGTCGACCTTGTTTTCTCTAGGAAGACGGCTCGTCTATAGGTGCATGCACTTCGTGCAACAAACCTGATTCGTTCAGAAATTCGTCGAACCGGGTGGTCCTCAGGTAGAAATTGGAGGAGAGTCGCATTTCTACAAAATTTTCAGAGGGAATTGTCGCATTGAAGGAGACCCCCTTATTGGGAAAGTGGTTGTATTTTTTCAAATTTGCCCTCAATGTTGGACTATATCCTAATTGTAATCATTCTGTTTTCCAAGATTCACAAGAGGAGTCCTCGATGAATAAACGGAATGAGTAGCTTTCAATAGGCAGTGGTCTGCCTTTTCTGTCACAATGCGAGCTACAGTAAAGGCGAGGTGTGCGGCAGTAGCTTCGGACGTATACGGAGCACCGAGCAGGGTCAAGCGCGGCTTCATGAAAAATTATCGAAAAACCTACCCTCTTCCCCCCTCAAGAGGGATCTCCATACTAACATTCTCCCCCCCCCCAGTTCTCTAGGTTCCACTGCTTTCTTGGTTTCTACCTAGCCGATGCGATTTATCAAGCACGTCAAGAGCCTACGGTCAAAAACACAATGAGGCCAAACTCCTGACAAAATAAGGAAAATAAAAATTCAGCAATACTGAGAAAGCATGATCCAAAACAAAAGTGTCCAGAAGAAAAAAGAACATAGTAAAACCAATACTTATATTCCGAAACGAAAGCGTCGCCGATCATGGGTAATGTGCCCGTCCTCTGATGACAAAGGAAAAGGCTTAAAAGTGGTGCAAGTTATGCGACAGTAACAATGGGTAAAAAAAGGATGGAAAGGTAGAAACTGCATGGGAGCCATGTTGTGTACTCCACTGCAGACCACGTCGCTATTGCTGTAGCGATGCGGCGATCTGATAGGACGTGGTACCTTCTTTATAATAGATTTGTACATTTTTTGAATACTCAAAACTTCACTTACTCTGTTTTCGAGGTACTGTAAACTGTTCATTCGAGAACTCACTCAGACTTCTCTATTGGCTGCTTGGTTTCTCTTATGGCTGCGTAGTTCCCTATGTGGAAGTCCAGTCGAGAGAAATTTTGAGAAATTCAGAAAAGTTCTGGGAGAGTAATTCCTTTCAAATCCAATGAAACCAGGGGTTCCTGCACATGAACAAGAAAGGGTACCGCGTCGCGTAGGTGGTTGATGGGTCAGGTCTCACTCTTCATACAATCTTCCGACAGTATTTATTATCGTTGCCGGCTTTGAACGTTATGGCCATGGGTGACTTCCCATGACTGCTGACCGACCACCGTTCTTCGTGCTATCATTCGATTGCATAACAAAGATGAAACCCTTTTTATTTCAGTCGCCCCCGATAATGGACAAATTCAGACCCCACAAGTTTCACAAAAGTAAGTTTGATTCGCTTCACTATCTGTAGAAAAGAGGTGCTAATGCAGTTGGGGGTGGCAGAAATTGTCGCACTGTCGTGTCTCAACTAATATCATTAGGTTGTACATATGATCAAGTGTATGACTTTGAATGCATAACTCTACGCTTTATTTGAGTGATAGGGGCTTTTCAGGCAAGTGCCCAGGCGAATATTGCGCTTGACGTCGAGTACAATAACTGGTCCCCCAACCGCATGATCGTACGAAAAGGCTTAGATAGTGTCGCGCCGTGACAAGAGGCGCTTTCGCACCGGGGCACCGGTCGGTAGAGCTCCCTGACACGGTGCAGATGCTACATAGGGGTCTTGCTTGCGATCGCCTCGCTCGTCCAACGCGGGTACAACCTTAATTAGGTAATAACAGGAACATACAACGCGCATCGTTTCGGAATTGGCAAGAGATGCTACTTTTTTTCTAGCTTCACTGCTAACGCCTTCGGTCTGCATTTTTCACAAAATTACCACTTAGCAATGACTCCGATGCCGGCACAGCAATTGTCTGCATCTCCTATATCGTCACGTTCAAAGGTATGTATCCTTTCTTGAACGTTCACATGAGAAAGAGCACTGGCATCTGAAGCACGCCAGGATGATACCCGGCTCCACATCGAAGAGCGACGAGGCAGCCTTCTGCAAAAAAACACTTATCGTGACTTCACTTACGCTCAACCACTCGACAGGAGTGAAACATATCAAACAAATGTGTGCTACCTGTGTGATGGGTGGGCTAATTACCTGGGAGTAATTTTATTGACGCAT
This sequence comes from Trichostrongylus colubriformis, assembly GCA_963978905.1. NCBI lineage: Eukaryota > Metazoa > Nematoda > Chromadorea > Rhabditida > Trichostrongylidae > Trichostrongylus > Trichostrongylus colubriformis. The sequence goes on along the minus strand of OZ022259.1, from coordinate 12,504,553 downwards.
AGCGCAATACCCATACTAATGGACTTACTTTCTTTTGGCAACTTTGACGCCTTCGCAATGCGCCACACAACGCTCCATCTTGCGAAGCTTTGCTACTTACGTGCTTTTCACTCAGCTGACCAGCAAGGAGCTCATGTAGCCGTAGAAAGCGTGGATTCGGTAACGCGTCGGTAGATGTGCGGAACACTGCGTTCTGCACCGCGCGGACTCACATATGGGAGCGGACAGGAGTAAAAGGAAAGGGACTGCAAGCTCAGAAAACTATGCAAACGGTGCTTCCGTAGGGGGTCTTCGGTTGTAGAATTTATAGAATAGTAGCAAATGTGGTAAAGGCGTGTGGATAGAAACAATAAACTTGGAATTGTAAGAGTGTAACAAAAGTATGAACCACCAAACCTCTTTGAGACAGTGATTCACCCTCTGAAGTTTGTCACACGAGTGAATAGTTGCTGAAGTTGTCGCTGTCGAATAGCCGTACAAAAATGACCGACTTTATCACAAATACACCTGCAGATATTTGAGCTATTGCAAAAGGCTATTGGATGAGCTATTGAATCGACCACAGAGGTTAGTGAGCAGGGGCCGGCTGAGGACGAATCCAAATCCGATCTTATGGGCTCTTCTTTTATACAGTGGCAGATTCTTCGAACACACCAAGAATGTCAGTATATAACAGCCTGTTAATGCATTCTTAAGAGATCAGCCTAACGATTTGTGTCCGCATGTAGCAGCCTGTAAAAGCATTCTTAGGAGATTAGCCCAAAGGTAAATGTGATAGGCGAAAGTGGTATGTGAACATGCGAAAGAAGAAGAAAAAGACTGCTAACCGTACTTACTGATAGCGCAGCTATAGTGAGTAAACGAAGTATTTCATTGAACAGGAAAAGCGCATTGGATTAGGCCACACCCGTTTGTGCTCATTTTCAAAGTAGTCATCATTTATTGTTGGTAACTCGTTTCAGTTAAAAATAAAGTGCAATTTTGTCATATATCATGTACAAATGGCTTTTATGTGCTGTCATGAAAGGGAAAATTTTTATAAAATGGTGAAGAATCCTTGCAGACAACGAAATCTGGTCGGCCTCCTCCATGTCACCATGCCCGTTATGTTCTCGAGGACAAGCCACCTAGGACAGTAAGTGCTTCGTTGAAGCGTATGCAGCTACTGTAGTTTACTATTTCTGTGCATAATGCAATTCATTCTGATTCTTTCAATAAAGGATCCGAACTTTGATTTGTAGAGCTGATTCTCAATTTTTCATTCTCCTCAAAATTCATTAGATAACTCAGTAACCGTTTTATGTTTAGCTTTAGAATAACCCAGCCTCATGTTTAGACCACTGTGAACGAAAACATGGAGTGCACCAACTGTGGTACGAAAAACACTAGCGCTTGGAGGCGGAGTGCAGAAGGGAAAAGTGAATGCAAGTAAGTATTCTGCGTTCAATCACAGAAAATAAACAGTTGTTTATGTAAAGATATGCTTATGCCCTTGAATAAAAGATAACTAGTGGCTCGAGAAGGGGGAAATGCCATCGTGCTCGCAAAAAGTCCCGTCACAGATCCGCGTGGCTCTGATCGATACGGTTAGTGAATATTATGAGAGCATCGCTTCGATTGCGTTTACACTCAGCGCCGGCAGGACGTGGCTCTATTCACAGGCAGCGAGGCAGAGTGGCACGGAGGAGGTGAGACGACGCAGTCCACAAGGCAGGGTGGCATGGGCAAAGACGCAAGGATACTAGCCACGCCCCGCCGCCGCCACCGCAGTGTATGAGCGCGGCCTTCAAAGGTGTGAAGTGAAAAAGACTGGGAAGTGACTCACTTTGGAGTTCTAACTTTGCGATTATGAATTATAAATGAAGCATAGATGAAAAAGCGTACCTTCAATCCATATATGGTTGGGAATAGTTACGAGCAGTGGTTGGCGACATTACCGCCGAAGAACAGATACATAGTCATAATGCAGCAAATAAGGGCCATGATGTCTTTGGACTAAGTTTTTACTGACGATATTTCCTTTTTCTTGTTCTTGTGAAGCCGACATGATCAATTTAGCAGGTTGTCCTGAAAGTAGAGCGACACTTTTGAAATGAACAAATTTTGTGTGAATGCGTAAAAATAGAATGAGTTTCCCAGAAGTTTACCCCAAAAGGCTGTGAAAGTCACGAAAGTTTTTCAAAGTATATGAAACTGTTAATCCACGCGATGGCACGTGGGAAGGCCTCTTGACTGTCGTGAAACTTGGTGTGATAATAATCAAATTTCAGGACAGCCATAGAGGCGTCCCCACTATTTAAGAGTGCCATCAGGTGGGTTGGCATTTTCTCGACTTCACAAGGTCCACATTTCAGGCCTGACGAGGGTGCTAAGCACCGAAATATTGCGATATCTTTAGAGGCACCAGTAGGGGTAAGGTAAAACTGAGAGCTGGGAGCAGATGTTCTCTAAAAAGAACCTTCTACTTCAGAAAAGGTCACATTAATGAAAATCGCATCAAAAAACGCGGCTTGGGGTCTTATGACGACCCCGCAGCACGGCATGTTGTTATGCGGTTATGCGGCCGGGGGAGTCGCCGTGGAGGGCGGGACAACAATCGCGGCCGGCTGGTTCAGACTCTGGCCTGTCTTCAGTCGAATCCGGCTAGAGACGCAGAGGACGAGGGAGAGAAGGGAGATTTTCGGGTTCCCAATTCTCGGTTTTTTGGCCATTTTATGTCGTTCTTTCTTTACTCTTATATCGCTGAGCACCTCTACTTTCGTAATTCGCCAATTTGTTAAATTTACCCCTACCGGTGTCTTTAAAAAGTTTCGTGAATTTCACAGCCTTTTGAGGGTTTTAGAATAAACTTTTTGGAGGCTCATTCTAGTTTTTCACATCACTACAATACACTATTAAACATCTCATAAAACTTCCTCGAAGTGAACCAGTGTTTTTCAGCGCATGTAACCTGTTCTTCCGGAAGAACGGAAGGAAACGGCCCGCGTCGATGCGGCGTGACACAATCGCTCGGCGCTATCGCCTTTCGCGGTGCGACCTCTGCGCCATGGAGGCTCAGGGACGTCAACCAGACTTCGCTCAATTCCAGAAAGCTGTAGCACGGCACAGACGGAACGGAAGGGCCGCATTGAAGACTTCCGCACAACAATCGAACGAGTGCCCCTTACCCTCCACGCTTTCAGAGAATGCGGATCAGGCCCCATCCGAAGAGCCATCATTTTTCGTGCCGCATCCGGATTTTCCACCACAGTTTTCACAGTTTGTGCCCCCAAATGTTGAATACAACTCGCAGCATGCTATGCTAGTGGGCTATACTACGGATCGTGCACTGTATGACGTGGGCAATGTCGAACATCCTCTTAATCCTTTGGGCGATGGTCAGGTTCGCTTTGCAAGGCATTCACACAGCATTGTTAGGTCCCCAGATGGCGAAGTGTACGGATCACATCTTTTGATGACGCCACCCACCGAATCCGCAGCTCCATTAGAGGTTTGTAAGCAAGAGGTGCTGCATGAAGAATATAACGCCAGTCAAGGAGAAATTACCAGCCATGACGGTAACGAGCAGTATGAACAATTCGAACAAGCACCAGCACAATACGAGAGCCTCCCGTTCGATAAAAAAGCATCAGGAAATGACTTGGTCGACGGCAATGATCTAGAGAATCATTGTGTTAACGATTACAAGGTTGTGAAGGAGGAGGATAATGGGAATGTGAAAGCCAAACCTGTGAACGGCTCCTTGGCATTCACAGCTTCGGCTCCAGGCTCTCTGCTTGAAGTCCAGCAGGAGAGCATATCGCCCAGAGACAGCGCTTTTGATCTTTTAGACGCGTGTCCCGAGGATGACAATGTGCTTGTCTTTCGATCGCTTTGATTTCTTTAAGTAATCGCTATGGTGTTCAAAGGTTTATTTATTGAGCCTTCAGTCGTATGTGATTACTCGACATACTCACTCCAATGTTGTTGCTGGGCTTTTCAGAAAAAATTTGTATTTAGTTGTAATTGTTTGCTATCGTTGAATGCAATAAATTTATTTTATGGATTCAGTAGGTGTTCAACCGCAGCATTTCCTGGAAACTCTCACTTGGAGCTACTGCTCGGGGTAAGGAGAAAGTAAGGGGATTGAGAAAACATATTCTCCGTTAACGACAATTGCTGTTCAGAAGAGATAATTGACGGCGAAAATAAGCACCCGGTACCTCTTATCTTCGCACTCCCCTGCGTCATTAACCGGAGGAGACTGCAGACGGGCGCTAAGGCTAAATCAGCCGGTCGCGTTCGTTGTTCCACCTTCGCTGGCAGCTCACTCGCCTGTAGTACGGACGCCGTGCTGCCTTATCGTGATAAGACCCCAAGCCGCGCTTTTTCACTGCGAGTTTCGTATCACCTCACCTCTTCTGAATTGGAAGGCTTGTTTTCAGAGAACATATATTCGCAATTTTCAGTTTTTCCCTACCCTTCTCTGTGCTTCTGAGAGAGCTTGACTGAATGCGGTCAGAGTGGGTTCAAGCGGATGTATAATAGCACTGTGATTGCGCACGGTGGTCACGTAAAAGAGTACGTGCAGGATAGTTACCCAACGATTTACTTCTCCGAAGAGGTTAATCGGCAAATGTGGTTATCGTGAGATGTGTCTTTGCAGTTTGTTGATAGAATTAACTTGATCGGCAATGAATGTGCGCGCTCCAATGTTACCTGATCGCGTGGTAAAGGAAAGGACGAGGGATTTTAGAAACGTAGTTCATATTTTGGTCGTTACTGCTCCTGAAATCATTGAAGCTAAAGATTAAAGGGGGGGGGGGGGAGAGCACAAGCCTTAAGATGAAGGGATAGGTCGAATGAAATCCACCCACTCGTCGCTGTTCCATAACCTGCGAAACAAAATGTTTCGCTTAAACTGCCGATCAACGCCAAGCATCCTCAGGTCTTCCTTCACCACATCTGTCCAGAATCTTCGCTTGCGGCCGGGCGGCCTCCTCCATCTGTGATCCGAAAGCATTCTCAGGAAAAGTTGAACAAGGCGATCCGATTGCCTCCTCAAAAGGTGACCCAGAAAACGTAGACGATTCTGCGTGACTACTCCCGATGGAGGGGAAAGATGTTGCTGTTTTCCACGACTCATCCTCCGGTATACCAAATCCACTTCCGCATAAAGTTCTTCGTTGTGGTATACCCTTGGCCAGAAGTAGCCTAGCATTCGTCTGAGAAGTTTTCTTTCTGTACAGTCGAGTTTTTCCATTACCGTGGACGGCGCTGCCCATGTCTCCGATCCGTACATCATGATGGGTCGAATGGCGGACAGGTACACGCGCAGCTTGACTTCATTGGCAATAGGAGTCGACCACAGACACCTGTATAAGGAGCTGAACGCCGATACGGCTTTAACGCAGCGCTGCTGAATATCCCTTTCACAGCTGCCGTTGTTCTTCAGCATACAGCCCAGATAACAGAACTCCTTTACAAGTTCTATTGGTTGCCCATCCACCTTGACTCCCTCTGCAGGTTTCACTGAAATCCACATTTGTTTGCATTTGTCAGGACGAAGGCGTAATCCATAGGCTGCAGCTAGTTTTGACACAAGGTTGACGACACGCTGCAACTTCGCATTGCTCTCCGCAAATATAACGACATCGTCGGCGTACTCGAGATCGAGCAAGGAACGTCCTGATGGCGAGAGGACGACGTCTGCAGCATGTCGCTCCGTCACTCTTCGCATGATATCGTCAACGGCGAAGTTGAAAAGAAACGGTCCTGCTACTGCTCCTTGCCTCACTCCAGTTTTAACTTCGAACGGCGTTGTACATCCGGAAGGTGTGCGAACTGCTGCCGTTGTTTGTCGATTCATGTCGCAATTAGGCGCACAAATACTCCAGGAACTCCATCGGCTCGTAGTGCATTGAGTAGACGGTCTCGGTGTGGAGAGTCGAAAGCAGTTTCGAAGTCCAAGAAGGCTAGCTGCATTGATTTCGAGTACCGCTGCCACACTTCGATGACTCTCCTGACAATAAATACCTGGTCGACTGTGGATCGGCCAGGGCGAAAGCCGGCTTGCTCGTCACGGGTGGTTTCTTCCCGATGTTTGATGAGCCTATCCAAAATGATATGCTCTAGAACCTTGTACGTAACGCGAAGCAACGAGATTCCTCGATAGTTCTTAGTATTCGTGACGGACAGCTTCCTGTGGAGCTGTATAATGATCGCGTGCCTCCACGAGTCAGGTATCCTTTCTTCAATCCATATAGAGCGGATAATCTTCGTCATTCCACGAAATCCACATGGAGTAAGTGATTTCAGCATTTCCGCAGTAATTCCGTCGTCTCCGCCGCATTTTCCTTTCATTTTCCGAACACAAGCAAGAACTTCCGGTTCATCGGGTGACCGTATATGCTGGCCTCTGGACGTGATGAAGTTCAGGAAGCGATGGCGCTTGTCGATTCAGCAACGAATTGAAGTGGTCTCTCCAGATTGGAAGTGTTGCCTCACCGACAGCGACTCCATCGGCAGTGCTGAGGGAAGGGGAACATCTCTTCATCTTGCCACTATACTGTCGGAGTAATGTGTAGGCCTTCCTCGGGTTCCTGTCCTCCCACACCTTTTCGAAATCCTCCGCTCTCGACATCCATTCACTCTCACGATCGCGTTACAGCTGACGACGCAGTTTTCTTCTCAGACGCATTTCCTGCTTCAGATCTCCAGCAGAGCGAGCAACACATACGGAGTTGTATATGGACCTTGTCTCCGCAGATGCGTTAGCATACTTCCTTCTTGGCTGAAGAACCGGGAGTGTTTCCTTTGCGGCATCCTGGATGCACCTAATGAAAGAATCTGCATCGCCAAGCTTCTTCCTAGTGCGTACACCGATATGGACGGAGACATGTTGGCGAAACTTCTTCCTGCATGTTTCGTCTTCAAGGCCTGCTATGTCCAACCTCGGCTGAGGTGGAACTCCACGCTTTCTCTTCTGAAGAGGAGCCTTGAAGCTTAGTAGAACTGGGCGGTGGTCGGAATCAAATGCTACATTCCACACAGCTCGAGACCTCCCAGGGATGTGAATCCCTGCCACGTAAGCTGATTATGGCGTTGGTTTCTCTTGAACGTCGACGCGATGATAAGGTTCCTCTGTTCGCAGAAGTCGATCAGTCGATGCCCGTTGTCCGATGTACGTTCCGCTGGATAGTGCCACTTCCCGAGAGCATCGGACTCTTGATCAAGACCCATCTTCGCGTTCGCATCGATTCCGACAACAACAGCGTACTGGTTAGGTACCTTAGACATCAACGTGTTGGGTTCATCATAAAACGCATCCTTCTTGTAATCCTCTGCGGCTTCGGTAGGCGCACGAACGCACTTCTCGGCGACGTTGAGCGAAAGTCCTTCACCAGGTTCTTATAGTCGTTCCTCACAGCTACTGCACATCCTTCTACACCTCTTTCGTCAGCATCGCCCGAAGAGATGGTGTAATTCTCGATTTTGAGGACGGCTGATCTCTGATGCGTGTTTCTTGAAGTGCAGCAAACGGCGCATGGAGATAGCGTAGTAGTCTGGACAGTGCGGCCCGTTGGAGTTCACTTGACAATGAGCGGCAGTTCAGCGTGACGAGCTGCATATTTGTAGCCAAAGATCCCACACTTGACGCAGGTATAGAATCTGACAGGTCGCTATGGGCTACGGCTTTGGGCTGGACACCAGCACCTTTTTGCAATATATGAAATACTTTTGCCATGATAAGTGTTATATAGCTCGAACGATTCCAGCGTATACTGCGAACGCCTATACTGAGTTTAGTGAAAGCAGGGGTACCACGTGCAGGTATCAGTAAGCTTGTTTACGCAACCCCATCTATGAATGAGATAGATAGCTAAAAAGATAAATTTCCGTCACCTCCTATCGCAACCGTTCACAAGCTTTTTTTGTCTCAGTGTAGGTACTCTCCTCCAAATAGGTGTGGTCTACACGGGTGAACGTTTTCAGGGTGAGTTCGAGCGGGCTTGACGCTGCAAAAAAAGTTACCTGATCCTGAGAGCCTATCTAATCCAAAAAGATTGGCTGCTATTCTAATTATCGTGCACTGTGCCAGAGTGGGCGCATCCCACCTTCACTACTAAGTAGACGAATTTACGTCATTGAAGGCACATTTTACGATAATCAAACCTTTTTACCTTTTTGGAACAATAAATCCTTGGGTAACTAGTCTGGCTGCACCTTTTTCGCGTCGCCTCAGTGCGCTATTGCGGCCCTTTACCTGCTTGAACCCACTGCGACGGCGCCCATTTTGCTCAGTTGACCAATAAGAGAGCTCGAAAGGATGGCGTCGCAGTGGGTTCGAGCAAGTGTTGGGCCATGACAGCGTATCGGGGCGACGCGAAAAAGGTGTAGCACGACTAGTTACCCAAGGATCCAATGTTTCAACAAGGTAAATCGACCCACCAGATTATCGCGAAGTGTGCCTTTGATGTGCCCGCATTTGTTGAATAAAAGATGCAAGCGAAAGTTACCTACGCATCTGCAATGGGAAGAAGTGCTCAGGTAGTGCTCAATAATACAGCACTGGAGATGATAATAAAAGAAGCTGTCGAAAAAGTCATGAGAAAGGCCCCTCTATTGTACATAATTTTGAGTACTTCAACAAGCTTAGATGGAGGTCAGACAAGTTCGAATAACGCTTCTCTGTTCGCTCGCAACGATCAGAACACCATACCTCATCTTACCGTCGTTAACCCTTGCCGAGAAAATGCCCTTATTTGACGACTGTACGTATATTTTTGTCATGAGCATCTGTAATAGATATGTCTAAATTATCTTTGTTCGGGTTGCACGACTTTTTGTAGAAAAAGAAAATTCAGAAACTACTACTTACCCCCTCGGCACCCCTGATTTTCCGAAGTTAGGCCAAAAACCTGATTTGGTTAAAACTTTGCGCAGAGGGGTAATTCGAACCCCTGAGCGCGAATTTCATAGTCGTTTTACCTAATAATGCCTAATTCTTCACAATCGCAGAATAGTAGGTAAAAAAGGTGGGCAGAATGTTTAATTATCCAGAAAAAGAAGCAATCTTCAAATATCACTCTTTAGTGGGGGGCGCGGGATGCTTTGAAACGTAAAAGCGTTTTGCAAACGTTTAGCAAACACTCAAGGCAAAAGCGAAACTAGCAAGTGCCTCAAGGATTCGAACTCTCACGCCCCAAATTGTAGCGCGACACCCAACCAGCTGCTCCATCCGTGCTTTGACAAAGCAATTCCTCGAGTCATACATGAACAACACTTCCGCTGGCGCCGTATCTTTCAGGCGTCCCTAACATTCTTCCCAGAATCGTTTAGCAGATTTGGAGGGCAGATCTGAGATCCCCGTTCGAAACTACATACTAAGATATACAACTCATTTTGAATGGCCACGGTGACCCGGGAGCTTTTCCATGTTAGTCAAGCTGCGCCTTCCTGAAACTTTTTTGACAGAAGCGGTAAACCTGACAGAGTTTTTAGTGTGTATCTTGGAAACATTCAGTTCCAGCTTTCATTTTTCGTGAATCTCCCACATGTACTTTTATGCCTAAAGCACCTAAAGCAGTGGTAGTTTGTCTCAAATTAAGTTATCGATAAATATGCACGTAGTTCTGTAACTTTTACGTTCTTTGCTATTTTAGGCTGAAATAGAGCTAAGATATCGGCAAACATCGCTATTTAAGAACTCAAGCTTTAATCTTCATTTTAGTTAATCCAGTTTAGTTAAATGAAGAAAATTTCAAAAAATGAATAGCTCAGCTTGTTTTTTGTGTCCGAATCTGAACGATATTCTGAGCATAGCAAACTATCGGAATTATTCGTCCTACAGTTTCTCTGCTTCCAAAAACAAATAATAAATAACGTCGGACTGTTAAGTCAACTGTCTTCTACTGGCGAGCAGCAACTTTAATTCCAAGAGCTTTGCTATAGTCATCTCTCTCTCAGGTGACAGCTTCCCAGCAACCAATCGACGAGTGATTCTCTTGCATACGATCAAGATGTTTCCGTTTCCTGGCCGCCTCGCCACTCTGGCTGTCTTGATTATTTGCCGAGACGCCTGTCTCCTTACACTTTGAAATCCCTCTTTCAAACCCATTTTTTCGCTGCACGTCGCAAGTTTTCGAATGCTCGTCACACAGACCGTTCGTCTTAAAAATGGTCCTTTGTGAAGACCTACAGCTTAAAGAGGTCGCTACATTGGGTGAGACCTTGCGTTCTTTATTTTTGCTGGTGGCTCTCGTATTCATCAAGCTCGTACAGGTTGCGGGACTTTCGGACGGGTTGACCTGGCTTGGAGTGAAGCCAAACAAGAATATTACGCGGTGAAGAAGTTCAATATCCATGAGGTATGGCACATCTGTTTGAAAACATAAAAAAACGATGCTATCGACTATTACAGCTCAGAAGCCGCTGATGACACCACAAAGCACAGATCTGCATTAAAATAAGCTGTTGTGCAATAAAATTTTTTAAACTATTGGTGATCCCTCTAAATAAGTTTCTATAGTCCCAAGCAGCCCTAAGCCAAGCCGGGTCAAAAATGAACAACACTTTGAAATGAACAACATTTTCGTAATCAGGCGGCTGAAATCTCGTATAGCACGGGAAAGAAGAAATAGTGAGAAGCATCGGGACCTAAACATGCGTGTCATATCCGTAATTGGGACCAACAACTACTCCAATAGGTAAAATTTTGCGAAATTATTGTTTTCACCTGCGGGATGCATGGTGGTGCAAGATCTGTTGCTCGACTTGAAGTATTCGCCTGCGCTTCTACAGTGATTGCTATTGAACGAGTCTCAAAATGTTGTGTTTATAGAAGGTGCACTCGAATAATCTGGAAAGATTCATTGAGAACAAATTTCAAATATGATAAAATATGGGTGTAATGAAATGGCGTAGAATATGCCAGGTGTCATCACGTTCCTGTTGATTGATAATGGTTATTTTTTAATGAAAATAATTGATTGTGATGAGCAGTTAGTAATCGTATCGTGCTTGAGGTGAAGAGAGTTGAACCTTAGGCACTGCTTGCTCCTCTACAGTTTCAGTTCTCGAAAATCACTTTTCTAGGTGGTGCAGCAAAATCGAGTCGAGTACGTGAAACGTGAGAAGCAACTTCTTCTTTTGTCTTCCTGCCCATTCGTCGTAAAACTGTGAGCTGATCCCTTTTCCACAAAATGTTTTCTTTTCATTTTTAACCATGTGGTTGGAACACACTAAAATTGCCAGTTCTAACACTTTATTATCATAATTGTTTTCTTTGCATTCAATGGGTACAAAAGTGAGCCAGTGTTAGATAAGGGATAAGATTTTGATAAATACGCGTGAACTCATGGAATAAACGAGCATTGTAGGCTGCGCAACGCATCATTTTAAAAAGGTTGAATGACTATTAATCACAAATTGAGATGAGGATTTGTCAAATATGCTATCCATACATATGTTCAGCCTTTTAGTTCAAGCAAAAATCAAAATTTGACTGCCAATGAAGTTTTCCGCTAATATTGTCTGGGGCATAATAGGATTGTTGAGAAAAATCGGATATTTTGTGTTTTAGTCCACAGCAGATGCCACATATTGAATTCACAAGGAGAGCAGTAATTACATATTGTTACGTGGTGAAAAGTCGAAAATCTCCAGCAAAAGTACAACAAAAGAAGCGAATATTGGATATATATTAATAACGATTCTAAACAGTATGTATGATATCATTTCTTTTCGATTCGACCTGCTTGATTTTCGAATGATTGCTGTAGATGTTCGGGGTATCAACTGATGACAGGACGCAGGTAGTCGACACCGAGTTTAGCCTTGAGGGACTTAATATTTCTATGAGGTGTTGCGCAGGACTCCTCTTCCAGATATCTCTGTTCCAGATATCTCTGAAGGGCGTGGTCGAGAGGGTTGAGATGGGGCGAAGATAATCTCGTCCGAGAAGATCGTACTCAACGGCTCGTTGATTCACGTCCAGCCATTGACTCCTACCTCAAGCGCCGTCATCCGAAATCGAGGAGGTCGAATTGAAAAGTGGGGAAAATATATTGTTCAGAATTATGAATATTCATAATTCAATCCTCATTTCTTTTGTTGCTCTTGCCAGAAATATCCGTTTTTATCAATGGCTGCATTTTATCATTGGCTGTGCCGTTTACTGCGCACCTTGTATGTAAACGCCACGGATCCGAGCAGGTGAGCTATGGCGCGGTTTTGGTCATATGCACTAATAGCGCTTTGACAGAAATCTCAAAAGCAGTGCAGATAGAGTACGTGTCTTTGTATGATCGTGATACACTCAGATTCGCGTGTTTCTGATCGATAAAAAAGCAGCGGTGCGCTGTAAAACACCAACGAAAGTGGAAGCTTCATTTCTGGATTTTTTTGTTCAATTCCTTGAGTTCTTTATTCTTTGCTGCTCTGCTTAGCATCTCTGCTGTCATCGTTGGAGATCAACTATAGCGGCGCTTGACAAGGTTGAACAGAAAGAGGTGATCGTGAGCAGCTATACTTCTTATGTGTCAAAATGTTCATGTATCACCCGATTTCAAATATTAGGTTGTTCGGAAAGAACTGCGCGTTAAATTTGTCCATTTTTCTCTCCTACTATAAAAGATTCTTCAAAACAGTTCAATCTATTAGAAAGAGATTTTTATTGTGCATCTTTTCATATATCTTTGTCTATGTCTACTTGGTTTTTTTCAAAGAAAAAAAGTTTCAACGACTTGAGGCCGACTTCCATGTTCTTCGTCATCCAAGCTTTCATTACCGTTTTTTAAACGCTGGAACTTTGCCCGTTACTTTATACAGCCAAATCTTTCTGCAAACATTATACGCATGGCGACAAATATTTACCGCTTATTGCATTGAATCTTGCATTTTTTTTGAAATTTTTTTTCAAAATTTTGAAAAAAAAATTGAAATTCTTTTTTGATTTTTTTCTCCGAAAAAAAAACAAGTAGATATAGACAAAAGTATTTCAAAAGATGCGCAATAAAATTCTCTTTCTAACAGAAGGTTTTTTGCAAAATCTTCTGTAGTAGAAGAGAAATAGATGGACAAAAAAACGCGCATTTCTTTCCGAACAACCTAATACTTTAAACTGTGATAAAACTCCATCAGGAGAAGTCCTTACTGTACATGTGCTTTTAAGTTGATTTTGGTTGGAAGGGTATTCTTCTAGAAACGAAGTGTCAAGCTTTTCGATCCTCCTTACTTAAAAATCCTCTTTTCACAGCTTCTCCACTGGGCCTGTGTTTTTGCGGATACATAATGTTTTCCAGAATTCGGTCAGACATGGATCGAGTAAATCTTGGACTTGTGATGGAATTCGTTCAAGGCGGAGAGTTGTCCAACTATCTACACGATATGAATGAGTGAGTAAGTATTCAAGAAATATTCAAGCATTTTTACCGGAAACAGATAAATGGTAGAAGGACGATAGAGTGTGCTCAGGAGTGAACTCCGTGCAGCCGTAAAATTCTATTCTGTGGAGATTGTCTGTGCCCTACAACACATCCATTCAAAGAATATTGTGAGTTATCTCTGTTCTCCCAACATTGGATGCTCATGAGAGGATATCTTCTTGTAGTACAGTAAGGCTACCAGCAAATGTTTCTCCTAAGCGATAACTCGATACAGAGTTTTACAAGAAAACCTGGATGCCAATTTGTCTAGGTATACCGCGATCTTAAACTGGAAAATCTCCTGCTATCCGAAAATGGGCACATTAAAATAAGCGATTTCGGTCTTGCCAAGCTGCTTAGGGGGAAGTTAGTTTCTTTGTGTTTTCTTTTGAGATGGGTGATTTCTTTTGTGTTCGAGCTCACAGAATTTTTTTTTTGAGAATCACTTTTGAGGACTTATACCATATGTGGAACAGCTGAATACATTGCACCTGAAGTGATTTTGAAGAAAGGATACGGTATCGCTGTGGATTGGTAAGGGACTTCCATAACTTTCTTTTTTTTACATTTTTCTTTCTACATTTGTATTTTCTACATTTTTTTTTGTATTTTTGTTTTCATTGCATTTCTACATATTATTAAAATCCATAAGTGTACGCTCAGGCTGAAAAATAGACACAGGGTTTCGGAAGCGTGGCAGATCAGTATGTACTGCAAACTGCGCCACATGCACTCTGTTTGTACTCCGACTTCATACTTCGTTCGAGGCGAAAAATTTTCCCTTCAGCTGCATTCATACTTTGCGGTGTCGGCGGCAGGGCGTGGCTGAGTCATCTCTGCGTCTTTAATCGTGCTATACTGCCTCTCTGCCTCAACGTAGTCACACCCTGACACCGGGAGGCACACTGGCACTGTCGCTGAGTATGAAGGCGGCCTTCCCACACAGTCATAATGGAATCCACTGTAGTTGATAAGGAGAGGTTTCTAATCATGGGCATTAATGCCTTATGAGGCGGGTTTTTCTTCTTCACTGCAGGTTGACACCCGTTTGCTCCTCGACAAGGCAATGAGTTTTAAAATAAAACCATTTTTTGTTATGCTAGCCTTTCTACCAAAAACTCAATGTATTGCATTTGCTTATTTGTATTTGGTCTTCATATCTGTTCAAAAGGAGCTATAAGGAAGCTGAATCCTGGGCAAAAGCTTTGTCCTCGAACGGGACTCATACCCGTACTTCATGCTTCCCGGGCGTATGGGGCCCTTGAAATGGTTGACAAAAAACAAGTGTTGAAAATGTTTGCGAATATGTGTTACTTTATTACTTCTCCCACAAATACTGCTCAATAGGGTTTTTTTCCGGCCTAGTGACAATTTCGTTAACTACATATAACACCCGAATTATCAAATTTAGGTGGTCCCTAGGCGTTCTAATTTTTGAACTTCTTTGCGGTCAACCTCCATTCCATGGAGACAGTACAGAGATGGTATTTGAAGCTATACGGCAGGGCAGCTTTACATTTCCAAAAGGCTTTGACCTTTCTTCACGGTTGGTTCAGTTTCTCTCCAGCTATATCTATGGAGCCACTTAATGTGTTGCTGTTGATGCATAATCGACGCCATAATTGAGAACACACGGGAATATGCAGTGAGCTTCCCATGGTCTTTCAGAGATCTGATCGCACTACTTCTCGAACGCGACCCATCGAAAAGAGCCGTGGATATTTACTCGCAAAAGTGGTTTGCTGATGTGGACTGGGAAAAAGCGAGGTCTTTATCCCTACAGGTGAACATTTTAAGCGTTTATTTATTTTTGAATCAGCTTGCTGTCCTCCATTCGATTATATTTATTTTCTTTATAACCGGTACTCGCCTGAAATTTCAGTTGATTAGCCAGCGGGATAAGCTATTTGAAGGCGTTTTTCATGCCCACTAGGGACGGGGAGTGGTGTACTCATGACGGAAAATCGCTTCGTGGCGCCATCGGCACGACTTGCCGAATCGGTTGCCCTTGGGAGCTCGGCAGAGTGTGGCTGCGCCACCTCTGCACTTTCACCCATGCCACACTGCCTCCTGCAGCCATGCCACCCTAACTCCTCCACCCACGCCACACTGCCTCGCTTGAAGGGTCATGCCCTGCCACTGGTACTCGCACCCGCCGAGCCGCTCGCAGCGGGCGGCCCCGCGATTTCCGTCACAGGTGCACACACCCTGGGACGGGTGGGACCTGGGACGTTATTGTTGGGGACCGCTGATTGTTTGCGACACACCCTCTGGCACCTTAGTAGGTGTGGTGTGAACCCATTTGACGCCCTTCCGTCTGTGACCATTAGGCTCTCGCGTATCCTGGCAATCAAGTGATTGTCTTTTATTCCGAGCATTTTTCGCTCAAAGTGGAAAACCTAAAAGTTCCGGGCATTTCAGAGGATGAGCATAGCGACAGTGGAAAGCTTTATAGAAGTTTGATAAATAAATTCGATGAAGTCTTTTCAACTGTCCCTTTATCGAATACTCACATTTCAGCCACCGTTGATTCCGGCCCCATTCGACGTTACGGATTGGTCGCCACTCACAGAATGCGAATGTCATGAGGCCTCAGCTCAAAGAGAACGTGATCACTTCTCTGATTGGTGTGAAACCACGTCAGAGGCAATTCATTAAGCCATCAATTTCCATGTGTGTTTTGGTCTTCAGCCATATTTTTCCTGTAGAAGTATTGCCCACTTCCCTCGCTTTTTCTAATTTTCGCGCGAACTTAAAGGCACCGGAGGGGGTAAGCGATGAAAGCGTATTTGGAAGCACCGTCCTCTGTGAACGAACATCTTAGCCCAGGTGAAGCGAATCTGGCGTTGAAAAACGCGCCGTTGAGGCGCTATTGCGATCCAAGCGCGTTTCACTCCGAACTGCACGCTTCAGTGGCCGAGTTCCTTGCCGTCGGCGGACAGAAGAGGCGGAATCAATTCCGTCCATGATGTAATCAAATGAAACAACAAAGAGAAACAAATGAATGAAACAATGAAAGAGAAGAAACCAAGAAGAGTGAACAAAATGCAACACGATGGAAAATATCGTGTTGTATTTTGTTGAATAAATGAATGAACGAATTCGCACTAGACGTCATGACAAGGCAAGTAAAAATTGCCCCTTCCCGTGTTCTTAGAGATTCGTGAATGGAAAATGATCTTCTCTGTTACCGCATGCATAGGTTCACGTGAAAAAGTGGAAAATTCGCTCGAAATACGGCTCTTCAAAGTGGTGGCCAAAGGGGCGGGCCCCAGAGTGGAGGCACTCCCCGTCGTCCGCCGCGGTTGCAGACGCATAGTGGAAAAAAAGTTATGAAAGCAGCCTCACTTTTCCTCTTCGACCGCGACGGGCGGGCATTTCTTCCGAGGTCCTGTCTCCTCGGCCACCACTTTGTGCAGCTGTATTTCAGCTGGGCTCTCACCTTTTCGTGTGAAACTTTGCATGTGATCTTTATTCAGCCATTACAACATAAACATATGGCCCACACAAAAAAATCATTTTTCCGCTCACAATGCCTTCAAGCCAGTCATCTTGTGTTTATATATTATAGAATGTACGGGCGTGGCAAGTTATTGCTTTTGTGCACTTTTGTTTCTTATTTTTCAAATATTTTTCGTTTAGATGCGCTAGCTAATAAAAATCTTGAATTATTCCGTTGTTATGTTATGGTGCAAGGATAAACTCTTTCTATACCAAGCAGGTCTGACCGTCAAAACCCTCCTTGGACTGTCAGAATTGGTAAATTCGACCCTTCAGTTTCGAACACCGGATATCGATATAAAGTCCTTTGAAAATATGCTGTTCCGGAGGCTCATGCAATATATGGTCTGTCTATAAACTTTTGAAATGCGAGGGGGGTTTCATAAGTTTTTTGAATGAGTATGTAGGAATCTGACGCTGTTGTTAAACGCTCAGATATAGAGTCTGCTAAGAAAAGTATTCAATGAAAGCACACAACAGAGGAGTAGTAGAGGAAAAAGCTTGAGCAGGAAAAGGATTGATTCCGTGTGAAGCTGTAAAATCATAGTTAACGATAAGTATGCTAGAGTCGGCCTTCCATGTCAATCTCGTCGTTGCTGAAGCTGATGAACCAGCGGCGCACGGTCTCGTAGCTCACACATCCCTTGCCCATTGCAGCGTTGATGGAGTCGCAAGCTTTCGTCGTTTTGCTGCCCCAGGACTACTCATAGTAGATAACACGGTGTGTTTGGTGGGTATCGACTACGAACCATGTGGCTTTCTCCACGGTAACTGGCGGGTCAATATATAGTTTGTCGCAAAGTTAGAACCCCCTAGGTCCGTCTTGAAGTAAACAAGAGTTACTGATGGTTTTGGAGAAATTCCATAAGACTTTTGAAAAATCTTAAAAAAAAGCTTTGTTCTTATATTCGTTCCGATTTTAGAAGGGGTATTCTTCATTGTCAGGTTTGATAATGAGACGCTTCCTTGAATTCCATGTGAAGCAACTATTAAAAACTATTTCAATGACATCTGCACATCGCCACGTCCCCTTATCAAGTGACTCATCTTTTCAATTTTGTCCTGCCCGTTAATGCAGATCTAACGATTAACAATGAGGAATTTCAAATTTCTCGAGATGAATAAGAAATTCCTTAACTGTAAGTGAGATAGTGGTGGGAATGTTGCACATGATTTGTATTAAACGGATAAATAAGTCGTCGTTATCTAGGGACACGAATCGGTACAGATTCTGGAGAGAAGTGTGGTAGCTTTAGATTTCCAGGGTCGTTATGTATGCCACACACTGCCTACACAGTGAATGGAAGCCGAGTGGATGAATGATTTATGAAAATGAATAGCATCGTTTGTCATTTCTCATTGACAGCATGTTGAATCTAGGATCCTGAACAATTTCGCTGAAGCCTCGCTTTGATCTGCTAATTTTGTGTGATTTGTTGTGAGCTCCCATCTTTGTGGGCACTTTTTCAAACAGCGCAAATCTTGAAATCACTTCAATGAACTCTAGGCTCCTTGAGGGTGCACCACAGAAAGGCAGACCCGAGCTCTACTGAACAGATTATATTAGGTTGAGGAATAAGTCCTTGCGGTTTTTTAACCCCGTTTTTCACATTGTCTTCATCTTTCGACAGGGTTTATATATGATTTCGATAGATATACTATCTATTTTTTGATTTCTTCGACTACCTAATATTTATGAGGTTTGGAAATGAAGTAAGCTGTAGGCAAAAAATCGGCACTTGCGCACATCATCTCTCTCGTCTGCCACTGAGAACAAAAAATGTATATGTATATGTTTCGATAGAGCTTTTTCAACTCTAAAGAACGATACTACTTTTTATTCAAATCGCTCAAGTTTTTGCTGTTTTTAAGACTCAGAAATGCAGTACCCGCAAAAGTGGGCACTTTCGTTATCTTCTCTTCCTAGCCTACCATCGAGATTGTAGAGGATGTGCATATATGCATTCGATAGAGCTCTTTTCGCTCTACAAGACAGTGCTTACTGTTTTATTAAAATTAGTTTTTTTCATTTTTCAGATCATTTAAAAGTTGACGAGGGCGGAGGTGATGTAGTGACAGGCGGCGCACACCCCACTCTCATGGTGCGGGGATCAAATCCCGCATCAACGCCCGCCTAGGCCAACCAAGCCTTCCATCCCTCCGAGGTCGGTAAATTGGTACCAGACTCGTCTGGGAGGATAAAAGCACTGACTCGTACATGGGCTGGCCACCGCAAGTCATTGTGTAAGCCACATCACATTCACCAGCCATCACGATTCTGAATGGAACTAGAATGTGCGGCGCATCCCACAGAAGGGATTGATTAACGCCAAAAACTTTATCCTTTTACTTTACCCTTCAAAAGTCGACGAAATCGAGCATTTTTGACTGTATGTGACGAAAATGCTCGATTTCGTCGACTTTTAAATGATCTAAAAAATGGCACAAATCAATTTGAATAAAAAAAGTAAACACTATCTTGTAGAGCGAAAAGAGCTCTATTAACTGATGCAGAACATTCTGCCAAAAAATTCCTTTTCACAACGCAATTTTGAATTGTAGAACAGGTGGAAACTTATTCCTACATGCTAAAGTATGAGAGGATACGAAAGAAGAGTGGTATTATCTTGTTCATCGAAAAAAAAGCTGTATTGAATGCATATATGCACATTCTCTCCAATCTCGATGGTAGGCGAGGAAGAGAAGATAACGAAAGTGCACACTTTTGCGAGTACTGCATTTGTGAGCCTTAAAAACAACAAAAACTTGAGCGATTTGATTAAAAAGTAGTACCGTTCTGTAAAGCTGAAAAAGCTCTATCGAAACATATACATATACATTTTTGTTCTCAATGGCAGACGAGAAAGATGAGGTGTGCAAGTGCCGATTTTTCGCCTACAGCTTACTTCATTTCCAAACCTCATAAATATTAGGTAGTCGAAGGAATCGAAAAATAGATAGTATCTCATTATAGAGCGAAAAAAAGCTTTATCGAAATTATATACAAGCTTTGTCGAATGATGAGGGAAACAATGTGAAAAACGGGGTTAAAAAACCGTAAGGACTTATTCCTCAACCCAATAGATTGCAATATAGATTTGAGCGCTTATTCGGAATGTTGGGTGTGCCATCTTAACTGCACTGATAACGCCGCTGACAGGGCATTGCCTTCCACTATTCCTAGGCGAAATGCGTTTCGTTTTCATCTTCAGCCTTTTTGTGGCTCTTTCTTTGGCCGACGATCCTGAAACTGCTTCGTAAGTTTTCATGGCTGATAAATTCTTGATACATTATTAATAAGTGAGAGATTTATGTGACTCCAGCTCTAACTCGAAATATTAGATGTCATTTGTTATGTTAGGTTGTAAGGAAAGTTCTGTGCGGTTTTTCGCGTCCACAAGATAGATTCAAATATCAGAGCGCGTTAGCGTGGATCAGCTTACATGTTGTGCCCCTTAGATTGATAGAGAATTGCTCTTTCTGAATGTATGTTTTATTTGGAATGCTACAAGGTTTTCGAAATATTAGGGAAATTTGAAAGCGCTGTAAAAGTGGCATTTTTTAGATGATTTCATTTCACGAGCACTTGTTTAGCCGAGTCCTAGCAAAGGCAACCACAAATGTGAATACTGTAAGAGGAGTGGATGAAGCGTTATATGGAAGGAACATCGTGTCCCTGGTTTCAGAAGTGCAGAAATGAGAGCGAGTTGCTTAGATTTTCAAATGACCTAATCACTTTAACTAAAACGGCAGGAAGTGATGAGCGTCCATACTTGCAGAGGATATTCTCAAGTGTTGGCCCTCAACAGACAAGCAAGTCGACCACCTCGAGTGGCCTCGACTTGAAAAAAAAACCAAAATGGTTGCCGCAGGACCCCTCAGAGCAGTTATGCGCAAGCGCATTTTCCACAAATATTCTTCCAGTAATTGAAGCAGTCGCAGGCTAAAGCCCTTACTCGTCCATCAGATTCTCCAGATCTAGCCCGACTAATCCCCGTTTTCCCAAACATCTGGACAGCTTCTCCAGCAGCAGTGTGTTCAGAATGAATGTCGATTTGGAGTCGACTTTGCTGAATGAATCATCAGGTCTTTAACAAATTGAGATATGCAAATATCCAAGATATTGCCAAAAGTGTAGCGAATCAGATGGTGCTTACTTTGTGAGAAAAGATGCAGTCTGAGCCGAGTTATGATCTCCCGAAGTTGAAATTGCAAAAACCGGTCAAAACTTCCCTCACAACCTAATATATCTTTACATAATACATGGAAATGTACCTTTGAGGGGGCTCTAGGCTGCAGTAAACCTTAACAATTCGAGGAAGGCCGTTTTTATCCTTTTGCACGGCTGGCTCGAAGGAGACGAATCCTCTGTAATTTTTGTTGAAAGGCGCATTTACAACTATGTATTACACAATATTTTTGCTGCTCGAAAACTTCCAACTCTTCCAATATCTACAAGGTCTAAAGGAACCCCAATTATTTGTAATATTTGAAAAATAATGGAATCGTAGCTTGTTACAGGATATTGACGGATGTTTGTGTAACTTTAACGATACCCGAGTTCTTTGACTCTAAAGGCACGGCTGCGATAATGTGGAACAGTTTGGATGATGGAAGTGCTTAGTAATTAATATTAATAATTAGTAATATCATACCTGAAAAATGGGCAAACCCATTAAATGGGTCGTCACCTTCTCTGTTGATCGTCTCGGGTGTGTTTTGCAGCCACAAGTGTTTATCGATCGGAGTCGCGTGATGTGGTACGTGAAGCGATCATACGCAACACGTGAGGCGATCACTTGTGTGAGAAGCTTCATGTTTACTGCACGGTGAACTTGTTGAGGAATTACTGCTCACCTTCCACAGTGATTGCTTCTATGCCATTGGGCGGGTCTCTAAACAAGTTCCTTTTCCCAAACAACCTAACTATTGGTGCTGCACTAAACTTTGTAGAGAGCTTTCAAAGATATTAACATTTTTATTTGAGCAGTTATTAAGCTGTTATTGGGTGTTTGCAGAATAAATGGCCGAAACATAACTGGCCATAATTTCGCTCAGACGCAACTTTATTTGTCGAAATAACATTCAATCTACAGAATTCTGCCAACGATATGGTAAAGAAAATATGCCATCACGATCAAATTCTGGATTGCGAGAATTAATAAAGTCAAGAATGGCATTTTTACCGTGCATAGTATCGGCGAATTTTTTCTGACGCTGGTTTGCATCGAGAACCCGGAAAAAGTAGTAATCCGTCAGGAATAGGTCTGGGGAATAAAGGGGTGAGGGAGAATCTTGTTGTCAACTGCATCAGTTCTTGCCGGGTGCGCAAAACAACGCAAAACCCCACAGTTCGCAAGTCACCCGGCAGAAACTGATGCAGTTGAGCATCGAGACTCTCCCTTACCCCCCCCCCCCTCATTCCCCAGACCTATCCCTGACGGATTACCATTTCTCATCATATGCATGATGAAAATGCCATCGTGGACTTTATTAATTTCCCCGATACAGGACTTATCATGATTCATATTTTCTTTACCAGATCGCTGACAAGGTTGTGTAGATTAGAATGGTTTATACTTTGACCAATAATGTTGTGTCTGAGCGAAGTTATGGCGTTTTGAATAAAGTGGTCCGTTTTGGCCATTCATTCTGCACACACCTAATATTTTTGATTTACTACTAAACATCCACAAAATTGCCAGATGCTCAGCGTTTTCAATCCCGTTCTGAAGCTGTAAGCTTCATAAGAATCTCAGAAGGATGGCTTTGGCACCATGATGAACACAATCATATATTTGTAAACAATAGAGATTAAAAATCATGCACGTAGAGTAGGGAAAGAAGCATGCTTCACCGTTTTCGCTAACTAAGGGATGTCTACTAATTTGAACAACCATTTCAAACGCAGATAAGTGGTTTCCTCTCTTCATTGTGTCACTAGAGGGTGAGGTATATGAGGGAAAACAGTTTTCGCAATCCCGTCAGTTCACTATTCGCTTGCTTTCCATCGACCGGATTGAAAAGAGCACCATATGATCCATCTCACCATTATTTGTAACAGCATCCTTAGTCAAGCTCCTCCTGAATAAGCTTTACGACGGTGGCGGCTGCGCTCAAAGGTAATAGATTCGTCGACTTCGCACGTATCCTCACCAACTGCTTGCCAAATGGGTTTTATATGCTCACGAAGGCCCTAGAGGTGATGGTGCAATAGCATTGGTTTGACATCATCCGACCGAGCTAAAGGTACCACAATTACCCCTTGAAACAATTCCTCCTATGAGACGAGTGCATGGGGCAAAGTAAACGCCAGAGTATCCCTTATGGTATCTTCAGAAGTTCAAAACAAAACATAAACAACTCAACCTTAATTTTAACTTTTTTTTCTGTGACATGGTATTAAAATTTGAAATCATTTTAAGTCAATGTGGCGGAGGTTCTGTCTGTGATACAATGACGACCGGTAGTAATGAGATTGGAGGCAGTTACGGAAACTATAATAGATATCACGATAATCTTAGCCTTTTAGAACAAGCGTGACGGCATCATCGACATCACCAAGTACTGCAAAAAGTTCTCCCATGAGTACTTCAGCTACCATGAGTACTTCAATAGAAAGCGTTGGAACGGTGTCCAGCACTGTGTCGACAAGCACTATACAGTCAGGTGGTGGTACTGTCTCGGTGAGCAGTACCGTCTCTGGAGGGAGTACCTTCTCAGCGAGCAGTACCGTCTCTGGGGGAAGTACCATCTCAGGGGGCAGTACCGCCTCTGAGGGCAGTACCGTGTCAGCCGGCAGTACTGTCTCTGCTGGAAGTACTGTCTCTGCAGGAAGTACCGTTCCTGTTGGCAGTACCAGATCAGTAAGCAGTACAGCTCCAATAAGCAGTACCACGATTTCATCATCGTCAACCACTACAGTTACCACTACTACGACACTACCCAATGTCGATGTTGAGTACGTAGGTGAGTGTTTGCGAAGCCTGTTTAAAGACATCGGGAGGGGTAAATCTGGGAGATCATGCAATAGAACGTAGAGGTGCTCAGAATTGTAGCAGTTGGGAAAAGACAAAATAAAATGGCGAAAAAACCGAGAAATAGCAACCAAACCCTCCCGCCTGTCACTAGCCGGGGGTGGACCGCTGGACAGGGTCAAGCCTCCGTTGAGGAATCCTCAACGAGGGGGGTCGTATTTGGTCCGCTAGGAGGGGGGGGGGTCGTAAACGTTGAGGTAGGCAGTGATCAACAGAATTTCTCAGGCTGAACCGTCTAAAGTATGAGGGAGAAATGATAAAACTAACTAATTGGGTGCGAATCGAAACTAGTTTAAGTTAATCATCATGGAAACCTCACGCATGGCGCCATCCTCAACGAAACCTGTCTATGCCAATAATCCTTTCACTGGTCTCCTGATACCACGTACAGAGGCATCTCCGAAATTCACCGATTATCCGTGGAAAGCGATATCTATCAACGGGTGCCACCGTGGATGGACACTCCAGAAACAATGGGATGAAAACAAAAATTGGGCGATATGGACTTCTTTCATATCTAACTACGTTTGCAAGTACATACGTAATCTGGTGTGAGCGGCCATTATGCGAACCGGAAAAACGTTTGTATTCATTGAGAATGTGGATGAAATCCTCATGCATGGCGCATCGCACAGAGAAGCTGACCGACGCTTGTCGCCCTCCCACAAGGTCTTCGAGAGCGAAGGATGCATACTAGAGAAATTTCAGTAACAATGAATCAATTTTCGGAAGAAACTTGGGAAGATATCGCAAATTCACGAAAAATTTTTTTTCTAAACTGACTTTCCTAATTTTTTTCCTTCGTTGTGAAGATATGGCATAGCTCAGGCAACCATTCGAAACGGCGATCTCGCAGACCCCGTGCACGGAAAACCGCACTCATATGTTCAAGTTTTCATGAAGTTATGACCAATTAAAATGTAACACTCCAATTTTTCGAAATTTTCCTCATCTAATCCTCATCTGGCTTCCCTCAAAATAACTTCCTTCGTTTTGAAGATATGGCATGGCTCTGGTAGTCATTTGAAAGCGGCAACCTCGCAGACCCCGTTTCAACGAAACGCACTCATATGGTTAAGTTTGAAGGAAGTTATGGCCATTTCCGTGAAACACTTCGAAATTTTCCTCATCTAATCCTCATCTGGAAACCCATATCGAGAACTGAGCAACCATTGGGGAAAACAAGCGGCCAATAGAATAAGTTTGAGGGAGTTATTAGGAAAACAGCTTATAGATGTTTGAAAGATGGGCTGTTTGAAAGATAGGTAAAGTTTGAAGTATTCAAGTATGTCCAAGTTTACAAGGGAAGGACCCGAGGTCGATTGCCATTCGGAATGAGACAGATATGGTCCGATGCATTTTCGGACGCTGATCTCGAATCTGCATTCCGAATTTGCAGAACGATTCTGTGAGAAGTGTTTTTGAGAGGCCGTTTTTCGACGAAAGTCGGCCCAAATACACCACAAGCCAATGAACTGTCAGCAATCGCTTGGCGGAGAGGTAAGTGTCTCCCTCAATAGGCTGAAGACTATGGTTCGGATCACTTAGGGAAACCTACTTTTGTAATTGGTTGGACTTTTTCTGCTGACTGCAGAAAACACTTCTACTTTGATATCACCTCATTTTGACGGTCCTTTTGGCATCAGGCGTGTTCAAATGGCAAGCACTTTTCGCAAGTATCCTGTCTGATCCATAACTTTGAATGCATTAGTATTTCCCTTTTCATAATCCTCTTTTATGCCTGGGAAACATACTCAAGGTTTTGCCATGTACAGAGAGTGTTATATTCCTTTTCTGTGTACCTCACTATTCCTGTCGATTTTGTTTTGGAACATGACTACTGAGTTTTGTTGGGTTCTTATTTCTCTCTCTTGTCAGGAGTTTGGTTTGGCCTTAGTGTTTTAAAGCTCTTAATTTCCGTGATGGATCGCACTGGCTTGGTAGAAACCACAGAAGAAGTGGAACCTGAAAAAAGGGGTCGTATTGGGGCCCTTTTTTTGGGGGGGGGGGGAGGGTCGTATTTTTCGAAAATTTTCCTCAACTGGACGCTTGACCCTGCCGCTGGAGTGCCGACAGGCGAAAGGCTGAATCAAATAGCTGTGACGATATCCGCTCTCGCCGGCAACTCGCTCTGTTGACGAACTGCTGAACGACACGCTGTGCTGCGGTATCGTGTTAAGACCCCAAGCTGCATTTTTTTCGCTACACTCTTCTTCCGAATCACCTCTGAAGTGGAAGGTTTGATTTCAGAGAACATGTATTCCCAGTACTCACTTTCTGCCTACCCCTCCCGGTGCTTTCAAAGGCATTTATATACCTTTGAGACTACATGGGTTGCTTGAATGTCTAGCTGCCAGTCAAAGTTAGTATCAACTTCATAAGGACTGAAGGTTTGGTGTCGTAGCGCCTTACCCAGAGTCTGAAAGGAGTGAGGCCTTTGTGAAAATTGCTTTTTTGAACGCTGTTTCAACTTACAGAAACATTCGACAGGATAATAAAATGAGGAAACGATGTCATAGGCATTTAATGACTAATCTTCAAGAGTGAAAACCACTGAGCTCCATCTGCCACACCGTTCTGTCAGTAGAAGGTTTTGAGTGGGTGAAAGCCCTGGGACGTCTTGCCAATGGGGGGGGGTCTCTCTGAAAAAAAAAAGGAGCCGGCTGCCTCGTAACAAGTGGTAGTTGTTGAGGGGAGCGGCTCTTATAAAACCCTGAGGCACTCGGTCTCAACGGAAATTTCGCCACATTTAGTCTTTTTAGACCCCTAGCTTTCATTTGCGTGACACACTTTGGGAGTTCCCATCAATCACTTTACCCCTATCACTGTCTTCGAAACTGGTCCCAGGGCTTGAACACCTTTTCTAACAGTACGGTGTGGCAGGTGGACCTATGCGATCGGCACTCTTTTAGGTTAGTCGCTGAATGTCTATGACATTGTTTCCCAAAACGTTTTCTGTGAAATTAAATAACGTTTGAATGAGTAGCTTTCATAACAACAAAGCTCTTCCAGGCGCTGAGTAGCAGGTGACGGTGCCGAAACAGTTGCGAATAAGTTTGATACCAACTTTGTTGAAGCTAGGCATTCGAAAAACCCTAACCCTGAAAGACCCACCTTGAAAAACCATGCCATTATTCATCGAAAGTCGCACATGGATACGCACATAGGTTATTTTTCAGAGTTCAAGCGAAGCTGCACGATTGAAGGCGATTGCGAGTACACTCTCGTGGCTCCTCATAACAACCAGAAGTTTTTAGGTACCGAACAGTCACTGCTTGATGAAGATCAGACTGTAGTTGTTAATATTTCTCAGGTATGTCCCTGTAAAAACTGAAAAATTCTTCACTGATTCAATGTGGGAAGAACCTGTGAACGGGGACTAAGTTCTTCTGTCACCCACATATTTATATTTGCTTTATAAGAGCCGTATGCAAAGATACGCGAAAAACGGAAAACCGGTCAAGGTGCAGCCTCCTTGGAGTGATGTCTGACGGGGTGAAATGGCCGAGGAGGCATGGCCACCACGACTTCAGCGACTTCAAAATCAAAAAGGCTACCGTTGTGTGGTGAGGAAGCAAAGTGAGAAATTATCAACAATGATCGCGAAAACTTGATGTGCACTCTGCCCACCGACGTCCGTTGGAATGTTGCTCGGCGGCAATTCAAACAAGCTGCTCTCCTCTCAATTTTTCGAGAACGATTCTTTCAAACACGAATAGTATGTAAAATTATGGCGGTCGGTTAGCAGTGTTCAAACACTTCCGATGTTTACGAGAAGCTAATAGCGGCTCAACAGCGCTCTTATCCTTGTGCAATTATATAAATAGCAAATTGTTCTTGAAAGAAGTAGTATATGTACTTCGTACCATATGGAAAGATCTTAGACGTATGGAAATCGTGCTTCGTAGAACGAAAGTGAACAAAAAACAGAAGGATGAGGTCAAAAACTTCGAAAAGTAAGATTCATCGATGATCCTTGGCAGGGGATAAAACAGCTGGGATAAAAAAAGTGGTAGTTGTTGGGAAAGATGTCTCCTCAGAGGCTCGGGAACGCTCCTTTTGTAGGGAATTTCGTCACATATAATTCTCTTGCGCCCATAGCTTTCAATGGGTTGCTCATTTTTTGACTTCTCGTTACACCTAATACCGTCTTTGATGCTACAGCTCACGATGAACTTTGTGGATTGTTGAGATCGGTAAGGATTGTGGGGGATGCTAAAGAACACAAAAATGAGGGAAAACTGCAGAAAATGTTGAAGTATCTTGGAAAATATGCACCTTCTCACCATAGGCTCAGACGAGAATACAGACCAGAAGTAGACAAGTAGTAGTTGCTCCGTAATCTTTTCACCCACTAGATCTGCATTTACCACCAGAATTTCCTCTATCCTATATAATCGCAGCCGAAAGCAAGCCTTTTTTGCCACGTAGTTGCCACCGTTGCTTCGCCGGAAAAATCAGAGATGGGTGCAGGCCGTCTTGAGACGATGGTTGTCGTCCTATTTACTGGTTCATTACGTCTTTATCACTCACCTTCGTACAGCGGTAATGGCACACCCTTCGCTGCTGTGAAAGGAGCTATTTGTTGCTCACATATGAAGCCAAATACTTACAAACTTATGCTTTAACGCGATTCTCAGTGATCAGCTCTTCCCTAGCAAACTAAGGAACCGAAAACCCTCGTCCACACTATTTATACAATCACTATCGATTTTTTTTCAGAAAATACAGCAATTCCAACAATCAACGGCTAATTCTACAGGGGATGCAGACATGAAAATGCGGGATCTTGCCAACAGACTTCAGAAGGCAAAAGAGTGAGACGTTTGCAAAAGCAAAATTTAAAACAGACTTCTTCCATCATTTATAAGGAAGTCTTTTTTGTGCAAATTGTGGTGTCTCTGAAAATTTTGCTTTACCCTTTCGGGAAAATTATGCGCAGAGCGTTTTTCATTTGTGACGAGCTAACTGCTCCTCTGTACATAAGGGCTGTTACGTAAAAAAATGCAGTTGCCTTCGTGGGCTCCATAGGTTACCTGGGATGGAATTTGCAAATAAGTTTCCCAAGCTTTTCTTTCCTTTCAGTGAAATTCTTCGCCTATCTTTTTAAGCTTATTAGGCAACGAAATAATGTGGCTTAATACCACAACATGGTCCCACTATCCCGGGTGTTTACCTTTATGTCAGCATTTCGCACGACGACGAGCCGCGTGCGACGCCCTGTGTGCGAGCTATGCGCGTCGCGGTCGGGGTCATGGCATGATTCAAGGAAATGCTGGGGCGCGATACGCAGTTGACCTGCAATCGCTTAGGAACTCAACAGTATGACGCCTTTAGCTCGTCCGCATTGCTTAGCTTGCGACATCCGTGGTGGGATCCTGACATAAGGGTACATACCCCACTGTTCTCTAATGCGGCCCACGTACATGGTGGACGAGTGGCAGTCGACTCTACTGCAGGCCATGCAAGTTCCTCCCTGGATTATTTCTCCCTCCCAACTTGGACATCCAGTATAACTACAGATAAAGAGGATACTGTTGGAGTCGCTGTTCACGCGACGGGAAGTGGAGGTTGCTTTGTTGGTTTTGCTGGTTGCGGTATGGAAAAGGTCTGTGCTCGGTTCTGAAGTAATTCTTGCAAAGCCCCCCCCCCTCCCCCGAGTTTCTGCTGTTGCTTTTTTACGAGTGCATCCTCTGCAGTAATCCTAGTCTGTACTACATCATGGTTTGACTTTAATCATTTGAACAGGTTGCTGAACAAATACCAAGCCGATCTCTTGCAAATCCAGAGCAATTTGGATGATACCGAATATCAGCTACAATTCCCTAGTTTATACATCAATATGCTTTCATACAATCCACAACTATGTTACGCTCAGTGTCTTGTTCGTGAGTATTTGCCAGAATGTTTTCCTTTGGATATTTGTGGCTACCTTGTTGTGTGAAAGTTTCTTCTTTCAGCTCCGACCACCACAACAACGAGTGAGTCAAATTCTGTTTTGCAAACAATTTTGCCTTTATCAGGATAGTTTTAGCATTTTTATTGAATAGCGTCTATGTGAGAAATTCATAACGGTCAGGAAAATTAATGATTCAGTTTTCAATGATGAATAAAACCGAGGAGGGAAAGAAGGGGATGGAAATGACCGTAGGCATAGCTTTTTCTATGTGAACATAGATAGCAATGGGTGTATGTCATTAGGACAGAAAAATCGGTGTGCGACGAGATGGTGCGAGCTATGCGCACCGTCTTGGAAGGGTCCTGAAGCGATGACAGCGCTCTACGCCTTAATCTAGACGTAATCGCTTCATGACTCAACTAATACGGCTCGCATAGCTCGCATCATCCCGTCGCGCGCCGAACGCAGCCACGCGATTTTTGTGTCCTAATGACATACACCCGATAGCAATAAGTACAGCTCACAACGATGACTATGCCTGCCGGATAACCACAGGACTGAAAAACACGGTTGGAATTTCCAGCAAGGAAGAACACCTCAATAGCTGAACGCCCGGTCAGAAGGGGTCCTCACTCACTTCCACCGGAGCAATTCCAATTTCCTTTCATTACGGTCTCTTCACAAACAAATCTCCCTGCTTAGAAGGAGAATGAAATTCAGGAATTGTCATGATAGAGTGAGTATAAAAATGGTTAGAAAAGCCAAGCGGAAAGCCAAACCTGTTTTCTATTCTATTTCTCTAGAAGAAACATTCTTGAAGCAGTATGCACATCGATGAGGAGACATACGCTCTCTAAACCTAACTAATACAGTAGGTGGACCTACAAAATGAATCGCTCAATTTTTCCTTATTGGTAAACCTGACGAGGACGGAGTTCTGATCTAATACGGTGTAAACGATAGTAGAAACTAAGGGTCTGTTCCTCGAGGGACGGAAATTCGATTTTCTGTCTTTTATGAGTTGTATTGTGTTTGCTGCCATGGACTGCACGCAAAGTTTCGCCTCAAAGAAATCAAAAAACTAGAATGTGGCTGAGATGCATCTCCTCAAAGTGCTGTCGGTATGCGCTGGTGATATCGGTATACGCTCTCTAAACCTAACTCATACAGTATGTAGGTGGACCTACAAAATGGCGCTGTGTAGCTAGGACTCTGGGAACCGAAGGGCGGCGACCCGATTAGAGTGGGAAGCAGAACAAACCTTCTTCTCCCTAGCGCCTGCGAAACAGCAGACCGTGGGTATAAGTATGCAAATCCATGTGCCCTTGGTATAATCAGTGCTTTCGGGTGAAATTTCGTGCATGTTCCGCAGTAAACGACTACATGATAACTATGAAAACAACAGATAGAAGCCCTCTCTTCTACGCTGCGGTAATGAAATTAAGGCCGCGTCCATACTCGGCAGTGCCGGTGTCAGGGTGTTTCTGCGTCTCTGCCCGTGTCACCCTGGGCCGCTGCTTGCATCGCTTCTCCTGTGAACGCTGCCACGCTCTGCCGGAGCAAATTATGGAGACGGCCCAGGAGCCTGGTGCTGCGTTGTTTTCGTTTGATAATATCACACGGAAACAATCATATCGTCTATTACCACTTCGTAGCTCCGTTTTCGCAATTGATAAAGCTAATTACCGTTTCCCGCACGGAACATCACACAGTACTCTATTATACCCATTGGGAAGGATCATAAAAAGAAAGTAGACTGAAGGAAAAATGGGCTGCATCAGTATATCCATGGATGTGGATGGTTAGAATTACACGAAATCGCATTACTCTCATTACTCTCAGACATGCTTTTGAGTATACTACGTCGAATAGCAAATTTCTGTTAATGGGAAGACGACTGATCTCCGGCCTTTGCAGCAACAACGACTTCTGGTCCCACGACGACACCGGATCCGTGCAGTTCCTACCAATGCGACAACGGTGGCGGTGATTGCCAAACAGACAGCAGTCACACACCATACTGCCAATGCCCTGGGAACCTGGATGGTTATCAGCATTGCGATACAGGCAAGTTCATCATACAAATGCTTATTGTTTACGTTTTACACATCTATTGTATATGTACCCATTGATCAATAAGTATTTGTCTCAGTCGACGAGAAACTGTCCGAACGCCTATCTATTAAGGAGCCTGCTCGGATTCCGGCATTGAAATAAAGACTTCGCCTGACACGACGATTCCGTTCTATTCACCGGGCTATTATGGACCGTCAAATTCCTCTGCACAAACAACGGACATCTCGTGCAGGTGGACATTGATAACGAGCACGGACGGTGGTGGTTATCAGGCACGTTTTTTGTTTGGGTTCACTTGTTGTTTGGGTTCATGCAAGCACATCGAATCTATTTGAGGAAGTCGTAAAGACAAGAATTTTTGCGCAGTATCTGGCGTAGCACTAGGTACATTTTCAGAGCACTATGATAAGTAAGTTGGTCACTCGCTGAATATTTAAGTAAGGAGTCAAGTAGGGAGAAGGAACGGATAAAACAGTCAAAACCCAACTGATGAGATCCTTTCCTCCCTGACTCCTGCGGCAGGCGTGTTTTTCCGCCAGCTTGCAGAGATGCAGCTGAAAACTAACCAAGACGTGACCGCTGTGCCATCCCTCCATCGCTCAAGGGTTTGGGTAAGGGTCAACGTGACGCCGAGGAACGTTTCCAAAAGTACGACTCCCTCCTCAAAAAAGGCTTCCATGCAACTACATCACCTTCATGTTCCGGTTATGCTATGATTCCCTACTCAGTCAATGCAACTCACCAAGGAATTTAAGAGCCTATTGAGAAAAACTGAGGCCAAGACCCACATAAGCCTAAACCTAACAGGAGACCATTTGTATAAAGTATACGCATACACAATGAAGAAATGTCCAATCCCCAAAAAGGAAATAGGGCACCTGCCTCATTTCCTTTTTAGGAATTAGACATTCCAAACTGCCAATTTGCCCCACAGAACAATAAATTAGTCAAAGTATTCAAAAGTAAAACGAGGTAAATACAGCGTGAGCACTATTAAAGGTTATTAATCTCAGGATTGATATTATATTGACTCGTATGATGAAGAGGCGAAACAGGTCAAATTCTCCTTTTTTCACTTTTCTCCACTTTCCTTTCCTTTTTCCTTTCTTTTCCCGTTGAATTCTTCTTTTTCTTCTCCTTTTTCATACTTTGTAATTATACCTTCTTCTCTAACACTAAGTATTCCCCTTAATTAACTGGTAATAAAACTTATGGGTATTTTACAGAGTAGTGTTTTATAATCATTGCACAGCCACAAGATAGCACATGAGAAAAGGCACAAGGTTTTCCCGTGGTTGAGACCAAACTCGTGACAAGATGAGATGAATAAGAACTTAGCAATGGGGGCTAACAAGATTCAGTGTTGTTTTCGAAAAGAAAGTGTTGGTGGAGATTGGTGGGGTCATATGATCGTCTTCTGATGACAATTGAGAAAGATAAAAAGTCATTCAAGCATTTTGGCAGAAATAAATGATGAAAAAAGAAGGATAAAAAAATTACATAGAGACAAGATAGTGCCTCGATATTTTATCCTTTCCTTAGTGACTCTACTTTCCTTTCAAAATAGTGTGAATGACTATCAGAATAACCTCATGATCTATTGGCCGCCTGATTTCCGTAATGACTCGTTCGTTAGATGCAAAATTCGTCAAGAAAAACTGGGAACAATTTCAAAGTGCCTAACCTCAAACGGTTGTAACCTCCTTGAGACGTGACTTTATGAATGCGAATTTTCGATTCGGGATCTACGAGATTGCAGCTTCCAAAACCACTAGAACTATACCATATCTTTAGAAAAAAAGAAATATGTTGAAGCAATCTCGTTCACAAAATTTTTTCGTCTAAATGGCGAAATCTTCCCATGAATCCTTAAAACAAGTAATCTGGTGTGTCTGAAACGCTTCCAATACATATTTTTCGCTCTGAGAGGCCCGTCGGGATAGCGTGTGGCGTTTTCGGGGGCTCGCGGTTGGACGCACCATGCATGAGAATTCGATCCACAATTTTAGTGGATCATACTCTTTTCCGGCCCTTATAGTGACTCGTTAGCACCAGTTTACGTGTTTGCAGCCATAGTAGGATGTGAAAGACCTACCGCTAATGTTTTTCATTTTCATGTAATAGTTTCTTGACTTTTCATCCAAGCTGTGACTCGCACCTCGCCAATGGAGCGCACTTGTAAATGCGCTCCATTAGCGAGGTTGGAGGTCCCTCTGTACTGTTTCGGCCGCCAGGTGACTATAAGCAATCCACTAAGTCAAAGAGAACACTATTCTTGTGGTCTTCTTGGAGCTGTTAGCAGCGTATTAAAAATTTGTAACCAAACGCAATTAGTTCAACTCTGCAACCTCCCACCACAGCATAAGTTATGCGGATTTGGTTACAGAATCTTGATACCTTGTCCACAGTGCTCAATTTTAGGTGAATTTCAACTGTGTTCATCTTCCGCTTCTGTCCAAACCCTCTCCCCTCCACGCTATCGTCTTGCGCATTTATCCAGAAACTTTTATGTCTACCATGGTTCATAATTGCGAGATGCCTCATTCTATATATCCTTTGAGCTTTGGGATTAACTCGAATATTAATTTCAGATTTTGAGTACAGCTAGTCGATTTGGTCACATTTTCCTTATACTCTTGAACCTTCTGCCTGAGTGACTTCATTGATCGCTGCTGACCACTAGGATTAGGACCCCTCAGAGGATCAAATACCATCCCCCCGCCCTCGTTGAAAATCCCTCGACGGAGGCCCAAGCTTAGTTTGTGCTATTACGACACCACGCCTTGCGGTGCAATTAGTGTGAGCTAGTACATATGCGCGTCCTTCCTATTGGGTCCGGAAGCGATTAAAGGGAACGTGAGGCTCCGCAAAGGGAGTGAAACAACTTCGGCACCGAGAACACTTGACTGAGGCCCGGCTGGAGACAGTATTAAGGATAATGTAATTATTTGAAACTCTCTGAAAGAAGCCACTACATGGAAACTAGGCTTATTTGTGTCGAAATCCTCGTCAAAAAGCGCGCCCCCGACCTGTGGGAACGGTGTAACGTTTAATAGCTGACACCTTTAGATGACAGACTCCGCCTCCAAGCCACGTAATTCTTACAAGGGAAGGACCCCAGGTCGAAGTGGCTATTTGGAATGGGATACATATGGTTCGACGTATTTTCGGACGCTGATCTCGAGTCTGTATTCAAAATTTGCAAAACGATTCTCTGAGCGGAGTTATGGAGGTTTTTTTTTGAATGAACGGTTCATCAGCATGGCCGTTGCTGAGCAGTCAACGGCCTCAGCGGCTCAGTGGTAGTGCTCCGGATCTGCAGGAGAGGGGTCGAGGGTTTGCTCCCCGCCAGCGCGAGTTTTTTTTTGCATTTTGTGTTTCTTTGTCAGTAAGTGCTTTTCTTCCACTTCTGGACGTTTCTTTGGACTGGTACCTATCACACTCATCATTTACTCTGCCACTTTATTTATAACTGCTAACATTACTCACAAGGGAAGGACACCAAGTCGAAGAGAATCCCGTACCACACGAATTAGGCGTTTTTGCGTGAAAAGATTATGATATTCGTGCACAGGGGGTCGAATTATATGATATTCGTGCACAGGGGTCGAATTATAGTATGATATTCGTGCACAGGGGGTCGAATTACTCTTCTCTGCAAATTTTCAGCCAAATCCACTTTTGGTCAACTTCGGAAAATTGGGGGTGGCCAGGTTATAAAGTGGTAGATTTTGAATTTTCTTCTACAGAAAACCCTGCAACCTGAACAAGATAGCCTACACATACCTTTTACTTGCCCATCGCACTAAATGTACGAAATAAGCGTCAATTAGGAGCATTTCCTAAGCAAGGGTCAACGACTTCTCCTTTGTTCAATGGGCTGCCACACCCGATAGCCCGTGAATTTTTCCGAAATTGAGTCAAATTCTCGAGCTGGCTAAAAACTTGTCTTCCGGGGTAATTTGACTCCCTGAACACGAAAATCTCCCTGGTTTTGCGCAAGAAGGTCTGGCTCGCGTGCTATGGGCTTCCAAACCTACCATAATAGTATTGTTTTTTCAAAGAAAACCTCCATAACTCCTAACTCCGCTCAGAGAATCGTTTTGCAAATTTCGAATACAGATTCGAGATCAGCGTCCGAAAATACGTCGGATCATATGTATCCCATTCCGAATGGCCACTTCGACCTGTGGTCCTTCCCTTGTTAGTATAGTTGGCTACAAAGAGGGCGGCCAATACCTTTTTATTATTTTTAATGCAATAAATACATCTATAAATACACTGTAAATAAATTAATAAATACATCACGTTTAACCCAATAAATATTACCGAAAATATTTTACAGCATTAGGCAATTGATGTATGACTTGTATTTCTGAATAATCTTCGAAATACCATGAAAACTTTTTTACTGTCTTTTACACAGGTGGCAGGATGGAAGGTACTGCAGCGCGCTTCCTCAGTTCTAGCCCCAAGCTCACTCTAGAAAATAGCCGCATTATTGATTTCAATTATTCCTTAGTGTTTGTTTGACAGCATGCCAATGAAAAAACTAGTCCGAACTACCCGTCCCTTGACGGAAAGGTCGTAGAAAGGGGTCCTATTTCTTGGGTCTGTGGCCCTTTCCTACCGTTTTTTCTTCACCATCGCATTACTGAGCATATCGACTTTCACATTCGTTAATTTTTCACCGTTCGTCCGAATTTCTCCTATCACTGCTTCCGAACCGCGAGTGGTACTGCACAACGCCTTTCTGGGCTCTGAGAACCTTCTCGTGTTTCAAGAGGATGTGTGTGGCGAGTTTTTGGGGCAGATGTTATGTTGCAGTTCAATCTATACTGTAAATGACTTTTGTGATTTAGTGGCTGAATTTGCACTAAGCTGGACTGCTTTAGAAAGTGCTGGAAATCTGATGTCCGGAAATTTGTAGAAAAATTAAACACAATATATTCACCCAATCGATGTCGATCTCTATAAAAACGACTAATTTCAAGTGACTTTAGGTAATGGCCAAGCAGTTCAACTTCACGAGTTTGGATTCGACGACATCTACCTTGACTTTTTACTCTCCGAGTGGTGCCGCTGTTCAGTATGTTTCAATCAGTTTGAAGAGATATAAGTCGATTCGTTCATTTGTTCCGACAGCAAGGTGAATGCGCTCGATCTCCGCAGTTTTATTAGAGCAAGCTTCCACTCAGTCCTGTCACCAGAGGATTCAAAGTCGAGGAGGACAAGAACAACCCGCGATGAGGCTGCGGTTATATGTATCTTGCGAAATTACAATTTTGTACTGTCGTGCGGTCGCATGTGTCATCGTGCGCCTTGGGTGTGTGCACATATAAAGGAAAATCGCGTGGTCCGCTCGCACCGAGGGGCTCGGCGGGTGCGAGTACCAGTGGCAGGGCACGGCAGCCATCAAGCGAGGCGGTGACATGGGTGGAGTAGGCAGGGTGGCATGGGTACAGACGGCAGTGTAGCATGGGTGGAAGTACAGAGGTGACGCAGCCACATACTCACGGGCTCCTGAGGGCAATCGATTCGGCAAGTTGTGCTGCTAGCGCCGCGACTGCGACGATCGCGAAGTGATTTTCCGTCATAAGTGCACACATCCGTGCGCTGTGTCACCTTAAAGACAGTGTTTGGGATAATGTGGGTGACAGGGAATCCCAAAAGGAGGCACTGACTGAAAAATTACGGGACTGAAAGGCCTATGTATGGCGAAATCCCCCGCAGAAGGCGCCCCTTGAGCAGTGGCGGAGCGGCCTCATCAGGGCAAGCCGCCTTGGTTAGGGCAGCCCGCCTCCTGGCGACGTGATTAGTGGTTGGTCACGGTGAGGTAGGTCAAGGAGATCGCCAAGATTGAAAGTATCGCAGCGCGCTTTCTCACTTTTAGCTTGAAGCTCACCACATAAAAATAGATGTTGTCGCATTTCCGAAATCCCTTCATGTTTACGTCTTGGTAATAGCAATGGAAAGCCTATGCGGACTACCAGCCTCTTGACGGAAAGGTCGTCCGCGCCCAGAACCAACGGTGGGAAGGAGCCCTATTTCTCGGGTTTTTGGCCATTTCCATCCGTTTTTTCTATACTGTCCTGTTACTAGGCATCTCGGCTCTCATATTCACTACTTCTTTTACTATTCGTCCGAGTTTCCCCTAAAGCTGCCTTTAACCCATAACAGACGGTGTAGCCACATGGTGGCGTGTGACTTTTAAAATTTTTTCCTTCTGGTTTTCCAATATTTACAAGTAACCAATTATATAAATACACGACTATTGAGGAACAACACATGTTTGCAGTAGCGGTGCAGCGTAAATTTTGCTAGAGATATAACAAACATTATGCGAGTAACTTCTCAAATGCGAATCCTTTCTAGTTGTACAAACAAATAACAAAAGCTTTGAGGTACAAACAATAATGCATCGCAATCCATAGGCTCTGACTTTGTCCCAGGGATACGTCTTTTCAATCTGGAAATCACCTCCCTCTCATCCTACTATTAAAAAGGAAGACCTTTTCTGCAATAATTGGCGGAGAGAAGTACCGCGTATAACAGCATTAGGCGATACCACTACACAGTGATGACTTTTTTATCGGTAGCAACATGCACAAAAAAGGCACAAAAATGGTTCAACCGTTGAAATTGATAAAAGATTCCATTAAAAACAGCGTTTGGGGTAATGTGGGTGATAAGGAATCCCAAAAGGAGTCATTTAGTGAAAAATCTACTGGTCTGAAAGGCCTATGCACGGCAAAATCCCCCGCGGAAGGCATCCCCTTGAGCTGTGGCAGAAACGGCCTCATCAGGGCAAGCCCCCTTTATTCAGGGCAGCCCGCCTCCTAACGACGAGCTCCCCATGATTGCTGGGGTGGGAGGGGCCAAGGCGAGCGGCGCGGCTGAAGCGATTGAGGCGCGCTTCCGTGATCAGAGCATCGCATCCCCTTGAGCTGCGGCAGAGACGGCCTCATCAGGGCAAGCCCCCTTTATTCAGGGCAGCCCGCCTACTAACGACGAGCTCCCCATGATTGCTGGGGTGGGAGGGGCCAAGGCGAGCGGCGCGGCTGAAGCGATCGAGGCGCGCTTCCGTGATCAGAGCATCGCATACCTCATTCTAATCAGTTGATTACCTTTTTTTGGTGACTTTGACTTTCGCAGCTCACCCGTAGAAATTGCGAGTTTTACTTTTCTATTCTTCTTTTCTTTTCCATTAATACTCACTTGTTGTCTTCGCTCGTCTGCAGTCAATGATAGGAGCCTTTTAAGTTTTTTGCATTGTTTGCACGTTGTTTTTGCGTATTGATTACCTGGATACATGCCAATGGCAGAGTCGTCCGGGCCACTCGCCTGTTGACGGAATGATCGTCCACTTCGAGAATCAGGGGTGGGAAAGGAGTTCTATCTTCGAGTTTTGGTTATTTATTTTCTCCTTCACCGTTGTATTACTGATCATCTCGCCTGTCATATTCGCCACTTTTTTCGCATTTCTTCCGCTTTTTCCTAACACTGCCTTTAAAAAGACGGGCCCTCCCCACAGGCCATCCAGCACGAAAATGCCACCGTCCTTTATGGGTTAACGTGCTGTTTAATTCGCAACGCACGGCATGATATCCTAATGTGAACTGCCAGCGTTTTTTTGAGTGGCAAACACATGTTGTTATTATCCTGTCTGCCTCAACATAGGCATACTAACTTATGAATGAGTAGGCGCTGTTAATAGCTTTTTCCATACTTCTCATTGTCCTTTGTGAAATGATCTTGAAATCTGAGCTCGACGGCGGGGGACACCTCAAGCTTCAGATTCGTGAGCGCTCTACTCCTGCCCGAAAGATCGTGGTTCATCTGAGATAATTCGAGAGTCGAATCCACATCTGTATTCACACAAGGATGAGGATACAAAACCAACGCGAACTTCATGTCCTGCTGGGCAAGGCTTAACGACATGAGCAATGTAAAACCGCGGATTCACGATTGTGCACTAGCAAAAGCCACTGCCGGCTCACGGTGGATGTTGACGCGAGTGGTATCGAGGAAGCATACACTACTCCATCAGCGTTCAACTGGCCCTTCGCTAGCCTCGATTTGAGTCAGTAGATTGTGCGTGAGGTCTAATCAGAAAGGTTTGCTTTGAACATTGCTGCTCCAACGAGTCTTGAAGTAGCAGCATTTTGAAGATTTGACATGAAAACTCTTTCTATTACGTGCACTACGATGAACGTTTGTCCATGTAATCGGAAGGCTTGCGTTGATGGGATGCATTTTTCAAAGTCAGAAACAGAAACACGACACACAATCACGTACTTCGTAATGACTGTGTGTCGCTAAAAAGTTCGTCATGGCAATTTTCTATTCCGAGGCGCAGAGAAGCTGCAACTGTTCAAAATATTCGGTTTTATCTTATTTATTTGTTTTCAGTTATTAGCTTTTACACAAGAAGTGTTCTTGGGGACTCATGTACACTCATTTGAAAAAAATTCTTACTTGTTGCAGTTACGTGTACATGTCTAATTGTAAGGGCAAAATTTGATATTATGCAACTAACATAAGCGCGGGAGCAGGGCAGCACGAGGCGCGTGTTTCAAAACACACAAATGAGTCGCGAGGAACACAAAAGTCGTCCGATTCTGCGCTACGACTACGCTTTCCTGTCTTAGAGACTTGAACTCTGCGCAAGTATGACGAGAGACGAAGCGATTAGCAATCAG
Organism: Trichostrongylus colubriformis; assembly: GCA_963978905.1. Classification (NCBI taxonomy): domain Eukaryota; kingdom Metazoa; phylum Nematoda; class Chromadorea; order Rhabditida; family Trichostrongylidae; genus Trichostrongylus; species Trichostrongylus colubriformis. The sequence goes on along the minus strand of OZ022259.1, from coordinate 12,463,932 downwards.
AAAATGTAGAATCCGTCAATGATAGGGCACTGCCCTTTTCGTCATGGCAATAAACAGGGTTAGACTAGACACGTTATGAGTTTCCTTGAAGGAAGCTGGACCATGGATTAAGGGAACATGAGAGAAAGTATGGAATGGCTCCCAACAGCTGTGAAGGGAACATATGACAATGCAATATAAACCCTGACGGTCTGCACGAAACCTTAAAACGAAAGTGATGGACTGCTTTGTGCACACCAAATGGGAGACGTTTATTGAACTGTGGCTCGCCATCACGAGTGATGCTCCCGTTCCAGGAATTCGAGATACAATAAATAGGATTGACTTCAAAATGGAATGAATGTGTGCGAAACAGTGGGCAAGAAAGCGAAGCTTCGTTGGAGGATGTAGAAAAGCGACAATACAATTAATTATCCTTTTCTGAATGTTCCGTTCCATCGCTAATGATGATTATCGGTTTTCCAGAGCAACGAATCAGTTCAATGAAAGGAAACTCGACTACGTGCTAGCTCAGTCTCCCATCACCGTCGTGTTTACGGCAAACAGTGGATCATCTTCGTCATTCTTCTTCAATATGACAGAAAAAGTCTGACAACCAGTGATATGAAGAAAAATATGTTTGAATTAAGAACATTTCAGCATCAAGTAAACGTACTCATAGCAAAGATACCGTCAAGGGCCCATCAGATTGTGCAATATTTGTCAAATATGAGAGATGAGGAGATCGACAGCGTGACCGTAGGGAAAGAAAGGAGCAAAACGGTCAAAAAACAGAACATAGAAAATCAAAAACCCTATTCGCCTTCAGCACTCACTGCACCACTAGACGGTGGGGAAAAGGGGGTGTGTGACGATTGGTCGAATTTTCGCTCAGCGGCATCGCACTCGCGACGCCATCTATACGACTTGCCGCGGTCGTTTAAAATTTCACGCAGGATACAAGGGGCTGGTACGGTGACCTTCAAAGATTACAGGTTGGAAGCTTTTGACCAATCGCCACACGCCCGGGAAAAGGCGCACGAGCGAGGAACGAAGTTAGCCAGCCGCGAGGTGTCCTACACTCGCAGCAACTCGAGATATTGATTTTGGAAACGATGAACGGGTGATGCAATAAAGGTCCCGAGGCGTTCTTTTTCAAGGAAAAGTTCATGACTGGACTGGAAGGTTTACAAAGGATATTTCTTCTCAGTTCTCCCTTTCTCCTGGTCCGCGTTGCACTTAGAGACAGTCGTAGTGACAGTTTGGACCAAAGATGGAAAGATTGTATATAAAAGTCGAGGTGCTCAGTAGTGCCATGGTATAGAAAAGAAGACGAAAGGAATAAAGCGTTTGGCAATCCGAAAAATAAGACCCTTCTTCAGAGCTGATTCTGAAAGCGTCATGCCACCTTAAAATAGGTTGTGTTGTTAGTTAAGAAAGATGACTTCCACCAAGCTCAGAAGCGCTCTTTCGACCGGGAATTTCTCCACGGATAGTTTTCAGGACCCCAACACTACGTTTGACTTGCTTAAAGACACCAGGAGGGGGTTATTTTGGCTTACTGTAGAACAGACGTAGTGTGGACGAGTTTGAGTGGCCGCCATTGCACAAACTCGCCGATTTGACGCCTTGGCATGGTGCCAAAAGAAGAAGCTTCTATTATAGATTTGTTTTTTTTTTGTTTTAAATTTTACTTTGTTCTTTCTTATATTGTATCTAGATGTACTTACGGGTCAAATAAAGTCGGGGGGGGGGGGGGAGACGCAAAATCTTCACCCACGTCAAAGCTTCTTTCCCTTCCTAGGGTTAGGCTAAAGCAGATGAAACCTATGCTTTGATAGATGCTTTTTAATGTGGGAGGAGGGGATATCAATTTCAGCCTAAGCCTAGTAAGGGAAAGGAGCTTCGACGTCGACGCAAACTTGCGCCTTCCCCCCCCCCCCCCCCCCCGACTTTATTTGATACTTCTGAGATTTTCAGGTATAGAAATGCACAATTAAAAAGATCCATAAGTAAACAAGTAAAATATGTCACTAGAAAACAGTCTAAAAAGGAAATAATTCAAAAATAAAGTTACATCAGGCCGAAGGCAAGCTTTGAAGTGAACGAAGCGTGGCTCGGCCACGGAAGCTTGCTTTCGGACGGAAGCGCGCCCTGGGAACAAATGGCGCCCTATGGCGCGTTTTTCAAAGCCGGTTCCATTACACATTGTATCTACCGAAACCCATATGTTTGTTTTCGAAGGCCATTGTTTTTGTAAACGTTATTCCGCCCTTGCCCCCCTACCGGTGCCTTTAAAGACATCGGAAGGGGTGAATTTCGCAGACTGTGGAATATGAAAAAGGGCGTGCTTAGCAATGTAACAGTAGAGAAAGAACGAGCCAAAATGGCGAAAAACCCTAGAAATGAAAACCGAAAACCCCCTTTCTCTCCTTCGCACCCTCTACGTCTCTAGTCGGGTAAACCGCAGTCGAGCGGAGAGGCTAAATCGGCTGGCAGCGAGCATTGTGCCACCTTCGCCGGCCACTCGCTCGGCTGCAGGAATGCAGAACGACAGCGGTGCTGCGACATTGTGACAAGATTCCAAGATCATCTCTTCTGAAGTAGAAAGTCTGTTTTCAGTGAATTTTATTCACAGTCTCAGTTTTCCCTTACCTCCCCAGTGCCTTTGAAGGTAATGGTACGGGTAAATCGGTTGCATCATTCATTCCAATCCTTGATGCTGGCCGGTGGTCATGTTCACCACGAAAACCAACAGGTCGGCACCACACCATTTTGATCGATACGGCATTAATGCGATACGATAAGTACCATTCTGCTATCATACTCGTTACTCCACACCTCAGTCACTCCTCGGCAACGTCGGCTCTAGGAAGCGCGGTCTGCCATCCAAAGGCATCAGCTGGTATCGCTACGCCGTCCCTGTGTCTTGGGAGGTGCTTTCCGACAGGGATCTCTCCACAAATAGGCTTCTCAGACCCCTAGTTTCCATGTGATTGACTTCTTTCGAAGATTCTCGATAAACACACTACCGTCTTGGGGCAAATAGGTCCTTGGATGACTGCTCAGATTGAATCCTTGTTGCAGCTGCACGGTGCACCCTCACATGTTGTGCCTGCTTGAACAACCGAGTCACGCCCACCCAACCAAATCACACCTGACTTTAGACGGACGAATTTCCTACATGGAAGTGCCGTCGTCATTGGATCGGCTGTTTCATTGAATTACCTTCTCTTACCGCAAGTTTCCTTCTCCACGTGAGCGCCACGTTGGAAATTTGTTTGTCTAAGGCCAAGTGTGATTTGGTTGGGTGGGCATGGGTCGGTTGTGTTGCAGCAAGTCAGCAGTCATCCAAGGACCTACTTGCTCGAAGAAAGAAAACCACTAATGTGACAAAGACGTGGTGTGCCTATAAACGTCGAGTGTGAATGAAGGAAGAAATCGTAGAAAATGTGGATGATGCGCATAATTGAGTTCATGGGGTCTGACTGAAAAAGGCACGGTTCATAACGAATCTAGCAGTGTCAGGAGTGTAACCTTCACAATCAGGATGGCAATTCGTGTACGGACATCGCTGCTTCTTCAGGTTGACGACAATTCGTGGCTAGAAAGCTCAGATGAGGCCAATTTGCGTATTGGGTCAGTCCATAAGTAGTTTTTTTCAAGCAAAAATTTTTCCAATGAAATTACAAGTTTGTGCAGCATGGCATATATCCTTTGGGAGAAATTTTACTGCTCTACAAAAACTGTCGTTAAGTTTTTGAGTATGTTAGAATGGGGCCGACATTCATGCTGGCGAAGAGAGAGGTTCAGCCGACAAAAATAGGCCAAACCGGCAATTAATTGAAACACTATATTTCACTTCAGAAAAATCAACCAACCATGCGTCCATTTTTTGTCACAACCTCTTCAGCAATTTTCAGTATTTGGTTGATGAAGAAGATGAAGAAGTCGCGTCGGTCTTTTACTGAATTCCTTTCTGCCAAAATACGTTTATTCAGACAGAAACTTTCCAATTCCTTGCTCAGAATCGCTTTATGAACCATTTTTCTGCTTTCGTTTCTGTTTCGACCGCGATTCATATTGAATTATAATATTGAATTTCAAACTGCGTGGTAGCGTCCCAGTTAACATTATTGCGCAATTCTTTTTATTCACCAGAAATTCAAGAAATCCGGTCAGTAATGTTATCCGTCCCTACTCATCACCTGTACTTGAGGTTTCACCACTCTTTCAGTTGATTGGTTGAGAAATTTTTTTCGCCTTGCTTCGAAGAAATTGTCAAAAGTCACCAAGCCGTGGCGAAAAAATTTAATAAAGAAAAAGAGCGATATGACATTTCAAGCAACCAGTTGGTGGAACTTGCGAAAGGGATCGGGGCTAAGTACAAGACACATGAGTGTTCAATTTTTCCATGGTAAAATACAGTGTTAATTGCCCGTATGGTCAATTTTTCGACTAAAGCAACCAGTTCGCCTGCTCGAAAATCGGCCCTATTATACGCACACAAAAACTGAACAAGTCATATTGTAGAGCAGATAAATCTTTTACGAATGATATACGACATGCGGCAAAAACTTGTAGATTTATAAGAAAAGCTTGGCAATATTCAACTGTCACTCCCCCAGATACCACGAGTTGGGTCAAAAAAAAATTTTTCGCTGAAACTTTGCCCAGATGGGTTATTTGCTGATCACGATTGGGTGCTGATTTGGGTGCTGGTCACGAATATGACATCCTTCTGAGGCGCTAGCGTCGTTTAGTTACATTGCAGTGCAAATATAGTAGGGGCACCACACTGTTCCTGCAAGTTTTGCCTAAGCCTTGAGGAGGTAGGAACCTTTCCTTTTCTTCCAAGGCTTAGGCGACAATATGCACTTGAGTGTGCAATGATGACTGTAGGATAGTATCAAATGAAAGATGATAACGGAAATATGACGCTCTCCAGCTATATAGGCACTGTAGCAGAAATGAACATGACTGGCGCAATCCTGAAAAGCGCTAAAAACTGCGCTCGCACTGAAAACCAATGTCATATCCGTGATCAGCACCCCAAATATCCCTCCTGGGCAAAGTTTCAGCGAATTCGGTGCAAACGAGTTGTTGCACCAACATGGTGCAATCGCACCAATTTGGCGCAAACGGCAAAAACGGATGTCATATTCGTGATCAGCACCCCAAATAACTCCCCTGGGCGGAGTTTCAGCGAAAATTATTTTTTCGACCAACTCGCGGTATCTGGGGTAGTGATAGTTGAATAGTGCCAAAAATTTTGAACGACCCTACTTATGGAAAGACCCAATATATGCGCTGGGCACCTTTTGGTGATCATATGCCTCAACAGTTTCACTGCTGCCACGCGGTTTATTTTGTGCTGAACAAACTATATAATATGGACTCAGTTAGATGTACAGGATGCCTTCGCTAGGGCTTATCTCTCGTTCGACGTATATCTTGACTAAACGGAAATAGCGTCTTTCAACTCAGGAGTATCAAGAAAGGGTCCTGAACTTCCGGAGTCCGGTTTTCATATCTTGCTCGATCTAACGCTGGATGATATGACTCAGACTGTCGTTTTGGGCTGGCAAGTCGATACATGGGTGCGTCTTTCACGTGATCGCTTTAGGTCATGCAGTCACACCTAAATTACGCACGCAGTTGATTTGCCACGAACAGGATATACTAGGCTCAACGTCTGGTAGTTTAAAGGCACACCACACGATAATCAAATTAGTGGTTTACATTTTTCAAGCAAGTAGGCCCTCGGATGACTGCTCAGGCTGCACCTTTGTTGCGGCTACACGGAGCACCCTCATGAATCCGTTTGAACGTAGCCTGTCCACGCCCACCCAACCGCATCACACCCAGCCTTAGACGAACAAACTTCCATCGTGGCGCTCACGTGGAGAAGGAAACTTGCAATAAGAGAAGATAATCTGATGAAACAGTCATTTCGATGATGCAAGCAGCTTCCACATTGGAAATTGTTCGTCTAAGGTCAGGTGTGATTTGGTTGAGGGGGAGTGGCTCGCTTGTGCGCAAACAGGCACAGCACCGTAAGGGTCCACCGTGCAGCCGCAACATATGTAGATGCATTTTGAGCAATTATCTAAGGACCTTGTTGCAAACGGTGCCCCATGGGTGGCCCGCATTGATCGCGTACCGCGCCTAGCCTAACCCCCTGGAGCCCTAACTAGCAATACTGTACTACTTGGGTAACGTTAACGGTGTTACACAGGCTGACGCTTAGGAACTTAATCTAACGACCGCAAGCCCTACTGTTACAGTAAAATTCCTACCAAACCAACATGTGCACACCGTGGAGAAAGACTGAGGAAGAACCTCTCCAAATTCACAATAAACACATAAAGGAACACAAGTAGTTCATATTGAAGTATAAATGGAACCATTACAACAAATAAAATGAACTAGGGTCAACTCACGCCGGACTCTCACTACGAGCCCCATCCGACGACACTATGGTGGTAATTTAGGTTGCTTCCAGAAGTAGGGACATATCCATTGTCTGTTCTAAGAGCCCAAGCCCCGGCCGCGCGATCACGGAATATGACCAACGTGGCGAGGCGGCGGTCAAAACCACGGGAACCCGCGCGCCACAGGAACTAAGAAGCGATCCTCGCCTTTCGCGATAGACCTACTTGCTACAAGAAAGTAAGTCACTAATCTGATTATCGCGTGGCAATTCCGGAAATCGAATCATGGCATAGGAAGCTCCACAGTTTGGCAGAAACAAATAAAAGGATTGCAATACTCACACCACCATTACAGAATTCACGAAATCATCGCGGAATAGTTTTCGCCGAAACTTTGTCTGTAGGGGCTACTTGAGGTGGTGATCCCGAATGTTCGAGCATTGACTCGAGCTCGCACCCACCAACTGTTGCAACAAAATTTTTCCATTAAGTCCCCTGAAACATTGCTCTTGCTGATTATCCAAGGTGATGGTCATTGATATGGCACTGGTTCCAAGCGCCAGTCTTTCATTTTTTACCGATGCTCTGTAATTTGGGCAAGCGTTGGTGGGCGGAAGAAAGGGGGCCCTTCCTCTTCGAATATACGCAGAAAAGCGTCGGCTGATAAGCAAGCAGCACTTAAACTTTCATACACTCATAATTCAGCCTCCTAACCACATGACATTCGTTTTGAGCATCATCGTCGTGAGCTTAAGAACAACGCTAATCTTGGTTATTCTTGACAGCACCAGCGCCGATTTGGCTCCAACGATGAAAACTCGGTCCATATCCGTGACCAACCCCCCCTACCCCCCCAATAATCCCTTTCGCTTTTTTTTGCCCAGAATGCGCTTTGTGGGCAGATATAAATGTGAATAGTGTCGAAAAAGATGCTGGAAGACAACAGATCCTCAGCTGTTCGAGATTCTGCGTCTGTTTATGGTTACCCTAATTTTGTGCATAACAGCGACCTCCACAACGGGTGCCTGTTCTTAAAGGGCTACCGCATGGGCTGTGATATATGTGTGTTGCTTAACCATGGAAACCGTCATTCTTTTATTCAGCCATTCTTTTATTGTCTTTACATTGTTCGTGTTCTTGTTTTTCAAGCGGCTCTAGACTTCAGTCTCGCGCGTTCCACTATAGCCATAATCATCAGTACAGGCATGACGATGAAAACTAGTATTCCAGCTATCACTGCCAAAATGGTAAATATGAGCCTGAACAGATATTTTATCCAATCAGGAACAAACGCGTTCTTTAAGTTAATGATTCTCACCAAAAATAATCTGTATCGCCGCTGCCTTCGGACGTTTTATGTTTATCGGGTTGTTCGATATTCTTATCTGAAAGTATACGCTTCAGCAGTACTTGGAAACTCTCAAGCGCTAGGTCCTGCGGGGGACAATGTTCCAGTGGCATGCGGAGCTACTTCAACACGTTGACGACGAGCGCCGGTCAGCAGTCACCTACACCATGCTGAACAGAATTAGTATTTTTTATATCGATTATAAATAGGCTAGGATCGGTGGCAAATAGGTTTACGTGAGCAAACAGAGGGAAAAACTGATGTTAATACATGTTTAATGAAATCATTTGAATTCATTGAAGTCTTGCGGCATGCCGTCAATCTAACAAAGAAAACTTAAACAAGATATGACGGATGCAATGAGTTTTTGTTGCCTTGAATGCTTTTAACCGATCACAATCGATGAGTTTTGTGGGTGATTGCTTCATTCGTTAATTTGTGTGAACATAGTGGCTCGGAACATAATGGCTGTGCCTGGGTAGTTGATGGTTCACGACCGAAGTAAGAACTTTGTGAATGAGTGAATATACCATAAGTGAGGGCAAGTTTAGGGTGCTGGAATATCAAAATATTCATTTATACGAAGAAATCGAGAATTCCTTTTGATTTGGCTAGCTTTCGAGGCTGTTGGTCAGCAATGTAGGAACAGTGGTGGTAAACGGACAAATGTGCGGAGGTACTCACTACCGCAACGCGTGAGCTTGCGTCGCGGTTCGTCGTCAGTGGGCACAGGCTTTCTCCCGTTTCGCCGCTCCGTCTGCGTACTCCGCGTAAGAGAGAGAGCACGTGGCGAGATACCCGCACAGTATACTACGCATGATTGGTAGGGAAGCCAACGTTGATGTCGTCGCCAGGTTCGACGAAAATGGAGGATGTTGTGGGGTAGGAGTGAAATAGCGGAGGGTGGGCCGTTGTCATCAGGATTGGGGTTCAAACGCAATTTTAGTAGCGGCGGGAGCCTTCGGTTCATGTTGTCGTGGGGTCGGCGCGCTTTAGCGGCGAGTTAGGAGTTGCTTTCTTCTCACCGATATTACAAGCTCAACAACAATATTTGGCGACACCCCATATTAGCCTCCACGTCGGGGCTTCCTTCCCTCGCAGGCTTAGGTAAAAATATACACCTAAGTATACATTCTGTGATGACAAGAGTCGCTTTCTTTTCACCCATGTCATAAGCTCAACAACGATATTTGGCGACGGCCAACAATAGCCTCCACGTCGAGGCTATTGTTGGCCCTTCCCTTGCAATGCGCGCGACACTTGGCTCGCCGCTTTAGCGGCGTGTTAGGAGTCACTCTTTCACACACATCGTAGTAGTTGAAGATCTCATGTGTTGCTCACGAAGAGCCTTGCCCGATGAGATAAGAAGACCTAGAGCTTATAAGCATGCCAGCACTCCCCATGATGGAGGCTGCGACGCGCGAGCTCATGTGTCGCAGTGAGTACCGCTGCACATTTGTCCGTTTACCGACACTCGGAAACAGTCCCATAACACAGAAGAGTTCTCATCATTGCACTTCCACAATGGGTGCTGATGTCGTCTTCCACACTGATGCTTCTTTGGAATCCTCCATGAAGCCATTGCACACTGTCTTGCGGAAGATCGCTGATTGATATCATGGCGATTGATAGATTTATAAAGAAAAATTTGTTGGTTGGAGGCAATAAAATAGCGACTGGAAATGTGAGTTATAAAATATTGAAAATTGATTAATTGAATGAGAATCCCTTTTTTCAAAGACAGATCAAGCACGCAAACACTTCACCCGCAAAATGCAAAAAACGTCTCCAGAAAGGACCAGAAGTGTTGGCCTCGATCTTGAGTCTCAGCAAGTAACCAATCGGCTATCAAGGCACACATGCGAATGTGTGCCTATAATGGAAATGAGTGAGTTGCTCCTCCCAAAACACTAGCAACTCTGCTCCTAGATATGCATCACAGATATGGAACGCAGATTGGCAAATGGCACCCCAAGCTCTATTACTGCTAAATATAAACCTCATTTCAAAACGCCACTTCGACCTACAATCCTTCCTTATGAGCACCGAAAAATTGCAAGTCCTTTCAAGAGATTTTTGAGACTTTCGAAATTTTTTTTAGTCTTACGAAATTTTTTTGGACCCCTGTACTGTTGCACGTTGATTATATGTTGAATTTGCTCTGAGAGAGTAGGTAGAAAAATGATCTCACGTGGCTGCTCTGTTATGAAGCTATCAGGCTCCACTGATGTTGTCGAGCCTGAATAAGACAATTTTCGAATGAATTATCCTAAGCATCCTCGGCGCCATCTATGCCTTGTGTAAGCATGAAGAAGTTCGCACGGGTAATTCTGTTAGTTCTACTGGTTGGTGTAAGGATATTGAAAATCGGGAAAATAAGGCGTTGCACCGTCTTTACCCGCTACGGATCAATTAATAATTGATTTTTGTCAACGTTGATTATATACTCAAAATAAGTTCATTGAGCTTTACAAGATGGTGCCACAAGTTTTCGGATCTCCTGTAATACAATACCGCTCGCGTCGCGTGAGTAAAAAAAGCCTCGCGACGGGACGTCGCAACGTCATAACATCGTTCAAAGTGGATAAAATGGAAGGTTCTTAGAAGCGTTGGATTCGTTTCGGTGCGGCGAGCTCAGAAGTCTATAAAATGTCAATTTTTGATCAGCAGCAGTCCTGAAAATTGCGCGATAACGCGTTTTCGCGTTTTTCCGCTATAAATCAATAGTTTATTGGTTTTTGATCGGACTAATATAAATTTTCGTAATCAGCTCGTAGAGCTCTACAATAAGATGCTACAAGTTTTCGGTTTTCTCAGACTCGATTTTTTCACATTCTGAGAAGTTGGAGGAAAATTTTCTTTGGAACCTGATAGGTTGAAGGTAAAATCCTTTCACAATCTCAATCTGAACTCACAGAAGTGTAGGGATTTTGAAGTTTCGAGCCTTTCAGATCGGCCCCTACTCCTTCGTGTGGCCCTAAAGAGCGTCTCCGTGTATACTCTGCTAAACAAAAACCATTCCTTAACTCATCTGCAGACGGAGATCCCCTAATGAAATGTATGCCGTTCGATTCCTCTTAGAAAATGCTATCGAACTACATACAAAAACCTTTGTACTGATAAATGTCTTATTTTCCTATTTCCAGCCTTTTCCTTTTGTGGATCTCAATCTCCTGTCGGCCGTCGCGATTCACGTGCACGCCCTGGGAGAGCGGTCACGATCGATGGCGCCATTGCACTATTCACGTGCATGGCCGTGGAAATGCGCTAGGAGCTTTTGATTTATAGCGGAAAAACACGAAAACGCGTTTTCGCGCAATTTTCAGGACTGCTGATGAACAAAAATTGACATTTTATACACTACTGAACTCGCCGCATCGAGACGAATCCAACGCTTTTAAGAATTTTCCATTTTATCTACTTTGAACAATGTTATGACGTTGCGACGATTTGTTCGCGAACAAACCGTCACGAGGCTTTTTTTACTCACGCGACGCGAGCGGTATTGTAGGTAGCAGGTCATTAATTACATTCTGAAAAGTTGAAAGAAATCTCTCCGAAATCTGATAAGCTAGACTAAAATTCTCTTGTAGTTTTATTTTTTGAGCACTGATGTGCATGAGTTTTGAAGTCGCCGTTCTTTCAGACCAGTTGAGCTATCGCACAGTACTGTGCAATCAACGTGAATGAAGTATGTAACACAGATTTGGTCGATAAAGATATTGAAGTAGTCCACATCTCATAGTTTCCTTCATGATAAGCGCAGTGGTGAGCGCAGGCCCAACTGTTGGCCCCACAGCACCTCTGTCTATTCAGAATCCCACGCAGTTTAGCGGTCGAAACATTCCGTTGCTACCATGTCGTAGTACAAAGTATTTTCCCTTGCTGAGCATCTAGTGCTTCAGCTTTACACATACTTACAGATAGACCAGCTTTATCTATAGGTGGTTGATATTACATCCTCTGGAACTGCATATCACATGTTTACAGACGACCTCCATTGTCCCTGCAGTCTGGATGTCCTAGTGGTCTATTCCTTTCATTACAACCAATATCGGATCACCAGCAAAATTTCTTGCCTCACTGATCTTCTAACCCTTGGGCTGGTAGCGGTCGCATTGCAGTGGTGAGCGAAAACATAACTGTTATAATCCCTAATCAGCCTTCACTAGTCCCTACGATTCTGGGCGCGGGCACCCATTGTCAGTGTGCCCGCAGCACTCTGCGTACCACTTATGAGTGTCAGCGCTACACTCACACTTTGATCTATGCGATGGATTTTATGACGCTTACTCTGTCAGCCCTTATCAGTCAGCACAGCTGGAATCACTAGCACACACCTTTTCTATACTCTGTACGCAGTCACCACACCAAAACTTGAGATTTCAAGTAGAGCGGTCGGTAGCTTTAGATTCGATTGCATCGATTGGCAGTAATTTGTCCAGTGACTGAACACCAACTCTTATATTGGTGGTAGATTTATTGCCAGCCATCGGGACATTTATCCGTTTTCCGAACATGGACCGCGACTCGAAATTCAGGATATTCTCAGCAGGCATCGTTACTTCTGGTACTGCATTAGAAAATAGTTTATTCGCTTTGCTAGTATCCTTTTCTTACCTAAACCAGTAAATTTGTGTGTTGGTTTGTCAGTTTGTCGATATGTCGGTCGGTGTGTAGATAAGTCGGTATGTGAGTATGATAATCTGTCTGTCCGTTCACAAATGCACGATTATGACAAGGGAGTGTATGAGAGAAATACAACCGCTCACGGGGATGAGCAACCAAATGGTCAGCATTACCAATCTCAGAATGTGATAGTACAACCACTTATCAAAATGTAAATAATTCCTTCTCGGTACACACGCATTCATTCTGCGGTGTCTTACGCCGCAATAAGGGCGTCAGCACAGAAAGCTGGCAGATGTGATAAATCAAAGGATAACAAACGAGTGAAAGCGATTGCAAGTCTTCGAAAAGCCATAGCTCAGTCAGTATCGGATTATGGGCCACAACACGGGATCATCAGCGTCGCAGAACTTCTATCGCCAAAACTAATGAACCGCACTTATGGATGGTTATGGTGCACGTGTTAGTATTGATTCAACAAAGTTGCACACTGTATTCGCTAGATCCCATCCTGAGCAACTCCTGTTCGACTACCTTGTGCGTAGCCTGCTCTTTGCAGTGTCGAGCGACGAGCGAAGTGCATCGCGTTGCTACAATTGGATACAAAGTCAAACGGCAGGTTATTCATGAAGATTGCAGAATTAAAAGCCCGACATCATTATTTGGAAGGCTATGTAGTTCAGCGGTCGATATATCGCTTTGACTATTACAGATAAGGAGTAAACCGAAGTACGCTCATCCAGTGACACTGCACATCAGACCCTCAACTATGGCCGTCGCATTGTAGTAGCAAGCGCAGCACAACATTTCATCCCGTTCACCTGCTAGTGGCTCTCATCTTCCCTTATCAATCATATGTTATGTCATCAACCGTTATAAAATTGGACCACCCACCGCTGATGCCCCACCCAACAATAAAAGACAACCATGGATGTCAAGTCTTTAGGATCATTGTGAAAACCAAAACGGATTCCGAGACCTTTGGATATCCACTCCTCTTATCAGCTTTTATCAGCTATCGGCTCGAATCACCCACTGTTGACGTCTCTGCATCCCGCATTGTACTCATGAGTATAAACCCACCCTTGACCCAAATAGCTCCACGAATTTGACGGCATTTGTTTTTCAACGCTCCTTATTAGCTGACGGCATTTGCTTTTCGATGCTCCTTATTGGCCCTTATCCTTTGCTATCGATGTGAATCACCTACCACTCATGTTCACGTGGTACCTCCTAGATTACTTGTGTGAAGTCCATTCCACAAGTCCAGTCCAGGATATTACCATTGCTGCGACGTGAGATACAAATTTTGTGGCAACAGACCCAGACAGGCACTTAACGGATTATATATAGCTGGATGAGCCATTCCCTCTTAGGGACTCAAATAGCAGTCCCTCATACAGAATGCTAGCTTTGGCAGCTTTTTTCACATTTTGATTCATCTTCAGACGGAGATTCTTGAATTAAACGTGCATCATCCCCCGACTGGTGTATAAAGCTTTTCGCGGTGACAAATTTTACATTTCTCGCATTTTTTGGTTTTTTCTTTGCCGTCAATCTTGTCGGCTGCGCTCCATCCCCGTGAGAAAGCTAGAGCGCCATTGACCGCTTTTCCACGCTTTTGCATGGCCACACACGTGGCTGTCGCGAGCAGGATAACGTGCGGATGCCCAAACCAGAATAATCGAACAGGTCAACCGGCCTGAGTTCTGCCATTGTGATCGGGGCTGAGTTGCAAGCGTTCTTAATAGTATCAAACGGTGCTATAATATGCGAATGGCACATCAACAATGAGCGGCTTATTTGAAGTGATGGAGGCGTCAAGATTTCTACAAATGCGTGGAGGGCTGGAGCGTTGATCGCCAGTTTACAAGGCTTTGAGGTAATTTTCCCTGAAACTTCTCAAAATGTCCAAAACTATCTTACTACCGAACTAAAGATGTTTCGAAACGTGTAGCACCACATAGCCTGTAGACCTCGACGAGTTGGTCTCAATAGTATATACACCGTCCCGCCGACAGAAAATCGATAATTGATCGATTCACAGCGAAAAAGCGACGAAATCGCTAGGACTCCTTTTTGGACGATGTGCAACACTTTTACGGCACTAACTGTATATATTTTTCAAAAACTAGCTCGTTGATCTAGTAGTTGTTGTCTCTGCTTACAACTTGGACACCTCCAGAAAGGCAGTCCGTGGTAATTTTCAATTCTCTCTACTATGCCAACGAGGTTGCTAGGTGGAACTTTCTACTGACGGCCTGACGTTTCGACCACATTGTGTTCCGCGAAGGCTCAGTCCACCTCCGCAAGAGTGAGACACCGCCACGCCGTTTCTTTCGTTTATTTGTCATTTATTTATTTATTCGAAGGAACAACTAGAGATTGTGCGAAGAACTTCCAATGAGCATTCAAAGTCGAGAATGGATTAAAAACACAGCAATTAAGCAATCTGAGGTATGAGAAAAAGAGAAGATATAATACAACACTAAGTGGCAGGCAATAATTGGAGAGGGTTCAGGAGACCTCTAAAGTAGAGTGGGCAGTAGCCATCTTCTTGAAAGCGGGTAGTGACATAGTTAGGATATCTTGCCGAAGGAGTTTATTGACATCTGAGAGTGCTCTATTCGGGAAGCTGTAAAACCTGACTTGGGTTCTGATTACCGATGACTGGAGTTTGAAATTGCCTCCTCTTGTTCTGGACTCAACGAGATTAAAAAGGTCCGATGAAATTAAATTGGATCTACCAGTCAGTAACTTAAATGCCATAATCAAATCAAACTTTTACTTCTGCTGGATAGACTAGGCAATTCAAACTGTCGACGCCTTTCTTGGGATGCAATGGTAAATGAGACCACTGCAGCAAAGCAAGCTTACGAGTGAAATTGTTCTGAACACTTTCTAATAGATGTTTGTCTTTTTTCTCATAGGGCGAATAAACCATAGCTCCATTTTCAAGGAGGAAGCGAACGTATGTTTTGTAAGCACGGAGCAGCGCGCTACAGTTCTCAGTCCGAAGTGCTTCGAAGAGATAATATATTCTAAAATTGGCTTTGATAACAAGTTTTTTGAAGTGCTGATCAAATGATAGCCTGCGGTTTAATAGAAAACCTAAGTCTCTAACTTCATTGACGTATTTGAGACCATTATCACCGATGCAGTAATCGGAAAATTCAGAGTTTAGACCGCCTCCAATCCGAATAACGGCTGCTGTCTTTTCCGCAGCCAAAGGGAATTCCCAGTCTGTGGACCAGACTTTTACATGAACAATAGCTCTTTGGAGAGCAACACTATCCTCAGGTGAAACGACAGAAGAATAGATCTTAACGTCATCGGCATACATTGCATACTTGATACCAAGCTGAGAGATACTGGCAGGCAAGTTGAACGTATAAATAAGGAGAAAATTGGAGATAAACCCCTCCTTGATGAACACCGCTAGAAGAATGATAGACTGAGAAGTACGTTCTACCTATTCGTACTTGGTACGTACGATCTTTGAGAAAATGTTAAATCCAGGCGACAATTTTAAGGTGGATGCCGACCATAAATAATTTGTGGAGCAACTTTACATGGGGTACCTTATCGAAGGCCTTGCTAAAATCGAAATAAATAATATCAGTGGGCTTACGCGCATCGATGGCTTTGGTCCAGTCACTTAGTGAGGAAAGCAAAGCTGTTTCTGTCGATCTACCTCTCCAGAAGCCATGTTGACACCGAGGGATGACACGATTCTTATCTAAGTGTTGAACTATATGCGTTTTGAGAAGCTTCTCAAAGGTCCTAGCGAACACGGAAGTTATACTGATCTTCAAGTGAATAAGCGATCGGAGAGAGCACTTTTTCAATGAATTTGAGTAGGATAAAATCAGGGGTCACTGAAGTGGAGCTGGGCCATTGGGAAAGCAGCTTGCCGATATCATCTCCGTGAAACCAAACTACAGGTTCCATGACAGGAAAACCACACTGAGTGTCGGTATCTTCTACCTGTGAAGAAACCAACGCTGAATGTTTTCTGAAATTGTCTGGCAAAAATTTCAACTTTGTCCTGCTCAGTGAAGGCTATCACACCGTTAGAGTCTTTATTCATCAGTGCGGGAATTACTTTCCTATCTCGTATCCTAGATCCTACGTACTTGTACAGTTCGGTTGGATATCTAGAGTCAGTGATCTTCTTTCTCAAGCCCTTAGAATACCTTTGCAGTTTCTTATCCAGCCTGGCATTGTAGTCTTTGAGTTTCTTCCATACATTTTCTGAACCAATGAAGACGGCATTATTCCACATGGAGTTACGTCGCATAATCATTCTTCGTAAGTGAAGGTGGAAATGTGACTGCTTAGGTTCAGCTTTGACTAATGGGACATACTTTATAATTACGTGGTGAAGAATAGCCAGGAAAATTTCATATATATCGTTGACTGAAGGGGCAGAGTTGAAGGAACCTATCCAATCAATTGTATAGAGATAATGCATGATGTCTAGGTACATGGCAGCTCCAAGCTGCCAGGCAGCTGTGAACTAGCGCAGGCTTCAAAATGCGAATGTTCAATAAGAAAACGATAACAGCGTGATCTGTTCAATAAGAAAACGATAACAGCGTGATTTCTATTGAAGGGAGTACGTCAACTGTATTGACAAGTCCATAGAGATTACAGAAAAGCAAGTTTAGGTATGAATCGCCTCTGGTTGGAGAAGAAACTAGTTGTTTGAAATTGTGAGAAGAGAAGAACTCGATTTCTCCCTTCCCAGTCTACATCTGGGATGTTGAAATCGCCCAAGACTCAACATGTTTTCTGGACAGTAGAAAAATCACTGATAGCTTTACATAATTGATTTAAATTGGAGGTGTTGCAATTAGGTGAACGGTAGACCAGAATCAAATGTAATGCTTTTTCAATCAAAAATTACAGGTGATAAGTATCTCATATGCGTCTTTTACTGACTCCTGAAAGATGATTCTGTACGAAAAAAGGTTTTTCAGTAAAAGAGTAACACCGCCACCAGTTTTGTGAAGCCGATCGCGGTGTATCATGCAGTAAGTGAAGATAACAGAGGGACAATCTCATTTTCTACGTTTAGCCAAGTTTCAGTAAGCAGAACCATGTTAGTTTTTTGCCAGTTTCACATAGTTTTCATGTCATAGTTATTGTCAGTGAACAGCTCACTAACACGTTTCGGCGTTCCACTCTTGCGGAGATGGACTTTGAGGAAAATAATTTGGTTGAAATGATAGGTCGTCAATGAAAAGTCCTATCCCACAACTTTGTAGACTTGAGAGAGAAATTTGCAATTAACATCGATGGCGTTGTTCTACGAAAAGAGAAGCCGAAATCCATAGTATTTTCGCGGCAGGACTTTCAGCTCAGTTAGGACTTCAATCTTGGGTTCCACGTGGACGTGAGAGAAACAGAAAGGATAAATGATAGTTTCACAAGACATTCGACGTTAGAAGCGATAATCGGTAGGGAAACCAGGATTCAAAAGCGCGATGTCGTGGTCTGTTTTCGCACCTCTTCAAAGTGCAACATCCCTTTCCGAGTTCCTTGCTAAGGAAAATTTCATTTGATGTCCCGTAGGGTCATTTCATTCACATTCGACGACACAGCGAGGTGTCGTGGGTGCAGTTTCTGCAGCCCAACGATCTACAGGTGTTATGGTAGATCTTATCGTAGGCCAAAAGTGCCTCCTCCCGATGTGTTCTAAGGGATCTTCTGGGAATATTTCTAAGGAATTTCTAAAAAACATCAAAGATGGAATTAATGAGTGTTGAGGAAAAAGGTGTCGTGGTAAAAAAAAGTCACTCGACGTCAAAGGTGTTGTGCCTGCAACGTCTGCAACCTAACGAACAGCAAGTTATACAGAAGGTATTACCGTAAGCCCGTAGGCCGAGATTGTCGCCTCCCTATGTCTTCTGAATCGTCTAATAGCATTTTTAAAGGAATCCTCAAGAACATTCAGGATACTTTTTCCCATATATGTGAACTGTATTTGTTCACCACGGGCAGTATGCAAAGTACTCGATGAAATCGAAACCCAGCAGAGATACTCCGCTGAAAGTATCGTAACCTTGGTGGGGCCGCAAGAGCCGCGCGGCGGAACCGCGGTGGTCACTTAAAGGCAGCTTTCGGGAAAATTCGGACGAAAAGTATAAGAAGTAGTGAATATGAAAGCCAAGATGCCTAGTAACAGGAAAATGGGGAAAAGAACGAATGGAAGTGGCCAAAAACCCAAGAAATAGAACCCCTTCCCACCATTGGTTCTGGGCGGACGACCTTTCCGTCAAGACGCGGGTAGTCCGCATGGTTTTCCACTGGCATTACCAAGACGTAAGCATGAAGGGATGTTCGGAAATGCGACAGCATCTATTTTCATGTGGTCAGTTTCAAGCTAAAAGTGAGAAAGCGCGCCCTATACATTCAATCCTGCCGATCTCCTTGACCAACCGCACCGTGACCAACCCCTAATCACGTCGCCTGGAGGCGGGCTGTCCTTGTCCAAGGCGGCCTGTCCTGACGGGGCCGCCTCCGCCACAGCTCAAGGAAGCGCCTTCCGCGGGGGATTTCGCCATGCATAGGCCTTCCAGACCCGTAGTTTTTCACTCAATGCCTCCTTATGGGATTCCCTGTCACCCACATTATCCCGAACACTGTCTTTAATCGGCAGCACTTAATAGGGTGCGAACCCTCCTTCTTAAGACACACCTCGCGATAAGTTGTGAGAGGTATAATGCGTATTACAGAAAGTAGAGATCCTGGTCCACTCGCCATTGAAGAAAAGCGAATCACAACCCCTCACAACTACAAAAATAAAGCTCCCTACCCTCAATCCTCGTACGGGTATTGGAGAATGGAAATAGTTTTGCTCGATGATAGCGAGCAAAATGCTACGATATCACCTGTTCCTCTCTCTTAAAACTGCTTTTACTATTGAAATCGCTGCTTTATCTTTTCTTTTCGCAAGTTTCCTTTTCCACATAAGAGTCACGTTAAAAAATTGTTCGTTCAAGGCCAGAGGTGATCAGCTCAAAATTATGGCACCAGTTGAAAATTGTTCGGCGGAAACTCGAAGGAATTGCAGCTTCTTAAGATTTCCGAAGTTTGCGCTATCACCTGTATCACCTGTCATCCCGTTGCTCATCGAGAGTCTCCAGCGTGCGCCAGCAACGTCTCCATTCGTCCTTGCCGCAAGCCAAAAAAGTCCAGTGGACTTTTCTGGCTCCAAGCACACGCAGCGTCTCGTCTTGGCACACGCAGCACACTAAGCATCTCGTACCCTTCGCTCAGAGCTTTGGTGAAAAACTCTGATCATCAGACCGGCGGTAGTCCAGGTGCTCGTTTGACGCTCCGATGGATCCAGTTGTTAACCGCGGTGGTACAACGGTCATCGCGAGCAAATATCAATGACGTTCATCAATGACGACGCAGTTCAGAACCCTGGATTCCCCTCTGCACTTGCGTGTATCGGATACTCCGAGCATCGTCCTTTCGATGGCGCGTTGGATGACGGCGACCGCATGTTCCTCCTGCTTACGTAGAGTCTAAGCCTCTCAGGGGTATGTTAGAGCTTCTTCACCACTCCTTCGATAGTGTTGATGGCTCCTCGAGCCGCTCTTTTCCTCCTGCTCAGCTCTGGTGCTAAGTCGTCACCATATTGACCTAACGACCTAGGTACACATAGCCGAAGCATTTAGTGATGTTCGTTCCGATGAGCATGAAGGGCATCAGGTACGAATCCGTTTCTATGAAGATCGGCTTCTCAGGCTCAGCTGCAGACAGTTTTTCCACACTGGCAGTCAAAATCGGCTAGCATTCGCTCCGCTTGCTGGATTGTCGGTGTTATAAGCACAATGTCGTCAGCGAAGCGGATGTGGTGTGGATGCCTGCCATCGACCTTCACTCCCATGTCTTCCCATTCCAATTGTCGCATTACGTTCTCGAGAGCGGCGTTGAAAAGTTCGGGCGAAATGGTGTCGCCTTGTCGAACCCCTCACTTCACGTCTGTGATGACGTTCTTGTAGAAAGGCGAGATCTTGGTCATGAAGTTGGTGTAGAGCTCACGAAGCTATGTACTGAAGTAGGCACACCGTGGTTCCCCAGGGCTTCGATAACCGCTTCTGTCTCAGCTGAGTCGAAGGTTTCTTCAAATCGATGAGTGTTAGACGTGTCGGCGTATTGTACTCTCGCGATACTTTGTGAGCTTACCGTGTGGTTGTAATAGGTTGTACTGAACGCCTACTCGCATGGCTGACTTTCGTCTGAAGCTCTACCAATTCTATTCAAGATGACTTGAGTGAAGAGCTTGTAGACTACAGACAGCAGGCAGACTGAACGATAAATGCCAATGTCGTGTGGATCTCTCTTCTTATACAGCAACACAATCTCGCTGGTTTTCCACGAGGTGTTTACCTTGCTTTCCGACAGGTGGCTGTGAACTGTTGGGCCAACGTTCTAACGATAGCTGGCGAGAGATTCTCCAAATGTTCCGGTCAAATCTTGTCGGGGTCGGTTGCTGTACCCTTCTTCACCAACGAAATGGCGTGTCAGACTTTGCAAGGAGAACTGATGGAACGACATATCCATCCTGCTTCAGATTGCTCCTAGGCAGTTGGGCATGGCTATTAAAAAGATGCGAGTAGAATTCGTAGATGACCCTCTCCATTGCCCTTCGGGAAGCAGTAAATGTACCGTCCGCACGCCGGAGACCTGTCATTTTGGTCCTATAACTGACGAAACTTTGGCGGGCATTGTGGATGCTCCTCCCAGCCTCTGCTGCTTCAGACAGCGCTGATGCTCTTCTCTCCTTGGGTTTTCTTTGATCGCCTCCCTACTGCTTTGCAAGCTCGGACGTCAGTTTGATCGCCTGCGGCTCGCGCGGCTCCACGTTTGCGTATCAGCCCGAGAGTTTCCAAGACGAAACGCCTTTGATGACTTTTCTCTGTCCTCCTGGCGCAATCGTGCAGATGCTCAACGAGCCGGATGTACTCGTCGTCGATGTTTTCGATAATGGAATTCTCTCACATCTGCGAGAGAAGCGAAGTGTTCCCAGTTGATGCCTGTATCCAGTCTTTGCTGCTTGAATTTGCGGCTCTCTCTACACGTTTCGGAAAGAGAAATTTTGCACGGATGAGTGGTGGTCTGATTCCGTACAGGACTTGGGGACAACGGCGACGTTGGTCAGGCAGAACCTTCGATCGAAGGCGACTTGATCGATCTCTTAAGGAATTGTCCACCAGGTGACTTCCAAGTAGATGGGAGGGCTTTTGGAGCTGTGAGTTTAGATGGGGTTGATCGATACGATAAACTCAGAGAGCCTTTCACCCTGCTTATTCCATTCCGTTCCGTGAGTCACGATGTGAAGCTCATTGTCCGTTCCTCTAGGGACGATCTTGGCGTTAAAGTCGCCGTCGTTGACCTCGAAAAAGGTGTGGTTTTCCTCAGGGAAATTCTCCAAATCCACATAAAATGCCTCGAGCTCGTCCTCCTCGTAGCTTGAGTTGGTGGGTAGGCGAATGGTCAAAGCAGGGATTA
Source organism: Trichostrongylus colubriformis (assembly GCA_963978905.1). Taxonomy (NCBI): domain Eukaryota; kingdom Metazoa; phylum Nematoda; class Chromadorea; order Rhabditida; family Trichostrongylidae; genus Trichostrongylus; species Trichostrongylus colubriformis. Next base: position 12,442,014 of record OZ022259.1, on the reverse strand, counting down.
AACGACATCTTTTCAGTCGCAAACGTCCGGTTCGGGTCGTCAGATTTGTACGAATCGAGGTTTATGGCCAAGTGCGTGTTGACGAAAACGCCCACATCGCCAACGCTTCTCCCGCTGCATGTTCCAAGAAACAGTTCTTCACCAGTCTCGCACACGGCGTGTAGCGGGCGATGCCTCCTCGTCTCGGTCAGTCCGATGACGCTGTACTTAAACTTCCCGGTTTGTGTCATCAGATCTTCCATACTAGTCTCCGATTCAAGGGTTCCTGCGCTGTGAGTACAGATCGCCATCTTAGTCCTTCTCGATTAAGGCAGCCTGTTGTAGCCCCAAAATTTTAGCAGCCTCTTTCGAGCGGCTCCACCTAACGCTGCCGTATTGGATCTTGTTGCTTTTTTCGGCAAGATGTAGACACACGAGTAGCTTGCCAGGCTCTGTCGTGGGGGCTGCGAATACACCGAGTAGTTAGCCAGGCTACTCTGAAGTGGACTTGGGTTTTGTTTGTTAAAGGCGATTCCGGGCACCTCCCATGTACTTCTCAGCCGTTGGAATGCAACCTTTTGGCTGGACCGAATGCAGGATACCAACTGCACCACCATACGGAACGCTCCAATACGTATGCAAGAAACATGGATACAGAGGGTATGAATCAGCAGCACGCAGGAACAGGTACTTCATCTCCCGAATACACCTGCGTCTCAGGGCAAACGTAGTGACTTTTTAGCCTCTATCCGCCACATGGAGTAGTGCAACGTAGCCTTTCCAGTTAACGGCTAGAGATCCTTCAACAAGTGAGGCTCCCGGTGAAGCAAATCCGTGGAATCTGCGTTAAATCGCAAAAAAATCATTTTCCATCATTCTTTTTCTCTTCATTCAAAATCATTCTTTTGGGTGGCTTCTTAGGCACAGTGTTAGTATAGTGGTTTTGAGGAGAAACGGATTTCCCAGTCCAAGAGATGGAATATCCGTGAGCGAAAACTGTCGTTACAGGCTGCTGACTTCGGGTCAAATATCGGCTTCGGGTGATTTCTCATACGCTCTGAACTCAAATACTCCATAGCTGGCAGCCATCTCTTGAACCAAGAAATCACTTTGGAGACACCATTTTCGCCTTACGGTATGGGATTACGGTGGCTTGTAGTTGCCGCAATGCACACACGACAGCTTGCCAAGATGTCGAAAGTGAACTAGATCAATTGTAATCACACTTTTTCTCACGCTTTCGCCTATTCTTCACTTGATTGTTTTATATGTTTGTTGCTGTGCTTGTTTCACTAATTTCATATAATCACAGATGAGTGAAATACACTCTACGAGACAGTTGATGACGTCTGCACAAAGAACAACTCGGAAAGTCTGTGTGTGTGCGTTCGAAGTGATGCGAATATGATGCGGGTACACACCACACCGTCGCGCTTTTGGATGCAGGTTTCTTCGCCGATTACCGCTTCTAACCTAGGATCTTCGTTAAAAGATGATCACTTCTTTGCAGATCAAGGATTAAGAGCGCTTTTACCTGGTCCATCTGTGGTGCTTTGTGCAGTAGCTGATGCTCCTAAACAAAACATTCAAAAAGTCTGCTTTTTTTTTCTTAAAGCAGTTCTAGTGTTATACGATTTGGAGGACAAGGAATAGCAGCCCGACTGCATTAGCTTTCCGCCTCAGCCTTAGATGGAAAAAGCTTCGGGGAGGATGAAGCAATTTATCTGTGCAAAAAGAGGGTGTATGTAGAATTAGATTAGACTTATATCGTTAATCTCAGAGCTTCTCTACCCTATAACAAACTGCTCCCGCTATCCATACATATTATACAGTATTTTTTTCATTTTATTATTTTTACTTCGAGTTAACTGCTAACTGCATTCTTCACGTCTAAACTGCTACCTCGGTTCTGTCATATTCATTTTATGCCTTTGACAACAAACCGAAGCTGCACGCAGTTTAATCAACGAGGACACTGTTTCCGGTACAATAAGCTCAGTCAGAGGTAGCAGTTCGTATTTGCCTCCCTCTTCTTTCGCACTCCTACCAATTTTTGCTCTTCTCCTTTTGCTTTTGAAAGCAGTAATGTGATTACGATAAGCGCATGATGATGTCAAAAGGGTCTGGAAGTGGTGCATGAAAGATTCCATATTCCTAACCAAAAGCATCCCTTTCAGCCAGAATCCAAGCGAGGCTAAGGCTACGGTTCAGATTCGAATTTAGGTTCATTTTCGGGCTTATACCTGAAACGCGGGCCTACCCTTTTCCTCAAAAACTAAAAACATTCACAAGAACAATTACATACGAAGAACATTCACATTTACAAGAAGTTGTTCTACCATGTGTTACCCAGGTGTGCGTTCAGAGTGAACAGAAGCAGCTTTAACTTGATTGGAGTGTTGTACTCACCGGTTTGCGCAGTTGGGGTCTCGCTGGCTTCAGATCCAGTCGTCGAGGCAACACTGCTTTCTGAATAAAATCTTTTTGTGCCGTGTAGTTTAATTATGTATGTCAATAAATGCAAGGTAGTATCTTAAAATTTTATGAATTTCCTCAAAAGCAGAGAGATGTTCAAGATGCTCAATTAGTCACTTCATCTAATCATCTAAAGCTCGTCCGAACACCCAAATGAAGGTTTCCCACTTTCATGACTGAACAGCTGTTCAAGTGAGGAGTCTGAAATTGCGACTTCGCAGAACGACTCCAGATGCCATGTTTCAGTCATCGGATGTGAAAAACTGCCGTGCTCGTACAGAAGGTTGTCGAAAACGAATTGAATTGAAGAATTACCGTCTTTCTCGAGGTCAGTAAGAATCTAAAGGAATTCGACCGCCAAAGAAAGCCAAAAAGTTCCTGCACTAATTTGGAGCGCGTGCCAGCCCTTATGGGATTCGTGCTAGTGGAATGATCTCACTTTAGCCAATCCCCAGCAGCCAAAACCAGAGGTAGCTCCCGTCGAAGTCAGACACGTCCTTTTCAAAATATGTGAAGGATTGGGCTGGAAGGCCATCGGTTCCCAAAACTCAACTGGTTTCCATTGATGTGGAAGTGAATTTAGGAAAATTATTAAAACTGGTTCAGATGGACTATTCATTGCCCCTCCACAATATCGTCCAAAAATATTTGTCGTCCAACAGATTGGGCTTCTTCCGAGAGCTCCACACCGACCCAGCGAGCCGACCGATGAATATTTTCATCACAAAAGACGGAACGTCAAGTTCTCCGGAAATTTGTATTAGAAATTCGTATAATATGATATGATATCAATCGTTCTGCTATCTTACTTATTACTCTACACCTCAGCCATATTCGGTAAACCCGAGTAGGGGGCGGACAATGGAATGGAAGACGCAGTCTGTTCAGAACGATGGTTCTTCTAAATCCCAATGGGAGCCTTTCATTGAAAAAGAAGCCGCACGTAATTCTCTTAGGCTACGGTTTCCATCCGAATGCCTTCTGCAAGAGTTCTTCGTTAGCCATATTATCACTGTCACCGGCTTTGAACACGACACACATAGCCAGAAGGATGCATGCTTTAGCCTGAGGCCGGAAAGGAAAAAGGAGCTTCGGGTGAATAAAACCCGCTCTCACTAAGAAGGCATATTTCGGTGAAAGAAGTTTTTTTTTTACCACTTCGGAGCTCCTTTCCTTTTCTAGGCTCAGAATGGAATTCGCAGCCCCCAACCCCCATTACATGAAAAAAACTTCGCTGTTATATGCCGCAGGAATGGAAGTGCGGCAGCATCCTCGGCCCGCTCTATCTTGAATGTGAAGCATGCGGTAGAAAATGTGATGTCACTTCCCCTCTGCCTAAGTTGTCCTCCAGCTTATTTTCATGGTCTCCGAAGGTTTTTTTTTGCATTTTTTTCACTTGTGTGTGCTGACCATCCCCGAAACCTTCACTGAGCCCGGTAATTCACGGAGATAGTCGTAAACTGTGCCTTTAAAGTGTGAGATTCTAGAAGAAAAAAATGGGTGAATTATGATACGCCTGTCTTCGCTAATGTACTATGGGGGCCGCCACATAACGGTTTATAAGAAGATGGGAATTTTTGCTATTCCATAGGAAACAAGATGAGTATTAATGACTCGCAATCTTCACTCAGCCTAGCATAATAGAAAGATCACACAATAACGCGAAAAAAATACGGAGCTTAGGATAACGCGAAAGAATGGTGCGCTATGGTTCCATTTCAGTAACGCCACTATATTCCTTTCAACCGTGTCAGTGATCTTGGAGTTCGAAAGGGAGTTGGAGTTCAAAACTCCAGATTTCCCTCCGCATTTGCGTTTGTCGGATACTCCGAGCAACGTCTTTCGATGACGCGTTGGATGGCGCCAACCGCATGCTCTTCCTGCTAGCCCATGTCTCTTGAGGCATATGTCATTGCAGAGGGAGAATTGTGAAATCAATGTGAAATTGAAGAGAAGTGTGTGAAGTAGGATGTTTTTCGTCTTCTCATCACTTCCACGATGATGTTGAAGGGTCCTCAGACCACTCTATTCCTTCTGCTCAGCCCTGGTGCTAAAGTATCCGTCATATTGACCTTCAACCTAGGTACGCGCAGCAGAAGCATTCAGTAAAGTCAATTCCGTTGAGAGTGATGCGGCTTCAGGTCCCAATCCGTTCCTATGAACATCGTCTTCGGACGATTATCTCCAGTGCCGTGTGCCTCCATATACAGCGACAAAGTCCGGCTAGTTTCCCAGGTGGGTACCTTACATTCCGATAGAGTGTGTGAGAGTCGGGCCAGAACTTTGTGAGAGTCGTACCAGAGAGTTTTGTGTTTTATTTTAGATTCCTCTGTGCCGAACTGATCTTCTCGGGGGTGAGTGCTACACGATCCTTCACCGACGAAGTAGCACGTCGGACTTTGCAAAAGATGAAGGAACGACCTATCCATAATGCGTCAGATTGCTCCTGGGCAGGGGGCCACAAAGAGATCTAAGTAGAATTGTAAATGGCAATTTCCATGGTCCTTCAGTACCACCTGAATGCCGAAGACCGGCTGTTTTGGTTCTATAACTGACGAAACTTCTGCGGGCATTGCAGATGCTCCTCCCAGCCTGTGCTGCTTCAGCCAGCACTGCTGCTATTCTCTCCTCGAGATCTTTTCTCATCGCCTCTGCATTTTTTTCGCAAGTTCGAGCGTCGTCTGATAGTCACACCTACGTTTGCGCATCAGCTCGATAGTTTTCGAAGAGACACCTTCTGATAACTTTCGAACTCTCTGTCCCTTTAGCACTGTCGTGAAGATGATCAACAGGCCGGCTGTACTCGCTGTCGATGTTTTTGATAACGGAATCCTCCCATACATTTGCGAGAGAAGCAAAGTGGCGCGGTTGGTGACTGTCTCTGGTTTCCGCTCCTTGAATTTTGCGGCTCTCTTCCCACGTATCTAAAAGGGGAATCTGCGCCGATGGGTCGATGTTTTGTATAGAACATCGAAACAACAGCACAGTCGGTCAGGCAAATCCTTCGATGAAAGATGACATGATCGGTTTCATCAAGAAATTTTCCGTCGGGTGACTCCCAAGCCCAACCCCGATAAGAAGATTCTGGGAACCGTTCTCACGTTGGATGGAGTTGATCGACATAGTGAAGTCAGACAGCCTTTGACCCTGCTCATTTCATTGCGATACGTGAGTCCCGAAGTGAATCTCGTTATCCGTTCTTCTAAAGCCGATCTTAGCGTTGAAATCGTCGACGATGATCTAAGAATATATAGTCTTCCTCATAGAACTTCTTCTAATCCAGATAAAATGCTTCGAGCGATCTCCTTGTAGCTTTGTGTTAGCACCTAGCGACGGAGAAGGTCCGGGATCGAACTACATCTTATCAATCAATCGCAATCGCAACACCTCTTCTTTTGCATGCTTCAAGGAACAGTACTTCTTCAGCCTCGCGAACAGAGTATAACGAACGACGCCTTCTCCTCTCGTTAAGTCCGATGACGTCGTACATGATCTTCTAGAACTGCCTCGTCGAATCTTCGATGCTCGCTTCCGATGCAAGGGTTCGTGCGATGAAGGTACAGATCGTTATCTTAGTCTCGATTGAGCTTGCCTCCTACAGTCCTGAGATTGAAACAGCCTCTTCAGAACGGTTCTTTCCAACGCTCCCATAATTGGGGCTCCCTCAGGTCCAGGAAAATACCCACCAGTAGCTGACCATTTTTGTCGTTGGGGCTGTGTATACTTCGGGTAGTTAGCCAAGGTATTCCGAAGTAGACTCGGGACTCATTTATTGGATGCGACCTCGGCGACCTTCTATTTACCTCCCACTCTCCTCGTCGTGGGGAGCGAGCTTTTTGCCGGATCGAATACAGCATACCAACTGCACCATGCAGAACGCCCACACGTATGCAAGAAACGTCTGCATGATACAGAGAGTACAAATCAGCCTAGCACAGCAGAAACAGATAGTCCATCTCCCGAATCCACCTGTGTCTTAGGGCAACTACATGGTGACTTTTTAGCCTCTATCCGCCACCTGGGGTGGCGCAACGTAGCCTTGCCAGCCAACAGCTCGAGTTCCTCCAGCAAGAGAGGTCCCCGAAGATCCGTGTATCATATTAATATTACATCTTTCAAACGCTTGCGATGAAACTAAGTCACTATTGTGACAACAGATGTCTTTCCGAATTCAAACTCCATAGTACATGAGCGCCGGCTTGTTCGTTCTTACATATGCTACCCAATACGCGTGCGTAAAAGATATGATAGAAGCTGCATAAAATTATGAGAGTGGTTCATCTCACCGGACTGATTTGTATGAGTGTCTCCTCCAGTTTCTCCTCCAGCAGCCGTTGTGGTATCATCGCCTTCTGAAAACGTTTTCGCTCTCTATAAATTAATATGTAGGGAAGGATAGTTAGGTGTGCATGATTGAACTATTAATAATTAGTCGATTTTTGATAAAACCAATTGCTTTACCGAGCTCACAAGCACTTGTATATTACCGATCCCCTTCGTTGCAAGGGTACACGAAATTCCCCCAACCTCTAGGCTGGCGCATAAAGCAGCTCAAGCAAATTTCCCGCAAAAATTTCAACTCTTTTACGCTCAACGATATATTCCGTAATAAACATGACATGGCTTGTATGGCGATATAAGAAATACGAAATGGCCTGATTGTCGAATCGAAGGTATCGGAAAAAGGGATGGAAAGCAGAACGACATTCTTTGCTTATAAAAAGGCTACTTATTAACAGTTTGGCAGCTACGTTACGTTAAACTCGCGTTGAGAAGCGGTTTTTGGGTGTTTATCGCGACCTCATCCTGTTTCACATTAAACGGCAGCGCTTCTCTGGCCAACGCTGCGATGCCGAGGAAACTGGATGGTGCAGCCCCTCGCCGCCCTCATCTACCTTTTTAATAGCTAGAGAAGCAGGAGGGTGAAAGGGGAAGGTAAAAAGAGGTCCATCATATTTCTCCTGTTTTTGGTCATTTCAACCAAATCTTTACCTGGTGTTGCACTACTTAAAGCTTCGACTTTCATATACCGCAATCGGCCAAAATTGTTCTCCAAGCATCTTCATAGGGATTCGAGATCGTAACATTTTAGGAATAGCTGCATGTGTTTCAAGTCATTGCACCGAACATTGCTAGAGAAGAATTCTCTTCTGCAGTACTTTGTTCGTACCCCATATTTTAGGTTGTTGCAAAATTAATTTTGGTTACGAGGTATGTATAAATAAGTGCATTTTTACCCTGAACTATTTCATCCCAAGAAAAGCCAGGTATACCATTTGGTGGGTTTTTTTCTACTCTTTCAGAAACTTCTATGAATGTATATTCATGAGTCGACGCGACAATCGAGCCGAAATGTTTACGAGTTTAAATTGGGACATTCGCAGCGGAGGCAGCTCGTAATCTCAGCAGTTTTTTTGGGACGAATTGAACGGACAGAGAAGCTCTGGTTCAAAAAATTTGCTTTTGGCGATTTTGATCTCGAAGAGAAGTCGGGTCGCGGCCGCAGGTCATCGATTAATGATGAAGATTTAAGGAAAGCCGTCGAAGCAAATATAGAGAGGAATACTCGTATGCTAGCAGAAGACCTAGGCGTACACTACTCTTCAGTGGCCAGACATTTGCTGGAAATCGGCAAGGCGAAGAAGATGTCGAAGTGGGCGCCTCATGACTTGACCGATGAGCAGCGTCTGGCACGTTTCGACACCTTCTCTAATCTCCCAGTTCGCCATAAAAATGAGCCATTTGTAAACCGTATTATAACTCTTGATGAAAAGTGGGTTCTTTGTGATAAGAGAAAATGATGATTAGTGTGGGTAGATGAGGATGCTTCTTAGAAAACTTTTCCTAAATCCGCCCTTCACCCTAAAAAGGTTATGGTTACTGTGTGGTGGTGTTGAAAAGGTGTAATCCATTGCACTTTCTTGCAATCTGGTCAGCCAGTCATAGCAGAGTCTTACTGTTGTGATCTGGAGTAAATGTATAGGAAGTTGTAAAAATTGTGGCCGGCGGTGATGAACAGAAGAGGGCCGATCCTGCTGCAGGATATAGCAAGGCCACACACCTCACAAATCACTCGGCAAAAATTGACTCACTTGGGCATAGAAGTTCTCCCTCACCCAGCGTATTCTCCCGATCTCTCCCCCACAGACTATCACTTTTTCGAGCCCTCAATTCTAATCTGCGTCAGAAACAATTTACTAATTTAGACGGTGTTGAATGTGCTACCTTGACTTCGATGATTCTCGTGATAGTAGTTACTATAGTGGAGGCTTACAATTAACACCTGTTCGTTGGCAAAAATCTGTAGATTCTGAAGGTTTTTGCTTGGATCAATAAACTTGGTTTGAGCTGAGTTATAGTAGTTTCAAGTATGCGCTCCACTTTCGTGATTAATTTTGCAACAGCCTAATACTTTACTATACTTCTCATTTTTGCACCGTTTCATACCCTGTGTGGGGCTGTCCCTACGCAAGCTAAGTACTAGAGATACTGACAGAGCTGAGCAATAATTTATCTATAATATTATTACGTGTGAGGCCGTGGTACACTTCTGACTCGTTAATCTGCTGCACTGCAATAAATGACGCATTGCATCAGGATTGAAGCTGATGAGCGTGACAGCGCCTCGAAACGAAAAACACTCTGTCCTCTATATGGCGCTGTTGTTTCGCCATGCTGTCGTTTTTTTAAAAAGTAGATATTTGAAAAGGTGTGTTAGTGTCATAAACAAAAATGCATAATATTCCGTCACCAGTGGCTGTGTTTGTTGCAGCTTCAGTAGTCGTGGCGGCCTCTGTGGGAACTGAAAGAAGGTTATGGAAAATATCGCAGCATACTTCATATTTTCACGTTATTGCGACAGAGTTTTTGTCTTCTACAAAATCCGTGGTGGAACACATTCATACGCATGATTTGCTGCCTTACTTGTTCTCTACTTGAAATTGTAGAGCTAGAGCTTTCCCCTCCATACCTGTTATCAAGTTACGTATGTTCACAGCGTAGGAAGGAAAAATTATTGTAATTCATTTTGAATTATGGCAAAAATGACCGCTCGTCAAAGCCTTAGGCATTGATCATATTGCGTAAGTTAGGCGGAAAAGATAAGATACGTATCGATTGGGTGGATCACACGCCTGTCAAGACCGCACGGACTTCGCGTTTTTGTAATTTCGTGATTTTGCGGCATCTCACTTTCTCACGCTATGCTTCGACTTTGATATTGCCCTTTGCCGTAGTTTGGCGTGCGGAGCCGCGACATCGTAAAGCGGCAAAATAGCGAAAATACAAGGTCTGACGGCGACCTTAACATGTCTGCTCAGTACCTGTGGTCTAACCTTACTGTTGGTTAATAATTCAGTCATTTACCACTGCAGATCACATCTGCCACTTTTGGGAAGCCCGGATAATTTAGCGGGAGATACGCTTCGGAGCAGGAACGAATTTCGGTGATCCACTGGTGATTTATTACTTGCTGTACAATCGCTATTTGGGAGCTTGGATGCTTTGACATTCCCTTTCGATATTCAAACACATCGATTAGTGGCAATTCATACACTCAGAGAGTATCTAAATCTAATTGTTGGCAGTAGATCCAATTGCTAGTAGAGATGCACGACCCACTCCTTGGGATTTCAGATGTTCTGACGGCCAATATACACTTTTGTTGCTAATATCATACTGAAAAATTGTTCACTTGCTTTGCATTGCCGGAAATCTTGGTCGCATATTGATTATTTATGTAGTATCGAAGAACAGCCAATATTCGAAAGGCTGGACAGCTTGGTGACTGAACACTGATACAACTGATATCAGAACATAAATGGAACATGCTCACCCAGAGCAACTGCGCATCAGAGTCTTTCACTATAGCGATCGTTTGTAGTGGTCAGCAGGACCCGAATTTCATCCCACCCACCTGCTAATCGCTCTTATTAACTTCTACGAGTCGTCGTTTCGATCAGTTACCATTAATGTTCCTATACCACCTTCTGTTACACCTTTGATTTGACTGTGAATACTCAACCGGATAGCCGGGAAAGAAATAAAGATTAGGCGACTTTGCCCACTGACACTCTTTACAGGTCGTATCAACAGTTACCAAGGTGGATCACCTACGGTTAATGTACCCGTCCTACTCCGTAAAGATCTGTGTGGGTAAACACTCCAAGGCCAACGCGAAAAGCGAAACCGATTTGACGACATTTGTTTTCTTACGATCCTAATCGACCTTATCAACCAATCGACAATCGATCCTTATCAACCATAATTACGTTTTCACCAGTCACCACTTCTGAATGGAACTAGAAAGTGCGGCGCGTGCCAGGAAGGGACTGATTAAAGACACCGTAAGGGAGTATTTTGGCTCACGGTAGAACAGTCGTAGTGTGGACGAGTTCAAGTGACCGCCATTGCACAAACTCGCCAATTTGGCGCCTTGGAATGGTGCCAAGAGAAGATGTTTCCATTATAAAGTTGTTCATTCCTTTTACCTTCTCCTTTGTTCTTTCTTATATTGTTTCTAGATGTACTTACATGAATGTTAATGTAGTTGGGAATGGCCACTCCACTGCGCTGGGAGTCAGGTGCTACAACTAAAGTTGGCCCGCGGCCGTCTCCTACAGCGGACAACTCGTAACGCCAGTGCGATGATGCGAATGAGGCGCGAATACACACCGCAGCGATGCACTTTTGAGTTCGGGTTTTTTCACCGATTATCGCTTCTAACCTTCTGCGTTCGTTACGAAATGCTCATTTCTTTGTATGTTTCTCTTGTTTCGGACCCCCTTCCGGTTCCTTTAACGCCAAAAACCTTAGCGGTACACGTATAAGATAATGCTAACATGAGCTGCTCGACAATGTGATTTAGCAAGGATAACGTATAGTTTATTGAGTTTGCACTTATCACACATCCATTAGTGCCACCGATGTGAGTGCCATCGATGAGTGATAGAAATCGGAATTTTGCTGAATATGTGGTGGTAGAACCACTATGCGTTTCCGTTTCTCTGCGCACACTAGAGACCTAGACTGTGAGCCGACCATGTCTTTCAGAAAAAAGATTGCATGGTCTTCATTTACTCAATTGTCCTCTTTTTACCAGGTTCAGTTCAAACGACAACTGAATATGTGTTTACATAACTAGAAGGTGTTATCACTACCATAGCATGGTCTTACATTGATTCTACAACACCCATCAGTTTCACCGACAAACACACACATACCGACATACCGGAAAACAGACACACAAAAGTACTTTACATAGTAGGAGGAAAACTGAAGAGAGCAATCAATAAACTATGCCAGCGAGCGGATGCAGCTGGAAATTTCATCATCATGGCCATTCGTTTGATGTCGTTCACTGGTGTCAGTTTTTGTCCGAAAAGAGCAGTTTCCAAGATGTAAAATGATGATAACTTGAGTAAAATTACTATTAGGATGCTGAGTTATGGGCAAAAGCTTCTGTGTCAGACGGGACTCGAACGCGCACTTCATGCTTTCCAGGCAAATTTGCTAATCCATTACACTACCGACATCCTCTTCACCTTAATTCAGCTTCTGAATGGCATATTTACCATAGCTCATTAGCACTCACACGCATAACGTGTCGAGCCGGTTGGCCAATATCGGCATCGAACCGTGAAGCTGAGAGCTCGACTAGATAACGATTCCGGTATTTTTTCCGGCAGCTATCTAAAATCGAAAAAAATACCAAAATCACTATTAATACTCGAGCTTTCAGCCTCAGAGTTCGATGCCGATATTGGACAACCGGCTCGACCCGTTATGCGTGTGAGTGCTGATAAGCTATGGTAAATATATCATTCGGAAGCTAAGTTACGCTGATAGAGATGTCGGCAGTGTGATGGGTTAGCATATATGCCCGGAATGCATGAAGTGCGCGTTCGAGTCCCGTCCGACAACGGAGCTTCTGCCCATAACTCAGCATCCTAGTAGTAACTTTCGCATCGAGTGCTGCGGCCATAATCAGCAGCTATCTAAAATAAAGAAAAACACAAAATCATCGAGTAGAAATACTTGATTCGGTTAGAAAAGGGCACAAGGGTTCATTTATCGGGAATATCGTTTCATAATTATGAGGTCACCTCTGAAATTCAGGGGTGACCTTATAATTATAAAACGCACTGTATACATAAAGCATTTCGTCTGTCTGTACGTTCCTCGGTCCGTCCCTTCGTGCGTCCCTCACGAAATTAGTTATTGTATGAAAAACGACCTGTGGAGATGGGGACAAGTATGGTATGGGTAAAGTATGGAAAGAAGTAAACAACACACATGGACCAAGCTAAGCTCCGCCTACGATGGGCGGCACGTGCCGCGGGATGTTCTGTTTTCAGACCGAAAGTTGTAAATTGGATCCTAATGTGTCCCGAAGGTAGGGAGAAGATGGAATTAGGTCAGGAATGGGTTCCTTGAAGTCATGAAATAGGCGTGGGCCCAGTAGGATTGGCATTCAAAGTGGTGGACTGAGCTTGAACATCACATGAAAAACAAGCTATGGAGATGGGAACAAGTTCGTGATGGGTAGAGTATGGGACAAGAAGCAAATCGCACCCATGCCCCAGGTTAGGCTTCTTTTATGGCGGGCAGAGCAATCACTGAAATACTCTGTCCTCAAGAAAAAGAGCAATCTTGATCGACCTACTGACGCATATGGTGTTTCGCGCACAGTGGTGTGCGCCAGTCAAGTGGTAAATTTAATAGTTATATGCCACGACGGAACTGGCCATCTGTCACCTGGAAATTCGGACACGAATCGTCGAGATGACACTTCAATTGAACTCCTTTGCTTTGAGCGTTTTCATTATGGTTGTCGTGGCTTTCCGTGCCACCTCGAGGGAAGGTGCTCAAGCCTTAGACCTAGCAGAGAGCCGGCTACATAGGCACGCTTCCGGCGTTTTCAAACTATCTTGCTCACTATAAAAGGCACAAAAAGACTTTTTCTCTAGCTCACGTGCGCGCATAACGACGGCTTAGTTCGTCTTATGTGTCTTTTCCCATCTCCACAGGTTGTTTCATGTTATGCCTAATCCGGTGACAGACAGAAGGACGGATGAACAGACAGACAGACAGATCGACGAAGCGTGTTACATATAGAAGGGATTGCTTATATTCAACATCGCCCAGTTGCTCTTTCCAGGTTGCCGTTTCTCGTAGTAAATTCTACACATTATTTAGTTCATTTAGTGTAAAGTCCATAGTTGTATGCCTCGTAGTTCATATAACCATAGTTTTGTAGGGGGTTAAAGATGCTAGTCTTTTCAGGCAACATTTCTAATGCTGTGGATACTTCGTATTTAACCACTACTACGAATTCAATATATTTGGAGTTATCACATATATTTGGTGTACTTTCATTCAGGGCCAAGCCTCCGTCGAGGAATCCTTAACGGGGGTGTCGTAATTGGTCCGTTGCGAGGGGGGTCGTAATTTTTGAGGTAGGCGATGATCAACGGAGTTTTTCCGGCTGAGAATTCAAAGTGTAAAGGGGGAGTGTAATAAAAATGACTAACTGGATTGGACCCCTAAACAAATTTAACGGGGAGTGTAATAAAAATGACCAACTGGATTGGACCCCTAAACAAATTTAACTATCTTTATGGGAACCTCATGCATGGCGCGATCCACAACGGAGCTGGTCTGTCAATAACCCTCCTTTGGTCTGATACCAGGAGCATGTACAAGGGCAACTCCGAAATTCACCGATTGACCATGATAAGCGATGTCATCCATGGGTACCATAGTGGCCGAATACTTCGGAAACTATGGTATGAGAACGAAAAATCAGCTGAACTAGACTTCTTCATATCTTACTATGATGGCATGTACATGATCTGGGGTTAGCGAGCCATTATGCGGACTGGAAAAGCGTTTGTATTCGCTGAGAGTGACGGAAATCCTCATGCATGGGGCATCCTACAGTGAAGCCAGCGGAGGGCAATTACCCTGACGCTGGTGCTGAGAGCTAAAGATGCGTAGAAATTACAAACACAATGGATCATTTCTTCCAATTCATGGGAAGATCTCGCAAACTCAAAGAAAAAAATTCCCAAAATAACTTCTTTCATTTCAAAGATACGGCATAGCTTAGAAAGTCATCTGAAAGCGGAAGATTTGAAGGAAGTCATGATTATTCGAAGTGAAACACTTCGAAATTTTTCAAAAACTCCCTGGACTGGATGCCCATATCGATAACTGCGCAACCATTTGAAACCCAAGCGGCAATTAGATTAGTCTAAGGAAGTTGTTGAGGAAACAGTTCACAATACTTCGAAAGGTTGAGTCTGAGTAAAAATTCAAGTATTCAAAAAAAGTCCAAATTTAGTACGGGGAAGATACCGCGCTTCATTCAGATCGCGACGCAGCCGCTCCGCAATGCTCTATGGCAGCGAGTGCTGGCCCATAACAAAGAATGTTGAGAAGCAGCTACATTCCGCAGGAATGAAAATGCTGAGATGGGCATGTGGCTGGACGCTGCTCGACAGGATCAGGAACGAGGACGTCAGGGCCGTCACGCAGACGGCACCGGTCCAGCTGAATGAGGGAGAAGCGGCTAAGATGACATGGGCACGTGCTGAGAAGGTTGGCAGACCACCCAATTAGCAAAGCGGTAGAGTGCGAAGTACCCGGCAAGCGACCACGAGGAGCCCCAAAGAAAAGGTGGAGGGACGTTATCAAAACGGACCTCACAGAAGTGAAAGCCACGGCAGAAGATGCCTTGGATAGAAGATAATGGCGGCGATTGACAAGAACAACGGACCCCGCAACAGCACGGGACCAGCGTTAGGGAGAAGAAGAAGAATAAGGAAATTCGAGTATTTTTATTCTACGTCAGCCTGAGCCTGGGGAAGCAGACTACCTTATCGTAGGTTCAGGCGAAAAAAAGGAAAGTTAACAATAACAGAAGTAAAGGGAGGGGGTCGTATGGAGGCCTCCTTTTGAGTGGGGTCGTATGTTCTGAAAATTTTCCTCCACGGTATGCTTGACTCTGCTTATAACACCTCATAAACATAGTGTCATTTTCCATGTATCTCCTTTGTGGTAATACTCACACGTCACACAATCGTACTGTGTTATTTAAGCTCTAGTTCGCTTAGCATTGCTCATACCGTTATCGGCCGTACTGCTCGATCATCACTCGAGAAGACTCGATACCAAGTGCCGAATGAGCAGTCAGTCAACACTCACGCATAGAAGGCAGGGAAGAAAAGCCGACATGGAACAGCGTAACTGCCGTCTACGGTTTCGTTTTGATCCAGACGCATTCTACAACGTGCGTAAACATCCTTCATCAGGTGTTGTGGGCACCAAGAATCTCAGGTTTTGCCGCTCTGCCATCACAACCATTCGCACCCCGCCTGTCACGACCATGCTTGTTTTCGATTGTCGCGTTCGCTTCCACCTCCTTTCTCTCAGTATTGTATAAAAAATGTTTCCTTTTTTGAGTGTTGATATTTTACATGTAAAGAAATGCAAACAGGTGAACGTACCTGTGGCAATCCTCTGAAAAAGATAAATGTTATTGGCTCATTCAAAGCACTGATAATAACATTTGCATTTCTATGGGCACATTCCAGGATTGCTGGGGTAATGCAGCTCCTACGTGGTTGCATAGTTCGGACCTCATAAGGGTGCAATGATGAAAGTAGCTTAAATCCACCATGCAGCCATAGCACGCCCATTTAAAATGTGGTTGCTGGCTAAGAAGGTGACACAACCACGTTGCGAGGAGGGCTTCTATTAAGCGATAAAATGACATAAGGAACGAGTTCCGAGGTAAAACCGCGCCGACTTAGAGGGACACGTGATATCGTTCACTCTTCGCGTGGTACAGTTAAAGGCAGTCATAAGGAAAATTCGGACGAACTGTAAAAAATGTAGTGAATATGAAAGGCGAGGTGCTTAGTAGTAATACCACAGTGAAGAAAAAATAGAGGGAAACAACCAAAGACTGAATAGGACCCCCTGCTCACCGTTGATTCTCGATGCGGACGACCTCACCGTTGAGAGGGGGTAGTCCGAACGAGATTTCTAACGGCATGTTGCCAAGTAAACACAAGGGAATGTTTGAAAGTACGACAGCATCTATTAGGTCGTAAGGAAAGTTTTGGCCGGTTTTTGAAATTTCAACTTCGAGAGATCATAACTCGGCTCAGAGTGCATCTTTTCTCACAGAGTGAGCACCATTAGATTCGCTACACTCTTGGCAATATTACGCATACCTACATATCTCAATTTGATAAAGGGCTGGTGATTTATATTGCGCGAAATGAAAAAAAGTCGACTCCAAATCGCCACTCTTTCTAAACACACTGCTACTGAAAGAGCTGGCCAGATGTTTTGGAAAGTGGGGCATAGTTAGTGCTAGATCTGATGAACATGATAGACGAGTAAGGGCCTTACCCCGCAACTGCTTCAATTAGTGGAAGAAGATTAGTGAAAAATGCGCTTGCGCATGACTGCCGTGAGGGGTTCCGCGGCACCCATTTTTTTGGATTTTTCCAAATCAAGGCCACTTGAGGTGGTCAACTAAGGTTGCTTGTTGAGGGCCAATACTTGTGGATATCCCCTGCAAATATGGACGCTCATCGCCTCCTGCCGTTTTAGTTAAAGGGATTCGATCAATAGAAAATCCAAGCAGCTCGTTCTCATTTCTGCACTTCTGAAACCAGAGACAATGTGTTCCATTCAATGCTTCACCCCCTCCTCTTGCAGTCTTCACATTTGTGGTCCTCTTCGCTGGGACTCGGCTAAGCAAGGACTCTTGAGGTGAAGTCATCTTAAAAGTGCCATTTTCGCGGCACTTTAAAATTTCCCTAATAATTCGAAAACCTTGTGGCATTCCAAATAAAACATATATTCTGAAAGAGCAACTTTTTGTCTATCTAACGAGCACAATATGTCAGCTGATTCATGTTGACGCGCTCTGATATTTAAATTTATCCTGTGAACGCGAAAAAGCGGCCAGAACTTTCCTTACAACCTAATATTTTCTGGAGTAAGTTTCAAGCTAAAACTGCGTAAGCGCGCCGCGATACCTTCAGTCCTGTCGCATCCCATTGGCCACAGTGGGTGTGGCCAATCAGCAAAAACGTCGCTTGGAGGCGGGGTCTTACATCTAAAGGCGTCATCCATTAACCGCTACGCCGTCTCTATGAACAGCCCGAGGCGCGCTTTTCGGGATTTCGCTGTGACCAGTCTTTATTCTTTGCCTTTCTATCCGCTCTAACTCAGTGATGAGGCTCGGGGTGGATAGCAAACACGGTGGTTCGTATGAGAATAGAGGCGAAACGAACCACATACTAATTTATAACATTTACATTCGTATAAGTTCTTTTCCTTCTATTTATATATCCGCAGTTTCCATGTTAGAGACTTGTTTTAGTGTTTTTCAATAACCACATTGCCCCTGATGCTGTTTTTGAGCACAAGTAAATCAAGGCTCGTTTTTGCGCTACAATCTCCTACAAAACCAGATGCCAGAAGGATTTAAAGACACCAATACGTAATGTAGCGAATGAGGAAAAGGGTTGAAAGCTATTCGTCCAAGATTACTACAGCGAGATTCTAGGAAGAGAGCGCATTCCGGAAGAGAGCGCATTCCGGACAGCTGTGGTTTCTCATAACTGCCCCCCCCCTATCAACATGGCTCTCCCCTGCCCTACCTTCTACCGGAGGATTTGATAGAGGTGAAGATAGGAAAGGATCCATTTTTTTGGACGCTTGTCGTTTCCACTTTTTTTTACTACCGTATTACAGAGCACCTTGCCTTTCACAGTTCACAATCTCACATTCAGCCCGGATCAACTCTACCACTGGCTTTACTTTAGTGATTTTGGGGACTACTTTGAATTCTTCTTTATTCGCACGATCTCCGGTACCTCAGACCTTATTATTCAGCGTGATGACCCTTACAATGTAATCTGGAATGTGCCTTCGAGACATGCATGTGTAAATATTCCTTAAGAGTCGGAAAAAAGACAAATCTCATTCACTTACTCTCGGATCATTAATAATCTCTGAAATCACGAATAGAGTTAAGTGATTCCGTTTTGCGGTAAAATGAACACCTACTGTAATTAAACCAGGCTACCACGCAATCGTATTTTTTCTCGTTGCCGGGCTCGGGGGTTACGGTGACATTCCAAATTTTCTGGAAATCAGCTGATATTATTTTGAGTAAAAAGTTATTGAACTTGTAGTGTAAAAGCATCGAAGGGTAATTTATTCGATTGCTGGCTCCGAATAGTAGAGGCACCAAGTGGTGCCGCACTGGAGGAAGGATGAGAAACGGCTAATAATCTTTGGAACTTCCTCTTTTTCTCAGTAAGGAGCTGTTTACGCGCCCTATGCATCACTGAAGAGGGTGATACGGATGTGAATCAAGCCATGCAAAGCCACAGCTTCACTCTCACAGCTGGTAAGGCATTTGCGCCACGGCAGGACTAAAAAGGGTCTGGCTCTGCTGTTTTCGATCAAAATCCTCCTGTTGCTCTTAAAGACAATGTTTCTCTGCCGTGATTATCTTCTGCATTCCTTCCGATATCCTTGAGTTAATGTCCATTAAGCGACTAACCAGCAGCTCGTTGTAATTTCCATTGCAATAATCAGTAACACAGTAGCACCTTGGAGGCTCCATCACACAGTAATTAGATCTATTCTGTAATTAGCCAGTTCAGGGAGATTGGAGTTTATTCAAAAACTCAAAAAATATTTTTCTTTATTTGAATGTGATCTGTTCGAAGCTTTGAGTGAGCAAAAAGCAAATAAGGTTGAGTCTATACCTCGCAGAATCCCAAAATCGCCTAATCGTAAGCGCCGTCTTGAGCACTTTCACCTGATTTTTCCCTCCACAACGCTGGTCTCTTACCTCTCATGGTCTCAGAAAGATAAAAAAATTCGGCAAAGTAGCTTATCAGGTGAGAGTGCCATGACAACATGCGATTCTGCGACTATACGATTTTACGATTTTGCGTACCTGCGAGGTATAACCCCAGCCTAAAAAATAAGAAAACGTTGAAAAATGATAGACATATGGCGAGATAAGGATAGACATAAACAAGAACACCCGCAAACTCAATCTTCTGAGATCTTTGTTGCACCATGCATAGATAACATGGCCCTTTGGTTTAGATTGCTTGGAAAGCAGGTTGATCCTTGCACCACTTTATCACGGTTTCACAAAATCCATTACCAATTGAGCTATCAAACACTCGCGGCTTCTTTGACTTCAATTACAGTGAGTGTTATCGCGCTCACTACAAGGACAACGAAAGTTTTAACGAGGCGGGCAAAAAAGGAATTGGAAGGGGTCCGAAGAAAGACGAATATGCAAAGAAATGATCATTTTGTATAGAACATTCAAAGTTGAAAGCAATATTCGATAGAAAAACCTAGATTCGAAAGCGCGGCGCTATGGTGTGTATTCGCATCACATTCGAATCAACACACTGACTTTCCGAGTTGTCCGCTGGAGATGTCATTCGCTGTCTCGTAAAGTGTATTTCATTCATTGGTGATAATGTGAATCATGTGAAACAACACACAGCAACAAACAAGCAAAATAATAAGTGGAGAATGAGCGAAAGCATAAGAAAAAAGTGTGATTACTACTAAAACCTAATTGATTTACTTTCGACGTCTTGGCAAGTGCTGTGTGTGCATTGCGGTCACCGTCCTCCCATACCGTAGACCTATATTGCCCTCTCTCCAGTGTCTTTGCTGGAGATATGTTCGCTGAAGATGCAGAGGAAGCGAACTATTGGTATGATCGAACTTTTCCGCGCCAAATTAAGATAACATCGCCCCTCGACAGCGAAGCACCTTAAAGGAATCGTCCGGAAACTGAGTTTTTGTGTTACCCATATATTTATGTTGTATTTGCCTAATGTTGGCCTCATGCAAATTTCATGCGAAAAATGTGAATCTGGCTGAGATACAGCACCACAAAGTGCGGTCCCAGTGGGCGGGGACTCCGTGTAAAAGCCTCGTCCCGTCGTCCGCCGCCGTTGGGAACGGAGAGTGGGACTGTTTACGTGACCTTCTGTTCTTACAATGCGTCTCGGACCACGGCGGACGCGGTACGAGGCTTTTATACGGAGGCCCCGCCCACTGGGACCGCGCTGTGGTGCTGTATCTCAGCCAGATTCACCAGATTCACATTTTTTCGCGTGAAATTTTACATGAGGCCAACATTAGGCAAATACAATATAAATATATGGGTAACACAAAAAACTCATTTCCCTGGACGATTCCTTTAAATGTGTGCGGAAACTGTGGCCTCACGGCGGCAGGTCGCTGTGTCTCTCTCACACTCTGTCAGCCACGCCCTGCCGGTGAAAGGTATGAGCGCGACCTTACCGCAGTGAATCCACTAACCGGGTGAAAGCCTATCAATCGAAGTCTAGATTAACCAAAATTGTACCATCTCTAAGAATATATTCATTACACGAAGTCAAAAAAAAAAACTCGAGTACAAAAGTCGCAAGTAAGTAGTGCGTATTTTGGGACCATTCTGTCTCGATCAGCTAAGTTGCTATAATGAGGTATTGAGGTATTACATCACCAATATTTAACCTTTACCGGGAAAATGTTTCGAAAGAGCATATTTTTGAAGGAAATGGCTGACTGAGGAAATGGTATGAAACCATTCCCTTAATCATCCATCCACTTCCTCTCCAATCCGTGTCATATTTTCAACTGCTTTTATAGTACAAATAGAACTTTCAGATGTAACTATAGATGTACACGTATTCAATCTGAAACCTTAAACATCCCAAGAAGCTATAGAGCTCTTGACATCACCAATATTTGACCTTTTCGGGTAACATGCTTGGGAACAGCGTATTTTCAAAAAGCTCAAGGACTTTAGAACAGTTTTCTCAGAGTTTGATTTGATAATATCGTCTGTCTAAATTGTCTCTCTGCTCAGATTATGTCGGCAACACGATGAGCTTCGTGTTCTCGCACCGTGAAGAATGCTGGTCGATCGATAGTTACCCGTCCAGGATACAGTGTGGGGCGCAACTCCACACTTTATCCATGGCCTTAGGCGGAGCGTCTGCAGCGACATACCCTCACTGTATGAGTAGCGCAGGAGTGGGGTAATGTTGCGAAGAGACGGTGATGGAGACAATAGCGCATAAGAAATCGGTGGCCAGGGTCAGCCTGAGAGCACTATGGTGGTGAGAGTTATGGGACTGGGTTATGTCGTGTATAGTTCTGTTATTGACCAATTTGGAACTACAGCCTCCTTGCCTTCGTGGCCAAAGTTTGGCAATATCGCAGCAGCGAGCTTGGCTAGATTTTCTTCTACGGCTGTCGCTCATAACTTATCGTCAACTATAATGCTGTGTAGTCAGTTGGTGTACGTCAGGTCTGTCCAACGAGGTCTAGTTGAGCAATTTTCACGCATGTCCATAAGCGGCTATGTCCGTAGAGAACAGGGAATAGAGAGGTAAATCTCCTGGTGCTATAGCAATGAGGGGCATCTTCATAAAAAGTTGCACATCTATGCATTCTGGAGGGATCTTTGAGGGGTCAATCGGCTTCCTCAGGCGTACATTTTTGCCTAAGCGTTAGTGAAGGAATGAAATATTTCTTTTTCCTGCTTGGCTGGGGCAAAAATAATGCCCATATGGGATACCCCCCCCCCCCCTGCTCCTCCATTGCGATAGCACCAGACCTCCTATCACCAATTGTCTTCCAAGAAAATTTGTTCGTGGTATTACAACAATCTCTTGTTTACGGACCTTTTCGATCGTATTTTTCGATTTTTCACTTTGTATTTCTCATTCGAATACTGATAAAAAAAGTGATACCTTAGCGGTCATTCCCATCGTACCATATGTGGCATCTGAGGTAACGTTGCACGGTGATAGCACTTCTATGTAGCATATTTCTCCTGGCTGACAAAAAGATTGAGTCAGTACGGGAACGAAAATGAATGCGGACGGGTATTGTGAGTTCCAGTTAAATTTTCCGATTTGCGTCTTAATATTTCCACACGGTGATGCTGAATTTACTGCAGCATTATGGGTTGTATACCGAGGAGCTTCTTTTTCTTCGGAACCCTAAGTTAATCTATTCAAACCATGCGAAGGGACTAAAGGGCTCTTTTTTTTTATCAAAAATTGGCGCAAAATGATGGCTTTTCAAGCTTTTTTTTCGCTACTGGGCGCCTCTGTAGCACCGTTTTCGTACAAGTGGTCTTCTCTCTGCCTCTGCTTATTGTTAGTTTCTGTTACTACTGGTAACGCTTAAGTACACTTTTTGACTGATCAGCTTCACAGCTGGCGTCCTGGTGCTATACACACTATTTGGAAGCGGAAGTCTGATCAGACCTGTTGAGACCGGTGAGTGGGAGCCCTCCCATAAACAGTCGGGCAGCTTTAGAGGCATCGGTCCATCAGCAGGGGTAAGCAAAAACCTAGATCTGGAAGTACATGTTCTGTGGAAACGAACCGTCTACCTCAGAAGAGGTCATATATGTGGCAAGAATCGCATAGAAAAAACGCGGCTTGGGGTTTTATGACTACCCCGCGGCACGCCATGTCGTCTTGAGGCCGTGCGGCCGGGCGATTCAGCCTCTGGTCTGTCTACAGACCGACCACCGCCGGCTAGTGACGCAGAGGGACGCGAGAGAAAAGGGGGATTTTCGTGTTCCTATTCCTCGGTTATTTTTTTTTTTGCAGTTTTATGTCGTTCTTTCTCCACTATTATATTGCAGAGCTCCTCTACTTTCATAATCTCCCGATTTGCCAAATTCACCCCTCCCGGTATATTCAAGTCACTCATTACAATATCAGAGCACTCTTCTGATTGTTAGGGCAGTAAATCATTGGGTAAGTATACAAGATGCATCCTGTATCTATGTCCATTTTTCGGTCTGTATGTCTGTCCATCTGTAAGTGAAGATCGTGATAAGGTGAAGATAGTGCAGAGCAACCGCTCGAAGGAGGGAGGAATTGATGGGTATTGCAGTATCAGTGTGAGGCCATGTCATTGCTGTGATAGTACCATCTACTTATTTGAACTCCTAATTGGTATAATCGCCCTCGTCATTCATTTGCTGTGCGCTAATTTCACTCTAGGTGCCAGCACAGCAGAATGCTGCGTGAGATTAAACTTAGCCATTGGAGCTCGTACCAAACTCGTTAAAGTAGTGGGTAAGTGGGTAGTAATTACATAAACGTGATTGCCATCTTTGAGAAAAAAAGAATCTTTCAGACTGTGCACACAAGGCAGGATTCGGATATGGGGCTACGCAATTTCAAGGGACTGGGAGGGGTAAGGAGAAAGTGGGAACTGAGAATATATGCTTTCTGTAAACGAATCTTGCACTTGTTGATGTTCAGCAATTCGTACTCAAGAGCACGGCTAAGAGTAATATCACCATTGCGTAGCACAGCGTGTCGTTCTGCAGTTCGTCAGCCGGCTAATTTACTGGAGAGGGCGAGACCACGTTCGCGGTCGGCTGATTTAACCTCTAGCTCGTTGCAATCTACCCCGGCTAGTGACGCAGGGAGGCGTGAAAGAGAAGGGATAGAGGGTCTAGTGCTTCTTCTCCTCGAGTTATCGCCGTTTTATTTAGTTTCTTTTTAACTGTTACACTGCTGAGCAACTCTACTTTCATATTCCATAATTTGCCGAATTTACCTCTCCCGGTGTCTCTAAGGAATACCCCTCCCCCCTGTGTCCGTGCTGAGACCTGTGCACACAGCAGAATCGCTGTGAAGTACATAAGCAGACATTTGCATCTGTAAGTAGGAGGCATTTTCACAACAACAACACGGCCCAAATTTCCTCTCCCAACATCAGTTAGCTTCCCCTTAGGTCAATTTTCTCTAACATCCCCTTATGAAAACCACACAGACATACAGACCGAAGAACATACCGACAAAGTGTAAGTAGGAGGCATTTTCACAACAACAACACGGCCCAAATTTCCTGTCCCAACATCAACTAGCTTTCCCTAAGGTAAGTTTCTCTAACATCCCCTTATGAAAACCACACAGACCTAAAGGCAGACCGGCGAACATACCGATAAAGTGAAAAACGCTAACACAAAGTGGTCCATTAAATGGAGATACGTTTGGCCTCAATAGCTAATATGTGGCTAAGGCATAGCCATTTCTTGTTCGTTGGCTTGGTATGATTAAAAGATTCTCAGCTTACTTTAGCCTTCTCTGGATTTGACGATGCGCCTTTGCCATGCTCGCATGTGAGTTGTTCGGGGTCACCTGATTCGACGGCAGCAAGGGATGAGGCGATTACTGAAAGGTAGCAATCGTACAACTTTAGTTCTTATAAAAAAAGCCAGATAAACGATTGTACAACCATGCTTTTCCGCACCCACTTAAAGCGTGCATGCATGTACTAACGTGCCCCTAACTAAGTGTGAACTTTCGTGGTTACCGATCGTAATCTTTGGCCAGCTGCGCTGGTGCATTCCTCCGCACGCATGCTGCACAAGAATTCCACTGCTAACCTTCAAGAATGTTGGGTGCTATAACAATGAGGGGTGTACGGCAATCAGCTGAATTTTAGCGCGGCCGGGCGCGTTGTTTGCGGCTTCATCTGTTGAAACAGCAACAACAGCAACATAGGCGAAATCCCGGAGCTTCCAACCTGCAATCTTCGAGATACTTCACGGTACAGCCCATTGCGTCTTGAGTGGAGTTCTAAACGACTGCGGCAACTCTTACTGACTGCGCCGCGAGTGCGACACCGCGAAGCGAAAATTCGACCAACCGTCACATACCTATGAAGGGGGTTATCCCAACGGACATTATTTTGATTTATGCCGAGAATGGGTAAGAATACTCTCTTTCTCTTACTAAGGCTTAGGCAAAAAATACGACTGATTATGCAGATTAATCCGTCAGGGATCCTTCCGAGATGCTTTTAGGCCGCGTTCATACTTTTCTTCAGCAAAGTTCTCACAGGCAGCAAGGCAGAGTGGCACTGTGGAAATGCAGACATGAAGCATGCAACGAGACAGGGTAGCACAGACGGAGACTTGGATGTACGTAGCCACGCCTTGCCGCCGTCACCGCAAAGTACAACACGGCCTTAGATATGCATATTATGGCATTTTATGAGAAGCCTTCTCCTCATTGTTACAGCAGCGAATGTTGTGTTTCTGCATCACCTGTCGTTCCTTTGCTCATCGAGAGTCTCGAGCGAAACCTCTCCATTCGTTCTTATGCCGTCCCATGTCCGCGAGCCAAAGCAGTCCAAGGAACTTTTGTGGCTCCAGGGACACGTAGCATCTCGCTCACTTCACGCAGAACTTTCGTGAAGAATTCTGACCATTGCGCCGGCGGTCGTCCAGATTCTCGGTCGACGTCCCGGGGGATCCAGTCGGCAACCACTCAGGTCCAACGGTCATCGCGATATCGCATGGCGTGTCTGGCCCATCTAATCTTCGATTCCTTGGCGAATACGGCGACGTCCCTGATCTTCGACCGGCGACGGGGTTCGAAACTCCGGATTCCCCTCTGCACTTACGTGCTTGCGTGTATCGGAATACTCCAAGCATCGTCCTTTCGATGGCGCGTTGGATAACGGCGACTGCATGATTCTTCTACTAACGTTAAGTCCAAGTCTCTGGGGCTTATGCTAGGGCAGGAAGGACAGCAGAATCGAAGAGATGGCCGCGGAGCCGGATGCTCTTTGTCTTCTTCACTACTTCCTCGATGGTCTCGAAGGCTGCCCAAGCCGCTCTTTTCTTCCTGCTCAGCTTTGGCAGTAAATCGTTTATCATACGGACTTTCAGACCTAGGTACACATAGCTGAAGCATTCGGTGATTATCGTTCCGTTGAACGTGAAGGGCGTCGTGTCTATGAACAGTCTTCTAAGGCTCAGCTGCAGAGAGTTTTTCCACACTGGCAGTCGAAATCGGCTAGCATTCGCTCCGCTTGCTGGATTGTCGGTGTTATAAGCACAATGTCGTCAGCGAAGTGCAGGTGGTGTGGATTCCTGCCATCGACCTTCACTACCATGTCTTCCCATGCCAACTGACGCATTACGTTCTCGAGAGCGGCGTTAAAAAGTTTAGACGAGATGGTGTCCCCTTGTGGAACCCCTCTTTTGACGTTGGTGATGGCTTACTTGTAAAATGGCGAGGTCCTAATCGTGTAGTTGCTATAGTAACTACGCAACCGTCCGGGAAAGCAAGCGGTCGAGAGATAGATCTAAGGGAGTTGTTGAGAAAATAGTTTACATTACTTTGAAAGGTGGAGTCTCAATAAGTTGAAAGTATTCAAAAAATGCCCGAATTTAGTATGGGAAGATACCGCGCTCCATTCAGATCGCGACGCGGCCTTACCTCTTCCTTTTCCGCGGTATTTGTCGGCGATTCGTTCCTGTTTTTGCTTTCTTGTTGTTTATAATATTCTTTCGGTGTTTAGGGAATTCGGGTGGGAAAAGTAGTATGCTGCGCTCTATCCATAGCGTTAGAGACGGTCTCCAACGCTATGGTTAGAGCGCAGAGCTAGCCAAATTGGGTTCGAATTTTGCAAGGAAATGATTTTGATGAAGCAAATTCGAGTTGTTCTCATATTCTGTGTTAGTCTAAGTCTAGGGGAAGGAAATTTCTCTTGTGTAGGCTGAGACGAATACGCGTAAGTGGTTGTTTAGACAAGTAAAAGAATATTTTGTTCATTATTCATTGCATTTATTTATTTTTTATAGCAAAATGAAAACTAGTAATAAGACGAGTGAAATTGGGGTCGTATTGAGGCCGCCTTTCTGGGAGAGGGTCGTATTTTTTGAAAATTTCCCTCCACTGGCACTTGTCTCTGCTCTCAACTTATCGAAAAAGGAATTTAGCTCGGATGAGTCGATGGTGTGATACCGTGTAGAACTTCGGAATAACAGCAACGTCGATCAGGAAAAACCATCGATTAAGATGACGTGATCTATCTCATAATGGAATTGTCCACCGGGTGACTCCCAAGTCCGCGCAGATGAGAGAGCTTCTGGAACTGTGAGTTATGGATGAAGTTCATCGACATAACAAACTCAGGCAGCCTTTCAAGCTGTTCATTCCATTACGTTCCAGTCCCGATGTGAAGCTCATTGTCCGTTCTTGTAGGGCCGATCTTGAGTTTGAAGTCGCCGACGATGACCTTGAAAAAGGTGTGGTCTTCCTCATAGGACTTCTTCAGTTCCATATAAAATGCTTCGAGCTCGTCGTCGTCGTAGCTTGATGTTGATGCGCGCGTAGGCGACGAAGATGGTCAAAGCCGGGATTGAGCCATATCTTTTCAATCGCAAACGTCCGATTCGGATTGTTGGATTTCCGTACCAATCGATGTTCATGGCCAAGTGCGCGCTTGAAAACGCCCACACCGCCAAAGCCTCTCCTGTCGCATGTTCCAAAGAACAGTTCTTCATCAGTCTCGTGCACGGCGTGTAGCGGGCGATGTCTCCTCATCTCGGTCAGTCCAATAACGTCGTACTTGATCTTCCCGGCTTGCGTCATCAGATCTTCGATACTGGTCTCCGTTTCAAAAGTTCCTGCGTTGTGAAAACAGATTGTCATCTTAGTCCTTCTCGATTTAGGCAGCCTGTTGTAGCCCTAAAGTTTTAGCAGCCTCTCCCGAGCGGTTCCACCTAACGCTGCCGTATTGGGGGCCCTCTCTGGTTCAGGGGAATGAGGCCCATCCTCATTGCTGTTCTCGGCAACATGTCGACCCAAGAGTAGCTTGCCAGGCTCTGTCGGGGGGGGGGGGGGGGGGGGCTGGGTCTATTCCGGTTAGTTAGCCAGCCTATCCCGCAGCGGACTTGGGGTTCATTTGTTGAAGGCGACGCCGGACTGCCCCGTACCTGTCAGTCGTGAGAATGCGAGTTTTTTGCTGGGCCGAATGCAGGATACCAACTGCACCGCACAGAATGCTCCCACACGTATGCAACAAACTTCTGCATGGACACAGAGGGTATGTAATAGCTCAGCACAGCAGAAATATGGAGTCCATTCCCTGGATCCACCTGCGTCTTAGCGCAAGTACATGGTGGCTTTTGGTCCGCAATTAATCCCCTATCGCCACCTGGGATCGGGCCACTTAGCATTGCCACCCAGCGGCTCAAGATCCTTCAGCAAGAAAGCCCCTCGGTGAAGGAGATCCGTGGCACGTGAGGCATGAGGCACCTATACCAATTCCATGGTTCTGTGAGTTACTTAACATCTATAGTTAGAACGAATGCTGTCGCTATCAAATGTAATGTTATGGGAGAGATATTATGGATTTCACCGATTAAGAACGTCGCGCACAGAGAAGATGGCTGAGTAGCCACGGCATGAGCTTGCGCCCCACCGTCCTTGTTCAGCCCTTTCCATCCAAATGGCACCACACAGAAAGGCTGTGTTAGTTGTTTGTACACATACAGAAGTCTTTGGCTAATCTTCTGACCAAGCGATACGAACCTATTCCAAGCCATGGTTCTGTCAGTTACTTAAAGGCACATTCCAGGATTACCCTGAGTGGGTTAAAGCGCTAAGCTATGAAATCCGAGATGCTGAGGAATACGCCGACTAAGAAAAATCCGAAAAAAGTCCCCGAGAAGGGCAAAAATAAGACCTCTTGTCATCTGGGCTTGGACGAGATTACCGCGTGAAAACGAGCCTTTGAATCAGTTCCCGCTGGCTGATATCAGAAGGAACTCTAGGATATCACCTGTTTTCTCATGTCAATGTCTCCTTTATCATTGGCATCTCTTCCTTATCTTATATTAACACACAAATCGTAAGCCTCATTTGCCACGTTGTTGCCATCATTACCACCGTCATTGCCAGCAATCACGTCTGGAATGGGCGCGCCCGAGCTCCAGGGTGTGGCCGAGCTGGCTTCGAGAGCTCCGCGCGCTGCGATGACTCATCATCGCGCTTCGATATGTGCACAGCCTCCCTGCCCGTTTGGGGAACTATTAGGTCATGTGAAAGGACTGCAATGTCCCCCTAATCCTGGAATGTGCCTTTAACTTCCTACTATATATAATTTGCTTAGTATGTCTGTGTGTGTGTCTGTGTGTGTTTGTCCGTCTGTCACGAAATTTCGCGTCGCAGCAAAGCTGGGACGCTGAATTTTACAAGTGATATAGGGGGTGCCAAGGAGCCCCAGCGGTGGTGGACCGAAAGTGATAGCAGCTGATAATGGCTTATAAGGAGCCTCGGAAGGCAAATGTCACCAAATCCGTTTCGCCTTTCGGGTTGATCCTAAAGCGCTGACACCCATAGGTGTTATGCGGGATGGGACGGGGACATTAATGGTGGACGACCAGCATTGATAACGGTTGATAAGATTCGATAAGGAGCGTAAAAAGCCTAGAGTCGTCAAATCCGTTTCGCTTTTCGCTTTTCGTTGATCCAAGAGCGCTGACACTCATGGGTGTTTAGCAGGGTGGAACGGGGACATTGATGGTGGACGACCAGCATTGATAACGGTTGATAAGATTCGATAAGGAGCGTAAAAAGCCTAGAGTAGTTGAATTCGTTTTGCCTTTCGCGTTGATCCAAGAGCGCTGGCATTTATAAGTGTTTTGCGGGATGGGGCAGGAACATCAATGGTGGGTGACCCGCACTGATAATGGTTGATAAGATTCAATAAGGGGCGTAAAAAGGCTAGAGTCGTCAAATTCGTTTCGCCTTTCGCGTTGATCGAGGAGCACTGATACCCATGGGTGTTTAGCAGGGTGGGACGGGGACATTAATAGTGGGTGATCCAAACTGATAGTGGTTGATAAGCTTAGATTAGGAGAGTGAAAGGGAAATGTCGCCGAGGCCGGCTTGCTTCTACGGCTAACAGTGGAATGTTCATATTCGCAGGTATTGTGTGGTACGGGTACCTCATGGTACTGTTGGGTACAGGAGCCTCAGTGAAACTGATAACGGCGTACAAAGGCTGATAAGAATCGTTAGGAATTGGATAGGATTAAATCCTTGCTAACATTGTACGACCACCTTAGCAATAGCGTCTGATGCTCAGTGCCATTAGGTGAACATATTTTGTTTGTGTTCTGATATCACTGGTCGATGTATCGACCGCTGAATGCCTGGCGTTCCAAAAAAATGGTGCGTTTCTCTTGATGATGCGATCTCCATTGATAATCATGATACAACCTATTTTTGTGATAGCAAAGCAAGCGGTTCACTCGGAATCAATTTCTTATGCTGTACTTGCAGCAACTCTGGGTATCGACCGCTAGACTATGTAAAATTTCAAGTAGTGAAGCATGTTTACGAAAACGATAAACATCGATAAGCGGGATATGGCCTACCATCAATGTGTACATTACTATCGGTTTCCAATTTACCCAAACTCCCAATGATGTCCGGTTGGCTGGCGCACACTACTGCGCGCGATTCATGTGGATTACGTGCAAAATGGGTTCCATGCAAAGCGATTGAAGTATACCGATATCAAAATGCTTTTTTATCACGCCATCTTCTCCGCTTTTTTGCAATTCAATAGCTCAGCTGAAAGTAGAGGGAAGGAAATCTCTGCTCCGCTGTGGTCGGGCCGAACACATCCATTTTGCACAACATCGTTATGAATCGTGCGCAGTAATATGCGCCAGCCAACTGGTTAGAAGTATATCGCAATGAGGGGGGGGGGGGCATCTTAAAGAAAACTGCTTATCTAAGCATTTCGGAGGGACCTTAGAGGGGTCAATTTGCATATTAGTACGTATATTTCTGCAAGCCCTAGTGGAGGAAAAAAGAGGCTCCTTTCCCCCTCTAGACTCAAGTCAAAATGAAGTCCATAGTGGGATGCCCCTCCCCCCCCTTGCGATAGCACCTATGAGCGTTCCCCTACAGGTGGTCACAAAAGTCACTTCAGACTCGCTCCAGTGGCAGTCAAGTTTGACAGATTTCTATAAATCAGTATTCACAATGCTTGCATAACACAAGTAAAGGGGATTAGAGAAGAAAGACTCAGGCATAAACAAGGGCATCAGGTGTTATCTGCGGAGCCGCATTAGTAGACGCTGGAAAATCGTACAAGAAGGGCAATGGAACATACATATTACAGCAACAGCTCTAGTCGAAGTCATGCTGAAGAATTAACCTCACCAGTCAATGCTTCGCTCGACAAAAATTTTGTAGCAGCATACACACACTTTCTCGAAGGCTCCATTTAAGCGGTGTACGGTCACTGGAAACATACTGTTCAGGAATAGAATTGCACATGCGTTTCAGGCGATTAGACGATTAGGGGTTGAGCGAAATAAATATGATGCTAATCGATTAGACGATTAGGAGATTAGGCGATTAGACATTGGGTAACTGGGCGCATCCTACTCAACCGATACATATTCTATCCTTTCCACCTAACCACCTAATCTCCTCATCGCTGATTGTCCGATTGCTGATCACCCAATCGTCCGATCGCCGTATCGCCTGATCGATATGTACCTTTTCTTTCCTAATCGCCACATCGCCTCATTGCTCGATCGCTGGATAACCTGATCCCTCATCGTCTGGATCGCCAACTCTGAGCCTCTGAGCAATGCCTCCCTCAGGCGTTCATAATGCTGGTTTGTGCTTTTGCGAAAATGTGGAATTGCCGGGAAGGATTGTATACGTATCGATCGGGAGAGTTGCGGAAATGCAGACTCTTGTTTACTAATTCTCTCGACTGGATAATGCATGGGAATCATTACGTATTGAGTCCTGCTTCGCAGTTCCATATTCCCGCAAAAGTGGAAAAACGCAATTCCACGAGTCCGATCGATACCTACCTGTACCATTTCACACTGATTCCACATTCCTACAAAAAAAAAGTAGAAATTTCACCACTATGAACGCTGTCCCAATTTATTAATGATGATAATCATTCCAGCTTCGCCGACAAAAAGATGAGTAATGATGTCGACTACATCTAAGAATTTCCACTGTGGAAATGTATGATGTTCTCATAAATATTGTCACTACTTGACCATCCATCTCTATTTTTCGTTATTTCTATTCAGTTACTGATGATAGATGAAGTACCTCATATGAAACGTTGAGAAAATTTCTTGTTTGGAGCCAAGCTAAATTGAGGCGAATGGCCCGGGGTCGGCCACCACGATGAGTAGATTTCCTAAAAAATGCAACCATTTTCTAAAGAAAGCGGTTGTCTTACAACTATTTCTTTTGATTTTTTACCAGATGGTGGCATACCATAGGCCATCCGAAAGTCGGAAAATTGTCGACATAGTTGGAGGCATGCTCATCGGTTATTAATTTACTGAAAGCGGGTAGGAAATGAAATGGTGAAATTCGGAATGATGGAATTAGATAGACTTTTGAACAAAGAGTAGGACAGAATCAACATTAAAAAATTAAGTAAGTGCCTGAGCTGCGAATTGATGTCTGAAAAAGGAATTCATCGCGAAAACAGGCTTCTTGAGACAGCGTAGCGGACATGACTGCAGCTCACTATCTTTTCTGTATCAATACCACCGGTCTCAGAGGCACATTCCAGGATTATCTCAAGTGGGTTGAAGCGCTGAATCATGAAATTGCAAGTTCTGAAGAATACACCGGCCAAACATTTCCCGGCCTCCCGACGTCTTGCTTTGGACGAGATTACCGTATGAAAATGAGGCTTGAATCATTTCCCGCGAAGGCATCATAAGGGGCTCTGGGAAACCACCAGTTTCCTTATGTCGACGTCTCCTTTGTCATTGACATCTCTTCCTTAACTTATGTTATCACGCAAATCGTAGGCCTCATTTGCCACGTTGTTGCCACCGTCATCGCCAACAATCCTTTTTAGGGAGGAGGGGGAGGGGGAGGGGGGGGGGCTGGGCTGCTTGGTGGAGTCGCGCTTACTTCTTTGACTCCGCACGCTCCAGGAAATGACATCCACTTCCTGGTAAAGGTACAGGCCTATTGGCTGTGTGTCGAACTATCGGACCACGGTGGGAGCTTTAACAGCCCAATAATCCTGGAATGTGCCTTTGAGTAGTTGTAACTTCCCTAAATCCTAATATTTTGAAGTCAAGTAAACTGCGATGACACTTGTAAGGTTTCGAGACTGATCTGATGACAGCCTGCTTTTCCCTGAAAGTGCGGTAGATCTTAAGCAAGGGAGATTTGGCTGAGGAGAATTTGATAAAATTCGAAAATGCCTCACTTCCAATAATCGTATCTCCCTTCAAAGGTAATTTTATGTGGCCTCATTTCAAATGTCCCATATACGAAATGGCTGGATGTGTATACATTGGTACGAATGACTTCCGCACCCCATGTGCGAGAAAGTAGTTAACTAACAGAGGTCAGCTATAGACCGCTTAACTCCATTAACTGAGTGTAATATTCATAAAGGAAGAAATAAGACATTATATTATAGTGCAAACCAAAGCATTTATGAAATGTACAACAGGTTGCAGAAAACGAAACGGACTTCTGTAATAAATCATATAAGCTCATCAGTAACGTATTTGTATGTATCAGAAAACATCACGGCTCAACAAAATTTGTTGGAAACAAACATTTGTACGTGGATTGCTCAAATACCTACATTTTACCTCTCAGAATTGTCAAATTTAGCTTGTAACCATAGCAGCTCATAGTGTGAAGATACAACTATTCTCCTATATCACTTCCTTACGGACATTCTATAACATCCCATCGAAATTAATAATAACATGATGTTATATGGTAAGCTTGATTGACATTTGCGGCCTTATAATTCAACGAGGAGCTTCTATTACATTTATTAATTTCACTCATTTCTTATTCATTATTCCAACTATTTTTTTTCACCTGCCATACTATGATTTGAGAAAATGTTACAATCATTCCCAATCACCAGTATCTGACTGCTTACCGTAGCCCATCGGACCAAACTCCTTTTTTCGAAAAAAAAACCCTTTCATCAGATGTGCTTGCGTTTGTTTTCTGCCGTACAGGTTTGTTAAGGTGGAATGTTTATTATGCCTGACGTTTCGACAACTTCGTCGTTATCAAAGGCCTTGGTTCGACCAGCACCGAACGGTTGCCTGACTTCGAGGACACAACCGGCTGACTTTGAGGACACAGCGGACTTGCTTCGAGGACACAACGGACTTGCTCCTCTGTGTCCTCGAAGTCAGGCAAGCGCTCGGTGCTGGTGGGACCAAGGCCTTTGATAACGAAGAAGTTGTCGAAACGTCAGGCATAATAAACGTTCCACCTTAACAAACCTGTACGGCAGGAAACAAACACAAGCACAGTTGAAGAATGCCCAGGTTTCAAGAAAGACCGACTTGGAGTTTACTAGAAAATGTTCCTCTCGTCAGAATTTCAGCCATGCTCTTTTTCTCTCTGTGGACATACACTCAGTTAATGAAGATGAGCGGTCTACAACTGACCTCTGCTAGTACTACTTTCTCGCACATGAGGTGCGAGGAAGTAATTAAGCGTTCGCACATGGGATGCGAGGGAGGTCATTCGTACCAGTGTATAAACACCCGATATGGCTCCTTTCCAGCAATCACCAGATTTCATTTTCATGGGTTGTTTGACCATGGAATTGATCAGCCCTCACACTTCTGGATGTGTTTGATGCCACTCTTCGATTCTGCGAACAACCACCGCGCACCGCGGACGACTCCAACCGATCCACCACGACGATCGCAACGCATTCGACGACAGCTACGCCGACTCCAACTGGACCTCCGAAGGCCCCGATACGATACAACCTAAAAACGGAAGTTGTTGTAGACCTCCCAGTGATCTTAATCAGTGCAATGTTCGGTAACATTTGATGTGAATTCCCTGTGGTTTGATGGTGCATATGTGTTGTTTGACTA
This sequence comes from Trichostrongylus colubriformis, assembly GCA_963978905.1. Lineage (NCBI taxonomy): Eukaryota > Metazoa > Nematoda > Chromadorea > Rhabditida > Trichostrongylidae > Trichostrongylus > Trichostrongylus colubriformis. Next base: position 12,406,754 of record OZ022259.1, on the reverse strand, counting down.
TAGAATTGACCAGCCCTCAGGGGTATATAAATCCTGCGGTTGTGTGAATTGTGAGGAGAGGAAGTTCATTACTTCGATGAATTTTTTCGTCTACTGGTGCTCTACGGCAACCCATTCCGATATCTACAACACATATCTTTAGAAAGCAGGAAACAACATCGATTTATTTTAGTCGTGGCATATCTTTTTCTCTAACTTATATCTCTTAGATCTTCTTCACTAAAGGGGGGAATGTTCCCATTTTTCAATGGGAACAATAATTCTGTGTGCTAGAAATGCTTCCAGTAATACCGTGCGCCTTCACTGGGGATGTTGGTCGACCTTGCTCTAGAATGCGATGCAAGAAACTACTCTGAGCAATCTAGAGCCTATAAAAACTTTTGCGGTCTATGTGATGGCTCACTAGGACCAACCTAATGAGTTTCCAATCGTAGCGATATAGCCTGTATACGATAGATCTTTTCATTTACACCCATGGTTTCAGTCGATAAACATTTAACTGTTACCTGATACTTACAAGACAAAGACTTCAACTTCCCGTGGAACTTTGAAATGAGACCCGGATCAATCAATGGAGCTCCCTATTCTGGTTATAACTGTGAAAATCGAAATTGCAAAATGCCAATCTCAGTGAACATGGATCAAAGTTGGGCTATAATATCTCATTGACGAAGCTCTTTGTCATCAGAAGGGCCGTTGCGGAGCCACCAATGACCATTGTGTTCCACTGGTAGTGTTACGGATCTGCAGGATGGGTCAAGGGTTTGCTCACGCCGGTGAAAATTTTTGCGTTTTGTGTTTTGTTCAGTGAGTGTCTTTCCTTCATTTCTGAGCGTTCCCTTGTACTGGTGCGTATCGCACCAATCATTTGCTCTGCCAACTGATTTATATCTACTAGCATTACTCACAAGAGAAAGACCATGTCGGAGAGACTCTCGTACCACACGAATTAGGCGTTGTTGCGTAGAAAGATTATGATACTCGAGCACAGGGGGTCGAATTACCCCTGTGTGCAAATTTTCAGCCAAATCCAGTTTTTGGTCCAACTTCGCAAAAGGTGTGGCAAGGGGCCAGAGTGGTAGTTTGTGAATTTCCTTCTACACAAAATCCTGCAACCTGAACAAGGTAGCCTACATACACCTGTTACCATTGCCCATCGCAATAAACGTACGTAGCAAGCGCCAAATAAGAGCATTTCTCGGCAAGCGTCAACGACTTTTCTTTTGTTTAATGTGTTGCCAACCAAATAGCCCGTGAATTTTTCCGAAATCTGGTCAAATTCTCGAATTGGCCGAAAACTTGCCCTTTGGGGTAATCTGATTCTCTGAACACAAAAATCACACTTTGCACAAGAACAAATGACTCACGCGTTATGGCCTTCCGAACGTAGCATGTAATAGCATTATTCATTCAGGTAAAGGTCTAAACAATGGAACACAAAATGCAAAACAAACCTCATTGGTGGAAGCAAACCCTCACCCTGTCCTGCAGATCAGAAAACTATTAGTAAGCCACGGTGGCCGTTGCTAGCTCAGCAACGGCCGTGCTAATAGCAAAGTGCCTCGCCAATGGGATACTTACTACAGGCAGACTTCGACCCCTCCTAACTCGCTCTGGAAGAGCCCGTAGCAGTGTTTTCGTAGCAAGTTTTCATGATTGTAATCAGCCGTCAAAGCTATATCGATCTGTAGGAGTCCCTATTCAAAGTTCCGTGGGAATTTGAAAGCCCTTGCTCTTAGAAGCCCGTCGGCAGAGCGAATAGCTCTGGCGGGCATCGCTGTGGGATGCGCCATGCATGAGAATTCGATCCACAATTTCAGTGAACACAAACTCCTTCCGGTCCATAGAGCGGCTTGTTAACGCCAGTTTACATGTTTGCAGCCATAGTAGGATGTGAAAGCCCACCACTATTGTTTTTCATTTTGATGTCATAGTTTCTTGACTTTTCACCCATGCTGTGACCCGTAGCCAGACAATGCGCTCCATCAGCGAGTGTCGGAGGTCCCTCTGTACGTGTTTCGGCTGCTAGGTGACTATAAACAGTCCATCAGATCAAAGGGAACACTATTCTTGTGGTCTTCATGGAGCTGTGAACTGTTAACAGGGTATTACAAATATGTAACTAAACGCGTTTGGTTTACCTCTACAACCTCTCACCACAGCATAAGTTATACGGTTTGGTTACAGAAGCTTAGGTGGGGGTCACAAGGTAAAATTTCCGCGCGGCCGCGCACGACGAGCGGCGCGGCAGGTGAGAGTGCCAGTGGCAGGGCATAGCAGCCTTCAAGCGAGGCAGTGTGGCATGAGTGGAAGCGCAGACGTGACGCAGTCACGCTCGGCCGGCTCCCAAGGGCAATCGATACGGCGAGTCGTACTGGTGGCCCCGTGAGTGCACCGCCGCGAAGCGGAAATTCGACCTCGTGACCCCCACCCCGGAAGCATGACATCTTGTTCACAGTGCTCGATTTCAGGTAAACTTCAGCTGTAATTATCTTCCGCTTCTGCGCATTTATCCTGAAAATTTGGTGTCTTACCTTGGCTGATATTTCCAAGCTGCCTCTTTTCATATATCCTTCGAGTTTTGGGATTAATATTTGAACCTTCTGCCTTAGTGGTTTCACTGACCACTGCTGACCACTAGTATAACGACCTTCTCAACAAATCAAGTACTGCCCTCCCCCTTTGAGAACTCCTCGACGGAGGCCCAAGCTTAGTTGGTGCTGTTGGCGACAAAAGACGCCTGCGGCGTACGCCGTGCGGTGCAATGAGTGCGAGCTATGCGTGTTGTTACACTTCGGTCCGAAAGCGATCAGAGGAAGTGTGAGGCTTTGACATCTCTTTAGGACCCAACCAATATGGTGCGAATATCTTGCACCCATTCCGCCGCCCGTTGGACGCGATAGGATAGGGATTCTATAATGGCTCACACCCCACCCCATTTAGTAATTTTCTTTTTTCGAGCCCTCTGCATTCAGTAACCCAAAAGGGCGAAACAGCTTTAACACCGAAAAGAAATAACTGAAGCGCGCCTTGAAGACAGCATTAGGGTCAACGTATTTACTGGGAAATCCCTAAAAAAAAGTCACTCACAAGGTAACTAGGGACTTAACAAGCCTATTTATGGCGAAATCCCTGTCGAAAAGCGCACCCTCGAGTTGTGGGAACGGTGTGATGGTCAATAGCTGACACCTTTAGGAGGAACCTTGCCTCTAGGCGACGTGATTTCTGGTTGGTTACGATGAGAGCGGCTAAGAATAGGCGGCAGGACCGGATATATCGCGGTGCGTTTCCTCAGTTTTAGCTTAAAGCTCACTCCAAAAAATGGAAGCTGTCGTGTATTCAAACATTCCTTCGTGTTAACTTCACAACATGGCACTGGAAAACTAGTCTGGACTAGCCGCCGACGGAAAGGTAGTCCGCGTCGGGAATCAACGGTGGGAAGGAGCCCTCTCTCTCGGGTCTTTGTCCCTTCCCTTCCGTTTTTTCTTCACCATCGTATTACTAAGCACCTCTACTTTGACATTCACTACATTTTTCACGGTTCGTCCAAACTCCTCCTATCACTGCCTTCAAACCGCGAGTAGTACCGCACAACGCCTTTCTGGGGTCTAAGAACCTTCCGTGTTTCAAAACGATGTGTGTGGCGAGATTTTCAGGTTGTAGTTCAGTCTGTATTGTAAGTGACTTTTGTGATAAAGTGGCTGAATTTGCCTTACGCTGGACTGCTTTAGAAAATGTTGGAAATCTGATGTTCGGAAATTCGTAGAAAAATCAAACACAACACATTCATCCAATCGATGTCGTGATCTCTATAGAATCCACTAATTTTAAGTGACTTCAGGCTACACAGTTCAACTTCACGAGTTTGGATTCGACGACATCTGCCTTGAATTTTTACTCTCTGAGTGGTGCCTCTGTTCCGTATGTCTCAATTAGTTTGAAGAGATGTAAGTCGATTCATTCATTTGTTTCGACAGCAAAATGAATGCGCTTGATTTCCACAAAGCTTTCAGAGTAAGCTTCCACTCAGTCCTGTCACCACAGGATTCAAAGTCAAGGAGGTCAAGTACAACCCGCGATGAGGCTGCGATTATATGTATGCACCTTGCGAAATTACAATTTTGTCTGTCGTGAGGCAGCATGCGTCATCGTGCGCCCTCTCACCTTAACGTGCTATTTCCTTCGCAACGCACGGCTCTTAAAGGCACACCACGCGATAATCCAATTGGTGGCTTACTTTCGTGGGGCGAGTAAGCCTTGGATAACTGCTCAAACTGCATCCTTGTTGCGGCTGCAAGGTGCACCCTCACGGTGTTGTGCCTGCTTGAACAGAACGAGCCACGCCCACCTAACTGAATCATACACGACGTTTGACGGACGATTCTCCGATGTGGAAGCTGCCTTCGACATCGAAATGGCTGTTTCATTTAATTATCATCTCCTGAAGCAAGTTTCATTTTCCACGTGAGCTCCACGTTGGAAATTTGTTCGTCTAAGGCCGGGTGTGATTCAGCAGGGTGGGCATGGCTCGGTTTTGTTCAGGCAGGCAAAACCCATGAGGGTGCACCGTGCAGCCACAAAATGGATGCAGTTTGAGCAGTTATCCAAGGACCTACTTGCCCCACGAAAGTAAGCCACTAATTAAATTATCGCGCGGTGCGCCTTTAAAGAGCACTAGACCCTTGTCGCGGAGGGGAAATAGCAAACTCAAAGGAATCGTCCACGGAAAAATGAGCTCCTTTGTTACCCATATATTTATGTTGTATTTGCCTAATAAGGGCAGCATGCGAAGTTTCACTCGCAAAAGTGAAATCGGCTTAAATACAGCTCCCGAAATTCCCGGCCGGGTTGGCGGGGCCTCCGAGTAAGAATCCCGTCTCGTCGTTCGCAGCATTGGAAACGGAGCTGGGAGTGTTTACGTAACTTTGTAATCCTACAATACGTGTCCGACCGCGGCGGACGACGGAGTGGGCACTCACCCGGAGGCCCCGCCCATCTTAGCCGGGGTCACATTTTTTGCGTGTAATTTGGAATGCGGTCCACATTAGGAAAATACAACATAAATACATGAGTAACACAAAATTCATTTTCAAGTGACAGATGGAATGGCAAATAGAATCCACGTTTTTGCATTATTATTATTATTGCGTCTTCCCCAACATAGGCATAGTAATCTATGAATGACTAGAGACCTGTAAATAAGTTTTTCTATCCCCCTTGTTGTCCTTTGTGGAATTATCTTGAAATTTGAGCTACGGCGAGAGGGGGGGAGAAGAACAAAATGCAGCTTCTCTGATTCGTGGGCGTTCCACACCTGCGGAAAAGATCACGTACCTGTGATGATTTGAAAGTCAAATCAACATCTGAATTTACACATTGAAGAGGACACAAAATCAGTGCGGGAATCTTTGAATGTTATACTGGGCATGTGTTAACGACGTGAGCAATGTATCACCTCGGATTCAGCGCGATCTTGTACTAGCAAGAGCCAGCGCCGGCTCCCAGGTGGAGGGTGACACGAGTCGTGTCGAGCAAGCATACCCGACTTCATCAGCGCTCGAGTAGCCCTTCTCTATTCTCGATTTGAATCGGTGGATTGTGCCGTGAGGGTTCAATCGGAAAGGCCTACTTTGAACAACGCTGCCCTTTCGAGTCTTGTAGTGCAGCATTTTGAAATTTTGGGATGACAACTCTCTAAATTACGTGCACTACGATGGACGTTTGCCCAGCTGATCAGAAGGCTTGCGCACATGCTGATGGCATGCAGTTCTCGAAATAAATCCACGTATTTCGTAAAGATTCTGTGTCGCCATGATCTCGCTGAAAAGCTCGTCATGACCGTTACTATTCCGAGGCGCAGAGAAGTTGCAACTGCTTAAAGACACCAGGAGGGGTAATTTTGGCTTACTGTAGAACAGACATAGTGTGGACGAGTTTGAGTGGCCGCCATTGCACAAACTCGCCAATTTGACGCCTTGGCATGGTGCCAAAAGAAGATGGTTCTATTATAGATTTGTTTTTTCCTTTTAGTTTTTACTTTGTTCTTTCTTATATTGTCTCTAGATGTACTCACGGGTCAAATAAAGTCGGGTGGGGGGGGGGGGGGGGGGAGACGCAAATTTTTCACCCCGTCAAAGCTTCTTTCCCTTCCTAGGGTTAGGCTAAAGCAGAAGAGACCTTATGCTTTGACAGATGCTTTTTAATGTGGGAGGAGGGGATATCAATTTTAGCTCAAGCCTAGTAAGGGAAAGGAGCTTCAAAGTCGCACAAAGTTGCGTCTCCCCCTCCCCCCCCCCCCCGACTTTATTTGACCCTTCTGAGGTTTTCAGGTATAGAAATGCACAATTAAGAAGATCCATAAGTAAACAAGTAAAATATGTCGCTGGAAAACAGTCTAAAGAGGAAATAATGCAAAAATAAGGTTACATCAGGCCGAAGACAAGCTTTAAAATGAACGAAGCGTGGCTCGGCCATGGAAGCTTGCAGTTCGGACGGAAGCGCGCCCTGGAGGCAAATAGCGCCCTATGGCGCGTTTTTCAACGCCGGTTTCGTTACACATTGTATCTACCGAACCCATATGTTTGTTTTCAGACGCTATTGTTTTTGTAAACGTTATTCCGCCCTTGCCCCCCTCCCGGTGCCTTTACAATGTTCGGCTTTATCTTATTTATTTGTTTTCAATTATAAGCTTCTACTCAAAAAGTGTTTCTGGGGCTTCATGTCCACTCATTGGAAGGAAACATTCCCACTTGCTGCAGATGCGTGATTCCAAAATTTGGTAATATGAGCAACTAACTTAAGCATGGGAGCAGAGCAGCACGAGGCGCGTGTTCCAAACCACACAAATGGAGTCGCGATGAACACAAAAGTCGTCCGATTCTGCACTGTACAACTACGCTTCCATGTCTTGGAGACTTGAACTCTGGCAAAAACGACGACCAACGAAACGAATGAGAGTCAGAGATGGAATACGTCAATAATCGGACACCGTCCCTTCGTAATGGCCATGATTCCAGGTTGGACCAGACACGTTATGAGTTTCCTCGAAGAAAGCTGGACCGTGGAATTAGGGAACGAGAGAAATTGTGGGATGGCTTCCAAGGGCTGTGAAGAGAACATAGGTCAGCGCCATATAAACCCCGACGGCTTTTTAGAGCAACGAATCAGTTCAATGAAAGGAATCTTGACTACGTGCTAGCTCATTCTCCCCTCACCGTCGTGTTTACGGCAAACAGTGGATCATATTCGTCATTCTTTTTCCATATGACAGGAAAAGTCTGACAACCAGTGATACGAAGAAACATGTTTTAGTTATGAACATTTCAGCATTAAGTAAACGTAACCTTATTAAAGACACCGTCAGGGGCCCATCAGATTGTGCAATATTTGTCAAATATGAAAGATGAGGGGATCAGCAGCGTGACCGTAGAGAAAGAAAGGAGCAAAGCGGCCCAAAAACGGAAAATAGAAAATCAAAAACCTTATTCGACTTTAGCACTCTCTGCACCACTAGACGGTGGTGAAAAGGGGGTGTGTGACGATTGGTCGAATTTTCGCTCCGCGGCGTCGCACTCGCGACGCCGTCAGTGCGAATTGCCGCAGTAGTTTGAAATTTCACGGGATGCAATGGGCTGGTACCGTGACCTTATAGGATTGCAATTTGGAAGCTTCGAAAGTTTGCCTATGTTGTGGTTGCTTTTCAAGAGATAAGACTACAAACAACTCGCACTTGCTGCGGGCGGCTGCGCGAAAATTCGACCAATCGCCACACGCCCGAGAAATGGCGCATGAGCGAGGAGCGAGGCTATCCAGCCGCGAGGTGCCCTAATCCGCAGCAGCTTGCGATATTGATTGTTGGGAACGATGCGCGGGTGATGCGATAAAGAGCATGAGGCGCGCTTTTTCAGGGAAAGTTAATGACCCGTTATCTATTTTGGACTAGGAGATACAAAGAATATTTCTTCTCAGTTCTCGTTTCCTGCTGGTCTCTGGCGCTGCTCTTGAAGACACTGGTGAAGGCAGTTTGGACCTATATGAAAGTCGAGGTGCTCAATAGCACGATAGTATAGAAAAGAAGAAGAAAGGAATAAAACGGTTGACAATCCGGAAAATAAGATCCATCTTCAGATCTGATTCCGAAAAGGGACGGGTCACGTTAAAATATGTTGTATTGTGAAGAAAGATGTCTTCCATCAAGCTCAGAAGCACTCCTCCAGCATTCCTTTTCGTATAGTTTCTGGACCCCAACCATATGGCTGACTTACTCTAAGACATTGGAAGGGATAAATTTTGGACACTGTGGAATATAAAAGTGGAGGCGCTCAGCAAGCAACCGTAGAGAAAGAACGAGCCAAGACGGCGAAAAACCTTCGAAATGGGAATCCGAAAACCTCCTTCTCTCTCCCATCTTCTGCGTCACTGGCCGAGGTAGACCGCAGACGGGCGAAGAGGCTAAATCAGCCGGCAGCAAACATTGTCCTGCCTTTGCCGGCAACTCGCTTGGTCGCAGGACTGCAGAGCGACACGTCATGGTGCTAGTTTGTGAAAGGATCCCAAGATAACCTTTTCTAAAGTAGAAAGTTTGTTTTCAGAGAACATACATTCAATTTCTCAGTTTTCTCTTACCTCTCCAGTGCCTTTCAAGGCGGCGCTGGGGTTAGTCCGGTTGCATCATTCATTCCATTCTATGATACTGACCGGTGACCGTGTTCACCACGAAAGCCGACACATGGGCACCACGCCATTTCGATAGATACGGCGTCAATGCGATACGATAGGTATCATTCTGCTATCATGCTCGTTACTCCACACCTCAGTCACTCCTCAGCGACGTCGGCTCTAGGAAGCGCGGTTTCTCATCCAAAGACGTCAGCTGGTAACGGCTATGCCGCTCCTGTGGCTTGAGGGCGCGGTTTTCACGCTGATTTGGCCACAAATGTACTTCTCAAACCCCTAGTTTCCATGTGAATGACCTCCTTCAATGATTCTCGATAACCACATTACCGTTATCATTGTCTTCAAAGAGTTTTCATTACTCTTGTCATTCTAAACGCATTGTCTTTGAAGGCACACCACGCAATAATCAGATCATTAGCTTACTTTCTGAGGCAAATAGGTTCTTGGCAATTGCTCAGACTGAATCTTTGTTACGGCTGCACGAAGCACCCTCACCGTGTTGTGCCTGTGTGAACACGACCGAGTCACGCCCACCATAGCAGATCACACCTGGCCTTAGACGAGTGAATTTTCTATGTGGAAATTGCCATCTTCTCTTACCACAAATGTCCTTCTCCACGTGAGTGCCACGTTGGAAAATGTTCGTCTAAGGCCAGGTGCGATTTGGTGGGCGTGGCTCGATTGTGTTCAAGTAAGCAGCGCTCCGTGAGGGTGCAGCGGCAGCCGCAATAAAAGTGCAGTTTGAGCAGCTATCCAAGGACCATTGCTCTTAGAAGGTAAGCTACTGATGTGACTAAAGCTCGGTGTGCCTTCAATCGTCGAACGTGGATGAAGGAAGAATTGGAGAAAACGTGGATGATGCTCATTTGAGATCATGGGGTCTCACTGGAAAAGGTACAGACTCCATAGCAATTCCAACAATGCCAGGTGTAACCGCCACAATCAAGATGACAGTTTTGTGTACGGACATCGCAGCGACTTCAGGTTAACGACGATTTATGGCTCGCAAGCTCATTTAAGCCATTTATGAATTTGCGCTGACGGCACCTTCTGTCGATTATTAAAGGAATCGTCCACGGATAAATGAGTCTTTGTGTCACTCATATACTTGTGTTGAATTTGCCTAATGTGGGCCACATGCAAAGTTTCACGCGAAAAAATGTGGATCCGGTCAGGATACAGCACGACAAGGTATCGGACGCATGGGCGGGGCCTCTCGACTAAGTGCCAAACCCGTCGTTCTTCGCGGTCTGGACGCATTCTAGGAACAAAAAGTCACGTAAACAATCTCACTCTCCGTTCCAAACCGCGGCGAACGACGGGACAGGGCTTTCAATCTGAAGCCGAGAATTTCGGGATCTGTCTCTTAGCCGGATTCTCACTTTTACGCGTGAAACTTTGCATGCGGCCCCTAGTGGGCAAATACACATATGAAACTTTGCATGCGGCCCCTAGTAGGCAAATACACATAAATAAATGAGTTAAAGAAACTCTTTTTTTTCGTGGACTGTTCCTTTGAGCTTGCCTCAACAGTTCCACTGCTGCCACGCGATTCATTTTTGTGCTTAACAAACTGTGTAATACGGACTTCATCAGAAGTACAGAATACCTTCGCTAGTGCTTATTTCTCGGTCGACGTCTGTCTTGACCAAACGGAAATAACTTAAGTTTTGTCGAACGATAGCAGAGTCTGTTTTCTATATCTTGTTCGATGCACTCACGCTGGACGATATGACCCAGACTGTCCTTTCGACTGCTGAGTCGATACATGGATGCGTCTTCCGCGTGATCGCTTTGGGTCATGCAGGCCCACCTAACATACGCACGCAATTGATTTGCTACGGACAGGAGATCCTTGGCCCAACGTCTGGCATTTTGAAGGCACATCACACCATTATTAAATTAGTGGTTTACATTCTTTGTGCAAGTAGGTCCTTGGATGACTGCTCACGCTGCACCTTTGTTGCGGCTACACGGGGCATCATTACGAGTCTGTTTGAACGCAGTTTATCCACGCCCACCCAACCACACCACACCCAGCCTTAGACGAACAAACTTCCAACGAGGCGCTCACATGGAGAAGGAAACTTGCGATAAGAGAACATAAGTTGGTAAAACAGCCATTTCGATGGTGGAAGAAGCTTCCAAATCGGACGTCTAAGGCCAGGGTGATTTGGTTGGGTGGAAGTGGCTCGCTTGTGCTCAACAGGCACACCATCGTAAGGGTACACCGTGCAGCCGCAACAAAGATATGGTCAAAGTAGCTATCGAAGGACCTACCCGCTACAAGAAAAAAAGTCACTAATCTGGTGATCTCGGAGTGTACCATTAAGTAAGTAATGGTTGCATTTTGCAACATCACCAATTCCGAATATCGAATCATGGCATAGGAAGCACCACAGTGTGTAAGAAAAAAAAGAAAAGGATTGCACTATCCACATCACCACTACACAATTCACGAAATCATAAGGGAATAGTTTTGGCCGAAACTTTGCCTATCGGAGATACTCGGTGCGCCTTCGCCTTGCTCCAGATGGCCGGGAGATACTCGGTGCGAGCCCACACCCACCAATTGATGCAACGAAATTTTTTCCATCGAGCTCCGGGACATTTCCCTTGTTGATTATTTAAGGTGGTGGTCAGTAATATGACGTTGGTTCCATGACACTGGTTTTTCATTTTTTAGCGATGCTCTGTACATTTGCGCAAGCCTTGGTGGGCGGATGAAAGGGTGCTCCTCCTCCCTGAATATACGCAGAGATAGCGTCGGCTGGTGAGCACAGCAGCACTTGAACTTTCATGCACTTATAATTCGTTTTGAGTATCGTCGTCGTAAGCTCCGGAACTACGCTAATCTTGTTTATTTTCGACAGCACAGGCGCCGATTCGGCTCTAACAGTGAAACTGGGGCCATATCCGTGATCAACACCCTCACCCCCAATAATCCTTTTCTCTCTTTTCTGCCCATCATGCGATTTGTGGGCAGATATATTAGGTTGATTCATAATAAATCGGACAAATTGACAAAAATTAGTCATTGTCGTACAACATTTAACGACAACTGGGATTCACTTGAAATATGCTCCATCTTTGTCGATGACTTTCTGCCACGGGTTAGGCAGATCATGGATGCCCTTGCTCCAGATGGCCGGGGCCTGGAGCTCGAAGAAGTTGCCGAGTGCCGTCTTGACGTCGTCGCGAGTTTTTAAGTGCTGGCCGTCCAGGTGGCGTTGGCTGTGGGAGAAAAGGTGGAAATCTGAAGGGGCCAGGTCTGGGGAGTACGGTGGGTGTGAAAGCACGGTCTAACTGTACGACAGCAGCTCGGCCCGGGAGACGGTGGATTCTATCGTCACGCCCACTGCGTCGCGTCGCGCACGCCGCGCGCGGCCACTTACGCGGCGGATGACGATGGAGAGCTTAAGCGTTAAGAGTTTATGGTTTTGAATGTCGTTTTAAGACGAAAACCTTTCTCTACACCACTCGCTATAACCGCAATGAGTAACACGTCAGTTTTCTAAGCTAAATTCGCCGCTTTCTAAGCTAAGTTTTCTGCTTGCAATTGTTTTCATGAAAGTCAGTTCATGAAGGTTGCTGTCAGTTTCCATTGTAGTACATTCGTCATTTCAAGACGTATACAGAAGCTATGAACAAGACAGAAGTGGGTAAAAACTATGAAGGAACACAGAGTGTTTACAGTTGTTTGGGCAGCCGCTTTCAATGGAAGAGCCTATCCGCCTCCATAATAAGGCAATAGATGGCTTAGTACAGTTCTTTGAGAATACATCATTACTTATTGAACACGAGTTATTCACTGTCCTCCTTTACGATTCAAAGCCTGTTTCCCGCCATCTTAGCCGCGGGGAGTGCGACGCCGCATGCCCCGCCCACTGGCGCGGCATCGCGGTTCGGGTCACGATAGAATCGACCCTCACCCGCTCGGCCTTGGTCGATCTTGCAATGTGCGGTCTCGTGTTGTCGCGCTGGAAGTAGACATGTGACCGCAGCCGTTGCAAACTTTGGACACTTGCCTTCAGTTCTCGTAATTGACGAACGTAGACGTTGGCGGATATTGTTGTACCTTCATCGAACAGCTTCCAGTACTCTACGGCGTGTACACTCCGCCAACCGCGGTTTTCGTCTTCGATGTAATAGTCGCCTGACGCAAACTTCGAATGCCACAAGTACACTGTACTTCCGGCGGGGGCATGCTCCTTGTGAACTTCCTTCAGACGTCTGGCGATATCCCCGGGTTCCTGGCCAGATAGAGATAGAAATAGTATGACGTTGCGGATGAGGTCTCTGGACGGCTTGAAATCGTGCGGCATGGTGGCGGAATGATACTACTTTGGAGTGATTATTTTGCGGTACTTTGAAGAGCTTTTCATACTCATTGCAATGGTACCTCGCTCGTCCATTTCCGTTTAATCGATGCTGAGTCATGATCTCTAGAAATCATCACTACCATTTATCCGATTTATTATGAATCAACCTAATGAATGCGAATAGTGTCGAAAAAGTTGCTGGAAGACTAAAAATCCTTAGCTGTTCGAGATTCTGCGTCTGTTTATGGGTACCCTAATTTTGCTGCATCACAGCGACCCCACACGGGTGCCTGTGTAAACGGACTCCCGCAAAGGCTGTGATATATCTGTGTTGTTTAACCATGGAAACCGTCATTCTTTTATTCAGTCATTCTTTTTTTGTCTTTACATCGTTCTTGTTCTTGTTTTTCAAGCAGCTCCAGCTTTCAGTCTCGAATATTTCGCTATAGCCATAATGATCAGTATGGGAATGACGATAAATATTAGTATTCCAGCTATCACCGCCAAAATGGTAAATATGAGCCTGAACAGTTTCATCCAATCAGGAACAAACGCGTTTTTGAAGTTAATGATTCTCACCAAAAATAGTCTGTATCGTCGCTGCCTTCAGAAGTTTTATGTTTATCGGGCTGTTTGATATGTGCAGCTGAAAGTATACGCTTCAGCCGTTTCAAAGCCGGAAACTCTCAAAAGCTAGGTGCTGGGGGAGGAAATGTTTCTGTGGCATGCAGAGCTGCCTCAATACATTGACGACGAGCGCCGGTCAGCAGTCACCTACATAATGCTGCGAAACAAAATTAGTATTTTTTTATATCGATTATAAATAGGCTAGGATGAGTGGTAGATAGGACTACGTAAGGAAACAGAGGGAAAAGTTGGTATCCATGCATGTTAAGAGAGGTCATTTGAAGTTATTGAGATCTCCCGGCATACCGTCAATTCAGCAATGAAAACTGAAACAAGATATGACGGATGCAATAAGTTTTTGTTGCCATGCTTTTAACCTATCACAATCGCTGAGTTTTGTAAGTGATTGCTTTATTTGTTAATTTGTGTAACATAGTGGTAATGCTTGGGTACATCGCGGTTATCCGCAATTGGAAGATTCCGTAAGAAGAGGAAAGTGTATTTACAACATATTAAGCGACACCTGCATATACTTTTTCGTATAGGAATGTATTCGTCGTCAGATGAGAGTCAAGTACGCGAAGAGGTCAGATGCTGGGAAGGCCAACGGGCCCTTTCTTCTGAACGTCGAGAACACTGCAGCTGCAGCTTCGTATGTCTCCTCGATCGTCACTAGTTCTCAGTTTAGCTTTATTTCCATTTTAACACCACTCATGCCATTTTTGATAAATCCTTTTTTGCTTGTTTATTTACCCAAGTTTGAGGTATCAGATAAATCTGACACCGAGTGCGTTTGGTCTCATGTGGCAATATCTGTCACGTCAGAATATATCCTGATCACAGACATGTATATCAATATACATATATCACTGAACCATCGAGCGCTTATTTATAGGGTAGATGATGGTTCATAACCGGAGTAAGATCTTTTGCGGATGAGTGAGTATACCATACGTGAAATCAAGTTTAGAGTGCTGGGATCTCAAAATATTCATTAATACGAAGAAATCGCGAATTCCCTTTGATTTGGCTAGCTTTTGGTGCTGTTGGTCAGCATTGTAGGAAACGGTCCTGTGAGAGAGAAAAATTCGCCTCATCGCACTTTCGTAATGAGTGCATGATGTTGTCTTCCTTACTGTACCTTCTTTGGAATACTCCATGAAGCCACTGTCTTGCGTTGGATCGCCGATTGATATATTGGCGATTGATAGATTTATTGTGAAAAATTTGTTCGTTGCAATAAAAGAAAACCCCTCTTTCGTAAATGGATCAGGCACGCAGACATTCCAAATCTCTCTTTACTGTGTTCCAGGAGCATTTCCCGCAAAATGCAAAACAACGTCTCCAGCAAGGACCAGAACTGATGAACACGATCTTGAGCCTCAGCAAGTAACCAATTGGCTATTAAGGCACACATGCGAATGTGTGCCTATAATGTCTACTGGGAGTTGCTCCTCTCGAAACGCTCGCAACTCTGTCCTAGAATTGCATAACAGATATGGAATGCAGATTGGTAAAAGGCACCCCAAGCTGTGTTACTGCTAAAAATAAACCTTATTACAAAAGGCCACTCCGATCTGGATGTGCACCCTTATGTCAGGATTTCGCACGACGACGAGCGGCGTGCGACGCAGTGTGGGCGAGCCATGCGCATCGCTGTAGTTGGGTTTTAGAACGATTACACTTTAGTGTTGGGCGCGATACGCAGTTGACTTGTAATCGCTTCAGGACCTAACATAATGGCGCCTTCAGCTCGTCCGCATTGCTTCGCTTGCGACATGCGACATGCGACATGCCGAAATCCTGACATAAAGGTACACACCTTTCCGACCTAGCATCCCTGCTTGTGAGAACCGAAATATTGCAAATCCCTTCAGGAGATTCCTTGAGACTTCCAATGACTTTTTTTGTTTTTTTTTTTTGAAAAATTCTTGTATCCTTGTACTGTTTCATATGGAGTATGTGTTGAGTTTGCTCTGAAGAGAGTAAGTAGCAAAATGATCTCACGTGGCTGCCCTGTTGTGGAGCTACTAGGCTGCCCTGTTGTGGAGCTACCGGACTGCCCTGTTGTGGTACCAGGCTGCCCTGTTGTGGAGCTACCAGGCTGCACTGATGTTGTCGAGCCTGAAAAAAACACTTTCGAGTGAATTGATCTTAGGCATCCCCAGCATTGTCTATGCTTTGTGCTTTTTGGAATCATTGAGGATGAGAAGTTGCTTGAATTTGTCACGTCTTTGGACTCTATGACAGCGTGGGCACGGAGAATTTCATACAGGTGGTTGCAGTTGGTGTAAGATTATTAAAAACCGGGAAAATAACGCGCTTAACTGTTTTTATCATTTTCGCTACGGATCAATTAATAATCGATCTTTCGTCAACTTCGTATATATACTCAAAATAAGTTCATTGAGCTTTACAAGATGGTGACGCAAGTTTTTGGCTTTCTCAAAATAGGTAGCAGTTCATTTATTACATTCTGAAAAGTTGAAAGAAATCTCTCCAAGATCTGATGAGCTAGCCTAAAATTCTCTTGTAGTGTTACTTTTTGAGAACTGATGTGCATGAGTTTTGAAGATGCCGCTTTTTCAGACCTGTTGGGCTATCGCACAGTACTGCGCAAACAACATGAATGAAGTATGTAATGCAGAATTCGTCGATTAAGATATCGAAGAAGTCCACATCTCATAGTTTCCCCACAGTGGTGAGGGCTAGCCAAACTGTTGTCTCCACAAACGCTTCTCTCTACTCAGAATCTCACGCAGTTTAGAGGTCCAAACATCTCGTTGCTACCGATGTCGTAGGACAAAGTCTATTTCCTGCCTGACATTTAGTGTGTAAGCCTTACACATACTCATAGATGGACCAGGTTTATGTATAGATGGTTGATATTACATTCTTCTGGAGCTGCATATCACATGTTTTCGGACGACCTCCACTTCCCCCACAATTTAGATGTCTGCGATCGATTCCTTTTATTATAACCAATTTCGGATCACCAGCAGAGTTTCTTGCCCCACTGGTCTTTGAACCCTTTGCTGGTAGCGGTCGCATTGCAGTAGTGAGCGGTGTAAAGGATTTCGTCACACATAGTTGTTATGACCCCTGATCAGCTTTCACTAGTTACTACAATTCTGGTTCCGGTCATCCATTGCCAGTGTGCCCGCAGCACTCTACGTACCACTTATGAGTGTCAGCGCTACACTAACACTTTGAACTATGCGATGGATTTTATCACACTTGCTCCTTGTCATCCCCTGTCAGTCAGCACAGCTGTAATCACTATCACACTGCTTCTCTATGCTTGTAGGCAGCCACCACACCACTATTTGGGTGTTTTTATAGCCAGGCGATGTAGTTTTGGATTCGATTGCATCGAATGATAGCAATTTGTCCACACACTGAACACCATTTCTTATGCTGGTGGTAGATCCATTGTGAGTCACCGTCACGTTTATCCCTTTTCCGAACATGGACCGCTTCTCGAATTCAAGATATTCAGGCATCGTTACTCCTGGTACTGCGTTAGAAAATGCTTTATTTGCTTTGCTAGTATTCTTTCCCTTCGTAAACCAGTAAATTTGTGTGTCGGTGAGCTGGTATGTCGGTCAGTGTGTAGATAAGTCGGTATGTAAGTATGTAAGACTGTCTGTCCCTTTGCAAATGAATGAATGTGATAAGGAAGTGTAGAGAAATACAACTAATCGCGGGGGTGAGTAACAAATGGTCAGCAGTGCCAATCTCAGGATGTTGTAGCACAACCACTTATTTAAACGTCTTCTTAGTACACTCGCAGTCATTCTGCGATGTCTAACGCCGCAATAAGGGCGTCAGCACAGAGGAAAGCGAGCAGATGTGATGAATCAAAGAAAACCGCACTCATGGATGGGTCTACACGTGTAAGTATTGATGCGACAAAGTTGCACACTGTATTCGCTAGACCCCATGCTGAGCATCTCCAGTCAATATCTTGTACGTAACCCGCTCTTTACAGTGTCGAGCGACGAGCGAGGTACATCGCGTTACCACAGCTGCTTACGAGTCTAAACGGCAGGTCATTCATGAAGAATCGCAGTAGTACAAGCTCGACGTCATTTTCGGAAGGCCATATAGTTTAGCGGCCGATACATCGCGTCAACTCACAATAAAACTAAAACGAAGTACGCTCATACAGTGACTCTGTACATCACGCACTCAACTACTATAACTATCGTATTGTAGTAGCAAGCGATGTACAGCATTTCACCCTTCCACTTGCTAATGGTCTCATCTTCCCTTATCGGTCATTATCACTTCCGATTGGTCACCATTGAAGGCAGCTTCAGGGAAAGTCGGGCTAAAAGTAGAAGAAGTAGCGAATGTGAAAGTCGGGATGCCTAGTAAAAGGACAGTGAAGAAATTAGGACACCCTTTCCACTGTTGGTTCTCGACGCGGACGACCTGTCTGTCAAGAGGCGGATAGTCTGATCTAGTTTTCCATTGGCATGTTGCTGAGTAAACACAAGGGAATGTTTGGAAATATGACAGCATCTATTTTTTGGAGTGAGCTTTAAGCTAAAAGTGCGAAAGCGCGCTGCAAAACCTTCGATCCTGTAACATACCCTTGGCCGGTCCCAACTCAGTCAATCGGGATCTACGTCATCCGGAGGCGGGATCGACTTATCAAGAGGGGGGACAGATATGCGGTTGCGGCCTTTTGCGGCGTTTCCACAGCTCGAAGGGACGCTTTTTCATCGGGATTTCGCCACAGACAGCCTTCTAAGGCCCAGAACTATCATGTGAATGACTTCTTGTAGGGATTTCTCCATTACCACATTACCCCTAACGCTGTCTTTAAAGGCACAATTCACGCTAATTTTCGTGCCTCGTCGCGCGCCATAAAGACTCTGGGAGTTCTAAAGAACACAAGTGTGGAGAAAAAACGGAGAAACTTTCCGAAAACCTTGAAAATGATGTGTTTCTGTCCTTTGGATTCGGCGAGTTTGCAGCTTAGAAGCAAGTAATATTTAGACAAGTTCTTACGTGATCATACCATCCGATGAGGTTGTTTTTACAATGGGGGTATTTCCTATCGTTTCTTATCGCAGTCGATATCATGCCTCTCATACACATAAAAACCACCCCTTACCAGCTGGTTGGATTGAAGATGGGTGTGGACCATCTTGAGACGGTGGCCGCCATCTTATTTACACATTCATTACGCGCTAAGCTTCCACCCTCGCCCCGTGATGATGGTACACGCTTCGCCCTTGTGGAAGGGGCTGTCTGCTCGCTGATGGAACCAAGCTACTCATATTATCGTGAACTGTGCCTTTAAGCTTGCTGTACCACCCCCTACAAACACCTGTGAGTATGGACACTCCACTGTTTGCCGGAAAAGCGAAACGGATTCAGCAACTTGCCTTCCGACGTTCCTTATCAAATCTCATCAACCGTCATAAATTTGGACCATCCGCCGTTAAGGCCTCCCTAACAATAAAAGCACTTATGGATGTCAAGACGAAAAGCAAAACGGATCCTGTCCCTTTTAAATATTCACTCCTATTATCAGCTTTTAATAGCTATTATGGGTGCAAATCACCCATTGTTGATGTCTCCGTGCCATTCTACATTGCACCCATGCGTATCACCGTTGACCCAGAACAGCAACAAATTTGACGGCATTTGTTTTTCAACGCCGGGGCTTTTCGACACTCCTTATTGGCTCTTTTCAGTAGATTACTTATGAAATCAGGATTTTATCATTGCCGCGACGTATGATATGAATTTCGTGGCAAACAGACAGGCACCCACAGACATATGTACTTAACGGATTACACATAGTAGGATAGGATGAGCTATTCTCTCTTGATGGCCCAAATGGCTTTCCTTATAGAGAATGCCAGTTTTGGCGTTTTCCAACTTTTAGTTCATTTTCAAACGCAGAATCTTGAATTAAGCGTACATCATTCCCCATGAAGTATGCTATAGGTTGGTGTGTGAAGCTTTTCGCGGTGACAAAGTTGCTATTTTCGCATTTTTGGTTTTTTCTTCGCCGTCAATACTGTTGTCAACGCCCCATCCTCGTGCAGGGCCGTACGAAAGCTGTAGATCCATTGCCCGCTTTCCCAAGCATTTGCATGGCCACGCTGTCGCGAGCAGAATAACGTGCGGGCAACCAAACCATGATAATCAAACAGGTCAGCCAGCCTGGGTTCTGCCATTGCCATCGGGGCTGCGCCTGCATGCGTACTTCATAGTATTAAAGGGCGCTATAATACGCGAATGGACGTCAAATTTCTACACATGTATCAAGGACTGAGGAGGTTTGATCACCAGTTTACAAGGCTTTGAGGAAAGTTTTCTTCAGACTTCTCAAAATACAGAAAAATGGCTTACTACCGAACTGAAGAAGTTTTGAAAGCTGTAGCACCATATAGCCTGTAGAGCTCAACGAGTTGATTTCATTAATGTATACACCGTCACATTGACAGAAAGTCGATAGTTGATTGGTTTACAGCGAAAAAGCGACGAAAACGCGAGGACTACTTTTAGCGTAAGGAGCCACTTTTTTTACGGCGCTAACTGAACATACCTTTTGAAAAAAGCCAGCTCCTTCATCTAATAGATGTCTAGAATTTTCCCTGCTATGCCAACGAGGTTGCTAGGTGGTACTTTTTACTGACGGCCAGGACTAACGTTTCGACTAGAGTGTTCCTCAAAGGTTCAGTCCACCTCCGCAAGAGTGGAACGCCGCCACTCCGTGTCGGTTAATATCAGTGAACAGTTCACGCCACTGACGTTACAGTCTTGCGGAGGTAGGCTGGCCTTCAAGGAAAATAATCTGGCAGAAATGTTAGGTCGACAATGGAAATCTCTACCTAGTAATCTTGTCGGCATAGCAGAGGAATTTGTAATCAACAGGTTTTGGCGAGGATATACGAAGAGAGAAGCCGGAATCCATAATGTTCCCACGGCAGGACTTCTAGCTTAGTTAGGGCTTCAATCTTCGGTTCCACAAAGAACGTCAGAGAAAGAGAAATGATAGTCTTAAACTACAGTCGACTTTAGAAGCGATATTCAGTAGAGAAACCCGGATTCGAATAGTTTTGAGAAGAAGCAAAATTTTCCAGTATAACAGATGTAATATCTGTGAAGTAAAACTGTCATAGCTCTCACACGCACTGAGCTCAAATACTCTTCACAGATGGCAGCCATCTCTTGAACTATGAAATTCCTTTAAAGACACCGGGAGGGATGCAATTTTGGCTCACGATGTAGGATTACAGTGGTTTGCAGTTGCCGCAGTGCACACACGACACCTTGCCGAGACGTCGAAAGTGAATTCATTAGAATTCAAATGTAATTACACTTTTTTCTCACGCTTTTGCTTATTCTTCACTTGAATGTTTTACTTGTTTGTTGCTGTCTGTTGTTTCGCTTATTTCATATAAACACTCTACGAGACAACTAATGCATCTCTACAACGGACAACTCGGAAAGTCAGTGTGTGCACTACGATGTGATGCGAGCGTGGATACACACCATAGCGTCGCGCTTTTGAATGCGGATTTTTCCACCGATTATCGCTTCTAACCTTGCATGTTCGTAACAAAATGATCATTTCTTTGCATATTACTCTTTCCTCGGATATCTTTCGGTTCTGTCAAGGAACTGAGAGCGCTTTACCTGCTTCGCCTGTGATAGTTTGTGAAGTAGCTGATGCTCCTAAATAAAACATTCAAGAAGTCTACATTTTTCTAAGAGCAATTCTGGTGTTATTCGAGTTGGGGGACAAAAAAGGTTATATGAGTTGGGGGACGAAAAAGCTTCGGAGAGGGTGAAGCAATTCATCTGTATGCAAGAAGCGGGTGTAGAATTAGTTAAAACTTATGTCGTTCATCCCAAAGCTTTTCTTCCCTATACCGAACTGCTCCCGCTATCCATATTACACTGTATTTTCTTTTCCTTTTATTATTTTACCAAATTTTGGCCTTCTCCTTTTGCTTTTGAAAACAATGATGTGCTAACGATAAGCGCATGGATGATGTAAGAAGGGTTTGGAATCGATGCATGAATGATGCCATATCCCTAACCAAATACAATTCTTTTAGCCAGAACCCGGGTGAGACTCAGGCTACGGTTTGAATTCCAAATCTGGGTCCATTCTCAGGCTGTTGTCTGAGACGCGGCCTTTCCATAAAATCCAAGAACTTTCACACTGAGAAGTTGTTCTACTCTGTGCTACCCCCGTGTGTGTTCAAATTTGTTAGAAGCAGCTTCAACTTGAGGAGAGTGTTGTACTCACCGGTCTGCTCAGTTGAGCTGCCGCTGGTTTCAGCTCCAGTCGTCGAGGCAACACTGCTTTCTGAATAAATTTTTTTTGCTGTGCTGTGCCATGCAGTTCAAATATGTATGTCAATAAACACAAGGTGGCTGGAAAGTATAAGTGCATGATAGCACGCACTGCCAAGAAGTAATATTTCAGAATGTCATGAATTTCCTCGGAAGCCTGGTTCAAGGTGCTCAGTGAGTTATTTCATCTAATCATCTAAAACTCGTCCAAACTCTCCCCATGAAAGTTTCCCGCTTCCATCATTAAACAACTATTCAAGTAAGGAGTCTGAAACCGCGACTTCGCAGAACGATACGAAATGCCATAATCTAGTGATCGCATGTGAAAAACTGCCGATCCCGTAGTGGAAGTTGTCAAGAACGAATTGAATTGAAAAATTACCGTTTTTCTCGAGGTCAGCAATAATCTAAACGAATTCTACCGCAGAAAGTCAAAGTGTTCCTGCACAAACTTGGAGCGCGTGCCGCCCTTTATGGGATTCGTGCCAGTGAAAAGATCTCATTTCAGCCAATCCCCAGCATTACAGCCGAAACCAGAGGTAGTTCCCGTCGAAGTCAGACAGAAAGCCTTCCGAACGTCATCGGAACCTTAACAGGCCCTTTTCAAAACATATAAGGCTCGGGCTTGAGTGCCATCGGATCTCAAAACTCCACTGGTTTCCAAAAAATTATTGAAATTAGTTTATATGGACTAATCATTGCCCCTAGCCACAGTACTTCGTCCAGCGATGTTTGTCTTCCAACAGATTGGGCTTCTTCCGGGGGCTCCACACCGACCCAGCGTGTTGACTGATGAACATTTTCATCACAAAAGACAGAACCTCGAGTTCTTCGTAACTTCGAATTCAAAATTTGAATAATATGATATGATAGCGATCGTTCTGCTATCTTACTTATTCCTCTACGCCACAACCATGTTCTGTAAACTCGACTGTGGTGGCGGACAGTAGAAAGGAAGGCGGAGCCTGTTCAGAACGATGGTTCTTCCCCAGGGGAGCCTTTCATCGGGAAAGAACCCACGCATAATTCTCTCGGACCTCGGTTTTCATCCGAATGCCTTTTTTGGAGTTCTTCATTAGCCATATCACCACTGTCACCTCTCACTTAGAAGACATATTTCGGTGAATGAAGTTGTTTCACCGGAGCTCCTTTGCCTTCCTGGGCATAACTGAGCTTCACCGCCCTCTCCCATGAAAAAAGCTTCGCTTTATATGCCGCAGGAATGAAAGTAAGGTAGCGTCCTCGGCCCGCTCTTACGTGCATGCGAAGCATGCGTTAGAAATTGTGAAGTCACGTCCCCCCTGCCTAAATTGACACACAGCTTGTTTACATGGTCTTTGAAGGTTTTTTGTTTTTCTCGCTTGTGCTTTTTTTATCATCCCCAGGACCTTTACTGAGCACGGTAACTCACAAAGATTGTCGTGAACAGTGCCTTGAGAGTGTGAGATTCTAGGAGAACAAAAAATGCGTGAATTATGATAAATCTTGTGGGCGATGTATTATGGGGACCGCACACGTAACGGCTCATAGAAAGATGGGAATGTATGACATCCCTCACGAAAAAGGCTCCGAGAAATGTGTACCACTACAAAATCTGGTACTGAAAGTATTTTCGCAATAGTTGTTTCACCTGCTGTAAAGCCTAATTTCCCTAGGTTTAAGCAGTAATCACATACCATGACTCGCAACCGTCGCTCAGCCTACCATATTAAAAACATCACACAAAAATAGAACGCGAAAAAGCTACGGAACGCAGAAAACCAGAAAGAATGGTGCGCTAAGGCTCTATTCCCAAATAACGCCACTATATTTCTTTCAATCGTGTCAGTGCCTGCCCAATTGAGTCCTTCTTAGAGAGAAGCGCTTTCTGCTTCTATTAAGTGATGATTGCTGGAGTTTTTGAATATATATCCTCCTAGCAATCATACATATGAAAATTCATCCACCTATATCACGCTACCAATCCATTGCTCGTTAAGAGACTTGACCGGACGCCAGCAACGTCTCCTTTCATGTTTGTCGCAAGCGAGGGTAGTTCAGTGAATCCTTCTGGCTCCAGGGGCACGCAGACTCGTGCTTCCTTCGTGCAGAGCTTTCGCAACAAGTCTGATCACCGGACCGGCGGTACCCCAGGTCCCTCACGTCCCGAAGGATTCATTCGGTAACGCTCTAGTCCAACAGTCATCACCATGCCGCATGACGTGTGCGACCCATCCCCAAAATTCTGCCAATCCTATTTAAAGACAGCATTAGGGGTAATGTGTTAATGGGGAAATCCTTACAAGAAGACACTCACATGGTAGTCCTGGGCCTAAGAAGGCTATCTGTACTCAACACGTTATACGTGTGAGTGCTGATAAGCTATGGTAAATATACCATTCAGAAAGCTGAGTTAGGGTGAAGGTGGTGTCGGTAGTGTAATGGATTAGCACATATCCCCGGAAAGGATGAAGTGCGGGTTCGAGTCCCGTCCGGCACCGAAGCTTTTGCCCATAACTCAGCATCCTTGTAGTAACTTTCGCATCGCGAGCTGCGGCGATAAACAGCAGTTATCAAAATTTAAAAATCATTACTAAAGCTTTCAGCTTCACGGTTCGATGCCGATATTGGCCAACCGGCTCAACACGTTATACGTGTGAGTGCTGATAAGCTATGGTAAATATACCATTCAGAAAGCTGAGTTAGGGTGAAGGTGGTGTCGGTAGTGTAATGGATTAGCACATATCCCCGGAAAGGATGAAGTGCGGGTTCGAGTCCCGTCCGGCACCGAAGCTTTTGCCCATAACTCAGCATCCTTGTAGTAGCTATCTGTACTGTTACTGGGCATCTCGCCATTCATATGCACTACTTCTTTTACTTTTCGTCCGACTTTCCCCTAATGCTGCCTTTAAAGTGACTCCAGTAAACAGCATTAAGACTATAAACGGCAGGCAGACTGGGCGATAATCTGCAATGCCGTGTAAATCTCCCCTCTTTTACAGCGACAAAGGCCTGCCAATTTTCCACATGGGCACTTTACATTCTCACAGAGTTCGGGAGATAGCGTGTTAGAGTCGGACCAGAGTTCTGACAATAACTGACGATAGATTCTTCAGAGGTTCCGAACTGATCAGGGCTGAGTGCTAAACGATCCTTCACCGACGAAATAGCGAATGGACTTTGCAAGGGAGATGGAGGGACGACATATCCATCCTGCTTCAGATTGCTCCTGTGCAAGGGGACACGAAGAGATCTAATTGTAAGTAGAATTGTTAAATAACCTTCTGCATTGTCCTTCTGTGGCGTAGGATGTCGGAGACCGGTCATTTTGGTCCTAGCTGACGAACTTCGGCGGACATTTTGTAGGCTCCCCCAGCCTCTGCTGCTTCAGCCAGTACTGCTGCTCTACTCTCTTTGAAAGCTTCTTTCATCGCCTCTCTGCATTTTTCCGCAAGTTTGGGCGTAGTTTAGTAACTGCATCTACGTTGGCTCGATAGTATCAGCTCGATAGTTTCCGGAGAGACGCCTCTTGATAACCTTCGAACTCTATGCCATCCTGGCACTATCGTGAAGATGATCAACAGGCCGGCTGTACTCGTCGTCGATAACGGAATCCTCCCATACACCTGCTCGTGAAACGAAGTGTTCCTAGTTGATCACTGTCTTGGGTCTTCACTCCTTGAATTTCGCAGCTCTTTCTCTACGCATCGAAAAGAATTTTGCGCGGATGGGTCGATAGTTTGTATAGAACATTGAAACAACAGCACCGTCGGTCAGGCAAAACCCTTCGATTGAAGACGATGTGATCGATTTCTTCACAGAATTGTCCATCGGGTAACTCTCAAGTACATCGCCGATAGAAGGTCTTCGGAAATGGTCCTCACCTTGGATGGAGTTGATCGACACAATGATCTCAGGCAGACTTCCACCCTACTCATTTCATTGCGATCCGTGCCGATGCAAGGGCTTGTGCCATGAAGGTACAGATCGTTATCTTACTGGGGAAGGGTTTCAAATTCCCATGGAACTTCGAATTGAGACTCAAACGGATCGATAGAGCTCCGAATACTGATTATAACTGTGGAAACCAAAATTGCTAAATAGCCTTCTGAAGCGAGTTACGAGGAGTCAAAGTTTGCTTGTGATGCCTCACTGGTGAGGCACTTTGTCTAGCAGCGGCCACCATGGCTCAATGATAGTGTTCCGGAACTGCAGGATAGGAGCTGAGGGTTTGCTCCCCACTGGTAAAGATTTTTCGCATTTTGTGCTCCATTGTCTACAAGTTCACCTGAATAGAGAACACATTTGGATGCCCGTAGCGCGCAAGCCATTTCTTCTCGTGCAGAACCAGTGTCATTTTCGCGTTCAGGGAGTCAACCCCAACGGAGAGTTTTTAGCCAATTCGAGAATTTGGCTGAATTTCGATTCACGGGCTATTGGGTGACAGCACAATTAACAAAGGAGAAGCCGTTGACCCTTGCCTACAAACGAAACATAAAGTGCAAAAAAAACTGCATCGGTGGAGAGCAAACCCTCAGCCCCTATTCTGCAGATCCGGAACACTATCACTGAGCCACGGTGGCCGCTGCTAGCTTAGCAAAAGGCCGTGCTGATGACAAAGTGCCTCACCAGTGAGGCACCACAAGCAAAATTTGACCCCTCGTAACTCGCTTCAGTAGGCCATTTAGTAATTTTGGTTTTCACAGTTATAATCAGTATTCGGAGCTCTATCGATCCGTTTGAGTCTCAATTCGATGTTCCATGGGAAGATGAAACCCTTCCCTAGTTAGTCTCGATTGAGGCTGCCTCTTATAGTCCTGAGATTGAAGCAGCCTCTTCTAAGCGGTTCTCATCAACGCTGCCGTATTTGGGGGCTCCCTCAGATTCAGGAGAATACCCACCAGCAGCTGCCCAGGTTCTGTCGTGGGGGCTGGGTATACTCCCAGTAGTTAGCCCCGGCTATCCCAAAGTAGACATGGGACTTATTTAACGGAGGCGACGTCGGACCGCGTCCCATGTACCTCCCAGTCGTTAGAATGCAAGCTTTTCGCTGGATTTAATGCAGGATACCAATTCCACCATGCAGAACGCCCCACACGTATGAAAGAAACGTCTGCATTGTTGCAAAGAGTATGAATCAGCCCAGCACGTCAGAAGCAGGGAGTTTTCCTGGATCCACCTCTGTCCTAGGGCAACTACATGGTGATTTTTTAGCCTCTATCCGCCACCTGGGATCGCGCAACGTAGCCTTGCCACCTAACGGCTAGAGATCCTTCAGCAAGAGAGCCTCCCAATAAAAAGATCCGTCTACTATATGAATATCACATCGTTCAAACGTTTGTAATGAAGTAAATCACTACTGCGACTAAAGATGTCTTTCCGAATGCGTACATGAGCGCCGGCTCGTTCTTACATATGCTACCCAATACGCGTGGGTAAAAGATATGATAGAAGCTGCATAAGATTATCAGAAAGCTGATCTCACCGGACTGAGTTGTAGGAGTGTCTCCTACAGTTTCCTGTGCAGCCGTCGTGGTATCATCGGCTTCTGAATATGCCTTCTTTTTGTCATATTAATATGTAGCGAAGAAAGTTATGAATGGATGATTAAATTACTACTAACTAGTCGGTACTTCGATGGAACGAATCGCTTTACCGAGCTTACAAACGCTTGCATATTATTGTTTCCCCGTACGCTCAACGATATATTCCGTAATAAACAGAGAGGGCTTGTATGGCGATATAATAAATAAGAAATGGTCTCATTGTCGAATGGAAAGCATCGGAAGGACTGAAGGAGTGCGGAGCGACATTCTTTGTATATGAAAAGGCTACTTATGAAGAGCTCGACGAAACTACTTAACGTAAACTCACGTTGAAGCGGTTTTTGGGTGTTTATCGCGACCTCATCTTGCTTCACATCAAACGGCAGCTCTTCTCTGGTCAACCCTGCGATGCCGGGGCAACTGGATGGTACAGCTCATCGCTGCCTTCATCTACCTCTCAGCAGCTAGAGAAGCAGGGAGAGCGATAAGGGAAGAGTGAAAACCAAAGAAGCAGGGAGGGGGAAAAGGGAAGAGTGAAAAGTGGTCCACCGTAATTCTCCTGTTTTTGGTCATATCACCCAATTCTTTACCTGGTGTTGCACTACCTTAAGCTTCAACTTTCATATTCCACAATCGGCCAAAATTGTCTTCCCGGCGCCATCATGAGCTTCGAGATCGTAACATTTTAGGAAGAGCTGCATGTGTTTTAAGCTATCGCACCGAAATATTGCTAGAGAATGACTCTTTTTCTGCAGCACTTTCTTCGCACCTCATGCTCCTTATTTTTTGCACCGCTTTATACCCTGTATGTGGCTAAGCCTACGCAAGCTAAATCTTAGAGATACTGCCAGTGGTCCTTCGTAATTCTCCTGTTTTGTCATTTCAATGTCAATTTATCTATTATATTATACGTATAAAGCCGAGATACGCTTCTGATTCGTTAAACTGCTGCACCGAAATTAATGAAGCATTGCATCAGGATTGAAGCTGATGAGCGCGACAGCGCGTTGAAACGAAATACATTCTGTTCTATATATGGCGCTGTAGTGATGCCATGCTGTCGATTTTTTAAAACGTAGATATTTAAATACTACTGTGTGGTATCATAAACAAAAAAGCATGTTATTCCCTCACCAGTGACTGTGCCTGTTCCAGAATCATCACTCGTTGTGGGTTCATCTGTGCCAACTGAAAGAAACATGTGGAAAATATTGCAGCATACGACATATTTTCAGGTGATTGCAGTAGAGCTTTGTCTTTTACAGAATTTGTGGTGGAACACATTCATACGCATGATTTGCTTCGAGTCAGCCTTACTTCTTCTTCTTTACTTGAAATTGTACAGTTAGAGGTTTCCCATCCACACCTTCTACCAAGTTACGTATGGTCACAGCGTAGGAAGGAAAAATTATTGTAATTCATTTTAAATGCAGAGTATGGCAAAAGTGACAGCTCGTCGAAGCCTAAGGCACTGATCATTGTGCATAGGTCAGGAGGCGGAAAGGATCAAATGTACATCGACTGGGTGGATCACACGCTTGTCAAGACAGCAGTCGGACCTCGCGTTTTTGTGATTTCGTGATTTTGCGGCGTCTCACTTCCTCACGCGATGCTTCGACCGCAAGGTTGCCCATTGCCGTAGCTTGGCGTGCGGAGCCGCGACATCGTAAAGCGGCAAAATAGCGACACAAAATGCAAGGTCTGACAGCGACCTTAACATGTTCACTTGCTCAGCACTTGGGACCTAAACTCAATGTTGGTTAATAATTCAGTCATTTACCACTGCGAATAACATGCCACTGTTCGGAAGTCCAGATGATTTAGCGGGTAATGCCCTTCGGATCAGGAACGAATTTCGGTGATCCACCGGTCATTCATTACTCGGGCTGTACAATGGCTATTTGGGAGTTGGATGGTTGGCATTCCTTTTCGGTATTCAAACACATCGATTAGTAGCAATTCATAACATTGCTAACAGAGGTCTTAAAGGCACATTCCAGGATTAGAGAAACATTGCAGCCCTTTCACATGACCTAATAGTTCTTCAAACGATTAGGGAGGCTGTGCTCATATCGAAGCGCCATGATGAGTCATCGCAGCGCTCGGAGCTCTCGAAGCCAGCTCGGCCGCACCCAAGAGCACGGGCGCTCCCATTTCAGACGTGATTGCTGGCAATGACGGTGGCAATGATGGCAACAACGTGGCAACTGAGGCCTACGATTTGTGTGATAATATAAGATAAGGAAGAGATGCCAATGATAAAGGAGACATTGACATGAGGGAACAGGTGATATCCTAGAGTTCCTTCTGATACCAGCCAGCGGGAACTGATTCAAAGCCTCGTTTTCACTCGGAAATCTCGTTCAAGGTCAGATGAGAGGAGGTCTTATTTTTGCTTTTTTCGGGGACTTTCTTCGAATTTTTCTTTGTACGCGTATTCCTCAGCATCTCGGATTCCATAATTTAGCGCTTTACCCCACTCAGGTAATCCTGGAATGTGCCTTTAATGCCGTGTACATTCTATTCAAAGCCTTGTCTACATATGACAGTTCCATTCTTTTGCTTGCATTCAAAACGTACGTGCGGCCCCTGCTAGAATATGGAACAGTTGTCTTTAGCCCCTACAAAAAGAAATTAGTTGAACTGATTGAAATGGTCCAGAACAGCTTTACCAGGAAACCCATGATCAGAGCAGAGGGGCTGCGCTAGAGAACATTCGTTCAAGCCTCCAAGGAGATCGTAAACTTGGTCCTCAATCTCTTCAATGGAGGAGGAAAAAGTGTGACTTGCTGATGCTCTACAAAATGTCTCACGGGACTTAATATCAGAGCGTTTTATAATGCAAGATCATCCATTATCAGATATGGCAAAATTAAATTGCACCTGCCCCCAGCCAATCTCAATAGTCGATTTCACTTTTTCTCCTTACGCGCCTGCTCACATTATCACACTTCAAGCAAAAAAGGCGATTCCTGCCTGTCTTTACTCCTTCAAAAAGGTCATTGCTGAATACCTCGACCAATAATGGCCCCTCACTTTGATTGCTTCCTTCTATTCTATGCTTTTGTGTTTTATTACCTCTTCTGGTTTTAGCCTTTTCTCGCTTCCTTCGTCTACTCATGTTTGATATTTGTCGTTATGTTTGCCGCTGTGGCTAATGATTTACAGTTCTCTGTTTATCATCTCTTGGGCGTTGTTTTGGCCCTCGCATGAGTTACCTCATGTAATAAATGAACGACTGAAGAATTCATTCACTCAGTGAGCATCTAAATCTAATCGTTAGCAGTAGATCCAATTGCTAGTTACTATGTTTATTGTGTACCTATCATTTTTTAGAGATGTACCACTCACTATTTGGATTTTAAAAGTCAAATCGCCGACATGCTTTATGCTGCTAATACCACATTGAAAAATTGTTCACTTGCTTTGCATTGTCGGAAATCTTGATCGCATCTTGATTATTTATGTACTGTCGAAACAGCCAATATTAGAAAGGCTAGACAGCTTGGTGGCTGATACACTGCTACAACTGATATCGGAACACAAACGGAATATGCTTACCCAGACCACCTGTGCATCACACTCTTTAATTACAGCGATCGTTTGTAGTGGTCAGCAGGACCCGACTTTCATCCCATCCACCTGCCAATCGCTCTTATGAACTTTTATGAGTCGTCATCAGTTTCGATCGGTTACCGTTGATGTTCCATACCACCCTCTGTTACCCCTTTGACTGTGAATACTCAACCGGATAGCCGGAAAAGGGTAACAGATTTGGCGACTTTGCCCGCTGACGCTCTTTACAAGTAGTATCAACTGTAACCAAGGTGGATCACCTACCGTTAATGTACCCGTCCCACCCCGTAAAAGATCTGTGTATGTAAAGGCTTCAAGACCAACGCGAAAAGCGAAACCGATCTGACGACACTTGTTTTCTAACGATCTTAATAGAATCTTAACAACCATAATTACCTGAATGTTTGAAAACAGTTGCGACTCCAAAATATTTATTCAAAAGACTCAAAAGACCCCTCAAAAGTCTCGAAAGTCTTGAAAATATTGCAATATTTCGGCGTATAACGCCTTCTTCAGGCCTGAAACTGTGGTTATTAGCTAATTATATATGATATAATTGCTTACGGGCCCGTCCCAAAAAAATATTTTTGGCGTGACCCACCCTGCCAGTGACGAATGGTGCAGGAAATGATAAACCCACCCGGTTATCATTTCCTGCACCATTCGTCACTGGCAGGGTGGGTCACGCCAAAAATATTTTTTTTGGGACGGGGCCGTAAGCAATTATATCATATATAATTAGCTAATAACCACAGTTTCAGGCCTGAAGAAGGCGTTATACGCCGAAATATTGCAATATTTTCAAGACTTTCGAGACTTTTGAGGGGTCTTTTGAGTCTTTTGAATAAATATTTTGGAGTCGCAACTGTTTTCAAACATTCAGATAACCATGAGACTCCGGAACAGCACAATATTAAAGAACCATAATTACGTTATCGGCAGTCACCAAGATTCTGAATGGAACCAGAATGTGCGGCGCGTGCCAGAAAGGAACTGATTAACGCAAAACTTTAGAGGTATATACGTATAAGATAATGCTAACACGAGCCGGTCAACAATGTGATTTAGCAAGGATCCTACTCTATATAATTCGCTTAGTATGTCTGTATGTGTGGGTGTGTGGTGTGTGTGTATGTCCGTCTGTCTGTCACAAAATTCATATCTCGCGTCGCAGCAAAGCTGGGACGCTGA
Organism: Trichostrongylus colubriformis; assembly: GCA_963978905.1. NCBI lineage: Eukaryota > Metazoa > Nematoda > Chromadorea > Rhabditida > Trichostrongylidae > Trichostrongylus > Trichostrongylus colubriformis. The sequence continues at coordinate 12,374,506 of OZ022259.1, read as the reverse complement.
ATTTTACAAGTGATATAGGGGTGACAAGGAAACCCCAGCGGTGGTGGACCGAAAGTCCACCACCGCTGGGGTTCCCTTGTCACCCCCTATATCACTGTTGACCGGCTCGTGTTAGCAATCAATATGTATCAGCTATGCAACTGATACATGTTGATTAGGAGCCTCAAAAGGCGAATGTCACCGAAGTCGTTTCGTCTTTCGGGTTGATCCTAGAGCGCTGACACTAATAGGTGTTTTGCGGGATTGGACGGGAGCGGGAACATTAATGGTGGGTGATCCAACTTGATAACGGTTGATAGGTTCTGATAAGAAGCATGAGAAGGCGAATGTCGTCGGAACCGTTTCGCTTTTCACGTTGGTCCAGAAGCGTTCATACTCCAAGTCTTTTGCGGGGTAAGACGGGGACATTTATGGTGGGTGATCCAACTTGATAACGGTTGATAAGGCTCGATAAGGGGCGTAAAAAGGCTAGAGTGGTCGAATCCATATCGCTTTTCTCATTGTTCCCGGAGCGTTCATACTCACAAGTCTTTTGTGGGGTAAGACGGGGACATTAATGGTGGGTGATCCAGCTTGATAACGGTTGATAAGATTTGATAAGGGGCGTAAAAAGGATAGAGTCGTCGAATCCATTTCGCTTTTCTCATTGGTCCCGGAGTGTTCATACTCAAAGGTGTTGTGCCGGGTTACACGGGAACATTATGGTGGGTGATCCAGCTTGATAACGGTTGATAAGATTTAATAAGGAGCATGAGAAGGCGAATGTCGTCGGAACCGTTTCGCTTTTCACATTGGACCGGAAGCGTTCATACACACAAGACTTTTGCGGGGCAAGACGGGGACATTAATGGTGGGTGATCCAACTTGATAACGGTTGATAAGGTTCGATAAGGGGCGTAAAAACGCTAGAGTGGTCGAATCCATTTCGCTTTTCTCATCGGTCCCGAAGCGTTCATACTCACAAGTCTTTGTGGGGTAAGACGGGGACATTAATGGTGGGTGATCCAGCTTGATAACGGTAGATAAGATTTAATAAGGAGCATGAGAAGGCGAATGTCGTCGGAACCTTTTCCGCTGGAACGGAAGCGTTCGTACACACAAGACTTTTACGGGGTAAGACGGGGACATTGATGGTGGGTGATCCAACTTGATAACGGTTGATAGGTTCTGATAGGAAGCATGATAAGGCGAATGTCGTCGGAACCGTTTCGCTTTTCACGTTGGTCCAGAAGCGTTCATACTCCAAGTCTTTAGCGGGGTAAGACGGGGACATTAATGGTGGGTGATCCAGCTTGATAACGCTTGATAAGATTTGATAAGGAGCATGATAAGGCGAATGTCGTCGAATCCGTTACGCATTTCGCATTGGTCCCGAAGCGTTCATACTCAAAGGTGTTGTGCCGGGTTACACGGGAACATTAATGGTGGGTGATCCAGCTTGATAACGGTTGATAAGATTTAAAAAGGAGCATGAGAAGGCGAATGTCGTCGGAACCTTTTCCGCTGGAACGGAAGCGTTCGTACACACAAGACTTTTACGGGGTAAGACGGGGACATTGATGGTGGGTGATCCAACTTGATAACGGTTGATAGGTTCTGATAGGAAGCATGAGAAGGCGAATGTCGTCGGAACCGTTTCGCTTTTCTCATCGGTCCCGAAGCGTTCATACTCACAAGTCTTTGTGGGGTAAGACGGGGACATTAATGGTGGGTGATCCAGCTTGATAACGGTAGATAAGATTTAATAAGGAGCATGAGAAGGCGAATGTCGTCGGAACCTTTTCCGCTGGAACGGAAGCGTTCGTACACACAAGACTTTTACGGGGTAAGACGGGGACATTGATGGTGGGTGATCCAACTTGATAACGGTTGATAGGTTCTGATAGGAAGCATGAGAAGGCGAATGTCGTCGGAACCGTTTCGCTTTTCACGTTGGTCCAGAAGCGTTCATACTCCAAGTCTTTAGCGGGGTAAGACGGGGACATTAATGGTGGGTGATCCAGCTTGATAACGGTTGATAAGATTTGATAAGGAGCATGATAAGGCGAATGTCGTCGAATCCGTTACGCATTTCGCATTGGTCCCGAAGCGTTCATACTCAAAGGTGTTGTGCCGGGTTACACGGGAACATTAATGGTGGGTGATCCAACTTGATAACGGTTGATAAGATTTGATAAGGGGCGTAAAAAGGATAGAGTCGTCGAATCCATTTCGCTTTTCTCATTGGTCCCGGAGTGTTCATACTCAAAGGTGTTGTGCCGGGTTACACGGGAACATTAATGGTGGGTGATCCAACTTGATAACGGTTGATAGGTTCTGATAAGAAGCATGAGAAGGCGAATGTCGTCGGAACCGTTTCGCTTTTCACGTTGGTCCAGAAGCGTTCATACTCCAAGTCTTTTGCGGGGTAAGACGGGGACATTTATGGTGGGTGATCCAACTTGATAACGGTTGATAAGGCTCGATAAGGGGCGTAAAAAGGCTAGAGTGGTCGAATCCATATCGCTTTTCTCATTGTTCCCGGAGCGTTCATACTCACAAGTCTTTTGTGGGGTAAGACGGGGACATTAATGGTGGGTGATCCAGCTTGATAACGGTTGATAAGGTTCGATAAGGGGCAAAAAAAGGCTAGAGTCGTCGAATCCATTTCGCTTTTCTCATTGGTCCCGGAGCGTTCATCCTCACAGGTGTTGTGCCGGGTTACATGGGAACATTAATGGTGGGTGATCCAGCTTGATAACGGTTGATAAGATTTAAAAAGGAGCATGAGAAGGCGAATGTCGTCGGAACCGTTTCGCTTTTCACGTTGAACCGGAAGCGTTCATACACACAAGACTTTTGCGGGGTAGGACGGGGACATTAATGGTGGGTGATCCAACTTGATAACGGTTGATAAGATTTGATAAGGACATGATAATGCGAATGTCGTCGAATCCGTTACGCTTTTCGCATTGGTCCCGAAGCGTTCATACTCACAGGTGTTGTGCCGGGTTACACGGGAACATTAATGGTGGGTGATCCAGCTTGATAACGGTTGATAAGATTTAATAAGGAGCATGAGAAGGCGAATGTCGTCGGAACCGTTTCCGCTGGACCGGAAGCGTTCGTATACACAAGACTTTTACGGGGTAAGACGGGGACATTAATGGTGGGTGATCCAACTTGATAACGGTTGATAAGGTTCGATAAGGGGCGTAAAAAGGCTAGAGTCGGCGAATCCATTTTGCTTTTCTCATTGGTCCCGGAGCGTTCATACTCACAAGTCTTTTGTGGGGTAAGACGGGGACATTAATGGTGGGTGATCCCGCTTGATAACGGTTGATAAGATTTAAAAAGGAGCATGAGAAGGCGAATGTCGTCGGAACCGTTTCGCTTTTCACGTTGAATCGGAAGCGTTCATACACACAAGACTTTTGCGGGGTAAGACGGGGACATTAATGGTGGGTGATCCAACTTGATAACGGTTGATAGGTTCTGATAAAAAGCATGAGAAGGCGAATGTCGTCGGAACCGTTTCCGCTGGACCGGAAGCGTTCGTATACACAAGACTTTTACGGGGTAAGACGGGGACATTAATGGTGGGTGATCCAACTTGATAACGGTTGATAAGATTTAATAAGGAGCATGAGAAGCGAATGTCGTCGGAACCGTTTCGCTTTTCACGTTGAACCGGAAGCGTTCATACACACAAGACTTTTGCGGGGTAGGACGGGGACATTAATGGTGGGTGATCCAACTTGATAACGGTTGATAAGATTTGATAAGGACATGATAATGCGAATGTCGTCGAATCCGTTACGCTTTTCGCATTGGTCCCGAAGCGTTCATACTCACAGGTGTTGTGCCGGGTTACACGGGAACATTAATGGTGGGTGATCCAGCTTGATAACGGTTGATAAGATTTAATTAGGAGCATGAGAAGGCGAATGTCGTCGGAACCGTTTCCGCTGGACCGGAAGCGTTCGTATACACAAGACTTTTACGGGGTAAGACGGGGACATTAATGGTGGGTGATCCAACTTGATAACGGTTGATAAGGTTCGATAAGGGGCGTAAAAAGGCTAGAGTCGTCGAATCCATTTCGCTTTTCTCATTGGTCCCGGAGCGTTCATCCTCACAGGTGTTGTGCCGGGTTACATGGGAACATTAATGGTGGGTGATCCAGCTTGATAACGGTTGATAAGATTTAAAAAGGAGCATGAGAAGGCGAATGTCGTCGGAACCGTTTCGCTTTTCACGTTGAATCGGAAGCGTTCATACACACAAGACTTTTGCGGGGTAAGACGGGGACATTAATGGTGGGTGATCCAACTTGATAACGGTTGATAGGTTCTGATAAAAAGCATGAGAAGGCGAATGTCGTCGGAACCGTTTCGCTTTTCACGTTGGTCCAGAAGCGTTCATACTCCAAGTCTTTTGCGGGGTAAGACGGGGACATTAATGGTGGGTGATCCAGCTTGATAACGGTTGATAAGATTTGATAAGGACATGATAAGGCGAATGTCGTCGAATCCGTAACGCTTTTCGCACTGGTCCCGAAGCGTTCATACTCACAGGTGTTGCGCCGGGTTACACGGGAACATTAATGGTGGGTGATCCAGCTTGAAAACGGTTGATAAGATCTAATAAGGAGCATGAGAAGGCGAATGACGTCGGAACCGTTTCGCTTTTCAGGTTGGACCGGAAGCGTTCATACACACAAGACTTTTGCGGGGTAAGACGGGGACATTAATGGTGGGTGATCCAACTTGATAACGGTTGATAAGGTTCGATAAGGGGCGTAAAAAGGCTAGAGTCGTCAAATCCATTTCGCTTTTCTCATTGGTCCCGGAGCGTTCGTACTCACAAGTCTTTTGTGGGGTAAGACGGGGACATTAATGGTGGGTGATCCAGCTTGATGACGGTTGATAAGATTTGATAAGGAGCATGATAAGGCGAATGTCGTCGAATCCGTTCCGCTTTTCGCATTGGTCCCGAAGCGTTCATACTCATAGGTGTTGTGCCGGGTTACACGGGAACATTAATGGTGGGTAATCCAGCTTGATAACGGTTGATAAGATTTAATAAGGAGCATGAGAAGGCGAATATTGTCAAATTCGTTTAGCCTTTCGCGTTGATCCAAGAGCGGTGACACTCATGGGTGTTTAGCAGAGTGGGATGGGGACATTCACAAGTGGATGACCCAAAGTGATAAGTGTTGATAAGATTGGATTAGGAGCGTGAGAAGGAAAATGTCACCAAGGCCGGTACGCTTTTGCGGCTAACAGTGGAATGTTCACATTCGCAGGTGTTGTAGGGTACGGAGACCTCAATGGTATTGTTGGATACAGGGGCCTCAGTGAAACGGATAACGGCTTACAGAGGCTGATAAGAACGGTTATGAATTGCATGGGATGAAATCCTTTACATCGCTTGATACTACTATACGACCGCTTCAGCAAAAGCGTCTTATGCTCAGTGCCATTGGGTGAAATATTTTGTTTATGTTGTGATATCACTGGCCGATGTATCGACCGCTGAATTACCTAGCGTTCCAAAAAATTGGTGCATTTTTCTTGATACTGCGGTCTACACTGATAACCATGATGCAACTATAATTGTGCTTGCAAAGCAAGCGATTCACTCGGAATCATTATTTAAGGCCGTTCTGGCAGCAACACTGGGCATCGATCGCCAAACTGTAGAAAATTCCAAATAGTGAAGCATGTTTACGAAAACGAAATACGTCGATAATCGGGGTTTGGATCTACCATCAATGTGTAGGAATTAGATGCTCAGCAAGTGAATAAATTGTAATGCAATCGAATACAAAACTATCGATGTCTAAACTATTCAGACTCCCAATGATGACCCAAACCAGCTGGTCCGCGCACACTACTGCGCGCGATTCGTGTCGATGACGTGTAAAACGGGCTCGATGCAAAGCGACTGAAGTATGATAACACCGAAATGCTTTTCTATCACGCCATCTTCTCTGCTTTTACTCAGATAAATAACTTAGCTGAAAGCAGAGCAAAGGAAATTCCACTCAACTTCATACACATTTGTGGTCGTGCCGATCAAACCCATTTTGCACAGCATCCCATGAATCGCGCACAGTAGCGTGCGCCCGCCAGCTGGTATGCGTATGATTTATTAAGTTTGCACTTATCACACATCCATTAGTGTCTCCGATGCGTGATAGAAATCGAAAATCTTACTGAACCTTTGGTGGTAGGACCACTATGCATTTACGTCTCTCTGCGCACACCATGAGAGTGTGAACCGACCATGTCTTTAAGGAAAAAATTGCAGTAGTTTCCATTAACTTAGCTACCCCCTTTTTGCCAGGTTTAGTTTCAACAGCAACTGAATATGTGTTTACATAACTAGAAGGTGCTATCACTAATATAGCATGGTCTTCCATTGATACTACAACATCCATCAGTTTCTCCGATAAACACACACATACCGACATACCGGAAAACAGACACACAAAAGTACTGGATTACATAGTAGGAGGAAGACTGGAGAGAGCGATTAATGAACTATGTCAACGAGCGGGTGCAGCTGAAAATTTCATTGTCATGGACAATCATTTGATATCGTTCATTGCTGTCGGTTTTTGTACGGAAAGAGCAATTCTCGAGATGGAAAGTTATAATCGAAGATGCGTAGAATTACTCGATTTTATTCGGTTAGAAAAGGGCACCGGGGTTCATGTATCGGGAAATGGTACCTTTCAATATTGTCACTTGCAATACGTGATCAGAAGTGCTGTATGGAGTATATTGTTGCACGGGCCCCCATGGAACTATCTTTCAACTACTCTGCTCGTTAGCGCGCGTTACGTACCCCTACTATATATAAATCGTTTCGTCTGCCTGTGCGTCCCTCGGTCCGTCCCTCCGTCCGTCTGTCACAAAATAGTTATTATATGAAAAACGACTTGTGGAGATTGGGTACAAGTATGGTATGGGTAGAGCATGGGAAGATGTGAACACCACACATGAGCCAAGTCAGGCTCCGCCTACGATGGGCGGCACGTGCCGTGGAATGTTCCGATTTCAGACCGAAAGTTGTAGAATGGGTTCTTAATGTGCTCCGAATGTAGGGAGAAGACGGAACGGAACTAGGTCAGGAATGATTTTTTCAAAGTCATGAAAGAGGCGTGGGTCTAGTAGGGGAAGCATTTAAAGTGATGGGCGAAGCTCGGTTGACAAATTTGGGTATAGGACAAGAGTAAGGATCACTCATGCACCAAGTTAAGTTTCTCCCACGATGGGCAGACCGTGCACTGAAATACTCTGTTCTCAAGAAAAAGCAATCTCGATCGACCTACTGACGCACATGGTGTTTCGCGCACAGTGTTGTGCGCCAGTCAACTGGTAAATAGTAACATGCGGCGACGAAACTGGCCATCTGACATTTGGTAATTCGCTCACTCTCGAATCGTCAGAGATGACACTTCAGTTGGACTCCTTTGCTTTTGAGCGTTTTCATTATGGTTGTCGTGGCTTTGCGTGCCACCTCGAGGAAAGGTGCACGACCCTGGACCTGGCAAGGAGCCGGCTATATAGGCACGCTCCCGGCAATTCTAGACCATCCCGCTCAAAATGAAAGGCCTAAAAAGACCTTCCCTATAGCTCACGTGCGCGCATAGCGACGGCTTAGCTTGTCCCATGTCTCTTAACAACCTGCCACCTTTCGGTTAATCGCTTGTATCCCCTCGTGTCTTATAACATCACCACGATTCAGCCTCAAAGCACCTGTGCGCCAGCTCACGCATTAATACATATATTGTCTTCGTGTATAAATGGTGTTATCGAACGCCAGTAGGACCAACACATCCTACTGCGCGCGTAAAAGCACCGCCGTCAGGAGTCTATCGGAATTCTTTCTTCAATGAATTCATTCAGTACCATTACCACATCACGATCTGCCCACAGTGGGTGGGTTTCCGCTCGTTTTGAGTGCGTTCAAGATAGCTTAAACATTGCACATTTCTACCGATTTTTCTACTGGTCTCAAGGCTGCGTCGAGACCGGGTTATGATTTTTGTTGTACGGACCACTTATTCGGGGTGCGTTCGCGCACAGTGTCTAGGCCTATTTCACGACTTTCAGGGATTCGTGGCTGACCTTATCCCATCTTTTCCCCACTTAGGCCATTTTTGAAACGAACGAACAATTTTCGGTTTGAAAACGGAACATCCCAGCGCACGCTCCGCCCACCGTGGGCGGAGCTCAAATTGATCCCTGTGTGCTCTTTGCTTCTTCCATATCCTACTCATTTCAATTTGTCCCCATCTCCATAGGTTGTTTTTCATGTTATGCCTAATTTGGTGACACACAGACGGACAGACAGACATAGACAGATAGATAGACAGACAGACAGACAGACAGACCGGCGGACAAACAGACAGACAGACAGACAGATAGACAGACAGACAAAGCGTGTCATATACATAGTAGGGATCGCTTATAATCGCCATCGCCCAGTTGCCCTTTCCAGGAGAAACATTTCCGTCCCTCGTAGTAAATTCTACCTATTATTTAGTTCATGTTAAGTCCGTAGTTGTATGCCTCGTAGTTCATATATCCTTGATTTAGTAGCGAGGTAAAGTTGCTAGTATCTTTTAAGGCAACATTTTTAATGCTGTGGATACTTCGTATTTGGGCATTCATAAGTACCCAAACATTAATAGTTACATTTATTTGGTGTACTTATAACCTCATAAATATTGTGTCATTTTTCATGTATCTCCTCTGTAGTAGTAACCCACCGTCACACAATCGTACTGTGTTATTTGTCCTCCAGTTCGCTTAGCATTTCTCATACCCTTATCGGCCGTACTTCTCGATCATCACTCGAGAAGACTCGATGCCAGGTGCCGAATGAGCAGTCAGTCAACACTCACGCATAGAAGGCAGGGAAGAAAAGCCGACATGGAACAGCGTAACTGCCGTCTACGGTTTCGTTCTGATCCAGACGCATTCTATAACGCGCGTAATCGTCCTTCATCAGATGTTGTGGGCACCAAGAATCTCAGGTTTTGCCGCTCTGCCATCACAACCATTCGCACCCCGCCTGTCACGACAATGCTTGTTTTCGATTGTCGCGTTCGCTTCCACCTCCTTTCTCTCAGTACTGTATAAAAAAATGTTTCCTTTTTTGAGTGTTGATATTTTACATGTAAAGAAATGCAAACAGGTGAACGTACCTGTGGCGACCTTCTGAAAAAGATAAATGTTATTGGCTCACTTGAAACACTGATAATAACATTTGCATTTCTATGGGCACATTCCAGGATTGCTGAGGTAATGCAGCTCCTACGTGGTTGCATAGTTCGGATCTCATAAGGGTGCAATGATGGAAGTAGCTCAAATCCACCATGCAGCCATAGCACGCCCATTCAAAATGTGGTTGTTGGAAAAGAAGGTGACTCAACAAGGTTGCAAGTAGGCTTTCTATTGATGTCATGAAATGAGATAAGGAACAAATCCTAGAGTAAAACAGCGCTGACTCAGAAAAGCACGTGATATCGTTCGCTTTCCGCATGGCACAGTCGAAGGCAGTCATAAGGGAAATTCAGTGAAAAACAGTGAAAAATGTAGTGAATATGAAAGTCGAGGTGGTTAGTAGTACTTAGTAGTACGACACTGAGGAAAAAATAAAGGGAGATCCCCTACGTTTTTTCTTCACTGCCGCCCAAAGTTTGAATAGGATCCCCTACTCAACGTTGATTCTCGATGCGGACGACATTTCCGTTGAGAGGGGGTGGTCCGAACGGGATTTCTATCGGCAAGTTGCCAAGTAAACACAAGGGAATGTTTGAACATACGACAGCATCTATTTTCTGGAGTGATTTCCAAGCTAAAACTGCGAAAGCGCGCCGCAATACCTTCAGCCCTGTCGCATCCCATTGGCCACACCCACTGTGGCCAATCAGCAAAAACGTCGCTTGGAGGCAGGGTCTGTCATCTAAAGGCGTCATTCATTAACCGCTACGCCGTCTCTATGAACAGCCCGAGGCGCGCTTTTCGGGATTTCGCTGTAAACAGGCTTTATTCTTTGCCTTTCTATCCGCTCTAACTCACCGATGAGGCTCGGGGCAGATAGCAAACACGGTGGTTTGTATGAGAATAGAGGCGAAACGAACCACATACTAATTTATACCATTTACATTCGTATAAGTTCTTTTCCTTCTATTTATATATCCGCAGTTTCCATGTTAGAGATTTGCTTAAGTGATTTTTCAATAACCACATTGCCCCTGATGCTGTTTTTGAGCACAAGTAAATCAAGGCTCGTTTTTGCGCTACAATATCCTACAAAACCAGGTGCCAGAATGAGATAAAGACACTAATACGTAATGTAGCGAATGAGGAAAAGGGTTGAAAGCTATTCGTCCAAGATTACTACAGCGAGATTCTAGGAGGAGAGCACATTCCCGAGCTGTGGTTTCTCATAACTGCCCCGCCTTCCCCCCCCCCCCTATTATCATGGCTCTCCCCTCCCCTAGCTTCTACCGGGGGATTTAATAGAGGTGGAGATGAAAAAGGATCCATTTTTTGGGACTCTTGCCGTCTCCACTTTCCTTCACTATCGTATTACAGAGCACTTTGCCTTTCAGAGTTAGCAATCTCTTCAGCCCGAATCAACCCTACACTGGCTTTACTTTAGTGATTTTGGAGACTACTTCGAATTTTTCTTTGTTCGCACGATCCCAGCACTCTGGCCTTATTATTCAGCGCGATGACTCGTACAATGTAATCTGGAATGAGCCTTCGAGACATGCATGTGTAAATATTCCTTACGAGTCGGAAAAAAGACAAATCTTAGTCACTTACTCCTCTCGGATCATGTTCAATCTCTGAAATCACGAATAGGGTTAAGTGATTCCGTTTTGCGGTAAAATGAACACCTACTGTAATTAAACCAGGCTACCACGCAATCGTATTTTTTCTTGTTGCTGGAGTCGGAGATAATGGTGACTCTCCAAATATTCTGGAAATCAGTTGATATTATTTTGAATTAAAAGTTTTTGAATCTGTAGTGTGAAGGCATAGAAGGGTAATTTATTCGATTGCTGACTTCGAATACTAAAGGTACCGAGTAGCACCGCACTGGAGGAAGGATGAGAAACGGCTAAAAATCTGTGGAACTCCCCATTTTTCTCGGTAAGGACCTGTTTACGCCCCCTATGCATCACTGAAAAGGGTGAGACAGATGTGAATCAAGCCATGCAAAACCATAGCTTCACTATCACAGCTGGTAAGTCACTTGCGCCACGGCAGCCTAAAAAGGGTTTCGACTTTGTTTCTGATCAAAATCCTCCTGTTTCTCCAGCCTTGATTACCCTCTGCATTCCTTCCGGTGTCCTCGGGTTAATGTCCATTGACGACTAACCAGTAGCTCACTGTAATTTCCATTGCAATAATTTACGGCACAGTAGCACGTTGGAGGTTCCATCACACAGTGATTAGATCTATTCTGTAATCAACCAGTTCAGAGAAATTGAAGCTTATCCACAAACTTTATGAACATTTTTATTCATTCAGATGTGATCTGTTTGAAGCTTTGAGTGAGCAAAAAACGATAAGGCTGAGGCTATACCTCGCAGGATCGCATAATCGTAAAACGCTGGTCTTTTACCCCTCATGGCCTCAGAGTGGTAAAAAAACCCGGCACAATATACTCAAGTGAGAGTTCCATAACAACATGCGATTCTGCGACCATACAATTTTACGATTTTGCGATTCTGCGAGGTATAAACTCAGCCTAAAAAATAAGAAAGCGTTGGAAAACGATAGCCATACGGCAAGATAAGGATAGACATGAACAAGAACACCCGCAAACGCAGCCCTCTGAGATTTTTGTATATCATGAATAGAATGGTCCTTTGGTTTCATTTGTTGCAAATCAGGTTGATCATTGTACCATTTCACCAATGTTTCACAAAATCCTTTACCAATTAAGCTAGCAAACTCTCGCGGCTTCCTTTCACTTTAAATACAGCCGCCTTGTGAGGGCTATCACGCTCATTGCAAAGACAACGAGGGTTTAAACGAGGTGGCCATTTAAGGCAGCATTAGGAGAAATTCGGACGAAAAGCAAAAGAAGTAGTGAATCTGAAAGTCGAGATGCCTAGTAAGAGGACAGTGAAAAAAACGGATGGAAAAGGCCAAAAACCCGAGAGATAGGATCCCCTCCTCTCGTTGATCCTCAATGCGGACGACCTTTCCTTCAAGAGGAGGATACCTCGAACGAAATTTCCATTGGCATGCTGCAAAGTAAACACAGGAGGATGATTGGAAATACGACAGCATCTTTTTCCTGGTGTGCGCTTCAGGCTAAAACTGCGAAAGCGCGCTGCAATATCTTCGATCTCACCGCATATCCGTGGCCGCTCTCATCGTAGCCGACCAGGTATCACGTCGATAGGAGGCGAGGTCGATTATCGAAAGGCGGCAGCTCCTATCTGTTGCGCCATTTATACAGCTCGGAAATGCGCTCTTTCACCGCGATTTCGCTACAGATACCTTTTTAGGCTCAAAGTTTCCATGTAAATAACTTCTTTCAGGGATTTCTCAATAAACACATCACCCCTAATGTTGTCTTTATTCGAGATATGTTTACTTAGGATACAGGGGGAGGGGACCATTGGTACGATCGAATTTCTCCGCACCTAATCAAGGTAACTTCGTGCCTCAGCTGCGAAGCACCTTAATCATGTGCGATAACTCAGGGCCCATCACTTCGAAAGAACCAGAAGGGGTCCGAATAAAGAGGGAAATGCAAATAAAAGATAATTCTGTAACGGATATTCAAGGTTGGAAGCTGTGATCGGTGTAAAAATCTTAATTCAAATGCGCCTTGCTGTAGTATGTATTCGTCACTCGCATCACTTCAAACTGCACACAATGACTTTCCAAGTTCTCTGCTGTAGAGATGTCATTTGTCGCCTCGCAGATTACATTTCACTCATTCGCGATTATGTGAAATGAGTGAAACGACACATAGCAACAGTCAAGTGAAATAATTAAATGAAGAATAGCGAAAGCGTGAGAAAAAGGTGTGATTACAATAAAACCCAATAAGTTTGCTTTTCACGTCTCGGCAAGGTGTCGTGCGCGCATCGCGGCAACTGCAAGCCACTGCAGTCCCACACCCAAACCAAAATTGCCCTCCTCCCGGTGTTTTTAAAGGCACTCTCCGCGATAATCTCACTGGCTATTTACCCTGCCGCAGCCAATTGACCCCCGGGTAACTGTCGCGGCTGTACCCTTAGAGCGGCGCCACGAGCCCTTCTGCCAGCGCAAAGCCCGCGGGAGGCAACTGGGATCCCGCCTATCAATTAGCGACCCCACCCGGCATTGGACGAAAGTTTTTCCAACGTGGCGCTTACGTGAGCCTGTGATTCTGCGATAAGATGAGGATAAAATTTTAGTACTTAATGAAACGTTCACTTGGGGAAACAGGTCGTATCTCAAGGTTCTCATGATACTATCCAACGGGAACTGCTGTTTTCACGCGATGATCTCGTGCAAGGCCAGGTGTCAGGAGACCCCATTTTTGCCATATTCGGGAGCTTCTTTCGGATTTTTCTTTCTCAGTGTATTCTTTGGCACCTCTGATTTCATAATTCAGCTCTTAAACCCATTCAAGGTTATCGCGGAGAGTGCCTTTAAGCCGCGTTCTTCGGCGAAATTCATCGGAGTTCGTCGAAGACAGGTCCCTGCGTGTCCTTCTGCGCCACACCGTCTCGTTGCCCGCTTCGCCGCTACACCTGCCCGTGCCACACTGTCTCGCTGCCTGTGAATGCAGCCACGCCCTGCCGGTGAAAGGTATGAGCGCCACCTTACCGCAGTAGATCTATGAACCGAGTAAAATCCATCGATCGAAATTCTGATTAACAATTGTTGCAGTTACTGTGAGTATGTTCATTAGTTCATTGAACTAAGTCGAAAAACTCGAGTACAAAAGTTGCAAATGAGTAATGCGTATATTATCTGTAAGGGGACCATTCTGTCTCGATCACCTAAGCTGCTATAATGAGGTAGAAAAGCATTTCCCTAATCAGCCATCTATTTCCATTTTGAACCGTATCGTATTACTCAATGTTTTTGATGTAGTTATATAATCAGAACTTTCAGATGTGATTATAGATGTAGACAAATTCAGTCTCGAATCTTAAACGTCCCAAGTAACTGAAGAGTTCTGACATCACCATTATTAGACCTTTTCGGGTAACATGCTTGGGAACGGCATATTTTCAAAAAGCTTGGGGACTTTAGAACAGTTTTCTCAAAATTTGATTCAATAATATCGTCTGTCTAAATTGTCTTTCTGCTCAGATTACGTCGGCAACTTGATGAGCTTCGTGTTCTCGCACCGTGAAGAATGCTGGTCGATCGATAGTCACCCGTCCAGGATACAGTGTGGGACGGACTTTCACACGCTATCCATGGCCTTAGGCGGAGCGCCTGCAGCGGCATACTCTCACTGGTTGAGTAGAGCAGGGGTGGGGCAATGTTACGAAGAGACGGTGATGGAGACGATAATGCATAAGAAATCGGTGGCCGGGGTTCAGTCTGAGAGCAGTATAGTGCTGAGAGTTATGGGACTGGGTTATGTCGTGCATAGTTCTGTTATCGACCGTTTTGAAGCTACAGACTCTTTGCCTTCGTGGTCAAAGTTTGGCATATCGCAGCAGCGAGCTTGGCTAGATTTTCTTCTGTGGCTGTCGCTCATAACTTATCGTCAACTATATAATGCTATATAGACAGTTAGTGTGCGTCAGGTCTGTCCAACGAGACCTAGTTGAGCAATTTTCACGCATGTCCATAGGCGGCTCCATATGTCCGAAGACAACAGGGAGTAGATAGATAAATCTCCTGGTGCTATCGCAATGAGGGGCATCTTTGTAAAAAGTTGCACATCTATGCATTCTGCAGGGATCCTTGAAGGATCGATCTGCTCCTTCAAGCGTATATTTTTGCCTAAGCCTTGGTGAAGGAGAAAAGCATTTCGCATTTCTATTCCTGCTTGACTTAGGCAAAAATATTGTCCATATGGAATGTCCCCTCTCCTCCTCCATTGTGATAGCACCATACTTCTATCATCAATTGACTTTCAAGGGAAACTTGTTCGTGCCGCCACAACAATTTTTTGTTCACGAGCCTAGTTTTTCTTTTGATTTTTCGCTTTGAATTTATCATTCAAAAACATGATAAAGTAATACCTTAGCGGTCACTCCCTTCATACCATATCTGCCATCTGAGGTCATGTTGCATGGTTGTCGCACCTCTATGTAGCATACTTGTCCTGGCTGACAAAAAGGTTGAGTTAGAAGGAACGAAAATGTAAGCAAATGAGTATTCCAGGTTTCAATCAAATTTCCCGATTTGCGCCTCAACATTTTCAGTCGGTGCTATTGAATTTACTGCAGCATCATGAGTTACGACAGGATTAAAGAGTTTTTTGTTTACCTAAAATTGGCAAAAAATTATGGTTTCTCATGCTTTTTCGCTACTGAGCCCCCTGTAGCACCGTTTTCGTATCCGTGGTCTTCTTCCCGCTTAGTTTCTGTTACTACTGGTGATGTTGAGTGCACTTTTCGACTGATCATCTTCATCTTTTCAGCTGGCGTTCTGATGCTAAACACACTACTTGGAAGCGGAGGTCTGATCAAACCTGTTGAGAATGCTGAGTGAGGGAGGTATCTCATAAAAAGTTAGGTTGCTTAGAACCTTGCGAAAAATTGTGAGACTTATGGCGCGTATTGCAGGAAGTAGAGTGAGTTTTTGCTCGGTGATATCGCGCAAAATGCTACGATATCACCTGTCGCCCTGTTGAAGCTTTTTCACTATTAAAATCGCTGCCTTTTCACGTCCTCTTGCAAGGTTCCTTCTCCACGTAAGAGCCACGATAGAAATTTGTTCACCTGAAGCAGGTGTGATTCGGTTCTGTGGGCGCGGATCGGTTGGGGTTCCCCTGGGTATATAGCATGCGCCGGAGGGAAACCGAGCTCGGGCTAGGTCCGTCCTTTATACATCACCCCTCAACGCCCACCGTAAACCGTCTCAGTCACGTGAAGCCCGGGAAAGTATTGATTCGCCAGTTTCCCGCCAAGCCAAGTCAGTCGTCGTTGTCCGTCGTCATGAAGAGCGGTTGTCTCCTGTAGTTCTGCCTATGATGAAGATACCGTCGTCTCGAGAAGAAGATCTACGACAAGGACGTCTTCACTAGCGTGTTGGACCGGACATGCTATCCTCGTCCCCTGCCCCCGGGGTTTCCTGGTTGACCAGTCCCCACGTGAGTCTGTTCTTTGTTGATGGTAGTTGTATCTCGTATTCTCATATATAGATTTCCTCTCCATCTATCTGTGTAATGTATTATTCCTCATTTGGGAGTTTCATGTTGTGGCTCTCATGAATTAGTACTCTTACTTTGTGTCCTGTTATGTAGCAATACCACACAATCGTAGTAATATCTTATTCGTAGTTACTCCTCACATCGGCCAGGGCACAGGCCATAGGGGGCCCGCGCAGGCGTAATAGGACATTCCTCATATTCGCGACAGGTACCCTCATGGGGTGTGGGCACCGCAACACCTACTTCTGCCTTGGTCCGGTGGCGGCTAACCACCCGATGCATCTACTCAAACAGCTAGCCGCACCGGTCACGACAGAGCGCGCCGATCGTCGGGAGAATGCACTATGAAACCGCAACAAGAGTGCAGTCTGAGCAGTCATCTATGGACCTACTTGCCCAAGAAAACAAGCTCCTGATCTGATCATCGCGTGGAGTGCCTCTAAAGTCGCATCTCATTATATCAGAGTAGTCTTCTTATTGTTAGGGCAGTAAATCACTGGGTAAGTAAACAAGATGCATCCTGTATCTATGTTCATTTGTCGATCTGTATGTCTGTCCATGTGTAAGTGATGATTGTGATAAGGTGAAAATAGAGCGGAGCAACCGCTCAACAGAGGGAGAGACTGATGGGTGTTGGAGTATCACTGTGAGGCCATGTCATCGCTGTGATAGTACCTTCTACTTATTTGAACTCTTAATTGGCATACTCGCACTCGTCAGTCATTTGCGGTGCGCTGACGTCACTCTACGTGCCGCCGGCACAATAGGATGGTGCGTAGGATGGAGGTTAGCCATTGGAACAGTGCGGCCCGGAACATATCCGATAAAGGCACCACGCGATAAATTGTGGGGTTGTCGCGCGTGTTACAGGATGTAAAGGCCCTGGTTTACTCACCAGTGAAGAAAAATGAATCAAAACCCTTCACAACTACCAAAAACAAAGTTCCCTGCCCTTATTCCTCGTACGAGTACTGGAGATTAGAAATGAGTTTTTGCTTGATGATGTCGCGCAATATGCTACAATATCACCTGCTCTTCCTTGAAGCTGCCTTCACTAATGAAATCGTTGCCATATCTTGTCTTATCGCAAGTTACCCTCCACGTAAGAGCCTCGTTGCAAATTTGTTCGTCTAAGATCGGGTGTGATTCGGCTCGGTGGGCTTAACTCGGCTCAGGTCGACCGCGCCGTGCGCGGCGAGGGTGAGTCGTGGCGCACGAAAAGTGGTGCACCTGAGCAGTTGTCTAAAGACCTACTTACCCCAAGAAAGTAAACTAATCTGATTTAGCGTGGTGTGCCTTTAAAGTAGTGGATAACTGGGTAGTAACTGCAAAGAAGTGATTGCAATCTTTTGAAAAGATAGAATCTTCCAGATTGTGCACAGAAGGCAGTATACGGGTGTGGGACCACACCATTTTGAGGCAATGGGAGGCGTGAGGAGAAAGTGGGAACTGAAACTACATGCTCTCTGAAGACGGACCTCCCACCTCAGCAGAGTTGATGTTTAGTGGAACTCGCACTTTAAAGCGCGGCTTAGGGCATTATCACCATTCCGTATCACCAGCGTGTCGTTCTTCAGTTCGTCAGCCAAGCAAGTTACCGGCGAGGGAGGGATCACGTTCGCAGTCAGCTGATTCAGCCTCTAGCTCGTCTGCGATCTCCCCCGGCTAGTGACGCGGAGAGGCCGGAAGAGAAGGGGGAGAGGGGTTTAGTGCTCGTATGCTCGGGTTATCGCCATTTATTTTGTTTCTTCTTGACTGTTACACTGCTGAGCATCTCTACTTCCATATTCCATAATTTGCCAAATTTACCTCTCTCGGTGTTTCTGAGGAATACCCCTGTGTCTGTGCTGAGACCTGTTCACACAGCAGGATCGATGCGAGTGTAGTACTTAAGCAGGCGTTTGCATCTGTTAGTAAGTGGCATTTTCACAACAATAACACGGCCCAAAATTCCTATCCCAACATCAGTTAGTTTCCCCTGAGGTCAATTTTCTCCAACATCCCCTTATCAAAACCACACAGACATAAAGGCAGACCGACGGACATACTGAGAAATTGAAAAACGCTCACATAAAGTGGTTCATTGGATGGGGATACGTTTTTCCTCGATAGCTAATATGTGGCTAAGACATAGCCATTTCTTGTTCGTTGGCTTGGTGTGTGTGATGAAAAGATTCATTGCTTACTTTGGCAGTCTCTGGATTTGACATTGCGCCTTTGCCATGCTCGCATATGAGTTGTGTGGAGAAGGCAGCAAAGGAAGCAGCGATTACTGAAAGGCAGTAATCATTCAACTTTAGTGCTTATAAAAAGAGCCTGATAAACAAGTGTGCAATTATGTTTTTCCGCATCCACTTGAAACATGCATGAATGTACTAACGTGCCGCGGACCATGTGAGGTTTCGTGGTTACCGATCATAATCCTTGGACAGCTGCGTGAGTGTATTCCTCCGCACGCATGCTGCACGAGAATTCCACTGCAAACCTTCAAGAATGTTGGGTGCTATAGCAATGAGGTTGTACGGCGATTAGTCGAATTTTCGCGCGGCCGGGCAAGTTGTTTGCAGCTACATCTATTGAAACAGCAACAACAACAACACAGGCGAACTTCCGGAGCTTCCAACCTGCAATCTTTAAAGATTCTTCAGCGGGATTCCAACGACTGCGGCAAGTCTTACTGACGGCTCCGCGAAGCGAAAATTCGACCAACACACCCATGAGGGGGTTATCCTGTAGGAGTTACTTTTATCTATGCCTAGAATGGAAAAGAATCCCCTTTTTTCCATCAAGGCTCAGGCAAAAATATACGCCTGTTTATGCAGTAATCCGTTAAGGATCTTTCCAAGATGCTTTTAGGCCATGTTCATACTTTTCTTCAGCAAAGTTCTCACAGGCAGCGAGGCAGTGTGGCACAGTGGAGATGCAGAGATGAAGCAGGCAACGAGACAGGATAGCACAGGCGGAGACATATATACACGCAGCCACACCCTGCCGCCGGCACCGCAAAGTATAAAGGCTACCTCAGATATGCACTTTATGGTGTTTTATGAGAAACCCTCTCCTCATTGTTATAGCACCGAATATTGCGTTCCTGTATCACCTGTCGTCCCGTCGCTCATCGAGAGTCTCGAGCGGGCGCCAACAACGTCTCCATTCGTCCCTGTCGCGAGCCAAAGCAGTCCAGTGAACGTTTCTGACTCCAGGGACGCGTAGCATTTCGTTCACTTCGAGCAGAGATTTTGTGAAGAAGTCTGACCATTGACCCGGCGGTCGTCCAGGTGCTCCTTTGGCGTCCCGAGGGTCAACGAAGCGGAAGTGGTGTAGATACCGGCCATCGACCTTCACTCATTCCCATACAAATTGACGCATTACGTTCTCCAAAGCGGCGCTGAAAAGTTTAGCGAGAAGATGTAGCCTTGTCGAGCCCCTTTCTTCAGGTCGATGATGACATCCTTGTAGAATGGCGAGATCCTGGTCGTGAAGTTGCTGTAGAGCGTGAGCACTGAGTAGGCACACTCTAGTTCTCCAGAGCATCGATAACCGCTTCTGTCTCAACTGAGTCGAAGTCTTTCTTCATATCGATGAATGTTAGACATGACGGCATCTTGTACTCTCGCGACACTTAAATGAGCCTTGTGACCGTGTGGATGCGATCGATTGTAATGAACCCTCTCGGAAACCCTGCTTGCTCGCATGACTGTCCTTCGTCTAACGTTCTACCAATTCTATTTAAAAGACTCGAGCGAGGAGCTTGTAGACTACAGACTGCAGGCCGACTGAACGATAATTGCCAATGTTGTGTGGATCTCCCTTCTTATACAGCAACACAGCCCTGCTGATTTTCCACGAGGTGGGTACTTTGCTTCTCGTCAGGTAGCGTATGAAGAGTCGGGGAAAAGTTTTGACGATAACCGGCGGTAGATTCTTCAGAAGGTCGAGTCTAATCCTGTCGGGGCAGGGTGCTGTACCTCTTCACCGACGAAATAGCGCGTCGGACCTTGCAAGGGAGAACTGATGGAACGACATATCCATCCTGCTTCAGATTGCACCTAGGCAGTTGGACGGCTATCAAAGAGATCCGAGTAGAAGCCGTAAATGACCTTCTCCTTTGTCCCTCGGGACGCAGTAAGTGTACCGTCCGGAAGCCGGAGACCGGTCACTTTGGTCTTATAACTGGCGAAACTTCAGCGAGCATTGCGGATGCTCCTCCCAGCCTCTGCTTCTTCAGCTAGCACTGCTGCTCTCCTCTTCTTAAAATCTTTTTTTATCGCCTCTTTGCATAGCTTCGCAAGTTCGGACGTCAGTTGGTAATCGCCTGCGGCTCGTGCGGCTCCACGTTGGCGTATCAGCTCGAGAGTTTCCGAAGAGAGACGCCTCTCAGTGACTTTCAAACTCTCTGCCTTCTGCCTTCCTGCCACTATCGTGAAGATGCTCGTTCAAGGAGTCGGCTATACTCGTGGTCGATGTTTTCGATAACGGAATCCTCCCATACACCTGCGCGAGAAACGAAGTGTTCTCAGTTGATGGCTGTCTTGGCTCTCCGCTCCTTGAATTTCGCAGCTCTCTCCAGGTATTGAAAAGAGGAATTGCGCGTGGACGAGTTGATGGTCTATTCCGTATAGAACTTCAGAACAACAACGACGCCGGTCAGGCAAAAACTTCAATTGAAGATGACATGATCGATCTCATTATGGAATTGTCCTCCGGGTGACTCCCAAGTCCATCGCAGATGAGTGGGCTTCTGGAACTTTGAGATACAACGGGTGGAGTTAATCTACATAATAAACTCAGACAGCCTTACACGCTGCTCATTCCATTCCGTTCTATGAGTCCCGATGCGAGGCTCATTGTCCGTTCTTCTAGTGCCGATCTTGGCGTTGGAGTGGCCGACGATGACTTGAAGACGGTGTGGCTTCCTTACAGAACTTCTCCAATTCCACATAAAATGCTTCGAGCTCGTCCTCCTCGCAGCTTGATGTTGGTGGGTAGACGACGAAGATGGTCAAAGCAGGGATTGAACCACATCTTTTCAGTCGCAAACGTCCGATTCGGGTCATAGATTCGTACGAATCGATGTTTATGGCCAAGTGCGTGTTGACGAGAACGCCCATACCGCCAGCGCTTCTCCTGTCGCATGTTCCAAGGAACAGTTCTTCACCAGTCTTGCACACGGCGTATAGCGGGCGATGCCTCCTCGTCTCGGTCAGTCCGATGAAGTTGTACTTAATTTTCTTGACTTCTTCACTCCTACCCTACGCTGCCGTAGTGGGGGTTCCCTCAGGTTCAATGGAATGAGGCCCATCCTTATTGCTGTTTTCGGCAAAATGTAGACCCACAAGTAGCTTGCCAGGCTCTGTCGTGGGGGATTGGTATACTCCGGGTAGTTAGCCAGGCTATCCCGAGGTGGACTTGGGGTTCATTTGTTGGACGACCCTGGACCGCCTCCGTACCTCCCAGTCGTTACAATGGCTGGTGCGAATGCAGGATACCAACTGCACCATGCAGAACGTTCCCACACATATGCAAGAAATGTCTGCATGGATACAGAGGGTATGAATCAGTCCAGCACAGCAGAAACAGGTAGTCCATTTCCTGAATCCATCTGTGTCTTAGGATAAATACATGGTGGCTTATGGTCCGCGTGTAGCCCCCTATCCGCCACCTGCGGTCGCGCCACCATCGAGTGTTGCGTAATGGGAGAGATATTTTGGATTTCACTGCAGAACAACGTCGTGCACAGAGAAGATGGTTGAGTAACCACGGCATGATCTTGCGCCCTACCATCCTTTTCTTGCTACTCCTCGACATGAGGTCGAGCGTTGAGGGATAACGCCTGCGAATCGGTATCCTTATCCGACTGCTCTACAGCAGCCTTTTCCATCCAAATGACCGCACCAGATAGGGCGGCTGTAATAGTTGTTTGTACACATACAGCAGTCTCGGTCCAATCTTCTGACCAAGCGATACGCATCTATACCAATTTCATGGTTCTGTCACTTTTAACAATGGAAGCTGTCGCAGTGAGGTGGGGGGGGGGGACATCTTATAGAAAGTTGCTCATCTAACCATCTTGCAGGGATCTTAGAAGGGCAATCTGCATATTCGTACGTATATTTTTCCAAGCCCGAGTGGAGGAAGGAAGGGGTTTTTTCCCTCTCTAGTCTTAGGCCAAAATCAAGCTCGTGGTGGGATGTCCCCCCCCCCCATTGCGATAGCACCAATGAACGTTCCTACAAGTGGTCACGAAGGTAACCTCAGACTCGCTCCAATCGGAGTCAAGTTTAACAGATTTCTGTAAATCAGTATTCACAATGCTTGCATAACTCAAGTAAAGTGGATTAGAGAAGAAAGACAGGAAGAAACAAGGGCATCTGGTGTTATCTGCGGAGCCGCATTAGTAGACGCTGGAAAATCGTACAAGAAGGGCAATGGAACATACATATTACAGCAACAGCTCTAGTCGAAGTCATGCTAAAGAATGAACCTCACCAGTCAACGCTTCGTTCGACAAAAATTATGTAGCAGCATACACACACTTTCTCGTAGGCTTCCATTTAGGCGGTCTACCTACTAGGTACATAGGGTTCAGAAAGAGTATTGCGCATGCGTTTTAGGCGATCAAGCAACTAGGCGATTGGGCGGAATAAATACGATGCAAATCGATTAAGCCGCGGTCATACTCGCCGCCGGCAGGGCGTGGCTGCGTTCACAGGCAGCGAGAGAGAGAGTGGTAAGGGGAGGGCAGAGATGACGCAGGCAACGAGCCAGGGTGGCACAGGCGGAGACGCAGAGGTACGCAGCCACGCCCTGTCGCAGGCATCGCAAAGTATGGCCGCGGCCTAAGGCGATTAGACAACGGGTCACTGGGCGTCTACTAATACTCGAGCCGTCTCCGCAAAAATAAATTCGTTAATTGAAAAAAAATTCATTTACCTATTACCTAATACTCAGCACTAATATGTAGTGGGTACAGTATGAATTGCCTTTCTTCAGAAATTAAGCAATCAGCGCAAAATTTTCTCGAGGGTATACGGGGGAAGGAAAGGTTGATCAAATTCCAAAATACGACCCCTTTTTCCATATTTTAAATGCGACCTCACCTTTGACCGAAGACACGTCCCCTCGTCCAGATACCTCGGCAGAGGTCTCGACTGCGAGTTAGCTAAAGCGTTCAGCTGTTGCACAAACAGTCCTCACTGAGTACTGAACGGACCAGCACTACATGGTTGATCTCTTAAGCCAAAACCTTAAATAAGATTACTTTATTGCTTCAATATTGTATATCTTCACTAGTATTTCACAACATTTGCCATATTAAGTTGACACTAAATCACTAAATAATAAATTACTACGTCGCACTAATCACAATTCCCTTCAATTTTACAATACTAGTCGACTAAAATGCTCCTCAACTATATGATACCACTAATGCATACGAATGTAGTATCAATAACTTAATAATTTCGAATTGCATGTAAAAGTGAATAGCATTATTGATCGATTTCAATGGAGTCGAGTAATCGAGTGCTTAATCATGCAGCGATACGATCGATATAACAATTGAGATCGATACTAGTAGCTTCGAGAAGCTGCGATTCCATCCTTTCTTTGGAAAGCACCAATTGGCACTGTTCGAATCATTCACTCGTGGCTGCTCACGTAACGATCGTAAGCTTCTTGTGTGGGATCTTGTTGTATTATCGATCCATAATTCATATTAACCGCGACGTTCGAGGAGAAAGCATCGGTGATTTTGCCATCTCGTGCAACAGGAATTCCTTGAGGAGCTGAAAATGAGGGCTGAGAATTTTTTGTGGAAACTTCGCACTCGTACCGGCTGCTAAGACGACCCCAATAAACGCTCTGTGAATTTGCCCGTGGATCCACTCCGATTGGTGCAATCCTTTACTCCCTTTTATCCGAAGAGTGGTGAATAATCACATCATTTTTTTTACATGGCAGGGTCAACCCAAACACATTTACCTTTGCTTCATGGAGCGTTCAGCGGTCATTATAGCAGCTCCTAGCTTAGGGAATTTGATCGGAATAAACTGAATAGCCACTTGTTACTATTAGATGCTTCTAGAATACTTATTACAGTAGGAGTTACTTTATGTGTGAACACTCTAAGCCATCTGAGCTGCACTTAAAGACAGTGTTCGGGGTAATGTGGATGATACGAAATCCCAAAAGGAGTCATCTAATGAAAATGCGGGTCTGAAAGGCCTATGCATGGCGAAATTCCCCGCGGAAGGCGCCCCCTTGAGCTGTGGCGCAGGCGGCCTCGTCGGGACAAGCCGCGTTGGTTTAGGACAGCCCGCCTCCAGGCGACGTGATTAGCGGTTGGTCACGGTGAGGTTGGTCAAGGAGATCGGCAGGATTGAAAGTATCGCAGCGCGCTTTTTCACTTTTAGCTTGAAGCTCACCACATGAAAATAGATGCTGTCGCATTTCCGAACGTCCCTTCATGTTTACATCTTGGTAATGCCAATGGAAAACCTATGCGGACTGCCCACCTCTTGATGGAAAGGTTGTCCGCGCCTAGAACCAACTGTGGGAAGGGGTCCTATTTCTCGGGTTTTTGGCCATTGCCATCCGTTTTTTCTCCACTGTCCTGTTGCTAGGCATCCAGGCTTTCATATTCACTACTTCTTTTACATTTCGTCCGAATTACCCCTAAAGCTGCCTTAAAAGAAATCGGGCACGATGGAATTAGTTTCTCTGCTACCCACATATTATATTTGTGTCTGATTTACTTAATAAAGGGCGCATGCAAAGTTTAACGCAAAAAGTGAGAATCCGAATGAGATGCAGATCTTCAGAGAGAGGCGTATAAAGGGAATAGAAGCCTACGTGAACAGTCCCACTCTTCGTCTTCGAGTGGGACTGTTCACGTGATGTTTCATATTCCCATGCAGTTATCTTGCGCTCGCTCATAACGGACCACACGCAAAGATTAAGGCAAAAGTTCGAAATTCGGCAGAGATACGTTCTCTCGAAGCTTCAATTACACAGGGAACGTGGAGAGACCTGCGAGGCTGTGGAGCAAAGCGGTGACCCCCTTCATTCCTTTCAGGTCCATGATGTTGGTTTCCTGTTTATGTCCACTAGCACGTGAGCGGCGTTGATCTGTCCCATATCCCGCATCGCTCGGCCCACCGGCCCACGATATCGACGAATCGTTGAGGGAATGTATCTCTGCCGGATTTCGATTTTTTTATGGAGTTATTTGTGAATCTTTTATTTCTACAGTCCATTTCACAGCGCTAAATAGAGCATGGTCTGAGTGGCGAGAGTTAGCATGTGTGGCGGGGTGAGAAAGTTTGACACACTCTCCACCAAGATCGTAGGCCACGCCCTATCAAGCGCTGCGAAATGGACTGTACGTTGGTTGCAGCATTATTCTCACAAATGTTTCAGCATTTCCGTCCCGTAATGAATGATTACGCCATAACTGCACAGGAATAGGAAAAATTATTATACATGGGTAAACAACCTGTGGAGATGGGGACAAGTGTCAGATGGGTAAGGTATGGGACGAGGAGTAAGGACGCATCCGAGTTAGCCTCCTCCCCTGATAGGCGAAACGAGCACTGGAATGATCCGTTTTGAGACCGAAAACTGTTAGTTGAGTTCGAATATGCCTCAAACGTGCGCAGTGGGAGGAGCGCACCCTGAGTGGGCGGTGCACACATTAAAAGTACACAGCTCATATCAAACGCAGCACAGAAACTAAGAAAAAATTGGTAGAGTTGATCAACGTCTAAACGTCCTGAATGCACTGAAAGTGAGCGGAAACCACTCCAAAAAGAGCGGGACGTGAAATTCATCGCATGGTGTTCAATGCAAAAATCGCAATTTATTTCAAGGGTGCTTTAGAGACCGTGAGAAAAGTAAGGGTAGCGAATAGCAACGCTATGGAAATAAGTTAGAAGGCGAGCGGGGCTCTTGCGTTGGTGAGGGGAACATAAACGAAAATTCGCATCGTGGTTCCAAAAGCCTAGACACGGGAAAAGGGGTGATAGAAGTGATAGGTTAATGCTGCTAATAGTAAATAAGTCGCCTCCTGGTGGGTGGAGCTAAAATCGCAATATGTGCATAGGATGTGGAGTAGTTTTGAGAATAGGAATTAATACCAAATAGAAGACGGGAGGATTGACTACTGGGCTACACCATGAACGCAACTGCACAAAGCGAGTTTCATGGAATACGGGAGCGAGGACCGATATCATCAAAATCATCGGCTTTTGTTTAGGGGCCAGAAATATTCCATTCTGGTACCACGAACTAACGATCGATATCGGTCGAGATTATCGATCTTTGCGTAAAGGACCGGAAAGGGTAACGAACCACTCCAACGGGTGGGTACGTAGTAAGGTTCACAGAAAACAGCAATTCCGATTGACAGCCACCGTGTGATGCGTGCGGTAGTGTGCGCCAGTCAATCACTGGATTATTATATTATAAATGATAATGGGGTGTTAAATCGAGGCTTACCCATCACATCCATTTCATCCTCCTCGAACATGCCAGCACCGTATTTGATACCCTCATACTTGAAAAGTTTGTTCAGACCATAGCCACCTGCGCACATAAGTGCACAAATCAATGCGTATATCATGAATGTTAATCGAGTCCCTGAAATGTAAAGTTGCACTTTTCATTTCATTACGTAGAAAAAACTTAACGGAATCGTTCACGGGAATTCTATGATTCTATTCTATCCAAAATCGCCATAATAGATACACTACATGAATATAAACACAAAAAGAAACGAGAAATTCTTTGGTTGCAATGTAGAAATCGAAAAAGTGGGAAAACAGCAGCTCGCTGCTCATTTGAAGACAGTGATAGGGGTGAGGGTAAGGGGAACTTCTAAAGTGGGTAACGCAAATGAAAGTTAAAGGGTCCGAAAAGAATATATGTGGCGAAATATGCGACGAGAAAGAGTCCCTCCGGGCTTTATAAGAGCCATTTCTTCAACAGCTATCACTTGTTTCACGGCAGCCCGCCCCTTTTTTCAGGGTGACCCGTCCATTCTGAGAACAAACGGAAGATGGTATTTTATCTCGGGTTTTTGACCGTTTCATTCGGTTATTACTTCACTCTCGTACTATTGAGTACCTCGACCATCGTATTTAATGACCCTCCCATATTCGGCCCGAATTTCCCCTATCACTGCCTTTAAACAGCTACGGGAGCGAAGAAAGAGCGCTCTTCAATTCCCCCGTCCAGTGCTATTTTTCGTAGCATGCGGCCATTGGTAAGCAAATATGTACATCATAAATATATGGGCAACAGAAGAACTTAAATTTCCGTGGACGTTTTCTTCAACAGAAATAATCAAGGGATAGAATAACGTCGATCAGGCACTTCTTTCCAGTGTTATAGATATGCAATGAATATCATAGAGACACAAGAGTAGCTCGAACCAACCTAGTATAGAGATTACAGTGCCACCGACGATACTGCCGATGCCTTTACCGACACCATGGTACAACAGTTGCAGGATATACTGCGCTGATGATTTGATATGTGGTGGAGCTATCAGTGAGATGTACGATGACGCTGACGCCCATACCGTAGCCAAAGCGAATCCTTAAATGGAAGCGCTGGTTTCGTTGTACATACGATTTAGTGAAAAGATTGACGATGTGGTGCTTATGACACTTACTGCTCATTTATAGGTTTGAATTAGAGACCTATTTTATACAAATATGAGAGCTAGTTAAAATTTATACGAAGTGTTGCAACCAATCTTCTATCGCAATATTGCGCAGAACTCCAAAACTCTTTCCCCTTCCGCGTCCACTCATGAACTTTTTTTTGTAAACTTAGCATAAGAGTCTACAATCCATATACCTTGCAAAACCTGTAATGGAAGCACCATCCAAGGGTTGTCCAGCCAGCTGAGAACCAGAAATCTACACGTGTTCACGCCGAGACAAATGTACATTACCTGGAAGGCATTCACTGAGTAAATGTACAACAATAATGCTTATCGGAATAGGATCTGCATGGCAATTTCCGGTGCTTCTTGGTTTTCATCTAAGAAGATCTGAAAGATCCAGATTATCATAGAAATATTGAAGTAATTTATAGGCTTCGGAGTAGGGCTTGCAGTAGCACGTACAATGGGGGAAACAAGAACGGTATCGGCTATTCGAGTCAACTGACATGTAGGTGAGGAGAAACGTGGCATTATAACCACTCTATCGGTAAAAAGCATAAAGACGAAGGTGGTGCAGTGACAGGTGGCGCACACCCCACCCTCATCGTGCGGGGATCAAATCCCGCATCAACGTCCGCCCAGGCCAACCAAGCCTTCCTTCCCTCCGGGGTCGGTGAATTGGTACCAGACCCGTCTGGGAGGATAAAAGCACTGACTTGTACAGCGGCTGGCCACCGCAAGTCATTGTATAGGTCACATCACATTCACTAGCCATCACGATTCTAAATGGAACTGGAATGTGCGGCGCATCTCACAGAAGGGATTGATTAACGCCATAAACTTTATTCTTTTACTTTATTGGCAAGCATAAAATCGGGGAGCTCAATGGAAATGCCTTTGACGTGATGTGTTCAACTATGGCGTAGACAATTTCCTTGAATAAAGTGTTGCAACCATTCTGTATCTCTGCAAAAAAGCACAAAAAATAACCGAAAAGAGTGCCTCTCCCTTAGAAATACCTCTTCCCTTTTGTATCACAATGCGAGCTGCAGTGAGGGAGACCATGCATGGCACGACTTTCTGACGTGTATGGAACATCGAAATCTTGGGTGAGTCTATTATCTTATTACCGGGTTGTCCGGGAGCGATCTCGAAACCAGAGCAGGATACATACGTTAGAAGGGAGAGGCACATTTATGGAAATAATGCAAAAAAAGCTTCGGTCATCAGACCTCTGAAGAAGACCGTCACTTTACCTACATCATCAGCGTACCCATTGCTCTCGGATAAACTACACTCATGATCTAACACTTAGTTTCAAAATAAGCGCAATAAATTTCCCACGAAATTTAGACAAAATCCAAAATGTCTTCACCTTCACGTGGCCGTATTTGTTGATGATTTGGAATGTAAAGAAATACGCCACTATTTCAGAAGCGTGGTTTACAACCGATAAAATACCGAACAGCACGGGTGAACCGCCGAGATCCTGTAAAATCGATATTACTTGTTGTTAGAGTACCGGATTTTTCGATGTAATTCGAATGAGAAAATTGAGATAGTATGAGAAAAATACGAGAAAATTTGGAAATGGGCTAACCTGTAGGTGCCAGTAGAGGAAAGAGAAAACAATGCCGGCACCGAAACCCATTACCGTAACCGAGGCCAAATATATGAGGACATGAGTATTTGCAAGTGCCTTGACTGCAATCCAAAGCGTACTTTCTGAAGCGGAGTCTGCCTGAAATTCATACATTTGCTTGCGACTTCATTTCAATTTCAACCGATTGTTCATATGTACATGTTGTTAAGCATAGGAATAAACAAGTTCGTGAGCAGGTGTAATCTTTCCTAATCAAACTCCATCGCCAGAATCACAGTGCCATCGGGTGCGCACATTTATGTCGAATATCCGCGCGGCCACGCACGGCGAGCGGTGGCGCCGATTCCTTCGCGTGTGGTTGCGTCATTGCAACACACTCTCTCTCTAGGGTTTCACGCCTGAATTAACTATTTCCTAACTAGGATTGTGATCATGTAATGCTATCGTTTATTTTACTTTTTATGTCAACATTTTTGCTTTTGCCTTTTGGGTACAAAAGTTATTGTTTTTGGATAATGATGAGATAAGCAGCTATTTCTTAACCCATTCGTGCCCATGACAGCCATACGTGGCTGACAAGTGTTTCATGGACCTCCTGCTAACACCCTTTGACATTCAGGAAAGGTTTTTGGGTCAAACAATTGCCTGCACCCTCCTGCTCTTAGCAGGCCATGGGCCGGAGGAAGGGGGCCTGTACCCTTATAAAGACCTCCAAAAAAGCAAAAAAAAAAAATAGTTTGCACTGAAACTTTGCCCAGGGGGGTTATTTGGGGTGCTGATTGCGAATACGACATCCGTTTTTGTCGTTTCCGCCAAACTGGTTCAATTGCACCATGTTGATGCAACCAAATCTGCTGAAACTTGCTGAAACTTTGCCCTGGGGGGTTATGGGAAAACGGATGTCTTATTCGTGATCAGCACCCCAAATAATCCCCCCTAAGCAAAGTTTTAGTGCAAGCTATTTTTTTGCTTTTTGGGGGTCTCTATAAGGGTACAGGCCCCCTTCCTCCGGCCCATGGCCTGCTAAGAGCAGGAGGGTGAATAGGCACCTTCCCTAACTACATTGACGAAAGAAAAACGAAAAAAAACAAAAAAAAAACCATGAACTACAAAGAAAATCAAAAAAAAAGTGGCCCGTGGGACCATGACAGCCATATATGCTGACAGCAAAGCCCCGACCGAAAGCGGCGCGGTGCGAATGGGTTAAAGAACCTCCATGGTACCAGACCTTTGCGTCCTGAGAGGAATTCCAACCGACCGCAGCAGGATGTGCTGACGGCGCCGCGAATGCGACGTCGCAAAGCGAAAATTCGACATAAGTG
Source organism: Trichostrongylus colubriformis (assembly GCA_963978905.1). NCBI lineage: Eukaryota > Metazoa > Nematoda > Chromadorea > Rhabditida > Trichostrongylidae > Trichostrongylus > Trichostrongylus colubriformis. The sequence continues at coordinate 12,343,551 of OZ022259.1, read as the reverse complement.
TACACACTCTAGTACTGTATACTGAACGTTCTGGAAAAATAGCTCCTTGGTCACTCACCTGCACTTGACGAGCTCTCGCTTTTTCAGCGACCACATGTGACACTTCAGATTCTCGGGTATCCATCACCAGTCCAACCACTTCATCTGGACGAGCTGTCTCATCAGTGAATTTGAATTGAGTGGCTGAAACAGACCCATGTATTCGAAAGAATTTACAATCTTCATTCATATACATATAACCGTATGTCAAACTTCTCGTGCGGTTTGCGTCCTTTGTTCTGGAACAAACTTTTTAGACAGCTGCACATCCAACGAAAATGACAGATCGCGCATGATGTCTCGTCCATTCGCCACCTTGTAATTTCCTCCGCTCCGACTTCGCTTTCCTTCGCTCACATGTGTAGATGGTGTTTTCCATTCCAGCAGTGTATGTATAGCTCGCAGCAGTTCTCGGCATTCCCCATACGATTAGTAACCGAGCGTAGGACCATTTTTTCGTGATCATGAAGCTGTTCCACGGTTTCTGGATGCCCCAATGTTCTACGTGTTATGCTGTAGCTCGACAAAGTAACGCATATTTAATGCAAAGCACTGAGATTCTTGTTGACGGGTTTCCTTCACAACAATGTGTGCAGAAAATGATGCTCTCTAATTGCGATGAGATGCTCCTCGAAAAACGAGTGAGTCTTGGCGTCTCATGCACATTCAGCTTTGTAGAATACATACTCCTGCTATGCACGGATTTCAAAAAAGCTATAATACGAGTGGCTGAATGGCTTGCATAGATAAGTATAACCGGGGAGGGACGTAGCAAAAATTTGAGGGATGCTGAGAAAACAAATAATATTAATCCCTTGGTTCCACTGATTGCTTTGCTCTCCCACGCTCAATACAAGCGGGATAAAGTACTTTTGTTTGTAATACTCTTACCACAAGCTTTGTACAAAGGTGGAAGGTTTAGTACGGAAAAGGTCACGGCCCTTCCGTCCTTGTCAAGGCATTGAATTCTACAGCACGAGATCAGTGGCGAATGGACATTACAAACAAGAAGTACCTACAACAAGGCCAACAGCAAATAAGGGCAACCGGTCAGTTTTAAAGTTCAAAAGGGGGTTGTCAGGTATATGATGAGAGTGGGAAAAGGGGTCAGGATCATTAAACCGACAGCGGCAAGCTGTGCTAGTGGCGCCGCGAGTGCAACGTCGCAAAGCGAAAGTTCGACATAAGTATACACACACGCTGTATCCTGCCTTTAATTAATCAATTTACTTTGATTAAATAATCGTTTTATTTCATACACCACTTATAATACTTTTTGTTTTGATTATTTAATTAACCAAGTATTTTATCATTATTTCATTATTTTATTTGATTAGTTGACTTACCAATTATTTGACTCACTTTATCATTATCTTTTTTACATTATTCCTTATATTTTATTATTATAACTTCCCAATTTACTTCTGTTAAATTGCCCGTAATTCTACCAGTCTCCATAGAACCATAGAAATAATGAATTTATGTAACATAGATGGTAAGTTTAATTCTAGTAAGCACTTACCAAGAAGCATAGCTGCACACATGAAAATACTGCACATGACAAAGCAAAGGGTGTAGTTCTTCTCGGTGGTGTTACTGGTCGGACATGGGTGATTGCGGAACGTATCCGAGTAGTCCAGACCTGCAATCACCTTGCAGTTATCTAGACCATGCATAGGTGGCTGCGATTAACCATCATAGCTTTTTCTATAGTTCAGCAATAAAAGTAGGAAGAAAAAGGTGAATTTCAACAAGATCAACAAGTGCGCCAATACAGCTAGAAACATCAGCAAGGTGTTCAGCACTCACCGATTCCCATGACGAACATGGCAAGTCCCCAACCGACCGAAGCAAACAGGCGAATCTTTCCAAACTACAATGATCAATCATTAGTAATATTTACTACGATTTTCGGAAACTAGCTAAATTTCTTATCGCATTTCGACCTAACTCAATATTAAATTTGAATCTCTTTACGTTGGCTGGAATTTCAACTATAATTTCGAACCAACGGCATTTTGAGTTTCAAATTTGACAAAAAAAAGTAATTTCGCATGTCGAAATCGCGACAATTACAAATAAAACTGAAAAAAGTAATAGTAAGACCAATAGAGGTTATGCACCGCGGGTGTGGTAACAAAGATAGTAAGCAGAGCTCAAACATACGGCAGATGCTACCATTAACCAATGAAATTCTAAGGCTTGGATGTGCAAGAACTCCCCCTTGACAAATCGTCAAGCAGAGGTATCCACAAGATAAAGAGATGCCATAATTACAATTCGATGAATATCAGAATGAAACGTGCATTTACCTCTTGAGGGTTGTCCTTGGTAGCATTCAAAGTAGCGGCATCGGCGAGCGCCAACGCTGGTGATGAAAAGAATTCTCCAAGAGCTATCAGAAGTAGAAGTAACATGAATGCCTGAAAGTGCAATATGAAACCATGATTTTGATAATTCATTCAAAAAGATGTGATCACGTTCCTGAAGGAATATTTTCAAGGAAATATGAATGATTTTGTATAGTTTGGGAAATCTCGTAGTGCCTGACACCCTACCAGGAAGGATAGGTTACGCATATACCTCGCATATGGTTCACAGATATGAAGGGCTAAAATGCATAAAATGCTTGTGACAGAACTACGAGCGAACTGCTAAACAGGCTATGAACCGATGAATCAGAGAATAGTGAGAATCACTTTAAGTCTTTGATATAGGCCTTCACTTGTCATTACGAATGCCCTCTGGAATTTACCTCATTCAAAAAACTTCTTAAGAGAGCAATTGATTTTCATTTTTCAACAATTCGTGTTCTTACTTTCTTTTTGAGGTATCTGTTTGTACCTTTCTCAACATTACTTTTGTCATGCCTTTTTAGAATAGCAAACAAATGAATAATGCAGAGAATAGTGCACCTGCTCCACAGCCGGTTGTCGGTAGACTCTGGTTGAATGCGGTGGTGAGACCAAAACTCCATACTCGTTTTCGTCATAATTGCAAACCTGAAAAAAGAGGAAAAAAGTGTACACGTTATTCTTCCGTGTTTTTTACTTTTCCAACATTTCTGCTGCTCCGCTTATTGCTTATTTGTTGACCGTAAATATTACAGTTACTTCCTTCTGTAAGGAAGGCTGCACGGAGGATAATGAATGATGGGAAGTGAGAAAATGGTTCGAAAAGCTAGCCTTAGAACAGTGGGGATTCCTAACGTACGTAAGGCCGTTTTCTCCACCGTAGCTTGCGAAGGCAATAGCTGCAATTTGTTGCCTGTAGGCAGCTCTAGGGGAACATGTTGAATATTCGATGGGGACTTCATTTAATTTTGCTTCAACGACCTTGTTTTTGTTTGTTTTTTGTTTATATCCTTCTACTGAGGAATGCTGACACCCAAATGCTTCATTTAAAGAAATTCGAAAAATTTTAAAATATTTTTAGCACAACATTTGAAATTCACTGTGTCATGGCTCAAAGTAAACAAATTGGTAATTTACGAGTAATTAAGTCGTGCAAACCGTATGAACCTCGTGCCTCGCGCATCCCTCAAACGGAATGCCTGGGGAACTTCTTTCTTGACATGGCAAGGACGATTGCGGCTATGTTCAAGCCCGAAACCTTGGAAATACAGCACGAAGTAAACTGAGTTTTTGTCTTCTGTTATACACAGAGATTTTCTACGACTGCAATCCCTAATTGAAACAGAGGGCGTGGCTGCTCAAGTTTTCCACGCGTCATTGCCATCTATGGCTGAATGCCCTATGCAAATAGCGTTTCGAAGTTGAACGGCCAAGGTGCGCTGGTTGGGATCGATTCAGAAGTAGGGGGAAAGGGGGAGTGCATTAGCGTCATTGGCTCGCAGCATCGGTTAGTCTAGTCCAGCCGGGTGACGAAGTGTGTGAGAGCAACGATTCCACCGTACGTGCAAATTGAATAGTCACGTCATTTCAACCTCATTAGAAACACCAGCAGCCATTTTTCTTTCGATTTCAGTCACACGGCTTTGTGTCCTGATTCGAGAAGAGCAGAGATTTCAGTGAAAGTCCGAAGGATTACTAGCTCATCACGAATCTGTAGGCTTCAGCGATGTTCTGAAGATATTTTTTCCGAAAATCGTCAATAAAACAAGGTTCTGATCAAAGAAAAGAACTGCGATCGATCGCGACAAGTTCTGGCTCCTCTACACCTTTGGAGAACTATAGGTCGAACACGGGTACTATTGGCCTAGTCCAGCTATAGAACCTCCTTCCTCAACCTAGCGGTTGTACGTTCATTTCATAGCTTGTAGGGCATTGAAAGGATTGCAAGGCTCATGCTAGGGTGCGCTTTTATTTCCCCCCAAATGGAGAAGATGAGGAAAAGGTTGCAAATAAATCAACATGCAAATGAGTACGGCCAGATGATCACAAGTAGCTGAGAGATGGTTAAAAAAATAACAGTTTTTGTTAGAAAAACCATCCGGAAGAAGATATATGTATGGAATATCATAAAAAGGCATATCATGCAGGTAAATCTGAGGATGTAAAGTTTGGCAGACTTCATGTGTCCAGCGGGTGGGCGTTTGTGAGGTTTTACAACATTAGTGGACACTTTCAGGTTGTATGTTGATTAGGTAGCTTAGCTACAGTCACAATAAACTTGTGTTGCTGGAGTGCTACATTGCTGGTTACGGAAAGAGGCAGTCAGATAACAAGTTTATGGCCAGAAAGTGGCTGGTGCAAAACCTTGTAATATGAACGAAAAACAAGCCTTTGCTAAGTTTTTCGCAAAATCAAAATCACATTTGAATTGTAAACATATGCAAGGTGTTATTATAGACTACAGAAAGACGAGTCAAAATACTACTTCTTTAATTGAAAACCGGCGAAAGGCCGTAAAGTCTTTTCATGAGTCAAAGGAACTATCTAACACTAGCAACTGGCCAACTTCCTTGCCAAAATATGCGCCGAATTCGATATGAATAGCAATAGTGCCGAATACGTTGTGAAGCTGCTAGATCGTGTCAGCGGAAATCCATGGAGGTAATTGGACAACTACAAAGAATGGCCTAATGAACCTTCCAGATATTTCGGAAGTGCTATGATCAAAGAGAGAGATTTGCAGAATTAATTGAAAATAGTAAGGATTCATCAAAGAAAGAGTGACGTCTGAAATGAAAAAGAACTAATTGAGCAAATTGGCCACTTTCTAGAGGCATAATAAAAGGAAACAAGTATGTATTCATAAAGAGTCTCTGACTCCCTGATTTCCGAGTCCAAAAACGTTCGTGTGGAACATAATACTTCTACACAATTTCAAAATTCTGTTTTTTTCTGCTTCATATTGATTCCATTCGACTGTAATTATTCCATTTAGCTGATGTAATGAAGATCTTAATTAGTTACGTAGTTTATGAATCGATGAAGACAGTTAGATCAGCCAATTAAGCGAGGTCATCCCTTAGGCGCATTCGGAGAGGTGCGAAGTAATTAGGAAAGGTGCGAGGCAGGAAATGCGGAAGGTCAATCCTGATCGAAGACCCACGCTCGAAATCGACTGGTGCTAAGCGAGAATGAGCTCAAGCAAACCAGCATGCATCCTGTTTTCGGCAATCAGAAAAGTCACGATTGCATACAAGCCAGCGTACGCGGGCAGCGGCGTACACACTCCATTTGCATTTACATTAACCCGATGGATTTTATTGACTACCACATATTTTCACTGATTGTACAGGATAGAGTAGATGGACAGAAACACGAGAAAAATCGGGAAGTTTCCTTTATTCTGAAGCTGAATGAAGGACAAATCGTTTGATTTCCCGCAGAGGGGTGTGCACCTTTAGTTCCAATAGTGTACTGTAGGTGTACGGTAGTATAATTACAAGATTACTCAGGTCACTTCGCACCTCACCTCGCACCTCCTAGCCTTGCCGATGGGGTGAACTTTCCCAATGGCCGCAGTGACCGTTGACATCTTCCCCACTGACTGAATTTATGATATGCAATGGATCCACTGGAAATTGTACATGTGTAATTACAACTATAATTATGTCCTTTATTATAACGCCTTTATTATTGATAAATACCTTCGGGGCACTTTGCCAACTATATTTGACCCAAAAGCAAAATTTGAACTAGGCACTGGTACACCTCTGCGTATTATTTGCCGCAAACCCCTTACACTGCTCTTGTTGGTGCTCCGTAGACGGAGCTAGAATGGTAAGCACCTATTCATGCACACGTTTCATTGTAATTAATCAAACATCTTGGCTAATTGTTTACGCACCCTTAAAAAAGACCATGAACCGTATCCAATCTACTCGAGATTAGGTCAAAATCTCAATTTGGCTAGAAACAAGGGCTCCCAAAGATAGGGAATGTACGGAAATGGATAGAAATCAAGGAAATTCATAACTTTGACTCTACTGGTGATCCAAATCACTAACCCATGCTCACCGTTTCCGTGTGTGTCCATTGCCTTATCCACCATGTCAGCCAATCTCTTCACATGCTCACTCGGGGAACCAAGATTAAAGCGAAAAATGGAGGGGGGAGGGTCTTGTAACAACGAGATAGATTGGTTTCCATTTCGCGCGGACCCTTAGACGGAAAGCAAGCATCAGTGAATAGCCTTGAATTAAGTACCTGAATTGAAGCCACTTTTTCAAAAGGAAATATCTTCATTCCTTTTTTGATAATCATAGGGGCGCTCCACAAAAATGGACATCATTATGCTTCATGCACGTGCTATGATGATAGAAACCGTTTTCAAACACTGTGCCATGTCCTGAGAGATCTCCCTGTTAGTCATAAACAAAACATGTATTTAGCTCCTGATAACTGATGAGATGGGCTTCTGCCACTAATTGAAGGGCAACTTAATTTTATATACCCCATATTATCGACCTTGATATTCTGTTATTGATATCAAAGTTTGAGAGTCTGGTTTGTATCAGTAAAGTTTCACTGCGAACTGCGAATGATATTTTGTTTATTCTCTTTCTCCTTTTCCCTTTTACATATGCATTACATTTGTACTCAAAGGTCAATAGTCGGTGCGAGCAATCATGTGGGGCCATCCCTTAGGCAAGTTAGGAGGAGCGAGGTAAGGTGCGAAGTGACCTGAGTAATTTGGTAATTATACTACCGTACACCTACAGTACACTATTGGAACTAAAGACCCTCACCCCCCGCAGAGCACTAAACAGTCGTCGGCGGGGACTTATTCAGTTCAAAAATCGTGCCCACTGATGATCTGCTTTTCACTTAGCGTCCCTGACCACGTGACTGTCGCCTCTTTCCTCTTAGAACCCTCGTGGCCGCAACCCCCTCCCCCCGGGCGCACCACTCAGTCGTACGTCACTTACAATAATTTATCTCAGCGAGATCTCTATTTTCCGCATGAAACATGGCAAGCAACCCTCAGTAAGTAAGCACAACATACTATGCATGTGGGTCATAGAAGGGCCTAAATTTATGTGGACGATTCCTCTGAGGTTTCCCGCCAGGAGATAATAAAAGACATTTAAAATAATTCACGAAACAGAGGAAACACCATTAAAGAAAATGTGCATTTGAAATATAATATATCTGTGGGTGCTGTAGCCAGGTTACCTAATGCAAATGAAGCTCGATTAGTAATGGCAAATATCAGTAGAGCTTGGATCAGTCAACCAGTCATCCTATGAGTGGTTCACGCAACATATACGCTTCATTTTAGATGCGCGTCAGGACTGTCCACTTGGGTCGCTGTTTATTGGTACGACCACGCCTTCTTCGCACCTAATTACTTTTGCCTCGCACATGGGGTGCGAGGAAACCCCAATTAGCTGCGAGAACTCACGAATCATCATGCTGCCTACATTGATCCATAAAATGATTAATAAACAAATTAGATAAGCAATATAAGTGGGACGATTCCCTTGAAGAAGTGGTTCAAAATTTCACAAACTTTTCAAAACATGGTCATCTCAAACTCTATCCACGAAAGCGAAATAGTAGTGGTGATGGCAATGAACTCTGACTTCCAATAGACTTCTAAATGCACATTCACATCAGAAACAAAATATGACTCGTTTGATATGGAATGAGATGGCCAATGATGAAAAGCCCTTCTTCTGCAATACCCATGACAGCAAATCGAAAGACGATGGTCTTCTTGCAAGCGAAACACCCGCTACTCAGCCTCATATGTTCATATTAGATTTACGTTATTTGTGTTGTAACTCTTCTTTAATAGATCATAAATACACCTGAATAACTTGCGTAATAGCAGTTAATCTGTTTCAACTAATGGACCTTTACTCGATTAATGGATCAATGAGGGTGACAAGGACCCGCGAGTTCTGGCCGCTAACTGGGGTCACTTCGCACCTCATGTGCGAAGCGACAGTAATTAGCTGCGAAAAAGGCGGGGTCGTACCAATAACCACCTTCCCCTGTCCACTTAGGTCGTATTAGCACGCGGCCTACCCACAGCCGGAACAACAAGGCACACGGCGCTTGCGGGGCCACAATTCGCGTGACATGGTGGCCCTAATGGACAGACCTTACACACTTCGCTTCATTTTTATCTCGAACCCAAGTCACGGGCTAGCAATGCTCCAGCCTTTCTATTTCTGATCACTCAAGCAAGCCTGTAACTGTGACCACTACAGTGATCGCATGCAGATGGACATAAATGTACGCCCGTGAGAGTTGGGCACTTACAATTGGGGTGAAGATCACTACGGGCAGTGAACTACAGAAGTACTGAAAGGAGACTGAGAGATAGGCTGATACGGTAAAGATGAAGGCCCCATAAGATGCCTCGACGATTGCTGTTCGCTATTTTTTCAGCGAAATAAAAAGATTGTGTTATACCAGGCAAGGAAATGTGAATTGCAGTTGAACCTGAGAAATGAAATTAAAAAGTAAGCTACAAAAAAGAATGTATCTGCAAAATTAAAAAAGAGTTCGAAATTGTAAAAAAGTAATAAAACAGAATTCCGGCAAAGTGTTTGTCGTCCTTAGTAATACCAACCTGTTCCCTTGTGATGTACTCAGGCGCTATACCAGCCACGATGTCTTCTTCATTGTCAAACGAACTCAAATCGATAATTTTCTCAATGATTTCTGGGAAAAAATAGAGTCTGAAATCGTCGTCATTCAAAAACAAGGCATGGGACCTTTAACTCACGGCTTTCCGCTTCACGCCTGGTTCGTCCCACGACAGCTTCTTTCAGCATCCCCAGTGCTCCACCACGAATTACCTTACCGGCTGGCACTAACATCATTTGGCACGATGTGTTTCCACCTGGATTAATCAATAGGCATATAAAGTATGAGGGTGAAATTGGCATTCATTTTACCTGGCACGAGCACAACACAGTATGGGGTAATTGGTTGTACAAAGCCGATTGCCAATGTGAACACGATTAACGATCCTAAGGAAAACAACAGCAGCAGCTTTTGCTTCCTGAATTGGATAATGTTAGTTGAGAATTGTCGTAACTATGAAACTATGATAAATATATGTCAGTATAAAACTTTAAAGAAGCTATATTGTGATTTTTGACTTGATTATCTCGTTCTTTTGCCTACGAAAGTATTTCATAACGATGCTGAGTAGAAAAGAGCAACATGGATCAAGCGCTTGATTTTGACCGTTCACTTTAGGATGCCCCACGTATTTTCTTTCTCTTCAAGACTAGCACCCCCTCGCGAGGCTTTGTTCGAAAAATAGAATCTGGCTCGGATAGAGCTCTTGAGAGCGGCGTGTGATGGAATGCACAGCAGGAAGGGGTGCTGCCACCAGGACTCTAGGAGCAATGAGGCAACAGTCACGTGGGCAGGGACGCAGAGTGGGAAGCAAATCAATATTGAAAGGGAAAATTCGAACTGCGACCTGCCCGTAATCGCTTTACAAATGTGGCGCGGCGGAACTTCGAGCGAGTTGCTCTTCTTGTAATTTTTTGATTTCTGCTTTTGAACAAGGAAATTTCTAGGTTCTTTTCTTGTATCTGTCCATGCACTGTATCTAGTAGAGTGATTTCGAGCGTAATTGGGATCATGGAATTTCTCTCTTCTTCTTTTTTGTGGCATTCCATTTCCGGCGTGATTTTTTTAGAAAACAATACTCTCATTCGTAGTCAGCTTCATATTCCCTCTGGCTATCCGATCCCCTTTCATCGAATTGTGTTTATGACAGCTCTCCCTATAAAACATCTCGTCACGCTATCTCAAAAAGCTTACCAGCAAGAAAACAGGAGTACTGTAACCATAACCTTGCCGACCGATCCAGGGATCCCACTCAATGGCTCGGACCTATTTTCATGATTTACAGCTAACCATCGCTATTTGGAGATAATGGAGTAGAGGAACGACTAATTTATAGGGGGCTTTCAGGATGAGGTGGGACCAGGGTAGAGGCGCAGGTCACGAATCTATGCCGGCATTATAGCTTGTGGGAGAACGCTACTCCCATTTATTTTGTGTAATCCATTTTAATTAAGCAGGATAGCTACAGTAATAGTACTTAAGCTGCATACATATTTGCTTCTTTTGTCACAACTAGGTAATTTTGGAGTTAGTATAGGCACAGAAGCTCGGATAAAAGCTGCACATCTCGAAAGATTGACCCTCATCCTAAAAGAAATCGAATTTTCCATTTAGCTGGTTTATCACTGGTAGAATACTAAGTACATCATGGCATGCACGAAGTCACAGAATGCGAAAGTGCTTTAAGAAATCAAGCATCAATTATTGACGATAAAGTGATGATGCTAAAGAATGAGTTGACGAAAAAAGTGTTTAATGCCGAGTGAAGAATGCTTTGTTCGTACAATTAAGGAACGATGAAATGGGCATTATGGAACGAAAAAGTGTAAGGACAGAGTTCAAAAAGCTTAGCTTAAGAATGATAATTAAAGATCAAACACTAAATACAGCATTTTTATATGAACCTCGAATATTCACAGTATTTTTAAGGAACTCTTCTTCAATAATGTAGCGTAAGCTTATCAAGAAAAAGTTTTTTTGAGCTTCTCGATTTTGCCACTGGCTCCTTTACTTTCAGTTTAACGCATTACTGACGCTATTCATCCATTCGGTCACACTTTGCAGAATGCCAACCAAGTAAATTTTGCATTTTTTTTCGATTTTTTATGGTCAATAAAAACATATAGCAAGTGGAGCAGAACTGGGCTCAACACCGACTTCTTCTTTAAGGGTTTCAGAACCTTTCGTATTAATTCACTGGAAATTTTTGAACAACACGCGGTCACCCCCTCTTTGAACTACTGCATTGAGGGGCGGTATAGCGCTGTAAGACGAGACCATGAATGGGCTTCGTTAGGAATGACAAAATAACCACTGCTTAGATTTTTAGGGTCAGTGTGGGTTGGGAGAAGACGCAACATTTGTGTGTTGCGCGCCAGTGCACCACAGGCACCCAACAACACGCCAACGATTTACTAAGATTTCCCTTAAGAACTTGCAAAAGAACGAAGGTTTTCTCATGCAGAGGGAGGGAGAAGGTGGATTTTAGTACACGCATATTGCGTTCCATCAAACCCACATTGACCGTTTTCGATGATAATTTTTGTAGAATTCCTAGGCAGTGCCTTCCAATGTCAAAATGCTGCCCACAGCGGAGAGCGCAGCTCAGTCATTCGCACGCAGCCTTTTTTTTTGTTTTCTGTCTATTTGCAAGGCAGACGAAAACAAAACGAAGTACGAAACAAAGCCAGTTCTCCGAGGGATAAGCAGCATACGGCCGGCTAATTTGTGAGGGAAGAGCCATGCCTGAGAAATGAACTAAAAAAAGATTTTTTCAAGAAAGTGCTCAAAATTTCCTCGCATTCTCTTAAAATCGGCCACATAATTAAGATCCAGTTGGATTTAAGGTGCTACGGTGGAGCGAGTAAAAATGCAACTTAATAAAGCATAAGAGTAAGGCTCACCTGAAACGGCTGGCAAATGAGCCCCAGAATGGGCCTGAAGCGAATTCAACGAGCGGGCGACATCCAAGGAGTACACCAGCCTAAAACAGAACAACTCTTCATTGGAAAAGCCGTTGGAAAAGCCAAAAACAGGAAATGTTCGTTTTTGTTTCTGTTCTAAACGTTTATCCCTGTAATAAAATAAAATATAAGATATAAATGTTTTTAATACAGCTTTGAAGCAAACAAAAGCAGGCGGTCAAACACTCATTAAAGACGGAAGAGCTTCAAAAATGCCCATTTGAATAATAATTGCAGTAATTACCATCAAAATTTCTATAGAGTAATTCGGGTACAAAAGTTGGGGGAACTGCTAGTTTTCTCAGCCTCACAGGTACCCCTGTCTTGCCTTTCAGCGTCTCCATTCGTGAAGGGGATGGATATATGTATGTACTCTTTTCGACCACTAAGACAGCAAGCCATTTCCTATACCCTAATGCTATTGAAATTGCCCAATTCGTGGTGTCCGTTCTCTTATAACATAGGAAAATCGATAGGCCTCACCTGGGTAGCTGTCATTCCTAGTTGCTTGAAGTACACAGCCAATAGAGGGAAAAGTGATCCGAACGAGGCGAAAAATGCTAGGTAGAATAGACGGCAAATGAAGGCGTCTCGTGGAAAAACCCGTCCGAAGATGGTTACCGTACGCTCGCCGGCCGAATTCTCCATGATAGCGCTACAGATAGAAACAGAGCGTGGCTACGGTTTGATAGCTACAGAGTACAGGGCCTGACAGCTGGATAGAGATTCGACGGTGTAGTCGGGAGTCCGTTAATGCGGCAGCATAAGGACGTACGTGAATATCTGCGCCGATAGCTGGCGCGGCAGGGATGGTGGCAGCAGCAACTGAGGCGACGATCAATGAAGCAACGCCGACTGAGAGTGAGCGAGTTCGAGAGGGAACGAGGGAACTAGAAGACGTCACTCACGTCGCGGAGATGACTTTCACGATCCCCAGGTGGACTTCAGAGGCCGTGAGCTGGCGGCTATCCAGAAGCCGATGATGATTTGCGATATCGCCACATTTTGGAGCAGTAAAACACCAAGGCGCTGAGGAAGTGTGCCCTCTTAGGAGGGCAGGCGAGCTTACGTCATTTAAAATAGAGGATATTCTGAGAAGTCAGGATAATCTCCCTGCAACGGGTTAATTTCAAGAGCACGCTCCTCGCTTTAGCAAGGTCTCGTGGGATTCGAAAGTTTGCGCTGGGAACTAAGTGAAAAATGACTTAATTAAGCTTTGACGAATGACATCAGCTGAGGAGTTCTCTATGAGTTGATGGATGAAGGGAAATCTCAACTCATGCTGTCACTGAACCGATTTCTTCCGCTAACCCTTAGAAAACTTCCTCTGCTTCTTAATCTATATTAGTTGTGAACCATTCGAAAGCGAATCCGAACAAGTTCTCCACTTATCGCCCATTAATAGGTAAAGTGGCTGAGTGGTTGAGGGTTTAGCGGTGGCTTCGCACTTGTGGTTCTCCTTGAAAATCCGACTTGGGTAAGTACACTTACGTCAGACATCGCATTCTTCGCATGTTTAACCGGATGCGACTCATTGTGTGCGAGCTATGAGCACTGCTATAGATGGATGCTAATGTGAGTACATAATACCCACACATACATATACAGGCCCTCCAGCATCACCGTGTAATCGTTTGAGACCCAATAACAGCCCATAGCTCGCACCCATCGTGTCGCAGCCTCGTGTCGCGGTGCGAAATCCTGGCTTACGAAACACCCATTTCAAGTCGCTTCCTGAGAAAGCATGGATTTCTCCAATTGGGTAGGATGTATGATGTGAGTTGCCTGCACGAGTAAAGACATCTTATCGAAATGTTCAGTCGCTGTTTATGCACAATCACATGCACGTATATAAAACCCTGTTCCGTCACGAATGAAATAATGAGGTGAATGGTAAAGAGGTTGGTGGAGGCCGAGTTTTGGATTTCACAATTTCACACAAGCTGCAATCTTCATTTTTGAGACTCTGAGAAACTTCGCAATTTCATTTTATTTACTAGCCGTTCAGAAACTATCGTTCTTCAAAGAGCATCTGGGGATTGTGTTAAAAATATAATACTTTCGCTCCCATGCTCTTTGGAGGCCTTTCGCCGGAGCGTGCTAGCCTTTGCCCTGCTGCACCTTCTTTGCACTGCGCTACAATGATAAAAATCTAATTGATTCCATAACTCTCAGTTTAGGTCGGCATCCGTGGTGAGAGTAACTGCATCCCACCTTTATAATGCTGAAGAAACTTTTCCAAAAAAGATTATGCGGGCAGAGTGGGAATAGTACACGGGAACTAAGGGAATAGTACCAGGAAACTTCAGGATTCCATGTTGTTTCAAAATCATTATGCTAGATACAGTACAAACATGAAGAGAAACTCGAAAGAAACCGAAAATCTCCTTTTCTTAGCTGAGAAGTCGGCAATTTCAAAACCTCGACTCGCTCTAATTCCCGCTGAATTATCTTTCAACATTGATTTTGACATAACCATAACCGTAAATATACCATTCAAAAGCTGAGTTAAGGTGAAGGTGGTGTCGGTAGTGTAATGGATTAGCACATATCCCCGGAAAGGATGAAGTGTGAGTTCGTGTCCCGTCCGACACCCAAGCTTTTGCCCATAACTCACCATCCTTGTAGTATCTTTTAACAGTTGTGGGCAGGATTGCAGTACAGTATTTCGCTCCCAGTGCTTACTTGGTCCCCACGGGAGGCGGGCCTTTAACTCGTCCGGGCTAGCACGCTGCAAATTGCGCGACGAACTGCGCAGCTTCGCGTCCGGCCTCGGCGTCCACTGGAGCGCGAAATCATTCGTACTCATTTAGATTACTCACAACCAGAGGTTCTGTCAAGAAAATGGCTTTCCTTTTTCAGTCCGTTTTTATGAGTTTTGCTTTTCGAGTTTTATGCTCTCATTCTTATTTTTATGTAACAATCTTATATTACCACTTAGATTACCTATTAATCTCTTTATGGGCTTAATTTAGAAAAATTTGATGATAATGGGAAGGAATAATGGGAAGCCGCGCTAAACTGTCCACGAGCATGTAGTGCTGCATGGTTATTGCAATCCTTTTCATTCCTCAAAGGATCATTATGATGCAATCCGCTTATTTCTTCTCCGTTGCTCGTGTGATGCACAGTTTCTATGTACTTAAAGACAGCATTAGGGGTAATGTGGATACGGAAAGGTCGTCCGCGTGGAGGATTAAGGAGAGAAGGGCTCCTTTTTCACCGTCCTGTTACTAGGCATCTCGACTTTCAGATTCACTATTTCTTCTACTTTTCGTCCAGAGTTCCCCTAATGCTGCCTCTAGATGTGCTGTGCAGCAGCGGTAAAAATATAAACGGTTGAATAGAAAATTCGGATTGTAACCATAACTTTGCTCGACGTTTACATTTCTCACTCATTTTTTTTTTGTGCTCTGAGGGAAACTGGTACTCAGTGAAGCAAAGGATCTCAGCTAAGTGAGGTGCAAGGTGCAGGATGAGAAATTTATTTGAAGGCACATTCCGCGCTAAATTGTGAGCTCTACCGCTCTCATTACCGGGAGTGAAGCCCTTTTTCAGTCGCGAGAGAAAAAAAAACGAATGGAAATCTATGGAAATAAGGCTTCCTAACTACAGGCCTTGAACTGAAACTGCAGTCTGTAGAGGAGTCTTTGTTTGACGGTATCACTCAGAAATAAGTTTACTTGTGTGGTAAGATCCTGCTTTTACAAGTAATAAAAGGTTTAGTGAGGGGACCTTAGCGGTGGTGGACAGATAGTGATAGGCTGATAAGGGCTAATAAGAGCTTGAAAGGCGAATGCCGCGAAATCCGTCCCGCCTTTCGCGTTGATCCTAGAGAAGTAACACCTATAGTTGTTGTAGCGTGTGGAACGGGGACACGAATGGCGGGTGATCCGAATCGATAACGGTTTATAAGATTCGATAAGGAGCGTCAGAAGGCAAAACTCGCTAAATCCGTTTAGCTCTCCGGGCAGACCCTGGAGCGTCGACCGTCACGGGCTTTTCACCGAGTGCAAGAGTGTACCGAACTACAACAGCTTGTGCTTTACTGATTTCCTGCTTACCTTCCCTGAAATGAGCAGCACCATCGACATTGTTGCAGGAAAGTAATGCCAATAGTCATTAGTAAGGAACTTCGAGGCATTACCATGTTCTCAACAGCAGCACGTTTTTGCGCACAAATTTGTCACTTCGTTTTCAAGGATATCACCATACTTTTTTGTAGCTCATCTGAGAGATTGCCTGGAACCTTGCCTTCGCAAATCTTAAAAATTCGATGTGATACAAATGATAAATTCACAGCGGCGATTTTTTTTCTGAGGTCTCACCTGTGAAGAACTACTGATTGAACAACCACCACCTGAACCATCACGTCCTCTTGAGTGAAGGCATTGGGAGCAATAAACGCTAAGAGCACGTAGAAAAGCATCCTTGCTTCGGTTGCAAGACTGTAGCATTGACAACACCCATCTCTTATACACAGCAAAAAACGTGCTGCTTGGTAAAGTTGAAGCTAACCGTCGAATCTGTTTGTTACACCACAGAATAGGGCAAATAGCATACCGTCATAGAGTAACAGAATAGATAATATCGTCAATCGTCCACTGTTCAAAATTAGACAATTAGACACATGCAACACCACTCACCCCGACCTTCCCACGATTCGAGAAGTGCGCCTAATGGTGACGCTCCGAGAGCACTGAATATTTGTCAGTTATATGCCGATGGGTACTGACTTACCTATGTACGTGCTTCAGCTCTCCAGGAATTTCAGGCTCTTCGATAGCTACGATAGTTCGACTGGCTTCAGCTTTCACACCGAAATCGTAACGCAGACAGTAGCGAAAATGCTTCAAAAAATAGTACGCTAATACACCTCAGAGAGCAGACAGTCATTCCATCACCACGAAGAGGGTCACTGATCTTCACATACCAGGGTCAAGTCTTGCCTCAGGGAAAATTTTTGAGAACTAGTACCCCCCTCTCCCATCCTAAGGCGACCCTGATTCCATACGATCCCCATCTATCATCACTGGCGTTGTTGATGTAGTAATATGTCTCTTTAAAAGCGAGAAAAGTCAATTCATACCCTCAAAATTGTCCAATATTGCATTTCATTGCTAGTACAATGCGCAATTTGGAGATCACCCCATCGTCCTGAAAACCGTTATGAAAGAAGTCGTCGTCGAAGATTCCTCCAGTATTTTTCAGGAGCACAACGTCCCTCCTCCCTTCCCCTACCTATACTAGAAGCCACCCTTGAATAGTCACCGACCCACATTTGACCGTGCCTCTATCCCACTTCGGCCGGAATGGTAAAAATGTGCTCCCAAATGTTTGATGAATGTGTGGAGACAATCGGAATCGGAAATCACATACGACTCAACCTCACGTAAAGGCGAGGTCATCTTCCGAGCAGAAGTGGTGTAGTGACAAAGGGCGCCGCAGCCGCACTCAGAGTCCCGGTATGGAATCCCAGATCTATGCCTGCCCAAGACGACCCACACCCAGGGTTTTCCGGGAGTCGAGGATTCCTCGACAGGGGGGGGGGTCGCACTTGGCCGGACAGGAGGGGGGTCGCATCTGTAGCTGAGCGATACTTTCATGGGATTTCCTCTAGCCCTTCGTACAGTCGATATCTCCCCCACATACACGAAAAGAGCCACTGCTACCTCGCTGGCTGAATCGCAAATGGTTGTAGGCCATCTTGAAAAGGTGGCCGCCACCATTTGTGGGTTCGTAACGCGTTCAGCACACACCATCGCGCTGCCATGATGGCACACCTCATCGTTATGGAAGGGCCTGTCTACTAGCGGATAGAACCAAGATACTCATAAAACTGTAAACTATATGCTGATGCATTGCTATCATAGAGTTCATTGATGTGTGCAGGAACGACATGTCGGTATCCATCTAGAAGAGGAAAAATTTATTTCCATTTTAGGCTATACCTCATACTATCAACGGAGTCTAATGGAGCCAAGCAATTCAGCAAAACATGCTTGTTGTTCACGTTGTTAAATTGTTATAGTTTTGTTGCAGTGGTGCATGTAAATGATTGTACAAATAAAAATTAAAACCCAATGAAATGTCTCAATCATGTCTAATCATATCAATTATCATCATCACGAAGAGCATCAGAAGAAAAGATCATTGCTTCTGTTTCATGATCCTCTTTTGACAGTCGTATGAAGTGTGCATCTGGTCTGCTATTGAGCTTATGCGAGATCATAGTGCTGGGCAGATAGCTTCACAAGATCTTGTGCAGCACCTGATATCCTGAGCTCCAACTACCATTGAAGAGGCATGAACTGGAAAAAAAGATACCTGAAATAATTGACTCTTCCACACGCTTCATGAAGCTGTCGAAACTTTTGAACGTTGATGGCATGTGAGCCGAAAGTCCTTAACCAGTGAGTGGGTTAAGCCGCTGCTTAGCCAGAGTTTCGGGCGTAACGGTAAGTACGCTCGGCCCATCGCGTTGAACTCTGCGGTAGATCTTTGATTTGGAGATAAGAGTTGATAGTTTATAGGTAAACTGTATGAAGCGCTAAAAGTTGGTAAAGCTGACCTCAACAGGCTATCCAAGTTTTTATCTCCTAAGCTGCTCCTTTCACCTCTTGTGAGCCTATTGGCTGTTGAGAAACTGCGTTCGGGATCGGCATTGCTGGCGGAGATGACAAGTATGCACCTGATGG
Organism: Trichostrongylus colubriformis; assembly: GCA_963978905.1. Classification (NCBI taxonomy): domain Eukaryota; kingdom Metazoa; phylum Nematoda; class Chromadorea; order Rhabditida; family Trichostrongylidae; genus Trichostrongylus; species Trichostrongylus colubriformis. The sequence continues at coordinate 12,324,840 of OZ022259.1, read as the reverse complement.
CCTACAAAGAAGGGAATCAGTCTCCGAAATGATTAATAGTGAATATTATTTCACCTGAATAACCACGTGAGGTATCCTTAATGCGTCTCCGATGTCGAGCAGAGTTTTATAGAAGCGAATGCTGTTCTTGTCTCTACAAAGGTCACACATGAATCCTTTCTTCTGTCACACGCGGCTGAACTGTAATGGGAGGCGCTACCTGTAAATGAGCCCTGAGATTTTCACCATTGCAATAGTTCCTTTCACCGGAGGAGGAGCCGTAAGGGCCCAATAAGAATCGCAGTAAGATATAGTGCTGAATTGATAAGTGCAGGGACAGTGCAGCGCTGCGCTGTCCCTGCACTTTATCATAGACGAAAAAAGGCGAAAAGGGAAGAGGAGAACGCTACTGTGTTTACGGGGAAGTGCACTAATGTGTTCACTGTTCACTAGAACATTGAGCATTCAAAGGGCTTTCACCGATCACTCACACCGTGGAACATCCTTTTCATGTTATCTGCAACTTGTAGCAGAAAACCGGTGCATGGCGGATCCCTAAACGAAGCCACAAATGTATGTCCTATCTGATAGCCGCACGAGATCATCTTACTAGGCCAACCACCCTTCTAGTTACATCTGCTGCCCTTCCAATCACATCTACTGCGAAAGTAGGAGGCATGGCGCATACCCAGAGCAAGGACGGAGAACGCTAAGGTGTTGGTTTTACTGCACTGCTACTAGCAAAATTGTTTAGAAAGTATGGCGCTGCTTTTGAGGAGGTTTTGAGCGCTCCCTGAGTGACGCTGCCACGCTCTTAATGGCAAAAAAATTTTCCTCGACATTTCCTCGACTCACGTTTCTCAAGAACTAAGCAACGTACAAAGGAGGCGGGCGCGTTGGAAAGAGCAAAGTCTCTAGTTTCAGAAAAGCAACTGGGGTTGCAAAACATACAGCACAAAAAAGTTATAACTGTCAGAAGTCAAAAAACCCGCATGCAATTTTCATTTTCCTCGACTAATCCTCGACTCGCATTCCTCTCTCATTTCTGAACATTTGAAGCAACTAAAATAGTCATTAGAAAGAGCAAACCTAATTCTTTCCAAAAAACACCTGAGGTCACAAATCATAAAAAGTGAGGAAAGTTATGATCGTGCAAACAAGGTCTACTTTAGCGATTTTCAGCCATTTTTGTCGATTAGCGCGCTCCAGTTCGCACGCCGCGACGCGACCGCAGCCCCGCTCTGCGTTTCGAATGTTACCGCGAATTTCAAGTTTTTGATCTTCTAATCGGTATTCTCCATGTATTGCTCTATGTTATGTTTTATGTTTTTTTCATGTTTTTATGTTCATATTTCGTTGCTTTATTTTTGAATGTGTTTGATGTTTGTTTATATGTGTTTTTTTCACATTTCGTCAATAGTCGAGGCCGCCCGTTGATCGCATCGGGGTATGTTGGTTTTCTTTCGGAATTTGTTATGTATTTTGACTATTTATCGTAGCTATTCGTACAGTTTCTATCATGCTTTATTTTTGAATGTGTTTGATGTTTGTTTATATGTGTTTTTTTCACATTTCGTCAATAGTCGAGGCCGCCCGTTGATGGCATCGAGGTATGTTGGTTTTCTTTCAGAATTTGTTATGTACTTTGACTATTTATCGTAGCTATTCGTATAGTTTCTATCATGCTTTATTTTTGAATGTGTTTGATGTTTGTTTATGTGTGTTTTTTTTACATTTCGTCAATAGTCGAGCCGCCCGTTGACCGCATCAAGGTATGTTGCTTTTTTTTCAGAATTTGTTATGTATATTGAATATTTTTCATAGCTAGTCGTATAGTTTCCATTATACTTTATGTTTAAATGTTTCTAATGCTTATTTCATGTCCTTTTTTAAGGTATTGTTCATCGTCGAAGTTCGGACGCGTGCCGCATCAAGGATGTTGCTTTTTTTCAGTTTTGCTGTGTTCTTTGACTGTTTTTGCTGAATGTGAATTTTTTGTGTGAATTTTTTGTACTTCTTTCATGTACTTTTATTACCTGCTTTTTCTTTAGGTTTCCTTTATCTGGAACTTTCAGATGCCCATTTTCCACAACGAAGTTGAAAAGTACTGCAGCAACTACAGCTCAGTGATGTGCTCTACTACGGCGGTCCCCCAAATTAAAACTTCTCCCAGTGTGTGGGAGAAGTTTTAATTTGGAAGTTCATAGAAAGGGCCACGTCGGTGGTCTTTCTTGCATCTATGGTCATAACTGCAATGTTGTTTGTAAGTTTCTTCTGCCGGCGGTTTTTTTCTATAAGATAAGTGGAATATATTGTTATCTGTCCTCTGCGCTACATCTTCGAGAGGTGAGCAACACGTTCAGTGTTGTTCTACCTTCCTTTGAGCGTGCTCATTTAGTGCATTCTATCTTGCTTCTTCTTCTACGCACACTTTTTGTGAACTATGTTTGCTTGTTCGCCTCGTAGTGCTTTTTGAAGATGTGAGTCTTGTGTTCGCTCTTTTCTTTTCTTTAGTAATCTATCTATGCCTTTTTTCCTGAACAGTCTGTTGGCACTTTATCTTTCTTGGGTATTATGTCTTTAGTGCTATCCCAATGAGGTGTGATTTCACTGTACTCAGCTCAATTTCAAGGTCTGACGTTACCTTTGCTCGAGCCGTATGAGGGGACATGAACGTCTCCCTCCTTCATTGGAGTTTGGGCAGAAATATGGACGAGTGTGTATGCAAATTGGCCAGGATTCCTTCGAAATTTTCCACGAAGTCCCATTCTCCTCGTAAGGATGACAATACAGTATGGAAAAAAGAGTGACTTGTAATACTTATTGACACTACTTCACGACACACTGAGCAAGACTGCGGACAGATAAATCAAAACACCCAAATGAAGGCCAACAAAGCAATGAATTCTCCAAAAATGATAATATAAGGGATAAGGCGAAAAAGATCAAATAATGATGATCACGACGCCCTCTCGGTTTTATCGGCTCTTCGACGCCTGTGAGCAACGATGAGTTGTTTAATTGTGGCATTCAGATCGAAATGGCGAGGAATTCCTCGCGTCTTCATCTGAATGAATTCGTAGAGGGTGAATGTAGCATTTGGAACATCAGCTCTGATGAATATGTCATATCATTGAGGAAGCGTCAGGCATGGGGGAGGGTAGCGTCGGCTATGACGAACTATGGGCACAAAAGCAATGGTACATCATATACAGTTTTGAAAACACAGCTTGGAGTAGTCGCTTAACATCCCAGTGCTTGCAATGAAACATGCGGCGAAACATAAAAGACCCGCGGATGAAAAAAAAACCAAAGTCGAGACTGGGTTTAGCGCAAAGAATGTGGTGACGTTCTCCGGCGCGTAAGGCGGTTCAGTGGATTTTTGGCAAAATTATCACGCGCACGGAAAAGGTCACCTCCTTTTGTGAGCAAATTACCAACCTGTCGTGGCGACACTGCGACGTTGACGAGGGTGACAGTATATAAAAACCAGGACTGCAGGAATATCGTGCTGCGATAACGATGACGTTAACAGTAGCAAGTCGTGGTGGATCACCATCAAGATCGTATTGCTCCCGCCACAACTGCATCGGCGGGTGGTCCTGTGGCAACCATCTGTCGCACGAAGTCATGCTCCTTTCGACAGGTGCCACAGCTTCCCTAAGCACCTGCGTGCCATCTAATATTCAGAACCGTTCAGTGATCCTGTGGAACAACTGGAACGTTGAGAAGCTAGGGACGTCCAACGTCGCGTAGTGATTTAACCGGTGAGCTTTTCCAGTTCTACATTATCTACGAATAAAATCTCATTTCATACCTATCATATCATGCGCTTCAGGCTCTCTGGCATTCCGCTTGGGTTGGAGTATTCAAGGATGAACAAATTAATGCCTTTCAAAGCTGTATCAGAGATGCAAAGGGAGCCATGTTGTATTTCGAAGAGGTTGGCCTGTTTGCTGTATGCAATATCATGTTGCCTTTAACGCTTTAACGCTAGTTTTGTAGCGTAGAGCTGAAGGCAGAGATTGCGAAGAAGAGACTCATGCGGCGCAACCGTGGTGTAAAAGGGATGAACCAGATAATCCACTATGCAGGAGAATCGGGAATTCGCGATGGGTCACGATTATCTTGCTGCCGCAGGATGGCGCCCTTCGTGACGGAGAAGCTAGGTGTGGTGCGTCCTGGTTCCTCCTTCCTATGCACCAAAAAAAACTGTGTTGTGGGCTGGCCGTGACTTACAACTTATTTTTGTTGTTTCAGTAGCTACGTTTCGTCATGTTTCCGTGAGTTAATTCCTCTAATTTCTCCTCGGTATGCTCCTGGCCGAATTTCTTCTCCTTGGATTCCCGCTCTTTGCACCCGTGCCGAGCGGTCAGTGCGGCTTCCGCTTTCGGCAACGATCTTCGTATTCTTCTCACTGTCCCCGTAATCGACTGTTTTTTTTTCGAGTGATTACACTGATGATTTGTACTATTCGCTGTATTCGTCTGAGCTCTTATAGTCTCTTTGCTGACATTAGTAACCGATAGCAGGTTTTCTATCGAGGAAGTCATCCGAAAATGTTGATTATCGCATTGATTTTCGTCGGCTGTGATCTTTCGCATGTTTCCTTGTGACGAAAACGTTACCTTTTTTGGAACCCATCGCATCAGGTGCATTTGTTTTCATTTTTATTTCGTTATGGATACTCCCTCGGTAGCAGATGGCCGCATTGTGCAGATTCGGAAGGCAAGCGTCGTCGTATCAATCTCATCATCTGCATTTTGAAGACCACCTCAAGCGAGCAATTGATCTGATTGCGAACAAGCAGTCCTTACCACCACACTCGAAAGCAGCCATGCGCGGTCTTTCTGAGATAAATGAGGCTAACGATCTGATGGCGCGGGATGAGCAGTCAATACGAGAGAGTAAGTCGATAAAGGAAAAAATTGTGAACCCTTGAATGAAGTCGCCTTTCTTAAGTCTCAAGCAAATTCGCATTCGTGTAACACTCCATATTGTGAGGAGACTGAACGCAAACGTCCAGTGATTGTAGTCATGTTGTAGAGTCTTTGGCTCCTGTGTCATCTGTCACAGTCCCTCATGATATTAGTACATACGTCGCATTGACGGGTTCTTTGGCATTTATTAACCCTCGCAGCATTTTTGTCCTTATGTTACCAATAAGCAACGCCTTTTGAAAGTTGTGTTGCATTGTCGTTTCTTGTGTCTTTGTTGCTCATAGGAACTTCTAGATTGATATATTTTTCTGAAAAAGGCATCTCCACTGGACCCTCATGGCCGTATTGTGAACGTTCAAGATCACATAAAAGTTCCAACAACTCTGTGTACCCTACGTCTGGAAAACAATCACATTCTCGAGCCACTGGATTGAATTTGTCGAGAGTTTAGCGAGTTTGTACTCCTTTGCATACCTCTTCTACTATCGATCCTTGTGATACAGTTCAACTAAACATGTGACTGCTCAGAAACTCCATCTTAGGCACATTTTGCGTAGTAGCTAGCTATCAGATTTACTGTTAAAAAATCCGAAGCTTCAAAATTACTTCTGAGACATGAGGGTCCTGACGTAATAGCGTTAGCGGAGATATAGCTCGACCCCTCTATAAGTTATCGCCCTTATATGCTATACATGCAGATCTATCGTCGTACAACATGTTAAGGTGTGACAGGCTTAACAGCACTAGATCCAGTGGTATAGTGTTATTCTTATCTCCTGTGGGTATCTGCTCTATATCGGCAGCAAACGCGTATGAGATTTTGTGCTGCGATTTGAAAGTCGGTTTACGGTTGATACGGTGTTTGTGTTGCTCTACAGAGCACCTATTTGCTGGGCTAGCATGTTCGGCCAGCTTAACAAACCTATCACAGATATGGTGTCGTGTCAGTGCCGCTCTAAGAGTCCATCAATATGCTGAGGAAAAACGCGAGGACTTGAAACAGAACATATTCCGCTCTGTCTCGTTCCTTCCTTGGTATGTGCAAAACCCACGAGCTGAAGCAATACGTCACCGCAGGAACGCTTCATGTTGTCAAACAATGAAACCCTCACCAGCGAGCCGCACGTTTGTTCCCCTCTAGCACACAGCGATCGCACCGCTGTTGTGCACTCAAGCTAAGTGCACAACCATCTAAAGAAGATGGTATGAAAAGAGATTTCTCAAAGCCAATTATAAGAATATTGAGCGTTATTTGATGAATGTATACTGGTTTTTACTCTTTAAAGTGTGTGGATACAGTCAACGCCGATAATGAACCTTTTTGACATTCTTACTCATTGTTTTGATCCGTTTGTCCATGCTGATGCCTTTACTTGAGCGATGTAATGGAACAAGTAGTGTGTATTCCACCAAAAAATACCTAACGCACGGAAGTGCTAATCGTAGTACAACTATACTAAATGCTTCGATAAATGATTTCAAAAAAGAGCACTTGAGAATATTTTGCTCAAATTTATTCCGAAAGCTCATTTGCAGGTATTTACAACAACAACTATCATACAGTCCTGAATGTGTGGCGATCACTTATTCAGAAGGGGTCGCGGTATGCTCAGAGTGGGTGCTCTGTGGTTTCCTGGATGTTAACGTAGATTGCCTTCACTTGTGTGTAGGCTTTCAGAGTATCGAGGCAATTTTCGCGACCGTGTCCTGAGTTTTTATAGCCGCCAAATGGAACATTCACCTGAAATAAAAGCAAGTAGACCACGATGACAATAAATTACGCCCAAAAGTTATGTTGCGAAAAAGATGTCACATTCACACTAACAGGGGAGATATTTGAAAGGAGCCTTTACACAATTATCAAAATAACAATGTACACCCCAACTTCTGCAAGTTTCTTCACCAACTATGCTCATCCTTCAAAGCAGAAGGAGTTGTGGCGCCAGCCAAGTTCAGAATGCTTGAGCCGCGTTCATACTCTGCGGTGCCGGCGGCAGAGCTTGGCTGCGTGACCCTGCGTCTCCGCTTATGCCACCCTGCCTCGTTTGCATCGTCCCTGCACCTTCTCCATGCTACTCTATTTCGTTGCCTGTGAACGCAGCCATGTCCTGTCGGCGCAGAGTGCAGAGTATGAATGTGGCCTAAGAGAGTGCGGCGCGTGGAGCGGGGTGTAAGGAACACAATGTGTTAACGCAGTTCTCTACAATCCATTAGCTTGTTTCCTTTACTTTTCAAAGGCTCCCACCTCTAAATCATTGTAGGTATTGATAGAGACGGTACCAGCTTGCAACTTGGTGGCAATTCGATGGCAACGAGCCAAATTCCTGTAAAACAACTTGAGAGGGTTTTGATGGGAAGCGGACCGGAGCCATACTCCCTTCCCTGCTCTTTATGCTACAATCCAAAAAAGCAACCCACCCGGAGAAGACTCCGGCAGCCAATCCGTACATGGTGTCATTTATCCTTTTCACTACCTCTTCTTCTGTATCAAATGGCAGAATCAGACAGCAAGCGCCAAAAATCTCCTCTTGAACCGCCTTTGCGTCGTCCTGCAATTAACGCTCGACAAAAAGGCTTGTCCTGGCAGAATGCCAAATTTCAGAATTGCTCGAATATTCACAATCCAGCGCAATTCTAGATGTATCAAAATGATGTGATAACTCATGCCTTCAGTCCAACAATAACGGCTGGATCAAAGTAGAAGCCATCCTCGACGCCTGGGGGATGGACGCGGGTACCTCCACGAAGCACTTCGCCACCCTAAGTATAACATATAAAATCAAACCCATCAAAACTATTAAAAACTATTGAAAATATTGGACCCATCGAAAAAGAAAGTCCATAAACTCAACGAGTTTGGACGGTAAGAGGGCACCAGCGAAATCGAAGGATATCACAACCACCCAAAATCTGATCTTTTTGGCATGTACGGGACTCCGTTTTGCTTTCGAAGTTAATCTGATAAAAATTATTATACCTCCTTCTTAGCACTTTCGACGAATTCTAGAATCTTCTTCAAGTGAGGCTCATTGATATTTGCGCCAACCCTGGTTTCTTCATCAAATGGATCACCGATTTTCAGCTTTCTATCGCATTCCTAAAATTAATGATCGTTCTTCAGATGGTCCAATTCAGAGAGTTACATTTTTTGAACAGCAGTGAATATTCAATGTAATAAGGTGGCTCACAACGGAGAACTTAGTCATCACTGGAAAACCAGCAAATAATGGGGAAAGGTTCACTGCGTAAGTACCTTTTCAATGACTCTGAGTGAGTTGGCAGAATACACGATCAACCACGGTCTTATCTAGTACCTGTGGAAAGCTGTGGAATAGGTAGTGCTGTCATCTTATTTCTAATCACTAACCTTGAGAAGAGCGGATGTGAAATCATTAAGAATACCGCGTTGGACAAAGACGCGAGAGGCATTTGAGCAGACCTGGCCTGAAAGTATCACAATCATATCATTCATTACGCAACAGAAAAGTAAAACCCAAACAGGGTATACCGAGAGTACAGGATTTTGCACCGCCGCGCGATGGGTGCGAACTAATGCGCCGTGTGTAATGGGGCCCTGAACCGATTATAATCTACCGAATTACTTTAGGAGTAGGGCAAGATGATCGCCCTCAGACTGAAGTGCAAAACGTAACTCCGACTCGCACGCATCATGAAGCTTTGGGAATCCTTGCTAAGGCAGCGTTCATACTTTGCGCTCTGACGCCTACACCAGCGTCAATTTGACGCCGGCACCGGTGGCGACGGCGTCAAAAACACATGCCCGCCGCCGACGGCGTCGGTGCGCAAAGTATGAACGCGGCCCAAGAGTAGAAGACGCTATTCAACCCATACTGAGAGAATTCGTCGAAAATGGACTCTGTTCGCAACGCCATTGCTGCTTCATTACGTCTTCGCATTTATCCAGGACCAAATACCCAGTGTGGTCATATCACCAGGAATTTTTCCAAATGCGGTTCCTCCATGTTCTCGAATACGGCTCTTGCCCCGTATTGCCTTCTTCCATCAAGGGACACATACTCCAAAGCCTCAGCTGATACTGAAACCTACGTCTCATTTCAGAAATAAGCTAGAAGTTTTTCGGTATAGTTCTGTGGTTTTCAGTTCTGTGGTTAATGAGGTGCGATCAGTGTTGGAGAGCACTTCATGGAGAAGTCATATCAATGATCTGTTAATTCGCTCGGTGAGAGGGATTTTTCTAATAAAACGTTAGATAGGGAGGTTTTCGAAGAGGGAATCAGCTCAGATATGGCTTATGTAGTTGATAAGGATGTGTGAGGGCTCATTCGAGAACAGAAACGTTCATGGTAATTACTGGATTTTAAAATATTGGAAATATGGTACCTTGGTTGAGGAAGTTCGCAAGCACTGCGCCAGCGACTGCACTTTTCACATCGCAGTCGTCGAATATAATCAACCCCGATTTTCCTCCGAGTTCCAATGTGACCTGTAAATTATTTCCAGGTGTAAAACGAACCACTAAAATAATATCAATGGGAAAATAATCATATGTGGCGTTACCGGTTTAACGTTTTCAGCAGCTGCTTGTCTTTGTAATGCCATACCTCCACCGACAGAACCGGTAAACGAGAGCTTCCTGATCAGTGGGTGAACACTCATAAAGTTTCCGGTTTCTGCTTCTCCCTGAAACGAAAGTAAGAGGGCACAACAAAAGCTTTGAATCGAAAGATCCATGGAATAATGAATTGGGAGCCATTCTGCCTTAGCCTACTACCCTCTTCCGCGGGCTTGCCGTCATGTGAGTGGAGTGACGAAAAGAGTTCGGGACCAGGCTAAAGTTCTGACGAGGAATCCTTGACAGCGGATCGCATTGGGTTCAAAGGGGGATTGCATTTCGGACCGGATGTTTTTTTGAAATTATCCTTGACAAATTCTGGAGGACTAAAAGGATGAGAAAAGAGGCCGAAGTTCGTACTTTGCATGATGTCTGATGTGAATCGTATTCTCGAAATTTCCTCAACGCCAGGCTTGACCCCTTCTGAGACGAAAGGAAGAGCGCGGGTGTATGCCATTAGGACAGAAAATTCGCGTGGCCGCATTCAACGCGTGACGTGATGGTACAAGCTATAGGCGCCGTATTGGTTGGGTCCCGAGCGATTACACCTGGAAGGCGTAGAGCACCGTCATCGCTTCAGAACCCATCCATCGCACGATCGCTTCCCGCACCTAACGCCGCAAAGCGGATTTCCTGTCCCAAGCCCAATGAGCACGCCAAAGAGGAAAGCCTTGCTCCCAGCGTCACTCTTCCCACACACATAATGCGTTCAAACCTAGAAGAAGAGCATAGCAGTTGAATAATCAAAATGTGTGACGGATCTTCTGGACTGCCGCATTCAGATACATGTCTACTTGCACTAGCAAAGGTCATATCACTTTTTTGTTCAGTAAGCAGTCATTTCATTTCATCTTCCCGATAATGGTAAAATAAGTTAAGAGATTCGTATATGAGCTTTCTACTGGTTTCGATTCTTCGTCCACTTCCCGAGATACTTTTCTACAAAAGGGCTAGTAGCTACTTCTTACTTGCAGGTGCGCATTATAGAAATCGGAATATTGTTCGGTACTTACCAATACCACGATATGTAGGCAGTAATCTCTTATTCCCCATCAACACTGTCCAAGAAAACCCGTCGCATCCAAGTGAAAAATATCCATATATAAAGGAATTGTGCACTTACAAAAATGAGTTACATTTTTAACCTTATATGTATTGGTGTGTTTGCCTAATAAGGGCCGCAAGCAAAGTTTCACGCCAAAAAGTGAGAATCCGGTTTAAATATTAGGTTGTCCCAAAAGTCTTGTAGTAATTTTTTCGATCATCACTTTTTAGTTTTTTTTTTGTCCAACAAATAACAATTAGGCAACAACGTATTGACCATTGTTATCGGTAACCCTCTGCCACTTTATAGGGAAATCGTTGATTCCCTTCTCCCAGAACTTTGGGCTCTGAGAGTCGAAAAAGTCAGCGATCACCTTGGCAAGCAAGTCATAATCAACGAATTTTCTCTTGGCCAGGAAGAATTCGAAAGGATGGGTAAGGTGATAGCCAGAAGGGGCAATGTCTGGAGAGTATGGCGGGTGGGGCAGCACATCCCAGCCGAGCTCCTATAACTTGGCCTGTGAACTTTTCGCGAAATGGGAGCGAAATGGGAGCGGGCGTCGTCATGGAGAAGGGTGACCGCGGACCTTTTCCGGCACTTTTCTCGAACAGCGACGGCGAGCTGCTGGAGCTGGTGGGTGCATACGGCAGCGGTGACTTTCTCGCCTTGTACCAGCACCTCGCGGAAAAGCATTCTTTCCGCGTCCCAGAACCATCACAGTCCCAAGCGTGGTTTGTCCTTCATGTCAATCTCGCCGTTGCTGAAGCTGATGAACCAGCGGCGCACGGTCACGTAACTCACACATCCCTTGCCCAATGCAGCGCTGATGGAGTGGCAAGCTTCCGTCGTTTTGGCGCCGCAAGACCGCTCATAATAGATGACATCGCGAGTTGGGTGGGTAACGACAACGGCATCGCAGCTTCTCCACGGGATCTGGTGGGTCAATATATATTTTCCTAGAAAGCTTATAAAACGTTCTACCATATTCTTGAACCGCCTGGACCTGCTTCGAAGTGAACAAGAGTTACTGATTTTTTTTTGGAAAAATACTGCAAGAATTTTGGGACAACCTTATACAATGATTTCCGCTCAGAATGGTGGTCAGGCACGGAGCCTCTGAGTAAGAGCCCCCCCCCCCCCGTCGCCCGCCGCGATCAGAGACGGAGAGCGGATTTGTTAGCACGTAACTTTCGACTGCCCGGACGACGATACACTTACTCTGAGGCCTCGCTCCCGGACACCACTTTGAGGAGTATCTGTATCTTAGACGGATTCTCAGTGACGCACGATCTCTTGAGAGTATTTATTGTCGCGAGGGTTACACCACTTGCTTCAAATTACCAAGAAATTCGGGCAAGTAAACATTGATTAGCAGATGTTATCAGCTATTACCTGTACTACACCGTACACTCCGTGAGGCACTCCGGCAGCAGTGAGGATTTCTCCGAGAAGTACGGGCGAAGCTGGAGCAAATGGAGATGGTTTGAAGATGACAGCGTTACCAGCAGCGAGAGCGGGTGCAACCTGATGTTGTCAACATGAACTTTCCAAAAGGTGCTAAATTATACATTATCTTCGAAAGCACCTTCCATATGCAGGTCAAAAATGGATAGTTCCACACTCCGATACAACCGACAACACCGAGAGGTTCGCGGCGAGTGTAGGCGAAGCGCTGTCTCGGACCGCCAGGTAGGTCGATCTGGTCACCTGGAATTTGATTCTAGTTGGAAACATGTGCATGATCTGGTCAATCCGTAGTGATGGTTGAGTTACTTTTACGTTTTTTTACTCAATCCGTAGTGATGGCTGAGTTACTTTTACGTTTTTTTACATGGTTTTTTTACAACTAATTTTCTTGAACTTAACAACTGAAAGAATTCTCGCACCACTTTCAACTTGAAAAGAGCAATAGGGGTAGTTAAAGTAATCGTGCACAAAAAAAGTGAGTTGCTCTATTACCCACATATTTATTATGCACTTGCATAATAAGGGTTGCATGCTAAGTTTCACGCGATGAAGTGTGAATCCGGCTAAGATACGGCTCCCGAAAGTGGGGGACGACGGGGCGGGGCCTTCGGGTGAGTGCCCGTCCCGTTGTCTGCCGGAATGGAGAATGAGACTGTTTACGAAACTTTCTGTTCTCACCCTGCGTCCCTGACTGCGGGGAATGGAAGTTTGGGGCACCCAGTCGAGGCCTCGTCCCCTCGTACACCACTTTGAGGCGCAGTATCTTAGCCGGATCCTCACTTGTCTCGTGAAACTTAGCATACGGCCCTCAACATAAGTATATGGGTAACGGGAACTCTTTTCCCGCGCACGATTCCTTTGAGGCCGAATATGAAAGCTTTGACAAATACGAACGTTCAGGTGCCTACTATTACGAAAGTGAAGAGAAAACAGAAAGGAACGGTGAAAAACCCGGGAAAAAACTTCCTACAGTTGGCTCAAAAAAAAAAGCCGGGCTCTCAGGACTGAGACCTGTCAGAACAAATGGCGACCGTTGAAGAAAATGGCTCTTGAAACCCAAATTCCGCCACATATAGTGTTCCCAGACCCCTAGCTTTCATTTTGATGACTCACTTAGGAAATTCACAATACTCAGACTACCCCTGCCTTTGTAAAGATTTGTAACACGATTGTTCGCTTCTGCATACTACACTGTTTCACAGGAGAACAGCAACAAGTGGTAGCCCCAAAAGCTAGCATTCGCTGTGTACTGCTGAATATCTGCTCAGAATTTCGGATTGAGGAGTCACATCTAAAAAGGCTCATTAGAGCCATTTATTCTAGAAACATGTTATGAAAACATACCTTGAAGAACCGCGGGAGCCACACCTCCGTAGAAGTCGAAGCAATCTGCGGAAGACTCGATGTCCATTCGGGCTTCATAAATCGATTTGCCATTGGTTTTCACTTCCCATCGAGCGATATCCTCGAGATTCGCCTTGAATGAGGCAACTTGAGATGAGACCCACGCCAATGTATATGGGCATGATTTCGGATTTTATAAGTAAAAAACAAGGGAAAACCACAAAACTAGTTTGCGTCGAAACACTGTACTTGATTTCAGATGGTACTAGTACAGTACATATATAGCTGTAAAAAGGTGGCATAGCAACTTATTTCCAAAATTCCGTTTATTAGCCCATCCGGAAAGTTCGGGGTTTCCGGACAATTTCAATGCGCATGTCTCGACATACAAAATTTTATCTATCCAGACAAGGATTCAAACTTGCTTATTCCGTTGTGAAGATGTAGAGGCGATGAATTTAAAGGTCGGTTCGGCATTGGGATAGGTTTTGAAGCGTTCCCCCGAAGAAAGCTATCCAGAGGCTGGGAGAGGTGGTACTCGGTGTGGATCGGTCAGATGAGTATGATGTATGCGGCAAGGTTCCATAGCCTTGCTCATTCTTTTTCAGGGTTATATGTAAGACATGGGATGTTCGGGTCATTAACAACAACAACAACAACAACAACAGATGGAGTAGAAGTTACATATGATATAACCCAGTAATCAACACCACGTATTCTCTGAGTGAAGACTCTTATTGATCAGATTGTTCAAAAAAAGAAAAGCATGCACATGTACTATACAAACAAGAAATTGTTTTGTCATTGCTTGTGCATACGCTGTTCAAAAGCGTGTGGTCAAAAATCCTATCTAACTTTTGGAGAAGAAGGGTTCCAGAAAGGTATGTTATTCTTCTTATTCGAAAACATGAGGTGGCAGCATTTGACAACTAATCTTTTCGAAAAACCAAAAAATAATGTCGTTTCAGTATTGTGCCACCATGCGTTGCACGTGATACCTATGGGTTGAATGGGCAGACAGTGAATAAAAAGTAAGAAAACTCGCCTAAAATGCTTAAATTTAGGGCCTTCTGGTCATAAGGCCGCGTTCATACTTTTGCGCACCGACGCCGACACCGGCGTCAAATTGACGTCGGCACCGGCGGTAGTATGAATGCGGCCTAAGCAATATCTGCTATAGCAAGAGTTTTCAAAAACAGCCGGCTTCAGGAACAAATGATAGAGGCCGTTTTTACGAGTCACGATCGACGAAGGGGGTGAGCGATGTGGTTCGTTATCCTTACCTATCGCGAATGCCTTTCCGAAAAGTTTCGAGCTCCTGATTTATTGCCGTAAATGTCAACTCACTCTGATAATTTCAGCAGCTTTCCTTAGGATTTTTCCTCTTTCGAGCGCGGTGAGATCTCCCCAGTCCGGCTGCACTGTCGCTGCAAGCTGTACTGCTTGGTCCACGATACTTTCATCAGCGATTGGGCATTTAGCGACGACAGCACCTGAATAACAATCATCAAATTTAAAAAGGAGACGAAAAGAGACGCAGGGAAGAGACTGTCTCACTACTGTTGGTTTTCTCACCAAGGTAGAAGGAAGAAGAAGAATGGCTCTGTTTCCTAGTACAGTGAAAGAAGAACGTATATTGGTTATGTACGCGCAAATTCGATTCCTCTTGTTGTTAGAGGCAGACATATCAATTTGTGGCGATTGGTCGCATTTTCGCGCAACCGCCCGCGGCGAGTGCGAGTTGTTGGTAGTTTTATCCGTTGAAACAGCGACAACCGCACAAACTCCGAAGCCTGCAACCTGCAATCTTTGAGGTCCCTTACGATACCAGCCCAATACTGAGCGGAATTCCAGCCGACTGCGGCAAGTCGTGCTGACGGCGCCGCGAGTGCGAAGCCGCGGAGCGATAATTCAACCAATCGACCCCCACACCCAATTTCTCGAGGCCGATGCTGTAGCCGCACTCTGTCGAAGTATTCGACACAGGAGAAAAAGTGATAGAAGAGAATCCGTAAGAACTGATATCGGGATTGCGATTAGTGCGACCGCGCTTTTGCTTGGTGCTCTTGAACTCCCATATTTCCTTTGAGGCACACCTCGCAAAAGACTTATTTGTGAGACAGTAGATTCTGGAATAGCTATGCGGGTTGCATCTTTGCCATTACGGCACTTACATCCTCCCAAACCCAAACCAGCCATGCCTAACCAACCTAACCGGACGGGACTAGCTCAGGTTCGAGTGGGTATAGCGTTGTACTAGGGCACCGTAATGCCACAACAAGAGTACAGTTATCCAAGAATTCACTGTCCCAGAAACAGAATAAGCTGATTATGGCGAGTTGTGTCTTCGAGTGAAGTTGGGGGTGGCAGTGAAGTTGGCAGCGAACTATTAGGTTGTTCGGAAAGAAATGAGCGTTGAATGCGTCCATTTATTTCTCTTCCACTAAAGAAGATTTTGTAAAACAGTTTTGTCCATTAAAAAGAGATTTCTATTGTGCAACTTTTGAAATACTTTTGTCTATGTCTACCTTGTTTTTTCGAAGAAAAATTCAAAAAGAATTTTTCAATTTTTTTACTTCAAAATTTTGAAAAAAATTTCAAAAAAATGCAAGCTCAATGCGATAAGCGATAAACATTAAGTAGTCTAAAAAGTCTTTTCGTATTTTTAAATACCGCTTTTTCCCTCAAAACTGCTTTCCACAAAATTTCTTCTGTACATATATATGTAGAACAAGTCCACATGCATCTATAGGTATTGTTGTCTTCCATCTCCCGGATAACCCTTTTCGGCAAAATAAAAATATCAAAAGTCACTTCATTTTCAATTTCAATTTTTTTTCTTTGAATGGCGTTAGACAGGGAAAGGAAAAGGTGATAATCCGATGGAGCAAGATCAGGGCTATAAGGCAGCAGTTTTTATCCAAGCTCGAGACTTTTTCAAAAGAAAAAATTTTAAAAAATTTTTACCACTAGAAAAAAATGACTCGTCAAAAAATTCTCGAGCTTGGATAAAAATGGCTGCCCCATCCACCTTATAGCCCTCATCTTGCTCCATCGGATTATCATCTTTTCCTTTCTCTGTCTAACGCCATTCGAAGAAAATTTTTTTTTAAATTTTTGCATTG
Organism: Trichostrongylus colubriformis; assembly: GCA_963978905.1. NCBI lineage: Eukaryota > Metazoa > Nematoda > Chromadorea > Rhabditida > Trichostrongylidae > Trichostrongylus > Trichostrongylus colubriformis. The sequence continues at coordinate 12,308,346 of OZ022259.1, read as the reverse complement.
AAAATGAGGTTGACCGTTGATATGTTTATTGCCGAAAAGGGTTATTCGGGAGATGAAAGACAATAATACCTATAGATGCGTGTGGACTTGTACTACATGTGTATGTGCAGAAGAGATTGCTGGAAAGCAGTTTGGAGGGAAAAAGCGGTATTTGAAAATACGAAAAAACTTTTTAGACTACCCAATATTTGTCGCAGTGCGTAATAATATTTGCGGATGAATTTGGCTATATAACGTGTCGAGCAAAGTTCCAGCGTTTCAAAAACGGAAATGAAAGCTTGGAGGACGAAGGACATGGAAGTCGGCTTAAAGTCGTTGAAGCTTTTTTTCTCTGAAAAAAACAAAGTAGACATAGCCAAAGATATATGAAAAGATGCACAAAAAATTTTTTCTCTAATGAATAAAACTGTTTCAGAGAATCTTCTATAGTAGGAGAGAAAAATGGGCAAATTTAACGCGCATTTCTTTCCGAACAACTTAATACATACTGCGAGATACTTGAGTGTGAACATTTTTATAAATCTTCAGTCAACGAGCAATGATCAAAATTAGACCTGTCCTTACAACACCACGGTCCTTCGTCTGGGAACAGGAAGCAACAACTACGTGCGTACATACGTGCTTTCGCATACCTATTCGAGGCTCCATGACGTCGAATGATTTTGATGTCTTGACGGTTGTCCTGACGCCATTGAGAAAGTATAACCCTCCGGAGAGGTCAGAAGGAACAGAAAAAGACATTTTATTCTGAAAATCGGTGCAAAGGTTAATACTGATTTAGCACGTGGGCACAAGTCACATATTCGTGCAAAAGTCAAGGAAGAAAGAGGTTGGGGAAGCCGACTTCAAATTGCTCTCAAGCTTTTGGGCATTCTAAATGGCCAATTTCACAGGTACTCCAGATGAAACTACCCCCGCTCAGGATCTTGGGGTCACGGGAAGCTGGAATGACGCATAGAGTCTCTGTGATGTGTAGAATGGCCACAAGGCATCCATCCGAGGAAATCTGTTGCACAGGCCACAAAATCTCTAGGACAAGAGGCGCTATGATAGACTTGAACGATACGATTCCGGATGAAAGTCACTGTGCTTCGCTCTGGAAGTGATTTAAATTCCCATGAATTTTACTTTCCTTTCCACTAGTGACCAGTGCGCGTTCTGAGAACAGAAAGCTGTTTTTCAACATGTTCTCAACAACATAAGCCAATTATGTCCAGGGCGATAAAAGAGCCAATTATGTCCAGGGCAATCAAAGAACGGGGAGACATGATGTTGAAGGAAAAATAGGAAAATTCGCGCAGGTCCACCTCCACAAATCGCTATTATTCATTTGGACGAAACTGGTATGTTTGCAATTTGCAGGTCAATCAAATGATGCGTGATATCTAAATATCCCAGATTCTTTTGAAGTGAAATTATTACAAATGACGGCTTCGTTTCAAAACCATAGGACAATTAGTAGAAATTCAGACCACTTAAATCAAAATTCAAAAGCAAACAGAGTAATTGTGAGAGCGACCATGAGACACCACATGAATGCTGCAATTGCCCGAATGATCAGCAGCGACACAAATACTCTACTGCTGGTGTTTGTTTGGTGATCATTGATTCCTTTTGCAAGGTTGTTTGTTGTTTACCACGAAGGGTGGAGATCGGCGATCAGCAGTGGGGAAAAGGCACGAGACAAGCATCAATAAAGGTCTGCAGAGTTGACGAAGTTCACCAAAGACCAAGGAAGTGGTTCTCTATGCTGTTATTATGAGAATTACTAGATGGTGCGGCTACTTGCGGGCAATAGATGATGTGTCGAAAAACGATGCCTTGAGAAGACTCTGCTAGTGATTTTAATTTGTTTTTATTTTCTGCAATGTGAAACTCCCTTTAACTTACTTAAAGGAAATTTGACACACGAATGGTGGGCAAATCCTATTTTTCTGCATGACCCAAAGAAGCGATTAAGGTCAGGGAAGGAAATTGGAGCTGGGACAACATTTTTTTTTCTATGCGGGTGAAACACGAATTTTGAAGAGATCATGGGTAGCGAAACTCGCGCTAGAAAACGCGTCTTGGTTCCTTATGACGGCCCCTTTCGGCTGCATTTCGGTTTTACGACTATCGACGAGTGTCTTGAAGAGGGAACCAACGGTTGCAGTTGGGTGGCTTAGCAGTCCTCACCGTCGGTATCACCTCTTCATCGACCATGCGGTAGAGACGAATCACGTCTCCAGGGAAAGGAGTCCCATTTCTCAAAGGAGTCCCATCTCTCGGGTTTCCGAATTCCGCTATTTCTCTGCAACTGCAGAGTGAGTATCTTGACTTCGCATTGCACACTTATCATAGAATCGGCAAAGACCAACCTTTATTGTGTCTTGAAGCACCCGAGTCCACAAAATGAGCTATGAAGCTACATACTATGTGTACATATGTACGCCATGGTTTATGTTGTGTACATGGATTCAGCTATTCGAATGAACTCATGACTTTTCATTGAAGTACCCTTACATAGTAGATCTTAGAGTATTGTGGTTTCGATATTACCTTACAGTGCTTTTTTTTTGAACAATCAAGTGGCCGTGCCCTTGCCCCCCATTTCCTTCGGCCTTCTCCGCTCTATTCATATCCAACAAGTCATTCCATTTTTTCTCAGTTTTTCCAACCTTCTTCAGCCTTCGCCGAAATCCTCACAGATAAAAAACGATTTCCGTGCGATTTTTCATTGCAGTTCGAATTGTGGGTTAAATCAGCGAAAACGGCTGGTGGTATCAAGAGTGTTCGGAATTCGGATCGATTAATAAAGGGAAAGAGACTGGTCCTTCAATAGAATTCGTCGCGGTGAGGGTTGCTTTTAAGGTGGTGAGCCGGGAGGTACACCGTGGGATGTACAACTATGAATCGAGGGAACACGCGAGAACCTTTCCAGCCAGGCTCATGCATGGCTCGAGGATCCATGGAGGAGGTCTTCTTGGGATTCCTCGATGACATCTTTCGACTTTTTTTAGCTATTTTTTAACGATGAAGTGGTCTCCAGAAAAAGTCGTCGATCGATAATCACATTTCATGCGAGGAAGCAATGCTATGACTATCGATTGACAGTCTATTGCAGCACTTTAGTGTACCAACAACCAAAGTTTTGGAAAAGGGTCGCATTGCATCCTCGGTGTCTGCTGAGTTTGCTTGGAGAGGGGTTCGTTTTACGCAGAAATTTTTCTCGACGGGCCGCTTGACCCTCCATACAGCAAGCATTTCTTATTTTTCGATTTACGGTGCAGAGTATGGGAGGTCAAGTAATCCATGGCAAGACATTGCACCGCATTGCATAAAAAACCGAATAATAGGTAGATGATTACGACATATCAATGTCGAGGCCATCTCCGAGCTGTTTTTGTTAAGCGATTTTTTTTGCATTACAGCGGAAGTGCCAGTAACTATTTATGTACCTTGATCACCACTAAATATGTACTTCTACATTGAGATGAAATCAGTCAGCAAGCATTGGAGTTCCTAATGTCTTTGTAATTGGAAAGGTTTCAGTTTTTCAAGCCTCTCTGAGCAACAAAAAAGTTCCAAAAAGTTTGCAATATCCTGAAAGTTTAAAAATACTCAAAAATCGTGGTGACTTAAAGCAGACTTTGCCCTATGGATATGCGTAGTGCCGATTGAATCGTGCTGAGAACTCTGGAATTTAAGTGATGTTGCCGGAAAGAATATGATAGCGCATCGCAACATCTCACAATCTCAGCGCTGGTCTCTGTGTGAACTAATTCAGCTCATGAGTCTTCCATAGAAATGCTTTACACAGCCACGAAAACGTTTTTTAATGAAAGTGAGCCACAAGCTGGCTAATTCCACAGTTATTGTTTGGAACCATTGATTTTTATGTCTCATTTTATGTTTTATGTACCAAAGCAGGTGATTGACCGTTTTCGTAGAGGTGTTGTTCCTATGTCAGCCTCAGCAAAGGCTGCTTACATTGTTTTATTCTCTTCACATTTCCATACTGCTGCGTTTCCCCCATCCTCGTCGATCAATTTTAATTCCAGTGATGCTCAGGAAATTCCCAAGTGTCACACAATTTTTCTCACATTCGTTGTAGATTTTACGGTCACCTGTACAGCATTCCCTTTGCACTTAATGTATCATAAACGTCCAGAACGTTTCTTTGCACTGAATTCTAAGCATTCCATTGAAGCGCATCATAGGAAGAGCAGTTCTTCGTACAAAGATTTGATGGAGCCGCTTTAATCAGAGCTACGCTTCATTCTTGATAGGAATGATTTTGGCTTTAGGATTTTTCTGAGTGGAAAACGATTGAGATAAAATTATTTAGTTAGTGAAGGGAAGAGCGTTGCGGATATCCCATACTAACTTTTTATTTTGATTAATTATTCCTTTAGTTGAAGTTTGGGTTCATATCATCTAACAAAGAGAATAAGAGCGTCCCGTGTCGGATGCAGGGTCAAGCGTCCAGTTGAGGAAAATTTTGAAAAATTGAAGTGTTTCACTTCAATTGGTCATACCTTTCTTCAATCTTAATCATATGAAATTGTTTTTGGGTGCCCGGGGTCTGCGAGATTGCCGCTCTCGAATGACTACCTGAGCTGTGCCATATCTCCAAAATGAAGCAAGAAAAATAGGAAAGCCCGTTTAGAAAAATTTTTTTCGCGAATTTGCGATATCTCCCCATGTTTCTTCAGAAAAATTGATTCATTGTTACTGAAATTTCTCTACTATGCATCCTTCGCTCTCGAGGACCTAGTGGGAGGGCGAGAAGCGTCGGTCAGCTTCTCTGTGGGATGCGCCATGCATGAGGGTATCATCCACATTCTCAATGAATACAAACGTTTTTCCAGTCTGCATAGTGGCCGCTAACACTAGATACGTACCTGTGATCGTAGTAAGATATGAAAAAAGGCCATATCAGCTGATTTTTCTTTTCATCCCATTGTTTCTGGAGGATTCATCCACGGTGGTACGTGGATAGATAATGCTCCCAACGAGGAATCGGTGAATTTCGGAGGTGTCTCTGTACGTGGTGTCGGTGTCAGCGGACCAACGAAAGGGTTATTGGCGTTGACCGGTTCCGGTTTCGTTGCGGATCGCGTCATGCATGATGTTTCCATGATGATTAAGTTAAACTAATTTCGGGTTCGAACCCAATTAGACAGTTTTATCAGTTCTCCCTTACTCTTTAGACCCTAAGCCTGAGAAATGCTGTTGATCACTGCCTACCTCAACGATTACGACCCCTCCCCCTCCTAGCGGACCAAATACGACCCCCCCCCCCGTTGAGGATTCCTCAACGGAGGCTTGACTCTGGTCGGATGTCGTAATATGCAATGCGAGAAGCCTCGCTATTTTGTAGAGGTCTACCGTAATACATAAGTGCTCTTTTTGAAATACATAATGCTGGAATGGTAACCATATAAGAAGAAGTCGTAATATACCTTTTTGGTTAAAGTGAAGTGGGACATAGTGGTGCTACATGCTCAACATATTTGCAGCTCATTCCCGCTGTGCAATAGAGCGGAAGCAATGCAAGCCCTTCTTTTGGATAGTTAATGTATTGAGGTACGGTGCCCATATTCAACAGTAAGGAACGAGCTAAGAAATTGCGGTGTTTAACTAATCATTACGGATAATGATGGGATTGCTTCAAAAGCTTATGTATGGTTCTCTTATAATAAGGGACACGTTCAACTCGGCTATATCTTTTGCTTCGATTCAACTTCTTCCACTGTTTTCCGAAAGCAAACATTTGTTTATCGTTTGTTTAGTTTCGCAGGAATTAGATGATAATGCGTGGTCATCAACGCTTCATTCTGTCGTTGCTTCCGCATTCTTTCACTTATGTGGTGAAACTTTTGATGACGAAAAGAGTGATTCAAATCTGAGGATACTACTCCGCTATTTTTTGCCTTATTCAAAGCCATTTCGGAAATTTCTCAATCCGAAAGGAATCTCAATCCAAAGCAGCACCTACACATCTGGCAGTCGGATTCACTAGAATAGATCACTTTTCCCTCGAGTTTTCAAATTCTTTCCCAATCTTTTTGTGATTGAAACATCAGCCAGAGCACTCCATGTAAGTTGAGAGGTAACAAAAGTCTATGCGTTGTATTATCAGCCTAAGCCATTGGCCTTCATTGAGATAACTCGGTAGGAAGGGCTAGTTTGTATACGGAGCTCAGACCGTTCTCGGAAAGGTTTACGCTCATCACTGGCTTACAATGGCATCCATTATTCAGAGAAGCTGAAAAGGATCCGCTCTGCTTCAAAGTGAACACGTCGTGTGCTGCTTTCGACCGCCGTTCGGATGATCATTTGCAGTCTGCTCTCTGTGTTTTGGGTATTTCCAGTAATCCACCATCTGTATCGAGTTCGAAAACAAAAAATTAAAGCGTCGAAAGGGACCCTCAAGGATTTGCAAATGATTCTGGTCATTCGAAAAAGATTATTAAGTTTTAATCAGGGCAGATTTTTCATGCATCTGATAAGAGCGGTATGTAAGTTGAAGTAAAATGATGCGCTATCAGTTTCGGATTTGTCATGTGAACTAACAAACGGCCGAAACTTCCCTTACAACCTAGAAATAGATGTCTCTCTCTATTTTCAATAGGACTTTGAGTTGCTATCGCAATGGGAGGAAGCATCCCATTATAGACATTATTTTACCTAACGATAAGCCTAAAAGAAGAAAGGAACATCTTTATTCCTACATTGAGGCTTAGGCAAAAGTATACGCCTGAATGGGCAGATTGATCCCTCAAGGATCTCTCCAGGACGCTTAGATAAGTGACTTTTTATAAGATGCTTCCCCCCCCCCCCTCATTGCGATAGCAGCACCGAATTTGAGATGTATTCTTGCAAGTACTCCTTTCTTCTTTGTCTCTTATGAATGAAAACTGAAATCAATCATCAGCACCCCAGTTATACTCTCTTTGGGCCTACAATGCAATGGATCTAAGACTCGAGGAGTCGCACGTTCTATTACTGCGAGTGTTTCAAAAAATGTTATGAGGTCTATCTTTCCAGGATGCGACTAGCTCTGCTTATGCTCGGTATCGCCCTTTGCGATGTATCAAGCTTCTTCATACCTTCTCTAGGGCGGCTGTTCGGATTCCATCGACAAATAACCAATCAGGAACGAAAGAAGGTGAGTGCCTCCAGATTCAGCTGGCAATGGCCATGGACTTTTATTGCAGTTTTCCCACATTATGACAATATTTTTGTTTTTTCTGCATATGGTACTCCTTTTTGAGATTCACAAAGGTCTATCATTGCCGCTGTTCTGAGGAATCGCTTTACTCCTCGGTTTTCGCTGTGCCGTTTATCGTCGGGTACACGCAGGGGGACGAAGCCGTGACTAAATTCGGGAGCTCCTAATCTCGAAAAATACTGACAAGTGCTGATGCCGTAGCTATTACTATTACACTTCCACCAAAACGCGTAGTGATAAACTGATCGGCGCTGGAGTTGTCGGCTTCGTTCACATACACAAGTTCTTGTCCTTTAAAGAAGGAAACTCTTGCGTTTGTAAGACGATAAGTATCCCCTTTACTGATTATGGATGACTTGCTTGGCTAGAGCTTTACTCAATCCACTGTACGTGTAAGTGAACCTCGCCTTGTATGAAGCTACCGCTTCTCCTGCTTCAGAATGCGAGAATTTTCGAAGTTGCTTGTTCATCCACTGTACATCTCGATCCATAAAACGTTGATTACTGCTAACAAAGTCCTTTGCCGTAAAATTTGGTAACAAGAGGAACGATAAGAACGGCTTGTTTCTCTTTGTCAGCATGAGTCAGCTCACAGCATTTTACGAGGCTAATGGAAAGAGGGTAAACAGAAATTCGAAGCAATGCAATATGACGATGAGGAAGTGACGCAATTGAAACACTGCAGTGCAGGGTGCAGCGTAGCGTAGAGTATAATTTATCAGCAGAACAGCACTTTCTTGCTAATTTCACTGCACTAGGCACCAAAACTACAGGGGTGCCAAAAAAAATTAATTTTGCTCACAGCTCATATCCGCCAAGAATACAAAACATAGGGAAACGAAGAATGAAAAAATACTAGGGCAAAATTTTCCCGATATCTTCCTCTGCAAATAGAAGCAAGCTGAGACTCACTAGATTCACCTTCTTCAAAACAAGGAGCCTACAGTCGGCGAAATCGGGCTTCACAGCACCTACGGTATCGAGGTCAGCTTAAAACAATGGAGCCAGGTTAACTTTCTATGGACTGGCCCCTCGGTCCATGGAAGTCACAGAGGCCTTGCTGCTCGGACAACGCTGCTATGATCCAAAGCATCATTTTTCATTCCTCAAAAGTTCCATGGACCTTTGAGGATGAACATAAAAAAACATCGCAATCTTCCGGAGGAGTTTCGGTGGTAACGGCACATTCTGGTTCTTGGAAGGGAAGGGCGCTGGGAACCAGGGGAAAAACGAAATGTTCGAGAACACTACTCAGTTTGAATCCCCTTAGGTACCCGGAGTAAAGAGACCTAAGCAAGGATGTGAATGAGGCGACGAAATTTGAGATTCTGCCCAGTTGAGGTGACACATCATGTTCATTCGCTGCTCGTGCAGAAGGTTGTTACGAAGAATAGTGATATAGGGAGGTCTGCTCTTTCTCTGGGGATGAAAATACTTGGTCAGAATTCGCTGAAGTTCGGCTAAAGTTGGGTTGAAAAAGGAGGAAAACATTACTTTATTTTTTGGCACCCCCTGTACATATATTCGACTAAATATGCACTGGCGAGGATTCATCGTCCAAACCCTGCCATGCTAACATGTTTACACGGTTGCTAGTTCTTTTCAGTAAGGTTTATATTTGCCGAGATATTCAGCAATTAAATGTGCAATTATTGAGATTCCTCATCAATTACTTTTTCTGCAATCAATCTCCTAGAGAATGCGACATTGAACTTGCTGGTGGAAAAGTTACGCAAGGACATTGACAATCTGAAACGTCAGAGTGAGTATGGATACCATAGGTAAATTCTGTTTTAATGTTTCATGAGGAGGGAGCTGCAGCCCGTGAGAGTAAAAATTTGAAACGTCTGTGAAGGGGGGCTCGAGCATATTATTGTCAACTGGCAAATAACAGGCAATGGAGCTATACATTGTCTGCAGATTTTTGGTATGTTCCATGAAGAATACTGACGAATCGCCCATAGATTGATGAAATAATATGTATTCATTGTGTGCTCAACACATTCCATAATAAACGAGTGGGCCGCCCTCCTCCCGTGTGAGACGGGGGAACATTTTTTTGTACAAAAAGGGCATGAGGTGTGATTGTCTGTCAGGATTGCTGGATACCATCCACAAAAATGGGCTTCGTGCACCATTTGGTAGCCTTCGCGTGATACTGTATGCATGCTGTGATCACAGTAAGATAAGAACGATGGGAGCCCCAACAGCGAAGTCACGAGTAACGAAGAAACAGACGACACATTCGGTCGTAAATTCTCTGGGTTTCATTGTAGGGTCCCACTTCACTGCTTTTTGATAGCCTGTACTGTTTTTTTCCTTACTGGTGGGCCTGCTATAACTTAAAAGCACATTTCGCGACAATCAGATGGGTCGACTTACCTTCATGGAACAGTAGATCCTTGGGTAGCTAATCGGACTGCACTTTTCCCCCGTCGCCTCGGCGCGCTATCACAGGGCTACCCATGCGCGAACCCATTTCGACGCCACCCACTTCAGCTCCCTTATTGGTCAACTGAGCAAAATGGGTGGCGTCGGAGTGGGTTCGAGCAGGTGCAGCGTGTTGATAGCGCATCAAGGCGACAGGAAAAGGTGCAGCCTGATTACTTACCCAAGGACCTACTGTTCCAAAACGGTCAAGTGTGCCTTTAAACATCAATTTTGGGAGTCGCGACTTACGTCAAAATTGTGATGCAATAGATATTTGAGTGCTTGTTTATATCGTAACAACACTATGAAGACTTGTTCATCTATATTCACAATTGCAGGGAAGGTCGACTTGATCACGAAAAGAACTATGACACTCATTACATCTTTGGAGGTCAGCGAAGTTTTACTCTTCGGGAATGCTGGAGCATCTAGGTAGCAACGCGTTGAGCCCATTTTGCTCAACCCGTTACTACCTAGATGGATGCTCCAGTATTCCCAAAGAGCCGTTAGTTTACGATAGATTAATTTTAGTTCTTCATCGAGGTGGCAACGTCTCGGCGTTCTGTGGGGCGCTAGCACGAAAGCAGCTGAAGCATGTGCCACCACGACGACGAGAAGCTGTACTTTTCTCACCGGCACAGGAACTCCCTAATGGTCTGGCCAAGTAAGCCGGTGGCTATAGTTCAGAGGTGATGTTGAATGAGCAATAAGAGACAGCATATTTCAAATTTGATACTATAATGCAAGTTTCTGCGGGTAAGTTCGCTTTCACTGGCATCGACGGCGCCAACTGATGCCGGCACCGACGTCGACGGGGTCCGCCGGGACCCACCCCTATGGGGGCATTTCCTGTTGAAGGCAGCTACCCGGTACCCGGGCAAAGCCTGCACTGTTGCGATGCGCTCTGTCGATAATTCTTGATAGAACCACACCACCGTGTAATCGTGACAAGAGACCGCACCTATCAGCAGAGAGATTCGAATCTTGGCATTGTGCCGAACTGTGACAGAATCCACGGTCATCATAGTGTCATATTGTCCGATTGGGCGTAATAAATCAAGCAACAGTGCTCGCGTTGCATGCGACGATACCTCGTTTGCCGCCGTCGACGCCGGTGCAGCAAAGAATGAAAGAGGCCTAAATGTGAGAGAAATATTGATGTGTGTAGTCTCTTCTCAGTCTTTCCTCATGTCCGTTCCCTAAATTACTTTCAAAAAATTCAAGTTTTTTCAAAGCATTTTCATTTCTCTGTAAGAGTCAAGAAACTCGTAATTGAGTCATTACATAAACGAGCGAAATCAAGGTTTTACAGTGACTTGGAATTGATCCCGTTAAATTATGGAAATGCTCGATGGCTCAAAAAGTTATCTGCATACAGAAATCTGGCCCGCATATGAATCTGTTACATGAAATAGGCGGAGCTTTTGATGTCAGTTTACAGCATGGTTTCCAGTGTCGTCGTGTCGATCCCACGTCTGTGGTTCCGCCAGATCGACAATGGTCGCCGTTTGCCGGATGTGCCAATTCTATTCTGTTATGAAGGTCAACGTATTCGTAGACTTCACATGGACTTTGTGTATTATATACATATTATATACGGAATATCATTCCCAAAAAAAGTTGCTAATTTCCGATCCAGAATTCGAGCATGTGGCAACATAAAATATTCGCTTTACCTCCACATTGATGATAGCAATCAAAGGTATCAAAAGACACATACAATCCATTTCCCGAAGCCAAGCGGGGTGAGGCCTTCGGACTTGGATGAACGTGTATCGATCTCTCTCACCCCGCCACACACTCTCACTCTCGCCACACACTCTGACTCTCGCCACTCACTCAAGTCCGTAGGCCACGCCCTGCCAGGCGTGGGAAATGGACTGTACCGTTTCAGGGAGAATTCCGTATAGAGTTTGAGTAAAAGTGCGAAGTGCGTCTTTTGTGAAACTACTAAGAAATGACTAATCTTTTTTAGCGCTTCTGTGAGAAAGCTGAACAACAATTAAGTTGATCTGACCTTCGCGCAGGTCTCGATTGTCTCTCTTCTTGAATTCCGATTCTTTAGTTTCTCCCCAGGCATTCTATAGCTTTTAGCTTCCTTCTAAAGTGTGCAGACATTTTTACACAACTCTTCTGATTTGAGTAACTTTAACGAACAAGCATATCAACAAACTACGAATTATACAATGTATTTATTGGAAACTGGTAAGCACAGCCTCACCCATCAATTGGTCGGCATTCGGATTTGTTTACTGTGGCAAGTAGAACTTCCACTCATTCATTTCCTTTCTTTTCACTCATGTCTTCCTACATCATCTTCGATATTTTCTTCTCCTGTTTGTGGGTAAAGGTGTGGGAGGAGTGGTTGTCATCCACAGGCTTACAGTATGAAATGGCCTGCTATACTCCATAGCTTTTTAGACATTTAAAAAATTTTTGAACGAGCGTTGGTAGGGATGAAGGCAGCATTGCGGTGGTGAGGGAGTTTCGGCACGATTTCTGCACCATCTACCGCAGAGCAGCAGCCAGACGGGCACCCACCTGCAGCTAAAAACTGAAGAATTGGTTCAGTGAAATCCTGGAAGTATGAGAGGAAAAATGACCATAATATTCCTCACATGATTTGGCTGTTTTGAAGGGAGCTGCGATTTCTTGTCAGTTTCGAACTGTGCCTTATACCCGCTATAAGTTTTGTGAGATCAGATCTCAATGGTACACGCGACTGTATTGGTTTATATCGAAGTTCAAGTATCCTCACTTGGATTAGTTGTTCAAGTGTCTAGACAGAAGGAATCTCCCCACTGGGTGTGTGCACTTATGACGGAAAATCGCTTCGCGATGTCGCACTCGCGGCGCCATCAGTACGACTTGCCAAATCGATTGCCCTAGGGAGTCCGGCAGAGCGTGGCTGCGTCACCTCTGCACTTCCACACATGCCACCCTGCCTCCTTCCCCATGCGACACACTGCCTCGCTTGAAGGGTGCTATGCCCTGTCACTGGCACTCGCACCCGCCGAGCTGCTCGTCGCGCGCGGCCGCGCGAAAATCTGTCATAAGTGCACACATCCGTCCCCACTAAATCCCCATTGCTCCCACTGATGCTGTGGGGTCGCGCACATCTGTTGCCAGATCGGTTGCAATGCTGGAAGAACATCGCGATGTGGAAGTGGTGCTCATTCCGAGTGGACACCGTCCACCGAAAATGGTTCCCTCAAACGGGAGAAAGTAGCATGTGTGAACTAAAAATTTTTTTCATTTCAGGTGTAAATTTCCTGCGACTTCTCCCTCTGACGATTTATCAAAGTGACCTGACTCCCAATGGCGATTTTATGGAGTATAGACACGTACGTAGTCTTCTCTACTCACTCAATTTCTACATCTTCAAATTAGAGCTGCCCATGGATTCTCATGCACACTCCTTGTTGGGATCAAACCAATAAGGATTTCTTGGTCCCTAGTCCATACAATAACTGCAAGTGCCCAAGTATTAGGTGGTCAATCAGCGATTCTACTTTTGTAAAGTCAAGGAAGCACTCCTTCATTAGGCTTCTAAAAAACACATCAAAACCCAAGTAAATGGCAATTTCAAGGTGTCGAAAGTGAGTAGATAAAACAAGTGAAAATTACCACAGCGAAATAAGTGCGACTTCTTGAGGTGTTGATTGACTAGACACCAAAAAAAATAACAACAGCAAAACAATTGATCGACCTCACGCAGAGGCGAGTAAAGGGGCAACAAAACCCTACAGCAGCCAAACAAGACAATTCAGAACGAAGTAGAGACAAGGAACTAGCGAACAAGTAGAACTACGTGGGAGAGGGCGTTTTTGGCGTTGTACAAAGCGAGAGTGGCTCTAAGAATTGCTTTACGAGATTTCCGCGCCAGATCTGAGAAGATTGGAAGCGCATCTCGTCTCCATATTGCCCATACACTCCCCTCTTTACAAGGTCATAGAATAGGCAGGGTGACACTTTTTGCGCTCTGTTGTGGAGCCACTGTCGTTTCGTCGATTTAACTTCACCTCTTCAGTGGCATTACCATTTTAGCACTTGATGCACGATTTGTAGAAAAAGGGACATCTCCAAAACAGTATCGTAAAATGCCACTTTTACTAAAACTTTTGAGCAAGAATCATGATTACATTTGAACGCATGCATCGTGGACCCACTCTTTGCAATAACTTCGCTCGCTCGCTGCTGCTCAAGGCACAGGAGTCCATCGTTTCACCATCATAGTAGTGCTCAAGAGAAATTCAATTAATCAGTCGCACTGCACTCTGATCTTTTCAGCAACACCAATTCAACACGAACCTCTCCCTACGAGGTGTAGCACTGATTCTTGACAAGAAATGGAACAATGCCTATCTGATACCGCAAAGCCACAAGGTTAGTTCAGAAGCTCACAAATACTGATAGCCACTCGAACCTATGCAATGATCTTCATTTTTTTCTTTATGGGATTTTATAAATAAAAAAGTACGAGTCCCTCCACCCTCTCTCCTACTCCTCCACGCTAACGTATGCAATATATGTGGTCACGGTTGACCACGGTCACTGCACTCAGTGTAGAAAAGCGGACTTCTGGATTTTCAATAATATGAGAAGGCCTAGAAGAGGTTTTGGAACGAGCTTTGATGCGATACCAAGAACAACCACGTATTTCTGATTTTTATTGTTTTTTTTTTTCATAATTCCCAAATTTTTTAGATGTTAGGGTAGCTGATATTGATTTGCAGGCAACGTTGACCGCTGACACTTACCATGACAAACGACAGCACGTCATCACCAGGCTCTGCACTCCGTCACTCTTGAGGTGAGTAAATGAGAACACCTGTGTCCATCTTATACGGAGCCGCACAACCGGACAGCTATTGCATGGGGCGAGCCTGCTTGCTTAATTCTTTCTGTGCACCCAAGAGCTATGCTATACATATTTGCGGTAAAAGCACCAGAGCCTTAGATGCGATCAGTTTCCGTCTCATTTTCTTCTCAGTCTTTTAGCATACTTCTCACGATTTTTACCTCAGCGTAAGAGTCTAGGCACAGTCATTTACTTACGGACGGACAAACATACAGATGTAACGGCAGATTGTCAAAGCTATAAACAATGTTGCTAGCTAGTTAACAGTAGTGTGGTAGGTCACATGGAAGTAGGGTACAGAGTTAGTTAGCTCATAGTTATTAACTAGCTACAAGCTAACTAACTATGTACCCTACTTCCATTAGTGACCACAACAACACCTTTAGGCATACCTTATCACCAGTTGCTCAGAAACATTATAGAGGGAATGAGGAAGAGTTTCCCGACCTGTTACGTGCACCATTTGGCTTCTGTACAAGAAAAAGTAAACCTGCACTTTTGATGCTCCGCCTGTCTGGGGCCCGCAACTCTAGAAGATCGCAACACTACGTTTCTTGTTTATGCTTTGATAGTTTCACTGTTTGCTGAACTGCTTCCGGAGACTGCCAAGTATTTCATCTTTAGAACATGTTGATAACGTGGGACGCAGCATTGCTGTACTTTCCTCGGGGACTGTCTCTCTCACGATGGGAAGAAAATCCTCAGGAACTGTCGCTTTCTTGAAGGGAAGAAAACCTGCTACAGTCACTATACACATCTCGCACAGGGCTACTAATGCACCGTATCAAGGCTATTCTACGACCTAGAAAGATGTTGAATACTCACGTCACTGTAAAAGGAGCAAAACAAAAAGGAAATTCCATTGCATTGTACTTGAAAGAAGGAAATCAGGGTAGATTTCACTGTCCAAAAATGGATATAAAAAATGAAGGATAAAGTTTTTGGCCATAGTCAATTCCTAGCGGCCGCGCTTTGTAGCTTCAGTCAGAATCGTGGTGGCAGATGGATGCTATTTGGCCTACAATGACTTGTGGGTCAGCCGATGTACAATTCGGTGCTTCTTTTATCTTCCCTGACGAGTCTGTCACCAATTTACCGAACCCGGAGGGATGGAAGGCTTGTTTAGCTTGTACGGGCAATGATGCAGGATTTTATCCAGGCACCAAGAGTGGGAATGCGCGCCATCTGCCAGTACACCACCTCCTCCCTTGATGCCAAAAAAATTGAAATGACGTAACATTCAGAAATCAGGAATGTTGCCTTTGGCGATACAGAAGCGTAGTGAATCTCCATGGTCGTAAGAAGGAAATCATTTTCCACAGATGTATTGGCAAGGTATGTCGTTAAACCACTCTTCTCATTTTTCTCTATGATTAATCCTACAGCAGAAGTTCCGTTAAGATCCCCATTGAACGAACCAAGTTCCCTTTCGTAAGTGATTCTCATGAAGAAATCGCAAGACGTGGAGGAATGAGTCGGTTAGCTCTGCTTTCATTGTCAGGCTCTTCTAAAAAGCCTGCACTGGCAGGTTCAGTAGTTTTTCGCACGGTTATTATGCTTCTCTCAGCCGTCTGTTCGTTCCTGTACCGAATGTCATTCACAAGGACTGTCGTGAGAGCCGTTTCCGGCTCTACCAGCTCACCATTGATGATCCGAAACATGGAAAGGTTACTAAGGTAGGCGAAACCTTCTCTGGTGGTGGCTTTCAATCTTTATGGACAGGAATAGTACTGTAAAGGAAATAGATAATTCAGCAGTCTGAGGTGAATACTTATGCGTCTTTACCAAAATTTCATTTGAGTCCTTTTTGAAAATGAGGACAGGCCAACGTATTAAGATAATATAATATTGTACTGTTTACAGAGCCTCGATCGTCTGGATGCCACCGAATGTGCTGTTTCCTATTGAGATTCATATCCAATCCCTTTAATAAAGACTATGCATTTACTTGATTAAACATTTGATGAAATGATTCGCGACAACCCCCATCGCGTTCAGCAAAGATTATGGGGTTGTTGAAGTGTACGTAAGTAAAAAAGAATTAAAGACATCTGGAGCGGCAATTTTGGCATGTCTACCGTAACGCTTGCAGCTCGTTGGTTGCAGACATTGAACACACGACACCTTGCTAAACGCAAGTGTGAATTGCATGCAGTTTTTTTATCATTAACATCTTTTTCCCTACCCTTTTTCTTATTTTCCCACTCACTGTTTCACTTGATTGCCGCTGCTTGATGTTTCAATTATTTCACATGATCATGGATGACTTTCCCCCTTTCCCTTTCTGAGAAACCTTCAAAATTCCAAAAAAAAGTTTTCCAGATTTTTAGCATGGACGAGATGAGTACCCGTAAGTACTCATCTGGGGTGTGTTGCAAGTGTTCCGATCATTAGTGCAGGGTTAGGGACTGCTCCACGAGGCCATTGTTTTACTACTGAAATCGAGATCTTGGTTCGTAGGTGGTCTACTTATATCAAAGATAAAGGCAATTATCTGTGAAGATAAATATGTAACAAACTCGGATGTAGGTATTATGAATGGTTATATTGTCCGACTGAAAGCAGAAAAGATCTGTAGTAAAGGTGGAATCTAGACTGTAACAGCCCGCAATATAAAGGTTCGGCCTGATGAGATACTTTAGTCTTTTCCATAGTGCATTGCCCACCACGCAACGCTGGTACCTGATCTCTCGGGGCATTCGTCGGGACACCTTACACGTCACCTATGAAAATTCTCTGCTTCCCTGTACAGATTACAAGCATATCCTATTCATGGACTTCGGCAGAGGATACTATGTCTTTCATATCTCTTTCATATCTATATATTCATATCTATTTCATGTAAGTTTCTATTGTGCGTACCTTGCAACTAAAACGTCTCTTCACAGACTTCCCTTCCTGTCCTTGTCTATGAGTTCATGTCCATAGTTTACAATAGCAAAGTACACGGTACAGCTAAGACACTGGCCGCTTGACAAAGCCTTACCATACCAATGAGGGAAGATGAAACAGCATAGATCTGTCTCCGATTATAGATGACTAACTGAGACTTTATAAGGTGTATCTGGAATTTGATAAGATCGCCCCTTCCCACCACTGCGAAAGATGGCTAGAGAAAGCTGTCCCGTCAGACGCGGGTAGCCGTCGTGCAAATCGCCCCAAACCTTCGTCAGCGTAGACTTCAGAGAACCGAACAAATCCTAACAATAAGACTAGTGAGTGCAGATCTTCCCTAAACACATTGGCGACATTGCGTCCCGACGCTGGGAGGCACGTTTTCTGCCGCGTGGGACGATGCGTCCTGATGCTGGGATGCAGCACAGAAAATTCCTTTTCTTCAACTGATTTGAAATCCGCAAATAATAATTTTGATCAACATGCACAAGGATATCTAGGATGAACATGGACCGCTTACATCTTTTAATGAGTTTTTTTTTCATGCTTTGTATCGTCATCCAGCACAGGTTCGTTATCATCGCTGTCGATCAACAGATCGTTAAAACTAGCATTCAGCTCTGTGAAGTTGTCTGAGGAATCCATAGTCAGTTAGAAGACTTGTGGCCATGCAATTCTTAGTCAAGATATCTATACTCGCGAGAAGTTGACTTTTTTCACATGCCCATCATCTGGTTAAGCACTTTCCATTACTACCATGCAGTAATCCCTTATTCAAGCTCTCAGGGGGTATCCAAAGCTTCGCAGCGCCCACTACTTTACGCTCTAGGAACGAAATACGGCGGGTTTGGGAAGCTAATATCAAAAACCCCAATGCTGGGACGCAATTCTCGGTGAGCGCGCGATGTCCCACATGAAAGGCACGCGAAAAACGCGCCGTCGCCAACGTGTTAAAAGGAATCGGGGAGAGTCGGAAAAATTAGAAAGACGGGAAGAAATGATTGTATTGAATCGAACGTTAAAGGTTAGAAGCGATAACCGTTAGAGAAACCCGGATCCAAAAGCGCGAGATCGTGGCCTGTATTGGCATCTCCCGCGCATCTCTTCGAACTGCGACACCACCTTTCCGAGTTGCTAGTTAAAGGAGTTGTCATTTGTTGTCGAAGGGTGCATTTGATTCCGAACCGCAGCTCAAGTGAAAGTTGAGAGGGTTGAATTCAGCTTATTTTGTGGCTGCGAGATGGTGAGGTTGGAGGCTGGTCTGAGACTAACATTGCACTGATCACGCCTCATGGTCTGGGGTCTGCATTCCGCTGGAAGACATCCGAATCAGGTCCGAAGTATTATCTAGGGATGTGCCCTATCTATCTGTATCTGTAGGGGGTATCTCAATGACATAGCTGAGTCAGTGCTGTTGATTGGTTTTGTTAAATATCGTTTGATCATAGAATTTGGTACCTGCCGCTTTGTCCCCCAGCAGGATTCCTCCAAACAGCACGGATATCAATCAGCTGAATCATGACGTTTCGAACAACTTGGCTGTGGCAGCAAGCCTGTGCTACTCTTTGCAATTCAGTCCCTGCTTATAAGGGTACACCCACGAGAGCATGGGATGCTCTGTACGATAGTCATCTGTAATCCACGGTACATGCTTTTCCTGATCATTTTCGTCATTATGTTCACACCAATGGCCATCCCATGGAATTCTCAGAGCATATTATGAGATGTTTGTCAGAAATATCTGTTGTTCGCTTCTACCAATGGATTTCATGTTGACCCCTTTTTCCTTCTCAGTATGGTAAGGATATGTCAAGCGGTCAGTACTTTTGCCGCGCATGTTTATACATACAGTAGCGCTCAAAATTCTTCGGTCAAACACTTTTTTGTCATAACTTTTTTTTTCTACTCGACCAGGTTTGACAGAATTTTCTTATGTGGTGCTCAAACTTATTGTCAACATCTCCCTTTACTTGAATCCGCTTGACTTTTTTCATAGTTTTTTACAAGAATCTTCTCCAAACCCCCGAAAAAAGGAAAAGGCTTGATCAAGAAAAAGGCTTTCTTTATAAAAACAATACTAGCACGCCTTAAAAAACATCAATATTTTGTGGGAAAACCACGATTTTTGATGACAGCGGCACAACGCGACGGCATGGAGTCGATGAGCCTTTCGATAGCCGTACGAGGAATGGCTGCAAAAGCAAAAAATTGCATATAACCAAGTAACTTACACCGTTCAGCGCCAAAATAGCATTTTTAGTATGTAGTGTATTCAAGTATAACATACTAAAACCTAAATCGGTCCAGTAGCAAAAACTTTGGAGCGCTACTGTATATGTATAGTTAGAAGCCATTTAGTCAGTACGAAAGCTCATCTTAATACATTTCCTTCGGCCAGATCGTTCGGCCAGGTCGAAATCTCGTAGCCAAAGGTGCTCAAAAGCTCAACCTATAGATTCTTGGGAAGATTCTTTCAAATTTAGTCGACAGTGTGCTAGATACTTTATCAAATAAAGGAACCAGTGGTGAATGCTAACTAGTTATGCAAAGCAAGTCCATTCTTCTTTGATGTGTTGTTATGATTAGTTAATGAAGTAAGAAGACTATGTTTCAGAAAACCAGGTGATTCGAGGGAGTATTTCCAATACTGGTTATTTGGTTCAGAAAGCTCGCGGTTGAAACAAAGTCACTTGCACGCTGGACGACGACAATTTCCCGGGTTATTTTTGATGGATTTCTCGTTATTTTTGAAGCAGAGAGCTCGTTCTGATGCACCACTTCGCCTGTCGCATATCACCTGCCATCGACAGTGCGATCCCGAAGCGTACAGCGTGCAAGTACGGACATGGCAACCATTCTTGTATGTCCATGCCTCATTTTCATATATGGTAGCCCTCAAAATTCTACGGCCAAATGCTTCTTGGAAATAAATTATGGCTATTTATTTGTTTCCTGTTGTTGGAATTATTGAAGAATTATATTTTATATATGCAACTAAATAACTGAATACTATATTTTCAAAAGGTTGTATATGTATACAACCAAACACGTAATATCCAGTAATCTGGTTGCTGATAGAATACAACTCTTCAGTAATTCCGAAAGAAGTGATCAAATAGTCATGATTTATTTCTTAAACTCGAAAGACCCCATAGTAGGCCTGGATCGACAAGTTATGACATGTCTTATAGAACTGCGATAGATGCGACATGTGAATTACGCACTGGCACATCATTATTCAACCCTTCTTGAATCTATTCTATACTCCATTTCGAAGCGCCGATAGGGCGTGGCCTACGGACATGGGTGAGTGGTTAGAGTGAGAGTTAGTAGCAAGTGTGAGAGTTTGATACATGATCGCCCGAGTCTGTAGGCCATGCCCTATGAGGCGCTCCGGAATGGAGTGTATGTGATTTTGAGGAGTTTTGTTCTAGTATAATAGTTCCTGCTCTTGTGAAAATACCTGCAAGCCTACAATGTGATTTGTGCCTAAACCCAGGAGCAAGGAGCTGCTCTCTAGCAGGTGAATTTATCTCTTGCCGCAAACTTTTGTTCTTCTTCTGCAGGGGAGCGTACCACACAGGGCTGCCTCATGCTGCAGTGATCGATGCCTTGTTCACAGACCACAATGCCAAGAGAACCAAGGGAAGAGCATACACTTGGACTTTGTTTACCTCTTGCGTTATCCATACCCTCTCCTCTGTGCAATATTGTTTTATCTTAAAACTTTTGTGTTCTACCTTGTTTCATGTATGCCTCAGCCTGAAAATTATGTTGATCGGTGCTATCAGTATGAATTATGTTGGTGCTATCTCTCGGCTGACCACATGTGACCCTTTCTGTCAAGGATTCCTCAACGGAGGCTTGACCCTGCCTCAAACAATGTCTTGAGAATACGTTGTAGATAGTTCCGACGTATATCACGTTGACTGAACGCAAAAATGATGTATCTAATACAGTAGCGCTAAAGTCTTCGGCCAAATGGTTTTTTCTTGGGTTTTTCACTTGTAACTTTTTTGCGACTGGACCGATTAAGAGAAATTGTAGTGTGTTGTACTTGGAGGCACTGCATACTAAATATACTATTTTGGCGTTCAACGGTTTAAGTTACGTGGTTAAATGCAATTTTTTGCTTTTGGAGTGCCACTGCTCTGCCGTCCCGCTGTGCCGCTGTTATCAAAAGTCGTGGTTTCTCTACAGAATATCGATGTTCTCTGAGGCTTACTCGTTTTGTTTTTGTTAAGAAAGCCGTTTTTCTTGACAAAGCCTTTTTCTTTTTTTGGGTGGTGTTGTAGTAAGTATGTTGACAATAGGTTCAGGCACCACATATGAAAATTTTGTCAAATTCGGTCAAGTAGGAAAAAGTTATGACAAAAAAGTTTTGCCGAAGACTTTTGAGCGCTACTGTAAATAGAAAACGAAAACCGACCAACGCGGTTCTGTACTTATGGACCAATCTAATATCACGTGGGTGTGCTGAGCTTCAGCTCTTGTGCGGTTTTGCCTTACAACTAACGGCTAAGCCGTAGGAGATAGTTGATGAGCCTGAAAATGGCTTCTCATGTAGTTGGAGGCATTCATTTTACGCTGTTGATACTTGCAATCACCAGTTTGTACACTTTAAATGTATACGTCTAGGGTGAGGCAAAATCAGATTTCAAGCCCAAGCAAGGAAATGGCCACCTTTTCAAGTCTTTCGCAAAGCTGAACACTGAATATTTCTTAACCTACTCGCTTCCAATAGTTAGTGGGTTCCGGGGTCTATGTAGATGTTAGAGGGAATGGCTTTGGATCGAAGTTGCTCTCGGTGCCAAGATTTTTCCGAAAACTGAGCCATTATGAGATGCTATCTTGTTAGGGCTGAAATTGTTTTTATGTGGTAGTTATTGATTACACCATTCTCGCCGCACCTACACAAAGCCCTTCGTTTGACATATAAAGGCCACTTTTGTGGAACTCGCGCCTTTTATTTCTTTTCGGCTACCGTTTTTCGAGCTGCAATGTTTTTAATCTTCTCTTGAATCGCTTTTTTTTTAAAATCTGCTTCGTGAGACGTCTCTGAAACTCTTTTGTAGCGAGTTATAGGCACACTTCGCGATAATCAGATTAGTGGCTTACTGGGCGATAAGGTCCTTGGATAACTGCTCAGGCTACACCTTTTTGCGGCTGCACGGTGCTCCTCACGATGCTACGTCTGCTTGAAGGCCAAGCCACGCCCACTCAATCAAATAACATTCGATCGTGGCGCTCACATGGAAAAGAAAACAAGCGATAAGGAAATGCTAATTCAGTGAAGCAGCCAGTTTTATGATGAAGGCAGTTTTCACGTCGGAAATTTGTTCCTCTAGAGCCAAGTGTGATTTGCTTGGGTGGGCGTAGTTTGGTTGTGTTCAAGCAGGCACAACATCGTGAGGGTGCACCGCGCTACCGCAATAAATGTGGAGTCTGAGCAGTTATCCAAGGACCTGCTCTCCCCTAGAAGGTGAGTCACTAATCTGATTATCGAGTGGTGTGCCTTTGAGGGCGGAACTGATCAATCATTCCGAACTATTTCTATGTCAAACATCAGTATTCTGCGGTACTAGCGTGGTCCACTGAGAAGACATTCTTTACTGCACACGGTTCGCAGCTACTTCCTCTTTACAAAACTGGACCTTCCTGCACGAATACGTCTCCCATTTTTAGCAAAAAGATTGAGTATAAGAAATCCTTTCTGAGTCAGCAACGGCCTAAAATTTGCTACCTCATCCTTCTCGCACCACCACATCCATCGGTCACAAATCTTCGAATGGACCTTTTCTGCCATTTTTGGCCTCTTGCTTGTTTTTTTTGCCTTACCAGTTACTCCTGTATGGATTCGAATATTGAATGAATGAATGAATAAATATAATTCGCACTTAGCTGGCCTTTCTGGATGCTCACCCTCCTCACCCCTGTTTTACGTGCCTTTCCAATCACAGGTTTCTACATTCAAATTTGGGGCTGAGTGCTCATTTGCTTTTTATAATTTAATTAACTTAAATTGTTTCAAAAATAGGTGACAGCACTGTCTCGAGTTCTGCCTATGTTTTCCTTTTGGGATTGACCCGGCAATAATAATTGAGTAAATAAACACTAGACTTCTTTTTGACTACTCCAAACGATTCGATGATTGAAGGACTGCACAGTTACTGTGTCGTTCCATGACGTAACAATGTCGTTTCCATCGATTGAAAATTTCTTCTATCAAATTAGAATTCTGTGCAGCATGCATCTTTCGAAAAAAAATTCATATGCTCCACAAATATGATGTGTTCACTTTTTGGGTCCGTCACAAAAAGGCAGATTTTGGAGCTGGCATAGTGATAGGTGCAGTCGACAAAAATTGAACTAAAATTTCAATCAATTATAATACTGTAATTATTACTACAAGGATGCTGAGTTATGGGCAAAGCTTCGGTGTCGGACGGGACTCGAACCCGCACTTCATGAAGTGCGGGTTCGAGTCCCGTCCGACACCGAAGCTTTTGCCCATAATTCAGCATCCTTGTAGTCACTTTCGCATCGCAAGCTGCGGCGATAAACAACTATCAAAAATCAAAAATATGAAAAACTATTATGATTGTTGAAACTATTGATTTGTTAGCTGCTGATTTTCGCCGTAGCGCGCGAAGCGAAAGTTGTTACAAAGTGCTCGAACCCACACTCTATGCTTTCCGGGCATATGTGCTAATCCATTACACTACCGGAACCCCTTTCACATTACCTCAGCTTCAATAATACTATAATTCACTTCGAGAAATTCTATTAAACATGTGTCCCGCATTTACTCCCAACCCCATTCACAAGTATCACCGGCTGACTGATCGAGAAGTCGCATTGCTCTTTTCCCAGACTTGGTTTTTCCGCATTAATCCGATGATTTTGGACAGTCTCGCTCTGTCTATCTAGATTATTTTCATACCAATCCAGTGAAAACCTTCAAAAAAGGTAATGAATAAGGACGGGGCGCATTATTGACCGAACTCATTAGCTTACTGCTGAAAATAAATTGTGAAATAATGTGAACTGAACCCCGAAAAAAACCCCGAACTGGTCCTGAATCTTAACCTGAAACGCACTAGAAATAAAAGCGAAATGTGTACTTGTAGAGCTAAAAGAACCCTTCCGAATGAATCATAGAGCAATGTACACCAAAGAACTTGAGAAGAAAAATTTTATTCTGAATAAACCCCAGTGCTGACGTATGTCGGAATGTCGCTGTTTGCTATGCCTTGAACCTTTCTTACTGTGAGTATATGTAAAATAGAATTATTAATCGCATCAATAATTCATAAATGCGCGCCAGTGGTCAGTTTTCGGGTGATCGGAGTATGAGCTAGAAAATTATGTAGATTATTTGCAACTCAGTGAAAACTTTAGCCCTTCAAACACACCGAGACGGTGCAATTTTGGCTTACTGTAGCAGTGCAGTTCGTTCGGTCTGCCGCGATCGCTCCCACACCTTGTCAAGGACGTCTACCATAAATTCTATTTTTTTTATGAACACCGTTTTTCTTACTCTCTCGCTCATTCTGCCTCTCAGTATTGCACCTATTTGTTACTGTGTTGCTTCCCTTGTTTCACATCATCATTTGAAATCAAGATCGTCCTACGCGGCATCAAATTACAGTGGCTTCGGCTTTCTCTGCCCGCCGCCAGCAGACAACTCTGCCAGTGCAGTCGAAGTGAAGCATGCTAGGATCGCTATAGCGCCCCAAAGACACGTTTCTCAGAGCGAGATGTGCTACACGTCATCTTTTCTGAGCTCGAATATTCGTTCACAGAGGGAATTTTTCTTAAAAATCGCTCCCTTCCTTGCCCACTTCCGGTGCCTTTCAAGGCACAGTTCACGATGAAATGGGTCTTGGTTCCATCCGCGAAGGAATGGGTTCTTTCACAACGGCAATGTGTGTGCTATCACCGTGTCGCGCATACCAAACGCGTAAAAAAGCCGTAAATGAGA
Organism: Trichostrongylus colubriformis; assembly: GCA_963978905.1. Lineage (NCBI taxonomy): Eukaryota > Metazoa > Nematoda > Chromadorea > Rhabditida > Trichostrongylidae > Trichostrongylus > Trichostrongylus colubriformis. The sequence goes on along the minus strand of OZ022259.1, from coordinate 12,282,960 downwards.
TGGCGGCCACCTCCTCAAGATGGTCTACACTCATCTACGATTCAGCAATCAGGGCAGTGGTGGTTGTATGTGGATAAGAGGCATGATATCGATTGCGATAAGAAACAACTGGGGAAATCGCCATTGTAACAACAACCTTATCGGATGATGTTAGCACGTTAAAAGGTGTCCAAATATTTGCTTATAGGCAGTAAGCTAGTCGCAGTCAAAGACTACTACACCTTATTTTCAGAATTCAGGAAGGTTCCCTCTGTTTTTTTTTCTTCACATTTGTGTTCTTTTCGTGTCTCGTCGGACTTTATGAAGCCCGACGAGACACAAAAATTATGGTGAACTGAACCTTTCGTGCTGTTCGATTTTCCTGAGCAAAGGTCATCCGCTGAATTATCACTCTACCCTGTTCAGAGACATATGGCATGTGCCCGCTATCTCTAACTGACTTTTGGTCTCCGCCGGTCAATTCCGTGAACAGCCCCCCCCCCCTCTACTCACTTCATTGCCCTCCCATTTCATTGATGCCGTGCTGACCTGCTCATCTGTCAGCTTATGAGAGATCTTTCTACATGAGATATCAATGATCTAACGATGTGATCCCTCCATTGTTACCGATTATTAATGCCGTTCTGATCGTTAACTTGTCGTAGCCTTATCGCGCGCTGTCTTCCTCCTATTCGAAAAACTGATTGATAACTAGAAACATCGTACTTTGGCATGTTTTTGATTGATTCTCATCGAATTCGAACATCGGTTAAGCAGTCCATTCGACGTTTGCATAATGCCGCGGCCGCTAGGAAAATATTGGGTCGGGGAATAAGTCCTTGCGGTTTTTTTCAATCCCGTTTTTCACATTGTTTCCTTCATCTTTCAACAAAGCTTATATATGATTTCGATAGAGCTTTTCTTGCTCTATAAAATGATACTATCTGTTTTTCGATTCCTTCGACTACCTGATATTTATGAGGTTTGGAAATAAATTAATCTGAAGGCAAAAAATAGGCACTTGCGCAACTCATCTTTCTTGTCTCCCATCGAGATCAAAAAATATCCGTGTACATGCTTCTATAAAGCTTTTCAGCTCTACAGAATGGTACTGCTTTTTGTTAGAATCGCTCATCTTTTTGCTGTTTTTTATTACTCCCAAACGCAGTACTCGCAAAAGTGTGCGCTTTCGTTATTCTCTCTTCCTCGCCTACCGTCGAGATTAGGGAGAATGTGCATGTATGCATTCGATAGAGCTTTCTTTGCTCTACAAATTGATACCACTCTTCTTTTGTATCCTCTCACATTTTGGCATGTAAGAATGAGTTTCCACCTGCTTTTCAATTCAAAATTGCGTAATGAAAATAAATTTTTTGACACAATATTTTGTACTGTTCGAAAGAGCCCTTTTCGCTCTACAATATAGTGTTTACGGTTTTTGTTCGAATCAATTTTTGCCATTTTTTAGATCATTTAAAAGTCGACGAAATCGAGCATTCTCGACACCATGTGACAAAAGAGCTCGATTTCGTCGACTTTTAAAAAACCTAGAAAATGGAAAAAATAAATTCGAACAAAAAGCGTAAACACTATATTGTAGAGCGGAAAGAGCTCTAACGAATGATACAAAACACTCCGCCAAAAAATTTATTTTCATTACATAATTTTGATTTGAAAAGCAGGTGGAAACTCATTCTTACATGCTAAAGTATGAGAGGATACAAAAGAAGAGTAGTATCTCCTTGTAGAGCAAAGAAAGCTCTATCGAATGCATACATGCACATTCTCCCTAATCTCGACGGTAGGCGAGGAAGAGAAGATAACGAAAGCGCACACTTTTGCGAGTACTGCGTTTGGGAGTCTTAAAAACAGCAAAAAGGTGAGCGATTCTAACAAAAAGTAGTACTATTCTGTAGACCTGAAAAAGCTCTATCGAAGCATATACACAGATATTTTTTGGTCTCGATGGGAGACAAGAAAGATGAGGTGCGCAAGTGCCAATTTTTTGCCTTCAGCTTAATTTATTTCCAAACCTCATAAATATTAGGTAGTCGAAGGAATCGAAAAACAGATAGTATCATTTTATAGAGCAAGAAAGGCTCTATCGAAATCATATATAAGCTTTGTTGAAAGATGAAGGAAACAATGTGAAAAACGGGATTGAAAAAAACCGCAAGTACTTATTCCCCAACCCAATAGTTCCTTCATAAAACGTCTGAAAGGGAGGTGCTTTAGTTACTGTGATGTTTTTTCTCTGATGATTGGTGAGTGATGGAAGCTCATTTGTTTTGATTAGTTCCGTCCGTTTGCAAGCAATATTTATTGTAATGGCGTCGTCGTCAAGATTCTTTCCCTCCCTAGGCTCAGGCTAAAGCAGATGAGACGTATGCTTTGACAGATGTTTCTTCATGTGGAAGAAAGGGATATCAATTTTAGCCTAAGCCTGTGGATGGAAAAAGCTTCGGCGCCGACGAAAAGTGCGTCCCCGAGGGGTGTGGGGGGAAATCCGCCAAAAAATCGCGTAGCCGCCCGCGGCGAGCGGCTCGGCTGGTGCGAGTACCAGTGGCAGGGCATGGCAGCCTTCAAGCGAGACAGTGTGGCAAAGGTGGAGGAGGCAGGGTGGCGCGGCTGGAGGAGGCAGAGTGGCATGGCTGGAGTGCAGAAGTGACGCAGCCACTCTCTGCCGGGCTCCCAAGAGCAAAATCGATTCGCAAGTCGTACTGGTGGCGCCGCGAGTGCGACGCTGCTGACGCGATTTTTTGGCGGATTTCTCCCCACCCGTCCCCGAGCTGTAGTGGCGGCGTAACGGTTAAAGGAACCGGAAGGGGTCCGAAACAAGAGAAAAATACAAAGAAAAGAGCATTTTGTAATGAACGCAGAAGGTTAGAAGCGATAATCGGTGAAAAAACCCGAATTCAAAAGTGCATCGCTGCGGTGTGTATTCGCGCCTCATTCGCACCATCGCACTGACTTTCCGAGTTGCCCGCTGTAGGAGACTGGCCCCGGTCCAACATTAGTTGTAGCATCTGACTCCCAGCGCAGTGGAGTGGCCATTCCCAACTACATTAGCATTCATGAAAGTACATCTAGAAACAGTGTAAGAGAATAAAGGAAAAAGTAAAAGGAAAAAGCAAATTCATAAAAGAAACATCTTCTCTTGGCACCATGCCACGGCGTCAAATTGGGAAGTTTGTGCAATGGCGGCCACTTGAACTCGTCCACACTACGTCTGTTCTACCGTAGGCCAAAATTACCTCCTTCTGGTGTCTTTAACACCTTACACAGTTGGATGACAGACCCCGCCTCCAGGCGACGTGATTCCTGGTTGGCTACGATGAGAGCGGCCAAGGATATGCGGCAGTATCGGAGGTATTGCAGCGCGCTCTCGCAGTTTCAGCGTCAAACTCACTCCAGAAAATGGATGCTGTCGTATTTCCAACATTTACTAGTGTTTACGTGGCACATGACGATGGACTTTTCGTTCGGACTACCTGCCTCTTGACGGAAATGTCGTCCGTGTCGGGAATCAGCGGTGGAAAAGCATTCTATTTCTCTGGTCTTTGGCCATTTCCTCCCGTTTTTTCTGTTGAGCATCCACTACATTTTTCACATTCCGTCCGAATTTCCCCTATCGCTGCCTTCAATAACCTTCTGCGATCATCGTTCTCTCCCCACAAAAACGAGATTTTTGATACAACATATCTAATAAGCTCCTGATTGTCTACATATCACTACGTAGTCATCGATATGCTCTGGTCCCTCTGAAATTTGAGCTGAGTGGGTGAAATCGCTCCAATGTATGTAGCTCCATTTCACCTTCGATTGCTAAGATGAGGAGAGCCGCTCCATTGGTCATGCACCATTTCAATCTTTTTTCAGACCACGATGTCTTTCACAGCTCCTCCGGATCTCTCTGGTGGTTTATACTTTCTTAATGGCAAAAGAACCACCATTGACGGGTCAACGACTTTTGACGTCATGGAGCCTCGAATAGGTCAGACACAACTCTATATCATGATCTTTGTGAGATTCTGTCTAAGATGTTCCAATTTTAATTTACTAAGGAAGTGTGATAGAAGAACAGTTTACTGGTGAGTGAGCTGAGTGCAGTTGACTTCCATTTCCTAGCGTCTGTCCAAAAAAAGACGGCAGACCTGATTGTGAAAAAAGGTTCGCATAGTCTGTCGATACAGGTAATCGCCATCATCACTGGAGGAAGGCTGGCGGTCTCGAGCATCGAAGAGGTTTAGTGCTTTTTTTAAAAAGAACGTCACCGTTGAGCTTTTGAAAGAAAATAAGGCAATAGATGCGCCCTCAGTAGCTATACCATGCCTTATTCGCGCATCAGTCTAATCACGCGTACACATGGAAATGATTATCGACTTTCCATGCTATTGATCGAATATCTCTTCACATATAAATGTTAGACAGCTCCTCGAAGTCAGGGTCAAGTGTTGGAATATGCCTTCCCTTCCGTACCCGTATTTGGTTGATGCAAAGTTGTTGATATGATCAAAGGAATTGTCCACGAAAAATGACTTCTCCTGTTTTCCATACGTTTGTGTTGAATTTGCTTGATGCAAAGTTTCATCAGAAAGAGTAAGTATCCGACTAAGATACAGCTGTTCAAAGTGGCGGCCGAAAGGACGGAATCTCGGAGTGAATGCCCGCCCCGTCGTCCGTCGCGGTTGGAGACGTATATTAGGAGTAGAAATGTATGTGAAGCCCTATTCTTCGTCTTCGATCGCGACGGAAGACGGGGCGGTTTCGCCACTTTGATGAGCTGTATATTGGGCGAATTCTCCCTTTTTCCCGTGAAATTTTGCATGCGTTCCTCATTAATCAAATGCAACATAAATATATGGCAAACAGAAAAACTTATTTTTCCGTGCACAATTCCTTTATATGATTGATATTTCTCCCCTTCAAAAATCACAAGTTTAATCGCAGTGTTGCTAGAAGTAGTCCAAATATCTAGTTCCTTTTTAGTGATTACTTCAACGATTGAAAATCAATAAAAACAAGTGGTTATTCGAACTTTCATAAAATACTACCTCCATTTTCCAACCCAAATCACCACCCCGCGAATTCCTCTACCTCTCCTTTATCCATTTAGTATTATGAAATCTGTAAGCGATTGAGGAAAAGGTATCATTGCCTAGATGAATTTAGCTGCTGCTCAGGTTCCCTTTCCATGGAGACACCAGTTGACTGGCACACACTACTGTGTGCGAAACACCATGTGCGTTAGCAGGTCGATCGAAATTGCTTTTTTTTAGAACAAAGTGTTTCACTGCACGACCCGCCCACCGTGGGAAAAGCTTAAGATGGGCCATGTGTGGTTTTTACTTCTTGTCCCATGCCCTACCCATACCACACTACCCATCTCCACAGGTCGTTTTCCATGTAATATCCACGCCAAGCTCCGCACACCACCAAAAATGAAACTCATCGCTGACCTAAATCCATCTTCTCCCCACGTTTGGGCACGGACCCAAATTACAGTTTTCGGTCCAAAAACGGAACATTTCAGTGCCCGCTCCACCCACCGTGGATGGAGTTTGTCTTGGTCCATGTATGGTCTTTACTTCTTGTCATATGCCCTACCAATCCCACACTTGTCCCCATCTCCACAGGTCGTTTTTCGTATAATATCTAATTTCGTGACACACAGACAGACATCCTAAGCGGATTATATAGAGTAGGATCTTCGAGATCAACCGACTGAATTATCCTGTTAACAACCCACGCCTGCAATCGCCCTTTAGTTATACAGTTTCGCTGTGGTGGAGAATAAAAGATACAGCATCAAGAAAACCTTTAGTCACCTCAACACAATTTCGAAAGCTTCGATTCAGGTGCCGTCGTTGCAAAATGCCCAATAGCTGACAAAAATACCGTCGACCAAGCAGTGCAAATGGCAGCGGAAGCTCAACCGGAGTGGGGAGATCTCACTGCGCTGCAGAGAGGAAAAATCCTAAGGAAAGCTGCTGAAATTATCAGGGTGAGCATTTGTGGCGTTCAAAATTGTGCAGCTGCCACTTCTTTTCGTTTAAATACTGAACCCCGGCCAAATCTTTGTGTGTGAATCAAAAAATCATGACACTTTATGCTCCCTATAAGCGTTTAAGGGTCATCGTTAAGGCACCGACCGTCTTTGCAGTTTTTCGATTTTGCTATCCACGCAACCAAGCTCGACCAAGCAGTGCAAATGGCGACCAAAGCCACCCGACTCCTTACTCGAAGTTGTGGCACTGCAAAATCTCAGGATCGCCAAGCACGCGCGAAATTGCGACATCGCATAATTGCTGAATCGCAAAATCACAAGTCGCGAACTCGCCTGGACGGTAGCCTTGGGAGTGTGGCGAAAAGGTTGTTCAGTATTTTTCGTGCCTCAGAGCGAGTCTAAACTACGACCTCGTGATGATGATCCAGTAGGGTTGTCGTAAATCAATTGAATTCGGCAGATAGGGTAACTGTCTGAAGGTGTCCACAGCCACGAAAGGTCTGAGCTGGTCGAGCCACGCAAAAAGGATTCACTCTTACAATTAGTGGAGTTTGGTTTTTATTGTGATGGCCAGGGCTCCATTGATTCCGCTTCAAATTTGACGATTCGCCTTGTCTTTATTAAAGTTTGACTGTCCCGACACCTTCATGAAAATAATACTCATTTCTCACTGTGGGCTCAAAGTGGTGATGTGACTGTTGACATCTTTTGGTTCTTATATCCAGCTCAACAGGAGGACAGGCATCAGATAGCGTCTTAATAATAGAGGACATAAGACTGATCTTCAATTTGTTATGAGTACATAGTAAACGGGGAAATGGAGGATGCAAAAGTACAATGGCTTGAAGAATTCTCAATTTCCCAGATTCTGTTCATACACACAAAGCTTTTTTCTTGGAGCTAGGCTCCCTTACTAGCTATCTGTGTAGAAAAATAAATGCTTTAAGAAATAGTTCACGGAATAATGCGAATCATGAAAAAACCGAGAAATTTCCTTTGTTTCAAAGCAGAGATCGAAAAACTGAAAGGAGAACAACTCGTTTGAACTACCGCTGGACAATATTCAAATAGCCGTCGACGAGCAAGTGCAGTTCCAATTTTCGCTCCCAATGTTGACTTGCTTCTCAGTCTGCCTCCCTGATCACGTGATCGCCGCCACCGTAGCAGTGCTCCTCCGGACGCCCCACCCCGCCGTACGCTACTTTGAGGAGCTCTTCAGCTTCATTTTTTTTTGTTCTTCGCGTGAAATTTTGCATGCGTCCCTTAGCAAATACAACATAAATATTTAAAACTTAAATTTTCGTGGACGATTTCTCTGAATAGTTCTAGCTTGGTGGTATCCGAAGGGTGTATCCAAGGGAACTCTGGTGACGTCGACTATTTTATACTTTTATGCACTTTTTAGGGTTATATTGCAGTTAGTTGATCAGCATTGTGCTATCCTATTGTTTTCACCGTTGGAATTTGACGCTCACCCTGTCCTGGTCCAGAGCAATTAATTTAAACTTGGCTATTCAGGCGAATCTCGAGGATATCGCTCGGTGGGAAGTGAAGACCAATGGCAAAACGATTTTTGAAGCCCGTGTAGACATTGAGTCATCAGCGGACACTTTCGATTTCTACGGAGGTGTGGCTGCTGCGGTTCTTCAAGGTGAGTTTTCCGAGGAACACTGTAATTTTTTCATTGCACTGAAAGGGAAGGTTTTTTTCTGGGGTAGGAGGGAAAGGGATCTGAGGAATTCTTGTCACACTTCTTGTTAAGATACTGTCTTATTACATATGTAAATTGCGGTGCCGGCATATAAAAATATTCGGAGTTCAGGCGATCAAATCGAACTGCCTGGTGGTCCAACCCAACGGTTTGCCTACACCCGTCGCGAGCCACTCGGTGTTGTCGGTTGCATCGGGGCATGGAATTACCCATTCCAGACCTGTGTTTGGAAGGTACAAGAAGAGAATGGTCATCATAGCTCAGTTTCTTTGAAACATTCTTCATTCAGGTGGCACCTGCTCTCGCTGCCGGCAACGCGGTCATATACAAACCATCTCCCTTCGCCCCAGCATCACCAGTGCTCCTCGGAGAAATTCTCACTGCCGCTGGCGTACCCAATGGAGTATACGGTGTAGTACAGGTATTAGTGGTACAAGCTTTTACCGCAGCTACGTTTAGAGGAAAACCTTGGGTCAATATTGCAGGGAATGTGCGTTTACGCATGCAAAGTTTCACGCGAAAAGTAAGAATTCGGCCAAGATACAACTCCTCAAACTCTTGACCGAGTGGTGGGACGTCCAAGTAAAAACCCCGTCCCGTCGTCCGCCGCGGTTGGGAACGAAGAATGGGACTGTTTGCAATTTTCTGTCACTACAATGCGTCTCCGACCGCGGCGAACGACGGGATGGGCACCTGCTCGGAGGCCCGGCCCTCCCGGGCAAGACTTTGTGGTGCTGTATCTTAGCCGGCTTCACATTTTGTCGCGTGAAACTCTGCATGTGGCTCACATTAGGCAAATGCAACATAAATATAAGGGTAACATGAAAACTCATTTTTTCGTGGACGATTCATTCAAATGGAAGGAGAAAGTAGCATAACTCTTTGAATGCAGCACGGAGCAGTCACTTCATATACTCTCAGCAATCTTTCGAATCGCCTATTCATTGCAAAAACAGCGTGGGAATAATGCAGAAACATAAAAGGCATTCCACAGTTAACAGCAATCGAGCGAAGGCAATAAGTAAGAAATGATGAAAAAGAAAAAAGAATAGAAAATTAAACTCGAAAGCTCTACGGATAACTATCAGAAATCGCAAACAATGAAAAAGATAAACAGCTGCTTGGAAGAGGGTCTGCGAGATTCCTATTTACGAAAACGCTCCGCGAACGCTCCAACCCTGCCGCAGCTTCTTGGCCCGTGTCACCCCAGCCAATCAGGGATGCTTATCGGTAGGAGGCCAACCGTGCCAAGAATGGCGCCAACAGCTAAAAAAGCCGCCTCCGCCGCAGCTCAGAGGCGCGCCTTTCGTGGGGGATTTCGGCGCAGATAGGCTTCCCAGACCCCCAGTTTTTAAGTGAATGACTCCTTTCAGAGATTTTTTATAACATTACCTCTATCATTGTATTTAAGGGAGAGGCAGAAACTGGCAAATGCCTTTGCATTCATCCGCTGATCAGGAAACTTTCCTTCACCGGTTCCGTCGCTACAGGTATGGCATTGCAAAGGCAAGCAGCAATGGAGAACGTCAAGCCGGTATTTCCATATGATATTTCTCACAATATCACAATCCATGGCATAACCTCAATCAGTTTACAGGTCACATTGGAACTCGGAGGGAAATCAGAGCTGATCATATTTGATGACTCCGATGTGAAGAGCGCTGTTGCGGGCGCAGTGCTTGCAAATTTCCTCAATCAAGGTACCATAAATTATTTGCATGGTTCAATTGAGTGTATTGTAAATATAAACTTTATGAATCACCCATTCCTATTATTCTGCAGAAACCAGAAAGTCGCTTTTGTAGCAGCTTCTACATCCAGAATTTCCTTGTGGAACGACGTAAGAGTAATACTTCAATCTTTCCCAAGATGAGCAAAATAGTAGAGAAACCCCTTCCCTGCTTCAAAAACTAAACAGGGGTCAAGCATGGGTCGAGGAATACTCTTCGGTCGTATTCTTGTATACAAAGGGGAGCGTTCTCTGTGTTGAAAAGAGGTGAAAGTCGTGTTTTTGTAAAATCTCCAAGGATTTCTCGGAAGTTCACCGAGGGCCATCTTTTTAAATAATTTTTTGACCGATGTGTTGAGCAAAGCATGGCGTGCAATCAAACTCCTGGAATCCTCGCCCATATCACAGGTTGCTGCTGTTTCCCTCGCAAACCTTAGGAAAGAACTACGTACTTTTAGAGATGCTTAAGACCCAGCGTCATTACCCAGTATTAGCGATGTAGCAGCGGTACCTTGAAGGAATTGTCCATTGGATAAATGTGTTTTCTGTTACCCATATATTTTTTGTTGTATTTGCCCAGTGTTGGCCGCATGCAAAGTTTCACACGAAAAATTGTTAGTGCGGCTGAGATACAGCACCACAAAGTCTCGGCCCGATGAGCGGGGTTTCCGAGCAAATGCCCATCCCGCCGTCCGCCGCGGTCGGAGACGGATTGTAGGAACAGAAAAAGTTACGTAAACAGCACCCCCTTCTCCATTCCCAACCGCGGCGGACGATGGGACGGAGCCTCTACGCGGAGGCTCCGCGCATCCGGCCGAGAATTTGGAGAGCAGTATCTTAGCTGAAATTTCACTTTTCCGCGTGAAACTTTGCATGCGGCTCTTATTAGGCAAATACAACATAAGTATAAGGGTAACAAAGAAACTGATTTTTCCGTGGACGATTCCTTTAAGGAAATCACCACACCATTGTCCTAACACCATCGAGAAGATTAACTTTTCAGGCCAGGTATGTACAAACGCAACTCGAGTATTTGTTCAACGAGGCATCTTGGAGGAGTTCACTACCGAGCTTTTGAAGGTAGTATTCTATCGATGTTATCATAATATTTATTGGCATGCAATTAAAAAAATCCGATTCTAACATTGGTGTTTCATTAAAGCCCGTTGTCTTTACCAGGAATGCGATGAAAAGCTGAAAATTGGTGATCCGCTTCTTGAAGATACGAGGGTCGGTGCAAACATCAATGAGCAGCATTTGAATAAAATTCTGGACTTCGTAGAAAGTGCCAAGAAAGAGGTACGGTAACTTTAGCCGGCTCAATGCTGTAATTGAAATAAACTTACCATCAGACCTAGGATTGTCTTCATATATGAAGGCGGGCCTTCGCATATTCAAAAAAGCGTTTTCTGTGATCTACATTCCCAGTTTATAAGCCACAGCTTTCTTTCATGGGCGGAACAGGTTTAATATGTACTGCTTAGGGTGGCCAAGTACTTCGTGGAGGCTGCCGCGTCCACCCGAAAGGTGTCGAAAATGGCTTCTACTTTGATCCAGCCGTTATTGTTGGACTAAAGGTTTGAGGACTACAGCATTTTGAACACCAGAATTTTCATTGAGTTATTCACAATTTCTGTCTAATTTTTAAATCTTGACTTCATGCCAAGTACGCTGTTCATCTACGATAACCCATGAGATTACAGGACGACGCACACGCCGTTCGAGAAGAAATTTTCGGTGCCTGCTGTCTTATTCTACCATTTGACACTGAAGAAGAGGTGGTGAGAAGGGCAAATGATACCATGTACGGATTGGCTGCTGGGGTTTTCTCGGGGTGAGTTGCTTTTCCCTCCTCACTGCTTCCCACTGCTACGATGTAGCTTTAGCTGTTTCAATTCATACACGATTTCCCCGATGCCCAGTTTAGAAATTTGGCTCGCTGCCATCGGATAGCTACCAAATTGCAAGCCGGTACCGTGTTTATCAACACCTACAATGACACGGAGGTACGAAGTTTTTCCAACAATATTTAGTATTCTTCAGACATGAATTTGATTTGAATTAGAGATGTTACGAAGTGTGGTAATGAAAAAAAACAGAGGAAGAGACAAAAACCGAAAAATCGCCGCTCATTTTACTTGCTAATTTTGATTTCCACATGCTTCTCGTATCACTGACGTCTCGGTCAGGGCCATGCGGATTTGTGATATGTGGCGGCGATTTCGGTGGCCAACGCATTCATTGTGGTTACAATGAACTACTTTTTGTTTTGCCTCAAATAATTGAATTCGTCATAAGCTGAATCCCTGTACCTTTCCCGAATAACCAGTTGCAATGTACAGCTATGCGTCTAAGTTGCAATCTGGGCTAGCAGGCCAGCATGAATCTCGTGCTAGCAACAGAAGGCTCACAGATCGCCGTAAGCTTTTTAAATGAGTTGTAAATGGCCTAATGCGGTTTCGAACGCTAATCTCAAAGCTGCCCTTTCAGTCTGCTAAACGATTCCGGGACAAAGTTACTGACGCCTGTGATATACGCAGCAACCTGAACTATAATACATATCTTATGCGAGATGCGAAATTTTGTTGGCAGAGGTCAGATGGGGCAGCGGTTAGCGGGTTGTACTCGGAATACCTTATCACGCTTACTTGATGAATGTGCTCGTTTTGCTTTTCCTTGAAGTGCCTTCCAAAACTTGCAAAATGCTTTTACGCCTTTATAGCGGTGGACATGGCTCTCTATGGTATGCTGCAGGCCCTGAAAGGTGCCATCTTAGCTCCTGACTATGTACCTTTACCTTTTGGTTCAAGATATCAGTCAATTCCAGCATCTCCTTCGTTTTGTAAGGCATACAAATAAGAAATTTATGAAGCCATTTGTGAGCACTTCTGATAGACCCATAAGAAACGATTTCGGTGATAAATTTTCGACCCTTCACCCACAGCCACTCCAACGTCGATTTTGAAGGACAAAATCGAGATCACCGTTCAAAAGCATTAGGCCACATAAATCTCATCTCGGATGGCTACGGTGACCTGAGAGCCTTTCCTTGTGAGTGATATTCTCCTGATTAGTTTATATGAATTATTCCAGGTGAACGTTCCCTTCGGCGGATACAAAAATTCAGGACACGGTCGCGAAAATTGTCTTGACACTCTGAAAGCCTATACCCAAGTGAAAGCCGTCTATGTGAACATTCAAGACACTACAGAGCACTGCTTGTAGGTCAAAAATGTCAGTGATCACCTCTCAGGAAGTCAGTCTCATCTGCAACTTTGTGGTAATAAAGTTTTGATTTATACGTGAAGTCTATTCTATCATTCTTTGCAGATATGTCTCGGAAGATCACGTCTGATTGTTTTCGTTCATACATGATTTCTCACATACATATTTTATATTTGATAGCACATTTTGCGAAAATCACTTTAGTCGATTTACCTAACTCGAACAACGAATCCTAAGAGGTATCGAGCTTGTATCATTTTGTGCCTACACAATGGGCCTTCACGGTGTTATACCCACTAAAATCAACGCTGACCATGGCTTACGGCTTAAAGGAACCGGAAGGGGGTCCGAAACAAGAGAAACATACAAAGAAATGAGCATTTCGTAACGAACGCAGAAGGTTAGAAGCGATAATCGGTGAAAAAACCCGAACTCAAAAGTGCATCGCTGCGGTGTGTATTCGCGCCTCATTCGCATCATCGCACTGGCGTTCCGAGTTGTTCGCTGTAGGAGACGGCCGCGGGCCAACTTTAGTTGTAGCACCTGACTCCCAGCGCAGTGGAGCGGCCATTCCCAACTATATTAACATTCATGTAAGTACATCTAGAAACAATATAAGAAAGAACAAAGGAGAAGGTAAAAGGAATGAACAACTTTATAATGGAAACATCTTCTCTTGGCACCATGCCAAGGCGTCAAATTGGCGAGTTTGTGCAATGGCGGCCACTTGAACTCGTCCACACTACGTCTGTTCTACCGTAAGCCAAAATTACTCCCTTACGGTGTCTTTAACTGAACAATAAGGAGCTCAATAGGGCGTGGCCATCATAGTAGATGGACCGAGTCTACTATCGTGATGGCGAATGGTGGTGACGCAAAAATGGTGATATGGATACTAACACAAAACCTACTTGCTAAACAATTAGTCGACCAGTCATCATCATTACATGTGCGGAGAATCTACTACTAAAAAATACTGAAAAAGTATAAAATGGTCATGACAGTGAAAGGAGTAATGAATACATATTCGAAAGAAAGAAGGTGCTTGTTCCTCAGTCTACCTCTTGTTTGGTCGGGACCCAGATTCTTGCTTCCCGGGCCTGTTCATAGGCACAGGGGATGTCTTTCTCACAATCTGAGAACAAAGAAAGCCATCTAACTAGACGTTTCGTTTGTTCTTCTCCTCCGGCAATCATGTTGTAACGAGGTGCAAGTGTGGAAATGCATAGTAAGATAACGAAAGTCTTCGACAGTAATGCCGAAGAAGAGTGGGCCGGTGTTGGATTATGTTTCGTCGACTCTTTTTGGAAAACGTGAACATAACTAGGTGAACTATCATGGAAAAACCGAAGTCTGTGGTTTAGTGATGAACTGAAATGAGGATAAGATGTCTCGATGCTGCTAACCTTCTCTGTGCGTAATTTACGGGAAGTGAAATAGGATAATAAACAAACAAGTAGTTGTAGTAATCTGAACTGTTCATTTTCCTTGTTGAGTGAAGAAAAAAACTAAAGTGATGTTCTCCAAACGTATTCAGTAGCATTTTTGAAACCTATATGTGTAAAAGATCAGGCAGCAGCATCTTTTCTTGACGCCTTCAGGGTCGATAACCTATGTCAAGGGCATGAAAAGAAGGAGAGAAAAAGGTCAGTCTCTGAAAACTCTACGTTCATCAAATTGCCCGAAAAGCCTCTTTTTTTGTTGTGTTTGTCTTGTGTCCAGCTCGCTCTTTTAAGTCCACGGATTGCTCACGACGCTACCTTTCATCCTTATCAACTGCTTACCGCTGACCCGGTGGTACCGTGGCTACGTCACGGAAAACGGTGCGACATACATTAAATCTGTCATGGTGGAAATCGCACATGCTTTATAGGTTTCACAATGGCTACTTTTCTAAACGGTGTTTTAAATTATTCGTTCAATATAATACATGGTATACATAGCAGACCTCAAGGCCTATCAACGAATTCTTTGTGATGAAAGCGTACTGTATTGCGTAGTGTACCCATGTATTGGTGCATAGCTGATGCTGTCAGTACATGTAGTTGTTCGAAATTTCATTAGTGAAAAGTTCAGTCACTTTTTTTAGTGACAGACCAAAGTAACAGGCACAAGTGTTAGCAGTTGTCACAAGATCAGAGCTATATTGTGAATAGCACCTTCCATTGATATGGATTGGAGGGTAAGTACAGAATAGCTACAAAGTCCGATCAGTTACCTACAAAATCGGTAATTGTTCACTCATAAAAAAATAACGGAGGCACAATTTTCTTCGAGGTTTTGGCATTTAGTAGGAGGCGTGTAAAGGAACAGTTGTGCGAGAAATTGTTCCAAAGGGTTGCTTAGCCTATTTGCGAGCTTTCAACTCTTGGTCAACGCTTCCACGGTAGACCGCCATTTAATGCTATTGAAGCTCTGCCGCACTCGTTCTATAAAGCGCGCTACGGCACCGTCGGTTGAAAAGAATACCACAAAAACCGCTTTTTGAATCTTCCTCTGAAGTTGAATCGTGAGCAAGGCACGCTTGCACGGTGTAGAGGCCGTATCCTCCGAAAGATCCACCTCCCACTTTATGGGCATGAGGGCACGGTTAGCGTGCTTCCCTGACGCTACATTAGTTACAGTTGACTTTCATGTTGAGAAGCTACTTCAAAATTGGCGGGCACACTTTGTAGCTACCCTGTACTAAACGTACTCCCTTTCGCTTAGTTGTCAACACCGTCATTTCGCTGACAGCAAACTGACACAGTAGCCTTAGTTTGTAGGTGTTTCTAATACCGAATGCCACTTCTTTGATTCAACTAGGACGGCTTGATCATGTTTCTATATCTCGCCGACTTCATATACCTACATAGATATACTCATAACTGTATGTATTTTATCGTTTCCATATGGGAATCTCTAGATCTTTTAGAAAGTGCGTTCAGGAAGGCGAAGTTGAAGGATGAAAAGAATTTTCGGCGGATTTTCATCAGATACCTTTGCTTTGGTCTCTGCTGAATAAGAACGTCGTTGAAGGCCTTCATCAGAATTAAATGAAAGAGCTACTGGAAAAGCAAAGAAGCAATCAGGCAAACAGTAATCAGATCGATAGGCTCTCTATTACGATGGCCCTTCCGCAAAGTATGTTACGGCTTCTTTCAACACATCTTGTAATTTCAGCAGCAAATGTAAAATTTTGAATGGAGTTTCAAAACTGTTATAGTAAAAAATTTGAGTTCTGGGAAAGCTTTCTTTTCGAGCAATGCAGCGAAGAATTTAGTTTCGATATTAAATTTTAGACACTTACCACGCGTGAAATGGAATTCGCACCTGCTAACTCCTGAGATCGGGGCAGATGCAATATGCGGTATTTGACCACAGCAATAAAGTGATACTGACGCTGCTGTCAGAGCTAGGGAAGGTGGTGGAGCGGAATCCTCGGCACCGCGCTATACTCTGTTTCGAGCGCTGACACTTCCAATTCCTTACAAGTGATAAAGAGGAAATCTAAGAACTACGAAACCTAATCTCCCGTAGCGGTGCATCGAATGGGCCTCACCTGTGGCGTTTGAGCTTCAACGTAGCATTCAGTATAGTGATGCCAAACATCGAAAAACTATAAGCCTGAAATATCAAGGAAATGGCCTGAAGGTAAAGGATCACCAGTCATATCGGTGCATCATTTTAGTGTCCAGCTCCGAAATAAATGCTTGTTCTTTGGGAAGAAGCTCTGTTTCTACTCGGCAAATGACGTGCAAAGAGATCTTCACATAACACTTACAGTAGCGCTCAAAAGTCTTCGGCCAAAACTCTTTTGTCATAACTTTTTTTCTACTTGACCAAATTTGACAAAATTTTAATATGTGATGCCTGAACCTATTGCCAACATTTCCTTCTACCTGAGTGCCGCTTGACACTTTTCATGGTTTTTTACAAGAATTTACTACAAGACCACCCAAAAAAAAAGTAAAAGGTTTGATCAAGGAGAACGGCTTTCTTTACAAGAACAAAACGAGCAAGCCTCAGAGAACATTAATATATTGTAGAAAGACCACGACTTTTGATGACGCGGCACAGTGGAACGGCATAGCGATGGCACTCTAAAAACAAAAAATTTCATATAACCGCGTAACCTAGGTCGTTGAGCGCCAAAATAATATATTAAGTATGCAGTGTATCTAAGTACAACATACTAAAATTTCTCTTAGATCGGTGCAGTTGCAAAAAAGTTACAAGTGAAAAACCCCAAGTGAAAGACCATTTTGCCGAAGACTTTTGAGCGCTACTGTATATGCGTAAAAAACCCAATCCAGCAAGTCTGGTGGGACAGCTGTCTTTCAAGAATAACTACAAAAATAAACATGATCAGGTCAGTTACAAAGTTTCATAGCAGGTTAGAACTCCATTCAGAGAATGCAGTCCATTTCAAACATTGTTTTTTTCTGCGTTTTGCTGCCTGCTCTAATGGAGTGGGTGGATATTTCGTGGAATATCGCTCAAGCGTTCACTCTCTACAGATAGTTCTCACTTAAACACTCGGTTGGGTGGTTCGTGAGTTAACACCGTAGAATAATGGGGCTAGCCAAGCATTTGTTCCCGGTACTGCTTTGGACACCACCGAATTAGTCATCCAGCTTCTCATTGTTCATAACACTATCCTGACTGAAAGTTCCGTCCTTGGTTTGCTTCTTGCTAGTGCTACGGAATCTTCGATCCAATAATGTCATTCGGAGCATGCTCATTGAATCCTTTTTCTTCTTACACCCAGTATTAAACCTACTGGAAAAGGTCGCCTCCAAAGATGGCGGCAAACATGTCGGCACTGGTGAGCGCCGTAGGGAAATCCTTCGAGAATGCCTACTAGCGGTGTCAAAGCTCAGAGCACATGGGTCGATATAAGTCACTAGTTATGAATCATTTGCATTTGCCTCTCTTTTTCCCAATGTAGGTGCTGCTTCATATCCCTGTCGTATTATGGTCCTGAACAACCTTTGAGGTGCCCTGTCTTCCACCCTACGTGTAGAAGAATTCAGTTGAAATTACATGTTCTGTGATATCTTATAAATTCTGAAAGAACTGCTGTAAATATTGTGGAACTGCGCATGCATTCGAGTGATTTGTAGGAGCGATAACAGCAACCAGCACTGAAAAAAGGAGCACAAAAAGGCGCACAAATTGGTTACCGCGTTACATTTTCGATCGGCAACCTCGAAATCATTGCAGTTGTAGCGTGCTTAAACTTAGGTGCGCCAGGCGCAAAAGTCTGAAGCTTCTTGCAGTGGGTCTCGAACTTCTCGAACCTCCAAAAAGCGTGAAGCCTGTTGCAATGGGTCTCGACCCCTTCCACATGATTCCCTTGATTTCTGAAGAAAATTCTGATGACTCGGTTTTTAATTTATAAAATTATTAAGGACTTTAATAATATATCATTATTATTATTATTATTATTATTATTATTATTATTATTATTATTATTATTATTATTATTATTATTATTATTATTATTATTATTATTATTCAGTATGTACAAAAACACTAAGGCTCTTTTCGTAACAAGTTCCAACTTCTCTCTTCGTAGAACCTCGGCATCGTTATTAGTTTGATATTCTTCTGTTGTGCCAACGAGGTTCTTAGGTGGAACATTTATTTACAGCCTAACGTTTCGACCAGATCGTCTTCCTCGTAAATAAATGCTCCACCTAAAAACCTCGTTGGCATAACAGAAGAATATCAAACCAAAGGCTCTAGAAACCACCAAAAACAAGCATTAAAATAAGCACTACCAGCAATGCCGAGGCTCCACGATTAGGGAACTTGGACCCTACCAAAGGTTTTACTCGCCCGACTTTACAATACTTCAGCTCGGACTATGCGGCTTCTCAAAATGTCATTATACCAAAAGCAAAATTATGATATTTGTTATGAAAACCTATCGCTGCTATCACTATTGGCATTTGTTATTACTACAATTATAACAATATGCGTTTAGTATTTACTGTTAGGAATTACCGATATTTACTGCTGATGCTTACTGTACACGGCAGTTTGGAAATTTCCAGGGGTTCCTTACTACTTCAAATGGACCGCTCGTGAATTCCACTGGCATTCAGACGGGTTAACGATGTCATGACCTCTATCGTGGAGCGATATTATTGATATTCACTTGCTGACAAATGTCGGCCTCAACAATGACGGCATTCCTTGTCAGTGATAGCGGCTCAGCGCCTAAGGGAGAGCCGTCGGGGTGGCACCACGGTATCCAAACGACCATGCCGCTGGAGCGGCAAAATTCAAAGGAGGGTCGACTGATATAAGATAGTAATTCTAGACTACATTAGTTTTATTATATTCTCTGTCAAAGTGGTTGGTGCTCACTCTGTCGCTTTTCCCTGTGGTGGCTTTCTTGTCCTGGATCATATTCTTTGGAGAGCTTCCAAGCAGTGCTACAACCTTTTCTAATGGTCCTACAAGGATTGTGTTCTTATGAACTCGACATGAGACCCTGTGAATCCATATTTTCCTTCACGTTCGTATGATTATCTCTTGTTTAAGCTCTACTGATTGCAGACTTCTCTACGATGATTCCAGACGTTCGCAACATTTGCTATTATTCCGGCCCTTGCTGTTCGACCACAACCGCTGCCATTCCAGGTAAATATAGATAAGAACCTCTGCAATAATGCTCCTTGTGTGTGTGTGCTGTAGCGGTATCAAGCACACTTGCTATCTAATCATTTGCTACAGTAACTATGCCTCTTGAAAGGTCATCATCATACTCATTATCTAATCGTATTCACTCATTTCTGACGCTCTTTTTTTACCAATTTCTTAGAGAGATTTTTATCGCTCCTTATCTCTCACTATCAGGTATTGATTGACTGGAATATTTTGTTTGATTTGTTTTATCAGTTACAGATACGATGTGTGACACCTCATTTCAAATCGCCTACAGCTTTCCGAATGGCTCTACAGGCAAGTATACCTCTCGGTAGCTATAAGAACTAGAGATACATATTATGTAATTATAAGGAATAATAATAAATATATTAATGTTAGTATTGGAAAGGAAGACCTCGTCCCCGATAGAGCTACAGTCCTCGCCAATACCTCGCATTTCAGATTCGTACGAAATCCTACAAGGAGACATTGAAATGGACTCACTGATGCGTACACTACAGGAGAACCCCAATTTTTTCGGTGAGCAGTTATTTTTCAAAGTTTTCTTCCTCTATGGGAGACCTGACCTAAGTTACTGATTTACCATACCGGCATAAACGTGCCATTACTTTTTCTGCAACACCAGGATGGGGAAAAACTTGTGGATTAGTTGGCATGCCACGATTACGGTATAAAAACGTAGATTCGTTTTAGACACGGCAGCTTTTCTCGCTCCACCACTTCCGATGACGACACTTCAAGGCGGTTATGAGGACGACCTTGGAACGAATGAACAACCGCAGGTGTACACCACGGATTACTATGAGCCGAAATATGAGTGAGTACAAAGGCGTTTTTTCAGTTTTTGCTGCCTTTCAGGAGACTTTATATGAAGCCGTTTGACGTCTCTGATTGTCTTATTACTTTACGTTTTTTCAGCCCATCTGTTCAAACACCAGTCGGTAGCCCGGATCCTCTACCATCTGGTCAAGGTCCAGCGCAATTCGAGGAGTTCTCATTAGCCACACAATTACCGGGACTAAACGATTACTGTGGAGCTTACACAATACCTGACACCATACCAGCTATGGCGGATTCAACGAAATTTCAGGTGACTCTTCGCCTCAATTGGTGCTATAACAACTCTTGGAAGCTGTTTTTGAAAATTATTGTAATTTCCAGCCTTTCGAACCTTACTCAGCGCAGTACTTCTTCACCACACCACCAGACACCCCACCAAACATCTATCCACCAGCTCCGACACTGCCATTGCAATCTGTGCCCTGTGTGCGCCAATCTACTCCATCGAACTCTGATCCCACGCCCACAATTCGCAAACTGCTACAGCAAAAGAAGAAACGCATTGCGGTAAGACTTGGAATCGATCTGTGAAACCATCCAGCTCCTAAGGTAAGAGCATTTTCAGGCAGTGCCATGCCACATCAACTCGGTATGCACGACATGTCAAACCCGGACCACATCGTTGTGGCGTCGAAACCATCTAGGAGAAA
The DNA here is from genome assembly GCA_963978905.1 of Trichostrongylus colubriformis. NCBI lineage: Eukaryota > Metazoa > Nematoda > Chromadorea > Rhabditida > Trichostrongylidae > Trichostrongylus > Trichostrongylus colubriformis. The sequence goes on along the minus strand of OZ022259.1, from coordinate 12,262,159 downwards.
TCGAGTGCAAGTGAGTTCCGGAATTTGAAAGCAGGTTTCCATTGACAGTCACTCTCTGCAGCTATCGAGCAACTGCTCCTCAGATGAACATGCTTCACCTACTGGCAGGTGGTGGGCAATAGTTTGTTTTTGCGGTGCATTCGCAGTGCCTCTGAGAATAGTGAACAGCAATAGTATTAGGAACCCCGACAGGATCTTCCCAGAAGCACGTGAAGCACTCCGCACAGCACAGTGACTGACCTGTATAGTAGAAATTAGCGGGGCAGTTCCGAACTTAAGGACTATAGATACGATGATTCGCTAGGTGGGAATGGGAATTATGTATTCCAGAAGAGCATGAAGTCCAGAAGAGAAAGCACACTGTATTTTCTATTCATTTATTCGGAAGACATGTGCAGGCACACGTGACCACTCGATAGCCCATAAACTCTGTGTCACAGCTCCGCCTCTAGTAAGCGTCGACGGTGCATACGACCGCCACGTAATACAGATCCGCACCACCCCGATCGATAACGTCAGAGAGGAGCGCGAGGAAGCTGTTCGACACCAAAACCAACGGTTAAATCTGGGTTTCGGGGTTGTCAGTTGACTTGCTTGGTTTTTCCTTGCTGCCACACTATAGCACCTCTATTTCATGATCTACTATATCTCGTTTCCGGAGTTGCACCTCATTCGCAGTACTTCTTATCCATGCGTTTGTGACAAAAGTAACATTGCCTACACTCATTCATTGGGATGCTCCTCTTTTTGGCTCCCATTCCTCTGGGGAGCACACCTCTGGATCGCTTCATATTTTGCTATATCAAAAAAAAATTATTCCTTCGAACACGACCGAATATTTATAGTGCATGCAACCTCTACTTTCGTAAGAACAACTGCAAAAGACCGGTGACACTGCGAAAGGACGAAATAATGAAGAGAAAACGAAAGCCAAGACTGGAGTCCGCTCAGCCTAGTGATACTACCGTCACAATGTCAAGCACCTCTCATGAAGTAAAACAAGAACTGTTCGCTTAATCATCAATATTTCTTGTTTTTTGTCGTAATATTGCATGATGTTAAGCATAATTTAAATTAGAATTAATCTCTGTCAAATATAATAATATGCATTCTGATAAATGTTCCGCTTTAATCGTGCTAAGTCCAACCATTTTACTGATTCTCCTACACTGTCCATTGTTTTGAAGACAGTTCTAGAGCCTTGATTGGTACTTTTGTGCTTATCAGCAGTACTGGTCCAACGCTCCAAAACTTTTCCCACCTCGCGCAATTGGTAGGAGAAAACAAAGAAACTGTATTTTGGATGGAAGCCCTACGCGGGACACTTAGCTCTTGCCCAGCCCCTGTTTTGACAAGGGCTATTCCCATTTAGTTTACGTGCAGTATTTGCGCCAAAATAGTGAATGGAGCATTTGTGAAATGGCAATAGGTGTCGAATAGAATGTGTACATACGTTTCGAATAATTGATGTGGCAGTTCAATTTCTTACAACATCTTCTATGCTCAACGGTTCTGAAGCCCAGACCTGTGTCTGAAGTACTGATGACCACTGATAACTGTTCGCACTCTCGCACTCAAAAGAAAACGCAAGATCTCGAAGCTACGTGACCCGCACTATAGAAACCTCGCAGACTGACACTGAACCCAATCCTATGGTGTGCCGTACCGAAGACTTACCCAACCCCTACGCATACATAGGAATCTCATGACCATCTAATATTCTACACGCAACGATAAGAAAAAGAGCGATTACTTCGAAGGGGCAGACAAGAAGTGAGTGAGCGACTGTGTCAGTAACGAGCATTTCTACAACATGATCTTCACTTTCGTTCCACCTGAGCATATGCGACAGCTTTTCAGAGAAACGACATCGAATGTGTCGTAGAAAATGGGAAAACCACAATACACCATGGCTATTCAGGGGTATAAGGTCTTCCTATGATAGGAGAACAACATACTAGCCGAAACACGCAAGGCTCGCACACTGCTCCGTAAAGAATGATGAAAAGCCTGCTCTTGAACCTCAACAGCACCACTTCAACTTTTGTTATCTGAGCTGATTTAATAACAATTTATCAACAAAAATCGACAACAATTCAATTCTCTTGAACAATAGTGGTCTTCTCTGATACGTAGATCCCATCAAGGAACTTACGAATATCCTTTTCCTTGACGGATGTGGACTGTTGGATACGAGCAGCTGAATGAATGGATTTCATGTGCGACCAGTTGCTGCAAGTGCTGCAGGAATTAGGTTATGTGAGCGTACCGGCCTGAGATACCAGCTGGATATCATTTCCCTCGATGATCAGCTCGTCCTTCACTGCAGTGGACAAGGTGGCAGTAACACCCTCTGGAAGAGGCACACGGCGAACAATTTTCTCTCCGAGGAAATTACGAATCTGAATACCGCAAAGTTAGGGCTTTGACCGGAGGCTCATAAATGATGACAAAAAAGCGGATAAAACGGAAACTGAAGACTCATAATTCAAATCACCTAAAATTACCTCGACGGTCCTTCCACCATCTTGAAGGGTAACATTGATGGGGAAATGAGCGTATACAGATCTCATCTTGTAGCGGAAACCTTTAGTAACACCTTTGATCATATTCTGAATGTGTGAGCACACAGTTCGAATGGCGGCGATTTCCTTTCGAACTCCGAACCATTTTCTTACGCGAATCTGGTTCTTTCCCACACGTTCCATCTGAAGGCAAAATCAAAACTTCACGAGAACATCAAAGAATCTACTATATGCTTTTCGCATTTGTTTTTTCTCTTCATAGCAAACGTGAACCCCTTTTCACTCCATAAGTTCCATTCAGCACAAATTTGAGTCCTTGCACTGCCTACAACTTATGCAGTACGATCATGATAAAAAGTCCGCCAAAAAGCCAACCCGTGGAGAATACGTGAAGTCCAAACGAATGTTTAGCGTGATTGCTTTGACGCCCACCTCCATGTGAAGATGGCGGAAATCACGCTTGAGGGTTCCGCGAGGTCCGGTGACATGCACAATCCGGTTCTTGACGGTGAACGTGACTCCGTCTGGGAAATCGACGGTATCGTGGGACTCGACCAACTTCATGATCTTTCCGGATTACCTGAACAAATGACCTCAAAAAAAAACAGAGCAGTGAACAACTTTGACACAGCAAACAACGTAAACTACAATAAAATCCATAAGAACGTGGCAAACAAGGTCACCGATTTCGTGACACATATTTCCACCTCACGTCTCCCTCTCAAACTGTTGAACAAAATCTGTGAAGGAAGCTTTCAACGATGACTACTGACAGAGCTTGCTCGGCGATTTTCTGCAACTCAGTCTTTAGGTACCTTCTCAAGCAGATATGAGTCGTACCGAATCAGTTATATTCTCCTTACTTCCAGAAGAAGCAGTGACACTACTGCTACTGCCGCATTCCTTTGCCACAGCGGTTCCCTATGGAGCTCGTTTTGGCATCAGCGCCGCAGAGGAGTCCAGAAACAAAGGTGATGGTCAACTTTTTGAGCACATATTAAAAAGAGGTGCAGCCCAAGCTGGCGATTCCCACACTACTCGAAGTCTCAGGATGGTGTTGTGTCGGTGTGGCCGTACAAAAAACAGTCGCACTGATTCTGACTACGGCACAATAAGGCTGTGCTCACAGTTTTGTAATTTGCGGAATTGCAGAATTGCGGAATTAGCGGAAAATGGTAGATACGCATCGATTGGTAGAAATGTGAAATTGTAGAAGTGAGGAATTGCAGAATTGCGGAAAAGCATTGATACATATCGACTTCCATGCTACGAAGAGACGAGAGGATTAGAGATAGTGAGGCGCGCGAGACGTCTTCATTTCCAATTCCACTATTCTGCATTTCCGCAAATTCCACAATTCGGGTCATTTCAAGTCGGGGGGGGGGGGGGGGGAGACGCAACTTTGCGTCAAATTTTCATCAGCGTCGAGCTTCTTTCCCTCCCAAGGCTTAGGCTAAAGCAGATGAAACCTATGCTTTGACAGATGCTTTTTCAAGTGGAAGGAGAGGTTATCAATTTTAGCCTAAGCCTAGGGAGAAAAGGAGCTTCGACCTAGACGCAAAATTGCGTCCCCCCCCCCCGACTTGAATTGACCCCACAATTCTTCCAATCTACGTATCTATTCTTGGGTCAATTCGAATCGGGGGGGAGACGCAACTTTGCGTCAAATTTTCACCCACGCCAAAGCTTCTTTCCCTCCCTAGGCTTAGGCTAAAGCAGATGAGACCTATGCTTTGAGAGATGCTCTTTCATGTGGAAGGAGGGGATATCAATTTTAGTCTAAGCCTAGGGAGGGAAAGGAGCTTCGACCTTGACGCAAAGTTGCGTCTCCCCCCCGATTCGAATTGACCCCTATTCTTCTTTCCACAATTCCGCAATTTCCGCAGCTCCCAGTCAATACCTCTCTAATGCCTTTCCGCAGATTCTACAATTCTGCAATACCGCAAAATCCAAAACTGTGAATACAGCTTGATTGGTGCTTACGTCGTTGGAGGAGGCCACATTCTGCTCGCTGTGCGCGGTTGTTTTTGTCTGAACGCTCTGTCAAGGCCTTCAGGTAGGGGAGGGAGACCCTCAAATAAGAAACTAGTAAAAATTAACACGAGAGCAAAAACTGCAGGTTGTAGGATGACATCAGATGAAGGACGACGACAGCGCAACGATGAGTGCTCTTTCGATACATCAGCACCTAATGAGCAACTGAAATGCACCCACAATGCACTGAGTACACAGGTTTGCCCCAAGTACAACTACAGCTCCAATAAACGTGATCTCGACGAGATACTAACGGGTTGCTCCAACGAGAATCAACAATCTTTTAAACAACTTCGAGAACATCAGGTCTAAATGGAAGCCTTCACAATCTTTCTTGTTAATAAATACTTAACTAACAGCAGTAAACTATGAGCAACCCCCAAAGGCTTCAGCGTGATATCCCATATGTGTAAACAAAAAAAAAAGTAGAATTCAAATGTAGATAAACCTCGACAAAACGGTGAGAAGCAAGAACAGCAAAACTAAGTGAGTTCCACCACGAATTAGAAATACTGCTCCATTTTTACTACGTATCCACGCGTTTAGCGAAGTCGATGCGCAGTTCCCCTGAGATGCAGGCAAAGGGATGTGAGGTCCTGATACGATAAAATTACCCTGCACTCGTTGCCAGACTGCTCCACCCATTTTTCGCTGCGCTGGTTTCCAACTTTAGAGCTCGGTCTAGGAGCTGCTTTTGACTGATCATTTTTCTCAAAGTTTTCGGCTCGCCAGTGAAATCGTTGCAATGACTTCCTCAGATTGTGCTGTCTGCGACAATAGCTGCATCTTTAGTTGGCCTGAGTCACTCATTTTAATTTTTAGGTCTTGTTCTAGGCCGTGTTTTGCATTTATGTATTAGACCTTTGTAAATTTTTTTACAGGTACTGTGATGAAAGTTCGAGTGAAACCAAAGGTACTTTTCCTTTGAGAATGTTTTGTTAACATTTTTGAGAAAGTTAGTTGTGCTTTTGGTATCACTGCTCCTTCTTTCTTATGCAAACAGTTTTAGTACCAAGCTGGGGCCGCTGTGAATTATATCTCTCGGCGTGAAGCTCTAAAGAAGCTTCAACTCTCCCTGAAAGATTTCAGGCGCCTCTGTATACTAAAGGTATTTCTTTAGCTGCGTATTTATTTTTGTCTTCTTCAAAAGTCTTTAGTCAGGTCAAAGTTTGCCCAAATCGTTTAGGGTATATATCCACATGAGCCTGCTCACAAGAAAAAAGTCAATAAAGGTTCTACTGAAAATCGTGTCTGGTATTATCGAAAAGATATAAATTTCCTCGCTCATGAGCCAATCATCAACAAGTTTCGCGACTATAAGGTACGTCAGTTTTCCTCAAAAAGCGACATGCGACTCTATTTTCGCTATTGCAGGTGTTCTTGAGGAAGTTGAATCATTACAAGGCTAAAAAAGATGAATCGAAAGTGAAAAAGCTGCACGATAACAAACCAGAGTACGAACTTGACCGATTAGTTAAGGAAAGGTAAGTTCAATGACATGTTTTGTCCAGGCTTTTTTTATTACTCTTAGGGGAATCCTTTTAGATACCCTACCTTCGGATCAGCCGTTCGTGATCTCGATGATGCATTGTGTTTATGCTTTGCTTTTGCAACGCTTCCTCATACACGAATACTTAAAGAAGGGCTCATCGATAGTTGTCGACGTCTTACAGCAGAATTCATGCACTATATTATCGAAGCACATGCGTTAAAGAACACTTTCATTTCTATCAAGGTGAGCGGTTTTCTTTAAAACAGGTGATTTTCTTGTTTATCTTAGGTGGCAAACTGTATGAGGAGGGTTTAAGGGATGATGTATAGGAAGATACTTACATGGCGTAGGCAGCACTGATATAGCTGCATTGGCATGGGTTTGATTGCTTGTAGAACTGCTTTTGTTGAGCTGAGAATGATGGCGAATATTTGATCCCACTATCCAACTACGTCCTTCTTTGTTTTAACTTCTTCAAAGAAACTGAAAGAAAAATGAAAACTAGGCTGTTAGCACTTGCGGTTGTATATGGGTGATTCCATCTGGGAACATCAAAATGATACTGTTTTGCAATATCTGTTATGTACTCCTCCTTTTAACGTTTACGTACAGTCAGTAAAGATTTATAACTCGTATTCTGACGAACCATTTCTGTTCTGTACAATTCACGTAGATCCCGCCTCATGCTGATGTTGCACACGAATAGTATGTAAATCAGTCATCGTACGGGTACCAGGTTCACAGGTCTGAACAGGCTTAGGCTGTGTTCACAGTCCTGGAATTTGCGGAATTTAGAATTGCAGAATTGCGGAAAACGATAAAAATACGCATCTATTTGGAGAATTGCGGAAATGCAGAACTGCCAGATACGTATCATTTCCATGCTACGAAGAGACGAGAGGATTTGAGAAAAGAAAGATACCACGCTTCCCCCAACTCTTCATTTCCGCAAATTCCACGATTCTGCAAATTCCGTAATTCTCCCAATTGGTGCGTCTTCATCGTTATCCGCAATTCTGCAACTCTGCAATTACGCAAATTCCAAAACTGTGAGCACGGCCTTACGGGGAAGGCTGTGATTAGCAAGTGGTTCTTATTGTCATGCACTGTGACCTACCGTACCATAGTGTACTATTTTTGTCTGACCACGCTTTTGTTCTCCGGGAATAATGGACTAATGTTGTCCGAGTAGCTCTGAGCAGAAAGTCCATGTAAGTGAAATCCTTATACTTTATGGCTTTGAAGGCAGTATTCAGGGAATCTACTATCAAGCTGAAATTTGTGGCGAAAAAGTTACATGGATAGTACCTCATGAACGTGGATTACCACATGTGACCGATGTTGACTTCACTGTCATGGTGGGTTCGCATTCTTTTGATTCTTGCTTTTCATACTAGGCACTTCACAAGGGACTCATCTTTGTTTGAGAACGATTTCTGTTTAGTTTTGTTTGTATGAAGCGAGTATGTGCGTTTTTGTGCTGTTTTTGCAAAGATTCCTGTAGTAGTTTCAAAGCAACGGCTCGATAGCGCTAAAAATTGCTTAGACATTTGTTCTTAATCGTGCATAAATTACGCTCTCTAGCGGAAAGGCTTGCTCTCTTCCCACTGCCTTACATTTTCCTGATGTTGATGATGAACTTCCATGATGTTCAAATAAAATTTTGCTTTTGATTTGAAAACCTAGAAATGCACAATATGCAATCAGAGTCTTCATTGTTTTCATCTTGAAATGGGTTTTTACATTCAGGTGACCTTTGCTGAATTCTATGCTGCTATGCTCGGATTTGTAAATTTCCGCCTATATCAAATGATTGGGCTTTATTATCCTCCTCAAATACAAACCGGACAAAATATGATCGCCACAGGTTAGTGATTCCTTGCAGTTCAGTGTTGTCCTGAGGCCATCGTCCTCAACCCTTTGATTCACCCTAGTAGAGTGTTTTCTACTTTTCCGTCGCTATCTGTATCACCAGATGATGAGGTGTTGGAAGATATTCTCATGTTAGACATCAGAAGTGTTCGTGAGGATGAAATTTATGTCTTCTACATCTTATTCGCTTTTCCATCGGTCGTTTCTGGTTTTGCATGGTGCTGCATACATGGTGCTGCAAAATTACCCGTGCACATAAACATTTTAAATTTTTTATATTTTCATTTAAATTTTCCCGCTTCACTCGTCTAATATGTATATGTTCACTGGACATTGTAGAACTCACCCGTTCTTGAGTACAAAGTGGTTAAACGTTCCAACGTGCAAGTGCTTTTATCACTTTCTATAAGGCGCCAGGCATAACGCTTTCGTTTCTGAACACAAGTATTGAATTTGGTCAGGTCCTTATTTCTCTTAGACGGGATTGATTCGGAATATATTAGGTTGTCGGGAAAGTTCTTTCGTTTTTTAAAACTTGCTTTTTTCCCTCAAAACTGCTTTCCAGAAATTTCTTCTGTACATATATATGTAGTACAAGTTCTCACGCATCTATAGGTATTATTGTCTTCCATCTCCCGGATAAGCTTTTTCGGCAAAATAAACATATCAAAGGTCAACCTCATTTTCAATACAAAAATTATAAAAAAAATTTTCTTTGAATGGCGTTAGACAGGGAAAGGAAAAGGTGATAATCCGATGGAGCAAGATCAGGGCTATAAGGTGGATGGGGTAGCAATTTTTATCCAAGCTCGAGAATTTTTTGGCGAGTCATTTTTTCAATAATGGTAAAAAAAATTTAAATTTTTCTTTTAAAAAAATTCTTGAGCTTGGATAAAAATTGCTGCCTTATAGCCCTGATCTTGCTCCATCGGATTATCACCTTTTCCTTTCCCTGTCTAATGCCATTCAAAGAAAAAAAAATTGGAATTGAAAATGAGGTGACTTTTGATATTTTTATTTCGCCGAGAAGGGTTATCCGGGAGATGGAAGACAACAATACCTATAGATGCGTGAGAACTTGTACTACATATATATGTACAGAAGAAATTTCTGGAAAGCAGTTTTGAGGGAAAAAAGCAAGTTTTCAAAAAACGAAAGAACTTTCCCGACAACCTAATAAATACTGTGTTTTGTTAGGTTTTTATTTCTCCTACCTCAGTGTTTCTTTCACCGTAGGCTCTTAATCTTCTTGATGAATCGCATTGGCAGGTCATAAACCACAAAAATAGCGGAACCTGAAGAGGGGGTGGCGTATGGAGGATCATTTTAGGGTGGGGGGGGAGTCGTATTTTTCGAAAATTTTCTTCGACGCCACACCTGACCATGTCCCAAGCCCTTTCTGTGATGTGCTTGATTCCCAAAATTTTCTGTGGTGCGGTCGTTCACTCAAGCCATTACCGTGTTCAGATGAATCCGATGATGAAGAACGTGTAGAGAAAATATACAGCTTAGCACGGCCTCTGGCTAAACGAACAGGAACCGAAAGCGGGAAAGATGAGGAGGTCTGTGCCGTTTCAAATCTCTACTTTCATCTAATGTCATCAGGCCAGTGATGTGATTCATTAGGAAGCCGTGGAGATGTTCGGAGATGATGACAATGCCTTGGCCGAGAAACTAAAAGAATCGAAGCTCATCAAGTAAAATTTTATGCCATGTGGCTTTCATATATATACTTACATTAGTAACACCTGTTTATTCAGAAATCTGTTCAAAGGACTTGTATTCTTTCTGAATAGAGAAACACCGAAAGAGGCGTTGACATTAATCATTCGTAACTGTGGAGGTGTGGTTGGTGAGTGAATTCACTCTCTGTTAGTTTTATGTGATTGTCAGCTTATGCTGCTCTAGGTTGGAGCGGCGGACCTACTAATCTAGAAGAGTCAAACTCTTCTATCACTCACCAAATCGTTGACCGTCCTATGTCGAAATTCGATGTGAATCGGTATCAATTTCACAAATTTTGGTTCAAACTATTTTTTACTCAACTTTCATTGCACATAGTATCCGAATATTTTCGATTTTAGGAGGTATATTCAACCACAGTGGGTGTTTGACTCTCTGAATGCTCGAAGAAGACTACCCACGGAGAAGTATTCGTTTTCTTGAGCAGTGAGCTGTCCGGAGCAGCACATTTACAATTTCAGATATATGGTCGGTGTTCAACTACCACCACACTTTTCACCTTTCACAAAAGAGAAACCTGGAGATTATGTGCCACTAGAAAGATTAGAAGAATTGAGAAGTATCGGACAAGGTAGGCACAAAATCTACTAATGTTATTCAGTTATTTACATAATATCTTCTAGTGTGTAAACATATAATAATAAAAAGATGATGTTGTTAATGCTCTGTGTCCCTCTGGTCAAGTTTTTTTTTATAGACGTGTCTGCTCTTATTACGAGCGAACCTGCATTGCCGCCTAAGCCTAAAGCCAAAAAGGTGAAGAAGGTAGAAGAGGAACCTAAAGGTATGAGAGCTACGCTAGGGAAAATGCATAAGAAGAACAAACAACTGGAAGTGAACCAAGAGGTTGGTTTTCATAATTATTCTTCATTTTTCTTCGGAGTATTCTGCCGTGATGTTCGTTGCGTTTGGTGAAACATGGTAGTTTTTTGAATGTGTGTAAGACAAAGTGAGACTTCCAAAGTTTATTCCAAAAGGCTCAAAATAGCTTTCACAAAACCGTTTGCAAAGAATGGCTGCAAAAGAGATTTGAGCCTTATAGGCAAGCTTTCGACGCCTAGCGTCTTTATCAAGCCTAAAAATGTACAAGTTAGATGTTATTTATAGACTCTGTTTGAGAGTCTACAGTCGTATCTTTACTTAAACAACTTACTGCTGCCACAAGATCACTGTACTTACCGCCAATGGGTGTCCCTGGTACAGGAGCAGAAATGTCTGCTGTCAAAGCTTGCCTATAAGGCTCAAGTCTTTTTTGCAACCATTCTTTGCAGCCGGTTTTGTTAAAGCTGTTTTGAGTCTTTTGGAATAAACTTTGGAAGGCTCACATTGTCTGACACACATTCAGATCAAGATGAGGCCTCGGGCCAAGACAATGCTTATGGTAGTTTTTTGTTAAAATGCAAGAGGAATGTTTTGTGCGCAGAATTCATCAGACAGTTTTTCGTAACCCTTACTTTTGCAGTTTCCCGTAGTTGTTCCAGTACTTATTGCTTTTGACGAACGCAGCGCACGGACGGGTTCTTTTTGATTAGGGGCCACTTAAAGGAACCGGAAGGGGGTCCGAAACAAGAGGAAGATGCAAAGAAATGAGCATTTTGTAATGAACACTCAAGGTTAGAAGCGATGATAGGCGAAAAGACCCGGACTCAAAAGCGCGACGCTGCGGTGTGTATTCGCATCCCATTCGCATCAGCGCATCCATTCCGAGTTGTCCGCTATAGGAGACGGGCCGTGGGCCAACTTTAGTTGTAGCACCTGACTCCCAGCGCAGTGGAGTGGCCATTCCCAACTACATTAGCATCCATGTAAGTACATCTAGCAACAGTATAAGAAAGAACAAAATAAAAAGTAAAGGAAAAAACAAAATTATAATAGAAACATCTCCTCTTGGCACCATGCCAAGGCATCAAATTGGCGAGTTTGTGCAATGGCGGCCACTCCAAAATTACCCCCTTCTGGTGTCTTTAAGCTCTAGCAATTGCTACAATTTCGCGGATGTACCTTCTTTGTCACGTATCCAAAATGAGTCAACATTGTCTTTCATTAGCCAGTAGTACTCATTTTCCCCTATATTATGCGCTCTTGCCAATGACGTGAGATCCATGATTGAGCGTCCCTTTTCCCGTCAAAGTGGAAACTATGTAAAGGCAATAGTATAGTGGTACTCTCCTTTATTTCACGGCCTTTCGAAGTGAGATTTGAGAGCTACATTCTGATTGAATAAGTGTGTCTTTCAGCACGCAGAAGCGAAAATGCGAGAAATAATGATGCCGAAGAAACACAAACGTGTCTACCATAGCATACGTCAAAAGATGAAGAAGGACAAGTCTGCGGCTATCAAAATCAAAGAAAAAAGAGCGAAGATTGATGGAGCAGCTACTAACTGAGCACAGGTCTGCGACATCCGTTTATAGTTATTCGCTCATCTCGGATGACTGTGTTGAGTGTTTTTAAGGGACATTAGAACATTTCGACCGGTTTTTTCTTTGAGTACGTCTCATTGCGACCGTAGTAAGTTACACTGGATCCTTGAGGGGAATATGTATGAGAGGGCTTCCTACTTTCCAGATCAAGTTTCCTTATTTTACCGTCTTTTACTGAGCGGTGCACAACTGAGTAGCGGATACTATTACACCCTCACGTATTTGTGCTATTTTCTTCTCGTTTGTTCTCTGTTACGTTGTTGACCGTTGTTGTTCTCTGTTAAGAAACTAAATCTCTTTGTTGAGCATAGATTAGTACCATTTGTACACAAATAAATGTTCTGTGAATGAATTCTAATGGATCTAATGAGATATTAGCGTAATCGCATTGATTATGGTACAATGGCACTGAAGTAAAAACCTAGTGGAAGCACGTACATGGTGACGAATCCTTCACAATCACATAAGTAGTGTCAGAGACTAAAATCTTTGAACAGATTACCTACCAGCTTGGGCCCAAAGGGCCGATATAATACAACTATAACCCGACAGTTTTCCTGTTATTGTATCTATCCGTTTCCAAGAAGACACATAATACTTTGGAAATGAAGATGAAGAACCAGATTCTAATAACTCAGTCGAACCAGTGATTCCACTGGCAATCCTCGGTCCACGGAGCAACACAAATAAAACACCAATCCATTCCACAATGTGTACAGTGCATATGCGTACAACCTTCGTTCCGCTCTGTGTGCACTTTGCAACCGGGACATCTCCTTAAAGAATCACTGGTAGTCACCTCTTGTAGCGTTTCAGGACAAAAGGAAAACCTTTGTAAGAGCACAGTTCACTCTCAAGTATAGTTTTTTAGACTCGCACATTTCTGATGTACCCCTTAGGATATATACTTTGCACAAGAGAAGTAATTCCTTGCGAATGAGCGATTAGGCATGCCTATAAACTCAGCGATCAAGTTTTACTCGAAGCATTGATGAACATGCAAGTCAGCAATCTGTCCAAAAACTGAGTCGTGAAGCTTAAATTATATGGAAGGATGTGTGTCATGGTTGCGGATCGGAGATACGAAACCTACATACTGCAAGGCTTCCTTGTGTAATAAATGATGAAAGACTGAGAAAAAGCGACCTACTTAGTTGTAGCTTGTATCGTGACCGTTGTTGGATCCTCTACTCCACAGATGCAGTCGGCAGATTTACACAACCTGCGACAGTAATCTTCGTAAACATTTAGCACAAATTTCTGAAGGTGTTATACCTGCAGAAAAGGCGAAGACAGTCTGGACATGATGTTTTACCATCATCGTCTTCTGTTTCCCAGAAAAACGACGAATTGCAATCTGGATAGGGACAGAATACGCCTAAAGAAGAACTCCATTGAAACGGTAGATGAAGGATGAAAGAAGGAAACAAACCTCGATCATCCAGCTCTATAAGCTTTTCAGCAGCGATTCTTTGATAAAGCTGGTACTTGTCATCACCCAAAATTCGAAAATGATGCATATCAGTGACACATCCTGTAAGAACAAAAAGGAATTTTGCTTGTTTCCTACTATATCTCCTACTGTATCACTGTATATTAAGAGATCAGGCATTCAGGGGCACACAAACACGTACGCAGCGTCTCGAGAGTCCCATCCCTACCTCCCAAGCTAGTCAGTCATTCGGTGTCACATGTTTATATCGCACTTGGACAAGGATTAGGAGCAGTAATTTAATCTAGCGTCCCAGGCCATCAAGTAGATTGGACTCATGTACGATCCTCTTGGTCATCCCGATCCCAATTAGTAGCAGCTTTGGCACTGCATCTCAAACAGGTTCATTGACAGCGATCCCATTATGCTCGATATTTATCTGGACTTCCCGCCAAATACATCTACAGAGGTGGATTCTCTCCATTTCCTCAAACACAGAGACCCCACATTCTACTCCCAGTTTCATCCCCACCAGAAAAAGTTGATCTTAATTAAGTTACTGAAATATGTACTTACTTTCGCAACCTGGATGTGGACATGTGATTGTGTAGCCGAATGTAGGACGAAACACGAAGCGCTGTTCCTTGAGTGCGAATGTTAAGCATTCCAAGAAACACTGACGACAAACCATATGACGGCAACCCAAGTCGAAAAGGTACATGGTGTGTTCATCTAGGCAAACGCTACATTCAGCATGCTCCCAGTTACCGCGGATGTGGGAAAGCACGGCTCCTACCTGGAAGAAATTACGATACGACAAAACTGAGAAACTAAGTAAGTACTTCGGTTCAGATGCAGTATGCACCGTACTTATGAGTAGCACACTCATTCGGCCGTGAGCAGCTGTTGTTAAATTTGGTTTTTGCGAATTTGCGCCCGACTTCGCGGAATTAGAATCGCAAGATCACAAAATAAAAAAAGTGTAAAATCGGTATGTCTGTGTCTGAGAGGAACAACATTAAAATGTGTCAATAAACAGTTGATAAATACCTCATTACATGCGATGCACTTGAAATAGAATACAGCGTAGGAGGCGACGTTACATTCAGCACAGTTGACTTCAATCTGGCGGCTGCAAAAAAGTTCAGTGTAGTGGTGAACCTCGAAAAAATCATGCTATCACCTCTTCAAGACATCTCTCCAACGCGATGGCTCCTTTTTCACCAACACAGCAGATGAAGCACATGTACTGCAGCAAACACGCAACTTGGCCCGTTGAATGTCACTGCATTTCTTGCACCACACATAGAATGACCCAATTTCAGGAGTACTGCGGGCCAACGGAGCGTCGCCTTCAGCACTTGTTGTGGGCGATGTGGGAGACGGTCGTTTGTCAACAAAAACAATGAGCGAGCTTAATGTATTGTTTCGTCACCAACTGCAGAAATAACACCGTCACGCTCATTCTCGTCCGCAACGGATTTGTTGTAGAGATAACTCTTTAAGCAAATCGCTAGGAAACGAGAATAAGCGCCCTTTCAGCATGAGATTGCATAGGAACATACGTTGTCGGTCCCAGTAGCAGATCTTTCAAGAATGTCGTCCGCTCTAAAGCACGTCCACAGAGCACGACCTTAAATGTAACATATACACATGGTTAAGAAACAAAGTAATGCAAAAATTATAAATGAACTATAGGTGTCCCAGAACACGGTATGTGAGGGTTTCGGGGTGGAGTGCGCACTAAAAGCGACTTAATAAGATCCATAAAGAGACTCAGGAATAAACCGAGCTCGAAGAAGGCGCGCCGGTAAAGTGCACTCCCGATCACGGCGTTCACCAGCCTCTTTTTTTTTTTTGAGGGCCTCATTCTGACGCTTCCGGCATTTCAATGAAGGGAAGTGCTCCAGGATTGTTTGAGTACGAATGGCGCACTTCCAGCAATCCACCTATTCCATATTAACCATCGGTAAATGGTCAAGGTGGTCAAAACCCTAACAAACAGTCCACAAAGCCATTTCATTCCAAAAAAGGCTGTTTCAGAAGAGCCTAAACTGCTCACAGCCAGTTCTTTTCCAGATTCAATCGATGTTCACTTACCTTGAGCAAATGCGATGGTATTCCAGTCTTTGCGCTGATCTTTTCTTCAATGCTCTGAACAGTATCGTTCAGGGTGAATGGTACGGATAGAGATCGTTTTGAGTGGTCCGCACGGTCATGTATCACCACCAACAGTTCCTCCATTACACATCTCTGTAATGGAGAAATATAAATGTTGGCAAAGCTAATTTCACTGAAAATAGGAACATAGACACGAAGCAGTAAGAAAGTCAGGTCTGTCCGAGTTTGATTTCTTACATAACAAGAGGGAAAGGTCATGATGTTGTATCATTGGTTTCTCCCCTGCAAAAATTTCTGGGTGAAGCTCAGAAGTTGTGTTGCTGCTCGAAGCCTCATAACCGACAACCCGGTAATAACAGCGAAAACCAGAGGCAGCTTATGTAGTTGAGAGGGGCCACTCCACCGAGCTCGGCGTCTGACGCTACTTTTACCTAGATTTTTAGCCTAAGCCCCAATTCAGGGAGAAGCCCCTACTCCCGTGAAATAAAGCTCAAGTAATAATATAACTTGAGTACACAAATTGATAATTCTAGAACGGTTTCAAGTGAGGGACGGGGCAGCGCGATAATGAGGGCTTCCTCCTAACTACATTAGCAGCTACGGCAACGAAAGCATTTATTGAAGAGCATATCAGTGTTAGATAAGATCATCTATGAATTAATGAAATGTGGAAAAGTTTTACTTACGTAGCTTAGTGGGTGCACAGTCCACTCGTGACAGTTACCGGGAAGTTAACGTGCTCTATTTCAGACCTACCGTACAACGCTCCTGTCACCTTCGCCGAGTTCGATCTTTCGCATGAGGTTCAGCTGTCCCGTTCTTGTGAAATGGTTGCCATGGTGCAAACACCTCTGGTTTTTTCCAACTTGCTGTGGTGAATTCATACGATATTGTGCTGTTGTGATGTCTAACAAAGCTCGTAATTTTTCCGCTTTTGCTTTTCTGTTTCGTTTGTTAGAGGACCGAATATACGTTTATTCGTTATTTTCCTACTCGAACTTTCGAATATTCTATGGAATGCCATCATTGTAGAACCAAGAAGTAACATAGCTACTGATTCTGTGAGACCAAATCTGCTCATTGTTGCTTTTCATGGTGCACTCGCCATCATCTGCTCTTTTCTCCAAAGACTGAATAGAAGTCCCTTGAAAATCTCTGGCTAATGATTTGTGCCGCGCTTTTGTAAGGAATTCTAGAACCGCTGAAGGTGAGATGCTTAGAAGTTGTAGAACATGCTGACCGGTAGTTCCTACTAATCCTACAACACCAAAATGCAGTGTGAGTTTCCAAGGGTGGCTCGTCCCGTTATGACCGTCTACCAATCTAAGGTTGCGGGATGAAGCCCTGACCAAGTCCCTTTACATTTCAATCTTACCAGCTACCGCAGTGCTGCACAATGTAATGCTGTTGTCGGATCTGATAATTCAATGGGGGAACTCAGTTTTTCATTACACATAACAAGCTAACGGTGAGAAAAGACGGATAGTACCAGACTACCAAGTGACTGTTGTGATTGAAAGCGAGCATTTCCAACGTAACAGAGCCAGTTGATGGCTTTTAGAACGGATGATGAGCAGTAATTAATTCGTTTGTACCGTATTTATTGGTACCAACCACCAGTAGATCATTTCAAAGCAATTTTGTTTTGGAACGTTTCAGTCATTCTCAAATCACAACAGCAAACCAAAGTTTTAGAATTTTTCTTACACGTTTTACGGAAAGAAATCTTCTCTTCCAGTGCAGGTGCAGTCATTAAATGGCAACGCATTACAGCGGAGTGCTCATTTTTCGCAGTAGAGGACATTTCAGCATAGAAAGTTGCTGAGGTGAGGCTCGCAGTGAGGGGCGCTGTAAAAAAAAGGTAGCGGCACTAATCCACTACCACCACCCCACATACCGGTTGGGTCAAAAAAAAATTTTCGCTGAAACTTTGCCCAAGTGGGTTATTTGGGGTGCTGATCACGAATATGACATCCATTATTGGCATTCTCTCCAATTTGGTGCATTTGCACCATGTTGGTGCAACAACTCGTTTTCGGCAACATGGGGCAACAGCACCAAATCGGCGCAAGCGCCAAAAGCGGTTGTCATATTCGTGATCAGTACCCCATATAACCCTCCTGGGCAAAGTTTCAGCGAAAATGGTTTTTGGCCAACTCGCGGTATGTGGGGTAGAGTATCTGGGGTAGTGGTAGTAGAATAGTGCAGAATAGTGCCAAGGTTCATTGCGTATGAAGTGGTTCACCCAAAACTTCACACCCCCTTTTCTGTGTTGCCAAAAAACTCCATTTGTCTGACGTAGTGGAGGGATGGAATCGTCACGAACCATTCTGCGTGGTAACTGGTATCTCTGGGGCGGTAGTTACGACAACTGCGCTACAATATTTCCAGCTTCTTAACCTGCACATCCTTCCGGCTTATATTACGCCCTAGTCTCTTCCGATTAATAAATCAGTGGCTTTTATCTTGTGGTGGTGGTCCGCCTTTGAATACATCTTCGTTTCATGTTCGCTCTGCAGTCGGTAGCATGCAAAATCGACGTCACTGTTTTCAGACAGGAATGGTGAATATAAGAGAGGAATCGTCTGAACCCTACAATCCTTCGGCTTCAGATGCAGCTGGCTCTTCAAGAGCGCAAACAAGCAGACCAGCACAAGGCAGGATATCGATCTCGGTGAGACTCTTTTCTTAGGATTGTGTTCAGACTCTGCGAATGATCTCCGAGAACTAATAATTCGCTCCCTGTTCACCTTCCTGGACAGAAACGAATTAAATAGCGCCGTAGGAATGAAACAAAGGCAAACAATGCATTTTAGAACCGTTTCCGTTTTTTTGGCTCATCAAATCTTTAGAATTTTGAATGCATCCATTCGGCTAACGTACTTTTCATTTTCGTTGATTCGTTGAAGGCGCAGATCATCACGAGCCTAGAAAGTGCGCTTCCAAGAACTTACTTGAGTGGGTACAAAAACAGGAATTTTCAAAGTTGCTGAGATCTGAGCAGTGCCTTTAACTTGGCAGATTGGTTTATTCAAAAAAGCGGTCAAAAGGTGTGTTCCTTTTGTATGATCACCAAAGCAGGTCGATATTTGTGATAATTGTTTACGGTTGTTTTTCCTTGACAGAGATGAATGGTTTGAGCTTTGTATTCGTGATAGCGCTAGGAATGCCCGTTGGCCTTTAGTATCCTAGTCCGTAACTGTCTAAAATTGTGCCTGCTTGGAAAATGTACGAGTGTGACAAAATAATGAGTTCCAGGTATCCAAATGGTTGTATTTGTTTCCGTTCCTGGTATCACCTGTATGAGAATTTTTTGGCAGCGTAGTGCGTTATTTCAGCAATATGTTTCGGAAAATCTCATGGATTGCTGTCTTCTTGCGACGAGGTTAATGACATTGTTTTTCACACTATGTTATTCACTATCTTTTCTATCTCCAATTGCACCAGACTCAGCCTACTACAAAGCTTTCGCTGCAGGTGAACTTATTCATTCACTTTATCAAATTCTTAGTAGTATATAACTGTTCGTGTCAGTATTTATTTCTTCAATTACCGATTTTAGCAGCTGCAACGAATGCATTGCGAATGCAGCAGCGAGTGGGAACAGTTTCTTTCACTCGTGAATTCTTGGCTCGACTTCTACTTGAAGATAGTTGTCACTACTTATTCTATGCAATTCTCTTTCTCACCTCTGCACCGGTAACTATGGCTCTTCTTCCGATCTCTTTATTCGCTGCTCTTCATGCAGCTTCCCAAATGGTAAGTGTATCAGCCTACTTCTGCTTTTGTTTTGGTTTTCTTACCGGATCGAGTATCTCTCAAGTGAACTGTTTTGTTATCAACAATTCTTGTAGCTGGGATGACTGAAAATTTTCTTTCAGGTGAAGTTACTTACGGCTATTGGATATGGGGGGTCGATGGTCGCTGCTCGTCTGACTTCACTAGCGCAGCAGCACACTACAAACTGTCTTGGAATAATAGCTTGCGGAGAAATCTTCCTTGTCCCAGTTCTCATTTCTATGATTTTTGTGTAAGTACATCAGGCAATTTTTCCATTATTAGAGAATAGTTAAATCATCATGGGCTATGTAGCGAAGATTAACTCTATCCATAACCTTAGCAAGAAAGCAGAGGAATAGTGCGAGGTACATGAAGATGCTCGTAATTATGCAGAGAGTTCAAAGTCGGAATTCAGCTGTATAGTTTCATAATGGTGACTGCAGTCGTCTCCAGGGCAATGCTACTTCTTCGTGCCCCCTTATTGGGTAACTCAAATTAAGGGCAACTGTGAAGGGAAGTGTGAAAGTCTGCTTGAACTTGATAAGACCTGCTTGCGGTGCATCGCCACTGTTACCTGAGCCCATGGTAATTTTACGATATTTCCTCGAAACTTCTATGCTAGGTAGCGAAGCATACTTTTTAATGACATAATCGTAATTTCTTTGCAGTGGAAAGGCTTCGCTGTTTGTGCCTTTTGTTTATTACCGTTTCTTGACATTACGATACGCATCGCAAAGGAATCCAAGCACAAGGTATCTTTCGCAATTATTTTGATATTTTTAGTTGTTTGAACGTTTCTCAAATCATATTTTGACCTGAACTGTTGCAGGCAAGCGTTCGCTCAAATGCGTTATTCTCTGGATCAAGTTGCGGCATCACCAAACTGTCCTCAGATAGTACGATCGCTCATTTATAATTCCGTGGCGTTCATCTCTCGACTTGCTCCGGTTGCTTAATTTATGAAAAATCTCGCTTCAATTGTTTAAAAATGTGTTTCGCGTCCAGTTCCAGCCATCATATCGCTATCTTGTTTTTTTCCAGCTTAATATTGATGCTAGCAGAGATTTTCTGTTGTGATTGCATGTTCTTTAAATCCGTTGTTAGTAAAATATAGTCATAAGTAAACACGTATGTGATCTCTGTGTGAGGATTTTAACTGCACCATATTCCGTGTTAAGCCACCTCCCTTTCAGCTGGACTGATGTGGTGGTTTTTCCGTGCGTGACTCAGTATGACACAAAAATTGTAGGCTGCTGTAAACATGAGGTTTACAGGCATCTTGACCTAGATTCAGACTCGCGGTCAGAAGGGTGCATGCTCTCGTTCGTGTCCTCCCCAGGTGGCTCACTTACTAGGGCCCCAACGTTCAGCTCAAGTTCAGGCCGCAATTATGCTTTGAAAACAATTTGTGACTTAGAATTAAATACTTCCGACAAAAATTACAACGTTTTAATTTTTTACTGCAGTCTGGGTGATTGGCATCTATCGACCCAAGAATTAAGCGACTGCGCACAATCGCTGAGGGCCGCAGTCTAATATAGAGTGCTCTGCATAATTATACAGCCACCTATAAATTGTCCAAAAACTATGTTCGCAGAGTAATTCAGAAAAAGTCCTAAGTGAAATATGTAGCCAGTGTGGACGCGCATTCGCGCATCCATGCCAAATTTTAGCCAAGAAACCTAGAAGATTCTTTTCTTAATTGTTTCGAAAATGCCGCTTATACCATTCTGCAAAATTATACAGCCACTGAACAGGTTGACGAGTGCGTCAACCTGTTCAGTGGCTGTATAATTTTGCAGAATGGTATAAGCGGCATTTTCGAAACAATTAAGAAAAGAATCTTCTAGGTTTCTTGGCTAAAATTTGGCATGGATGCGCGAATGCGCGTCCGCACAGGCTACATCTTTCACTTAGAAACTTTTTTTGAATTACTCTGCGAACAGAGTTTTTGGACAATTTGTAGGTGGCTGTATAATTATGCAGAGCACTGTATTAGTCGGCACTCCCGTAGAAAAATTATTTGATCTGCAAATTTCTAACTTCGTTTTAAAAGTTTTTGGGCTATCAGTACGGTGTCACCTGTACATGTTCCAACTAAGTAAATACCTTGTTTGTTGAGTCTCCTACGGAAAATCCTTTAACAAAGGCAGTGTGTTACTATATTAAGTGCTTCCCAACTGTTACCACAGTAATCCGGATGTGTACCTTAATGTCAGGATGCCGCACTGCGGAATGTCGCAAGCGAAGCAATGCGGACGAGCTAAATTGTTGGGTCCCGAAGCGATTAGAAGTCAACTGCGTATCGCACTCCTAGCATTACGTTGTAATCGTTTTGAGACCCAACTACCGCGACGCGCATAGCTCGCACACACTGTGTCGCACGCCGCTCGCCATCGTGCGGCATCCTGACATTAGGGTACATATCCGTGTAACCGGACATAAGACATGAAAAAGGAAGAGAGAACAGGTAACTACCCAGACCTACATGTCTGGGAGCTGGTACTATTCTGAATATGACATTTGTGACATTTTGGGTTTATAGATCTCAGGCGTAAAGCAGGAAGTGTGAGATACGTGCAGCACATGTTTCTTATTTTCCATGATATCTGACAAATGACCACGAGTAAAATTTTGAGACTCCTTTCGGAACTGCATTGAAAGAGATTGTACGGCCTAGCAGCGACTTGGTGGCTTGGTCAGTAGTTCAGAAGTCCATTGGTTTTGAGAACGTGTAACTTAAAAAAAACCAAAGACAAAATGGAAGAAGCGGGAAAACAGCTGCATAATGGCCATACTGCCATTTCTCAACCTTTAGTAAGAAAGTATCTCTGCTCAACCGAAATGGTGAGTAAACCAGCTGAATGACCCTGTAAAACATCGACTGAATTTCACCTACCATCGGAGGACCAGACTGGAAAACCCCATGCTTGATCAAATCAAGATATATTAGTCCACCTTTTTGCATCATATTCGAGTTTTTGAGCAGCCATGCATGGGCTACTTATCCTGCATGAGGTTGTGAACCAAAAGCGCTTTCGTCACCTATCGTCAGGCAACTAAGAGCTATCCATTCAGATGAAAGAGTTGTTTAGAGTAAAACGTACATTTATGAAAGCCGCTGAAACCGAAGAGAATCCGCTACACATATGCATGATGTACAACTGCCACACATATGTATTATATATTTTATTTCATCGAATAGTTCACTAAATATTACAGATTTGTTTATTACAGTAAATTCTACATCAATATCCAAGACCAACAGGGACATAAATTGCACTTCATAGTATTTGAAGTAATAATAATAATAATATCTATGAACGAGGATTTTAGGGAATTCATCTCCAAATACAGGATCAATGAATGAAACGGTAAGATCATGCTTGATAAAACAGTCCTCTGTCTGAGAATCTGTTCAATTCTCATTAATATGAAGATCTGTGAAAATCGAGGTAATGCGGGCTACGATAACAGCCTTAGTGAAGAGATGTAGTTGCGGACAAATAAATGTAAGAAGAAGGGAAATTTGAACACTATCATACTAAACGATACCTTTGAAATAATTGGATTGAAGCTTTTAGATAAGATGAATAATTTTTAAAGTGAAGAGAAGCGGGAGTGTAAAGAGTATGAGCGCGAAAGACCGAAATTGGGAAATGATTACTGTGGTTAATCGCCTGCGCCGGCTCATTAATTTTGTCCCATTTATAAGGTTTTCAAAATTCATTATGTCTCTATCTAATACATTATGTCTCTATCTAATACCTATCACAATCTAACAACTCTATATATTCAGCCATTGGCTGGACACGGCCTGATTGTCCTGTTCCACTAAGGAAGAGGTCGTGAATCGAAAAAGGTCGGTCGTACAAGGCTTTCATAACCGTCGAGGCTCATCTCCGTCCTCAAGGCGGCTAAGCTAAATGTAATCGGTGAGATCCGTAATAGTGCCTGGGTCGATTGCTGCACTGACCTGACCTTGGTAGCCGTGTATCGCGATCTGGTGCCATCTTGGTCATAAAGATACATGGCTCAAAATTGATGCTGGTCCATTTTTAAACCAGTCTGACTCCAAGCACTGGCTATCTTATATCTATGGCGAGCTATGAGAGCCTTCTACACGGACCCGGAGCCACACTCGAAATTTCAAAAACGCTTAGAAAAGTTTGAATAAAAGGTTACAAGTGGGACAGAATTTATGAACCAACGTAATGGACATTGTATGCTGTCCCCCAAGCGTTCTCGATGTTATCGTACTATTTCAATTGATTTTCAATCGCCTCACATCTTAACCAAAATCAGCAAACTTTTAACCATGTATCCTTATAACATTGTGCGCCCATACTCAGTCAGCCCTATGCATATTAGGCCGCAGTCATGCCGCAGCAAGCGTTTTGGCTGAATGCAAATATGAATGCAGCCTTTCGGAGGATTAATTCAAATTAACTATGCACTGCGCCGTTTCAGTGTTTGTACACTGCATCTTCCGAAGTAAATGACTTGGCAAATTCTATGTAGTGACGGAGACTATCCATGAAAGAGGGTGTGTAGTATTTTACTGGCAGATATCCAAGAAGAATGTTGCTATGCCAGAAGCAGAAGGCAGAAGAGTAACCAACGAGCGTGTAGCAGCAGAACATTATGACTTCTTTACAATTACACCCATCCAACTTTTCAAGGGTTCCACTCGTAATCATCATCCTCTCTCTCTAAAAGTAACGGATAAATAGATGGCATTCGGCGTTGATTGATCGCTTGTTGGGAGGCGCCATTCACATTATTATCATCCACGACTGTAGTATTAGTTCATTTCGGAAAAAACTGACGGGGCGTGTCTACAGACTTGAATGAACGTGTATCAAACTCTCTCAGCTCTCTCACCCCGCCATACACTCTCACTCTCGCCTCGTACTCTCACTCTCGCCATACACCCAAGTCTGTAGGACACGCCCCGACAGTTTTTCCGAAATGGACTGTAGGTCGGGGTGGAGTGCAAGTGTTCCGACTGGTGAGGTCAGGTCAGGTTGCGCGGCAGATTGCAATCAGGTAAAACAGGTAGAAACACGTTGCCAAAGCTCCTCCCCACAAAGGCTTAGGCAAATCTGGGAGAGCCCAGACGGCAGGACGCGCCACCATTCGGACAATTCGAGAAGCGTCGCCGCGCGTAGTGACCCAATTCGGTGCCGACCTCTAGAAATCGGAACACTTGCAACACACCCTATTAGGTCGGCAACTAAGTCTTGCGGATTTCACTCATATATAGCTTTGGTTGAATATTTAGCCTTACTGGCGTAGGCCAAATGCTAAACACATATTGTTATCTAATAGTAGGCAATCCTGTTATCAATCAGTAAAGAAAGCTCCTTGATCGGTTGCATTATTTTCGTTTGGCGTGTGCTGAAAAATGGTGAATCAAAACATTCATTTTCGTCATGTATTGCTTTATTATTTCCTTAAAGGGAAAAACGCATCACAAGCTCTCAAAAAGTTATGTGCTGTTTATGGTGCCGAAGCCTCAAAAGATCGGCAGTGCCAAAATTGGTTTGCCTGATTTCGTTCTGGTGATTTTTCTCTCAAAGATGAGAAACGCTCTGGTCGTCCAGTTGGAGTTGACAACGACCCATTCAAGGCAATACTTGATTCGGATCGTCACAGTATAACACGCGATATTGCAGAGAAGCTACAGGTATAACATACATGTATTGAAAAGCATTTAGACAACTTAGGTACGTGTCAAAACTGGATATATGGGTGAAACGCATTTAATGCAACGCATAGCATCTGCGATTTGCTAAAGAAACGCGATGAAAATGATCCACTTCTCAAACGAATGATCACTGGCGATGAAAAATGGGTTGCTCACAATAATGTCCAGCGAAAAAGATCGTGAAGCCGCCCAGGTGAACCAGCTCAAACAAGAGCAAAAGCTGGGATTCATCAAAAGAAGGTTTTGTTGTCAGTTTGGTGGGATTACAAAGGAATTGTCTACTTTGAACTCCTACCATCCAACCGAATGATCAGTTCTGATGTCTACATTGCACAATTAACAAAATTAAGCAATGCAATTCAAAAAAAAGCGACCCGAATTAATTAACCGAAAAAGTGTTGTATTCCGTCATGACAATGCAATGTCACACACATCTTTGGCCGCTTGGCAAAAATTAATGGATTTTGGTTGGGATGTTTTACCACATCCACCATAAAGTCCTGACCTTGCACAATCGGATTACTTTTTGTTTCGATCATTGCAAAACCCTTCGAGTGGTAAAAATTTCAGTAGTGATGATGAGGTCAAATCGCACCTGACTCAGTTTTTTACTGATAAAAACTAGAAGTTTTATAAACGCGGAATTATGATGCTATCTGAAAGATGGCAAAAGGTCATTGATAAAAACGGGCAATACATAACAGTATAAGGTGATTTATTTCTATGGAAAAAGGTCTTTGATTTTCTAACAAAAATCCGCAATTACTTAGTTGCCAACCTAATAGCATAAAAATACGATTTCGATTCATATCTGGGGAGGATCGGCCGATGAACATTCGGAGTTCCCATCTTCTCATACTAGTCCAATACCAATTTCTATCAGTGGTGATGGAAGACTAGGTTGTCTTGGCGTGTATTGATCAGAAAATTGACTTTCAAAGCCGATGAGCGGGAGCGGCGCTGTTTGCCCTTACGCCACCTCCACACGAAAGTGGGTAACTTTCTCTGGATGTACAGGAAAGACACAGCCACAGTCATAAATACCTCACCTTCATTGCTCAAACTGCCACAATCGCTACTGGTAGCATCCAGAGCCTCTTGGTTACCAAGCTGCTTAGCGCGAGGGTGCAAGACCTTAATAGATACATAACATTTGAAGAACCATACCGCAATAAGCTTACCCTTTTGCAAGCTGGCAACATCCTACTTCAAAAAAAGGCAGACCATTACGGCAAATCTCTCAAAATCAAATTGTTAAAATTTTTGTTTTCAAAACGGCTACAGGATTTCGAAGATACGAGACTGTCAGAAGATCTCTTGGTACTTTCTAATATTGCGTTGAAAATCATGGTTCTACTATTCAGTTTCCCTAGAGGAAGAGGTGCTGATTTGAAACATATAACTGATCACAGAGATGCCAAAAATTTGGATCTGCTCTACTAAAAAACCAAACGGGCCAATCTGGTCCGCTGCTGGATCTCGAAAGGCAGTAAAACGGAACAAATGGTGGAGAACCTACAAAAAGGACCCCTCAATTAATCGTTGTTTCATGGCAGAGAGAATTTCACCCCGTGTCGCACCACTAAGTATCGATCGGTGCCACCCGAAAAGCTGACATGCTGCGGTCATACGCACCACATGACACGCGCACACTGTGGGAGGAGCTAGGGCAACGCGGTGTCAACAGCTAGGCGCGGAGTTTTGTTTTGGATTGTACTGCACCACATGTGATCGTCCTGGGTCTCCTGCGTTCACTCAAAGTTACCATATTTGGCTCTTTAAAGACAGTGGAACGGGTAAATTTGGCAAATTGGGGGATTACGAAAGTCGAAGTGCTTAGCAATCTAATAGTATAGAAAGAACGACATGAAACTGCGAAAAAACTGAGGAATAACCCGAAAATCCCCCTTCTTCTCATCCTCTGCGTCACCAGCCGGAGTGGACTAAAGACAGGCCGGAGTCTGAATAAGCCGACCGCGATCGTTGTCCCGCCCCTCGACGGCGACTCGCCCGGGCGCACGACCGCATACAGCATGACGAGCTGCGGGGTCGCCATAAGACCCTAAGCCGTGTTTTTTTTTTCGAAGCGAGTTTCACCACATGTGACCCCTTCTGAAGTAGAAGGTTCGTTTCGGAGAACGTGTACTTCCAGATCTCAGTTTTCTCTTACCCCTGCTGGTGCCTTTAAAACATCCGAATCACCCCTAGTGGAGTTTCCAGGGTAGTCTAGCTCTCTTTAAAGGCATCATTAGGGGAAAGTCGGACGAAAAGTAAAAGAAGTAGTGCATATGAAAGTCGAGATGCCTAGTAACAGGACAGTGGAGGAAAAAACGGATGGAAATGGCCAAAAACCCGCGAAATAGGACCCCCTTCCCACCGTTGATTCTCGACGCGGACGACCTGTCTGTCAAGAGGGAAGTAGTCTGATCTTGTTTTCCATCGGCATGTTGCCAAGTAAACACAAGGGAATGTTTGGAAATACGACAGCATCTATTCTCCAGAGTGAGCTTCAAGCTAAAACTGCGAAAGCGCGCAGCAAAACCTTCAATCCTGCCGTATCTTCTTGACCGCTCTCACCCCAGTCAATCGGGAATTACGTCATCAGAAGGCGGGGTCAACCTGTCAAGAGGCGGAGCATAAGTGCGTTTGCGGGGTTTTGCGGCGTTTCTACAGCTCAGAGGGGCGCTTTTTCACCGGGATTTCGCCACAGATAGCGTTCCTAGGCCCAGGACTACCATGTGAGTTACTTCTTGTAGGGATTTCTCCATTACCGCATTGCCCCTAATGATGTCTTTAAAGCTTCAAAATACTTCGTTTGCTAACATAGTTAAGCCTGTCAACAATTCAACAGTTAAGCCTGTCAACAATCGAATGATATTTACAGGAAGAAACTGTACAATCTACTATGCCATGTTAATTCGTTACTGTATCACAATCTGATTATTCCCAGCCTGTTTGCCTGTTTGCAATTCGTCTTCCTGAAGATGGCCCTTCTGGTGGAGAGGGATTCGATCTCTTCAAGAAATCTCTTCAACGTGATAGATTCACTATCAAAGCAGGATAAACGGATTGCACGGAAAGATTTAAACACCGATTTGGTGCAGGCTACGCTTTGGAGGTTCACCATTAACATATTGCTTTCAAAAAGACATCTCACCACTTCATTACTTTTCGGAATGATACCATGTTGACTGAACAGGCCTCGCCAGATAACCTCATTAACGATGCTCTTAGAAGAAAAATCATCTCCTGACACTTCCGGCACTTCATTGGCTTCTTTTGAGTTGGGTGCAATAGGAAACGCACGCCCTGTCATACAGGCGGTCAATACAGCATAGGAATCTGAAAATTCTAGCTATAAATGATAAATGTGAGAATATGATAAATATCGGTCATATTTATGGTATATGTGATCGATATATCGATCATAGGTACACACAAACAGCTACGTTCATATAAAAAATGTGATGGGAGAACAGGAAGTGTCAACAAAACAAACTTCTCATTAGATCCGATGCAAGGTATGGGAACGAGGGAACTATTTTCTTGAAGCGAGAACTCTGTAACACAGAAGTCATTACCAGGTATGAATAATCTTAAGGGCAGTACCATAGCAAAGTCACACACACACACACTTAACACACCTGAAAGCAACACAGCGATAATTAGAGGGTTGAATATATCGACTGCGAAGAAAAGCCATTGGTGCAAGAAAATAGCTATGGTGACGATATAAGCGTACCGGCGGAGATGGTGTAGTGACAGGTGGCGCACCCCCCCCCTCTCATGGTGCGGATCAAAGTTCGCAATAAGATCTACCTAAGCCAATCAAGCCTACGATCCCATCGGGGCGGTGAATTGATAGCAGACTCGTTTGTGAGGATAAAAGCGCTGAGTTGTGCATCGGTTGGCCCCTGCAGGTCATTGTGTATGCCAAATCGCCTTGGGTGTGTAGACTTATGTGAAATTTTCGCGCGACGTCGCCCACGCGGCGCCACCAGCACAAGTTGCAGTAGTCGGTTGGAATTCCGCTCAGGACGCAGGGGTCTAGTACCATGGTCCTTTAAGAGATAGCTGTTTATCTCATCATTACTAAAAACGATAACTTCCGTGCCCTGAAGAGACAAAATATAATAGTAACATGAAGAGTAAGCGAAAAGATGGCATTACATGATAACAATCCTAATTAAGATATAATCAATTCGGTCGTAATACTGTGAGGGAGTGTTGCAATGTACGCAATCACAGGAGAAGAAGTGCGCGGCGCCGCTCGCCGCGCGAAAATTCGACATATGCCTACACACCCAATCGCCTTCACCTGCCACCGCGTGAAATTCATGTGAATGGAACGGGAATAATAAGGGATTGGTTAACGCCCGAAACTTCAACCGTTATCCTTTATGTGCGTACCTATTCCTTAAAGGCAGCATTAGGGGAAAGTCGGACGAAAAGTAAAAGAAGTAGTGCATATGAGGTCGAGATGCCTAGTAACAGGATAGTGGAGAAAAAACGGATGGAAATGGCCGAAAACCCGAGAAGTAGGACCCCCTTTCCTCCGTTGATTCTCGACCCCGACGACATTCCCATCAAGAGGGAATAGTCTGATCTAGTTTTCCATTGGCATGTTTCCAAGTAAACACAAGGGAATGTTTGGAAATACGACAGCATCTATTTTTTGGAGTGAGCTTCAAGCTAAAACTGCGAAAGCGCGTCGCAAAACCTTCGATCCTGCCGCATCTCCTTGGCCGCTCCTACCCCAGTCAATCGTGAATTACGTCATCGGGAGGCGGGACCGCTGCGTCCAAGAGGCGGAACTGCTGCATAGTTGCGGCATTTTCCAGGGTTTCTACAGCTTGGAGGGGCGCTTTTTCACCGGGACTTCGCCACAGATAGCCTTCTTAGGTCCAGGACTACCATGTGAGTGACTTCTTGTAGGGGTTTCTCCATTACGGCATTACCCCTAATGATGTCTTTAAAGCAGTTCTACACTGACTGGCAAACTCCCAATGGACTGCTTAACTGACTCCTCCTTCACGCTGTGGATCACCGGTACATATTGCACTCGCGTGGCTCCAACCAATAGTCACTGGAATGCGCCACAAAACACATCCGCAGCGGAGAGGCATGGGGATAGTGTGGAGCCCCTCCTTCGGATTCTGGCCAATTCATTTCGTTTTCCTTTACCACCGCATTACTCAGAAGCTTTAATATACAACAATCGATGCTTCACTGAAGGCAATGGGCTTGTTGCGAACTAGTGGATAGACCCAAGAAAGTAACAAACGATGGTGTACGGTGCGGGAGGAGCCGCAGCGGTATCGCTACCGTGATTTTGCATTCCCTGATGTTGATTTCAGACATAGGCACAGTAAACATTGGTAAGTTGCGGTCTCCGTTTAATGATGCGCCTCTTGCAAACCCGTCGTACCATTTTTTTGTAGTCTCGTGAATTCCGTGCTTTTTTTCTCAATTCAGGCTGCAGCGGATGAAAATGATGTCTGATTTCCCGATTGGAGCCCGTATCTCAGTGAATGCTTTACTGAGACATTCTAGAGAAACCTTGAGTAGCATTTGTAAGGTAACATAAAAATGAGTAAACGCACAACAGTTGAAGAACGAAAGATAAAAGAGCAAGCGACGAGAACAAACCTTCTAGGGACTCTTATCACGGGGTTTTCAATCCAGCATTATATAATGACATATGCGATTCTGGCTCATTATCGCAATCATCGTGAAAATGCCGCGGTCACGTTCACTGCGGCTTCGCGACGGCGTATCGGTTACTTCCGCACCATACCCATTATTAGCAACTTACCTTCGCGGGAACGAGAAGGCAGGCTACAACTAGCTCCCAGCGCGCTCGCTGCCGTATAAAGAGTGAAGAAGTTTGTTTCTCGCAAACTAACCTCTTGTCTTCTTACAGCACATCTGAGAGTGCCTGACGTTCCACATGGCTGAATCCTCGAAGAGTCGTCGGCGGTGAGCGCTTTCTTCGTTTTAGCATTCACTGAAATCCTACGAGACTGTAGGAGAAAGGCGAAAAGTCGACTCCTCTGCACCACCACCGCAAGACGTAGATTTGACGAAGTTTCGTTCACAATGTAAGGTCCATTGGTTGAGAACCTTATCCGAATCGGTGGAACTTTTTGTTGGGCCTGAGCCACTTCCCCACTGCCATTCTCAGACTTTTCAGTTGCACGAAGGACGGTAGAAGTAAGCTTTTCGCATGCTTGTGCGCTCTCGAGTTCCACCTGTTTCACAACAGTTGCACTCATTTCCTCGCTTACAGTGGTACTCATTTCACTCTCCCGAGGCAATTCATTAGCATTGTGATCGACTTGCGCTTTCTTCTTCAGGCGACCCTTGGCCGTAACCTGAACATAATATGGGGCATCGGCCCGACGAAGTTCAAGGAAGCTATAGCAGCTATCCCTGAGATACATAGAGCTTAGAGAAAATCACCTGCTTTCTCTTCTTGTTTTGTTTCACACCATAAGTGGCAGTTTGTGGCTCTGGATTATGAAGTACAGGCTGCTCCGAAGGGATATCGTGCAAAGACTGTCCTGTAGTTTGAGAAGACATTGATTTCAGATAAAGCGAACCCGATTTGATATAATGATATTCCATTTTCAGCTTGAGCTGCGAAGCATGCCGGCTTACGACGCTATCAAAGTTCAGAGAATCCATCGAGACAGGTGCTAGTAGGCAGAGGTACAATAATTGGGTCCGTCGCGGTGGTGTCATATGATGCGCGTGGAAAAAAACGGAACAAAAAAAGGAGATTCAAAGATTATCTTCCATGCTACCAGTGGGCTTTGACCGTAGGGGCACCGCATCACTTAGGTATCGATTAGAGTCTTGTAGATAACTGAACGTGATGGTCCATTTGTAAGCTGCATATGCCACTCCCAACTGGAGGGAAGTTGCGTAGGAGGCGGACAGAAGAATATTTGAGTAAGGCATTGTCGTGTGGGCGAATGAGATTCCACCGTGAAAGGTGCTACATACCGTCTTCCTTACCCATAGCTCCAGATTAATTTGAAGAAATCGTGCAAAGCGAAAAAGTGAGAAGCTGACCACGATACAACTACTCAACGTGGCCCTCAAAGGAAATTTTTATGCAACTTTCCGTCCCCACTCTGCGTCTCCGACCGCGGTTGACGACAGGGCGGGCACCCGCTTAAAACCCGCCCTCTGGACGCCATTTGAGGAGCTGTGTTTTAGGCAGCTTCTCGCTTTTTCGCGGAAACCTTGCGTGACGCTTACTAAGCAAATATTAGGTTGTCCCAAAAGTCTTGTAGGATTTTCCAAAAAAATCAATCTCTTGTTTACTTCGAGGTACATAGGTCTAGGCGGTTCAGGAATAGGGTAGAACGTTGCAAAATGATACAGCCACCTATAAATTGCCCAAAAACTCTGTTTGCAGTGTGATTCAAAAAAGTCTCTAAGTAAAAGATGTAGCCAGTGTGGACGCGCATTCGCGCATCAACATCAAATTGTAGCCGAGAAACATAGAGAAATATTCTCTTCATTTGTTTAGAAAATGTCACTTTTCCCATTCTGCAAAATGATACAGCCACTGAACAGACTGACGCATTCGTCAACCGAGAAACAACGAAAAAGAGAAAAATGCTGATTTTGCGATCATTTGGTCCTCTATTGCTTCGAATAGCCACAAATTTTGATAATATAGGTCCATATAAAGATTTTCAGAATGTTTTTAGACCACATGCTGTCACGTTTCGATGACAGCATCTTCAAACTCCCTGAATCCTTCCAATCGGTCTGAATTTTTTTCCCCATGAATTCCCACATAATCCTGCATCACGTAAAGATCGGAGCCGTTCGTCATACGGGTCAGAAGGTCCATTCGGTGACGGACTCACCATGATTGAGTGTTCTATTTGACATGGGATGGTCCATTAACTTACATGGAAACAAACCTAATACATGAGTAACAGAGAAACTTTTGTCGTGAAAATCAATTTCAACTTAATTACCACTGAACGCTCAGTTGACGTACTCACTAAACTGCTTCAAAGTCAAAAACATTGTTCGAGAAATGCTATGAAAATCGGCAGCAACTTTAAAAATGCAGCAAGAAAAAAGACTACCTGGATTCTCAGTGACGACGCAAGTTTTTCTGCCTTTTCGGCTTGCACTGGAGCAGTTATGTTTCTTGGATGTTTTCTGTTGCGTGCGAACTGCGGGAGGAGAGTATGGTGTTGCTCGCTGTTCGAAACAAAGGTAGAGGGCGTTGCGTTGTCAAGCTCGTGCACAATGGCAGAACTCCTTAGGGTGACTACGTCTTACCTTGACGTTCGTTCGCAAAAGTGTGCTAGAACGGTATGTAGTAGGTTTGACAAATCCTAAGGAGTAAGCAGTAGCTTCTGAGAAGTCTGGCAATGGTTTCCTTAACATCACCTTTTAAAATTTTGTCACGGCCGCCTGCAAAGGCTGTTGAATAGTAGCGGAAGTGGTTAGCATGGTCCATACCAACGCAAAAAAGGGTTATGAAAGCTGCAGAAGAGTTCAAGTTCCGTAGATGAGTGCAAGAAAACGATTGATACGTACAAGGCGGATGTCGCTCGATTATTAGTGGAGTGATTTTGCTCTTCTATCCTTAAGGGATCGATTTTCTCAGTAGGACAGTGGATGTTGATAGGTTTGGGCTTAACCGTTCTGACGGGAAACATGGGAGCCTGAAATATTTTTATTGCCATTGACGATGTAAAAAGCGTTTGTCGAGCACAACTCCAATTTATATAATTCTGAAAAATTTCGGAGGGCGTGGGAGTAAAGAGAGCAATCACGTGATTTATGTGAGATCATCTCACTTGCCGCAGTTGTCTTCAACATGAGCAGCTTCCATAGGGATGACGATTCCACGATTACATCCCCATTTATTTATTGTATATACATAGGGTACTTAGTGTGCGTGGAAGGGACGGTGAGCCCCCATATGGGATCATTTACTCAAAACCGTTTTGGTGCTGAGCATTACAATTATGTCAATGGTCCACATCCTTAGAGACGGCGAAAGCATATTTCGCCCATTTTCATTCCATTTTCAACCTATGCTCGACTCGTTTCGACCAATCCAAATGGCGCAAAAAGGGAGAACTGCGGCGGCAGCCGCCTTAGTGACTAATTACACGCGCCCTACGGGTCGTCCGGTCCGGCCGGTCCGCGCGAATGATAGGTTTTCATGAGTCAGCTTGGTGCACAAGTCTTGCGACACATGCCACTTATTCAGTACTGTGTTACTTTTGACCTCTCAGATATATATATGTAATGTAACATAAACATTGTTTTTCACGACTTACCCCAATGATCGGATAGCTGCTCGATGCTCTCTTCAGGAAGCTCACAAGCTACGATTCGAGAAACCATGAGTGTAAGATTCGAGTACGGCTAGATAATCAAACTTCTCACTTTTTTAAACTCTGAAGGCCCTGATTGAGTAGTATTTGGAACATCCTAGGATAAGAAGATTACGTAGGATGAAGATGAATCATAGAGTCCTATTTCCCGCCTGATTTTGGCAACATGCTGGTAACACTAATAATTCTCCAATTTCTTAACTGCTTCTATGAGTAACATCTAAATTTCTTCTTATTATAAATATATGGTCATGTGGAAGACTAATCTGCTTTTTGAAAAACGCTGGCAGCAAGTGTTAGCTAGTTTCTGGATATGTTAGGCACAATCATTTTTTCTACAGTTGTATGATTGGTACAGCAGTGATATACCCTAGGCTAGTGACGAAGAGCGGCGCAAAAAAGGGGTTTTCGGGTTTCTATTCACGGTTTTTTCGTCAGTTTCTTTCGATCTTTCTCTACTGTTACACTGCTGAGCACCCCTACTTTCATGTTACACAACCTGCCAAATTCACCTCTTCGGTGTTTTTAAGTATTGCTGTTGCTCGCATGCCTATCTTCCGTTCTACGTTCAAACCTCCAAGAATATCATTCTCTTCAACGGACGTCAACCATCTATGGGTGGGTGGGCAACAAGGTTCGTATCTCCCAAACCAAAACGAATGGAGCAGCGAGACACTGAATATCATTAGAAGACATTCCCAATGACTGCAGCACCAATACTAGTCACTGTTTTCTCAACTAGAGATCCTGAAGACACTTGTAAAAATTTACGTCTCCAATAATGGGGTTTTTAATTAGAGTCGATTTTCGCTACGACTGTGGGAGACCACCTCATATAGATTTTGAGGAAATAATCGGAGTAACGTGCTCTAAGTCACTCTGTTAATTAATACCTGATAAATGTCGTAAGCAGCGAAACCAGAAAAAAAATTGAAAGTGTCGCGAGACCTATGCACCAATCTGACATTCTTTCTTGCAGAGCATTCTTCTTCTAGAGTAACTTCACACGAACAAATTGTAAGAATAAGTACAGATAGGGATTGTATAAGAGATAGAGCAGTCATGAGAGAAAGCTTCAATAAAAGAAAAAAGTACTATTCAATAGAAATCTTACCGGGTCATATTCCTCTATTGACCGAACCTGCCTCATGTATTCATAAAGCTCGCGCTCGCTAATTTTCATCATCGCGAATGCTGTTCCAACATCCTTGATCGTAGGTCTATCACGAGCAGCTGGAATTAGGTAATGTTTCGTGGAGTAGTCCCGCATAAAAGTTCCCTATCGGTCAGGGATGCAGACTTATGCACATTAAATATGCTTTCAAACTTATCAACAATATTGTATCTGTCCTTCCCTAGCTGCTACTGCTCTGAATTACCTTGAAAATATTAACTACCAAGTTGATGATATGGACATACAGGCAGGCCATGGCCAGAAGTAGGATAAGGAAATTATAAATAAATACAGAGAAATCGGAATCAAGCTTTATCAAATCAGAAATGTAAAATGAGTTCGAAATGATATATCGCCAGTTTCATGAAAAAGTAAAACGGGGAGAATGGCGTTTGTGGTTACTTGGTCCGACAGTCGGTAAGGGCTAAACCCGTCCTTTTCATCTCTACTATCACCCTCAGTATCTCTTTCAGTTTCGTCCTGGAGTATTCAAAATCCTATAGTAGAATTAAGGCAGCGGCATAGTGTGATACAGAGCACAGTTGTGAGTTACATGCAGCTTTTTCTTCTGGTCCTACCTCTATCGAAGGACCAATCCTAATAACTGCAAAGAATAAGGGCACAGTTATTCCTCTCGAAAAATTTCTAGTCCATTCACAGCCTCGCGAGGTATACATATTTGCGCTCACCCGAGTAAACCTCTTCATACGTCGGGCTATTCATTCATTCCTATCACTGGTTATTTCGCCAGTGAAGCTGCAAGAAAGTTCTCAGCAAAAGCAAATCCGCTGTCGTACCGAAGAAGTCACGAGCATAAAAATGCAACGAAAAGTTCTCTGTCGGGTATTCTGTACAAGTTATACGAGAAATTTGCCCAAGAGTTGAGTGCTTAGTGGTTTAGAAAATGGAACAGGTGCACCTTTTATTCACACTTTTTTTCTGGTACACACAAATGGAGAACCTTGCGAGCGTATTCATCATCACTTCTATTTTTGAAACTCTCTTGTTCGACAATGAATTTGCCAAACTCACCATGTTCTGCACACTTCTGCACCCGGCTGGCAACTTTTTTCAGATAAAGAGTAGTAATATCTGTTAAGACGTCTACACAAGTCACATTTGATTGCGTGAAGCCTAACTGAAGAAGGTTTCGTGCAGTGGCCGCTCTTACCTGTAAGCGGATTATCAGCATGAGAGGCATCTCAAAACCTTCATTCCAGAGCCGAGTTTAGAGAGCAAAATTTGTATTGCAAAAAAATAATTTACGGTAAGAGACCGATACCTACTAGGAAACAAACCAGTTATTGTCGAAATGGTAAGGAAGAATCTGAATAATATGAGAAAAAAACATGGGGGTCGTTTGGATAGGACATGGTCGATCACAGCCTTATGACAATCGATGAAAAGATCAAATTTACAATGTTTTACGCTTACCTGCGTGTTGACGTATTCTGCTGTGACGTCCATCATGGTGTTGATAGTAATTTGTCTTTAATAAGAAGTGAAATTGAGTGCAGCCTAAAGGGAAACCACATTAGAAGTACTATTCTTCGAAACAAGTGGTCACTGAAACTGTTTTATTCTCGGCGGAGTATGGACTGACGACTGTGGAGCATGGCGATTTCACGGCCGCCAGTCATATGGATGCGAGGAACATAAAAAAAAAACGAAACAAACGTTAGAGTTGCGAACTTGGAGTAAAGATGAGAAGTTAGAACCGCTAACTCGCGAATCGCCAAGAAGTTCTAGGTGAATTCATAGTATTGCTAGGTGATCCAGCGAAAGAAAACAGTAAGACCCTTTCGCTTGGTGAGTGGCACAGTTCGCCCACAGCTTCAATTTGTACAAGATGGGCAACGCCATTCGACATATAAGCCAGAGTAAGCCAGAGTTCAACTCAGAGAATGAGGAGGAAACGAACCATGAGTCATAGGTACTTTTGTTCAATCAAGCTATATTAATCACTCTTACGGAATCAAGGAATCGCGTGCGGAAAGGCACGAAAAACTGTGCGGCGAAAGCGGTTCGAAAGAACTATGAACGCAGCACTTCAGCACGGCCACTCGAAAACCGATGAATCCGTGAAACATGTCTATTGTTAGAACCGAACAATCCTCAAATAGGACTAGATACAAATCGTTCATTTTACTTAACCCTATCGGAAAATGAACAAAAAAGATTACCTCGCATTCATAGGTAACCTTAGACCGCCGTCAGACTTCGCGATTTTGCGTCTACACACTTTTACACGCGATTCTACGACCTTGAGATCTCGCATTACCACAACTCGCGTGTGGAGACGTTAGGTTGCGTTCATACCAAATCGAATGAGAGTTTTGGCGCATCGGCGCCCTCGCGATTTGAGAGAATTAGCGTGCCACGTCACTCTTTTGAACGCGGCACGTGCCAACGTGCGGTTGATTTCTTTTTCTTCTCTTTTCATTTCTTGATCTTTTTCTGTTATGGCAAATATTCAAAATCGCGGATGCGCCAATACTCTCATTTCTCAATCGATATGTATCCTATCCATCACGCGAATGCGCCAATTCTCTCAAATGCGGATGCGCGGATGCGCCGATACGCCAATGCGCCGATGCGCCGATACTCTCATTTTCTAGATCGATACGTATCTTATGCATGACGCGTATGCGCCGATACGCCAATGCGCCGATGCGCCAATACTCTCATTTTTTGTTCGATACGTATCTCATGCATGACGCGAATGCGCCAAAACTCTCATTCAATTTGGTATGAACGCAGCCTTAGGCGCATCCGCGACTTGGGATTTTTGGCCATGCCACGTACCACCACGTCAACTCATTTGCATTGTGGTAAATAGCCAAAATCGCAGATGCGCCAATACTCTGATTTTTTTGATCGCTACGTATCATACGTGACGCGGAAGGCCAATTCTCTCAAATCGCGGATGCACCTCCTCTCATTTTCTTGATCGATACGCACCATTTACTTTGCGCCGATGCGCCAAAAATCCCATTCCGTATGAACGCAGTCTTAAGAGGATACTAAATTCCGGTGAAATAGAACAGATATATACTTATGTGTATTGTATCTATAAGAAGAATCGTGGCATCAGTGACTCAGCCTTTTGCGAGTGAAACGGTAAAAACTTTTGAGCCAAAAGAAAACCACATCAGAAGAAAAAACATATGGAAAATAGTCTGTATATAGGCTGAGTTTATACCATACAATCGGATACACTTCTTCTGAAGCTCAGGTGCGAATCGATCCGCAACATCGCATATTCGCAGAATCGCATGTCTTGTCATATGCTTTCTCACATGAGTGTGCTGTCTTCTCTGGTTCTTTACCAATCTGGGGCAAAGGAGGTATCAGACCATCGTAAGACAAACCCCTTGGGGAAAAATAGCACGCTCAAGTGGGACTCAAGACAACAACTGCCAACAACTGCGGTCAGGATTCAAATTGGCCGCGGAGAGGTCAAGGAGAAAAATTCGAACATTTAACGTACAACGAGATGGTGCAAAATAGGGCTGCTTTACTAGTTGAGTCCTAAAGGGAGTACGCCTGAGTAAGAGCATGGAGCACCATCATCGCACTAGGACCCACCCGATACGGAGCGTATACCTCGCACTACCGCGTCGCATGCTGGACG
The DNA here is from genome assembly GCA_963978905.1 of Trichostrongylus colubriformis. Classification (NCBI taxonomy): domain Eukaryota; kingdom Metazoa; phylum Nematoda; class Chromadorea; order Rhabditida; family Trichostrongylidae; genus Trichostrongylus; species Trichostrongylus colubriformis. Next base: position 12,222,836 of record OZ022259.1, on the reverse strand, counting down.
TCGCAACGCGAACATTCTGTCCTAATGGCACACCTCCTTACGCTTCTGCGATTATACGTAACTTCAGTCTAACAAAAGTGATTGAGGCAATGAAGCACTCATGACTATTTGTACATCATTCCCATTATACTGTAGTTCATGAAATGCAGCACACGTCGGAATTCCCGCCAAAATCTGTTTAGCAGTCTTACCATTGACACTATGTGAAACAAATGTGACTGGTATAGTAGTAGGTTCATACCAGTGTCACAGCATCTAACCAAGTGTAAAAATTCATAGTTATCGGCATGGGCAGGATAATCGATCAGAAGATTGACTCGTTCGCTATGAGTCATTTTTCGCGATGCGCTCTACTCGGCCTTAAAGACACCGTAAGGGAGTAATTTTGGCTTACGGTAGAACAGACGTAGTGTGGACGAGTTCAAGTGACCGCCATTGCACAAACTCGCCAATTTGACGCCTTCGCATGGTGCCAAGAGAAGATGTTTCCATTATAAAGTTGTTCATTCCTTTTACCTTCTCCTTTGTTCTTTCTTATATTGTTTCTAGATGTACTTACATGAATGTTAATGTAGTTGGGAATGGCCACTCCACTGCGCTGGGAGTCAGGTGCTACAACTAAAGTTGGCCCGCGGCCGTCTCCTACAGCGGACAACTCGGAACGCCAGTGCGATGATGCGAATGAGGCGCGAATACACACCGCAGCGATGCACTTTTGAGTTCGGGTTTTTTCACCGATTATTGCTTCTAACCTTCTGCGTTCGTCACGAAATGCTCATTTCTTCGTATGTTTCTCTTGTTTCGGACCCCCTTCCGGTTCCTTTAATCAGAATAGTACGGCCTACGATACTCCTATGTAGTAACTTCGGGGAACGACCGATCTGCAAGTCTGCCTTTAATATTCCCGGATGACATGGGACATGAGTCGACTGAACATTGATGGAAAGTTCGCGTTGAGCTGATCAGTAGAATTCATTTGGGAGTATGCCCTTTTAATATGTATGTGGGATCGCTGCCTCAAACGTGCTGTCACTCTCCCACACGATTTCCCACAACTTGGCCAGTTAGGACTACATCCACCGACAGCCTGGGTACCCTTCCTCTGTGGTGACACCTGGTGCAACATTAGCACCCCTCAGAATGCTCACGAGTGCATTTACTCGCATGCTTTGAAATTCTTAGGGTACTTTGAATAGAGCTATAGGCACATCGATAGAGTTCCGAGTGCTGGTTATAAATGTGGAAATCAGAAGCGCTATGGGTTGCTTCTAACAAGGGAAGGTATTTTACTTCCCAAGGAACTTTGAAATGAGATCCGGGTGGATCGATAGAGCTTCGAACGCTAATTATAACTGTGAAAACCCAAATCGCTACCTGGCATTCTGAAGCGAGTTACGATGGGTCAAAGTTTGCCTGTGACACCTCATTGGCGAGGTACTTTGCCTCAGCAAGGCCGTTGCTAAGCCCAATCACCCACGAACCCAACCCCGCAGATCTGGAATACTACCGGTAAGCCACTGTGGTCAATTCTGGCTATCCAACGGCCTTGCTGATGGCAAAGTGCCTCGCCAATGAGATGTCACAGGCAAGTCACAGGCAAACTTTGACCCATCGTAACAAGCTTCAGAATGCCAGGTAGCAATTTTGGTTTTCACAGTTATAATCAGCATTCGAAGCTCTATCGATCCCCCCCGGGTCTCATTTCAAAGTTCCATGGGAAGTAAAATACCTTCCCTTGTAAAGGAGTTACGAGGGGTCGGTCAAAGCTTGATTGTGGTGATTTACTTCAGCGCGGCTAATCGTGCTACAGCAGCGGTCATCGTCTTCCTATGGTCAATGTACACCGGGGGTTGAGGATTCCTCGACAAGGTGGTCGGGATGGGATGGGGTCGTAGTTGCAGAGGTCAGTAACGGTCCCAGGCTAGATGATAAGCGGGACGAGTCGTCACTTGACGGAGTAAGAGAATGTGATTGAGAGTGACCAATAAAAAAATTACTGCAGTAAAGTACTTTGTAATGATATGTACATAGTTGGCAATAGTTACTCATACTTTAATGGTTATGTAGATATTGAAAGTGGGGGGTGGTCGTATTTGCCTCGCTGAGGGGCGGGGGTCGTACTGGAGCGGTCATTTTCCTCGATACCTGGGCGTGCCCTGTCCATAGTGGAGTTATCGCTCTTTAGGCAAATGCTGGTGGGTTTTCTTCCCGCTATCGCCAGGATTTTATCCTGTGTTCAACTTTGGATAAATGCCTCTGTTCCAGTTTACGACGCTTCCTTGTATGCGCCTCACCATTGCCACACATTATATTAGGTAGTCCCAAAAGTCTTGTAGGATTTTTTCGATCATCACTTTTTATTATTTTTTCCTCCGACAAACATCAATTAGGCAACAACGTATTCACCATTGTTATCGACCACACTCTGCCACCTCACAGGTAGATCGTTGATTCCCTCCTCCCAGAACTTTGGGTTCGGAGAGTCGAAGAAGTCAGCGATTGCCTTTGCAAGCATGTCATAATCAACGAATTTTCTCTTGGCCAGGAAGGATTTAAGAGGATGGGTAAGGTGGTAGTCAGAAGGGGCATTGTCTGGAGTGTATGGCAGGTGGGGCAGGACATCCCAGCCGAGCTCGTGTAGCTTGGCCTGGGTACTTCTCACGATTTGGGAGCTGGCGTTGTCATGAAATAGGGTGACCGCGGATCTTTTCCAGCGCTTTTCTCGAACAGCGACGGCGAGCTGCTGGAGCTGGTGGGTGCATACGGTAACGGTGACTGTCTCACCTTGTACCAGTACCTCGTGGAAAGGCATTCCTTCCGCGTCCCGGAAGTAGCACAGTTCTGATGGTGGTCCTCCATGTCAATCTCGCCGTTGCTGAAGCTGAAGAACCAGCGGCGCGCGGTCTCGTAGCTCACACATCCCTTGCCCAATGCAGCGCTGATGGAGTGGCAAGCTTCCGTCGCTTTGCTGCCCCAAGACCACTCATAGTAGATGACACCGCGTGTTGGGTGGGTATCGACTACGGGCACTGTAGCTCTCTCCACGGAATCTGGTGGGTCAATATATATTTTACTAGAAAGCTTAGAGAACGTTCTACCATATTCCTGAACCGCCTAGATCTGCCTCGAAGTAAACAAGAGTTATTGATTTTTTTGAAAAAATCCTACAAGACTTTCGGGACAACCTAACATCAGATTGGTGCACAATTAATGCGGTTTTTTAATGCTATTTTTTTGTGGTGGAAATTGACGTTTTGGCGACCACCAAATGGGAAGCCTGACCCTGTCTGGGATGGTGGAATCGCACCCCCCCCCCCCCCCATTAATCATTTAGACACGTTTTTGCTAGATTTTATCATTGCTTTTGCCAAATAAAATGAAAAAAAAAACCGCATTAATCATGCACCAACCCAATACCCGCCACTTCTATTCGGACAACTTCATACTTAAATTTCCGTATTTTCAATACTAAAAAACGAAAAACTATAATCCGAATGGGCATGAACATCTCACAAGGGGATCATCCAGCACAAATTGGCGTATTGACGACTGCCAAATGGGAAGCAGTTCCTGATTGCAATGGCCATTTATGATGGGCCTACTGTATGTATCGGCCAGCATGTTTCAATAGCTCTAACTGCTAGTTTTTAAGATTTTTGATGATCCAAAATACTTGTGTACCTCTTACGCGGAAGGCACGCGTTAGCTCACAAAGTGAGAGTGGTATCCATATTTATGGGTCTAAATTCCCTGGAAACGAATTTTCGAGCAATTCTACTTGACTCCACCTTGAGAAAAAAGGGATGATCATGGAGTGCTCAGCAGACAACGCGATCTCTTGCCAAGAAAGTAGCTTCTCTGCTTCTCTTTACCACATAACGGGACGAGGCGGTTTTTGCTCTATTCAAACCGTGCAGCACCACGTGTTGCACTTGGCTCAGCAGGACCGTCTTTTTTGGGCCATATGATAGTGTCGATTTTTTTCCACGGGATCTGGTGGGTCAATATATATTTTGATAGAAGCCTTAGAGAAGCTTCTACCATATTCCCGAACCTCCCAGATCTGTCTCGAAATACAGAAGAGTTATTGATTTTTTTGGAAAAAAGCAAAAAAAGTTTTTGAATATAGAGAACAACATATTCACACTCATTGTACCATTGTGAAAAATTGTTTCGTGTTTTAACGCCACTACTCCACAAATCAATCTTTTGTTTAGTTAGGAAGTTAGCTCCACATCCAGTAGAAGAGTAATCTTGGTCAAAGTTTCATTTATAGAGATGAGTAGATGTTTTACAAATCTCAGGAAAATTGTGCTTTGTGTGTGGATGTTAGAAGGAACTATCAAAAACCATATACCTTCTATTCCCATGTAAAGGCTCCAGCTGTAAACGCTAAATGTTCGGTTTTTTGAAAGAGATAGTATTGCCTCAACTGTCCCAAGAATCATCATAAAAAATGACTCTCAGCGCAACTTGAGTTTGTGAAGACTATAATTGCTCAGGTCATTGACAAAGTCAAAGCAAGGAGTAAATCTCATAGTAAACCGAAATTCAACACCAAATATTTCCTGAGTGAAGACAGTAATTTTTCAGATTGTACAAAACCATTATAAGAAGTGTATGCACATAGATAATGTCACAAACAATGAATTTTTTTTGTCACTGTTTACTGCATATGCTGTTCGAAGGCATGTTGTCAAAATCCTATATACTTTCTGGAGGAGAAGACTCTTAGAAAGATATCTTCTTCTCCATATTCGAAAACATATGGTGTTAGCATTTGACCACGATACCCTCTCAAAAAATCAGAAAATTGTGATCCTCAGTGTGAGGTCTGTCCTAATGGACGGGAAGGGTACTACGATGAATTATTAGGCGCGATCGATCTGATCCCTTGTAAACTTTGTGGGGACGAGTACACTGCCGAAACCGGAAGACCTCTGTGCTCTGGGATCAAGCAGCACTCGATGGCTCAGAAAGATCTTGGCCCGAGACTCCCTGAGCGCTCACCGGTTGCAAAGTCATGAAGATGTGGAGTTTGAAGTACCTGCCAGGATTCTGTCGCGGGATTCGCGGACCTCAGCGCGCAAAATTTAGAAGCATTTTGGGCAAACCACAATTTTTTCGTATTTTGAAATTGTATCGTGGTCAAAAGCTGTTACTACATGTTTCCGAATATGGAGAATAACGTTTCTTGCTGGGACATTTCCCTTCCAAAAACTAGCTAGGATTTTGGCACCACGCTTTTTGAGCACTATAGCAAGCAATAACAAGACAGTTGTCAGAACAACTACTCACCTCACAGATGAGACTTCGACTAAGTTTGCTTTTCTATTGACTGCGGCTCGCCTAGGAGTGACATTAAAACGCAAACAAATTTTTCTGGTAAAATGGTAGACAGATATGTTGTTCTCCATGTCCGAAAACGTGTCCTGACAGCTTTAGCCTTCACAAATCGACCGTTTCATGTGACCGCAAAAATGGTCATGGGTGGCCAAGTGCAACACGCGGTGTTGCACTATTTGAGGACTAGATGAAAACGTCTGGCCATGCAGGCAGGAACCATGGGTGAAATAGCCTCGATACGTTATGTGTTAAAGACAACAGAAGGAGGTAATTTTGGCCTACGGTAGAACAGACGTAGTGTGGACCAGTTTAAGTGGCCGCCATTGCACAAACTCGCCAAATTGACGCCTTGGCATGGTGCCAAAAGAAGATTTTTCTATTATAATTTTGTTTGTTCCTTTACTTTTTACTTTGTTCTTTCTTATATTGTTTCTAGATGTACTTACATGAATGCTAATGTAGTTGGGAATGGCCACTCCACTGCGCTGGGAGTCAGGTGCTACAACTTACGTTGGCACACGGCCCGTCTCCTACAGCGGACAACTCGGAATGGATGCACTGATGCGAATGGGATGCGAATACACACCGCAGCGTCGCTCTTTTAAGTCCGGGTTTTTTTCGCCTATTATCGCTTCTAACCTTGAGTGTTCGTTACAAAATGCTCATTTCTTTGCATCCTCCTCTTGTTTCGGACCCCCTTCGTTCCTTTAAGCCTTCTCTACTGTGCAATATGAACGTGGCAGATCTAGCTGATCTCAGCATGAGATAGAATGGTAGTTGAAGTAGTATAGCCAGTAATCGTTCACGGAAAAATGGTTTTTTTTATGTTACCCATATATTTATGTGTACTAGCCTAATGTGGCCGCATGCCAAGTAAGACGTGAAGAAATGTGAATCCGGCTGAGATGCAGCTCCTCTGATTCTCGGCCGGGTAGGCGGGGCCTCCGAGCAGTGCCCAGCCCGTCGTCCGCCGCGGTCGGAGGCGCATTGTAGGAGCAGGAACTTACGTAAACAGATCCAATCTTATTTCCCACCGCGGCGGACAAGGGGATGGGGCTTTAAAGCGGAGGCCCCGCCCACACGGCCAAGAATTTGAGGAGCTGTACCTTTGCCGAGTTTTCACTTTTTCGCATGAAACTTCGCATGCGGCCCTTATTGGGCAAATACAACATAAATGTAAAGTAACAAAAAAAACTAATTTTTCCAAGGATTATTCCTTTGAATTTCGTTTTGGAAGCCGTAATAGAGACGAGGTGCGCGCGTTGTTAACTTGTTGACATGGCTGTTTACAATATATTGATAGCATGTTTGTGGCTTTTATTACCACAAATTAGAACCTTGAGTAATTGTAAATGCAGAAATAATGCATCCAGAAACATTGGGAGAACACTTCTCTTTGCAACAGCACTACATAGGTCCACTCTGCGAACCACTTGATCTACCTTTTTTTTGAAAACAGAAGCCCTAAAACAGATTTGTTAAAGTATCTCATTTTAGAAAAGTATGTGCTGCAATATCTTAGATTTTATACGCATATAATTTACCCATCAAAACCATAGTGCACGCGAGAATCCTTGTTGCGTAGCATAGCAAACTTGGTCATTTTTCATATTTATAAGGAATGAATTTGTATTCAAGCGATGATTCGCTGAATGTTTTGTCAGCATCGTCGACCGTTCTGCCATTTTTGCACATTTAGAAACGAGTCGATAACCATTTTCTGACAGCCCCTCACTCATTAGGAAGTATTAATGCGCCCTCGGCAAGTATGGAAATCCTATTCACTGATAGAAATTCGGTCACCACGGCGAGTAATTGTTTATACAACTATCGCCTTCATAACTAGCATTATCGTGGTGAGTTCTAAAGGAATCATATATGTAGTTTTGATCATTCATTTCCACTCCTTTTGATTCGATAAATGATTTATCAATTGTAACAGTTTAATATGTTCGTCAAGTCTCCTGATGTACAGAGATGCTCAGGGAAATCGCCTCACTACAATTTAGTGTGGGTTTCTTTTTCAAACAAGTTTCTGTATTGTACTTCTGTTGTTTGTTTTAAAAAAAAGTCCAACATAATCTCAGAATGACAGTTCTTTTAGGGAACGTAGACATATTGATGAGGTATGTTCTAACGACTCATCATATTGCTACAGTGTATACGACGTGTTAGTATCATAGTAAGTTCATGTTTTCGTTGCCAGCATATCTCCAAGTTAACACTGCCGATGACAGTCACGGGTTTATATTGTCAAACTATCCACAAACATCATAACGCACATATTCTGAAGGAAATACTAGACATATATCGATGATTCAAATATTAGTGTGCACGAGCTGCCAAAACGTGTCATTCTGGTTATCCTTTATGCCTGATATATAGCTACCTTAGACTGCGTTCAAACTGTGCGGCGCCGGCGGCAAGGCGTGGCTGCGTGTCTCTGCGTCTCTGCCTGTGCCACTCTGCCTCGCTGCCTGTGAACGCAGCTAGGCTCTGAATGCGCAAAGTATGAACGCGGTTTAAGAAGGGTTGTTGTGAGGGTGTTGAAATCACGAATTATGCCGAGTTGGTGAATGAATGACTGAGTTTGTACTACCGTTGTGCAGGTCAGTCAATCGACAGTCGATCCTGCCGATAATTGAGGAAAGCCTTGCTCACTTCGTTGGACACGATTGAAGTGTGGTGCAAGCAATACTTGACGTTCTGTGTTATTCTCATAGACACTAGCATTTCAAAGGATTGTTATCAGCATTCACAACTACAAGAAGCGCCGTGTCGGTGCAAGAAAGCCCATTTTGTGAAACTAAGTGACGCCTCGTATGGGGGATCTAGTGGAAACAAAAAGTGAGGTGGTTGATATCATAAGCTAGGAGCTCGAGCTCTTACTAGACAACTGTCACCACACGATATCATTGCCAACGCCAACACTCCCCCAAGCGTCCGGTGGTAACTATTTGTGTCGTCTGTGGAAATGTTTCCACCGTCACACGAACACACTAGGCCGGAAAAATCCGATCACCCCTCAACTATTAGGTCGTTCAGTATGAAATGTCCGTTTTTCAGTAGTGCATAGTTCGAGAGTCCGTATCTAAGGCAAAACGCTCCGGCAGTCCTTGGTACTGAGTTTTGGTAAAGGTGCAGCCTCCCTCTTTCTTACCTTCGGTGGACCTCCGGCTGCCGTGGAATCTGACTTTTTTAGAAAGGTTTTTGTAACGACATGGACAAGTCCAAATTGCGTGTTGTCTTGGAGTACGAGTTCCGCCGTGGAAGCACCGCAGCACAGGCAGTTCGGAATATCACCGTCGTCTTTGGAGAGGATGCCCCTAACGAACGAACAGTACGTCGATGGTTTGCAAAGTTTGAATCCGGCGACTTCGATCTTCAAAATGAGTCGAGAGGACGGCCCGAGTGCAAGCTGAACAACGATGAGCTTAAAGCCGTAGTGGAAGCTGATCCCACTCAAAGTACTCGAGAATTAGCGGCAAAGTTTGGAGTATGTAAGGTGACGATCTCGTCTCATTTGAAGCAAATTGGCAAGAGTAGGAAGCTGGACCGTTGGGTACCGCACGACTTGAGCGATCGTCAGAAGAGGGTCCGCCTTGAGGCTTGCCTTTCCTTACTTTCTAGGCAAAAAAGCGAGCCTTTCTTACACCGTCTCGTCACATGTGACGAGAAGTGGATCCACTTCGATAACAGGAAGCGGTCTTACCAGTGGTTGGACAAGTCGGAACCGCCAAAACCTACGCCGAAGCCGGACCCTCACCAGAGGAAGACTATGGTATCAGTTTGGTGGTCCTCCGCAGGAGTGATTCACTACAGCTTTACGAGACCTGGTCAGGCGATCACGGCGGAGGCGTACTGTCAACAGCTGGAGGAAATGATGGAGAAGCTTGCTGTTATGCAGCCGAGAATGATTAACAGAGACCGACCGCTCCTACTGCAGGACAACGCTCGGCCACATGTGGCAAACTCGACCTTGTTAAAATTACAGGATTTGGACTTGGAAACTCTCGTTCATCCTCCTTACTCTCCCGACCTAGCACCTACAGATTACCATTTCTTTCAAGCTTTAGATCACTTCTTGCAGGGAAAATTATTCAATTCTTATGATGATGTAGAAAGTGCCTTTCATGATTTTATTGCTTCTCGCTCCCCAGATTTCTATAGAGATGGAATTAATAAGTTACCTTTAAAATGGCAAAGATGTGTTGATAACTTAGGATCATATTTTGATTGATTGTAATTTGCGTTGTATGAGATATGATAAACTGAAGTTGACTCTCAAAAACGGACATTTCATACTGAACGACCTAATATAAAGGTGCATCTCCTTTGCTCAATATGGGAATGCATCCTTAAATGTTAGGTTGAGCCAATATGAATCGGACAAATTGACAAAATTTTATCCTTATCGTACAACTCTTTAACGACAACTGGGATTCACTTTTGATTCGCTCCATTTTTGTTGATGACCTTCTGTTACCTGTTCGGTAGATCGTGGATGCCCTTGCTCCAGAAGGCCGGGGGCTGGGCCTCAAAAAGTACTCAGACCTTCTTGACGTCGTCGCGAGTTTCGAAGTCTTGGCCGTCCAGATGGCATTGCAGATGGGAGAAAAGATGGAAATCCAAAGGGGCCAGGCCTGGGGAGTACGGGGTGTGGGAGCACGGTCCAAGTGTACGACAGCAGCTCGGCCTTGGTCGATCTTGCAATGTGCGGTCTCGCGTTGTCGTGCTGGAAGTAGACATGTGACCGCCGCCGTTGCGATTTTTGGACACTTGCCTTCAATTCTCGTAATCGACGAATGTAGACGTCGGCGGGTACTAGTGTACCTTCATCGACCAGCTCCCAGTACTCTACGCCGTGTACGCTCCACCAAATGTGGTCTTCGTCTTCGATGGAGTAGTCGCCTGACGCAAACTTCGAATGCCACAAGTACACTGTACTTCTGGCGGGGGCATGCCCCTTGTGAACTTCCTTTAGACATCTTTCGATATCCGCGGGTTCTGGCCAGATCGCGATAGAAAGAGTATGACGTTGCGTATGTGCTCTCTGGACGGCTTGAAATTTTGTGGCATGGTGGCGGAAAGAAACTAGTTAGGAGTGTTTGTTTGAATGTATTTTGAAGAGCTTTTTATACTCATTCTGAAGGTACCTCGCGCATCTATTTTCGTTAACTCTTTGCTGAGTTATGATCTCTGGAACTTATCACTACCATTTGTCCGAGTCATATCGACTCAACCCGCTATTCGTGCCATCTCTGCATACAATCTGTCTCTCTGGCTTCGCTATCTCGCCAGGGCGAGCGCAGCATGCTCCGCCAAGCCTTGTTATGTGATAGCTGCGCGAACTCGTCTTTTTCGTGTTCCGGGCCTGCCCAGCTGTCTGGAGCTGTATTCACCCAAAGCAGTGTGGGAGCTTCAGGAACATCTCTGCTCATTCGTCCGCTGTCTAACATGCAGGAAGATACTGAGTGGAAAAAGGACCTCCCATCCTAAGAAGTTGGTAAAGTGAGAGCAAGATTCCCTTTACCAAAACGCAGTGGTAACAGCGCAGGCCATCGCTCATTGTCGCATCTGTCGCTGGTGATTTCACTCATCTAGCGCCGCATGTGCACGCCGATGAGTTATTCTCTCCCCCACAAAGGAGGTAGTTACTACGGGTGAGAATAGGAGAGCGGTTTACGCTGTTTCCAGTGGTCTCCTTCAGATGTTCAACCCTTCAACCGCTTGGGAGTTATTTAGACAAACAATTATTCTTTCATATAATCGCTGCTTGTGCGAGCACGTAAATTAGCAGGCTGCTTTTCGGCAATTTAATGGCTGAGATTCTTACGAGGTACTACCAGTCATTGCCGTCACACAGTGTGTGCTCGCAAGCTGCATTAGCTCCTCGCCGCCTCTCCTAAAAAGCGCAAATGGTACATGAATTTGTTCCCCGTTCTGCCAAGATTGCTTTCTCAAAGTTTCTAATTTTCTTCGAATATCACGGATAAGGGATCATCAATAGGATCTATTAGGTCTGTGCAGAATAAATGGCCAAAACGGACTACTTTTTTCAAAACGCCATAACATCGCTCAGACACAACTTTATTTGTCGAAATAAAAACCATTCGAATCTACACAACCTTGCCAACGGTCTGGTGAAGAAAATATGCAATCATGATAAAATTCTGGATTGAAAATTAATAAAGTGATTGATGGGATTTTCAACCTGCATAGTTTCGGCGAATTTTTCTGACGCAGGTTTGCATCGAGAACCGGGAACAAGTGGTAATTCATCAGGGATAAGTCTGGAGAATAAGGGGGGTAAGGGAGGGTCTCGATCAGTTTCTGCCGGGTGACTTGCGAACTATGGGGTTTTGCGTTATTTTGCGCGCCCGGAAAAAATTGATGCAGTTAGGCATCGGGACTCTCCCTCACCCTCCTTATTCCCCAGACCTATCCCTGACGGACTACCACTTTTTCCTGGTTCTCGATGCAAACCTGCGGCAGAAAAACTATGCACGGTAAAAATGCCATTCTTGACTTTATTAATTCTCGCAATCCAGAATTTGATCGTGATGACATATTTTCTTTACCACATCGTTGGAGAAATTCTGTAGATTTGAATGGTTTTTATTTCGACAAATAAAGTTGTGTCTGAGCAAAGTTATGCAGTTACATTTCGGCCATTTATTCTGCACAAACCTAATATTATCCAGGACGTTCGTGACTTTATCTGTACACCTTGTATCTCCCACCCCCCCCCCCTGTATCTTTTGACTTATCTCTCGGCTCGAATGTATATCTGAACTGTTCAACTAGTCGATGCGCACGGTGTACGCGGGTGGCGGTCGATTGGTCGAATTTTCGCTCCACGGCGTAGCACTCGCGGCGCCGTCAGTACGACTTGCTGAAGTCGGTTGGAATTCCGATCAGTATGCAGTGGGCTGGTATCATGAGGACCTTCAAAGATTGCAGGTTGGAAGCTTCGGAAGTTCTCATATGTTGTGGTTGTTGCTGTTTCAACGGATAAAACTACAAATAACCTCGCACTCGCACGGGCGACCGCGCGAAAATCCGACCAATCGACCCCCACCTCGGTGAACGCTATTGCAGCGGAAGCTCGTGGTGCACGGTAACCCAACTCGCGTGGAGTGATGACCTAGTCACAGTTCTAACACATGGACTTTGACTTAAATTCGCCCGTTTCTGGACCCATCGCAATTTAGCCTCCCCCACGACAACTCCATAGAGGTAGACAGTAATTGCCGTATTATTCTTATTATTCATATTCGTTTTCTGGGATAACTTCCAAACCATGGATAATTTAATTTACGGCAAGCTTTATCAAAATCATGCCTGAAAATCGCACCATCACACTGACAGGTGCACTCTTTCAAAGTGTTAGCAAGCCTTGATATGAGAAATTTGTGGTGTGGAGTTCTGTAAAGAGTGTTTGCAGTGGAGAAAGATCATTCGTGTTCCGCGCGCTGGTACACAGTGATCGCAGCGACGGTGCTGAATCAGGAGTGATACTGCAGGCTCCTCAAGGTATCCGATTTTCCCTATTATCTATAGTGTTAATAATCATAGTTATACCGTAAGAGTGTATAATATAGGAGAAACGTTCTATTCGTCTGACACGAGGAAATGGCCAATCAACCACCATGAGATTTTCGGCTTCACCGTGAGAGTTTTTACGAAAAAATGACTGAATTCCAAAGTTCTTCTATGCAAAGAAGCTGCGGTCAGAACAAGTTGACCTAATAGTGCTTTTCGTGAATAACTAATCAGTATCTTTTTGCCTCTAATGTGTGACTGTATATGTCGTCAAGAAGCCAATGACTTTACCTAGGCTTCTACTATGCTACCTGGATCGTTCCTCCTATCATCTCTATCGCTGGATTCAAGCAACTACGGAAAGCAAGTACTTTCAATAGGACTCGGTGGAGGAGCTGTTGATATGACACTCTCAGTAATCAAACCCGAGGTAAATGACGCTATGGTATGTGAGTTCAATCATCAGAAAAAAAAAGCTGAAGAGAACCTTCTTTCGCATGACGCTGCTCCCTACATATGTGTTTCCGTATCGCAAATTCGCCTGACGTCAGGCTTATGGCTTACGTTGGGCTTAAAAGCAGTGATAGAGGAAAATCGAAGTGTGAAAAAAGTAATGATATGACGGTAAAGAGAAAACGGCAGTAATGACCAAAAACCCGAGAAATGGGACCCTCCTTCCACCATTCACTCTCGACGCGGACGACCATCCCGTCAAGAGACGAGTAGTCTCGACGACTCTTCCATTGGCATATAGCCAAGTAATCACTGGATAAAAGCAGCGTGGAAACATTCCAAAAACCTAAAAGGTGTCCCATTGATAACTGCAGAGGAGCGAAAGCAACAGGTGAGAATTAATGAAAAAAGAGTGGTAAGGGGAAACTTGCAATTACAGCTTGAAAAGGGTCTGCGACATTCCTGTTTACGAAGGGCCGCCGCGATCGCTCCAACCCAACCGTAGCTCGTTGCTCACTCCCATCCCTGCCAATCAGGGATTCTTGTCGCTGGGAGGCGGACCGAACTGAGAAAGGCGTCTAGACCTGAAATGACAGCCTCCGCCACAGCTCAGATACGCGCCTTTCGCGGCGGATTTCGGCGTAGTAAGCTTTTTATACCCATAGTTTTGAGTGAATGACCCCTTTTACGGATTCCTTACCACCCACATTACCCCTATCACAGTCTTCAACGTTCTGCAGTGACCTTTCTTACTGTTTAGAGGCACTAGATACTTGGGTAATTGTCCAGGTTGCACCCTGGTTGTGATGCAAGGTGAGTAACCACGACGATATGTTCGTCCTAATTCATGGTAGCCACACCAAGCACTGGACCTGCTTTTTGCAACGTAGCAAAGAGGCTTGAGATCGATTGCGATAAGTTATTAGGTTGGTGCATAAGTCTTGAAAAGCCTCCAAAATTTTTTATGGCTTCACTGCTCTCGAACTTTCGAAATTATCAATTACCGCAACTAGTTACACATGCTCCGATGATTTTCTCAAAACGTATATAAAATAGTATCGCCACATTGAAGCAAGAACCGACTCATGCGCATAACAAAGTCTTCAAACTTTAGCTTACTACTAATGCCGTCAGGACCTCTAGCTGGGAAAACAGCTGCTAGTATTTATGCAGTACTCGCTATTGTCATCTGTTATGCTATGGTGTCTTACTGCCTCATCGCTTCTGGATGGAGAGATGAGAGACACGAATTTCATTTCCACCTACCCAAAGCTAGTTGGACGTTCACTGGACAGCATGATATATCCTTTTAGGTTTGAGAGTGAATCCGAAGATCACCATGCTATAGGCAACAGCAACAATCACTGCACCCATACGACAATCGACAGACTACCAAATTGCCATGGCTCTCAGAAACTGTGGGCAGTTTGAATTCCTCACCCACTCGGTGATTCGTTCCTCATGAACTCAGTTATTCAGAAAAGGCAACAGTATGAGTGGCTATGGAGCTTTGCATTGCTGTCCTTCATTAACACGTTGGCGGCATTGCGTCCCAATGCTGGGACACACGTTTTCTGCCGCGTGGGACAATGCGTCCAAATGGTGGGACGCAGCACAGAAAATTCCTTTTTTCAACTGATTTGAATCCCACAAGTAATTATTGTTGATCAACATGCACAAGGCTGTCTAGCGTTAACATGGTCCGTTTACATCTTTTCTATAAGCTTTTTTTTCATGCTTTGTATCGTCATCCAGCACAGGTTCGTTATCATCGCTGTCGATCAACAGATCGTTAAAACTAGCATTCAGCTCTGTGAAGTCAACGCAGGTATCCATAGTCAGTTAGGAGATTTGTGACATTCAGTTCTTAGTCAAGATGTTTATACTCGCGAGACGTCGACTTTTTTCACATGCCCATCACCTGCTTAAGCACTTCCCATCAATACCATGCAATAATCACTTATTCAAACCCTGAAGGGGTATCTAAAATTCCGCAGCACTCACTACTTTGTATTAACGCTCAAGGTATGCGCGGAATTCAGCGGGTTTGGAGAGGTAATATCAAAAA
This sequence comes from Trichostrongylus colubriformis, assembly GCA_963978905.1. Lineage (NCBI taxonomy): Eukaryota > Metazoa > Nematoda > Chromadorea > Rhabditida > Trichostrongylidae > Trichostrongylus > Trichostrongylus colubriformis. The sequence continues at coordinate 12,207,424 of OZ022259.1, read as the reverse complement.
CCCCAATGCTGGGGCAATTCTCGGCAAGGCGAGCGCGCGATGTCTCACGTGGCAGACACGCGAAAAAACGCGTGGTCGCCAACGTGTTAACAAAAGATCTGCAAGGCTTTATAGCCAGGTATAAAAGCTGGGTGCTCTATGTCAACCATAAGAAGAGGTGTCACTGGCAGATAAGGGAGAATTAGCTTGGCAGCAGCTGGACTTCAGGTCAGAGCTACTTGCTCCATATTTCCTCAAGAGTGCTACCATTAGAGCTGTTCCAACCGATGCTGCCGCAAGGCTATTGCTTGTGCTAAACATCTACACAAAATAGCTGACAGTAATTTTCACCCTTTCCGAATGTAACCTGCTTTATTCAGCAGCATGGCGTGTGTTGTGATCGGAAGGCCGGGAAATAACAGATATCTGATCTGTAAAGCTCCGCTACCTCCTGACATTCTCTTAATCTAGTGTGTTCCACATACTACCTAATCGGGACCCTGAAAAGTATATTATAGAAAGTAAAAAGTTTGATTGTTCAGTGCAATATGTAGCTATCCAGTCACTGGAAGATGATGAAAAATAACAATGATCATATTTCCAATGAATATCTGAGTGTTTTGGAGTAGCAACGATCTGGAGGAGAAGTCGCATGCGTTGCAAGACTTGTGCACCAACTCAATAGAATAGCAGAGAGCAGAGTAATTTCAAATGTGAGGGTCACGTTAGCAGAAGAAACAAGTGATGTCGTTGAACTGTGCGTGTTATCATTGAGCGCTTGTTCAGTCAAACTTCCGTTTCCAGGATTCTAGGACACAGTTTTTGCACGGGGACTTTTCTTCTCTGGTGGCAAAATTGGTACTTATGCGTTCTAGCAGAGCACGATGACGCCTACACTTTGTCGTGAGGTGTGCTTTCAAACGCAGAGAAAAGCAGACTCAGGGCCTCCTCGAAGTTCCGTGACGGGGTGGGAGTCGTATTACGTTGGTACGTAGGTTCTGCGACACTTCCGAAATTTCGTATGGCTTTTCGCGCACTCAAGCCTTGACCATTGCCCTGCCCACCACAGCTATAGCCACTCACCAGCTATAAGGGTGGCTGATAATTTCCTGGACACTTCAAAACAGTTTGATCCACAATGCGTCGATTGACAGCTCATCTTTTCATGTTCGACTCTGTTGAACAGAATGTTCCACCACACAGGTATGTATGAAGGGGCCGGAGTTTGTCTAGAAGATTATTTCTGTTCAAAATGGAAAAGGCAGCTCTCCGGATGCTCTGCTTGAGTTCCGCCGTGGAAGTTCTACGAGGGAGGCGGCCGAAAACATCAACGCTGCGTTTGGGCCACAAATTACTTCCAAGTCCACAGTTCATGTTTGGTTCGAACGCTTCCATTCTGGAGAAACGAGCCTGGCTCACCCACAATACACTGGACGCCTTATTGAACTCGACGACTAGCGCCTCGTGCAAGCGGTTCAGGAGAACCCATCGGACAGCACAAGACAGTTGTCTCAAGTACTCGGATGCACACACCAGACAGTCAAACTGCATCTCTCTCGATTGAGATATAGAAAAGTACTGTCCATATGGACACCTCACGTGCTGTCTGACAGCAACACGCTAAGCCACTTGTAGCGAAGATCACTCGAGATACTTTGTCGGCTTAAGAAAGGGAGGTACTGCCGCACCCTTCATATTCCCCGGACCTGGTTCCATCTGATTACCATTTATACTCCTCTCTCAAAAGATATCTGAAGGACAAGCAGTTCAAAAAGAGGAGGACCTCAAAATTGCGATCAACGACTTTTTAGCGTCGCAGTTTGCACAGTTCTAGATGAATAGAATTGAAAGATTGCCAGAGCGACGGCAGAAGGTTATTGATAATGATGGTGAATACACTGTCGACTAAGTATAAGTTGTTCCAAAATAAAGTTATAAAATAAAAAACGTCTCGAAGGTCCAGGAATTTATCAGCCAACCTGATACGTTGATGCAAAGCGGCAAGCCTTTGGTAGGGTACGAGCGGAAATTGCGCCACAAGTCGTCTCCATCACGCGTTCATTTACAGAGAACGCCTCATATCATATATTTCCACTCCTAATGCCGCGATAGCCTTCATCCGTGTCTTAGAGGAGACCCAACCATTTTCAGTTCTATACTCAATACATGTATGCGGTTCATCCGCTTTTCTCTTTGGTTAATCTGAAGAATTCGTTCAAGGTGAATATAACCGTCGTCGAACTTGATCCATTAGATGTGACTCTCGCTACAAAATGGTTTGGTGTGACCGAGACGAAACACCACCACGTCGTCGTTCAAGATGGTGTAGACTTCTTGAAGGACGCTGAAATGAGAGGTAGAAGATTTGCTGTGTTGCAACAGGTGCTGTCCGTATTTTTATATGATCACGAAACAAAAAGTCCAACCAAAAGCATTTTTGTACACAGTGCGAATTGACTTTCATTGTAATTAACATATTTCGCTCAAATAGGCTTGAAGTATGACGTTGTGTTCTTGGATGCTTGCGGAAGTGGTACGGTCATATGCCCAGTGAAAGCTTTCCGCACAGCCAGTGTCATGAAGATGATGAAGAATGTGTTGAAGGAAACAGGTTCCATTCAGAGTTGCTATCGCTTCTATCAAGGTATCATATTTCATATATTAGGTACAATCATCATTAACTTGGCGACAGAGAAAGCAGAAGCGAATGGAAATGTTGAGTGTACACAGGTACGTTTTCCAACAGTTCCTTTTATTAATCCATGCAAACAGTAGATGGATTCTGCAGCTACTCTTAACCTCATCAAAACGTGCCTTAATAGGGGAGCTTCGGAATGGAAAATCTGCCCCATCCCAGTGACCAAAGATCCAAACATGTAGTTGCAGGTATACCCAGCACACTACTGTCATCTCACCAGGAAGGGCTTTTTACTTCCCATGGAACTTCGAATAGGGACCCCTATCAATCGATAGAGCTTCGAACGCTGATTACGACTGGGAAAACTAAAAGTGCTACGGGCTGCTCCGAAGCGAGCTAGGAGGGGACAAAGTTTGCTTGTGATATCTCATTGGCGAGGCACTTTGCTGTCAGCACGGCCGTTGTTAAGCCATCAACGGCCATCGTGGCTTGCTGGTAGTGTTTCGGATCTGTAGCATAGTGGTGTTGTGTTTGCTCGCCGCCGGTGGAGATTTGCCTTAATAGGGGAGCTTCGGAATGGAAAATCTGCCCCATCCCAGTGACCAAAGATCCAAACATGTAGTTGCAGGTATACCCAGCACACTACTGTCATCTCACCAGGAAGGGCTTTTTACTTCCCATGGAACTTCGAATAGGGACCCCTATCAATCGATAGAGCTTCGAACGCTGATTACGACTGGGAAAACTAAAAGTGCTACGGGCTGCTCCGAAGCGAGCTAGGAGGGGACAAAGTTTGCTTGTGATATCTCATTGGCGAGGCACTTTGCTGTCAGCACGGCCGTTGTTAAGCCATCAACGGCCATCGTGGCTTGCTGGTAGTGTTTCGGATCTGTAGCATAGTGGTGTTGTGTTTGCTCGCCGCCGGTGGAGATTTGCCTTAATAGGGGAGCTTCGGAATGGAAAATCTGCCCCATCCCAGTGACCAAAGATCCAAACATGTAGTTGCAGGTATACCCAGCACACTACTGTCATCTCACCAGGAAGGGCTTTTTACTTCCCATGGAACTTCGAATAGGGACCCCTATCAATCGATAGAGCTTCGAACGCTGATTACGACTGGGAAAACTAAAAGTGCTACGGGCTGCTCCGAAGCGAGCTAGGAGGGGACAAAGTTTGCTTGTGATATCTCATTGGCGAGGCACTTTGCTGTCAGCACGGCCGTTGTTAAGCCATCAACGGCCATCGTGGCTTGCTGGTAGTGTTTCGGATCTGTAGCATAGTGGTGTTGTGTTTGCTCGCCGCCGGTGGAGATTTTTTTGCATTTTGTGTCTCACTGTCTACACGTTTACCTGAATGCATAATATTATTACATGGTACGTTCGGAAGCCCATAACGCGCGAGCCAGTCGTTCTCGTGCAAAACCAGTGTGATTTTCGTGTTGAGGGAATCAAATTACCTCAGGGAACAAGTTTTCAGCCAATTCGAGAATTTGACTTCTTCTTCTTCTTTGCGTTTGTCCCGCACAGCAGGGTCCGCTTTGCTTGAACGATGACGCCATCTTATTCGGTCTTTAGCGTCTTCGGGATGGAGTCCCACCATCTTCATGTCATTTCGTATGACATCCATCCAACGTTGCCTGGGTCTTCCCCGAGGTCTTTCTCCGGCCACTTCGTGCAGCGTCGCTTTCTTGACGACTGAGTCTACATCAGCACGCAGTACGTGCCCGTACCATCTCAATCTGGATTCATGTAGCTTATCTTGGATTGGGACGACTCCGAAACAATCTCGCAGATTTTCGTTGCGTATGCGGTCCAGCTGAGTCAGACCAGAAGATTATCTCAGCATTTTTGTTTCCATGACGCCTAGGCGTCTTTCAGCCTCTTTCGTAACTGGTCAACACTCAGAACCGTATAACGCTACGCGTCGCACAACTGTCCGATATATTTTTGACTTCAGCTTGGTGCTGACTTCCTGTCGCAGAGAACACCAGTTGCTGTTCGCCACTTGTGCCACGCTGCCGATATTCTTGAATTGACCTCGTCCATGATGTTCCCGTCTTGAGCGATCGTCGACCCCAGATAGCAGAATGCACTTGACCTTGGCAAGTCTATGCCGTCCACTTGCACGGTTCCAAGAAACGACGTATCGTTTGTCAAGTACACTGACCTTCTTGCATTCAGCCGCAGTCCGAAGCGCGGCAATTGTCATTCCAAGATTGGACCTGCAGTTGTAAGCTGAGCCGGTCCTCGGATGCGAGCATGACATCCTCGGCATACAACAGCGTCCAAGGCACTGGTTGTTGCAGGTCTCTAGTCACAACGTCCAGGACTACATTGAAGAGTAGTGGGGACAACGCGGAGCCTTGATGTACGCCTACGGTGATTTGGAAAGGCTTTGATGTTCCCGCTGCAGTTCTGACGCAACTGGTGGGGTTCCTGTACAGCAGCTTTATCCACTCCACCAATTCCTCTGGAACATTATGTTTCCTCAACGCGTACCATATCGCATTGTGCAGTACACGGTCAATTCGAGAATTTGACTAAATTTCCGAAAAAAATTCACGATCTATTGGGTGGCAGCACCATGAACAAAGGAGAAGTTGTTGACCCTTGTCGAGGAAATGCTCTTGTTTGACGCTTGTTTCGTACGTTCAGTGCGATGGGCAAGTGTAACAGGTATGTGTAGGTTATCTTGTTCAGATTGCAGGATTTTTTGTAGCTGAAAATTCAAAAACTAGCACTTCATCCCCTGGCCACCCCAATTTTCCGAAGTTGGACCAAAAACCGGATTTGGCTGAAAATTTGCACAGTGTGGTAATTCGACTCGCTGTGCGTGAATATCATAATCTTTTTGAGCAACAACGCCTAATTCGTGGGGTATGGGAGTCTCTTCGACATGATATGCTTCCCTTGTGAGTATTGTCAGTAGTTATAAATAAAGTGGCAGAGTAAATGATGGGTGTGATAGGTACCAGTACAACGAAACGTTCAGAAGTGAAAGAAAAGCACTTTCTGGCCATCGAACACAAAATGCAAAAAAGAATTCCACGGGCAGGGAGCAAACCCCCAACCCTCGCAGTGCAAATCCGCGACACTACCACTGATTGTGAGCCACGTTGGCCGTTGTTAGCTCAGCAACGGCCGTGCTGATGAGAAACTGCCCCGCTAACGAGATATAAGAGGTAAATCACAGGTAAATTTTGACCCCTCCTAACTCGCTTCCGAACAGCCCGTAGCACTTTTAGTTTCCACATTTGTAATTCGCGTTCGAAGCTCTATCGATCTGTAGGGGTCCCTGTTCGAAGTTCCATGGGAAGTAAAAAGCTTCCTGGTCAGAGGCACCGGGTACTGTGATTGGGGCACCAAAAGTCGCATACAAAAGCATGGTGTCATAGCACCTGGTATGATACCTTTTGCAGTGAAAGGCACGCTCGAAGCGAAATGACTAGACGAAGATAGCCACGCTGCCACTCTGCCGCTAACGAACGCGCAGTTCCTGCGTACCATTACCACGCATAGTGGTTGCCCATGCTTCTGATATGTAGATGCGCCGATAGTCGGGCGCTCGGTGAACACTTTCACACTCTGAAACCGCTGGTTATAGATGCCATTCCCTTAATTTTCGTTATTTTTTCTTAAAGCCTCTTAACTTTCTGATTTCGTAATGGGCACTATGCCTGATTTCAACTCTGCTAAAGGCACGGCATGGGGTGAAATTATTAACGCTGTCGTACCCACGTGTATGGTGAACACCTGAGCAAATCTTATTTTATTAGTGAGACAGCTTTTCTTCCCATAACCTTGAGGTCCAAAAGTTGTAATTGTAGCTCAAAGAACTGCTTCTATCTACCTTCAAAGCTTGTCTGGAAATTCATGCTTGTCGTTCGGTAAGTATTCTTTTTTGCTGTAATCTACACTAATTCTGCAAAAAGAGGGTATGAAGTATATAAGTCACTGTCCAAATAAAATCTTTTGTTTGCCGTAAAATAGTACACTTAATAAGTATAATCTGCTACCGCGCAGAGAATGGTACCTGACAAATACACAGAGATGAATAGAGACTAGCCACCACAGCCTCTCGGTCCAAGCTTCCCGCTCGGGGCAGCTTGGAGCACGTGCACGCCCAATCTGCTCGTCAAGCATGCTCTCTTGAATGCTATACCAGTGCTGTTCTATGCGTTCGCACTCTGCCATCTACCACAGTGAAGTCACGACCGAAAACCGATCAAAAATATACCTCAGGGAACGGGAGCAATGTCTAATAGCGTTGTCCAGGGAATGTTCTGCTATCAAGTATTTGGAGAACATTAATCCCATGCCACATTATTGACATTAAGCCTACTCATACCATAACATCTAAGCCATCAGAACGCTCGTGAAGATTGTGAATTTGACTGGTGTTCGCATCTCTCGCCACATAGATGTCGTAAAAGATTATTCACTCAGACTGAATCCTCTCCTGTCCAAGGACAGCACGCGACCCCATTTCTTCTCGATCTAGTCCCTCTACCCTTGACACCTTCATAAATGGTGCCACTGATGTGCGGACACCAACGAAGCCCAGTGTACTGGTAGTCAGACCGATAGAAACGTGAAATATAATTGTGGTGCCACTGTGAAGCGTGAGACTGTGTCATAACTGCAGTCCTGCGGAATGGGATTGCAGTTGCCATTGCAGGTTGGCGATCGCCTATTGGAGTAGATACAAAGTGGTACGAATGGAAATTTTAGCACATATGGTGCGAGGAAACAATTACGAAGTGCGAGAATCAGAGGTTATCTGTTGCCCAAAGTGGCTAGAAAAGGGAAATAATAATGGAACGAACATATAGTTATAACATATTCATAACATATTCACATATGATAAAGAGTTTTTATTGATATATTTATTACTCGGAAATGCCCGAAAACATGCAAACATACTTACATCAGAGATATTGACAAAATTGATAAAACAACTTCACAAACCTTATTAGTAACAGTAATTCACACTTATTAGTAACATAGCTTGACATCTTACAATAATTTTCTATTACCTGGCGTGTAGGTCCTCGTTGGTAAAGATAGTTGAATCCACAAAAGTGCATTTATTAGCAAGTAGTACAGGAACTACCTTAAAAACTAACTGAAATGCATAATACTCGGTCATTTCTTCAGCTATTTCCTTTCATGTGTTCTCAGCAAAGTGATCTTGCGTTTTCTGGTTCCTCAAACGAAGAGAGGCTGAGTGAGGCTCTCAAACCAAAAAAAAAATCACTTTTAGCCTCAAGTATTCACATCTCCGTCTCGCCAGGGCAGCACGGGCTTCGTAGTTCAGCTTTTTAAAACATCAATCAACTTAACCAGGGGAGGCTGATCGACCCCTGTTACTTAATAAGGTTAAAACACCTGTAGAAAGATTTTGCTAAGTTTAAAGTTTTGAAATGGAGCGAAACCCTCATAAAATGGTGTAGGTGCTTAATGGTAGGCTGGAGGTAATGGAAGCGCTGCAGTTTAGGGAAACTGCACGGGTGGTGGAGCAGATTGCATGCGTTCTTGATCGACACAAGGGCGTAGGAACCTGAATTACTCACCCTGGTGCTTGAATACCTGTTTGTGACCTCTTACTGAAGTGCATAAATATCTAGGGGCCTTTTAGACACATAAGAAGTGTGAAAAGGTCGCAACTCATCGAAATACCCGCCGGAGGGCTTGCAGTACCACCTTGGTAAGCAGCAGCTACTACATCATCGCCTTTGTTAATCATAACACTTTTACATGGCCTTGACGAATACCATGCCCACCTTGGTTGATGGACCAATTTATTGACTTCTTTGCTTCATACTTCACATTTTTGAAAGTAATATTCTGGGTGCTGCATCTCTGGATTGCGACATTTGAAGGTGATATCCTTTTTCCGTGTTTGATATATCGAATAATGAATTATTATTGAATTAGCATGATTATTAATAATAAAATTTAATTACAATCATTCGATTCCTTCTTATATTTTGTATACTCCTTTTCTAGTCAGTTTTCTCGTTAATTACTTGACCATAATTGCTGTTAATGCAAGTTTTGGGTGACAGATGACCCCTTGATTCTCGCACCTCGTAATTATTACCTCGCACCATATGTGTGAAAATTTCCATCCGTATCACTTTGAACACACTTTCACTCACCGCCGCCTGTCGCATCACGTTCATTTGCTGCTGTTGTTGACCGCTTTCGATACGGTCAGCCACCTCCTCATCTTTGGCAGCAGTACCTGTGGTTTATAATGCTTCTAATGGAAGCAATGCTGTGAGCGATACCAAACTTCAGAGTTACGCGTCACATTTCGTCCTTCTATCGGTTGAGCAATAAACATGAACTAACGAAACGATTTCAGATAAACGTTACTTTCATGTGTTTTGGATCTGCACAACCACCAGATTCCGATCGACAATTAGCTGAATTAAACAAGCGACTAAAGTACGTGGAGCGATCGTTGAAGGCCGATCGTTACTTGAGTGGGACAAGGATTGTTCCACCTGATCTGAATTGCTCACCTAATGGTTTTCAAAGATACGAACTAAGGAAATAAACAGTTTAGCAACTGCTGATAAAATACAGGCAAGTTCGAGAGTGGCTTAACAGATGGGAGAGCAACCGCGCTCTTCATCGAGCCAGTAAGGCAAAGGTCATACTCACCGCCGGCAGGGCGCGGCTGCGTTCACAGCAGCGAGGGAGAGTGGCACGGGGGAGGTGCAGAGATGGCGCAGGCAACGAGGCAGGGTGGCATAGGAGGAAACGCAGAGATACCAGTCACGCCCTGCTGCCGGCATCGCAAAGTATGGCCGCGGCCTAATCTGACAAAATACCGATGTGGGCTTTGTGGATGTCGCTGCAAAACTAGACGTCGCCCTTTCGCCCAACATTTTAAGGAGCTGTATCTCAGCCGGAACCTAACTTTTTCACGTGGAACTTCGCATGCGGCCCTTATTACGAAAACACAACATAAGTATATGGGTAACAGCATGACCCATTTCCCTTGCACGATTCCTCAAGGGTCATGCAATAGGTATTCATGCAGGTACCTTGATGGCAGTTTGAGCTCTATTCCTAGGTGTTATTCGCATGAGCATGCTCCCAGCTTCCACTACAACTTTCCCTGCTAGCATTACCCCACTCACATCAATCCAGCACAACCGCATGCACTCTGCGTGGATGGGCTCTACATGGATTCCACTACACCACCTCTCATGTTGCTCCCTCATGTTTTCAGATTATGAGTCTTTCCCTTCCAATATGGCGCCATGCATGTGGCACCTCTTCGTTGTTTACGGTCTCAGTGTAGAGACTTTTACGCGATTTGCTCGCACTAACTGTCAAAGATGCTACGCGGGTTAGGAACTGAAAGAAAAGTGTCTCCAACTTCTAAGCTAACTATTTATTAGCCAAATTTATTAACCAAAATAGTGACCTGGCCGAACTTCCAATGATTAATCTTTCAGCGAATACTTGAGATATCAAATACAATGAAACACTACAGAAATACAGCTATCCGTGAAAAGCAGTAGATAAACATCCACGCGCAACGGACGAAAAGGCAGCAGCCGACACTGACGATTCACCGAGTCACCGAGTGCTGAGCCTCCTTGTTTCCCTTTCGCCCTTTTTATATGGCAACCATCGCATCTCTCTCTCAGATGAATTCTGCCACAGCGATATAGATGTTGCCATTTCGATGCGCGCCCGATCCACAAAAAACATAGAAATTCACCAACTTGCTCTGGTAAAGCTTCATATATGCCTACACAAATGAAGATGGTGACATTGCTTTTTTACTTACCAGACCTAGGGACGACTTCTGTCGTCACTCGGCATCATCACAGAACCCCTTTTCGTATCATCGGCTCCCGCTTCATATTCAGCTCCTGTCTCCTTACCAGCATTAACCCCACCCTCCCTTAAAGGCACCGGAAGGGAGGCGAGGCTGAAAAGCGTATTTTAAAACGTTGTCTTCTGCAGACGGACACTTGAATTCAGAAAAGAATGTGAAGCGAAAATTGAGATGAAAAGCCCGCCTTCGAGGCGCTATTGCGATTCTAGCGCGGTTCACCTCGAACTGCACGTTTTGGACGAGCGGACTGCAGCGTCGTTTTTTGTCGAGAAGGGCAAAATTGATTTCATTCATGATGATGTCAAACAAGTGAAACAGCGCACGAACAGCCAAGTGGAAAAATTAAAGGAAGAATGAGCGAATGAGTGGGAAAAAGTGTACTAATAATTAAAAAAAACCAAAAGAATTTACACTCGTCCTCTCGGTAAGGCGACGTATGTGCACAGCAACGAAGTGAAGACTACCGTAGACCTATACTGCAAGTGATAACCGCCCCCTCCCTGTGTCTAACCCATCCCATAATGTCCTATGAATTAGTTACACTAAAACGACTGAGTTGTATAATCATTCCTAATGTATTAATTAGCTGACGAAGAAAATAAAATATCTTTGGGCACACATGCGTGGCATTGGTCATTGATAATAAAATCGAGAGTTTAATTCGTAACAGTGAGGTGTTCTGCGAACTATACTAATGATTTTTTTAATTATACACGTTCACCTTTTCACCTTTTACATGTACATTACTTTTCGAATCTCGAAGGTCAACAGTCGGTACAAGTAATCAAATAGGGCCACTTCACAGGCGGTTAGGCCGCGTTCACAGCCATCGTGATTGGCGCATCGGCGCTCCGGCGCACAGGCGCATCGGCGCATCGGCGCATCGGCGCATCGGCGCGTAGGCGCATCGGCGAATGTGCACAGGATACACATTGATCACAATCAGACGGCTGAGCGCTGATGCGCCGATGCGCCTATGCGCCCAAAACGGCGAGAAGGCGTGGCATTGTGATCAATATGTATCCTGTGCACATTCGCCGATGCGCCGATGCGCCGATGCGCTGATGCGCATATGCGCCGATGCGCCCAAAACGACGAGAGGGCGTGTCATTATGATCAATATACATCTTGTGCTCATTCGCCTATGCGGCGATGCGCCCAAAACGACGAGAGGGCGTGTCATTATGATCAATATACATCTTGTGCTCATTCGCCTATGCGGCGATGCGCCCAAAACGACGAGAGGGCGTGTCATTATGATCAATATACATCTTGTGCTCATTCGCCTATGCGGCGATGCGCCGATGCGCTCTTGCGCCGATGCGCCCAAAACGTCGCTAAGGCGTGGCTAGGCGATCGATGACTATCTTTAAGTACATTCACCGATGCGCCAATCACGATGGCTATGAACGCGGCCTTATGGGAGATAAGTGCGATGTGACCTACAATAGTCCTGTAATTATCTTACCGTATACTTTCCAGATTAAAAATGCACACCAAGCCATGGGCATTGAAATATTTCTTTAAATCACAATCTGAACCTTCCTCAGCTCAGCGTTCCCTCACTTCTTACCAGAAGAGCTCCACGGCCTATTCATGTCAAATTAACATAGCTGATTCGTTTTTCGCCATTACCTACGAAAATTGGTGTAACAGGTAATTCCTCAGAACCCAATCATATAATCTCTAATTCAAAAAGCATTTCAGATGCATGCGTCCACTGCTGTTTTCGTCCAGGCTTTTTGCATAAGCTCTACTCGAGTTCGGAAGCCACTAAATATGACAGCCGAGATGCTCAGTAGTATGAACTTGAATAAAAAACTGAACGATGCGGTCAATAAGTAGAAGAATAAAACCCTTTTCCCGTCCTTGATTCCGACAGGGGCGGGCTGGGATAGGGATGCCGGCAACCGTTGAAAAGACGCCCCCTCCAAAGCTGAGGCGCTCCAATCATCTAGGATTTGGCCACAGCTGGTCTTTCCAAGAATGTAGCTTATTTATAATATTTCATTAAGAGTTCTCATTACACACATTTGGCTATCACTGCCTTTCAAGGCCGATTTCACGGATGATCACCGAGGATTTCGTGCTCCAATGTGGGAGACACGCGCGCATGCGCCGTTGCAAACAAACGCGATTTTTAGAGCTACCGTATCCTGTGGCGCGGTTTGCGGCCTAAATTTCTCTCGCCACATATATTTTTTCACTTGACACATTTACGTTAGCTCTTCTCCACTTATGTGTTGACTGGATTTCACAGTTTGTTCTCTATTCTCCAACTTCATGTTGCCCAGCTGGTTCTCTTGTCTCCCACGTCGTGTCGCTTTTGTTATTTTTATTCTGTAGTTAGAAGCGGTCAAGGGTCAATTAAAATCGGGGGATACGCAGGTCCCAGTCGACGTCGAAGCGCTTTTCGCTTCCTAGGCTCAGGCTAGAGCAATGACACGATGCTATCATGTAGGAGAGGGAATGTGAATTTTTGCCTAAACCTCGGAAGGGAAAGGGCTTCGACATCTTGAAAAGTTGCGTCTCCCCCGGTCCCACTTTAATTAACCCCCTGTCAGATATCTGAAAAGGTTTTCAGGCTGGGTGAGAGGTGATGGTCTTCATCAGTACTCTTTCGGGTCAGACCTTAACCCTCGACGTCAACGATGTTCCAAGCATCAAGTACCTAATTTCTGCACGTGAAGGCATCGCTGTAGAAGATCAGAGGCTGATATACGCAGGTGGGTTGCCCTGAATTGGTATTTGCTCTCTTGTGACCTTTTCTTGTCAGGCATTATGCTGAATCCAGAGAGGGCCGTAAATAGCCTCTTGAGGACGGACCCAGCTCTTAAGAGTGCGTGATTTGCTAAAACTATAGGCCGTCAGCTGTCCGACCATGATGAAGTCGAAACAGAGTGTACTCTTCACCTCTCTCTAAGGTTTGTGTTTTTTATGTCAAAACTGGAATATAGCAATGAGGATAATATGTTTGACATCGGTGTCCAGGCCTCTGAGAGTAACATGACTGACACCCTAAGTTTCTGAGCTACATTCCAATCCTATTCTTGCATTCGGTTTGCTACTTGTCTACTTATCTGTGCAAAATAAAGCCGGTTGCAGCCTTCTTGGAGGTGCCAAGAAGAGAAAGAAGAAGGTTTACACGACTCCCAAGAAGATCAAGCACAAGAGGAAGAAAGTCAAGCTTGCTGTGTTGAAATACTACGAGGTAATGGTTTGTCTCAAATAGTAGGAACTATTCCACTTTACCATGGAAACTGTGGATTCTAGCAATGACGATCATATTTTGACATCGGTGTCCAGGCCTCTGAGAGTACCGTGACTGATGTTTTGAGTTTCTGAGCTAGTTTCTTATTCCGAGTTTATTAACTATTTTCATGGTTGTATTTTTGTTGTGTTTTTTACTTACTGTTAAACGCGATTGTTTCAGGTGGATGACAATGGTAAAATCCGTCGTCTTCGCAAGGAGTGCCAATCACCGACGTGCGGAGGAGGGGTGTTCATGGCTGCGCATGAGAACCGGTACTACTGTGGACGCTGCCATCTTACCTTCATCGAAGAAGAACCCGTTGTTTCCTCGAAGGCAAAGAGTGGCAAGGGCAAAAAATAATTTGTTATTGTTGATGAATCTTGTTATTACGCATTCGTGTTGCTTTTTTACACAAGCAGGTTATTCCAATAAAGATAGCCAAAAATTACCCGAAATTAATTGTTGAATAAATTAGCTCATGCGAGCTTGTCGAAGCAGTTTAATTCGGTAACAGAGATAGATTTTTTTCAAGGTATGAGATGCGGAGTTTAACACTGTTACACAACCTGATTCGTACTAATGGTCACCCAAGGGTGTGTGTGAGTTTAGAATAATGAATGGTTGCGCGTTCAAAATATCGTTGCAGTGCTGTAAAAGCAAGGCAAGCGTTACCTTTGTTGGTGTTTTGCTTCGGCAATGAAATACCAGGTTGAGATAAGTTCCAGTTCGAATTTGCTGCTGGTTGTGACAGCTCCAGCTACACCTGCTTATTCAATTAACAGCACTAGGCCAAACTAGCCTTATGTGGTTCGCGCTATACCGGATTTCGGTCGTGAGACTCGTCACATGGTGGACACCGCAGCACGTCGGAGATGTGGAAATTATAAAAATACATGACCTGTCTCTATTTTACCTTTACTGCCCTTTAGGTCACTATGTTCACTATTTGATTGAGACTTTTTTACGTTAAAATTGAAGGGGGAACAGAGAAAAGCACAACAAAATTGTTGTGAACCTTTGATCGGAATCCGATCTGTAATTCTATTCTTCGAACTAGGTTACAATAATGGAAGTGTTAGCAAGGATGGGATACTCAAATGCCAGTCAGTGTCTAGTCATCGCACGACCGATACGCCGTTCATTGGCTCCACGTTTCTGAAGGGAAGCTGATTGCGCAGCGCACCAAAAGAATCGACCATCCTCAGCAATCACATAAAGGTGATGAGCACCTCGTATCTTTGCGGCAGAGATGACAAAGGGATACAGGAAGATACTCAGGAAGGGTTGTACTCAGCCGGTGTTTTACAACTATTGTGAGCATTTGCTCTCTTAAAGAAGAAAGTTAGAATGGACAGCTTCTGCACGACATACTAACTACTGAGTAATTAACAATGAGCAGGTTCAAGTCCAGTTCTACTCTCATTATTATTTATACTGTTCTTTTCCCTTATTTGTCCAAGATTTCCAATTTGTTCCAATTTTCACTTCTTTGATTGTAGCAGTAGTAACGATTGGAGCGCGGACATGTTTTTTGTGGAGTCTGTTTATTCTTCGCAACCACTTCCATTCTCATGAGCTCCTAATTTCTACTCCGTGAAATGTTCACTTCGATCATGCTGAAGTCCATTCCTATTAATTCGTTTAGCGTTTTGTTTCATTTATTAAGATATCTATTTTTGTACTGGCACGTCAAGTACACTCCTCTCCTTGTGTTCGTTCGTTGTTAATATCGTAATGGTTAACCTTTTCATGAAAAAAAACCTGTAGTTTCAGACATTTTGGAAAAGCCGATTTCTCAAACAATTCATAATGGGTAAAAAGGTCAAAATAGGAAAGCAGCGCCGTGATAAATACTACAAACTAGCCAAGGAAGCCGGTAAGTGTTCATTTACCCAACTGTTTCGTCGAATCCCTTCTCATTCTCACACGTCTTCAGTAATGTTTCAGGATTCCGATCTCGTGCTGCTTTCAAGTTAATTCAGTTGAATAAAAGGTTTGAGTTCTTACAAAATGCTAGAGCAACCGTCGATCTTTGTGCTGCACCTGGAGGATGGATGCAAGTCGCCGCGCAGAACATGCCCGTTTCCAGTCTTGTCATAGGTTTGCCTTATATAGTAATTTTTTGGTTCGCGATGCACTCTGTTCAAATCCGAGTGTTGGGAGTTCCCAATTTCAGGTGTTGATCTGGTACCTATAAAGCCAATAGCTAATTGTATTGCGTTACAAGGGGATATAACAACGGAGAAGACACGACAGGCTATAAAAAAGGAGTTACAACGTTGGGAGGTTTGCTGCTTTGCCTTTTATTCTTTCTTATACAGGGTCAAGATCCAAAACCCTATTTCCTTGAGTGCTTTAACATGGGGAGCTTCCCATTAATAGGGTACATTAAAAGGTAATAGTCTTAGTGTGAACTCCAAAGTAGATAATTTTATCCTAACAGGCAGTTTTCTGAAGGAATTCCTGTTTTTAATGAGCCCCTGAATAGTCCTTCGAAGATCCTCTCAATTTTTCGAGCCTGTATAATCTACTTTTTGAAACATAGCTCTTGAGATGACGGGAAGAATCCCAGTCAAACACAGTAGGCGTTGTTGAAGCATCCATCCACTTCGAAATGCCTGAAACCCGAGAAAAAGAACCACTATCCTGTCCGTGTTTCTCGCTTTTGTTTGTCATCCATTTCATCAGTTTTTAAGATATTTGCACTCAGATTACTGTACTTGTGGTGCATTCGGTCCATGATGATGTTCCACTTCCCATATGTAAATAATAGAGGAACTGTTAGGCCGACTGCGTACTTCACGATGGTGCTCCTAATGTTGGTTTGAATTGGGCTCATGATGCTTTTCAACAAAACTGCCTCGTTCTGTCGGCTTTGAAGTTGGCTACGCAAATACTCCGTAAGAATGGTACATTTGTTACAAAGGTAAAAGCTGCTCGTGAATGTTTTCGATGTGTACTCTTCTTGATAGGTCATACATATTACTATTTAGGTTTTCCGCTCCAATGATTATTCGTGTCTGATCACAACTTTTGAGAAATTGTTCAAGAAAGTCCATGTGTGGAAACCTGCTGCCTCCCGTCTCGAATCTGCTGAGATCTTTGTGGTCTGCGAGAAATACTTGAAACCGCCGAAAGTGCGATTTTTGTGGACCTTTAAGATTTGAATGTTAGAGATTTCGGCAGAAGTTTAGGTTGCGCCAGAGCTCCTCGATCACAAGAAAGTGTTCTCAGAACCCGATGGACATGAAGCGCAGAAACACAATCCGTGAGCGCTCTAGCGTTATGTGTTCAACGTTGTTATACGTGTACTAGTCACATTGTTACTTTAGCCAGACACTCCTTGCTGGTAAGAAGGAAAAGAAGGCTAGGGCTGAAGGCTACGAAGAGGGAATGTTGTCCGTTCATAAGAAAGTTGATGCGACAACGTTCATCCAAGCACATGTGACTTTTTTTTGGTTGGGCGATATTCATATTCAGTAGTGAAAATGAGGGGCAATTGCAGGAGTACTTGGAATTACTGGGTGACGCAAGTGAGATTGTTTTGGACCAGGATAAATGGAAAGAGGCGCCTGAAACAACTGAGGAGGTATGTTTTTTTGAGTAATATCGCCCCGTTTTCCTCAGCTTCCCTCGTTTTTCAGATTCGTGAATACTTGAAAGATTTGAAAGTTTGTGGGCCGCGTGAGCTTCGTAAGTTGTTGAAGTGGAGAAAATCAATGAGAGATATACTCGAGAAGGAGCTCAGAGCTCTTGAAGAGTAAGTTTTCTTTTTTTCAGATATCTACTAGGAATGAGTTGTCTCGTCAGAATATAATGCCTTATTATTTAGAGAACTTGGTGAAGATAACGAACCTGAAGCGGAATTGAATGAAGATGAACTTGAGTAAGTTATTTTGATAACTTGATATCTCTTTTCACCTTTATTCGCGAAAGCATGTCACTGCGTTGTTTTCAGAGACAAGGAGATGGCAGAGATCGATGAAATGATTGCGAGAGCCAGTGAGGAAGAGCGTGCAGCACTGAAAAAGTTGGTTGGCCGTATTTTCGAGTGTTTATCAACTTAACCTTTTTTTGTACAAGTTATGTCTATCCAGGAAAAAGAAGAAGTTGCTCAAAGCGAAGGCAAAGATTGTAAGACGTCGCCAATTGAAAATGATCATAGAAGGCGATCATGCGGATCAGGTTGAAGACATCGAATTGTTCAGTTTGAAGAAAATTCGCAGAGTGAGTTGATCTGAAGCTGATTGCTTGGTGTTGTTGCATCTCGATAAGGCTGAAAACAGTTCCAATTATTCGTTTCCCTTGTAATACAAATATTCTTCAAGGCGCGAGAATTAAACCAGCTGACATCAGACACTGTTCAAACTCCGGAGATGGGACCCGATCAGGACGATGAGGAAGGACTCGGCGAAGGAGAGTGGGAGACCAGAGGAGAAGATAAGTACGTTTCGTCATTTATTGTGGTTCCACTATATTGTGGAAAGATATCGAGCCGCTAGCGTGTGTGAGGACTTCCAAAGGTTTTGGAAGTCACTTTCAGAGATTTTATTCATTCTAAGGTCTGATGAGGAGAACGATGATTCTGATGGTGGAATAGAAGAGGGATCCAGTGACGAAAGTGACAATGAGTTGATCAACACTGAAGACAGCGGGTTAAGCAAAATGCAGAAGAAAGAGAGCAGGGCTGATAAGTGGTTCAGTAAGGTAGGTCCCGGAACAGTTTCTTTGTCATTGAACTTTCTAGTGTATTTTAACTTATATGATGAATTCATAATTCGGAAGCCTTTTCTAGATATTTGATTTTCCTTAAATTCTTAATTGTAGAAATCCGGCCAGAAATGGCCTTCGTTTTCTCTGTTTTTGAAGCAGTTCTTCTCTTCTGCATATGACATTCGTTTTCTCAGGAAGAAATAGCTGGAATGTTGTCCGACGAAGACGATGATGATGAGTTGGACGTGATTGAGAAACATATGAAGCGTCTGAGCAAGAATATTCATGCCAATACAGGTGATAATTAATGCAACTTCCTATGCCATTACTCCTTATGATTTCGATTCTACAGTAACCTTTGACGACGAGAAAATATCCGGCAAGAAGAAGAAGATTCGCGATGATGCGGATGGTTTCGATGAGAAAGATGTGGAGGAGAGTGAGGCGGAGGATGAAGAAAGTGATGAAGAGGAGAAAGTAGCCCCAGGAAAGGCGAAGTCAAGATTCACAGCTGAAATGGCGTGGGAAGACGCAGTGGTTGAAGAGGGTATGTTTCAATAAATGGATTTTGGAAATAGTGCATTAATAGGTGATTTCAGAAGATAAGCGTGCATCCAAACGTGAAGCTCCGAAGGCGCTGCTCGACGAAGATTTGAAGCCAAGTGCGTTTCCGTAGTTTTGTCAATAGTGTCAATTTTTGTGTGAATGAACCTTTAATGCGACATGAATTTGAAGCAATCTAGAAGCGAAGAAACGTCGATTGACTCCTGAACAGTTGGCCCTTGGAGAGCAGCTGATATACTCGAGCAAGTCGGCTCGAGAGGTGGAAGAATGGGGTTGGAATAGGTTAGTCATCCATAAAAATTCTTTCTTTTCGTTCTAAAATGTTTTTTAGATACGCCAACAATGACGAAGGACTCCCAGACTGGTTCGTTGAAGATGAGAAGAAACATTATCGGAAGCAGCTACCCGTCACCAAGGTTGGTGGTTATCGAGGACACGCAAAGTCTTACACGCACTTCATCGCGGCTGCGTAAGCGTGGGTTCACGGCACCAGGACTGTCGACTTTGTTTACTAATTCAAATTCTGCCAATACTGACATATCAAGACACACTTCAATGTTAGTTGAAACTGCGCTGTTGTTTGGGGACTGGGACTGATTATCATTTCTCATTACCCGCCGTCCTGGTTCCAAGCTTTCATTTGTTTTTACCTTTAAGATTTTCCCTTCGATTGTGAACGGAACCTGTAATTCTATAAATGAAATGCCAAGTAAAATGGCTCATGTGTAATAATCGTTATGTTTGAGGCCCAAGTAGAAGAATACCGAAAAAGGTTGCGAGAACTGAATGCTCGACCGTGCAAGAAGGTCGCTGAAGCGAAAGAGCGGAAGCGGAAGAAGTAAGAGTTTCATCCATGACATTACATACTTTGCTGATATTTCGATGAGTTTCCAGTCACCGCTTTTGTGTTAGATAATCAGCCTAACAAACTCTATAACAACTCACGATCACTGGAACAGTTACAGTCCTCACAGTTACTCCGTGGTAGTTGAGGAGCTGTGCCGAGTGCGTGACATTCATTTGTTAAGTTAAAGTATCGTGCACCAAAGTAACGATGACCCTTAACGCCCTTTCGGATACTTCGGGGTTCTGAGTCTCTCCGGGAAATGATTAGGAAAGGCAAATTAAATCTAGAAAGTGGAACCTGAATAGTGCTTGAAGTTACTCATTGCTGTGCGCGACAGGTGAGGTATTCATGTGATTGTCCTTAATCTTATGACTAAGGTGCTCATGATCATACATTATGTGTGTTCTTATTGTAGCAGGGATTTGGAAGCAGTGTAAGCGCATCCCATGTGGTCCCAATTAGGACTCTTTGTTACCCAGGTTGTGTGCTATTCATAACACGGGATAACCGATATCGAACTCAGTCTCCTCCGGCTCCTTGGTGCAGGTAGCTCAGCACAGCTTATCAGTATTCGCACCTGTAGAGAAAGATAGCGACTGACTGGTATTGGCAGCAAGCTGTCAAACTTGAGCGATTAGGCTCACATTTGCTTATTGCTCATGTAGTGATTCTTTGCTTATTGCCTATGTGGTGACATTCTCATGGCGTATGTGAAACCGTCTAAAGTAACTTTACTTCTTTTTCTCAATAAAATGCTTCTTAAGGGCTCTTCGACGTCTCCAAACTGCAAAGAAAAAGGCAGAAGGAATTTTAGAAAATGAGAATCTTGAACACTCTGAGAAAGTTCGAGAAATGAAAAGGTGAGTTTTGGGGCCCCTGTAAATACAAAGATAATTTGATCTTGAGAATGATTTAGGATCTATGCCGCAGCTCACCGGAAGGATCGTAAGAAGACGGAGCTGGTGGTGATGACAAAAGGCAAAAAAGGAAAGATTTCAAGGCCAAATGGGCGGTATAAGCTTGTGGATAGGTAGGTTTTATCCTTCTGTTACTCAGTGATTCTCGGAGGAGTATACCAGCCAGGTTTCACCAACTCCATTCTCTTCCCGTAGTAATAAGAACCTTTTTTTAGCCGAATGAAAAAGGATCTACGTGCTATGAAGAGTAAGGACAAGACGAAAGGCCGAGGAAAGAAATCACGTCCAGGGAGGGGAAGAGGACGTCACTGAAGCATTGGTTCCCTGTGATGTCGACTTGGTATCTTTCACCTTTTAAGTGCTGTAAAATCTCCTCGTTTTTGATATTTCATGAAATAGTTCAGTCGGACTAGACTCATTTTTCGACATAACTTGATTTTGTGCTACCTTGGCGTTTGTGATGAGTATTCGATAGAGTATAGAACGCTCTGAGATTGTTATTCTTCTTGTTCATTGTTCACTGTTTCTTGTTGATTTGACCGTTAACTCTGTTGATAAGATCGATAAACGAAATAGTGTAACATGTCGCATGTGGACATTCAACAGAGGTGGTGCTATCACTTCGGGAATTGAGCATCTACTGGAAGTGCACATTTTACTGTTGTTCAATTACTGGAATTCTATTGGAATCAGTTCTATACGGCCAACTATTCGAACAAAAACTGTAGGGATACAATCCATTACTGCGCGTTGTGACATGCGACTAAGGAGTATGTGCTGAAGACAGTAATTCATTTGTTCTTTCCGAGCCTTTATGTGCTCCCTGAAAATTCCCTATTTTACCACTCAGTAACGATTGAGATCAAATTGTTTCCAAATAGGCTTAATTTTAGAACATCTGCGAAATAAATGAAGATGGTAGAGTTGAAGTAGTCTGGGAAAGGAAAGGATTCATCGGTGGCGGCAGCTTTTCATGAAGGACAAGTTTTTCATCCTTTACAGCCAAGAGATGTTACTAGTGATTGTCATCCCTAACAACTTATTTCTTATGCCGGTCTTTAAAGACATCATTAGGGGTAATGCGGTAATGGAGAAATCCCTACAAGAAGTAACTCACATGGTAGTCCTGGGCCTGGGAACGCTATCTGTGGCGAAATCCGCCGCGAAAGCGCCCCTCTGAGCTGTAGAAACGCCGCAAAACCCCGCAAACGCACTTATGCTCCGCCTCTTGACAGGTTGACCCCGCCTCCCGATGACGTAATTCCTGATTGACTGGGGTGAGAGCGGTCAAGAAGATACGGCAGGATTGAAGGTTTTGCTGCGCGCTTTCGCAGTTTTAGCTTGAAGCTCACTCTGGAGAATAGATGCTGTCGTATTTCCAAACATTCCCTTGTGTTTACTTGGCAACATGCCGATGGGAAACAAGATCAGACTACTTCCCTCTTGACAGACAGGTCGTCCGCGTCGAGAATCAACGGTGGGAAGGGGGTCCTATTTCGCGGGCTTTTGGCCATTTCCATCCGTTTTTTCTCCACTGTCCTGTTACTAGGCATCTCGACTTCCATATGCACTACTTCTTTTACTTTTCGTCCGACTTTCCCCTAATGATGCCTTTAACTCTTGAATCAGGCTTATGCTATTTTGTGGTTCTCTGTAATGATGGGAAGAAATTTGATCACCAGCAGTCTCTTATAATAGAGAAGGACTAGGAATCAAATGGGAATACCGCTATTATAACGTCCTATGTATGACCCAACTACGTACGGTGCAGTCAGCCTGGCTGCGTTCATACTTTGCGGTGCCGGCGACAGGGCGTGGATGCGTTCTCTGCGTCATCGCCTTTGCCACCCTGTCTCGTTGCCTGTGTCGTCACTGAATTTCCATCGTATCGCTCTGCCTCGTTGCCTGTGAACGCAGCCACGCCCTACCGGTGCAAAGTATGAACGCCGCCTAAGGCCGGTGCCAGACGTTGCAATTTCACGATTTTCCGATATTATGATTCTGCGATTTTGCGACGTCGGACTTTCGCACGCGATACTACGACCTTGGGATTGTGCAGTGCCACAACTTCGCGTGCGGAGCCGCGACACCGCAAAATCGCAAACTCTGGCGGCGGCCTAACGCGGCGCCGTACGCAGGCCGCCGCGTATTTCCCATCATGGACGAGCTGCCATTTAGACACTCAATCGGCAGCGGTAGTTTTTGGTACAAGCCAGGGGCGGATCCTTTTCAAAAATTGCACTTAGTCTCGCTGAACATATGAATTTTCGGCATTATATAATTTCACCAGTTTAGGATACGCCATGGAACTCGCGCCTCTCATGGCTTAGGACGTGTGTGTTACAGTAGCGCTCAAAGTCTTCGGCCAAATGGTTTTTTACTTGGTTTTTTCACTTATAACTTTTTTGCGACTGGATCGATCTAAGAGAAATTTTAGTATGTTGTACTTGGAGACACTGCATACTGAATATATCATTTTGGCGCTCAACGGTATAAGTTAGCTGGTTAAATGCAATTTTTTGTTTTTGGGGTGCCATCATTATGCCGTCCCGCTGTGCCGCTGTAACCAGGAGTTGTGGTCTTTCTACAAAATGTTGATGTTCTCTGAGGCTTGCTCGTTTTGTTTTTGTAAGGAAAGCCGTTTTTCTTGACCAAGCATTTTTCTTTTTTTGGTTGGTCTTGTATTAAATTCTTGTAAAAAACCATGAAAAGAGTCAAGCGGCACACAAGTAGAATGAAATGTTTACAATAGGTTCAGGCACCACATATTAGAATTTTGACAAATTTGGTCGGGTAGAAAAAAAGTTATGACAAAAAAGTTTTGCCCGAAGACTTTTGAGCGCTACTGTATGTGTTGACTTGTGCGGTACGGTGAGGAACAGTTACGCATAAGATAATCTGAGCAAGAATTAGTGAGTGATGTAGTTCAGCAAAGGTAGCACATGAATGTAGTACATTCATATATACGTGAGTAGATTCATCCATTTGTGCTACCCATCAGTCAAGGAGCCCTCGTCTTCATACTTTGCGACACCCAACGCCGACTTCGATCTCCGCCATCGCAGCTGGTGTCGGCACCGCAGAGTATGTATAAAAGTATCCTGAATCATTGCGACTGTACTTCCTTTGTGGTGTAGCTCACTATTCCTTTCGACCTTTAACGCGCAATCTGATAAATATTGAGCTGGCCATGACTTGTTAAAAGACAGTGGAAGAAAACCTCAGAGTGGGGGTCGTATTTTGAGGAAAAGAAAGGAGAGTCGTACTTCAGAAGAAGAATTTTGAAGAGTCAAAAGAAACCATCAGTTTTTGGTGATTTTCGGAGCAATCAGGTGATCTGTAAGGAAAAGTTCATGGAAGGTCGTATTGTCCGGGGGAAGGTTTGGGGGTGAGGAGGGTCGTACTAGTTGAATAATTTTTTGAAGCCAGTGCTCAACCCCTTCCATTAACACGCACGTGTATTTCTTACGTGATCACAATGGTAGCCATTTCCATAACACGAACCCTCCCCATACATCTACTTCGGTGGCAGAACTGTGTAAGCACTTTCATATTCTT
Source organism: Trichostrongylus colubriformis (assembly GCA_963978905.1). Classification (NCBI taxonomy): domain Eukaryota; kingdom Metazoa; phylum Nematoda; class Chromadorea; order Rhabditida; family Trichostrongylidae; genus Trichostrongylus; species Trichostrongylus colubriformis. The sequence continues at coordinate 12,183,092 of OZ022259.1, read as the reverse complement.
CATATGAAGTACCTAGATGGGCTTACCAGGGTGAAGTCTGATGTCGAGGGAAATCCTGGGGAACATGGGTAGGAGGGGCCATTCCACTGTGGACGCTAGTTCTGCATAAGCCTAGATGGGGAGGGAAATGCTTCCCCCCTACACTAGCCGTAGGCAGAAGTATACGGTTGAGTGTGTAGACTCACTCCTGCCCAGTGTTCCTGATGCTTAGACGCGTATTTTTCTATATGATGCACCCCCCTCTCCTCCCCCGCCCACTCATTGCGATAGCACCTTTCTTGGAGACAGGCTCCTAAAGACGCTACCCGGGCATTCTTTTCCGATTTTGAAGCCGTCTCGTCAACAAAAAAACAAAAAAAAACAAAAAACGTCGTTAATTGATAATCGTAGCATTGATACCTTGTTCTAAATATAGATATGTTTGTCAACCTTTTTTAGGGATCGCTTCACCGGTCGGCCCAGTATCCTCTTAAAGAGGGGTGGTCATCGAGGAATGAAAATTCAAAGTACCACCTCCTTAGAGGATTTCTCGATCCATGCCTGACCCTTCTTCCCTATCAGAATGCGGTTGTAGTCATGGGTAGATGCTGTTAGTTCAAACGAGTCATGGACCACCCGGAACAAAGATGCATCATCGAATGTCTTCTCGTGACCGCTTCACCTTGAAGATGTTAGAGTGCCTGTGGGCGTGGGGAATCGATTATGTAATCGGAAAGTCAGATCGAATCTGAAGAGCAGGACTACAGCGGAGGCGCAGACGCGTTGTTTGCTCAGCAATGATTCAGTCACCAGGCCCACAGCCGTCGCCGAGCCGACGTCGTACCAGCTAACATGGCGTTTCCAAATCAACTTCTCATCTGTTCGGCAATTAAAGTATTGATCGTTGTGAGTTTGAAGATCGTTGTGTTCTCCCATAATGCTGAGAGTTTTGTGGAATCGTGGATCGACCTCCAGTGTTCATTAAAACTAATTTTGAATTCAATGAAAGTGGTTGGTTTTTGGTGATTGTGCTTTCGCTTTCAACAGCTTCTAATATTTGATTTCAAGCCGTCATCGTGTAGCAAGTGAATAAAGTTCTGGCAAAGCGGTATCGTTTCCGTCAGCTGACTATATGTGAATCTTCCTCCAACTAGATGGCGCTGTTGAAGCTTAAACCGTCTTCTGAGTAAACCTTATTGTTTGATGAGGCCCACCATTGATGAAGGGCTGGAGGATCAGGATAATAATCACTGAAACCTCTCCTAGATGCAAATGTACATTATTCATGATAACGAGACACATTTGGGAGGTATGACAATATTTAGATTTCATTCCTACCGTTGGGTAATTTTTCGTGACGGGATTCACCGGTCACTACACTGAGGTCGAACTAAAGAACCCTAAATTTTTCATCCTCGAAATCTGAGTTCAAGCTTGATAAGGCCGCGTTCACACCAAATTGAATGGGATTTTTGGCGGATCGGCGTAAAGTAAAAGATGCGTATCGATCGAGGAATGAGCGCACCCGCGATTTTGCCTACTTAACACAATACAAGGAAACTGACGTGGTGGTACGGCATCGCCAAAACCGCGGATGCGTCCATGTGCCGAAAATCCCCACCAGTTGGGTATGAACGCAGCCTATCACCAAGGGAAAACTCGTACAAGCACCTGTTCTAGGCTGTGAACTTGAACGAAGTCGCTCACTAGAGGGACCCCATGTTTTCAGTGTTTTTGAAAAAGTTTATTTGACCTCTTTTCATTAGCTCGTGTCCGAGCATATCTGGTTTGTTTATCGAGCTTACTAGTCCAGTCCATATTTTGAATTGTGCCTATGTTTCACCACTATCTTAATCTACTTTGATTTTATATAATGAATTAGTATGATGGTTTATAATGAATTACAGAGATTAACTGTTCTTCAGTGAAAGGTAAGGGCGCCGTCAGTCCTCGCGTTTGCGATTTTGCCGCATTTTCGCATGCGATTCTGCGGCCTTGAGATCTTGCATTGACGCGACTTCGTGTGCGAAGCCGCGACATCGCGAATCGAAAAATCGCAAAGTTGCAAATCGCGAACTCTGACGGTGGCCTAACGAGTAGCAATTATGATGCCACTAATAGTGTGCTTGATGGTGAAATGTAGAATCTACTTCTGATGTTTGAAGAGCTTCCATGTGATGTCAGTTTTCCACATATGTCAGATGGTACATCAGTGGCTCAACTGATCACGTGAAAGAGTCAATGATCCTAAGGACTCTATCCGCTATACCTAAGGGAATTAGCTTCAAGCCTCCATTGAGTATCTCGTCTTCAGGGTTTGCGAATATTCCTTTTGAAGAATTCAAGAATTGCGAATTATTCCTTTTGTGAAATTCGAGCATTTCGCAAGAAATCCCCACTCGTTTCACCTCTCCTTTGACCGTGGGAGTAGAAGCTTGGCGACGCTTCCTGCGACCTATCGTAGTTCTTTTGCCGGTGTCGCTTCTGCCCTCTTCCATAATAGTTATCTGATGCAATGGGTTTGATCTTCTTTCATATTGGTCTTCTATGAAAATTTCAGTCCAGGAAGGATACTTACTCGGTCGCCGGGGTAGTGACCTCAGTAGGAGTTTGTTCTCTATCTTCCGTAGTAGTTTAACCCAAAACTATGCCGTGAATCCCACCAAATCTTGAAGAAAAAAGTGTTTGCCAAATTTCTGTATGAGCACCTGCACTGAAAGTGCATTATCGATCATCTCGTACTTTCCATTCAAACACTTTCTGAGCTATGTAACTTGATGGCGCGTTTTCATCTTGAACTTTAGGGAGCACATAAAGCAACGAATGATATTTTTGTGGTTCTGGGAGGCCTCTTGACCGTAAGTGCTCAGAATATCGACGAAATCCGTACATGTTATGCTTGGAAGCGTCGGCAAACAAAGGTTGCGCGTCGTTGGCTGCGAGCCGCCAGCCACTGTTTACCTACGCGGCTTGTATTTGTCCATAGGTTATGCATTTCGAATAATACATCGATCCTTGAGTTCGGAAGTGCTGAATCATAAGGGGAGGACAGGTTATTTCCGTTCATCGACTTTCTGCTGCTAAATAGCATAGGGTAAATGAGTGATTAGTTCGCACAGCTTGTAGATAACAGGCGGTTCTGTATGTAGTGTTAATCACAAATTTTCCTCCTGCTTGGAAGAGCTCGAGATCAGCTGTCTTTGAGCCCCACGTTCGTTTAGCAGATGTGATGCCATTAGGGTTCGTTCATACTTTGCGTTGCCCGCGGCAGGACGTGGCTGCGTGTCTCTGCGTTTCCGCTCGTGCCGCCCTATCTCGTTGCTCGCGTCGTTTATGCATCTCCCCGTGCCACTTTGCCTCGCTGTCTGTTAACGCAGCCACGCGCTGCTGGTGCAAAGTATGAACGCGGCTTTATGTTGTGAAGCCTCTTCCCCGTCCGTCCCCCCACCTCTTATCCGAGGCAAGGTCAGCTGAAAAATTTTCATGGGCGGGCTCGCATTTGGGTGTTAAAAGAATTAATTATGCTGGTGGAAAGAGCTGTTTTGCATTGCAAAAGAGAATTAGAGATGTTCTCATGCTAAGGAATAGGAAACTAAATTCGCCTTCATTCCTTTTGCTCGGAGTGAGCCATGCATTCCAATTTCATTGCGAGTCGTAGAGCTGAAAATTGTTCGGTAGAGGCTCGTTTCAAAGCGAATTGCGCGTCGGTATCCACTCTAAAACGTAGGGGTTTTTAACAATCATGACTGTTCATGGTGTCTGTCCGGTCGTTTTTCATTGTAAGCTTTACTTTTATATATAATACTGCCTGCTATATTATACCAGTTGCCCGGCGCACACTTGCGCGTAACATGGGCGTCAGTGGGTCGATCGGAATTGCTCTTTTTCAAAATGAATTTACTCAGTACCCATTACCACATCACGCTCTGCCCATTGTGTGTGGATTTCCCCTCGATTTAAGTCTGTTCAATACAACATGGACATGGAATGGTCATCTTTGACGATTTTTCCTGGTCTTAAGGCTGCGTTGGGACCGAGTTATGAATTTCTGTTGTACGGACCCCTACTCAGGGTGTGCTCCGCCCACGTGCCCAGGCCTCTTTCGTGGGTACTCATTGCTGACCTTAGCCCATCTTTTCCACAGGTTTGGACCATTTTCGAAACGAATATGTGATCCAAGGACTGAGCCCTTAGTTTACGCTCCGCCCACCGTGAGCGGAGCTTAACTGGGTCCTGGTGACCTTCAGAACCTCCCTGACATTAAATCCACCTTTCTCCCAAGTATGAAGTATGGGTCATATTTGAACCCAATTAACAATTTTCGGTCCGAAAACGCAACATTCTAGTGCGCGCTTGGCCCATCGTGGGAGGAGCTTTACTAGTTCCATGCTCTTTTCTTTTTGTCCCATGCCTTAACTTACCACACTTTTCCCCATCTCCACAGGTCTTTTTTCATATGATACCTAATTTTGTGACAGACAGAACGGACGGACGAACGTACAAACAGGCAGACGAAGCGTTTTATATATAGTAGGGACATCGTCAATCAAAACCGATAACTTTCTTACCGACACGGCTGACATTGTTGTCCGGCTGTTACGCTGTTTTTATCATTTTGAACAACCATGGCTATGAAGTTGTCCACAATAGCGCTCCTTCGAGTCGAGTAACTCTGATAGGCCCACTAGCAGTCATGGATTTCCCTGTTTCAGAGAGTATCTGCAACTTTCATTGATAAATTAAGTGTGACTCATTTAAGAAGGATTCTCAGTCTCGAGTGTCCCATTTATATTCTACTACTAATGCTGTTTCTGACTGCAGTAGCAGCCTCACTCGCATTTCAGTCAGACAGAGGGTAACGACGCACGAAACAATTTTAGCCTATTGGGAATTTCCGAGACTCAAGGATTTCCCTTATCGATCTTTCAAAAGTTTTGAGAAGCTTACTAAAACATCGACTTTCTGTTTTCCAAGTAGTCTTCTTCATAATGTGATAGCTTTCACAGCATTTCGTTCAATTTTGATGATGAAATGGGATTGTTTTTTACGGAAAAACCTATCCGTGACAAAGAAGGTAAATTTAAAGTGAATCATGTATCCGCGACTGAAACGCTGATTTGTTGCCTCAACTAAGAAAACTAAGAACTACAGAGGGATGGAAGGCTTGGTTGGCCCGGGCGGGCATGGGGACGCCTCCTGTCACTATACCATCTCCGTCCTCATATAGAAGAGGCTCGGGCTGCATCTGGAAGGTAATGAACATCTATCGGCATCCTTAACACCCCAGATGTCGTATCCATTGCCTTCAGAGGCAGTTATTCAAATGAGGCAAATGACGACTAGTGTGGTAGCTCGACTGTATCCTCAGCTTTTTCCATAACGTGGGGGAATGCTGCTTGCTCGTCCACAGATTTTGAGAGTAGGACTGTTTTTCTATCTTAAGTGCAGTTTCTGTGTAAATCGTTGTCTGTAGTATATATATTATTTATGATTCAACAGATTTAGTTAGTTTTGTGTAATTAGGTATGCTGCCCGTTCAGTAGATTAATCCGTCTTTTTAGTCTTGTGCCTACATACTTAGCTCTACCTATAGCTATGTGACATTCGATGGCGCGTCACAGCACGCATAAATTAATAAATAAATAAGTAAATAAATAAATAAATAAATTTCGAAAAAAACGCAAAACAAATTGAGCTTCAACTCAATGTAGCTCAAGCTGATTAGCTACCAGAAACGAGCCGCATAGCTCCTGTGCTATTACTTCTTTTTCCGCTTGATATCACTATCAATAACCAAACTGTTTAGCTTCTCACGATTGTCGTGCTGATTCTACTTGATCCGACCTATGTGACGGCTTACATCTCGATCAACTATGAGATCGTGCTCATCTACATTGTTTCGGCGCTGACTCTTCTCTACTGTATCGTCTCCGTCATCATGTACTTCTTGCTGGCGAAACGAGGCGAAGAGACTCCACTCACTAACTGCTCTTTATCGGTTGGTGCCATTACGTTGTTACTATATATTTTTTGCAATAAGTTTCCCTCAAATTCCCGTCTGTCTCTGCTAGGACGAAAGAGCATAGAAAAATATGCCGTTGTAAGTGTGGGAGACATGCCTATCACTGCCAGGAAAATGTCGGAGACAGACACAGGCGAGAATTCCAGGATGATAAAGTACATCGATACGTGCAAACTTGCTTCAACGCGCTCTTTTCTTATACCTTTGGGGTTCTGTCCAAGACGCTTCCAGCCATGGCTACAAGTTTTTACCCACACTTTTCGAAACTTTAGGAGGTGCAATCGCGATGAGGTGGGAGCGTCTCACTATGGAAATTATTTTTACTTAAGCCTGAAGTCTCTTCTTTCTTCCATTCAGGCTCAGGCAAAAATATACGCTTAAGTGTGCAAAATGATCGCTAAAGGTCCCTTTGAGATGCTTAGATGTGCGACTTTTTATAAGATGCCCGGCCCCAGCTTGATGCGATAACACCCTTAAGGATTGGAAAAAAACGTGCGAATTAACTTTTGAGGTCCTTTATCACATGTTACTCTTTCCTGCAGGGGAGGGAGGTCCTGTCCAAAACCTCTCTTGCCACGCCTCCATTGTCAGATTTATCTCTACCAAAATTTTCGAATCGCTTTATCGAATATTGTTACAAATTTTCTATTTTTTAAATGAGGCTCTCCACAGTTCTCTTCATTTACATTTATATTTATCATATACTTAGTGCCTTATGAATTTTTTGCACTTACATAAATTCATCGCAGCTAAGAAGAATAATGTTCCAAGAGGGACAGGAGTAAAAGTGTTGAGCAGTCAGTATTCAGAACATAATGAGTTTTCTTTAGGAAGTCATTTTCTCTACAGCCGGTATTATGGGATGGCTGATAATCATCGGTATCGGCGGTACTATCTCTCAACGTACTATTATTGAGACCGGAGAGCGCTTTGGATGGATTGGGGTAAGTGACGTCTATATCGTTCCTTTCGATTGCAGTCATTTTCTTTCGATTTTCGAGTTTTTTTCGAATTTATTTTTCTGTTTTTCGTGTTTAACATCTTCATAATTACCAGTAGCATAACATGATTCTGTATGATGCAGGCAGTTGAACAGTTCATTTGGCGGATGGTTTGGTCATCAATTTATACTTAAGTTCAATGATTTTTAAAGTGATACAATTTTTGAATGGAAAAACTCTATAAAGTACCTGCTGTGCAGTGCGGAATGCTCAATTTTTTGATAATTATATTGGAGCCTGTATATGCGAGCCCTTTTATTTGTACACATTTGAGCCACTCTTTGTAATTCTAGGTGTGCTATATTACCAGTACAGTTTTGGGTGCTATCCAGGGCATACCGATGCGTCGAGGAAAATGGCCGTTTAACCCCCTCCCTCTATGGGGAACCAAATGCTTCTCCCCCTACCATGTTTACTAACCTCTTCTGTATCAGTAACTATTGCCACTGCATAGCATTACTAAGTACTTTATTACTGTAACTTTTGTGTCGATCACTCAATTTCATCCATATTTTGTAACATAATGGGGTCAGCTAATGGCACATTCCGCCTTATCATCGAGCCTGGGACCACTCACGACCAATGCAATTAGGACTCCCTCTCCCCATTCCACTGTCCAATACGATCTCCCCCTCCTCATGTCGAGGAACCCTCGTCTTCCGGTGTACCCGGGTGCTATCGTAGTGAAAGGGGAAATCTTATAGGATGTCGAAACCTAAGCAACATGAATACTGACACTAGATGTGCTCGAGCGTGTTTTTCCTAAGACCTAGTAAACGGAGAGTGAGTTCCTGTCTCCTAGGATTTAAGAAAAACTAGCGCCAAAACCCGAGCACAGTGAAATGCTACCCCCTGATCGCAATATCGCTCAGGTCTGTTATACTCAAGAAAATGAATGATGTGATATGCTTGGCCCTGGAAAGCTAAAGTGAATTCGCTTTTTTTCTTATTTCCGGTACTTATCAGGTTTATTAGACTCCATTTCTCCTACTTTTTTATCCGGGTGATTGAGTAAGATAAAGCACCGCAGCGTTTCCATATGAAGTAGACATGCATGTAGATTCGCTGACTTCGGGTCATATCTCTTGGAAAAAGTGTAGAGTTCGCAGAGTGCATTGATATCTACTGAGAATGGGAGAATGTGAAATGAAATTCCTTTAGAGCTTTGAATCCAACCGGAAAATTTGGATCGTTTACACAGAATGCCATTTTTTCTCGCGGAAAAGCTTGCTTCAACCTCTAGCTATTGAATTTCGAGCGCATGAATTTCCATCTGTGGCGGAAAGAAGAGTACGCTGGTTGGGCAAATAGGCTTTTAGCCGTAAAGGCGATAGTAAAGCCACGCGTCCAAAAGTCGCGCTTTGAGTGCAAAAAGTAAGGGATCATAGTCTATGGCGTTAATGTATCCTTTTGGCTGGATGCGCCGCGCATTTGTATCATTCGAAATCGTACAGGTCAGCGCTTTTATCTTCCAAGACGAGTCCGGCACCAATTCACTGACCCTGGAGATATGGAAGACTTTGTTGCCCTGGGCGGGCGTTCGATCTCGCACCATGAGAGTGGGAGTGCGCGCCACCTTCCATTACACCACCATCCCATGTACGAAACGCAAAATTCTCTGCTCTATCTTGGGTTGAAGGAACAAGGAAGAGCATGAGAAGTACATAGTATTTTTATACGAAAAGTGTCTTAATGTAGTCTTCAATGGATGAATAACTTACAATCAGCCTATTCCTTTACTTTTCCTATGCATTTTAAAAAACTATGATTTACGCTTTCGATCGTGCTTCTGGCTGTGTACGTTTATTATTTGTTCAGGCACTTGCTGGAATTATCACTGGATGCTTTCTTGGAATCGCCGCGTTGTTCACAATGAATTTGATCAACGACAAAATCCTCGCCACCGGTCGAATGAGGAAGTACGAAAAAGGCTATCCACAGTGAACGGATGCTCCTTAACCCCTGAGGCTGATCTGCGCAGTATATTATGGTCTTTCCTTACCTTTTCCAAAGTTTTAATATCAAAAGAAAGTGTTGAGTTGGATTAGTGCCAAACCCGTTGCTCGAGAACACCATCGTCTCAGGTGCTCTTTGCATGATATTCCTTCTACTTATGCTTTGCCTTTGATTACTATATTATCCATTCGCTATCCACCGATGATGACGTCATTCACTTCAGTATAGTCCGCAATGATGTGATACACGGAAATAATGTGATAATCCTGAAGAAAATTGGAATAAACAATTAGCCACATGGTCTGATAGTCATTCATCCGGTCCAACGAAGCTTTCCGTTAGCCTAACGTCGAAGGATCTGTTAGGAGTACGAACAGTCTCGTGTCATTTGTACATGTCAGTCTTGACCTGCTCATTTAAAAAAAAACGCGATTCTTAGTGAGTGTGGAAGTTTACGCATATAGTGGCTTAGTTTCCTGAGGCGAGTAGGTTCATGTAAGTGATAGAAGCTCATCCTACGCAACTGCTGCACGTTTGTTGCGGCTGCGGAGCACACTCACAATTTTGTGCCTGCTTGAACACAAAACCCAAACAAGCCAGGCCCATCCAATCAAGCCACATCTGACCTCAGACGAACAATTTTCCAGTGGGGTGCTCACGTGGAGCAAAAAACTCGCGATGAGAAGGATACTTTAATGAACAGCCATTGCGATGAGGAAGGCAGGTTCCGCCTTGGAAACTCGTTCGTCTAAGGCCAAGTGTGGTTTGGTTGTATGGGCGTGGCTTGCTTGTGTTGGGGCAGGTACAACACGACGGTGCACCGTGCAGCCGCAACAAATGTGCAGTCTGAGAAGCTATCCAAGGACCTACTTGCCAAAGGATGTAACCACTAATGTGATTATCGCGTTGTATGCTTTTAAATCGGGAAAGACCTTTTTAAAGGATTCCTCAGGCATAGGTCCCAGCGCTTTTACCTATTCAAATCCCTCTTTTATCTGTACAGGGTGGCAAGTGCTATTCGTGCTTGACACTTTTAAAGATAGTCGCTAAATTTCCATGACATCGTTTTCCCATTTTATGACCTTGACGAACGATCTCTATGAGTTAAAATATTGTGTGAGAAGCTTCCTTGGAAGCTCCATTCTTTAAGGCGTTGAAGGCCGATAAGCCAGTCCAGAATAAAAGATGTGACTGATCAATCCCAATTGGGAGCAAGACCTCAAAATTACTAAAGGCAACCGATTAATCGGCTTTGCAACACTACCTCATAAATATAAGGATAGAACCAGGAGAAAGTTGGGTAGTGAAAAGTGGGGCTGTTACTACGCATACAGTCCGTGTATCGGATCACGAATGCCTTCTGTCGTGGTCAACCGCTAGCGTTGGCAATTCGGGCGAACAATAACCGTCAGCTGCCCCTTGCAGATCGAACCAGGGGTCGAAGCGCACTCATACATTCTTATGATCTTGAATGGAATTATGTAGTGTGTGTGGCTCATCCAGGAGAAATCAACAATCTCCAGTCGGTTCATACTCCTCGTTAAGGCAACGCCTTACTGGGATTTTACGCGTACTCCATTCTAGAGATGTGACTGCCCAGCCAGTTTGGTACATCTTCTTAGAAGTCCCAAAAGTCATAGAAGTTATGTGGCAGGGATAAACGATGAAAAAAACAAGGATATACAAATTAGAAACTAAACAGGAGCCGTGTAATGCGCTCCACTGCAACGCTTAGCTATCGCGTTAGCTATGCGGCGATCGCGATGGAGGTCGGTATCTCCCAATAACAGAACCGACTTCTTTAAATACCTGTACTTTTACTTAAATTTCAGCTTTCGAAGTACTGTGAACAGTTTTCTTGTAACTTTCTTAAACCAGTCTACTTTACCCAACTATCTGGGAAAATCGGCTCATTGATTTCGCAGATAGTTGGGTAGTTCTTTGTGAAGAAATCCAGTCGATGAAAATTTCAAAAAATTTCAAAGTATTTCACCTCAAATGGTCGTAACTTTCTTCAAACTTAACCTTATAAGAACAATTTCTTGTGCGGAGTCCGCGAGGTTGCACCTTTCCAAAGATTACTTGAACTAGACAATGTCTCCGAAAAACTACTTTGAGGGAAACCAGACGAGGAATTTTTCCGTCGAATTTGCAAGATCTTTCCATGAATCATTTGAAAAAAAATTCATTGTGTTTGTAATTCCTGCAGTACACATCTTTTGCTTTCAGGAGACCAACGAGAGGGTGGTTAGTCTCGACTACATAGCTTCGCTGCGGAATGTGCCATGTATAAGGCCGTCATTCACATTCTCAGTAAATACAAACGCTCTTCCAGTCGCATAGCAGCTCGCAGCACCAGATCACGTACTAGATATCTTAGTAAGATATGAAAGAAGACCATATCAGCTTATTTTTCGTTTTCATCCCATAGTTTCTTAAGTATTCACCCACGCTGGCACCTTGTGGATAGATACCGCTTTCCACGGTCAATCGGTGAATTTCGCATGTCTCTCTGTACGTCGTTTCGGTTCCAGCAAACCAACGAAAGGGCTATTGGCGTGGCCGTTTCGTTTGTGGATCAGGCCATCATGAGGTTTCCATCGACTATCCATCAGGCTACAAATACACTATTTCCGTGGTCGTCTCGGAGCTGTGGACTCTGAGACCACAGCTTAAGTAATACGCGTTTGGATACAGACGCTTTACATCTCTTAACTTTCCACAATTCCAAGGAGACCGAGGGGTGAGCTTAGCCTTTGACTCTGTCTATCTTTCGCACTCTCCATGCGCTTTCCTCTCTACGATATCGTCTTGAGCACTCATATTGAAAAATTTGTGCCTCACCTCGTCCCATTTGTCTAGCGCTGCTTCTTGTTCCTTCGAGTTTTTAATGGTGATTATACTGTTTGATTCAGCCTGAGAAATTCCGTTGATCACTGCCTACCTCAAGAAGTACGAGCCCTTCCAGCGGACCAAATACGACTCCCCTGTCGGTTGGGATGAAGCCAAGAATCGAAAATAGAAGCGATTGTTCATGAACAGCACCCTTGGTTTTTGAAAAGAGTCGCAGCTTGTTCTTGATTGAAGCCTTCCCTACCTCCTGACCTACCTTCATGAACAGCACCTCTTAGTTACTAAAAACAATCGCAGCTTGTTCTTGATTGCAGCCTTCCCTACCTATAGCAAGATTACCGGCCTTTCCGCGAGTCTTTTCGGGAAATGTATGATTGTTTATGAAGTCGTTCAAATGGCTTTTCGGGGTAGCCACTTGGACTTTTTCTTCAAATGGGTGCTTTTGTTGGTGAATAATAGTGTCTTCGGGAGCATTCGATCGCCACTTTTTGATTTGATGTCGCGCCAAGGTACTGCTTAGGCTAAGGTGGTTATGAAAGTGCAGAAGTCGCCTACACTATTTGCAAAAGAAAAATGAAGCGGATAATATGTAGTAGGACAGGGCTCATCTTACATGTCTTCGAAACAGAGTTCATGCAGAGGAGGCGAAGACCGCTTAAGTATGAGTCAGGATCTCTCTAGAAATTTTCATGGTGCTGTAGTGGTCCCAGACGAGTCAACATCATCTAAATACCCAACGTGAAAATAAAAGAAAAAGGAAATTAGGTTGTGTGTTCTTGACACGGTTCTTAAAACGCTGCTATATGATTGCAGGAGATGAGCTGTCTCAATCCACAGAAAACTCTCATGTCCTTCACATGAGGATGGCCTTAAAACTCGTTAGACTTCCCAAAGTTTTAAGTGGAAGTGTTGCAGCAACAAATGGCGCCGATGCTGTTGAAAATGTCCACGAATCCACGAATGAAGCCCTGGATCAAAGTGGACACCTCATTGACCGTTTTGTGTGAGCTCTTCCCCTCTCATGTCTTGTATGTTCCTTCTATGCCCTAGGATTTAAGCAAAGTGAAATGTTTCGGCGCTGATTTTTCCAGCTCCTGCCAAGAGCATTTTCTTTGAGGATGAAATTTTTTAATTATCAGTTTATACGATCTCTTCAGCTATTGGAATTACTGTACATAGGAATTCATTATTCAAACTAAGCTGCTGATCCCTTATTTTCCATCATCAGCGTAGCACGGATCAGGCTTGCCTGTATTGCACCGCCGTTCTGCGACATGGTCAACCCTAAATGTCAGATTTTGTGAACTTGGAACATAGAAATACAGATCCAAGCGCAATCACGTCAAGGAATCGTTTGACGTGACACCTCTCTATACGAGCGCACCGAACGATAATGCTCAGCAGGCAATCTCTGAACTTCTCAACGAACATGGACCGTCGGCTAACATGCATGGCTTATCGGTTTCTCAGGTCATGGCTTTTATCAAAGAATGTCTGAATGGCTCCATATCTAGATGACATGGGAGCTACTACAAGCAGATCAGGGGACTAGCCATGGGACAGAGGTTAGCACCAGCACTTGCCATAGCCTATGTCTAAGTAAAAACCCCCTCCGGATCGTGGACCTATTCTGTACAGCCGTTATATAGATGGCTGCTTCGTCTGTTCGACTCAAGAAGAAATGGACACTCTCTTCAACCTGCCTAATAACCAAGCAAAGAACATCCAGTTCATGCGAGAAAAACTAGAGAGCACTGGTTTCCTTTCCTCAGTATGCAAGTGCATTGAATCGTAGATGTTATTGAACAAAATGGTATAGGAAACGAAGCAGCAAAAATTTTTGGTCCACCTCCGTTCGGAGCATTCCTTGTAAATTAAATGGGCAGCGGACAGGACCATGTTTAGAACAACAAAAAGAATGTCATCAGGTACTCAGGAGAAAACAGAAGGAGCTTGCACGAACACTATTCCTTTTAAATGGCTATTTCTCAAAGATCGGTCCCTGTCCGGACCATCCAAGAGTAGGAAATGCAGGCCTATGAGTGGGGAAGCCGGAGCAAGCCGTTCTGTATTCCTTTTATGACCGATACCATCAGCTCGGCCTTAAGAAACGCTCTGCGCAGTTGTGGGCTTGACGATGCAGCACGGTTGGTCGAGATCTCACTCACATCTCTCAAGCAGCAATTGGTTCGCAATGAAAGGTATGACCGCGCATAGTTCACCCCTCACTGTGTGGTCTGTCCAAATGTACGGGAGGCTGCAGTGAATCAGGTGTAATTAGGTGCGATATACCTGATTTCTTTTAAGCTTTGTAAGGGTTGAGTACATCGGCGAAATCGGACGACCTCTCTGCTCTAGGGTCAAAGAGTTCTTGTGAGGCTTAAAAAGACCCTATGCCCGAGACCCTCCTGGGTGCTCACTGGCAGCAGTGTCATGAAGATGTGGAGTTTGAGATAGCTGACAGGATTCTGTCGCAGGAATCGCTGACTCCAGCGCAAAACTTTAGCGCCAATCTTTCGGATTAGCGTTCAAAGCCCGAAAATGAATGAATGATTGAAACGAATAGGAAAGAGGAATGTCTAGCTAAACAAACGAACTTGATCCGTTTCTCAACTTACGTGAGCTAAAGACGTGCCGTTGGGTCGGGTCATCTGAAACTGCCCACTGAATCAGATAACGGTGATCTCAACGACGGGCGGCTGTGCATTTAGGTGAGTTCGTCTGTGATTGTGGTTTGCTACTCCTATCTATTAGGTTGTCCGAAAAGTAATGAGACAAATGTCGTAGTGCAGTGATTCGTCGGTAACTTTATTACAAATCAATATCATTTACTATAATATTCGCCATTGTGTTCCTTCACATACTGCCATCTTTGCGGCAGAGATCTGATTCCATTAGCAAAGAACTCCGGAGGCTTCGACTTCAAGAAGTTGTTGACAGCTAATTCGACGTCCTCCCGATTGGTGAATTTTTTTCCAGCAAAAGAGGATTGAAGAGAACGAAATATGTGGAAGTCTGATGGAGCGAGATCTGGTGAGTACGGTGGATGGGGTACAAGTTCGATCTCCAGCTCTCACAGCTTACTCTAAGTCCTTTTCGACGTGCGTGGCCTGGCGTTATCCATTAGGAGTAGGATTTTGCCTCTCCCACGACGGCGACTACGCAGAATTTCAAGCTACTCTTTCCAGCTGAGTACAGAATCTTTCAGAGTCGACCATAGAACCAGTTGGAACCAGTTCCCAAAACACCGGGCCTTTAATATCCCACCAGAATGAGAGCAACTCCTTCTTGTCATGATCGGGATGTTTCGGCTGTGGTTTCGGCAAATCATCGAAGTCGACCCAATGTTTTCGGCGCACCGTGTTATCGTAGACACAATACTTCTCATCCATGGTAACGATGGAGTCGATCCAGGAAAGCGTGCGATGACGGCTGAGCAGAGAAGTGCACACTTCAACACGCTTCTTCTTGTCGTGAGGGCTGAGAGCGTGCGGAAGAATCCGAGGCAACTTTGCCACTTTACCTGACGCACGAAGAACATCGTGTACCGTGATTTAGGAGCACCCGAGGAGGTGGAAAGCTCGCGCACTCTAACGTTAGGTCGTTCCTCACAGATGGCAAGAATGAGCTGCTTCTTTCGCGTCAGTGGACGTCCTGAACGACTACAGTCTTCGAGACATTTCCCTCCTTTGTCGAACTTGCCGTACCATCTGAAGCACGTCGCTCGAGAAGGTGCTTGATCCTTCATTTCTTCCAGCAAAAGCCGATGGGCCTCATCCGCGGATTTACCTGAACGATAGTGTAGAAGGAGAGCTGCCCGATACAGCTTTTTTTCTCATCCATCTTTAGCACGTTTGTGAAAGATGAAAACAGTATGGACCATATGCCCTTGGTGGCATATATGTACTGGACTTGAAACACTAAATTCCAGAATTTTGTCCTCTCACGACTTCGACGTCCAAAAATACTTAATGTTGAATCTCACCACTGCATTTGTCTCATTACTTTTCGGACAACCTAATAAATTCTTCCGATGCATGTGTAGCTGTTTTGTGTGAAATGACTTATGCGGGATGTATCGCAACTGTCTCTGACTTTCCGGGCTCTGACGAAGGCGACGACGCCGAAACGTTAGCCGTATAAAATTAATTAATATCTTGGTTTTGGCTGTAAGAATCTGAAACAGAATCAAGACAGTTTCATTCACTGTGTAACGCAAATGTCTTTCTATACCCTTAGGGTAAGCTTATACTTGCAATAGCTCCTATTTTGAACACCTTGCATAACTACCATGGTAATCAACTTGTTCACAATGAAACAAATTTGTTTGAATTTTGAACAAAGGTTATGTCTCTTCATAGTGCCTGCATAGAAGACAACAACGACAGACAACAGACACGTTTATGTCCTATAGTATGACAAAAATAAAGTAAGTACAGAATTAATGAACTGTGTATAGCCGATGATGACGTTCTCTGTACGCTCTGTTGAATCGACCGTCTACTTGCGCCCGAAACGCAGATATTCGTGCTTTCTTTTTCCGAACCTAAAACGCATCGGAATATGTTGACCTCGTTTTATTCGCATAAAAGATCTTCCCAACAATCAGTATGAATACATTAAAAGCTATGGAAATGTTTTTAAATGTTGACAGCTGCTGATTTTCCCCGCAGCCCGCGATGCGAAAGTTGTCACAAGGATGCTGAGTTGTACCACTCAGAAGCTGAGTTGAAGTGAAAGGGGTGTCGGTAGTGTAATGGATTAGCACATATGTCTGGAAAGCATGGAGTGCTGGTTCGAGTCTCGTCCGACACCGAACTTTTGCCTATAACTCAGCATCCTTGCTATGGAAATGCACATGCCGCGTTTTTCCTAATCGCCGAATTCGTTCCAAATCATCCGCGACCTCCCTTTTCAGGTCAAGAACGAACATTTAACAAATGAAGAAAGGACATTCGGTAAGACGGTACTGGTTCACTACCTCGAAGGAGGCGTCCTTCACTACACTGTACTCGGTTGTACTAACCCCTCGACAAGGCAGGCACAGATATCGCTACGTTGCAAAGTAAAAGTTGTCATTGAGATGATGGATGATTCCATTTAGCCAAATGATGGATGTATCCGTCTCCCGTCTAGCTGCCCATCTAGCTGTCTATCTATTAGGTTGGACGGGAAGTTCTGGGACACTTTTTGTTTTTTCCTGTAGAAACCTGTAAAGCTTCGGGAGCATTTGGTAGTGGGGGGTATATGAAGCGTCTGAAAAGGGCTTCTGAATAGCACATTCATATTCTCTACGGCTTCAACTAGCAGTGAATTTACGGCAATTTCGCGAAAGGTGCGAAATTCACGAACACCGCCTCGGTTCCTCAGCATGCGAGGCCACTAACAAAATTAACCAGTCGATGGACCCAGGTACTGTCTCTCATATGGCGGCAGCCCGATGGCTCGATCGGCTCAAATTGGAACAGGAAAATATTCAAAAAATTGCATTGAGAAAAAAACTTTTTTTTTTGAAAATTTTCAAAAAAATAGGAAACTGTTACCATCCAACACGACAGCCACTGCCGATCTCTACTGCAGGCAATTGGACACCGGAGCGCCAAAACTTACCGGAAAAATGGACCAAGACCTCTTCCTCCACGATAACGCTCACCCACATGTGGCAAAGTTGGCGTGTCAAAGGATCCAGGACCTCGGCTGGACGACGCTTCCCCACCCACCATATTCCCCGGACATGTCCCCAACTGACTACCACCTATTCCGGTCGTTGAGCCACTTCCTTGACGGGCGACAGTTCAAAGATGACGACGATCTCAAGAGCGGGCTCCAGAACTTCTTTGACCAGAAGTCTCCCGAATTCTACCGGAAGGGTATCTACGATCTTCCTGAGCGTTGGCAGTACATTGTAGATCACGATGGTGCATACTTTGGTGACTGAAGTTACATGTGAGTAAAATTAAAATAAATTGAATTTTTCTCACAAGGTGTCCCAGAACTTCCCGTCCAACCTAATACTTATCGCTGTACTTGTCTGTCTGACCATCTATTTGTTTGTCTGCCTGCCTGCCTGTTTGCCTGCCTGCCTGCTTGTGCACCTGCCTGTCTGCCTGTCTGCCTGTTTGTAACTGCGTGCCTGTTTCTAGCTGTTCATCTATCTGTCTTTGTGTCTATTTATCTATCTGTATGTCTTTCTTTCTGTTTGTCTGTCTGTCTGTCTCTTTGTCTGTCTGTCCATCTGTCTGTCTGTCTGTGTCTGTGTGTCTGTCTACCTGTCTGTTTGTCTGGGTAAGGAATCCTGCATGAAACCGGTGACCGTCCGGGGATAAGGAGCCTTACAATCCGCCCTTCTGATACTTCTAAAGAGAGTAATCCTACTATATATAATCGGCTAAGTATGGTCTGTCTGTCTGTGTGTGTGTCCGTCTGTCATAAAATTCATATCTCGCGTCCCAGTAGAGCTGGGACCCTGAATTTCCAAAGTGATAAAGGGGGTGGTAAGGGGACATCAATGGTGCGGGACCGGGAGTGACAACAACTGATAAGGGCTGATAAGGAGCCCTGAAAGGCGAATGGCGGGAAATTCTTATCTCGCGTTACAGCAAAGCTGGGTTCTGAATATTAGATATGTCGTAGGGGGTGATAAGGGAACATCAATGGTGCGGGACCGGGAGTGATAGCAACTGATAAGGGCTGATAGGGAGCTTCGAAGGGCGAATGACGGGAAATTCCCATCTCGTGTCGCAGCGAAGCTGTCTGAATTTTGAAGTGATATAGGGGGTGGTAAGGGGACATCAATAGTGAGGGGACGGAAGTGATTGCAACTGATAAGGGCTGATAAGGAGCCTCGAAAGGCGAATGCCGGGAAATTCATATCTCGCGTTGCAGCAAAGATGGGATCCTGAATATTAGATATGGCGTAGGGGGTGGTAAGTGAACATCAATGGTGCGGGACCGGGAGTGGTAGCAACTGATAAGGGCTGATAAGGAGCTTCGAAAGGCGAATGGCGGGAAATTACCATCTCGTGTCGCAGCGAAGCTGGGACTCTAAATTTCGAAGTGATATAGGGGGTGGTAAGGGGACATCAATGGTGAGGGGACAGAAGTGATAGCAACTGATAAGGAGCCGCGAAAGGCGAATAGCGGGAAATTCATATGTATCTCGCGTTACAGCAAAGATGGGATCCTGTCTGCGCGTCACACATGGAAGCATGCAAAATGAGCTTGATCGATATCGATTGATGCGTAAGGACGAGATTGACGGGAGGAATTTGGTTTCCTTCTTCCGTTTTTGCGAATTCCTTGTTCTGCAAACCGTTCGAATGATGATACCGGTCGATTGATATCGATCAAGCCCAATTAGCATGCTTCCATGTGTGACGCGCGCAGTTGTGTGCGCCAGCCCAATTGGTGTTTTATGAATCAACAGCAATTACTTCTCAAAAGCGAGTTATACGTTGCGTTGCATGTATTTTCGATATCTGGCTCTTATTTGACAGTTGGCTGATAGCTTGTGTGCTACTGAACACACCTGCTCCGGTAAGTCAACTGTAGGGAATGAGTCTTATGAACGAATTCCTCGAGCAATGAAGTGCTCGTGACTAATTGTGAGTTCTGGACGGGTTTGTTTGGCTCGTCCCACCTACCTCAGATATTCGTGCTTTCTCTTCCCAAATCGCAGGTACTCGTGCTTTCTCTTGCCAAATCGCAGATATTCGTGTTTCCTCTTCTCAAGACCGCTCTCGTCTAATTCAGCTACATCAGCGGCCGCAATACCTTAAGAGGATTTGTTACAGTGTGAACAAAACAATATGTCTCCAGGACTACGGTAAATCAAATTTTTGGGTGAGAATTAGTTTTTGCGAGTGCACTCCAGTGTGTTGGTCTCAAAGGCTTTCAGAAAACCTCGAAAACCACTAATGCCGTCCAGATGAGAGACCGCATCCCGTTGTTCAGTTCTTTCGTCGCTTTCAACTCCTAATTGCATAAGTTTTGTCTCTCTTGGAGACGATGCCATTAACGAAAAAGGCTACTGAGGGAAACTTGACGAAAGTCACTAATGAAGTGGTCCGTCCCACTGTTGCAACTTGCAGTTGGAGACTTTGTTAACGGTTGAAAGGAAGCCTTGTAAATTTTATATCGTCGAGAAGTGTTTGATTGTCAAGAGTGCTGCTTTGAAATCACTCAACTGCTAGTCTTTAAACTGAACCGAAAAATTATTGAACAAATTTATGTGCTAATCCTCTGATTGATTTCTATTTAGTCTTCCAATTACGGCCAACGTGGAACTTTTGACTTTCAATTTCGCATTCGACGAATTTGCATTGTCACGATTCTGGGACCCTGGGTTTCTGCAATGCTGCAACATAGCATGCAGAGTCTCTACGCCACGGGGTTGCAAAGTCAGATGTCAGCCTAAGGCAATCCTAAGGTCGCCGGCACCACCACTACCACACTCTGCGGTGGTGGTGCCGGCGACAGGGAGTGGCTGCATTCACATGCAGTAAAGTAGAGTGGCGAGGGCGAAAACGCTGAGACGAAGTAGTCACGCCCTGCCGTCGGCACCGCAGAGTATGAAAGCAGCCTAAGTACTTTTATACCTTAAACAGTAACTTGAATTCAAAAGCATCACCTTGTGGCTGATCCAAAGAGAACCCATTCAAAACCCTCAAAGCAACTTCAGAAAGGGCTGTGTCCAAGCGTACTCAGGGGATCAAGGTTTGCTGTCAGTTCTTGAATGGTTCAAAGAATTTCTTGTCTTTCTAGGATTCATGGGGCTTGCTATTGCAATGAGGAGCGGGGGAGGGCTGTCTAATAGGAAGTGGCACTTCTAAGCATCTGTGAGGGACTTAGGTGAGCTTAATCTGCACATCCAAGCATAGGAAGTGAGTGGGTTCTCATTCTCAAAAAAGGATTGAAGGGTTTCTTTCCCCTTCTAGGCTAAGGTAAGAATGTCGTCCATAGAGAGATGCCCCCCCCCCTCCATTGTGATAGCACTGGACGAATTTGTTTTGCAAGCGAAAAACAAAATTATTACGTTTCTTCTATGTCCATGATTGCATCACATCCATAATTGTCCATTAATTGTTTTATGGAAGTCGAAATGTGATTCCAAAGGAGCCCTCCAGTGTGTTGGTGCAAGGGTTGCTGCGGTCTCCAGCTCGATTGTAGAGCCACATAGTAGTAAAAAATAGTTATATAGGGTTGTTCTGATACCAAATGGGGAAGGTGTCATAATTTGGAGACATTTCTGAATTTCTTTTTGTTTTAATTTTCTTTGGAACTAATCACTTAATATTATAAACGTAATAAATTTGACAGCTTCCCCTTGGCTCCGCAGTCATTCCTTAGAATTTCCGGGTCAACTTCGAACACATGCGTTGAACTGTAAGTTTTACAGCGACACTTTATTTTGAAAGAAAGTGTTTCCAAACCCTTCTCCGGAATGCACGAAATATTTCGATTTATGCGGTGGGAGGTGATGTTCGGCGAGGGCGCGTAATAGAAAACAATGGCATTCCCCAGAGTGACGGCCACTGATAACTTGCCGAAACATCGTCATTTATCTTTTCTGGGTGGATTTAGAATGGATATTGTGAAAAATGACAATGTTTCATTCTTTTAGGACAACAATCCTAAACGTTTATGTCCTGTGGCCTCAGTTCACTTACAGATCAAGGACGTATGTGAGTTCAGTTCCAAAGTTTTAAAGAATCAATAAGCACCAATATGCCCTTTCCGATGTTCCTATTGTTTCCATGCTGGAAATCCAGTGGACGTCATTCTTGGAAGTGCGCTATTTGAATACATCGTCCAATTGCTCTTTCCAATACGAAAAAAAGTTTGAACTGAATTAAACATCTGTGCACGAGAAGAAGTAAGTGAATTAACGAATTACGTCAACGGGATGGCCGACCAGCATGGTTTCCATAATTTTTGTTCACCTCTGCATCATTTATGAGTTTACACAGAAGAATGCAACTTGAATAAAGATATCGAAAACTATTCGAGCGAATAAGGGATAAAACCTAAACTGAATCCCAGTCGAAACCTTCAAACTCAACCCTTGCCTTCATAAAAACTGCTTACTGACAATATGTCCGTTGATTAGATGAAAGCAGTGACCCAAATATCCCCCAACTAGATGGCTAAGAAGGGGGTATGAGACTACAAATGTGACGTTGCCCACTATTTGCAAGGATTCCCTACGTAGTGGCTATACAATCATGCTCAGGCAAGATTAAATGGGATCATCAGCCTTTTTTACGAGTTTGAGTGCACTATTTAGGGATGGTCTCATTTGCATAATGCCAGTGTCCTCAGAACAGACGCGGTGACTCGCGAGCGGTTCTTTTTGTAAGGGAAGAAAAAGTAATATGTAAATATGGATACCAAACGGACAGCTGTATCTTCCATTTTAATATAGAAAAAATACCGGCACTGGAAGAAGACATGCCGTGGATGGGTGGAGACAGTCACTGTAGGAAGGGCACGGAAAATTTTCTTTAGGACCACGACATTGCAGCTGCGACTTTGTACATATTATGAGAGCAAAAACATGACTACTCGACTACCACCTCTCAATTTCCTTTGGCATTTCAGTTCAGAAGACAATTTAATAATGGTTTTCATTTACAACGTCTTGGATTTGTTTGATTATCCGAATTTGAGGCACGTGTACGGTGAGTAAAGCTGGGACCTATTGACTCTTGTTGTTCGAACCTTCAAAGGATTCGTCCTTGGAAAAATAAGTTTTCATGTTACCCATTTATTTACGTTGTATTTGCCTAATGTGGCCGCATACAAAGTTTCGCGCGAAAAATTGTGGTTCCGGCTAAGACACAGCACCACCAAGTCTCGGCCGGGTGGGCGTGGCCTGCGAGCAAATGCCCATACCGTCGTCCGCCGCGGTCGGCGACGCACTGTAGGAGCAAAAAGTTACGTAAACAGTCCTACTCGCGTTCCCAACCGCGGTGGACGAGGGACGGTGCACTTACTCGGAGGTCCCGCTCACCGGGCCAAGAATTCGGAGAGCTGTATCTTGACCGAATTCGCACTTTTTCGCGTGAAACTTTGCATGTGGCCCTATTAGGCAAATGCAACATAAATATAAGGGTAACGAAAAAACTAATTTTTGCGTGGACGATTCCTTTAAACAGGGATGAGTGAAGTGCACAGAATACGCAGAATCGCATAAGCATGCCTGTCAGCTATGCCTCATGGGTGTTGGGTGACATCACGTGAAAAGTAATGACCATATAAGAAAATGGGATTTTATGATGACGTCAACATCTTTGCAGGTTTTGGGTCCTTTTGGAGACTGAAACAAATAGTTTTTCGCATTCTATAGCTTTCTCTCTTGCTTTCGTTATCTCAAAAATAAGATTCGCGAAGCTTTATGAACGAGATCCATTGGTAAATTTTGAAGTCTATTTACTTATGTGGTAAGGTGTCTAAGTGGGCTTATCTTCGGCACATGTCGTAAAATATCATCGTTGTAAAAGCCACAATCGCATTGAATTTTTAGCAGCTTATTAGCGCATATGCACAGATAATTTCATTAGAGTCGGCCCGTATCCGAACAGAATGTTCCAATCTACAACAATTAAATTTTATGGGTCTCGTCTAAGGAGCTGCAGTCTGATGCACACTACCGTAATTATATTCTGAACTGAACGTCATTGAAAATACACCGAGATTTGTTTTCGCTGGAGTTGATTCGATGAAGGAAGCGTTTTCAACCCTTTCAGGGTGGTATTTCAACCCATATAGGGTGGTAAGGATTTTTTGAATACGTATTTGGCCCAAATAAGGATAAGAGGATGAGACAGAGCTCTATTCTGATGCTTAACCCTTCCATGAAGTATATTTTCCAGATGTTGGCCCGGTTGGTCTTGATAGCCTTTTTTACACCGAGCATTCACATATGACTCTTTCCGCCTCCTCAACGATTCCGGCCACGGTTGAATAAAGGGAGACCTGGTTGAACAGCGTGATGTACCCACCTTGATTCTGCATGAGCCTGTCGAGTCCTTCAGATACGAGAATGCCGAGCTGTGCGAGCAATGTGCTGCTCTCACTGAGTTGACATAATAGCAGTTCTTGCTGATCTCCGCCGTTTGCAAGGATCTAAAATAAGGGAATTTAAAAACAAACTCTTCCCCAAGCTTCCCAAACCCTCAAAAGTCAACATCCCTTCTGACTGAGCTCAAATGGAAATACTCATGGGGTGATCGATGGGTTACTCCATACATTTCACTACCTTTCATGCTCACGGAAATTGACTGCTTGCGGGAGGTCGTTTTCGGAAAACTGACTTCCGCTACTGGAAAGACATGTCCTTGCTACAAGATTCATTTCCTTTTCACGTTCGGATTGCATTTTCTTTTTTTCATTTTCTAATGCAAATATGTACACCCGTGCATGCACCGGTGGGACTGGGGAGGGGGAAGCGAACGAGAGGTAAAAGTAAATTGCAGTAAATCTGCAAAGCTAATACCCTTTTTGGAAGTACTCTACGCCTTACGTTTTCTTTGCAGGCTCGTTTGGCTATTTGGAAATGTATCCGCTCCAGTTAGAAGTTACAGTATAGAGCCTATGTGTGTAATCCCATGCTTTCACATAAGTTCCGTTCCACATAAGGAGTAGCTTCCCACTTGAGGAAGAGCTGATAAGGGGCTACATTAGTATCTAGCTGTGGATCCGTGGAAGTCGAATGTATCGTACACTCTGGAATTTTGAAAAATGTCGTCGTAAACATGACAAACAGGGTCAACCACCGTGTCGAAAAACAGATCCCACCATAACGATCCTGTCCCTCAAAGAGTTGTAGTAGAAGCTTTTCTAGAAGGGTTGCCCCTTTTCACAGCCCAAAGAGGGCATCCGTCTTCAGAAGGTTCATGGAGCTCCCATTCGACTTCGAAGCTTAACCAAGACCTTTTCGAGATTTCTCGACTAATGCTCGATTCTGGGTTTTTTAGCCATTTCTCCATGCCTGCCACTGATTCATTGAATCGCAATATGATATTGACTGGCGGATTTGGTGAGCGGATAACATCCCGCATCCATGCTCGCTAGGGGAATCAGTACCGAGCTGTCTGGGAGGTTCAACGCTCTGACTTGTGCATTGGCTGGCCCTGCAAGTGACTGTACAGGGCAATCGCATTCACATGCCACCGCGATTCTGAAAGGAACTATTATGCGTGGCTTATTCCGACAGTGGATCTATTAACGCCGAAAACTTTAGTCTCTAACCTCTACAGTACTTGCACGGGTTGAAGGGGAAGGCATTTTTCAAAATTCAAAGGCACGACACGTATACGAAGTTCGCTCTCATGGGAAATAATGTGCACATGTCGTGATGGAAGGCTTCGTGAGCGGAAACCGAAGTGATTGTCAAAAGCTTGAAAATGATGAGAAAAGCTTTTAACTACACGTATAATACATACGCAATACTTACATCAACACCATAACTGCGCTTACACACGATAGGTGCGTACATACAGTAGCGCTCAAAAGTCTTCGGCCAAAATTTTTTTGTCATAACTTTTTTTCTACTTGACCAAATTTGACAAAATTTTAATATGTGGTGCCTGAACCTATTGCCAACATTTCCTTCCACTTGAGCGCCGCTTGCCACTTTTCATGATTTTTTACAAGAATTTACTACAAGACCACCCAAAAAAAGTAAAAGGCTTGTTAAAGAAAAACGGTTTTCTATACAAAAACAAAAAGAGCAAGCCTCAGAGAACATTAATATTTTACAGGAAGACCACGACTTTTGATGACAGCGGCACAGGGGGACGGCATAGCGATGGCATGCCAAAATTAAAAAAATTCATATAACCACGTAACCTACACCGTTGCGCGCCAAATTAGTATGTTAAGTATGCAGTGTCTCCAAGGACAACATACTAAAATTTCTCTCCAATCGGTGCAGTTGCAAAAAAGTTACAAGTGAAAAAGCCCAAGTGAAAGACCATTTCGCCGAAGACTTTTGAGCGCTACTGTAGGTCCCCGTCTAGCCCCTCCCTATAGGAAGTACTAAACAGCTTGATCTTCTGAATCTGCTGGTGTTTCTCAGCATTTACCGATCCGTTATCGATCATAACTATCACGGTCTATACCGTCACGGAATGTTTGGTACCCTGCAGTTTTAAATCCACTTCGGGACCCAACGGCAGTTAAATAGCTCGTTTCATACTTTCTATGAGCGTCGTTATTCCCTCACTTAGGGGCCAGATCAATGACTCGTTGCTTCATATTCGGGAAACTCTTTTTGCTTTTTTTCGTTTTTGTGCTCCATTGCTCCTCAGCACTACGATAGCTCCTCTTGAAGGGCTGGGCTTGCTGTTATTCCAGCAAATCGTTCACACTTCTAGAAAATTCGGCGATTTTATTGCTTTGGCTCAGTATCAACATCTCAGTGACAGAAACAACTTCATTCATTGCGTGGGATTTCAAAAAGGAGACGATGCCGATTACGTAGTTGTATACGTCCATGACAGAAATCAATTCTATCTTCGCGTTTGTTTATTCTTATGAGTAAACAACAGCAACAACATTTCGGTCCTGTGTCAAGAATCGAATGCAATTGTTTTGCTTTGTGTGTTGAGCACTTTCCATATTATTCCCTCTCCATTCCACGCTGGTACATCTTCTTTCTCACTCAATTTCCTGCTCCTACGTTTCAGTGGCTTTTGGGAACCGGCTACTGCTGCCAGTTTTTGGAAAGCGTCCAGGCTTGAGAGCCTATAGTCTAGGAAATTTTTTGCCCCCCTCCCCCCCACCCCCTCTCACAAAGTAATAGACAATTATGAAAGGGTCTTGATTTCAGCGCCTTCCGTCGTGATTTCTCTTTCAGCACTTTCCTGAAGGTTTTCCAAGGCCGCTGTAGGTTTATAGAAGTAAATGTGCTCTGACACACGGCATTTTTTATTAAATGGAACATTTTTCCCCGAAGGACAGAGTACAGCAATTTTCTTATATTATACTTTTCAACGCACATCATTATTTCGGAGAGTTTAGCCTATGAAAAAGCGATCTTCAGATCCCGGAAATAGAATCGTGCACACAAAGTGATTCCTCTACCTATTCCCGTATTCCTTGTCATCGCAAAGGTTCTTAGTGGTCACGAATAAATCAACAGATTTCGTCAACGTCATCACACGCGTGTTCCATGCAATCTTTGGCTTTGCAAGAACCAGGTCAAGTATTTTTGCTGAAAAAACGGCAGGGGCTCTTAAATGAAGTTGTTCAGCCCGTCAACGAAGACGCGCCAAGCCTCTGAGCTAAGGGCACACTTTGCCACTACTTTGTTTCTTCTAACTACTATAAACTCAGCTGAGCCAACGCGTAAACATTCCAGCAAAAAAGGTGAGTCCTTCCTTTCTTTGACGTCTTTTTGACTAACAAAAAGTAGAGATCACTGTTCCAAAATAGCTGACTGAGGACGAAACATGTCATTAAGAAGCTGAGGAATGACTCAAGGGGTCTTGGTAGTGTAATGGATTAGCTCTTATTCCCATAAGGTAGGGTGCGTGTTCGATTCCCATCTGGGACCAAAGCATTCACCTCTAAATTGAGCGTCATGGTTACAGTTTCACACATGAATTTGTATTTCGCTTATATGTATTTAACCAGGGATATCTAAAGATAGAAGAGTCGTATGATCATAGAATGCCTACTTTTTAATCCTGCGCACTGTATAGTACCTGCAAAATAATGTCTAAAAAAGAACAAAGGATTTGGCGTCGATAACACTAGCCCCCAGATGTGGTTGCGCCACGCATGCCAATTCCATTCAAATTCGTAGTGGCACTGGAAAGCAATTTCGCTCTTAGAATAACGCGCGGGTACGAGTGGTTATACAACTCAATGTATTCTACCTTTCAGACGAATCTAGTACCAGTTCATCAATCCTAGAGAAATGAAAGACCTGGCTAGCGTGGGCTAGCACAAACCAGGTTGTGAACAGTGCCCTTGTCAGAACATAACTTTTGCCTACACCTTGTAATAGAACTTTTTCGTACAAACAACATAGAAATTGCTCGAATGACATAAAATCCTGGCACTGAGCAATCGTTGGTGTAACTAATGGCACTAATGGTAAGGTAAAGCTTGGCTAATCATTTTAGAGAAATTATGATCTTTTCGGGCAACTTCTAGTGGACTCGTATTGTACTACGATTGTTGTTTACCACGGACTCTTGGAAATGAATGAATAAAAAAAGCAAGTTTTGGGTGACACAGGTTTCAGACAAGAAGTGAGGGGGACCGTGAGTGCATTGGTAAAACTAAAAAGTAAAATACAGACTTTTTGCGTACGAAACATGCGACCGCTTCGCTGCTGCATGGTTAGTGGATTTGAGCACAGGCATTTTAGGGTAGGTGTGTTAAGCTTTGGTGTGTGGCAAGTGTTCCGGTGATTGGGGTGGGGTGAGGTCACCGATGAGTGGTCGGGCTACTTAGATGTCACCCATGAAGGTTCATCTTCGTTTCGATCGCCAGTAATGGTACTCCAAGAGCTTCAGTGAACAAATTTACGCTAATTATAATGTCTATATAGGAAATATTTTGGAACCAGGTTTCACTTCCGAAGATAGGTCAGAGATGACTGGGCAGTATAAGATTATTCTTATTGTGTCGAGCGGCTGCCTCATGGCAAAAACGCAGAAGCGTTAGTAGTCGTACATGGTGCTCTACCTTTTTTTCGGCTTTGCTTAGGGATCTTGTGCTATTTGCAATTATTCATGAGAATGGCTGTTGAGATCATTTAGATGCACGAAATGATTACAAAGGCAAAACAGCAAAGCGTGTGCAAAATAATCATGCGTGGCTGATGTTGTGGAGGAGAGTGGGAAACGTAGCCGGAAGTGCGAAGGGTTTTGACAAGCTCAGAATGCGCCACACATGTGATCTTCACTCGAAATCGCGTATATCTACATGTGCAGGAGACATAAGGATGCGGCGTAGATCCAGAAATCTTCGGCAGGGGTGTCGTATTTGTCCTGGTAAAAGAAAGGAGTAGTGTTTAGGTTCACCCGCATGTCAATAGGGCATGATGCTCATTCTTTAATTTTTCTAAGGTTACACACCGTATATGTATAGCTTCACCTTGACGGCCACCAGTTGGGGAAGGGAAGAGGTGTCGTATCTGAATCCATGAGAGTAGTCTCACATATGTGGACACTTTCTTCGACTTCAAGTTCAATAATTTGTTTTTTTAATTCTTTCAGATTGGCCTGCTACTGACTGAATCCCCCGTAGGGCTTCACCGAGCCTTGATGAGTAGACCTCGATCCGTACCCCGAGGACTGTAATGCAGCATTTTTCAAATACTTTACATGGTCTATGCGAAATGCAAGGGATTTTGGCTACGATCCCATTTTCAATTAATATGCTCATTATGTAACAATGGACTGAATTTGAAATATGTAGGTCTGTAAATGTTTTTTGCATGAGTTAGTGCTGCTTGGCACAAGCACGACCCTCATTTACTGCGACTACAAAGCGGCTACAGAAGAAGCTCATTAAACTTGCTAAGATGCAAAGTTCTACTATAAAAAATGACACTGTAGCTGCTTGTGTGCACCTAGAGAACCTAGGAAGCAGCAGAAGGCCAGCAAAGCCAATAAGAGTTAGCTCAAAATGCTGTGGGAAGGCAAAAAGCGGACGAAAATCGACATTTTGACATTCTTTCAAAAACATTCCGGCCAAATTTGATGAGCAAGCTGAGGAGGCTTTGATAAATGCCCTGTCAATCCCACAACGTTGGACTTCTGAGTGAATAGATTCTACTTTTGTTAATTCCCTGGTGGAGCTGTATGTCATGAAAGCTGATATTTTCACTTTCGCGATACTTCTTTTGTGGGAACGGCTCAATTCAGGGGAATGGTATAGATGGTAGAAGCTTAGAAGACTAGCTATCATAGACCTTAGAATATTCAGCATATAACACTGCATTCAAGCCCGACTGCTAAGCCGTCTGTCCCTTTTGTGGTCTCTAGGTCATTTTTACGTTTTATATGAGGGTTAATAAAAGCGGCTAAAAAACAACTACTATTGGATGTTCTTTCCGAAGGATACCTATTCTTTTTGAACAGTCTTTGTTGCTTCACTCCAACCTATTTCTTTAGTGACACGGCAGTAGGTGGCCTCTTTACCTCTCGTTTGGTCTGGGGAAGAATCTGACCCACAGCCCAGTTACGCATCACTGGGTGATGTGGGAGAATTGACGCTTAGACTATTCTGGAACAATAAAATTAGTGGCTTGTACATTCGTTGGCCTGGAAGACTCTCCAGCTGTGGGGCCGTACTTTGGGTTGGAAAGTGGGGGTCGTATACAGGGTAGGAGGCAGCCTGTATCTTTTGAAATTTCTCCTCGACATCATCCTCTACCCTGCTTGCAAGTCACTATGTGCCAAATTCCAGCCGAATACTAGTAGAGTTCTGAAGGAAAAAAGGATGATTTAAGTAATTCAAATAGTGATCGATTGACGACAAACGCTTCTTGGTGTTACTACCAGGATGCTGAGTTATGGGCAAAAACTTCGGTGTCGGACGGGACTCTTGGTGTTGCTTCTTGGTGTTTTTCGTAATATTTTCTGTCTGAGGAAGACCCTCAACCAGAATTTGAATCCTCATTTTGTTTATTTTTCAGTGGATTTAAGCCTCGCTGGTCTGCAAACGGCCACTCAAACTGCATTTGCCGCAAGTAGTTATAACGAAGTGACCGATATGTTTATTTCAGCTACTTCAGCCATTTGTTCTGGAACTACTGAAAAAGCAGCTTCGACCAAATACATTCAAAATTCAAAAACATCCAAAATTCACTCGGAGGAATGCTTCTGTCACTCTCTTCTGATCCCTCTCCCGGTAAAAATGATCTTAATAATCTCGAAGCGTTCACGTAAAGCTGTAAACGAAGGAACAGCTAATTCACGTATGCAAAAACCTATAAATGCGGGAACAGCTATGCGAATTGATTTGTTTTGACTAGTTTTTCAGCTGTTATTTTCAATTATCTCTCACCACCTTCGGCAGCCACATTTCGAAGGGATGAAAAGAAAATGATGTGGTAGTAGCTTATAATGTGAGATTTTCCCTGAGCTAGCAAATTTTAAAAGATTTTTCTCTGAAAATTTCTCACGCCATGATGTGCCATGAGTTGGCAGAGGTTTTTGATCGTTTCTCATTCTCCTTCGTGGCTTAAAAGCTACCATCCCATGAATATTGATCGGAGGGGCCGCAAGAATTGTTCAAATCGAATTGAAAATTTGCAATTGAATCCAGGAACATGAAAGAGAAACAGTGAACGAGCTGGCAGGAGCTGTGCGAGGGAGGGGGAGGGGAGGAATGTTCAGTAGAAGCCTCGGCGAACACTTCTGCGCGGACCTGAATATCTGGATTTCAGGAATATTAATTGAACCAGAATAAACAATTGAACTGTGTCATTTTTCATGGCAGATGGTGTATGGCTTTACGGGAAGCTTGCGAAGACCAAGTTTTCCCACATTTCACTGGATGGATGCATAGGATTAGTTGGAAGAACTATTATTTAAGTATATTTTTATTTTTATATTTTATTTTATATTATTATTTTATTTTTATTTTATATTTTTATTTTTGTATTTTTATTTAGAATATTTACTTCTGCTTCCACGTTTTTTTTCTTTTTTTTACTTCTTTTTCACAACATTTTTTTACCAAGCTAACGTAATAAAATAGCGCTCCTTTCGCTTATATCATCTGGCTAATGTATCTTGGATCATTGCCTAGCCTAGCCAGCCTAGCCTTTCATACCTCAAGGGCTGCCAGATGGTGCCAGTATTGGCTTGATTGATTAAAAGACTGAATTGTACATCAGGTGGTCAGCGTAAGTAATTGTGTAGGCCAAATCCCATTACGACTCTGAATGGAACTCGAATGCATGGCGTAATACTCCGAAGTAGCTAAACGCTATATGCTTTACGCTTTTTGCCGTCATCAAAGCCAATTGCACACAAGCGTTATGTGACTTCTAAATGTTTAAAGTGGATTTATCTTCAAGGGTTAGATAGCTTCAGGTTGAGAGAGACGCTGACGTAACAGGATTTTTCCACAAGGAATGAAGGAGTAGGGTCTATTTCTCTTGGGTGACGGGGGCGATAATTCCTCATGTACCTAACTTTACCTTGTTTTCTAATATAATAGCGATTCAGCTTGCAGGTCCTTAACTGGATTTATGAGGCAGGTGAACTTTTCTCAGGCGGAAAACCTACGCATGTTTTTTGTAAAGTCACGTAAGCAACATATGCATATATGCTAGCCAGGACTTTATTTTAGAAGCACTCAAAATTTAAACCACCATTTTCGAAGCTCTTGAAATTTAAATCGTCATTTTCGAAGCTCTCGAAACTTGGGGCATTACTAAATCCTATGAAATTGTTAAACTAGCCGCTGAGGAATAGTATCAACCGAGAAAAGTGAGCGGTGTTTTCACGAAGAGTGTCAAAAGTGGACTTAGAAATGAAGTGATTCTGATTGGTGAAGTGGATGTTACCCGGAAATACTGCAATGCAGTGCTCTGTGAACAATTACCTAGGGTATTTCGCAGGGTTGTTAAAGGATGCAAGGTTAAATTATGGGCTGATTTTATTTTCTTACTGTTCCCATTCACGAGTATAGCAATTTAGCTGAAACTGTTGCGTAGCAAAAGGAGCCGTCCTCGCTCGCGCAGTCTTTTGATTCGATCGAAAATTCCAAAAAGTTACAAGATATTCCGATCTTTTCGATAGTAGATGGCCAAGGAGACTTCTCGAAGTGAGCGAAAACATCGACAAAAACATCGTCAGCCCTCCATAAGCCATTTTAGAGGTTAAATAAACATTTACACTCCTCTAGTATTTAGAATAAAAGTTCAGAGTTTTAGGCAGGGCTTGCAATTGAAGGGAGAGGAAAGGGAGAAGACCTCAAAGGCGTTAATCAGAGACAATCAGTTTATCCTGTAGGACAAGGAGAATGTGCGGTGGCTGGAAATTTGTTCAGTATGTCTCAGAATAGCTGGCCTAATTCGTGCTCCCGAAAATGAAATTTGAAGCTCGAAAAAGTGCATCAATTGTGGGGTGATTCAGCCTACTGAAAAAGTGCAGGGGTTTTATTTAGGGAACAAGAAGCTCAAATTACCATCTTGTAGTGCATGTTTCTGAAGTTCAGTGAGAAGCGCTCTGTCCTGAATGGCCAAATCGCGTTTAAAGACATCATTAGGGGTAGGCAATAGTGGAGAAATCCCAAGAAGAAGTCACTCACATGGTAGTCCTGGGCCTAAGAAGGCTATCTGCGGCGAAATCCCGGTGAAAAAGCGCCCCTCCGAGCTGTAGAAGCGCTGCAAAACGGCGAAGCGTTCAGGGGCTCCGCCTCTGCCACTCAGTGGCTCCGCCTCTCGATGACGTAATTCCCGATTGATTGGGGTGAGAGCGATCGAGGAGATGGGGTAGGATCGGGGGTTTTGCGGCGCGCTTTCGCAGTTTTAGCGTGAAACTCACTCAAGAAATAGATGTTGTCGTCTTTCCAAACAATTCCCCTGTGTTTACTTGGCAACATGCCAATGGAAAACTAGATCAGACTACTCCCCTCTTGACGGACAGGTCGTCCGCTTCGAGAATCAACAGTGGAAAGGGGGTCCTATTTCTCGGGTTTTAGGCCAATTCCATCCGCTGTTTCTTCACTGTCCTATTGCTAGGCATGTCGGCTTTCATATGCACTATTTCTTTTACTTTTCTTCCGACTTTCCCCTAATGATGCCTTTAAAGTGTGCGGAGATCGATTTTTAGTAGAAGCAATATCTCAGTAATTATTCACTTAATAATTAAGATTAATTTTTCCTAAACAGATTTTTTACTACTATATATCGTCGCTATTAGTCCAATGAATAATTATGAATGCAATAAAGATTTTAATAAGCTCGCCCTTCCTAGTGAGATGCAAATGTCTGGAGCATTCAGAACGTGCCTGAAAATGACAGTTTTTCCCATAATTTCTATTTCTTGACTGCAGATGGCACTTTGCCAACCGGAACGGCACACTGTGAAAACTCCTCGCGTATTGATTTCTAGGCGTGAATGTAGGAACAAAAGGCCTATTCAAATGAACGGTGTTTCAGATAAAATCGTTCACAAAAAATCTTCAAGAAGTAAGTGTTGTCATAGCGTGTGAGAAGCGTCTCCGTAATATCTGGGCAGTTTTCTCGCTACCAAACTCGCGACTATTACCCCTTTCGCCAAGTATGAACTGGTCAGATATAAGTCTGCGCGCTCCTTCGAACCTAACCAAAGCCTCAGCCCGGTATGCCGACGGAGCGTCATTCCCTTACTTTTCCGGTTCCTTGGGTTATTCCGTTTAATTGATATCTATCAGCCGCCGTCAACCCACAACCCCAGCCATGTCGCGAAAGTAAGTGGTAGTATTTTATCCGAAAATGTGAAAAAGTTCAGACCAAGGGGGTAGCTGTCAAGCTGTCACGGATGATGTTGAGGAGCCGGTCAATTCACTATGAATTGCTGTTGGCCTTGGGCTACGGGCTGGGCGTAGATGAAGCAGAGGTCTACAGGCTGGGCGTAGATGAAGATGATGTTTGAACCGTAAAGAGGACCACTGTTGTGCTTTTGTTAAGCCTTAAACATCATGAAGTTTCCTGAGCCCCATGGCTCCAGTGATTTTCAGGGCAAAATCAGAGACAACCTCGCTGAAGTGGGGGAGACAACAGTGAGTGCTCAAGAGATGAGAAAGTGAGGCAGCCCTGATGGACCAGTGACGTGACACAGTGACATTTGTTGCCCACCTTTAACTATCTCGAGTTTGAATAGAACTGTTTTTTCGAATAAGACTTCACGAATTCCAAGTAGAACTAGAAAATCAACTGAAGTGGGCAATTTATCAAACTGGCTATTGTTCTACAATCGCCATTCAAATCATGAAAACATTTCTTGCATAGAATTGCCCTATTCTAGCGTCATGAGGTGCCATTCAATAAGAAAGAATCTGCTCGCACTGAGCAGTGCAATTTCCTAAACGTAAAGTGAGAAAGGGCTAACGAAAGAGCAAACGAACCTCGTTGCAGTTTTTAGCGACAGCACTGTCGGCTGGTGCAGCTGCAGAGGATGGAAGTAGGGTGGAAAGAGTGGCGAGCAACAGACCTGCTCCGAGTCCGCGCATCTTGCGAATATGGCCGATGTAGCTCCTCCCGCCATTACGTTGCCTCCCAACAACCCTGCCCTGGTATACGGTAGAAGAGGGCGGGATCACAATCATTGTAGAGCACGTCGTTTGGGACACCGTTCTTGGGAAAGCAAACATTTGCAGCTGCTGATTACATTTGGAGCTTCTGATCGGATTTATTGAGGTGACTGGGGTTTGTGGTCGACTGATTTTTTGGATCAAAGTGTACAATATTAGGCCTCACTACGAAGAGGTTTGGAGGTGAAGGGTGACTGCCTTATAAGTCGATGTTTCTGACGAAAAATATGGAGTCGCTAAAGTGAGGTACACTCCGAGAAATCTTCGAGGAGGGGGTCGTATTTTGGGTTGGAGGGAATTCTTGACTTTCCGCATTCGAGGAGATTTTGGACAATTGAATGACGACCTCTTGAATGACCTAGTGCGTCTAAAGCATTGGCTAAGGACGTCGTATTTCCTACAATTGCCTCGATACTCAACACCAGTCTTGTTCCTCATCTCTGTGGGCCCGGAAGACGAGCCAGGATAGCACATGCTCCTATATTTTGACGAAAAGAGTTGAAAATTGTAATAGTTGACTTGAGTCGACTAGAATTCATTACTGTTTTATTCTAATGCTTGTATTTTGGTTACAATTGATATTCATGGGTATTGCCGAAGCGATTCAGTGTCACTTGAGTCCCTAAATGGTACTGCTGAAAGGACAATTCGGTTGCGCAGTATGAGATTCCAAAAAGGATTCGAATCCCGATCGTTCCCCACGACATTTTCTCATCCTGCCAATGTGTGACTCAATTGAAATTTCCCATAACTTTTTGCAATGGTTTTTGAGTCTTGCTTACTCATATTTCCACAGGCTGAACTGCACAAAATGATATTTTAATGCTCAATTTCAATGCACATTTTTACGCCCGTTATGGAAGCTTAGTTATCTTTTCAGCTTAAGGAAGCTGTTCCGAAAAATCACAGCAATTTCCTTGTGTTCCCCGAGGGGCTCTATGACGAATGGGAATTCATTAGCATACCAAAGTATAGTTGTCCCCATCGAAATTTTTTCAGTATGTCCTTTCGAGGAAATATTTCGACATCCGCTGAGATTATCGGTTATCCTTCTGATGCCTATGACCTGGTCCTATTTCAACATTGATTGCGATACTAGCAAAACTTATTTGGGATTGGATTTTATTGGTTCATGTGGGGAATACTCCAGTGTCATCAATAATCGCCTATGTATTGCATTTTCGAGAAGGCGGACATCTCAAAACACATCACGTATACAGGGGGTGCCAAAAAAGTAATTTTGTCCACGGCTCACATCCGCCAAGTATACAACACCTAGGGAAACGAAAGAGATAAAAGTATTGGGGCACAACATTCACGAAAGTTCCTCTAAAAGCAGAAACAAGCTGAGACTCACTACTTTCACTCTCATAAAATATGGAGCCTTCAAGCGGCCCGTCGGGCTTCGGAGCACCTACGGTATCAAGGTCCGCTTAAAACAGTGGAGCCAGGTTCCTTGGTAGGTCATTTGTGGGAAGCTTCCTAATGATTGGCTCTTCGGTTCATGGAAGTCGCAGAGCCCTTGCCGCTCGGACACGCTGCTATGACCCGAAGTATCATTTTTTATGCTCAAACCTGCCACCGGAGGGGTTTCAGTGGTAACGGCGCGTTCTGGTTCTTGAAAACGAAGGGTGCTGGAAACCCTATGAATCCCCTCAGGTACCCAGAGCGAACGGACCTTAGCAAGGTTGTGAACGAGGGCGACGAAATTTCGGATTTTGCCCAGTTGAGGTGACACATCTCGCTCACTCTTTCTTCGCTCCCGTTCCTGCTCGTGCAGAAGGCTATCACGGGGTGTAGTGATAGAGTGAAGTCTGCTCTTGAATCTGGGATTGAAAATACCTCATAAGAATTTGCTGAAGTTCGACTAAAGTAGGGTTGAAAGTGGAGGAGACAAAATTACTTTTTTTGGCACCCTCTGTATAGTTCCAGTCCCAGCCTTCCCATGTGATCATGGAAATGAAGCGTTAGCCAGTAGTGTGTAACAATAAAGGGAAATGAAAGGCAAGCTCAATCCTGGTATATTATTTAATGCTCAAGAAAATGATCTTCAATCGATAATTTCAGCGCTACCAGTAGGTAAAAGTACGATCATCGACTGAAGAACATTTTTCGAAGATCGCCTAATCCGGTCTCTCCCGAGAATTCTTCAACTCTTGGCATAGGCACATGAAAAAGGATGTGCGCTGTCAGTAATTTGATTTTTTGATGTTTTGCTTTTGAACCGGGAGCCTCATGTCTTCTTTTGGAGCTCTAGAGGGCAATGTCTACAAATATGTTTCTGTTCTCACGACATAAACAGTGTTTGAGATGCCCGCCCTCTTGGAAATGCATTACTTAGGCGATTATTGATGACACTGGAGTATTTTCTACATGAATCAGTAAAATCCATATGCTAAACAAATTTTGCACGTATCGTAATCAATACTGGAAGAGGACCAGGCCATCGGCACTAAAAGGATAACCGAACTCCCAGCGGATGTTCAAAAACTTCCCTCAAAAGAATATTTTAGGTGACAATTCGATGGAGACATACCACAAAGATGGATTTTTGTGTGGGCAAAGAAGGCCACGTGATGAATAAATTTCTGTAGTTAATGCAATTTTTTGTAGTTTTCTTATTTTCATTTCACTCCCTTCTCTAAACTGTCCGTGACCCAGAGTTGGATAAGTATGCATAATGAAATATTACGTTTCAGAGGCGAACGCGCTGCTATATCTGACGTGTCACTTACCCCAGCGTTTTCCTTGAATACATTAACTGCACGAAGGCTATGCATATGTGCCAGGACACTCGAATTAGGACAGGTCATGCGAGAAGGCAGTGTTCGTGACCCTCAGGGCGCAGTCAATCCACAGCGCTGCCAGCAACGCACTAGCCGTAAGCGGTAACGTAATTGGCGTAGCTCGATGGTCCAGTTTGAGTGTCGTGATGCACTCTATGATGGCTAGTAGTAGAGGCTCATAACTGCCAGGGTCAAGGTTCATGTCGTGACAGTTGGCCAGGACTCCCTACATAACTAGATACCTTCTACATTCTGAAAGAGCATTAACTGGAAAAAGAGTGTGGGCATTTAGAAATTCCTTACATTTTCAAGAAATTCAAATCTGGCACTGTTTTTGCCTTTGCACTCCTTACTCGTCTGCTTCAACTTGCTACCGACTTGACAGCGGTGCCACTTCCTCCACCTTCCATATGATATGGCCCCATGCAATGTGTACAGTGTCTTGTCGTCCGCTACTGTAAAGCTCTTTTCGGTGCCATGATTCGCATCGACTCAAAACAGTGCAAGGGGGAAATTTGGCAAATCGCCAAATAATTGTAGAATATAACAGTAGGGGTGTTTAACTATGTAACAATGGAGAAAGAACAAAAGGGAGGGCGAGAAATAGAGGCCTGATAACCCCTTTCTTAAACTTCTCGCTTTCGCGCCTCTCTGCATCACTAGCTGATGGGGTAGATGCGGTCGGGCGAGGGTCTATGTCAGCCGGCCGTAAACGTTGCTCCGCTTTCGCGGCAACACGCCGGATTCATGGCAGCGCGACTTGCAGTTTCGGGAGATCGTGATAAGACCCCACGCCGCTCTGTTTCAATGCGAGTTTTTTTAGCAGCACCTATTCTGAATTGGAGTGTTTCTCTTCAGTGCACATGTCTTCCCAGTTCTCACTTCGCCTCCTTCCGCGCTACCCTTAAGAGGCTGCACTTTGAAGGCATCTGATGAATTCGATTCACATCGGTAAGCTCAATGCAATAAAAGGACCAGGAGGAGTAAGGGAAAGAGAAGAGAAAATTCATGTTTTCTAAAAACATCCCTTCCACTGCGGCAGGGGTGACGTATAGCGAGAACTGCTTCAAAAAAGTGCGACTCGGGGTCTTATCAGGCTTCCGCAGTACGGGTTGTTCTTCAGCATTTCATCAATGGGGCGAGTTGCCGGCGAGGGCGGGACAACGTTTGCGGCTGGGTGATTTCCCCCCCCCCCCCCCTCCAGTCGTCTGCAATCTACCCCCGGCTAATGACGCAGAGGGGCGCGAGAAGGAAGGGGGTTTTGGATTCCCACAATTCGGTTTTTTTCGTAGTTTGATTTTATTCCTTCTTTACTGTCACAGTGCATAGCAACCCTATTTTCATGTACTCCACAACCTGCCAAATTTACCTTATTCGGTGTCCTTGAAGCTCTACGAATCGGAGCACAGCCAGTGATCTAAAATCCCAATTCAGACATTGGCATCCATAATATTCAGCGTTGAACGCAATTATCTGTAGTTCTTCGATGTTAGACGGTTCCATTTTGTGGCACTGATGAGTACTCGAAAGTGATTTTCTTAGACCCATATGGGTCACCATAAACGACGATGAATGCGATTGCTGAGTACGCACTAAAATCTTCCTGGGTCTTCTACAACGTATTCTTGAAAAGGGAAAAGCGATTTTCCCGTCCGTGGAGGAGGAATATGAATGGAGTCGAGCTGCTCATACGAGTGCGCCACGCATGCGACCTCTACTTGGAATCACAAAGGTCCAAAAGTCCACTGGGATTTTTCTGGCATTTGTATGATTACCTGTCAAAAGGGAAAAAGCGACATCCTTATGTGTAATGGAGAAAGAAAGAATGAAAGCAGAGTCGTTCTCTATGCACGTTCCTCTCACGAATGCGCCACACATACGAAATCCACTTGGAATTACGAATCCCATGTCATCTAGTGGTCCATGGGGAAAAAAAGGGAAACATTATCCGATAGCTCTTGTTATAACAATATTTGTATTTATCATTGCTACTAACTTTTATTTTATTATTTATATTCATCTTCTCAGCCTTCTCAAACTTCTACTCCTAATCTAATCTCAGGTATAATGATAGTACGCCTTGAGGGCAAAACAAGTTTTTCTTGGACGTCACTGCTCAAGCCTAGCTGATTCCATTAAATCGAAGAGTTACGAAATCAACACTCGAGGATGTCGGTTATGGGAAGTATTGTGTCTCCTTCCGACCCCAAGTGAGATTTCATGCAACAAAACCACTTGCTTGTGATTCCTTTGTCAAAAGGCAGCAGTCCAATCAACAGGATAGGAATACAGGGCGTGGCGAAACCTCATTCTGGAGGTAACGTGTTCGAATCCATAGGAAGAAAGAAGATTAGCTTCTTTGAGTGAATATGATATAATGGAACTTCCATGGCAATCTTTTTGATGCTCATCGAGAGATCGTTCTGAGACTCACGCTAGCTATAACTTGGAATTGCAACACTCCGCAACCACAGCTAGACGTCTCCATAAACCTCAACAGAGCTCCCTTATCGTCAAAAAAAGTGTCATCAAATGAACTATCTGCGGATAAAGTTAAAAGAATCCACCACGAAATTTTAAATCTTTATAT
The DNA here is from genome assembly GCA_963978905.1 of Trichostrongylus colubriformis. Classification (NCBI taxonomy): domain Eukaryota; kingdom Metazoa; phylum Nematoda; class Chromadorea; order Rhabditida; family Trichostrongylidae; genus Trichostrongylus; species Trichostrongylus colubriformis. Next base: position 12,142,634 of record OZ022259.1, on the reverse strand, counting down.
CACCCATATATTTAAGTTATACTTACTTTTTAGGAGTTGCATGCAAAAATTACCACGAGGATACCAAAATTCAACTGAGATAGTGCTCCTCGAAGTGATGTCTGACAAGGTGGGGCGTCCGAGGGGGCACGGCCACTAGGGCTTTAGCAAAGAGGCGACAGTTTTGTGGTCCGGGTGAGAAGCAAATCAACATTAGGCGCGAAAATTTGAACTGCGCTCTGACCGCCGAAAACTGCTTCCACGGTCGTATCGGGAAATGTGGCGGGAATTCGAACAAATCGCTTTTCATCACTCTTTCATTTTCTACTTTGGAACAAAGGGAATTTTCTCTATTCTTTCCGTATTTCTGTTCATGTACATACTGTATCTAGTAAAATGATTTCACAGTCAGAATTATGGAAGTTCCGTAGACGACTCCTTGGAAGACGTGAGGTATCCAGTGATACGATTCTGGGCCTTCCCCGTGTCCTGATACGGGAACTACCAGAAGAGGCAAGGATGAATAGGGTAATTTATCGTGGGATCCTAGGAACATGATCGTACCATATTTCGCACTGAGATTCCCATTCCAAACACGAGAGTGCAAGAAGATTTGCTTCTTGAGATAACTACTAAAATGATGATTCACAAATCATGGCACGTATTGCATGAGCACGGCAATTTTCACTTTTTCCTCAAAAACGGTGCTCAAAGCACCACTTGGCTTGATTGTCTCCGGAAGCTCGGCGGAGCGGAAATGCGTTGAAGCTTTAACGTTAAAGCCAAGACGTTCAAAAATTATGCGGTTAAGAATGCGAAAAGGTTCAAGAGCGATGGTGACTTATGTGTCCGTTTACGCAACTACTGGAATGACAGCTTTCACGATAGTATAGAGCTTTTCAAAATTCTCATGCCTTTAGTGATGCATCATCAAAAGGGAATCAGTGAGCCATTTCTAGCTGCTTCAGCCTATTCATATTTGTCATAACATCCGACCATTAATTTGAGCCTGATTTATGTAGCTTCTCCGAGGTCTGAAAGCGGGGTTAGACTGATTCAAGAATTTCTCAGAAGATAATATTTTGGATTGCAGAAAAATGAAATTCTGGACCGTTGAAACGATCTTCTCAAAAAGGTCGATGGTCATGCTCATGGTGAGTACTATATTAGGTAGCAATGCTATGATCATGGATTGATGACATTTTTAGGGGAACCACAAGCGTATTACAAGGGTAGGACCCGAGGTCGAAGTGGCCATTCGGAGTGGGATACACATGGTTCGACGCATTTTCAGACGCTGATCTCGAACCTGCATCCCAAATTTGCAGAGCGATTCTTTGAGCGGAGTTATGGAGGTTTTTCCTGAGAAAAAGCTATTATATGGTAGCTTTGACAGCCCGTAGCACGCGAGCCAGACGTTTTCTCGCAAATCCAGTGCGATTTTCGTATTCAGGGGACCAAACTGTCTCATGAGACATGTTTTGAGCCAATTTGAGGCCCATGAGGTACGCCAAGAACTTATTCGGAGTTGGTCAAATTCTTGAATTGGCTGAAAAGATGTCCTACAGGGAAGTTTGGTCTCCTGAACACGATAATCGCACTGGTTCTGCATTAGAGTGTCTGGCTCGTGTGCTACGGGCTTCCAAACCTACCATATGTTAGCATTTTTGAGAATAATCTCTTGAAAATGATTATTTCGGGGGACATCAGCGCTGTAAAAACCTTCACTTCTCTTGAGTTGACGGAGTTGAGTTGGACGAGGTGAGAGTCGTAATTGAGCCCATAGCTCGGTAATACTCGGTCATCTGAGTCATCATCAGCGGAAGTGATCGTGATAATAATAGCCTTCAGAATCCGTTTTATGAGTAGAGTTTTATGAGGAGAAGTTATAACCAATGTGCCACCATTACGTGACTAGAAGATATGAATATCCTGAGACTTGGAAAGTAAATCGAAGTAAATAAATGAGATCGTGATCTTGGAAGGCTTAACAACAAATTAGCCAGGATGTCTTGTCACTTCAGTTTCGACGTGGACGAGTTGTACTGCGATATAAAAAACGTATTAGCGAACGGGTTCGTTATTGAATCATGCACAAAGCAAAAAAATCTTCGCTGTACCTATTCAAGGCTTCTTTTCGATACCAACCTTTCGATACACGAGCCTCGGTACCTTACTTATATCCGCCTTGCCTGTTCCACGAAAACCGTCAGTATACCCGTGTTTTGGAATTCTGATAATTTCCTATGACTCCACCTGTGGTGTAAGGGCACCACTGCCGAGTGGTGCCGCTCGTGGTTGCACCAGGTTCTAAAAGCTTAACATTTTATGTTTAGACTTGTTGTCCTTGAAAGTTTTTCATTTATTATCATTCAATCCGGATACGGCTGTCCAAAAACATCTGTTTATCTTCGAAAAGCCTCTGTTTATCCTTCCGTACGTCCGGGTGTTAAGAAACGGGTGTCTGTCCCTTTGATTTGTGGTGGTACTTGTCATTCTTTTCCTTCTCTGGCGCGTTCTACATTTTTATTGCAAGCTGGCACTGTTTCAACCTGATGTCTGACACCCAGCATTAAAGACACCGGGAGGAGGGAATTTTGGTTCACGGTATGGGGGGACAGTGGCCGCAATGCACACACGGCACCTTGCCACGACGTCGAATGTGAATTATTAGGTTTAGTTGCAAGTTGCAACCACACTTTTTTCTTACGCTTTCGCTTATTCTTCACTTAATTGTTTTACTTGTTTGTTGCTGTGTGTTGTTTCACTTATTTCACATCATCACCAATGAATGCAATACACTTTACGAGACAACAAAGGACATCTCTACAACGGACAACAAAGGACATCTCTACAAAGGACATCTCTACAACGGACAACAGTCCGGAAAGTCAGTGTGTGCATTTCAAGGCGATGCGAATTGCGGGATTTCCACCGATTATCTCTTCTAACCTTAAATATTACGTTACAAAATGATCATTTCTTTGCATCTTCCTCTTTCTTCGGACCCCTTCCCATTCCTTTAAATCGCTCCACAGCCACTGCTCAACAGTAAAGGGTCTAACCCTTTCATGCTATTTCCTAGAATACTCACCTTGTAAAACTTGCTTTGTGATTGTCGCTTTATTTTATTTTCAGGTTTGCACTTGTGAATGACGTATAGTTATGAGGCAATAAACAAATCATTTCCACCTGTTGTACAGCTCGACTATGCATGGCACAAAGCAGAAGCCTACGTAAAGTGACTTCGGGATTTGCAAAACACAAAAATTAGCAAAAATAATCAATTCTGAGTATATTTTTAGAGTTGAACTACGTAACAGAACATTCATTGGATAGAACTGAAACAGAAAATGAAAAACATGAAATCAAATGAAAAATAATGGAAATCTATCCTTTTTGAACCAACATTCCAGCCCAGAATAGGTGATCTGCGGCGAAACTTTCATTCTAACAGCGCATCTTGGTCGCTTCATCGCAATTTCCCGCACACGTTCTGAATTGCCATCAACATTCTGAGTTACTGCGTGGGAGAAACAGCTTGTGGCTGGCTGGTATGGCCTCTCGCCTGTCTACATCCTCATCCACAGGCCAGTGATGCAGAGTGGGCGAAAGGAAATGAGTGTGAAGGAGGATATTGGGTTTTTATTTCTCCCATTTCTTCTCTACTTTCAAACTACGTACCACCTCACTGTTCATATCCCACGATTGTTTCTAATTTTTACAAAATTACAATCTAGCTGGGCGGACTTTCCAAAATTATTAAGTGTGACAGTACGACCGGAAATGAAAGTAGGGATTCTAAAGGGACGGCAGCCAAAGAAAGAAGGTATTTAAACTTTTGGGCATAGTGGAAACAAGGCTGTTTCAGTGCGAAATTATTCGGTGATTGAGGAGAAGCGAAGAGCATAGAGGGAAAAGGATAGATAAGAGTACGAATACGTCATTACCCGAGGCATCAGACGCGAGTAGAAGCCATCACAACAACATTAATGATGATGATAGTAGTAAATACAGTAATAAAATAATAATAACTTTGAAAATACTGGACCGCAGAGAAGCGAACTTGTCATGTGCTGACGGACCCCTATAGACTTCTTGATTTACAATGGTCCTGATTCTTGTCACTGGCCCTAGAGCCGTGATACTCTCACAGACGCTTTCTTTTTTGGACTCGCCTTGTTACTGATGGGAAGCATCAATTTGAATCACTGGTCGCGAAACGTGCTTTTCAAGCACACAGCACGAGGCAGAACAGTTGAACCATTTCCTGGAATACTTAACCATTACGCAGAGGGCAAAAATTGAAAATGATGGCAAAATTAGAAGACTCTATGTAGCTTATGTCCCGTGTAACCCATACAGCTTGAACCACTTTATTATCCTTTTTCTAAATGACTAGTTTCTTAATTTGTATCACCTTCAGTTATTTTCGTCTGTTGGAAGGTAGCACTCATAGACATCGGATTAAGTGTCAATGGGATGATCAATGGCGGGATAGCCCTCCGTTAATACTGCCAATCTGCCAGCAAAAATCGTGCCATGTATGATTGCAACTAGAGAGGTCGTCAAGAATAAAATTGAATATTGATGGCAAGTACAAGGAACTAAGTGTGAGCTTGCGTTTATACATTTCAATCCGATCAATGATTGAAAAAGGGTAGCGAGCGTTTACTACCGTCGCGAATTGTAAATGCTACCTTACTATTGTCCTCAGCTTATGGCCAACTCTAGGTCATTAACCGAGGATCACTTTTATTATTAGCAGTGTTGTATTTCTTATTTTATTATAAGCACTGTTGTATTCCTCGACATTCAAATTTTTTAATCGCTTTTCAACATTGTCGATTCCTCTAAGGCAGTCTTCATACTTGGCGGTATTGCTGCCGGCGGTTGGAGGCGGCCGCGCCAACAGAAAAATAGGCAGAGAATCGCGGGCGGAGATGCATAGACGACGCAACCACGCGTCGCCGCCGGCACCGCGGAGTATGAAGGCGGCCTAAGATGAATGGGAATCGGGTGCTGCATGGTGACATGCATGTAACAAGCTTTTTGCGGACCATAAACAAATTGCTCTGATCGTTTGTCACCATAGCTCATCATCATCATCATTGCTGCATAGGCCGTAGTTTCCTGGAAACTCAAATAAATGTCTGTGAATACGAAGAAAAGAAAAATTTTTGAAAATTGAGTTCTTACTGCTTGCGTTATCGGGAGTTCGTGTGGACAATTAGAGGTAGGAAGTGTTCAACCCTTGTTAACGCAGTGGTATCGTTAGATTGCAAACTGTTTTCGTCGCTAATTTTGGGGATAGATTCCATTTTCTTTCTTCGCTATAAAACTATTGGATTTGATATTTTTGAAGTTTTCAGCAGTTCCATTCCCTTTATATGAGACTTTGGTGGGAGGTGGGGAAAAGAGAAGGGGGATTGAACACCTCTATTTCATCTTTAAGCACTTTCTTTAAAGTGCTATAAGCATATATAGGAGAATCATCGCGCGCAAAAGTTTCATCGCGTTATCCGATCCTCATGGAGTCAGTGCATACCTTTCATCCTTGCGGGGAAATTTCAATTTGTCATGGACGATAATGCCGCCGCTGGAAAGTGGTTTGGTTTGGCAAAACGCCCGTGGTACGTGAAGTCACTTGAACGGATGTTACAACAACCATGTCACATTCGACTGACAGATGACCATCGCTTTTGATGCCAACATTGGGTGGAATATAGTGGCCAATGTACTCTAGTGGTATCCACCTTGATATTGGTTTCAGAAAATCAGAGTCAAAGTCAGTCAGATGGAATCCAAAGGTTACAAGAGGTAAGTGTTAAAGCAAAGAAGGACGATTGCCACCAGCGAGCGATTGCTCGCTGGTGGCATTTCCCATACGGCCGCGATCATATTTTGCGCTTGCGGGACGTGCCTGCAATTATAGGCAGCGAGGATCAGTGGCACGAGAGAGGTGCAGAGAGGATGCAGGCAAGAAACAAGTTGGCACAAGTGGAGACGCACAAACACGCAGCCACGCCCTGCCGACCGTACTGCAAGGTGTAAACGCGGCCTGCGAGGGATTCTCCTATGACCAATCGAACGGCCGAGCTTCAGAGAACTGCGGACCAGAGCCGAATTTTTCTAGATTTCCGATACTTCATGCCAAGCCTGGATGAAAGATGTTCACGTGCGAGGCTTGTTCTTCCAAAAGTCTCTGTGATACTTCTGACCTCTACTACAGCCTATTAAATCATTGCTGTGGGGATCCAATCGTGGAATAGTGGTTTGGGCATGAAGCAGCATTCTCCTCCTTTGTGTGAACTTGAAATCCAAGAAGAACACCGTCTCAAAGAAGGCACATCTTGACGGTCCTTGAATCGGATTCAGCAATAGAGGAAGAGTTCATATTTTGATAGCGAAGCCAGCATGGTATCAGTCCCTCTTTATCTAATGTTCAGAAGAGTTTACTAGATTCACCGGAATTGCCTTCCACTAAACAACAAACACTTCCACTTTTCCGATTTTTTATTTTGATTTTCAACGCGTTATACGTGTGAGTGCTGATAAGCCGTGATAAATATGTTCGTCATCCAGAAGCTAAGTTAAGATGAAAAGAGTCTCGGTAGTGTAATGGATTAGCACGTACTCCCGGAAAGCATTTAGTGCGGGTTCGGGTCCCGTCTGAGACCGAAGCTTTTGCCAATAACTCAGGATACTTGTAATTACTTTTTCCTAGCATCAGTTGCACAGATAGTCAGGTTCTTTGTGCCCTTCCAACGTTCGACGTCTGAATTATGTACTCAAAAATATTAAGTTCTCAAAAAAAAAATTGAAAGTTCCTTGATACTTGAAGCCTTCCAAATTACTGGCTTAACATTCCAAGAATTTGTAATCAAACAGAAAAACAATGGTTATAGACTGATTTAGAACATAAAATGTCATGTCTTCAAGTAATGAACATTGAAAACAGTGGGTGGGTACCGAATGCACTGCCTAAAGAGTCCCATAGGGGCTGATTAACATGGCTGTGAAACAAGTGCTGTCGAATGCTTTTGGTGGTTTCGCTGATGTCATTCTAAACAAAGCCGGAGACCTTTTAGAAACATCCACTGGGGAGCACATTGTCCCATCATCAACATCGCACTCGCCTTAATCCACGAAAACAACTAATTGAATTGAACAATTTGCGTCGAGAAAATCCTTCGTAAAGAACTTGTCCAAGCTGTAACGACTAACTCAATTAAGGGGCTACCTCGAAATATTCACTGCGAATCGGGAATGTGAGGCAAGTAAATGCAGGGACCTGGACCCCTCGTGGGAGCAGGTCTACAGAAATTTAACATTAGAAAATAGAATGATCAGAGGTCTTGAGCAAGCCTAGCTACAGAATAAGACAGCCAATTTCTTGGGGTCATAACAAATAGAGGATATGGAACCAAGTGCTGATCAGTGCTGGCGCATGAGTCACGGCAGTGACTCACTCGAGAGCAGCAGTGAAGAACAAAGCAACTGTTCTACTATCTGTTGAAAGTGTGGATTCGAAAGTGGTTTTCAGTTATCTGCTAGTTACCTACTTATTTCTGGGATTTCTAAAGGAATACTTGCCATATGACTCAAGCCAGTTTTGCAAGAGTTTATAATGGAGGGGAAGTGGGTGCCATTAGGACAGAAAATTCGCTTGTTCACGTTTGGAGCGCGACGAGATGGTGCAAGATAGAGGCGCCGAAGTAGTAGAGACACGAAACTATCAACGATAAGCCTGGAGTAAATCGTAAAGCACCGTCTTCGCTTTAGGACCCATCCAGTATGGCGCAGATCGCACCATAGCTCGCACAATCGCTTCGCATGCCGGACGCCCAAATCAAATTTTCTGTCCTGATGGCACATACCCGGAATTGGGTTGGCCACAGGCTACCTGTAGCGTAAATCATCCTCGCAGCTAGGTTTTGGATCATTTCATTATGCCAGATCTCCATCTAAAGGTTGAATCCACATAAGCGCATATGCTGCTGATTTAAGGCAGCCCAGAAGGCAGCAGGTGCGATGGATGGGTGTCCAAGGAGGCAGGAAAATTGACTGTGGAGGAAGGTCAGCCTCAGGGGTGGCAGTGCTGACCGGTTGCCCAGGTTTTCTTTCCTTTTTTAAATTTCTTATTATCACAATTAAAAATAAGACACATGTGTCTGAATGGGCTAAAAACCTCACTATTATTTTGTCAGACGAAAACGGAGCAATGCAATGTTGGGAAGGGGTCGCAACATTTCTGCATCATATTGTATTCTTAATGCATCGCAATAATATACCGTGGTCACCGTAAGCTATTTTGTAAGCAAACTTCGGCGTCAATGAAAAGGTCGTCGCCGTATTACACATGGTGCGCCCGATCAGGCACCGTACTTTTTTGAGGCTGATGTAATGCCTTGTACATAATGCTGCGATTTCCATGATCGCTGATCGCAACTGTCGTTCTGAGCACTCCAAATTCCTTTTCCTTCAGACTCTGTTTCTTGAAATTCACGCCTCCATTGATAAAAAAAAACACCGGAAAATACCACACCATTTTTTTTACCGAAGTCGTACTTCGGGGGTCAGGGTTTCACCCTATACCAGGTTTGGGTTGAAAGCCTGGGCAAAAAAAAACAACGGACGCCAGAATGTGAAACGTCTGTGCGCATCAGCGGAAACCTCTCTTTATGAAGTTCTCGTCAATTTCAATTCATTTTAATTTAGTCGAGTCTCATCAGATTGCATGTCAGCGCTGGAATAGTCGTTCAGGTAGCAGGCTATCCCGGAAGCTTACCCTAAAACAAAGATCATTTTCGATATTACTTTCGTATTCTAGGGAACAGATCTATCATTTCCGTTTGTTGTCGGTGCTGACGGGAGTCGCTGCTCTTTTTGCGGTATCATCGAAGTGTTCGTCAATAATTCATTTTGACCGCAGACATGCTCTTTAGGCGTTTGTGTTGGCATGCAACTAACTCATTACTCACGTTGCTCTTTAATTTCACGAATGTGCTCCTGGAAGCAGTGGTGCTGAACTCGAATGAGTTCCATTCAGGCGATAAATGAACGGAAAAAAATGAGGGGGCGGCTGCTATGTACATACGTGACCTGAATACTTCACAACTATTGTTTATGCAGTTCGATTACCCAAAACTAGACTTCCATTTCGAAAGGTGAAAGTGAGATATCTGTTCACTTAGTATTGAACTGTGGGAGCCTTTGTGATGAAAATAAAGATCAGAAGTGCAAAAGTGATTTAATATGGGATAGGAGTCAACTTATAAGCGCTATAGGATCCACGTTTTTTAGAATTGTCTCAGTTGCTAGTATTTACGCAGTTCGATCATCCTATCAATCATTGTCTACATAGACCCAGTTCTTTCCTTCCCATATACTCAGTCCTTTCCTTTCCATATACTCAGTTCCATATACTCCTTTCCATATACTCAGTTATTCAGTGGTTTAATGAGAAATACTCGCCAAGCCACGCGTTTATCCTACCATTCACCATTCGTACTCTCTTGTTTCACACAGTTTCAGTATCTCCCACTTGCCCTGTTTCTGACACTTAGTAATGTATCCCACAGATAGAAGATTCGTAGCCCCGAGCTCGGTGCGTGCCGAATCTATCGCGAGGATGGTGAGGTCATGGCTGAAGTGGCGAGAGATTTCGGAAGTTGATCGGTACCATCATTTCGAATAATGGAGCGACCTCCTTCATCCTTCCGGTTCCGCTGTTTGTTGAGGGCCTTGCTTGTCCTTGACGGCTTTGAATTACAATTTTGATACATTTTTCGGAAGCACGATCTCGTAGTCCTTTTACATGATAAAACTTTTTTTTAAGCGAATATCCATTCTTTTTTTGGGCTGTATACCGTCACGTCTGAAATTGGCGGCCACGAGTGGCGCCGCGGATTTCTTCGCCTGTGACTGCGTACATTGCAACGCTCCCTTTAGAGTTTTACACGCGAATTAATTTTTCCTCAACTAGGATTGTTATCATGTAATGCTATCGTTTCGTTTACTTTTAATGTTACTATTTTGTCTTTTTTTATTTATTTTATTTACTTATTTATTTACTTTGCGTCCGCAGACGCGCTGCCATGACATATCTCGCAGATGGGAGTTAATCTGGATATCGTTCAAAAAAAAAAACAATAGTCAGAGTAATTAGCAATTCAAAGTCAGACTCGGAAAACACAGGCTATAACAGAACAAAAACAATGAAATAAAATAAATTAAATCTCAGAGAACATGGTAGTAACGGAAGAGAGTGACGAGAAGATACGATGAGATCAGGCTCTGTCCAGATTTGTGGAGAAGATCCTAGCAACTGGAGTGGTAGCGCAGCAGCTCATCCGGTTACCAAAACGGCCGGGTGACGTCATGACCGCTCCAATCCGCATACGTAGAAGCCAGAACACGGTACTCCCCTGCACCAGTCGGCTATGGTGCCCGGTCGCCACAAGTGGGGTCATAGGGGCTTACCGCAACTTCGAGACACGGGTATACCGACCTCCCTCGTGGAAACGGTAAGCTAGGAGAGTACAATGCCTTAACTACACGCATGCGCCCGGAGCGATCATCCAGTTGCTCAACCGTTGGCCCTAGACAAGGAAAGAACCCTCCGAGCTACAGGGTATCTGCCTTCCACAAGCTGACAAGAGTCCGAACAATGTCAAACTGAACAAACTGATCAGTGACAGATTCAGCGACAGGCGAGATAGGAGAAATAAAATAAAGCGAATTAGAGGCACAACTTAAGGAAGCAATCCATTGAAAGGCGATGCAAGAGAATAAGAACGTATGTGCCAGCTCAGCATCAAGCTATATCGGGGATGCCCAGTAACTCTAGAAGATTCATCCGTTTGATTGCCCTTTTGAACTGGTTGGAGTTTGTAAGTTCCAGGAGAGTAGAAGGCATAGCTTCCAGCCATTTCGCCGTCCTTACAGAGAAGCTGTTCAACCAAAGTTCACGACGATATTTGCCCATCCTGTGGTTGAGAATACGAAACGTTCCTCTTCTGCCGGAATTGGGCAGAAATGTCCAGTAGGTCGATGGCTCAATGCGAAGTTCACCTTTCAGAAGCTTGAAAGCAAAAACTAGATCTGATTGAATGCGGCTATAATAGAGACTTTTCAAATTCAATTTTTTCAGCCGTTCTTGATACCCTGGCAAGGCTTGTGGATAGTTATCAGATGGAAAAACTCGGTAAAATAGAATCCTAGTGAACGTCTTTTGAATTCTTTCGATTTTTTGCATATCACCGACAAGAGAAGGGCTCCATACAGAGCTACAGTACTCTATCACTGGTAGGACGTACATTTTATACAGCTTAACCCACACATTAGCCTCGGAACTATGTATGTTTCTGAATAACATGTGGACTAGCCTGAGCCCCTTTTTGGAAACCACGTCTATATGATCGCTCCACTTCAGACTCCTTGACAGGTTCACTCCGAGGTCTTTGGTAGTGTCGCATTTACTTATTGAAGTTCAATCAGGGAAGCAGACGTCCAATTGAGGTGACCCTAATGTGAGAAGATGGGTTTTATTCGGATTAATTTTGAGTCCCCATTGAGTACACCAATTGACCATCTTTTCAACGGCTTGGTTCAGAAGGTTCTGAGCGCTTTCTTTACTATTTTCGTCATAAGCAACAGAAATTTTTATGTCGTCAGCAAAGGCTGCGACCTGCAGATTGGTATCAGTTCTGATGTAGCCTATGAGGTCGTACGTATAGATAAGGAAAAGCAGTGGTGAAAGGCTACCTCCCTGAGGAACTCCAGACGTGCAATTTCTCGAGGTGGACACATAATTGGAGTAGCGGACTCTCATTTTCCACTCTGCCAAGTAGGACTGGAACCATCTAAGCGCACACCCTCTGACACCGATGCTTTCAAGCTTCACTAGAAGGCTGGACCTGCAAACCGTGTCGAAAGCTTTCGTTAGATCGAAGTAGACGATGGCCACCCAGCGACCCGAATTTATTGCTTCAATCCAGTAGTGTGTGCAATCAATTAGTTGCGAGCACGTGGAAGCGCCAGGGAAGAATCCGTGTTGCTCTAGAGGAATACACTTCAATTCAGTGACCCATTCCAATAGAAAGCCGTTGATTATTTTTTCCAATACTTTCAGTGGTGTAGATAAGATACTTATCGGTCGGTAGTTTGAGACAAGATTGGAGTCATTTGACTTGGGAATGGGAGTTACGATTGCATGCTTCCAAATCGAGGGGACCTGTTCCGAAAGGAAGGATATATTGTAGATGTGCGCCAGGGGTATTGCAAGCTGTTTAGCGAACACCTTGAAAAAAAAACTGAGGCACACCGTCAGCAGTTAGAGAGAAAGAGGGCTTCAGAGCTTTGAGATATTTGTACACCATTTGTGGGGTAATAATTGGAAATTCAAAGCATTTATCCGTGATACAAGGTGTGGTGTGTAACCTGTCAGAAGCCGGAGTGAAAACGCTTTCAAAGTAGTCAGCAAGAGCCTCGGCTTTATCGTGATCCGTGGTGTATTTCTCACCTTTTATTCCACGAAGATTGTCACTTACTATCTTCTGTTTGAGAAATCTACTTGCGTATGCAGCCAAATGCTTGATGTTTCCTTTCTCAGCTAACTTCTTAGTCTTATAGTTGAGAAAACGTTTTAAATGTCTGTCGAGTTCTTTGCTCAACTCCAGGAAGGGGGCTGATTTGCAAGTATGCGGGCTTTCATCAAAAAGTCTAACTCGTTGCTCAATTAGGTTCAGAATATGCTTTGGATAGCTTCCTACTTGCATTCCGATATACTTGAGGGGAACAAACTGCTCGATGAGGTTATGAAGAATACAAGCGAATCGAGCGTAAATATCATCAACGTTATTGTAGCCATTAAAAGTCGCCAACCAGTTAATATTGCTGAGATGGTACGCTATTGCCTCTTCATCTAAATGATAGAAGTCCCTTGCCACGGTTCTTTCCTCATCACTGCGGACGCCAATCAATTCAAAAGATACAATATTATGGTCAGAAGTTGCTAACGGTGGTAAGGGTCTAATCTGAGAAATTGTTCCTACTGGGGAGAGTACTAAATCCAGTAATCTTTCATGACGCGTTGGGAAATCCACGAACTGAATCACCGAGAGAGCATCAAAGATCGATAGGTACGGTTTTCTGTGGCTGAGACCCCTGAGCGGTCGCACCAATCAATATTCAGATTGAAATCCCCTAAAATCGTGGTGGGGAAGGTCACCGCAGAAGCGAGATCGAATAAAATCGATACTAGGGCATCGTCTTGACAGGCTGTGGAATCGGGAGGTCGATAGACAAGTAGGAAGTCGGCAAAAGAGTGTCAAAACAAATAACATCAGATTTCAAGGCTTTACCATCGAAAACAATACTTTCGTAGGACACTAGACTATGTATAAGAACGCAAACTCCTCCACCCTTTCGGATAGACCTATCTTTCCTCAAAATGGAATATGGAAGATCAGAGCAGATTTCAGAATTCGCAATGTTTTTATTTAACCAGGTTTCTGTGACGAATACGAAAAGGGGCTTGGAAGAGCTAAGAAGGCAGTGTAAATGAGAGATTTTATTTACCAAACTTCGTGCGTTCAGCAGAACACACTGAGCAGTCAAAAATTTTGTGAAGGAGGAATCACTTGCGAAAAAGGTGCCGCAGAAGCAGCTTTCTTTTTCATCAGTGGGATGTCAGAAGCCTTGACTAGCTCACCTCGATAAACAACATAGGTACGCCTACCTTGAGGCTCTTTTCTGTTAAGTTCGCGCGCTTGGAGTCTCAGACTGTTCTCCTTTTGTCTTTCCTCTCTGCTCATTGATCTGCGAATATACACGTCCTTGTATTCCGGTACATTGATCAACTTGCGTGCATTCGACAGCGCTTCAAGTAAAGAACGTCGAGAAGAAAAAACGCACTTCATGGGCCTGGGCTTATCCTGCGTCATCGCACCCATCCTGTATATTTCAACAGGATGGGCCTCGACGTTCAGGACATCCAGTAAACCCGTAACGAAAGAGGAGGTGCATGTTTGACGCTGTGAGGGGAGGAGGTTCTTATCAGCCTCCGGAACCCCGAATACTACCATAGAACGTTTACGTTTTTCAATCTCAACGAATTCTTGTGACATTGAAGGCAAAGAACTCACGAACTCCTCGAGCAGGGGAATAGCTTCGGGGGCTTTGTCGACCAATATTTCCTGGATTTTGTAGAATAGCAGTAAACTGTTGCCAGTAAGCAATGAATTAGACGGTACAGCCGATGTAGCAGAAGTCGTTTTTCTACCGTCAAAAGAATTGCGGGCGAGGTTGGGATCCATCGATAAAAAATCGCCCGGCCGGGACGAGCGCACGCAGACGAATGACATGACATTTTACACAAGAGTTATAGTTTTTAGATGATGCAGCTATTTTTCGAAGGACTTCCATGGCTATGAACTCTTGCCTCCTGAGCGTAATTCCAACCAATCGCGGCAAGTTGTGCTGATGGAGCCGCGAGTGCGATGTCGCAAAGCGAGAAATCAACATATGTCTACAGACCTCTGCGCCAATAGTACGACTTGCCGATCAGGATGTATTGGGCTGGTACTGTGAAGGATCTTCAAAGATTGCATGTTGGAAGCTTGGGAAGTTCGCCTGTGTTGTTGTTGTTGTTACTGTTTCAACAGATGAAACTGCAAGCAACATGCACTCGCCCGGGCTATAGCACGATGTTAGACGTGACGGTACACACCTCTTCCTTGTATCTAAAATGCGTAGATATCTCAAAATAACTGTAGGACGATAACACCACAGTTTTCCTGATGTTCACACTTTTCAAGTGGCCGAGACTTGTGAATCGCTGCAGCGTGCGTCGTGCGATGCGCCGCATGCGACGCAACGACATAGGCTGATGACGGGTGTGAACCGTTACGTCTAAAAATCGCGCTGCCGCCTACGGCGAGCCTCGCGACGAATGCGAGTTGTTTGCAGTTTTATCTGTAATAGCAACCACAACATATAAGAACTTCTGACGCTTCCAACGTGCAACCTTTCAAAATCCTTCACGGCACCAGGCCAATGCATTCTGAGCGACTCCAACCGACTACGGCAAGTCGTACTGACGGTGCCGAGGGTGCGCCTCCGCAATGCGATTTGCGATTTTTTGACGTATCGGTACACACCCACTGATGACAGAATCGTCCGTCGCGCGCCTACCTACGATTGCCATGATCACTAAGTATGCGAGTGATCATTCAGTCACTAAGTCGGAACCAGAACAAAGGGGTTCACCTATATTTCCTGTGGGTGTTATGACAATAAGGGGGGCATCTTATAAAAAGTTGCACATATAAGCATAGCGATCCTCTTTGAGGTCTCAATCTACACATTCAAGATTATATTTTTGTCTAAGACTTGATGAAGGAAATAAGCGGTTCCTTTACCCTCCTGGGCTTAGGTAAAATAATGTCCATGCCTCCCCCCATTCCGATAGCACCTCCCTGGGTTTCCCTTTTTCCTCTGGGGACTATGCAAACAGTTTCTGTTATATTTGGGAAAGCTGTAGATGTCCTATGTCGCATTACTCACACCATATCAATCGATTGGTCAATCTAGCGGAAGTGTTAAGAAAAGTTCGCTCAACTTCATACGCTTAACTGTAGGACGGTGCGATAAAGTTGAGTTTCAGTTGGTTTCATCAGAAGTGAATATACTTTTCCAGACAAGGGGAAGGCCATAATGGAAATTTCATGGAATTTTCCACTGATTTGCCTTCAACGAAGTAAGTAAGATGGTCTGACTTTTTGGGAGTGACGACAAGTGGTAGAAAAATTGTTTACCATCATTCGTCCATTTCGTTATAGAGTTCTTAGAAGAATTGGTAGTTCATTTTGGGGCATAGATATATTATACTGTAAGTTTAGATAGAGCGAGAAGCAAGCTTTAATATGACATGGGCAAGCATAATGAAGAACCTCGTAAAAAATTGTTTAGGATGGAGAAATATGAGCCCGCAAGACCTTTCCGAACTACCTAACAGCAATGGCGTAGACTATGACAGTGCGATCACAGTGCTACGTCTTGGCATCGTGCCAAGACGTCGAGTGTGTAACTCGCTCAAAGTGTTTCATTCAAATTAGATATTTTCATTATAAGATACTTTTATTCTCATTTTTTGCTTGTTTTTCCTCCATTACTTCACTCGTTCGTTGTTTATTGTTTCATTCGTTTCAGGTCATCATAAATGAAATCAAATTCGTTCGACGCGGCTTCAAATGGCAATGACGCCGACCCGAGAATTTTCTCCGACAGCAGGCAACTCGGCCGTTGGAACCCTACCACTCTAGGTGAAGCACATAGGGGTCGCAGCAGCGCCCCAAAGGCACGTTTTGCAAGTTTCGTTGCCCTTAATAGCCTCTTACTCAGTCTTTGCATATGAAGAGCATTGGCATCGACACATCGCGCATATGGCTTCAACAGCCAACAAAAGTAAAAAAAAAAGTAACAGGAAAAGTAACTGGGCAAAGAGTAAACTGGATAGTAACAGCTTCATTTTGACATCTGCATTTATAAACAATAATTTGAGCACGGATTCATACTAAGCCTGTGAGGGAATGCAATGTGGTCAAGGCTACGTAGGAAGAGCCTTGAGAGTAAGCATTAGGCCTTGTCTATAGAAGCGGAGAGGCATCGCTGGTGCCAGTTTTCCCTCCAGCGTGTGACGGTTCGTCATATATGTTTGTTTCCTTGGACTCCTTCGTAAGTGCAACGGTTCGAGCGACCACGGTCGGACGATGTCGGCCCATGGGCACTTTGATGTTGTGCTTGTAACCCCACTGAAAAATTCGTGGTACGTAACTCTGTGAGTCAGTTACCTTCAAAAGCACCAATAGGGATAATTTTTGTGGTGATTGCGAAGGTGCTAGCGGTGAGGAAGCAGGAGATTAGGATTGGAATGGAATTCCCTACGCACACGTACCAGTGACCCCCATTGACGACGTGCATTCCTGCACTCTGCCCCCTTAAAAAGTCAGCGGAAGGTGTAAATTTGGCAGATTGTGGAATATGGAACTAGTAGGGGTGCTAAGCAGTGTAACATTAAAGAAAGAACGAAGCAAAACCGCGGAAGAACCGAGAAACATTAACCCAGCACCACCCCCCCCCCCCCCCTTCTCGTTCGCGCCCCTCTGCGCAACTAGCCGGGGATAAACTGCAGACAGATCAGAGGTTCAATGGGCCAATGCGAGCGTTGTCTTGTTGCTTTGCACTTTCTCCTCACATCTTCGGTGCCTTCGAAGGGCTGATTCGGATGCCTAGACTAGGCAAGCCAAGCGAACGTCCTCTGCCTTCCACGCCTAATCCAGCGTCGGAACCCGCCACACCACGGTGAGGCTGCGGTAGAAAACCTGGGATGAGTTTCTTCAGATATCATCTCTACAATACTCGCCCACCATAAATAGAGGGGACGCACCGCTGTGACGATCCTCTAACGGCGCCTCTGAATTTGATTACTTCAATGAAAAATTTGAAATTACCGATAGGAATGAAATCCTTTAGATCCTTCACAAAATATGAGTAAGTTCCGTGGTTCCGTGCGAGAAAAAACCTTACCACCTGAGGATCCCTATTGAAGGGAGTAAGAGCCCTAATTTATGCCGGGGTGGGGAGGGAGGGGGCTTAAAGACAGTTCAAAAAGGTTAGTTTACGTGAAGACGCACTGATGGCACCCTTCGGGGCCCGGCACATTTCACAACGGGCTGTGTGCCCATATGACGGAAAATCGCTTCGCGACGTAGCACTCGCAGCGCCATCAATACGACTTGCCGAATCGATTGCTCTTGGGAGCCCGGCAGAGCGTGGCTACGTCACCTCTGCACTTCCCCCCCCCCCCCATGCCAGATTCCCTCCTGTACCCATGCCACCCTGCCTCCTCAATCCATACCACACTGCCTCGCTTGCAGGCTGCCACGCACTGCCGCTGGTACTCGAGCCGTTCGTCACGCGCGGCCGCGCGAAAATCCGTCATAAGTGCACACACCCTTCACAACGGAACCGTGCTGGCGCGTGCCATGGACACCATTAATACTGCGTTCTGAAGGAAATATGGAGAGAAAGAACGCTTCCGTCACGGGAACCAAAGGGAATTCATCTCATTTCTTACATTCGCACTGTTTGCCTACACTTCAGCTGTCCTATCGCCCCGCTATCTTCAGTCAACCCCTACGTTAAAGAGGAGACAGGTGTCAGCTCACCTTTTCAAATACTGTAACCTCATCATATTTTTGGATGCAGCACCAATTGATACAGACTGAGGTGATAGCGAAGATGACGAAGAAGGTTATCCAAACGGCGAGGGCACCAAAGTAGTCGATGACGTTCAGTTCCTGTTTCAAATCAATTTCATCCATCACTTCCTGAAACATTCGATCATGCCGTAATCGAATGATTACTTAAAAATGAAAATATGACGCTTGTGGAATATCAACTTAGAGCAGAGGAATTTTCAGAGACGAGATATAGAATCAGGTGGAAAAATTTGGAGGGCAGTTGCAAAAAAATTTTAGCTGTGAGTGGATTGTCAATGAATATTGAAGATGCATTGTAGATTCAAAATTAGGTCAAAATTGAAACGGAAAGCGTTCAGCCCTTCCCAGGATTATGTACCAGCGACCCCTCAGAATTTTAAACCACCGTTGCGAAGGGATATTGCTCGAGAACGCGAAAAGAGTGTGAACCGAACATGTGTACCTCCCAAGGAAAACTGCGAATGAACACAAGTCAAGTGGAATCTATCAGATGGGGGCATCAGCGCATTTCCAATTTGCAGACCGGTCTAAACAGTTAAAAAAGTGGTAATTCTGCCACCGACAGTGTATGGCAATCGATTTAAAAATAGAACTTGGCCTGTACACCCGGCCGTCTAGTTGTTCATTTGGGAGCCAGAGTAGTTCAGGAAAATTATGACTTTGAAGACGTGAAGCATAATCATTCCTTTCGGGCACAGCTTTCGTGAAGAAGTCTGACCATCAAAGTGGCGATCGTCTAGGTGTTCGTACGAGGCCCCGAGGGACGCAACTTTTTATCTTTCCATTTCAAGTCATTTCTGTTTCTGCTATTTTCCAGCAGTACTAGTGGCAGCTTCCAAGTGCTCTGGTAGGCTGCGTGACTTTGCCAATTTTGGAAACGTGCATTTGCGGATTTCATTGGCATTATCCAGCTTTTCTACTAGTTTCCAGTTCAGATTTTCAAGCAAGGAAATTTTTCGAATACCATGCACATGGAAGACGGAACGGAGGAGCGTCATGTTGAATTTGTGCGATAGACTCATGATTGATGTGTAAATTTTCCCGCATATTGAACAGTACCTTTCATTCACGTGGCTGCCATGGCAAAAATGTCATTCGATGTCATATATACCGATGAATATGAATATATTTAATTATGTACTTACCATTGTCATAATCGTTGCAGTAAATCCATTCGAAAAAACTGTTATCGAACCACGGAACATGGGTTTTTGCCTGATTATAATGAAGAAGCAGCTGCTGGGTGCTTCAAATGGTTTTCTCACGCAAAAAGGATTTCCGCGTTACAGAAGTGATTAACTGATTCTACAGCTCTGTTCGCCCCGTTTATTTTAAGTAAACGTGCACGGGAAAAAAGAGAGACTCTGTTACCTTTACACCATGTTGTATTTATTTAATAAAGGCCGCATGCAAGAACAGTCCCAACCCTTCGTCCCTGAGCGCGGCGGACGACGGTGCGGGCATTCACTCTGAGGCTCAGCCCCCTCGGCCACTACTTTGAGGAGCTGTATCCTAGCCAGATTCTCATTTTCTCGCGTGAAACTTTGCATGCTACCCTTAAAAAACAAATAGGGCATAAATACATACATGTGCAAGAGAGAAACTCATTTTTCTGAGGATGATTTCTTTAACATTCCAAATCACTACTCCTCACCAAAAAGAATCGGGCCTTTTCTTGCACATCCGAGGGAACATATGGTGCGTCCCTTGCAGAACTCATGTGTGCCTACATAGTGTTCCGATGAGTGGTGGGGTGGGGTCACCCATGACTGGGCTCGCTGCTAGACTGTTGACTGACTACCGACATGATTGCAGCTACGAAGTTCGCCTGCTTTATACGTTAAAGATAAAGGCGAAGACTTGCACGACATCCGAACAGCACATTTGCATGGTTTGAGGAAACGATTTTAGCACACACTGAACATACTTTTCGACACATCATGTGCCAGTTCCTCGGTGTGGCTGCACTCACAGAAAAGTGAATTGCTATGGAGTTCAGTCATTGTAAAATTGTACTTCATATGCCCATGGCAAACTTTTTGAAAAAATCAGGGAAGTTTCTGCAGCTATGCACTAGTTATCGGTTTCCGCTATATCCCAAACCGATCAGTTGTAGTTGTCAAATCCTTCCCAGATTCTCAAATTTCCTTTTATCCTACCAGATGAGGTACCAATTCACCGACCACGAAAGGATTGAAGGCCTGATTGGCCTGGGAGAGAAATTTGACCCCCGCACCATCGAGGTGAGAGTGCGGGCTACCTGTCATCGCACCACTTCCACCGATCTGCTAGCTATCTTGAGGGCACGTTCCGGGTTTGTCAGAGGAAAGAAGAGGCTGATGTCGCCATGGTAGTTTAGAAAGTCGAGAAGTGCTGAGAAAATCACTTCCGCCTTTTTGCGGGCAATGGAACTGGCGAGGTCCTCCGACTACCACTTACTAAAGCAGCGCGAACCCTCATCAGGCAAATCTGGGAAGCACCTTTGAATTAAGTTATCTATGTAGTGCATTGATTTGTAATTTGCTAATGCCAGCAATAGTGGTGGTAATGTTCGGTCATGATGAAGAGCTCCTGTCTCGAAACGTGTTGTCAGGAACGGAAGCTTGGTTCTGTTTTGTCTGATCGCATACACATCGCCTATTTTTACCACATTGACTACAACCACGCATCTTTTTCCCTCTATTTACATCTGGAAGAATTATAATATGAAGGAACTTGTATGTCCTCTGACCTTTCATTTTGAGAAGGTGTTCCACCACGACGTTGGTTGCAAGTGGTTCACGTGGCCACTTCCTAAATGCAGTGGTAAGGTAGCGTGGAGAAAATGAAAACCCACGACTCTATTCGCCTCTCCACCAATTGAGATCGTGACGGCGCGTGCAAAATGTGAGTTCTAAGGGACACTCCTCATATTTAGTCGAGTTACCTTCTTAGGGCAGTGGATCTCTGAATGAGTATTCAGGTTGCGCTTTCTCGAACCACCACAGTGCGCCATCACGGTCTACACCCGCTCGAACCTAAGCTAACCACCCAACTTGAGGTCCCTTAATGGGATCACTAGAGGTACTCGAGAAGGTCTGCTTAGCGTGGATTCGAGTGGGGTACACTGTCACGATGGTACATCGTAAGGGCGCAAAATGGATGCAGCCCTAATAGTACCGAAGTATTATATTTACTTCACCAAGAAGTTGACCCGATTTTGATTATCACCAGATGTATCTTCAACAAAACACAGAAAACATCTAATACTAAAGTACTGTTATCGAAATTTCATAAATGTTTCGGATGGTAAGCAAAATGTACCGCCAGCAGTTTATCTCCCCTGATCCCCCCAGTCGAATAAATTCCAAATCAATCTCATCGCCAAGCCTGTCTCTTAAAATCGTCTTGATTAACAGCGTCTACAATGAGGCGAGAAGTTGTGAACGATGACGAATTTCCATTGTTATGGGCTGGAAAGGCATACCGATTTCGATCTCCAATTTCAAAAGCCTCATAAACTACTGCTTTGAAAAACTATGAGAAAAAGCTTAATGAAGAGAATAACTTCTCACGACGGCTTATGTCAATTTGATACGGACAACTGGTCTAGTAAGCCAATTGTCAATGTTATCATAATTTGCGACAGCACATCCACAATTATTTTTGAAAGCAGACTGGTGCCATATAAGGGTAGTAGCTTATAAACTTAAAGACAACGGAACGGTAAATTGGCAGATTGTGCAATATGAAAGCAGGGGTGCTCAGAGATTAGGTCACGGTTTGTCTGGCAACAGGTAAAGAGACTGCATCAACCGGACGCTTATGTTGTCCCGCCCCAGCTGGCAACTCGCCCGGCTGTTGCACTGCAGAACGACGGGTGGGGTCCACGAGGTCGAATTTCCGCTTCGCGGCGCCCCCGTACGACTCGCCGTATCGATTGCCCTTGGTCGGCCGGCCGAGCGTGACTGCGTCACGTCTGCGCTTTCCACTCATGCCACACTTCCTCGCTTGAAGTCTGCCATGCCCTGCCACTGGCACTCGCACCCGCCGTGCCGCTCATCGCGCGCGGCCGTGCGGAAATTCGACCTCGTGGACCCCACCCCAGAACGACAAGCCGTGCTGCGGGATCGTGATAAGATCTCAATCCGCGCTCTTCCAATGCAGTTTCGTCGCACATGGTCTCTTCTGACGTGAAGGGTTTGTTTTCAGAGAAAATGTATTCCCAGTTCTTACTTTCTCCTTACCCCTCCCGTTGCTCTCAAAGGCACTTGCTGAATTGCTTACGTATTATGACATTCGTGTGTGGGCTTCTGTAGCGACAGAACTTACTTAATCGTTTTAACTTGTTTCGACTCTTTTAGGTGTTTTCTTTCCTGACCCCCTCCATTGCCTGCGATTGTCAATTGATTTTCTTAGTTAAAGGCAGTGTTTGGGGAAATTCGGCAGAAAAGTAAAAGAAGTGGTGAATATGAAAGTCGAGATGCCTACACTGGACACTGAAAGGAAAATGGATGGAAATGGTCAAAGACCTGAGAACTAGGACCTTTCCCCACCGTTGATTCCCGACGTGGAGCCTTCCCGTGAAGAGGCGGGTAGTCCGGACGAGTTTTCCATTGACTTGTTGCCATGTTCTAAACACGAAGGGATGTTCGGAAATGAGGAAGCATCCTTTTTCTGGAGTGAGCTTCAAGCCAAAACTGAGAAAGCGGGCCGCGATATCTTCTATTCCCACCCCAGCCAATCGGTCGCTACGTGGCGGACCGAGCTAAGGTAGGCGGCTAGAGCAGAAAAAGCCGCCTATGCAAGAGCTCCGATTCGCGTCTTTCGCGGGGGATTTCGCCGCAGATAAGCTTTCCAGACCCGTAGTTTTCGAGTGAATACTTTTCTCAGGGATTCCTTATCACCCACATCACCCCTAGCACTGTCTTTAAATATGCCTTTTACGTAGTGACCTACAAAGTAAGCCCTGACTGGACTGCGTGTCGGAATTTCCGCTTCTATCGCAATCATTTCGTGCCGAGATTGATGGGTAGTTGGTGAGCAATCAGAGCCTAGTTCAGCTGCATGTCGCAAAAGATCCATACCTTGTGACACTGCTGGCATCGCGCCATTCGAACGATCCGAGTACCAGTGGGTTTTCCTTTCGTCATCGTAACGAAGTACTCATCATCTTGCGAGATGAGGTGAGCCACTTACTGTTGGATCATTTAATAAATAATGTAGTTTTTCAAGTGAAATTTTATATTTCAAAGTTATAGGTCTGTGCGCGTTAGCATGTATCATTCGAAAATGATTTATCAGCTCCACATTTGGCACGCATACTCGATGGATTCGTAAAAATGTGGCCGATTTTCAGGCTGACAAAGTTCAGGTTCCACCAACAAAAACCGGTGAGTGATAATGGCCTTATATTCCACTGATGAAAAGTCTGAACAGCTATGTACCTCGCACAATCGCACGGCCTCCTCTAAACACTCCTTTACTTGACTGCCTATAAGTCACTTTTTCATTTTACATGAATAATTTTTTCGATGGAATTCGTTGGTCTGAAACAATTTCTCAAAGGCGGAACCTGGAAATTTTCAAACTCATTTCTGCAACGGGGCTGAAACGTTGGAAGAGGGAAAATATGTCTGACTGAAAGTGTTGGGAGACATATGTATGACTGGCTGGATGTGGTAACTTTTATTTAAAAAGATTCTTGAAATATTGACCCTATAACCTGAAGTTCAATCAGGATCTCAGCAGAAGAAAAGCGAAGATAGCAGCCGATGGAGCAGAGAAAATACTTTCCATTGGTTCATAAAGCAATGTAAAGCAAAGAAGTTAGTACGAAAAGTTTATATCAGTATGAGCTCGTGTGCTTCTGAAGAATTTTATTTTAGAAGAATGACACAACTCTTTCTACCGGTTACGGATTAAAACGTTGAGAAAAAGTGAAGGTATGTACGACACATTTATCTAGTCAATCCTCCCTTGTAGAGTATAGGGCTTCAATTAGTTGCCAGTTTAATGAGCTTTTGTGAGCTGGAACTACTACTAATTCGCCAGCCTGGAAGTCGACAACGTTTTCTGGGATCCAGAAAATGAACATACCATTTTCGAGAGCAGACAATACATATCTCGAACACGGGCCGATGCACAAACTCATAATATTGTAAAAAAAAGTTTTCATTGGAAATAACATTTATGAAATCCTAATTAATAAATTATTAAATTGTAAAATGACACAATAGTTGGTGTTATAGCAATAAATCATTTTAGCTTATACGAAAATTTTTGCAATACTCTTGTTAATGTCACCTTTCTTTTATACCATAAACTAGAACTTAACTTTTGGACAACCACTTCGTTATCCACATTCATTCATATTCACCTACTATTTAGATATATTAGGTCGGCAACTAAGTCATTGCGGATTTCACTCATAGATGGCTTTGGTTGAATATTTAGCTTTACTGGCGTAGGCCAAATGTTAAACACATATTGTTATCTAATAGTAGGCAGTCCTGCTATCAATCAGTAAAGAAAGTTTCTTGGTCGGTTGCATTATTTTCGTTTGGCGTGTGCTGAAAAATGGAGAATCAAAACATTCATTTTCGTCATGTATTGCTTTATTCTTTCCTTAAAAGGAAAAACGCATCACAAGCTCTCAAGAAGTTATGTGTTGTTTATAATGCTGAAGCCTTAAAAGATCGGCAGTGCCAAAACTGGTTTGCCTGATTTCGTTCTGGTGATTTTTCTCTCAAAGATGAGAAACGCTCTGGTCGTCCAGTTGGAGTTGACAACGCCAATCAAGGCAATACTTGATTCAAATCGTCACAGTATAACACGCGAGATTGCAGAGAAGTTACAGGTATCACATACATGTATTGAAAAGCATTTAAAACAACTTAGGTACGTGTCAAAACTGGATATATGGGTTCCTCACGAACTAAGGGAAACACATTTAACGCATTGCATTAACATCTGCGATTTGCTAAAGAAACGTGATGAAAGAGATCCACTTCTAAAACGAATGATCACTGGCGATGAAACATGGGTCGTTAACAATAATGTCCAACGAAAAAGATCGTGGAGCCGCCCAGGTGAACCAGCTCAAAGAAGAGCAAAAGCTGATATTCATCAAAAGAAGGTTTTGTTGTCAGTTTGGTGGGATTACAAAGGAATCGTCTACTTTGAACTCCTACCACCCAACCAAACGATCAATTCTGATGTCTACATTGCACAATTAACAAAATTAAGCAATGCAATTCAAGAAAAGCGACCCGAATTAATTACCCGAAAAAGTGTTGTAATCCATCATGACAATGCAAGACCACACACGTCTTTGGCCACTCGGTAAAAATTATTGGAGCTTGGTTGGGATGTTTTGCCACATCCACCATATAGTCCTGACCTTGCACCATCGGATTACTTTTTGTTTCGATCATTGCAAAACTCTTTGAGTGGTAAAAATTTCAGTATTGATGATGAGGTCAAATCGCACCTGACTCAGTTTTTAACTGATAAAAAAACTAGAAGTTTATAAACGCGGAATTATGATGCTACCTGAAAGATGGCAAAAGGTCATTGATAAAAACGGGCAATACATTACAGTATAAGGTGATTTATTTCTATGGAAAAAGGTCTTTGATTTTTTGACAAAAATCCGCAATTACATAGTTGCCAGCCTAATACTTACATTAGTTTCACAGAAGTAAAATTTTTTAAAAAGGGATAAGGTGAATTTTAGGCCAGTTTAGTGGAGCATGCACTGCAACAGCCTTCTCATACGCACTGGGGTACAGGCGCTTTTCGTGAAGAAGATCAACCGAAGCCTACATATCTTATAAATCGCTTTGATCGTAGGCGTGGTGGTTGAAGCGATTCAAATGATTTTTTAGTAGTGCTAGATGGCTTTTTTTTATGTATTCTACGCAAATGAATCTTTGGAAACTTCCACGAACCTTCTAAGAAAATGTAACAAAAATTATCCTTTAATCTAATATGTACTGTGACAAGGAATTCTCTTCTGAATCTGAAATCCGAGTGCAATTGTCCTTACGAGATGGTACAAGTTTACTCTGACTTAAATGATGACACAAATTCATGGATCACCATACAATTGTCGGAAGCACGTACTTTTCACACGAAAACATTACAAATATTTAACCCATTCAATAATAATATATTGTTAACATCACAGCATCTATGCAAAGCTACAATGTGGAATGCTATATGAACAGTGAAGAATGTGAACAGACTGTGATGACTCGATTGTGAGTAAAGACCAGAAGGCATTGCTGGAACAAGATTAACACGGCACGTCGAACAGATTCACATGTGGTCAGATTCCAATTTCGTGGGTCGCACGTTTCGAGCCACCACCGACGGACGATGAGGTCCCAGGCGCATATGAACGTGGTGATTATAGCCCCACTGAAATGATTTATTATTATACACCTGTCCATAAGTTCTCCAATGAAAAATTCGTTCCAGAAACGTCAAAAATCATAAAAAGTTGAAGGATAAAGTTCTCAGCGTTGATCAATCCCTTGTAGGGATGCGCCGCGATTCTAGTTTCACTCAGAATCGCGGTGGCAGCTCAAGGAGATTTGGCTCATACAATGACTTGCTAGGGCCGGTCGATGTACAACCCAATGGGTGTTATCATAATGGAGGGGAAAGGGCATACCACTAAGGGCATTTTTTTATCTAAGCGTAGAAGGGGAAAGAAACACTTCTTTTCCCCCTCCAAAGATCAGGCAAAAACTACGCCTGAGTGTGCAGATTGACCATTCGAAGATCCCTCCAGGAAGCTCAGATGTGCAACTTTTCAAAAGACGCCCAGTGCTTTTATCCGCCCAACTGTCCAATTCGCTTATCCCAAAAAATGGGAGGCTTGGTCACCACCTCCTCCCGTACTCTATAAAAACTCTATAAGCATGTCCATAAACTTTCCATCATTTCTATGTGGTTCTGCAAAAACTTCGTTTTTCTTGAAACTAACGGAATGTAACCGAATGATGAATTCTGTTTAATTCGGTTCTGATTACTGTTCTAGATTTATTTCGGATGTGTGAGAGTGTTTTTAATGGGTCAGTGCGTTTCCGATTGGGATCATCTCATGAAATTAACGATTAGCTGCTGTTTCAAGATTTTTGGGATAGTTGTTTTCTAGATGAATGGTCTATGATCAAAGATTAAGGATGAAGATATGTTATTTCGAGCATATTCCTCTCTTTGAACGAAATGCAGGTTTCAATAAAAAGCTTATGAAATTTAAAACAGCAAGAAGTTGGAGACTATAATCCTTCAACTCGTGCTGGCAAAATTGTGCTGATAGGGATGTTAATTTTGTCGTCCCCATAGAGTATCACATACTTTCGTAACTCTGATGATTTCACCTAACCGGCAGGAACATTTGCACCTCACACTAAAATTTTTAATTCCATTGATCAACCTTGTAGATGTCCGTACACTGCACTTCTCTTCAGATCAATAAATGCCAATTTCACGGAAATTCTCACCAAATTTCCCAGAAAACATGCGTTTTAGTGGAACACCTGCCGCAGGTTCAGAAATGGCCAAACAACAGTTCTAAAAATTTGCAGCAAACGCAGTGCGAGAAATAACTTGGATGCTGAAGAAGGGAAAATCAGTTCACTACCAATGAGTTCTACAAGTCTGAGGAAGCAGTATGTGTGCAATGCGCGATGAAGGCGCCTAATTTTGGGAGTACCCGCTCAAGGAACCAATTAATACAACCACCTTAGGCCGCATTCATACTTTGCGGTGCCGACGACATGGCGTGGCTGCGTGTCTCTGGGTGTTCCCCTGTGCCATTCTGTCTCGCTGCCTGCGTCGTCTCTGCACGTCTCCCATGCCACTCTGCCTCGCTGTCTGTGAACGCAGCCACTCCCTGCTTGCACAAAGTACGCGCACGCACTTAGCCCACATCCATCGTATGCCAAAACAGCCGCGCGAAATTTCCGCCTTGATGGCACACACCCGCCGTTTTGTGGAGCACCGTCGTGGTGTTATACTCACCCAGACGGCGCACTTGCAACGCGAATTTTCTGCCCTAATTGCACCAAAAATCGCTTTGCATTCTCAAAAATGCCGCTTAGAAAATATTTACAGTAGAACTGTCACGAGCTCTGCAATGTGTTGTTGTGCTGGAAGAACCAGCTTTGTCCTCTAATGTAAGAAATCAAATTCCAACGCGATACAGCAAGGAAATTTCGAAAAGAATCATACGAAAACAAGCAAAATCCACGTATAATCTATCAAATAATTAAATACTAATAATTATACTGACCTCTTCCAGGACTGTAATATCATCATGTTTTTGAATGCAGCACCAATTAATACAAGTGACTGAGACGATGAATAAAATCGAAAAGAAGATCACCCAAACAACGAGGGCACCAAAATAGTCGATGACGTCAAGTTCCTGCTTCAAATCGATCGACATGCTGATCCCGTTCTGTAAAAAAATCACTGAACTCAGGGACTGCCCGGAAAGTTTAGTAGACAGAGAAACATTCCCGTAATTAGAAATCACGGAAGCATTGATCGGAAACCATAACTAGCAACTGGAAAAGGAAAATTCGACAGGAATAAGAAAAAGATTAAATAAAATCAGAAATTGCGATGTCACAGGAGCTAGTTGGAGCAGAACTTCACCAGGAGAAGAAGGCCAAATCCGAAAAAAAAAACATTTTCCAATTTTCACTGACTACATCCACAATTCTATAAAGACCCTCCAATGAAAACCCAGAGCGCGCCTGCCTTTTACTTTGAATCCAGATAGCAAGATCCTGTTCTGATGATTCCTTTTAGGTATATTCTATCTACTACTAGATTTTTAGCCTTCCCTAGAATTCTAGTGGAAAATGTGTGAAGATGGTTAACGGTGTTTTCGTTCCTCTGTGCGGGGTGGGTAACTGATTTCATTGTCCTCGAAATTGTGATGAAGACTGACCTAGCGTAAACATCCACGCACACAACAGTTGCCACGGAATCATAGTCACACAAATCATCCTCATCGTTGACCCGCAGTGGACGCTTACAAAGGCTAACAGCTTAACACCAAAAGAGGGGTACGAAAGTGTCTTTACTAACACCCGTGATCGCCCCGCTCAACGACTGGTCCTCTATTTCACAGCTCCGCCTGATTGGTTTGATATTTTGACTAGTGCAATAGACCACCTGCAAAGTTTCACATTTAAAAAAATTATGTAGAAATATGAACCCCTTGGACTCTTCACACTTTTGGGCACATGGGCGGGAAATCGCAAACGCGAATAAGGCCGACTGCGTTCCGAAAGAAAAGCGATTGCGGTTTCGTGATCGATAACGCAAGGTGGTAAGTAAATCAACATTGAGCGCAAAACTCTTGACAAGTCTCAACAATTCATTTGATTAAAGACACCGGAAGGTAATGTTGGCAGATTTGAAATATGAAAGTAAGGATGCTCAGCAGTGTAACAGTAGAGAAACAACGAAATAGTGGTAAAAAACCGAGAAATAAGAACCTGAAAACCGCCATTTTTTGTGCCCCTCTGCGTAACCAACCGGGGCTAGACTACAGACGGGTGGAGAAGCTGAATCAGCCGGCCACGAGCGTTGTCCCGCTCTGGCCGGCAACTCGTCCGGCTGATGAACTGCAGCACTACATGCAGTGCTACGGATTTGTGATAAGATTCCAAGCCACGCTCTTTCACTGCGAGGTTCACTAGACATCACATCTTCTGCAGTGAAAGGTTTGTTTTCGAGGAATATGCATTCCCAGTTTCACCTTTTCCTTGCCCCTGCCGTGCCTTTGAACTCTCGCCGACAATCAATGTAAGGTTGTCAAGCGGGAATCCAGACGAACTTCTGTTACTTTATATATTCTCAATTTTCGCGTTAGAACAAAGGATATTTCTTTCTGCGTTTTTTCGAGTACCGAGTCTGTATAGTGATTTTAAGAGGAACCAAAACCATGGAAGTTCCGTGCACGACCCTTTTGAATTGGGAATAGAAATCCTTTAAGTCGTGCTGAGGTGTAGCAGAACCGCAATAGCGGTACAAACAAAAGTATGTTTGAACCCTTCCAGTGGAAGTCTTTCCACATACATGCAAAGGGCCGGAAACAAATATCGCACTTTTGTAACAAGAAGAAAGGTAATAAGGAAACGCTATTTCCGCTCAAACGTCAATTTCCCTTTCTGAATGCAATAAAGGTAAGTTTAAGGGATTGTTTTCGATGAATCATTGATTAATCAATTTTGATGAATAGCTTGCTTCACATAGACGACATTCCAGAACACAAAACCGGTAGAATATTTCCCTTAACACAATTCGAAACCAACTTATCGCGGCGGATTTCAAGTAATTTTTGGAGCAAATAAAATAAGACTAGAATGAAGGATGGTTTGATCAGCCTTGATGAATCGACGAGCACAATGTAACTCTAGCAGAAGCCACTAGTCTGCTCGACATAGGTCAGTGGGCACGGCCATTTAAATGCAGCAAGTGAGATAAGGTAATAAATGGCATAAATGCTGCTAATGGTAACTGTAAAGACAAGTCAAGGATCGCGCATAGTCGCGATAATGATGCGCATAGTCGCGAAAAAAAAAGGTTCTACAATGTTATCATCATTATTTACAATTATTCTAGTTATTATTAATTACTATTAATTCATTTATTACAGGCCTAATGCTTCAATTTCTATTTTATTTGATTTTCATAGAGAGAATGGAATGCAGCGGGTCACGGGGGGAAGGGTGTGTGCAGATATGACAGCGAATCGCGTGGCCGCCCGCGGCAAGCGGCGCGACGGGTGCGAGTGCCAGTGGCAGGGCATGGCAGCCATCAAGCGAGGCAGTATGGCATGAGTGGAAGCGCAGACGTGACGCAGTCACGCTCGGCCGGCTCTCAAGGGCAATCGATACGGCGAGTCGTACTGGTGGTGCCGCGAGTGAAACGCCGCGAAGCGATTCGCTGTCATATCTGCACACACCCCGGGTGGAAGTCAAAGGAGGAGAGACAATGAAAAGAGGTATAAGAGAAGGAGGCGAAATACATCAACGCACACGCTACTACTTAGTCATGGAGGCGGGATGACTAAGTCGCCTTATGACTGTCTGTCAGGGCTCCATAAAGTGTCTACCATAGGGGTGGGGGGCGATTGGTCGAATTTTCGCTTCGCGACGTCGCGCTCGCGCCGCCGTCAGCACGACTAACTGCAGTCGGTTGGAATTCCGCTCATTATGTAGTGGGCTGATATCGTGAGGGACCTTCAAAAATTGCAGGTTAGAAGCTTCGAAAATTCTTATATAGTGTGGTTGTTGCTGTTTCAACGGATGAAAGTACAAACAACTCGCACATCCTCGGGCGGCCACGCGAAAGTTCGACCAATCAACCCCCACCCACCCATAGGTGCATTCTCCATGCAAAAGCTACGGACCATGCTATATCGGCTATAATTTCCTTTATTCATCTTTGGCCACCACCGTATCTGAACACACAGGCAATTTGCCGTACCGTCTGTCCTTCAAGAAAGTTTGTTGATAACTTTGGAATAGTGGGTGAGCACGGTGATGGACACAACCCTGAAACGGCTGTGAATGAGCGTTGCATAAAAACGCGCAATCGACTTAGGTTGGACTTATACATATGTAAAATAAATGGACTTGAAAAGACAATTGCCTTCACAGCAGGCGGTGGGTTCTGGTAAGAGTCAAGCAAAAATCGATGGAAAGGTGTGATTGTGTCCATGTATTTGGCTTCAAAGAGGGGAAACGGGCCGAGAGGTATTATTAAGCAATAACAAATGACTCAGCTGTTACCGAACACATTGAGGCCATGACATCACATTGGACTTCAGGTGGGGGTGGGTTCCCGATGAGCAGGCCACAATGAAACCACTGTAAGTCAAAAGCGATTCGGTCTAAGCGCTGTCTAAACCAACGACGCATTCAAAAAATTCCTACGTTTTCAAATCAAAGTAAAATGTGTGGCGTAAAGAGATTGAGAAACTCACATCTAAAGCCATTAGTCAGACTCCAAAGGGGTGAGACGAAGCTGGCCTGCTGTTAGACAGGAGATGATCCACGCTTGCGTATGTGTAATGGTTACAAGGGGCGCCTCGGCTGTTAAATGCGCGTGATAGGAATTCTTTAGTTTTCTTGATGACTAGTAACAGACACGATTGTTGAATGGTTCCATCTACTGGTTCCAGAAAGCAATTACAATGCGAAGAAGTCAGAGCAATGTGAATGTGAAAATGATTCAACGATCGCTATTCTTTGTTAAAGGCAGTGGTAGGGGTGATTCCGTTTTATCATTCATTCCAATCTTTGATGTTGACTGGAGGACGATTCCACCACGGAAGCCAAAACGTCAAGCCCCACGTATTTCTGATCTTCTCATTGCTCCACTCCTAAGGCCGCGTTCATACCAAACTGAATGGGATTTTTGGCGGTTCGGCGTAAGGCAAAAGATGCATATTAATCGAGAAAATGGGTTCATCGACACAATCCCGATTTGAGAGAGCTGGTGCATTCGCGTCAAACATAGGATATACACCGATCGAGAAAATGAAAGTAATGGCGCATCTGCGATTTTTTCTTATTGCCACAATACAAATAAACTGACGTGATGGTACATGGCATCGCCAGTAATCCCAAATCGCGGATGCGCCGATGCCCCGACGCTCCGATACACCGGTGCGCCGATGAGCCAAAAATCCCATTCAGTTGGGTATGAACGCAGCCTGAGTCATTGTTCGGCAAAGCCCAGCTCAGGAGGCGGGCTGGGATAAAAAAGGAGGTGGAGGCCACGATGGACGAGTTTTCCACAGCTCAGGGACACGCTCTTAACCGAAAATTTCGCGCAAAACGTCCCTACAAGGCCTTAGTTTTATATGACCGGGTAACTTTAGCAATTCCTCACTATTCGCATTAGCCCTATCACTGTCTTTAAAAGTGCAAAATCACTTCATTGAATGCACAAAACCACTGAACTATGCTATTTCCTCCGCTTTAATAGTAATTTTCTGAGGGCATTCTAGCGTATGACTGAGACGATAAACTTCATGCTTTCTTCATAGTTGAGATCCAGCCCGCGACGGTTCAGTGTGCACGGGAGTGTGCCTTATGCACAAAAATCGTGCGTTTGCCCGCGGCGAATGCGAGTTGCTCCATCACGTGCGTTTGCGTGTTACATTTTACAATGGTTCGTAAACTGGTAGTCAGTAGACAGTCTTTGCGCAATCGCTCAGCATAGAGGGATAATCGGAAACAGAATAAGCCGAAATATCCAAGATACTGCTGATCGGCATGACCACAGCATAAATAATATTCGTGAAAGAAACAGACAGATAAACCGAAATTAATATCCACAAACATTCATAGCAATCATAGAAAACAAAAACGAAAAATGCTCGACTGCTTCAAGTCGTACTGATGGCGCCGCGAGTGCAACCCCGCAACGCTATTTTTTGACGTAACGGGCCACACCCCAGTCTACACCACACCAGCCCATAGGAAATGCGTTTAGCAGGATTGAAGCTACGCTGACTCTCCTGGTAGTTACGTTCCTTCCATAACTACGAATGTAGGTCTAGTGCTGTGCACAGCCCAAAGGAATCACGGGGACATGCGCAAAAATCTTCTCCGAGGTTCAAAGATTCAACGTAAATTCACACAAAAGCTCAAAATGGAAGGAAAGCCGGAGGCTGCGATAGAAATATTTTCAGCTATCAAACACCCTGCAAAATGCTTTATCACCAATCGCGAGCCAAAAACGACATCGCTGGGTTATCAAATTATGAATTCCCTTGGCACCACAAAGATAGCTCATAACGACCGCGATACACGAAGGACCTTAAAATAGGAGACAGCGATCTAATGACCAAGCTATAAAACTTTGATATTCGCGACTGACTTTATGATAAGACCAGCAATCCCTTTGAGCGGGCCCCTGTGATGAAGTCCCATAGAGCCAGGCATATTTCCCATCATTTTTCACCACACACAAATGCACCTGTCGCTTGATCGCTACTACCTCAGCCGACCCCGACTATACCAACATCGATCAGGGTACACCGGAAGTCGAGGACTTCCTGACAGAGGGGTTCATATTTGACCGGAGAGAAGGGGTGACCTACAGTAGCGCTCAAAAGTCTTCGGCCAAAACTTTTTTGTCATAACTTTTTTCTACTTGACCAAATTTGACAAGATTTTAATATGTGATGCCTGAACCTATTGTCAACATTTCCTTCTACTTGAGCGCCGCTTGCCACTTTTCATTTTTTACAAGAATTAACTACAAGAGCACCCAGAAAAAAGTAAAAGGCTTGGTCGAGGAAAACGGCTTTCTTTACAAAAACAAAACGAGCAAGCCTCAGAGAACATCAATATTCTGTAGAAAGACCACGACTTTTGATGACAGCGGCACAGCGGGACGGCATAGCGATGGCATGCCAAAATTAAAAAATTTCATATAACCACGTGACCTACACCGTTGAGCGCCAAAATAGTATATTAAGTATGCAGTGTCTCCAAGTACAACATACTAAAATTTCTCTTAGATCGGTGCCGTTGCAAAAAAATTACAAGTGAAAAACCCAAGTGGAAGACCATTTCGCCAAAGACTTTTGAGCGCTACTGTATGTACCTGCAGAGATCAACAAAAAGCACTAGAATCTCAACTTCTAATAAGCAGATGAGAAGCGAAGGATATTTCATAGCGAACCCGTGCGAGGAGATGAAAAATAAATGTCTTTTTGCTCCACGTACTGGGATTGTAGAGGTCACAGAAGGGGGAGAGGTCGTATTTAGTCCCCGCAGAGGGGGGGGGGGAGGGAGTCGTACTGGAGCGGCCATTTTCCTCGACACCTGGGAATGCTCTGCTGGTGCTGATCCCACAGAAACCGTTAATCGATAATCGTAGTACCGCTACCTAGTCCTTTTCAACTCATCCAACCTCAAAACCCTCGGAGAATTCCTCGACCCACAATTAACCGTGTTTGGCACCTTATAGAAATACTGGGATTGCTGCTAAATTATTCCCAAGACCAACAAAAGGGTATTCATAGGCAGACGGAGACGGAACTATTGATCACTGATAAGGCAATGCTTCAAGCATAGCTGCACTGGGCGTGCGGAACCACGCGATCGTACTGATAGCATGCGAAAATAGACGTAAGTGAGAAGGGCGTAAAAACCGAGCACCGCAAGAGCAATACGACCACCTTTTCTTATGCATAGGTAAAAACACCGTTATGGGTAATGTTAGCAGACGTGGAATAATCGTGAAATTCGAATATCGAGGTGATCGGTAGTGCAACAGTGGTGAAAGAACAGATGAAACGGTCAAAAACTCAAGAAACAAAAGTCGACAATCCTCGTTCCCACTTTTTCGTTGTCGTCCCTTTGCATCGCTAGCCCTTAGGGGTAGATGCAGATGACAAGGAGGGACTGTGCCAGTCAGCCGCAAACGTTCCCATGTCCTCGCACCAACTTGCCCAGCTCATGCAGTGCAAGGCAACGCGATCGCGGTGCAGCCGAGTTGCGGCAAAAACTTCAAAGCCCACTTCTCCAGTGAGAGTTGCGCTACAACACATCTTCTCTGAATTGGTGTTCGTCTAAGGATACCATGTCTTCCCAGTTCTCGTGTTCTACTTAACCCGCGATGCCCTTAATTAAACGCCCAAAATGAGACGCAAAAGACCATACGCGGTAGTTACTGATTTTTCGTATGCTGGAAATTATCATCCCTTCTTTTATGTGCATGCAATCCATGTTAGAAAGTAGATAAGTAATCAAATAAAAAATAAATAAATATAAATAAATATAGATCCGTAACAGCAGCGACTCAAATATTTTTAAACCAATAGAACTGGGCAAACAAACCAATCGATCAAGACATTTATGGCTTGAATGCTGAATTACATAAGCATTCAGAAAAAAGTTCCCAGACCATGTTCAGAGAATGGAAAGGATGATATGCCAGCAACTAATCCTAAAAAAAAGAATTGAAGGTGGCGAGACAGTAACGTGAAAGACAAATCCTTTAGGTCTAGTAAAAAGAATAATAGTTTGTGCCGGCTAACCTAAAGAAAGACCTCAAACTCTTCCTACTACGGAGGGATAACCTCCTTTTTTTCAAACTAGCAATTCACCAACCTTTTACAAAAATTTTGAATCGAAAAAATCAGAAATGATTAACAATCAGCGTTTTGCCCGTAATTCAGCACATTTTTGAATATGAAAACTTGCATCGTGAACATACGAAAATAAGCGAAAATATCAAAAATCTCAAGCAAACAAGACCGTTGTTAGCGAATATCAGCGTAATCGACTTATAAAGAATGTGTAGGACAGTTATGCTACAGGCAATCACTGAAAGAGATCACCGATAATCAGATCAATGAGTCCAGCGATATCATGGAATTTGAGAAATGAAAACTTCTGCTCTGTTCTTTTGACTCAGCAGAACATATGTTTATAAACGACTCGATGCAAGATCGCTCGAATAATTCTTCGAGGAGAGCCTCATTTGCAAGATGAATAGCAACTATTTATGAAACATGCTACTGAGGAAAATCCTTTGAAAACCCTCTGCTTTCAAATCGAAGTAGAATTTCAAATCAAAGTAGAAGAAATTGCATGCTGAAAACGTCGAAGTGAAGCAAGAGAGGAAGAAGAGTGAAGCTGCTCCTTTGCAGCTGTTGCTGCTCAAAGATCCCTAATGATCCCCAAAGAGAATAAGAGAATCGCGGTGCTGAAAAGCGCTTATGTGTGAATACTGATGGCTTAAATGGGTAATTTAACGCAAGCGAGGTACATACACTGCCTCACAAGAAACGGACTACAAAGATTTCGACATTTTCGAAAAGCATTGATTCCAATATCGACGAAGGAAGACTATTCCTCAAAGCACCGCGAGGGCTGAGGAGAAAGTGAAAACTGGGAAAGATGTTCTCTGAAAACAAACCTTTCACTTCAGAAGAGGTCAGGTGCGGCGAAACTCGCATTGAAAAAACGCGGGTTGAGGTTTATCGCGATCCAGCAGCACTGCCAGTCGCGCTGCCACGTATCCGCAGAGGAAGCTGCATATAGGGCGACACAAAGTTCGCGGACGGCTATCTTAGCCTCTCACCTGTCTGCATCTAGCTCACCAGCTAGTGATGTAGGGAGGAAAGGGGAGGAGCGGGAAGGATGGTTTATAAATTCCTGTTCTTCGAACTTATCTTGTTCTTTCTCTGCTCAGCACCTTTATTTTCATCTTGTCTCATCTGCCAATTCGCCCCTTCTAGCCGCTTTCTGTATCTTCAAAAACTTCTACAGCCCATGAGTTTTCCGTAATATGCTCATAAGTGTACAGAAAAATTAGGTGCCTACATCACTGCCAAGGTGCTTGACTAGTCCACACAGCTTTGATAACACTCGACCCTTTCCTTAATTACTGATTACCCAGTTTATTCACTTTATCAGCAACTCTGGGTCCACTCCTTCTGGGTTCGATAATCATTAACTGTGAATCCCCTTTTCTAAGCAATAATCGCCCTTGTTTTTTCCAACTCCTCATCACCAACAGCCACACTTTAACGACGACACATTTATAACAGTCATCGATTTTGAAAAATGACCGTGGAATGATAAATGACTGTCGAGTCCTCATTTCGCCGAAAAAAAAAATGATGAAAAATATGCTAGCAAGCATGACCAAATTTCAGGTTATTTTGTGAAAGCTACGATGAAAAAGAATGAGATAAGAATAGCTAACAGTGATGAAAATCTCGCCCACTACCATGCCTACAATTGAGACAATGCAGGAAAATAGATTAGAAAGCGCATTGGTTGGCTAGAAAATGGGTATGTGACAGCCATGGATCTAATTGCATCAAGACTCCTCCAATCCATTTGCTTGGCATGGGTAGAGATCTTATTTTATTTATTTATTTATTTATTGCATGCACAACAGGTACATGAAGCATGAGCTACTAAAATAGAATAGCACCAACGAGCAACATAATCCAGAGAAGAAACGTCATCTTGCTAAAAGTCACAGGAATGTAAAACAAGGAATTCAGCAGCATATGAAAATAAGAAGAGAAAAATAGTTCCGATTTGTCTCAGTGTCAGATGCGAACAAGTAATCGATAGCACCATTACGACAAGTAATTGCGCAGTGCCTTTTTGAACTGAAATATGCTCCCTGGCAAGCCAAATCTCTTGGCAAATTTACAAAATTCAGAAGCAGCCCGACTGACAAAAAACTTGGCTCTGACATCTGACCTTGACCTAGGAAGACCAAGTTTGAACTTTCCGCCCCGAGTAGAAGACGGACAAAGGGTGAGAGCGCCTTTAAGGTCTACCATTGACTTTCCTAAAAGTATTTTGAACAACATTATTAGATCTTGAACTTTTCTTCTACGATGAAGTGAGTCCATTTCCAGCATCTTATTTCTGACTAAGCCTCTCGGAATAGCATCATAACTGAAACCTAGCGCCCTAGTAAAAACTTTCCTTGTAAAACTATTTTGGACCGCTTCCAGTCTAGCAGTGGCTTTTTTAGTGTGAGGGAAGAAAACTATAGATCCATACTCAAGAATAGGACGAACATATGCCTTAAAAGCTCTAATAAGTAAGGAAGGATCACTAGTGTGCAAACTACGCAGTAACTGATAAAGTCTTTTTTCTGCTTTATTAGCTATAGCCGTGCAATGTGAATCGAAAGTCAGTTTATGATCAATAATGAAGCCTAAATCTCTTACTTCTTTGACTTTCACAAGTTCTAAACCATCAATGGAATAATTATAATTATTCCGAGAGCCTCCCAAGTGTAGGACCGACGTTTTATCATAAGCTAATGGAAGCATCCACACTTTTGACCACTTCACAACAGCATCAATAGCATGCTGTATAAGTCTTCCATCATCATCACCAGTGACGGCCTTGTAAATTTTAACATCATCGGCAAAAACTTTACAACAAACCCCTATGTCTTCCACAATCCTAGGAAGTTCATAAGAGTAAATGCAAAACAAAACCGGTGAAAGGACTCCACCTTGTGGAACTCCGCTGGGTGCGGCCCTGACTCTAGAATAGGAACCATTTATTCGTACTTGGAACGTACGTCCTTGAAGAAAAGACTCGATCCACAAAACTATCCTTTCATGAACACCGATATGCCTGAGCTTTCCTACGAGATTCCTATGATCCACTTTATCAAAAGCTTTTTGGAAGTCGAAGTACACTACATCCACATCCCTCTTATTATCAAGGGCAGTCGTCCAATCATTCAACGATTCCAGCATTTGGGTTATGGTTGACCTGCCTCTCCTAAACCCGTGTTGAGAGTTTGACAAAATTTTATTGTTCTCCAGATGCTCAAGCAGAACTCTCTTTACAACCTTCTCAAAAACTCTACAAAATATGGAAGTGATACTAATCGGCCTGTAGTTACTTGACATGGAAAATGGGGGCTTCTTTGGAATTGGAGTAATGAATGAGTGTTTCCACCTTTCTGGTACTTCGGCCCGGAAGAGACTTAGATTGAAGATGTAACGTAATGGTCCAAGGATGGATGGTAAAACCTTTTTGATGTAATATATTGGAACGCCATCGGGAGTTAACGAGAGAGCACTTTTCCATTTGGAAAGAAGCTCGAAAATTTCCTGCTCACTAAACCATAAGGAGTCCTGCATTTGAGGAAAAGAGTCAGTGAGCTCTTGACAAACCTCTACGTCACCATTATCCTTGACAAAAACCTGCTCAAACCCATCAGCAAAAAGATCCGCTTTATCTGCATCAGTGACCGCTACGGACCCATCGGGTTTCCACAAGGCTGGTATCTTCCCTTTCGTGATTCGCTTAGAGTTGATGTATTTGAAAATGGCTAGGTTACTCCCCTCCTCAACGATTTTCTTTTCGACATGACAGTGGAATTTGTACATCTTTTTCTCGAATCTTTCAGCAATAGTTTTATAAAAACGCCAGTCCTCCGGCTTTTTTGAGAGCACTGCTTTCTTGTAAGCTGTCACTTTCTTGTTAAAAAGCAAATGAAGAAACGGCGGAATGGATGCACCTCTCCTTCTGACCCTACGCAACGGAACATGTCTCTCAATACAATCTTGCAGCACAAACAGAAGTAATTCGTACATGTCGTTAACATTGAGGCCGGCAAAGGAACCATACCAATCAATAGAGTCTAGATAGGAACAGATAACGCTAAAGTTGGCTTTCTTGTAATCTCTCTTCAGTATTTCCACTCTCACTAAATTAGGCATCTTGATGCTGAATTCAATGCTGGCATGGTCACTGGACCCTATTGGAATATCTACCTTGACCCCATTGACAAAAGATCGTTCGTTACAAAACAGTAAGTCCAAGATGCTGTTCCCCCTTGTACCTGAGTGTACCAATTGCTCAAACCCATTATTCCTCACCAGGTCGAAAAATTTCTGAGAAGCTCCAAGCCCTATATGTTCAGATGCTGACCAATTTACATTAGGGAAGTTAAAGTCCCCAAGCAGTAGGCAGATTTGTGTACCAGCACACAGATCACTTATGCATTTCATTAACAGGTCACACTTATTACTGGGACACCTGGGAGCTTTATAACAGAGAACTATCCTACACTTCTCACCCTCGACGTGAAGGTCAACGGCAACCAACTCATAGCTATTCGGAACTGATTCCTTAAAAATCAAAACTGGGCAAAGCGTTTGCTTGATTAGTAGGAGCACACCGCCACCCTTTCTCCGTTTTCTATCACATCTAAATTCATCGTAACCTGCGCCTACGTCGCCTAGTAAGCCGGGTAGTTCGATGCAAGATTTGAGCCAAGTCTCCGAAAGGGCAATAATACCGTAATCGGTTTTGGAGAGCAAAAATATGAATGATTGTAAATTTTTAATTAGAGAACGGATGTTTGTCAGCAAACATTTCACACCAATTTGGGAGCTAGTCTGTTTTATGAACGAACGAACCTGACACTGAGATTTGAGAAAGTGGTTATTGATCTTCGGAGACCTATCGAGTTCAAGAGGACGAGTATTTCGTATGAACTTAGCATCTAAATACCGAAGATCTACAACCCGTTTTCCGAATGGTGAGCAAGAACATCATTACTAACATTATTGCCGTTACATTGTGATGAAAGAACGAGATTTTGATTTGACGAAACACTACTTCCATCAATATTGGGCAATTGATGATTGGTCAAAACATCTACATTTGGCTGAGCACGAGTTTTCTGGGTCGAGAGCCTTTCTGCTTTCAGACGCTCTCGCTCAGACTTAGTCAGAGATGGTCTAATAAACACACCTTTCTTTTGGAAATATC
This sequence comes from Trichostrongylus colubriformis, assembly GCA_963978905.1. Lineage (NCBI taxonomy): Eukaryota > Metazoa > Nematoda > Chromadorea > Rhabditida > Trichostrongylidae > Trichostrongylus > Trichostrongylus colubriformis. Next base: position 12,101,056 of record OZ022259.1, on the reverse strand, counting down.
TGAGTTGAGGAGACCTCCTTAACACCAACGAAGCAAAAAACGAAGCAGGAAAAACAATTTTTAGGAGTCTGGGCTTATTAGGTGTAAAACGCCCCATTCTGTATACTGTAATCGGTCGACATTCAACTGACAGAAAATCTAGAATCTGCCTAATACAAGAAGTGTCATGTAACACGCGATCAGAAGCAATAGATGCAGAACTCTCATCAACACCAATAACAACTACCGAGCGTCTACGTTCCGAATCATTGTCATTCACTACAGACGAAGAATTCAGTGAGGGAACAAAATTAGATGCAGTCAAATTAGAAGAATCTTGAGAAGACAACGATTGCTTTAAAGCACTGATCTGAGTCCTCAAATTTTTCACTTCTTTCTCCAACTCACTGTTCCTCTTCTTGATACAATCGTTCTCCTCTGTCAGCTCCTTGTTCTTCACTAACATTGCCATCATTTGTTCCTTCATCTCCATCAGACCTCCCATGGCTGCCTTGAGATGCGGTGGGATCGATGGATCTCCGATAACTAGCTCGGTGAAAGCTACGATGAAAAAGAATGAGATAAGAATAGCTAACAGTGATGAAAATCTCGCCCACTACCATGCCTACAATTGAGACAATGCAGGAAAATAGATTAGAAAGCGCATTGGTTGGCTAGAAAATGGGTATGTGACAGCCATGGATCTAATTGCATCAAGACTCCTCCAATCCATTTGCTTGGCATGGGTAGAGATCTTATGAAATTCGTTCATACGCAATTTCAATTTTTCCGAAAAATGATGAGACAGGATGTTCCCTTGATGGATGGAACGTAAACTCAAAAATTCGAAAGAATGCTACCCCTCACCCGGCGTGGAAATTTATTCCATCTCACATCATGAGGGTAGTTCAGGAAATTGCTTAGGTTATATGAATTAACCATAGGAAAGCTCGGCAATGGCCAATGGCTATGAAGAGAGAAATCAGAAGGATCCGTCAGCCAGAAAGGGAATGTGTTCTCCTAAAAACGGTAGGCTGCGCTCCCATTAATCACTGAAAAGTCGCAACATATGGAAATGACCCTTCATGAAACCATTGAACGAATGTCCCAAAGTACTTCTTCGATGGTTTCAGAAAGGATGATTGCCAACTAGTATCCAGAAGAAGCGATAACGACGGATGGTGACCGTTGCTTGAAGTTCCTTCAAAACGAACTACGTATTCGGTTTCTATTCATCATCATAGCCATATTTCTAAAACTGTACGCCTAAATATACATAGAATCGTTCATTACCTATATGTGAACCAGATGTCTGGTATGTTTGTTTGTTGTGTGTCTGTCTGTTTGTCGCATAATCCATTCTCAACTCAGTTGCAGCCAGGAGAGGTCGAGCAGTTAGAAGTGGGTAGGGGCTGCCCAAAGTATACGGAGCACATAAAAACTAAACATAGCTCCTTCTACCGTAGGCGAGGCTTACGCTGAAATGGATGGGTGCTCAAATTTAAGTCCACGCTCAGGTTGCAAAAACCGGGCAAAGTAGGAGTGGGCATGCGGGTTTGCGCAAACTAATATTGGACCGGGTTGTCAAGCTGTACGGAGCTCATAAGATTTATGAATATTAACCGTGTAAGACAAATGAGGCATTGTTGGGTTAAAGGATAAATTTTGCGACATTTTCCCGCAATTTTTTGGATGCATTTAGGAACTTCTGCGATTGAGATCCTAGAAAGGGTGCTCAGATCAATATAACAAATTACTTAGATTAATACATTCTCTACCTCTGCGATGAAAATGACGATTTTTTGAGAAACCCTTTGATACACGATTATTCTTCACGATATCGCCTCTGCTGCAACTCGAATGCCGAGGTCATGGAGATTGTAATCACGTTTAGCTGACTTTGAATATAATTCCCATTTTTCTTCCAAATTGAAAATTCGCTTTGCTGATCTAATGCTTGAATATTAAATTTCTTTCGACATATACATGAGGTGTCGAAAAAGGGCCATTTTTTTCCACTTTCAACGCTGTTTTAGCCGGTCTTCAGCGGATGCTAACAAGGTATTTCCATTCCCAAATTAAAGAACACACCTCACACTATCTCTAGGCTCTGTAACAGCCTTCTGCACCCGTAGGATCGGGAGTTCCTCCCGATTAAACAAAATTGTCACCTCAACTGGGCAAAATCCAAAGTTTTGTCGTCCTCGTCACAACCTTGCTAAGGTTCGCTCACTCTGGGTACCTGAGCAGCCTCATAGTAGGTGGTGTTCTTGAATACTTCGTTCTCTTCGGATTCTCAACGCCCTTCGGTTCCAATAACCAAACCTGCCATTACCACTGAAACCCCTCCAGAAACGGGTTCAAGGCATGAAAACTGAGACTTCGCATCATGGCAACTTTGCCCGAGCACGAAGGGCTATGTGACTTCCATGAGCTGAGAGGTCAGTCTTTAGGAGACTTCTCACGAGAGACTAACCACGGATGTTGTCTCTACTGCTCGAGGCGGACCTCGAGGCCTTAGGTGCTCCAAAGTCCGACTGTGCCGACTGAAGGCTCCATATTTTCATGACCGTGGAACTGGTGAACAGCTTGTTCCTGCTTTTAGAGCAACATTTCAGGCATATTCTGCTTCGATACTTTCATCTCTTTCGTTACGCTTTCCTTTGCATGCTTGATGGAGTGTATGCTTCGCGAATGTGAGCCGTGAGCAAAGTGAATCTTTTTTGACACCTTCCCCCCCCCCGTAGACGTACGTACATCTGAAAGATATTCTTCTTTTTCAAAAACTGAGACTTAATTCCACTAAACAAACTAACGTTGCAAATATTTCCACAACATAACATATGGGAGAATAGTGCTGCTTAGCATCGGTAAGATCGCAGCGAGTGAGATGGCAACCTTGTGGGCAGCAAAGGTGTTTGAATGCTTTTCAATACTGGACAGCAGACAGCGATCAACTTAATCCTTTCGGCTTTGGATTTTCCATGAGTTTTCTTGATTATTTATACTATTCATGTTTATGTTTTTTTGAAGGTTATTTATAAGCATATTAAACACAAAACCGACGTTTGGATTCCCTCTTACTACATATAAGCAAAAAAAATTAGAAACCCGTGGTATTTTTCACCAGCATGCTTTAATCGTAAGAAAGAGTAAACTTTGATAGCACTTCATCACATTTTGCTATTTTTTAAGACTTTATAACCCTTTGCAACACCTTAATAATGATTGACAATGATTTACAGTACACAGTGGGTAGCTGAAACCAGCGCGCTCTATTATTGCACTTGTATGGAAAAATTGTACCCAAAGAAAATGGGATGCGAAACAGAACTCGTTTTTGGAAAAAGATCCTCTGAAGCAAACGCTAGCAGTGAGTTGTGGGAAAATGCTGCTGCGGTGGTAATGCACACGTCTGTATTTGATGGCAGCAATTTTCACGGTCACGGTCGAAAGGGTAAATGCGAAAAATAAACGCGGACGATTGTAATAAAGGGGTCGCCACAGCCTCTCCTCCATCACCACGGAAAATTAATGGGAGCGCATGCAAAATTGCAGAAGTTCAGATCCTACATAAAACTTAGAGGATAAAATTAAACTTTTTCGCGTTAATTTAACCCATTTATGGGAAGGGCCACCCTTGCAGTTCCATTTGAATTCATGGTGGCAGGTGAATGCCATTTGGCCTGTACAGTGACATCGGGGGAAAACCAGTGTTAAAGTTACCAATTAACCTACCTCGGAGAGATGGTTTGGTTGCATCACCTCCGCTCTCTACATAAAACCTCGTGCTACATGAAGGCTAGCGCGAAAAGAATCTTACCAAATTCAAACTTTCCTGTTACTCATTTGCGGCGCAGATTGTTTACTGACAAGTCGCGTGACTCCCGTTAACATGGTGTGGGAACCAAATTCCAGCTGTCCATGCCAACCATCCCTTCATCCCTCCACTCACGGTGAATTGGTGGCACGACGTTATAGCGTAGAATGTCAAAACTGCGTTGTTGACTGGCTGACACCGCAATTCACACTGAATAAGCCTAATTGCGCTTAAATGCCACTACGATTCCAAATGAAGGGAGATACGTGGCGTTTCACAGGACAGGTAGAACCTGATGCCCCGTTTTTTTAACCTCACCCTGACCTGCAAGTAGAATCTGATAGAATGATATTAGTGACAGGATGCAATTGCATTGAAGCAGTAAAAGGCGTGAAGTGTTATACGGATGACATCTGTGCTTCACAGAAAATTAAATCCCTTATCATCACGGTGAGCCATCTCGTTGAAATGGCAACGATAAGATGTGAAGGGAATGAAGAAACTGTTGTTTACTAGAAGGTAACCAAACACAGCGTTGAATCTCCGATGCGCTCGTGTGTACACCAATCGGACATGGGTCGGAGCCGTGTTGTTTTCCATTAGAACAAGTACATCCCTAACGGGCTATGTTTATCCCTCTAGCTCTACACATTGTGAGAACTATCGCTCAAGCGTCACTAAAATAATTTAGCCAAGACACTGGTAAAAAAAGTTCAGGCAGAACATGAAAAGATCCTTTAATACGACAGCGGGGTGCAAAAGTGAAGAAAAACGGAATGAAACGGTCAAAACCTGTGAAATAAGGCTCTCTTCCCCACGTTGGTACCGAAAGAGGGCGGGCTATATGAATGAAAGAGCAGTGTCTCATCAAACCAGGTGGCAGCTATTGAAAAGGGGTGTGTGCCCTCATGTCAAGATTTCGCAGCGCGCCATGTTGCAAGCGAAGCAATGCGGACGAGCTAAAGGCACCATGTTATTGGGTCTCGAAGCGATTACAGGTCAACTGCGTATCGCGCCGTAGCATTAGCGGGTAATCGTTCTAAGACCCAACTATCGCGACGCGCATAGCTCGCACACACTGCGTCGCGTGCCGCTCGTCGTTGTGCGAAATCCTGGCATAAGGTTACACACGTTAAAAAGGATGGCTCTTACAAGGCCCGATGGCGCTTCTTTTCACCGGGAATTTCGCCACATACGGTCTCCCTAAACGTGGCTTTCATTTGGATAACTCAATTTTGAGAGTTGTTATCACCCACATTTACCCTACCACTATCTTCAAAGACAACATGAAGTATACGTCAGGTGTTCAGGAATGGCAAAAACATATGGTTCCTTATAATGAATATTGGGGGCCCTGGGGAGTGGCGTTTGGCATGACTTGCTAAGACAGTGCATATCGCTACCCATATCGCTTCTCCTGAAAAGCGCGTCATGTGGTATATAACCACCGAAAATCCTTCAGATCCATTATTATGCCCTGTACGCCTAAATGTGGATGGTGCCGAAGAAAACACGTTTGCCACAGAAGTCAGTAGAAAAAACGAGCTTCCATTTCAAAAAAAAATTTGACGTGTTCATTTCATTTTTCTTCACTACTTTCGTTTTCAAGATTCGAAAATTACCCAAAACCAAATTTATTGTTGTCACATATTTTATCCTTTACTAAGGCGGATATGTGAACAGCATTATGCAGCTGTTCAGACTAGTGAATGATCACGCCTTTTTATAAACAGCACAAAGGAACTGAGAGGGTCAAGAAAAAGGCAACATAAAAAGGCGTTACAAATAGATGAACGATCGTCCAAGGAAATGGATGGGTGCCAAAACTCATTCCGATAGCTGCATATGTCAAAAGGATGCTCGTTCCTCTTTTCTTATTCCTTACAGAAGAGCTCTTTACCACGATAACCACAAGTTTTACACGAAAAAATTCGTTGAATATTACTGGAGTTGCCCGAAGTGTAACTGGAGCCATGAGCATTACCTTTATTACTTTCGCATCAACCATGACTCATTCAAAAAGCGCCATAATTTACTGTATGTCGACATGCGATTAGACCACGGAAATTGTGGTCACACCACGGAGCAAAATAAATCAGTGTTTTTAGACATGAAAACGGGCTCAAGGATAGAGCCGTCGTCGGCTGATCACAAATTCGAGGAGCTTTGTTCTTCTTGGTGATTGCAAAGACAGTATGGTGTCTGCTGTGGCTGGTAGAAGCGGGTGAGATTTTTCTGTGTGAATTAAACGTGCTGGCATAGGCTAAATTTCTCTAAACTATTGGCTGGTGCACCGTCATGAGCTGCTGCGAAAAAAGAATTGATGGAATAATGAAAGCAAAGTGCATCGCACGCTATGTACTATAGTGGAACGGATGATAAGAAATCGAGAACTGAGCAAGCGTAGCGATAAGTTTCTTCTGACAACTACTTGGTGAACTAGAGCCTTCAAATTTTAAAAGGATAAGAGGCTATATGGATTGATAGATTTTTTTAAATGAGCCGCATTTTTAAGGCTTACTTTAGGGGGAGGGGCAGGGGTTTCCCTCTAAACAAAGGCGTGAAGTGCCCCTCGCCATTACACTAGCACCAAAAATTATTAATTCAGTCCCCGAACGGCACAGTGAAGTGCCCGCGCCGTCCGCCCCCCCCCCCATTACATTAGCACCAAAAATTATTAATTCAGTTCCAAAACGGCGCAAATGGGAAATTACTGGTTTTGGTCAGTGAAGCGCTTCTGTTATATATCTAATAAATGTAGTACCAGCTTCTTTCTGCTTCCCACTTCTGAGCTATTGCATAGAAAAGGGGAGGGGGCGGCACACCCCCCCTCCTCTCCCTTACCCATCCCTATACAGTAACTCAAAAGGTGAGCAAAAAAGTGATAGTAACCCGTACTTTGAATATACTTTTACTGCCAGTCGTTATTTATGGAGAACTCGCACAGCGATAGTAAATTTTCGTCATGTGAATCCATAGGTGCACTCCCCCCCCCCCATCCCCTCCCTGTCGCGGTTCGCGGCTGTGCCAGTCGATGCTTATACACCTTTTCCTCCGGGAGGAGAGGAGCACCGGGCGTCAGCCGCCAGAATGCCCGGCCGCACTGTTGGGAGCTTGACTTCGCGCTGTGCAGGCCGTCAGGATGCGGTGCGGTCGGGGGCACTACGGTCGCTTGGTTAAGCGCCGGTACGCCCACGTCCGTATACCCGAGGACGTGGACGGCTGCAGGCGGGAGAAGAGTGGCAGAGTTACCGCTTACCGCTATAATTCCTTTGGTCGACCTTTGGGGAGGGGGGGGGGGATGAAGCACAGTCGCACCTGAGATCCGGCAGGAAAATGAAAGTAGGTCGACTAATGTGAATAGTTAGTATAGTAAATATAGTTGCCGTAATCAGTGTACTTGTAGTTGTTCTCAGAGTAGTCTATAGGGTAGAAGAGAAAGTTTATACCTCCGGGGAGCGGCAGCCATACTGTGGGGTAAGCAGTATGGTCTACGGGGAGGCCCACGTGGACAGTGACAGCCCGCATGCACAGCAGCCGGGTTGCGCTGTATCCGGAGACCCGGAACCACGATGCTGTTGCGCTAGCGGTTCGGAGGGCAACCGCCCAACGAGCTGCAACACTCCCTATGCAATAACTCAAAAGGTGTGACGCAGAAAAGGAGCTGGCACTGCATTGTGAATGTATATCAGAAGCCATTCCTATGAATTCATATGACGAAAATTTACTGTCGCTATGCAAGTTTCCCATAAGCAACGATTGGCAGTGAAAGTAAATTCAAAGTACAGGTTACTGTCACTTCAGTCACGACATGTAATTCATCAAGAGTTCGTCCCAGGGTCAAGTGTGGTGTCTAGCCGTCTTCCTAAAAATCCCTAAAAGGTCTCAATTGATATTTCCAGAGATCGACTTGTCGGTACAAAATTTTCTTTAGAAGGAAAATGAGAGTCGAGGAATCTCGAGGATCATTTCAAAATAGATCCCCCACCTTTTCCAAGCCGTAATACGATCCCCTGAAGATTCCTGACCCATGCTCGACCCCTCTCTCACCTGAAAAACATGCGCAATATTCGATTCTTATGCTTCTTTACTCGTTTCTCAGATAACTTTCAATTACAGACCGTCATGCAGAAAGGACAAGGATGCACGTACCACCATACTGGGCCATCTCATTTATGTGCCGTTCCATCAAAGGCATTCCAACAAGAAAAACAGAGATGGTTGAATTTAGGCTTCAACGTTGCCGCCATTGGTCTGATTTCGTTTTCTGACATATTGCTATTTCCCTTCCGCATATTGCCCGAGCTATCTCATTTCAGGAGGTCAGGAAGACGCCCCAACAAATAAAGGGTTAAGGCCATGAACCTAGCAGCCCACATTAACTCGCAACTGAAATCCATAACTGAGAAAGCAGAAAAAACACGGGAATGAAAACGCTCGGCGAAAGAAAGAGGAGCAATAATTCTTTAGAACGGAATATAAACGACAGATAAATGTGCAGAGCGTGAAAATGAAACACTGTCGCGAGAGAGAATTGCCAAGGGCACTAAAAGGCTCTAATGAAATCTTGTAAGCAATAGACAATAAGCTTGACTGCTTGACTCGAAGGAATCGATCACGGAAAAATGAGTTTTTCTGTCATCCATATATTTATGTTGTATCTGCCGAATGTGGGCCGCATGCAAAGTTTTACACGGAGAAATGTGATTCCGGCTAAGATATAGCACAACCAAGTCTTGACCGGGTGGGCGGGGCCTTCGAGCAAGTGTCTACCCCGTTGTCCGCCGCGGTCGGAGAATCATTGTAGGAACAGATAGTTACGTAGACAGTCCCACTCTTCGTTCCCAACCACGGCGAAGAACGGGATTGGGCTTTTACTCGAAGGCCCCGCCCTACCGGCCGAGAATTTGGGGAGCTGTATTTTAGCCAAATTCTCACTTTTCCGCATGAAACTTTGCATGCGGCCCTCATAGGGCAAATGCAACATAAGTATATAGGTGAAAAGGAAACTCGTTTTTCCGTGGACGATTTCTATGAAGGAACCTGAAGGTGTTGGGAGAAAGAGGAAGATGGGAAGAAATGATCGTTTAGAAATGAACCTTCGAGGTTAAAAGAGATGATCTGCAGAGAAACCCGGGTTCAAAGCGCAACGTCCGCGGTGCGGTTTCGCATCTCCCGCGCACCTCCTCGAACATCATCTTTCCGAGATGCTCGCTGTAGGAGCTGTCATTTATCATTTCGAGGATGTATTTCATTCATTCGTGATGATGTGAAATAAGTGAAACAACAAACGACAGTAATTAAGTGATACAGTGAATGGTAAAATAAGCGGAAGGGTAAGAAAAAAGCTTTAGTAATGAAAAAATCCATTGAATTTACAGTCGACGACTTAGCAAGGTGACATGTGTGCACGACGGAACTGCCAGCTACCGGGGTCGCTAAAATTGTACTGACCGCCTTGAGGGTGGGTACGGGAGAGGTAAGAGGAGCAAAAGGAGTTCACCCACCCCAGAGTTTTTCGTCCTCCTAGGTCAAATCTATTCATCTAGCTAATAACCACTCCTGTACATCATGCCTCCACCTTGATGGCTTTGACTGGGCTGAGGAATGGGTGGATCCAGAAGCAATGGCCTACATGCCCCCCCCCCTTCTCAGCATAGCACCATTTCACTGCACTGAATGATAACATAACCGTCATCACTGCTTCAAAAGTGGATTTTTCCAAATATCTGACGCAAATATGCGCCATTAAGTGAGTCTAGACCATCTCCAGAACAATCCAAAAACGATGCGTTGCGTGATTTTGGTCACACCTCACTTGAGGTAGGTCAGTGACAACTATTAAAAAATGATGGTTATGAAGCAGAAAGAGTCCTTGTTCAGGACAGGGACAAGAGGACACTATGGGAGACTTATGCCGTAAAGACCTAGACCAGAGCTCCATCGAGAAGAAAAGAAGTAATATCCATTAATCAACGACGATGTCTACACATATGGATGTCGTGAAAGGACAAAGTAATTTCTCATTATGGGTATTGGAAATATCTCAAATATTATGGGCGACACAACCACAAGACCTTCGATGCGATGCAGTGACGTGGAAGTTTCTGAATCGATGAACATCGACTTTGAGATCATTTAAGAATGCACTTATGAAGGACGTCCACACATACACACGTACAACCACCTGCTTTTTCAATCAATGAACTGTCTTGACTGTTCCAAAAGGGCAAAGCGGAGGAATACGGAGCGTTCTCCAGACGCCGGCCGATAGGCTCTTTTGTTCATGTACTGAAAGGGTTTTTGTTCGTAATATGGCATGGAAAATGGGACTATCGACAGTGCTCGAACAGCGCGAACTGTTCTGAACCGTATTCGAACGGTTTCGGTGAATATGATCCCACTTAGAGCGGCCAAAAGCGCAAAGTCCCTAATTCGTTTTGAGAAATGCTTTTTCGAAACTATAGCGTGGGCTGAAAAAGGTAGCACTTCGAAATCCTCTAGTTTGAGCAGGAACACAGTTTCGGATAGCCCATTCGAAGAAAAGCCTTTCAGAGCTGTTGAAGTGAAGAATTGGATACAGTCGAGTCTTATTTTTGAAAGCATCAGGTTCAAGAAAAGTTGGTAAAGTTTGGAGGAGGAGGCGTTGTTCTCGCTTGCACGGCCCAAGCGATCGATTCCAATCTTCGACTAACCAGGCTTTCTTTAGCTGCTGTAATTAAATAGTGTCGAGCATGCCTGGGATAATAACGAGATGTTTGGTTGATCATAAAACCTTTCTATACACAGATTTACTGCACATCTGAATGCCCCTAACGAAACGACAATATGACCTCTCTAAGCATCTGAAAAGGCACATTGTGTCAACTGTTACTTTCTCTGAGTTGGAAGAATACAAGAAATTCAGAAAATAGAATTTCCAAGTAGTTTTCATGACAAAAGACTCGCCACACAAAACATGCAGTATCTGAGTCAGGGTGCACTGGTTGAGAATTGACAATGGAGGCCGTATTTGACCAGCAGTAAGGGGGGGGGGGGGTCTTAATTGGACAGTTTAGCCGTGATCCGGAATTGTTTTATGCAGAAATTATCTTACGGTTGTACTCTGTGTATTAAAATTCCGAAAAACATGCTTTATGCTCCTGGATTGTTCCTTTGCTGAAGAATTGTTTTATCGGAAGTTTCCTATTCGTGAGAAAAAAGCGTGTGCGCAAGCTGCCTTTGTGCCCTGAATGGGTGCATTTCACAAGTTTTACGCAGGCCGCGTTCATGCTTCACGCACCGACGCCGTCGCCGCCGGTGCGCAAAGATGAAAGCGGCCTTAGCAATGTGGGCGACGAAGTGCGAGCAGAAGTTGGAAAGAGGTCGTATTTGTGCCCCTCGTAGAACTGGGATCGCAATGAAGCGGCTATTTTCCTCTACACCTAAGAGTGCTCTGATCTGAATCGATTATGATTGTTACAGGAAGACTGAAACGAATAAATAGACCTTTGAAAGGTTTTATTTCGCTTTTCCTTTCATTGAGTGAGCTTATCGAATCTCTTCTCCGTCTTCTTTGTGCTTTTGGAATAGCTGTGGGAAAAATACGTGGGATGCCCGAAGACTCTCACCATCCACTATTGTATAAGCCGTCGCGTTTCTATCAATTCAGGCAATTCGAATCGAAGAATATTTCCTTTTTCGATGCACGCACGAAGTATGTGTTAAGGATTCTTCAGGGATGAGTCGTTTAGTTGGTTCATGAACTCTACCTCTTTTATGAATTTTTTAAATTTACTGCATCCTTATTTGATACCAGTTGATGGTCAACAATACAATCACCATCACTGTCTACAACGCTGAGCTATTTGCTTTCTGAAGCAGGATCTCTGCAGGATTACTCGAAAACTCCTCCAAGACCATCCCTGTTTGACTGATTTTTGGACCATTCAAGCGCGCTCTTAAAATCGTTAATCATACTCACTATTAGTGCTATAGCTAGCGATGCTACAGCGCTACGATTAACGATTGACAACTTTTTTAGAGAGACACTTTGAGTACTGGAAGCACGGATGTTATGTCGGAAGCGACGTCATAAATGCTCGGTGTATCAGACCTCAACATGATACCTTTGCTATATAACCACTTCGTTCATAGTTCATTATTCGTAAAGCATGGTAAAGATAGATCCAGGTTAGCGATGGGTTCCTGAAGGTCACAAAAAAATCCTAGGCACAGTAGGCGGAGCGATTGTAGTGATGGGTGGAGCATGGAAAACGATCTGTTGAGATGGGAATAAGTTAAGGATGGGTAGGGCAATCACCCTACCCATCCTTGACTTATTCCCATCTCAACACGTTCTTCCTTCACGTTTAGGTCGTATTGGAAACCATTTCACAATTTTCGGTCGCAAACGGAACATTCCAATGCAGGCCCACCCTACCGTGGGCGGAGCTTATTTTCGTCCACGTGTGGCCTTCACTTCTTGTCCCATGCCCTACCCATCCACAACTGTTCCCATCTCCACTGATCGTTTTTAATATAGTGCCTAATTTCGTGACAGACGGAAGGAACGGACGTACACACAGACGAAGCATTTTATGTATTAGGTTGAGTCGATATGACTCGGACAGATGGTAGTGATGAGTTCCAGAGATCATAACTCAGCAACGAGTTAACAAAAATGGATGCACGAGGCACCGTTGGAATGAGTATAAAAATCTCTTCAAAATACAATTAAGCAAATGCCCCAAACTGGTTTCTCCGCCACCATGCCGCACGATTTCAAGCCGTACACAGACCACATCCGCAACGTCGTTCAAAAGCTTTCTCACTCCTCTCACTCACAGGCCTATCTCACCAAAATCGAGGCGGAGACCACTTTGATGTGATGGGTCTTTTTGCCCTGAATCCTCAGGTGATCCAAGTATTAGGTACTTTCAAACTACCAAGCTTGCCATTAAAGGCTCTTCTCTAATAATATGAGACTGGACTTTCAGTTCATCGTGGAATGGGTCCACACATATGGGTGTCGATAGTGATTCAGGTTCGCATAAATTTTTATGGTATACATTACTGCACCGAAAAAGGAGAAAAGATAGTAGAAAGAAAAAAGTTGGCATGTTGAGCTGGAAATCTAGCGGTGATACTTTATAGATGTATTTAAGTCCTCAGCGTTAGGTCAAATCGCTGAGGAGAACCCTCCAGGAAGAGTAATATTTCGTAACCTATGCCAAAAATTACGAATCCTTACCGTTTACTGCCTCAGAGTTTTAATCCCGAACCAACGCCCGTCACCATATATTAGTACATTTGGAAAAATTCCAAGTTTCCAAATTTCCTGAGTGGTTCCTCCTAGCAATCTAACCCAAGCTCAAGGGCAAAACATCCATATAAGCACCACCACTAGTACTTTAGGTCAAGGTGCTAATCTACTGCTCCATATTTCCATAAGGTCAAAGGATTTCAATACACATTGCCTACAAAACATGGTCCTGTAATTCTTTACCCATAAGCAAAAAGGAGGGGGCACAATCGTCCAAAAATGGTATTATTAAGGCAGCATTGGCAAGAAAAATTATCCGAGGAACTGTTCCAAGGGTTTGCCTCTAGCCCGGGTGGGAGGTATGTCGTTAGGCGCGGCCCTCTGCAGCCAACTCGTCAATGGGTCATATGGGCCACAGGTTTCACCCTAAGGCCGTGGTCATACTTTACGTGTCTGTGTCAATTGACACCGGTGCCGCCGTCAATTGACGCACACACGTAAAGTATGACCGCGGCCTAGAGCCTACCATCCGGCGCATCTTCTGCATCGAACAGCTCGTCCACATAACCGAACCGTCAGATCTTTCTAATCAATACTTACCACATGAAAGGCCTTGTCATAACTTATATCATAACTCCAAAATGTAATACAACTTCCGGAGTAATAGGCAGGTAGTGTCAACGAAAGCCCGGCAGGACGACTACCTGAATGAGATCCGAATGCGACCTTTTTCTGTCTCCTAAACGAATAAGGCTGGTTCATTCTAGATTTTGAAGCACATACGAAAGCAAATGCAATAAATGCACAATAAACTACCCAGCTAATTGACATGTTCTATGGTGTGGCAGCAAATTTTCGTGAAATTTGCTCCCAGAACGGTTCAAAAAATTGCCATTCAAAGGCCGTCATCGAATCAGCTGGGCCCTTAATGATCATCATCAGAGTGCCGCAAAGAAAAGAAGAGGCTGCAACAAGGTTCAGTCCACTTATGTTTGCACTGTAGCACCTGAGGACATAGCTTGAACATCGAGCGTACTAAATACAGTAGCCCTCAGAAGTCTTCGGCGAAATGGTCTTTCACTTGGGTTTTCACTTGTAACTTTTTTGCTACTGAACCGATCTAAGAGAAATTTTAGTATGTAGCGCTCGGAGACACTGCATACTCAATATACTATTTTGGCGCTAAACGGTGTGGTTACGTGGTTATATGAGATTTTTTTGTTTTTGGAGTGCCATCCCAATGCAGTCCCGCTGTGCCGCTGTCATCAAAAGTCGTGGTCTCTCTACAAAATACTGATGTTCTCTGAGGCTTGCTCGTTTTCTTTTTGTAAGGAAAGCCGTTTTTCTTGACCAAGCCTTTTACTTTTTTTCGATGGTCTTGTAGTAAATTCTTGTAAAAAACCATGAAAAGTGTCAAGCAGCACTCAAGTGGACGGAAATGTTGGCAGTAGGTTCAGGCACCACGTATTAAAATTTCGTCAATTTGGTCAAGTAGAAAAAAAGTTATGACAAAAAAGTTTTGGCCGAAGCCTTTTGAGCGCTACTGTATATCGAACACGCACCTGCATTCCATTACCACCTCTAAACTTTATTCATTCCATAAATACTTATAAATACTAGACATTCAATACTGACTTGAAAAAAAAACAAGATGAAATAAAAACAATCCAGAAGTTGAAAGTTCGAAAACTAGGAATAATAGCAGAACGCAGAGCTCTTTCTGCGGGAAAACAAGAACAAGGAAAAGCGATTTAGAAAACAAATAACAACAAGGAGTATGCATAGCAGACTAGGATATTCAGGGTGTGATTCTCTTTGGATCACGAGGGAACATTGAGGCGAGGCGGATGTTGTGCAATCCCAAAAATAGCATCGTCACTCGTTCCAGACCTGCAACCAAAACAATCCCTCTTCATAACTAACACGTCGACCATTGTGTCTGCGACTCAGCCATCAAAACAATTCGGCGAACATCTCTCTATGCGTTCTCTCCCCTTGTTCCAATGACAACTTATATAGGGATTCCAGCAGACACTGGGTCAGGTTCTGACACGAATGTTGAATGCCATTCATGCCCTCGGATAACAACGTTCCTGAAACTCGCTCGCTTGGTAGTACCCGATGCAGGGTTGTCATCCTACTAGAACCTCTTTCAAATACAGATTTTCAACCTAAGTCACTTGTATGAGAAACTTTTAGAATTGTTGACCCAGAATGGTACAACAACTTACCGAAAAATTAACTTAAAAAACAGGAGCATGAAACTAGCATCAATATGATTCGCTTGTTTGCATGAACCGTGGGTAGCGCCTTGCCTTGCTGGAGTTAGCGATATAATCTAACACTCTGATGAGGAGAAAAAAAGCCGACGCATTAAGCGAAATAGGTATTTCACTAAACAATCACGTGATCAAATGAAATCCAAGAATGACGAACTATCCCCTGATTTGAAGATTTGAATTCAGCCTACTAATGTGAGCAACGTCGCCGCAGACGCACTTCTAAACTAACAGTAACAAGAAAAATCCCTTTTGTGCTCCAATCACGATCATTACCATATGCTTCAAAGAAATCAAGCACTCGTCAAAGCATTCACATATCACGGCAAATATCGCGGTAGACACGCAATTTACACACACTACGGGTGCCACAGGCAAGTCGCAAGAAGCCTCGTGATCAATCTTTTAAATATTTCACTCATGGAAGAATGGGGACATATTTTTCTGTAGATGGGAATAATAGCAGTAATTATTTCAAGATAGACACTAGCGATCGATTGACAATACGGACTTATACGTGTGTCCACTGTGACGAAAAGGAAAGGCGTAATGGCATTTAGAACGCTTTCCCATCCTTCACCACCTACTTAGATAGGCAATTCTTTGGAAACGATGCGAACTTGAATTTACATGCAGAGCTTCACCACCAAACAAGTACTCCACTTGCTGGTGCTTACGTACCTATTCCTCCACCAGCATGTGGTGGGCATCCATATTTGAAAGAGTCGATATAGGCCTGGATCTTCTCTAGTTCGATATTGTGGTGCTTCGCTCGTTCAACCAAAAATACTGGGTCGTGAATTCGTTGAGCTCCCGAAAGGATCTCCTCTCCTGCAACATGGAGAGTATCAAAAGATGAACGAACTCACAATTATCAGATCATACTATGTAGAAGGTAAGTTGATTCGTACTTGATGAAAATTGCCTCACCTCTCATGAACATGTCGTAGCTGTTCGAATATCTTGAGTCGTGAGGATCTGGCATTGTATAGAACGGACGTACAGCAAGAGGAAACTTGTCCAGTATGAAGAAATCAGTTTTATATTTATCCTAGAAGAATTTTGAAGCATTTCAACCAGTACTCACGAAACACCTTATATACATGGAAAGTATACAGATTTATGCACTGATCTATTAATTAACGCAGAAGCAAAGTGAGTTCAAATTCACATCAAGGATGGCTTTATCCTCAACTCTCATAGGGTTCTACACCTATATGTACAGGAAACCGATCACAAAGTAGAAGAAAAACTATTAAATAAGGCCTATGGCAGATATGCCAATACGAAAAAATAAAAATAAAGTGAATGGAAAGAAATAAAAATTTCTGAAAAATATAGAAAGAGGCGAAACACCAAAACAGTGAACGGGAAAGACAGCGAATCACTCCTATGAGTAGATTTCATCGACCACTCACAGGATTATAGACTACCACCCAGCATAAGCCCCAATCTTGCTCCCCATACCATTTACACTAGAGCTTTGAACCCTTTCTGAAAGGACTAATCCGCCTCTATTTTCAGCAAAAGTGATCTGCCTGCTACGCGAAATCTACTAATTTTGCTACATTTCTTCATACTTCTTATTAAATGCTATGAAGGCAAACCAATCAGGAAAATCGTGAAAACGACTTGAGAGAGAGTTGCCTTTGTGCTGAAATGGAGCCCACCTTTACGAGTCGTCCAAGGTGCTTTTCCACGGGCGTGCTAAGATCATCCTCATCGCCCATTTCAACACCGTCCTCGCGCAACATCTTTACTGCATCTGGATATCTGAAATGTATAGCACACCTGGTTATGATGAGAAAGCCCATGTCGAAATTCGCGACAAGTATTATTCACACACTTGAGAATAAGTGCAGGTTCACAGAACTCAAAAGGTTCAGCGGGATACTGTCGCCCAACTGCTTCAATTTCCGCAGCATAGTCTCTCTTGAGTCCTTTGAATATATTGATAAGAACGGCTCCGATCGTTTCCAACACCTCAAAACAGAAAAATGAAAGGCAGACAGGGCTACGGTTGAAAAGATAAGGCAAAATGTCCATCACGATATGAAACACGCATGCAGCGGTGAAAGCAAGGTGCAAATGTGTGAGAAAGAAGATACAAAAAACATAAATAGAAATAAAAAAAACTGGAGAGTAAAAACAGCGAATAACCTCATGGTAGTGGAAGTTGAAGGCCATTTCCAGATCCAAGCCCACAAACTCTGTCATGTGACGATGAGTATTCGAATCCTCAGCTCGGAAGACACCACCAATTGTGAACACCTAATACAAAACGTTGACTTTTTAAGAAAAAAGGATACGAATGAATAACCTTTCCAAAATCGCCGGCAATAGCCATCTGCTTATAAAGTTGTGGAGATTGCGCCAAATATGCAGAGCCTTTGAAGTAGGACACCTAGAAATCACAACTTGAAAAGATTACCGAACGTTGTAAACTATATAAATCTTTATCTAGAGAAGATACAGACCGAATATCGAGGACTAAATCGTAAGAGATGACCACAGAGAGTAAAAAAAATTTTGAAACACTCCCTGAAGCTCAACAGGTCTACTGATTCGTATAAAGCAATTACATACGTGGTGTCATACAAAGCATATTCTGAAAGGCAAGCGAAAATAATGTAAATACTTACGGTGAACACATTAGCACCGCCTTCACTTGCAGCGGAGATGATCTTTGGTGTGTGGATTTCAACAAATCCGCGTTCAGTAAGGGTGTCACGGAACAGCTTACAGACGCCAGCCTGTAGCGAAAAAATTCCCTGCGCAGTTGTTGTTCGTAAGTCGAGCACACTGTAAAAATGAATTCGGGTTAAGGAAGAGACATAATCTAATCACTGGCAGCCCCACTTGAGAAGCAAAAAAGTGTGTATAGTTTTCGCAGGCTAATATTCAAAAAAAAGTTATATCTGAAGATTCCTCCCTACGATGAGCTTCAAACGTGAGATGAAACTAACCGATTATCCAGTCTGGTATCAAGATTTACAGCTGCTAGACCATCAGCACTGTCTGCTCGTCGACTGGCATCTTCAATTTGGAGAGGGAGTCTTGGTTCGGCCGATGATACAACAAACACCTTCAACAGCTCACAGTAGTGCTAATGAAAAGTGACTATTTTAAAGTATATCGATACTACCTGAATAGCGTGAAGTTCGGCATTTTTTTGAGTACAAGATTCAATCTGAGCATCAACTTTTTCCACCTGACCTTGGATGTCAACAATAGACTCCTGCAATACAACTCAGTGAATGAAACGAAAACAGGTTTTGAAGAAAGTGCTTGTAACGAACTTCAGTAAAATGTAATTGATGTAAATATCGCAGAATCGGATCGTATTTGTTAAAATAATCACTTCTTATTACAATTGAGGGTTAGCGACACTTTTGAGTAATTCGAGTCTAACGGCTTACCTTGGATATATTTGCGACGAACTTCAGCATCTGCTTGCTGATTTTCTCACCTACGAAAAGGGTCACCTAAAAAGCAGATTACTGATGAAGCACCTCGAAATCCCTACGCTCCCACTCACCTGAGCAGTGTAGAACTGTTGCCTTAGAACAAGGAAGCATGTTTTTCCTTTACTGCGAATGGCATGGACGCGACCACGTACCCAAACCTGGAAACTTGTACTGATCAAGTAAGAGATTTGGAGTTAATCAAATCATGTGTACGCTGGACCTATTTCTCCGTGGACTCTGCTTTGCGTTTTCAGTATCAAAGAAATTTAAATTTTCTTTGGAGCGTATTCGTAATTTCAACTAAGTCCCTCATCAATACTAAAGAACAAGCGTCGAGGACAGCAAATTCAGCCACTAGTAAGCACTAACTATTGGGTTGGGGAATATGTCCTTGCGGTTTTTTTCAATCCCGTTTTTCACATTGTTCCCTTCATCATTCGACGAAACTTATACATGATTTCGATAGAGCTTTTTTTGCTCTATAAAATGATACTATCTGGTTTTCGATTCCTTCGACTACCTAATATTTATGAGGTTTGGAAACGAATTAAGCTGAAGGCAAAAAATTGGCACTTGCGCACCTCATCTTTCTCGTCTCCCACCGAGAGCAAAAAATATCTGTGTATATGCTTCGATAGAGCTTTTTCAGCTCTACAGAACGGTACTACCTCTTGTTAAAATCGCTCATCTATTTGCTGTTTTTAAGACTCCCAAACGCAGTACTCGCAAAAGTGTGCGCTTTCGTTATCTTCTCTTCCTCGCCTACCATCGAGATTAGGGAGAATGTGCATATATGCATTCGATAGAGTTTTCTTTGCTCTACAAGATGATGTCACTCTTCTCTTGTATCCTCTCATATTTCAGCATGTAAGAATGAGTTTCCACCTGCTTTTCAAATCAAAATTATGTAATGAGAATGAATTTTTTGGCAGAGTGTTTTGTACCATTCGATAGAGCTCTTTCCGCTCTACAATATGGTGTTCACGTTTTTCGTTCGAATCTATTTTTGCCATTTTTTAGATCATTTAAAAGTCGACGAAATCGAGCATTTTCGACACCATGTGACAAAAAAGCTCGATTTCGTCGACTTTTAAAAAATCTAGAAAATGGCAAAAATAGATTCGAACGAAAAACGTGAACACTATATTGTAGAGCGGAAAGAGCTCTATCGAATAGTACAAAACACTCTGCCAAAAAATTCATTTTCATTACATAATTTTGATTTGAAAAGCAGGTGGAAACTCATTCTTACATGCTGAAATATGAGAGGATACAAGAGAAGAGTGGCATCATCTTGTAGAGCAAAGAAAGCTCTATCGAATGCATATATGCACATTCTCCCTAATCTCGATGGTAGGCGAGGAAGAGAAGATAACGAAAGCGCACACTTTTGCGAGTACTGCGTTTGGGAGTCTTAGAACAGCAAATAGATGAGCGATTCTAACAAGAGGTAGTACCGTTCTGTAGAGCTGAAAAAGCTCTATCGAAGCATATACACAGATATTTTTTGCTCTCGGTGGGAGACGAGAAAGATGAGGTGCGCAAGTGCCAATTTTTTGCCTTCAGCTTAATTCGTTTCCAAACCTCATAAATATTAGGTAGTCGAAGGAATCGAAAAACAGATAGTATCATTTTATAGAGCAAAAAAAGCTCTATCGAAATCATGTATAAGTTTCGTCGAATGATGAAGGAAACAATGTGAAAAACGGGATTGAAAAAAACCGCAAGGACTTATTCCCCAACCCAATACAAGGTACACACACTACTCTTAACTTGTGATAACTCAACAGATACTATTCACTATTCTGCATCTTTTTGCAAGAAACTAATGAATCAATGACACTGGTTTTTTTTTATGACAAGGATGACGTTCTTAGACTGGCATGATTGAGCGAACTCGACCACGCACTTTCTAATTCTCCGCTATTACGGAACCCCCGGAAGTGAACGCGCCTCAGCGATGCGTAAGCGAGTTAACGTTACAAAAAGTCTGACTCAGGAGTCGCATATCGGATGTGAAGCGGTAGCCGCCTTAGAACGTCACTGAGTGTCACGCGCTAAGATAAGGACCGTACCAATTTACATGTAGCTGCTTCGTCTAAAAATCGATGAAGAGGCGAAATATTCATATACGGCGTTAGAATCACTGCATGGACCTAGAGGGGAAGAGTGACCAGGAACGAATTTCTGAGTGCGCGTTTCGCTTGACGCAGGGATGCCATACAGGGCAACGGGAACCTAGCGATAGAAACTCGCGCTATTTCCCATGGTTTTTTAGTGCTCGACGCGCAAACCACTGACAGCTTCCCATGTTGCCACAGCGCTATTTACGAAGACGTGAGTCAGTACATGAGTGGGCATATATACGCAATAAGTATCAAAAGAGTACGGCAACCACCGAGGTACTGCGCGACTTATGCGGTGATTTGAAGGAATCTATCGTAAATCGCCAACAGAATCACAAAACGCAAAATGGCCGAACCATGTAATCTGAAACCTACCTCCTGACCATGAATATCGGCATCGATCTTATCCAATTTAGTGAATACGATATCTTTCTTGTCAGTCGATTGAATCATGCCATAGCTGCCGTACATTCCTACCGATACGTCTTCAGTATCCTCTTCTTTGGGTTGCGCTGCAGCTTTCTGAATAGAATGCTTTGCTCGAAAATCCGCATCTGTTAAAGAAGAGTCCGATACTTACCTGGGCCTTCAATTCAGCTATTTTTGCAGCTTTTGCCAACTTGTTCAGCTCCTTTTTGGAAAGTTTCTTTTCGCCTTCTCCTGCCACATCATTCATATCCTTCTCATCCAAAACGGCTGCCATGTTTACCCTGAAACAACTGCCGATGAGACGGGAGCCAAGAGCCACTTTTCACCGGTGTGATACGAAAAGGTCTCAATTATCGTGAAAACAATAGCGATGCCCAGCTTCAACGTGATGTCTTGACAATAGGATCAGCTTCGAGTTTTCGAATGAGGGGGTGGATGGGAGTAGGGAAGGAACTTAAAGAATGTTGAACGGGTCACATAAAGTCGGGAGGGGGGGGCGCAACTTTGCGTCGACGTCGAAACTCCTTTCCCTCCCTAGGCTTAGGCTCGAATTGATATCTCCTCCTTCCACCACATAAAAAAACATATGTCAAAGCACAGGTCTCATCTGCTTTAGCCTAAGCCTAGGGAGGGAAAGAAGCTTTGACATGGGTGAAACGTCGACGCAAAGTTGCGTCTCCCCCCCCCCCCCCCCCGACTTTATTTGACCTTGTTGAACAAAATGTTGAACTCATAAACCGCACTAACGTGTAGATCTGCATATTTAAGCATATATTTTGAGTAAGCCCAACTGGAAGAGATTGGGTTCCCTACAATTCGGAGTTACATAAAATAGCGTCCTCAGTGAAATACCCCCCCCCACATTGCAAAGGCATCGTCAGCTCTTCAAACAGTACGCCGCAGAACGATTTTATAATGAACGCGGACGGAAAGGAAAACACAAGCACGGCGCTGATTTCAGTATGAAAGCTGACGAAACACACCTAGCGCGGCGACGACAGCCGTTCGGATCTGCGCCAGTGTGACACGCCTGGCGCAGGTCTCGTTCGAGATGGTCGATATTCTGGCGGGCGGTCACTGATTGTGCCATCGTCCATTGTTGGGGCACGAGCTTTTGGTTCGTGCTTATATCGATCTCGTTGGTTTCTCGGGCTATACTAGTGCGTTTGTTACTGATTGTGAGTTTCGAGAGTTGAAACAGGATGCTTCGAGGCGTAGGAACTCCGCGCACAATGCTCGCGCATTTTCAATATCGGCTGCTCCTGCGTTATGTCGCCTGCAGTTCATTACTGTCTTGTAATTGACCTCATCCTACCTATCGATGCTCCGTGTATCTCTGATTTTCGCAGCAAATTTTATTGCGCGACCATTCACTTCCTTCATATGTCAGCTGCGGGAGTGCTAATGTCGATTGCTGCAAAATGCGTTCCTCTAGCAAGGCTGCAGCTGTGTTTCACTAGCTTTTAATCCGAAGCATTATTTCCGGTGTTAATGTAGTTGTGAGGCACTCCACTGCGTTGGCGTCTAGTCCTATTTTTGGCTAGACTTACACAACCTCTAACTGAAGGGAAACCTTACCCCCCTCAACTAAGGCGAAGGTAAAAGTATACACTTCAGTGTACAAACTGATATTGTAGGATGGTATCAAATGCGGAACGACGGCACGCAAATGAGTGCTCTACATTAATATCTCTTTTAAGTAAATCTTAGGCACCAGTTTACGTTTACAGTCAGCTCAGACTTTGCGATTTTGCGGCGTCGCGTTTTTTCATGCGATACGATACCTTGACATCTTGCATTGCCGCAACTTCGCGTGCGGATCCGCAACACCACATAATTGCAAAATCGCGAAAATTGATAAACTGGTGATAGTCGGTTGGCGTTAGTGAGGGACGACCGCGCCTAAGTGTGTGGTGACCCTCCAACTACATTGGCATCTTATTGCCTGCATTGTGGTTTCAATACAAAGTACGTCTACATTATTAGGTAAAGCAATCGCTGAATGTTGAACACTAACATTAGCTTGGATGATCGTACATGCATGTCTACTGGATATCTAAGGTAATTTATTGACAAACTTATCATGTAAAGGTAGGTTGTTCTACTTCCAATAAGGCCCTCACCCCCTCTACCTTCCCTCAGTTAACGATGGAGAACCTTGGAAATATTGAAAAGTTAATATTACAATTAATTTTCTGGTCCATTTCGCCTCCACTTCCTTTAAAGCATCACAATATGATTATGAATCTTGTGATCAATGGTGGGAATTTCGGTGTCAAGTCAAATACTTTGAGTAAACAGGTTGAAGATGCTGTGTAAATCAAGAGTTGCGAGACGAAAGGTGAGAATTTTGCTGGTGAGTCAAATTTTTCGGGCAAATAAAGCGAGAATACTGAGTAGCCATACCCAAGCGGATGTTCACACATTTCTTAATAGAAGTGCCGTCGCGTAAAAGGTTTCCTAGATGGTTCGTAGTCTCTCTAAAACCAGTTTTCTGTTATAAAACTAACTTTTTCGATTTTATAGGTATTGGTCAAGTGATGGCTTCTATTTGAAGCTTCTATGCAATCAATGGCACTTTATTTGTTCTACCCCCCTTTTTGTTCCAGTTCTAATGTTTACTCGGCGCGGCTGTATGGAATTAATATAGGAATGCCCGGTTTTCAGAATAATGCCGAAGTGTTCACTGCTCATTTAATTGTACCCATCCGTCGTGAGTCATACGCCCTGTTGATTCATGAGAACTCTTGGGAAGGTCAGGATGCTCTATTCGGAAGTTATCATAATTTTTCGAACAGTTCAACTCCCCTCCAGTCCCTGCTCCCATTTACAGTCTCACACATGTATTGGCTGCTTTACTAGGTCAAAAATCATTCACATCTCTCGCCTTGATTATGGCTGAATGCGCCTTTTATCAGCTGTCGAAGTTGCCGCGAAATTCGTTCTTCCGTTCCCCTCATCAGCTCTGCCGTCTCGCCCTCCCTAGGCGTCAGATCAATTCTCTGCCTCAAATTATTGTTTTTCACGATTGCATGAACTTGTTTTCACTACAAAACCGGAAAACGAATTTTTTCTGAGTACGTCACATTGATCAATAGTTGAAAGTTGTCAACTTACAGGGTTTGTGGCCATTAACTTTTTTCGTTGTCTTTTTGAAACGGAGCCTTTTATGATACCAGCCGTTCAATTATGCGCCTAGTCGTGAAGGCAGTATTGCTTCTGATTCTCAGTATTCTAGCTGAAACTGGTTCTTCTGCTGCATCAGCTCTACATGTTGTTCGTCCCATAGTAATTGTTTTCACGTTTTCTGCTGAAGTGGCCGTTCGGAGAAGTGAGTAGTGTCTTGAGTTTGGCGAAATGGGTTAGCCAAAGTTGTCTTTCCTTACTTTCTTTGCCGGTCTTTTACGAACCCTTGCCAACTACTGATTGGTATTGGAAGCATTTAGCAGAGCTCCTTCTTCCATACTAGTGCGATGAATGTAGGAAGAGAAAAAAAAACTGTTTAGCCAGCTTCTGCTTGGCGATGGTTTGATGATGGTCGATTTTCTCTTGAATCAGAAGCAGGAAACACTCTGGGTCTGAACTCCATGTTCACTGTGTTATATTTTATTCTGAATTCTGTGGCAGCTCATTCATCGATTCACACCTCAGCTATTGTCTATGTACGTTTGATTGCGCTACCTAATAACATTTTCCTTCCCTTTCGCCTATCTATTCGAATTTTTTTTAAGTATTCAGAAATTTTGAGGCAGATTCCTGTAAAGCTAAATATTTAGTCATACCTTTGTTGTTTTACCTTTTACTGGATGCATCTTTTTACCCGGCCCCATTTTCCATTCCTTTGTCGTAAATAAGTGATCAGTCAGGCACCGCCACACTGGATATGTCCATTTCTGTGACTTATAGTTCGTATGATATAGTTCCCTGCTGATGTTTCGAAATTTATAAACTAAATATTTGCTGATCCCGAGAACCGTCACAGTAGCGCCTGGGAAATAGGAGTAGGGTTGAAGAACTGATCAACGGAGTTCGCCATCTCTGGTGCTCGCAATGACATTAGTTAAGGTGTTGTTTTTTAGTGACAGTCGATGTTGAATCATCGACAAGGACATCATTTTTGTCGGCGCGGAGGCACGACCTCGCTGTCGGGTTTTATTTTCCCACTGATGATGTGTTCGACACGTTTAAAAAGGAATCCTCCTTAAAGACACCAGAAGGGGATAATTTTGGCTTACGGTAGAATAGACGTAGTGTGGACGAGTTTAAGTGGCCGCCATTGCACAAACTCGCCAATTTGACGCCTTCGCATGGTGCCAAAATGAGATGTTTCTATTAGAAATTTGTTCGTCCTTTACTTCATACTTTGTTCTTTCTTACATTGTTTCTAGATGTACTCACATGAATGCTAGGGTAGTTGGGAATGGCCACTCCACTGCGCTGGGAGTCAGGTGCTACAACTAACGTTGGCCCGCGGCCCGTCTCCTACAGCGGACAACTCGGAAGGTCTGTGAAATGATGCGAATTGGATGCGAATACACACCGCAGCGATGCGTTCTTGAATCCGGGTTTTTTCACCGATTATCGCCTCTAACCTTCTGTGTTCGTTACAAAATGCTCATTTCTATGCATCTTTCTTTTGTTTCGGACCCCTTCCGGTTCCTTTAAACAGGCTGCATCGGGGCTATGAAGGAGGTAGGGTGCGGTCGCAAAGCTGTGAGAGGGAAAACATCAAATGGGAATCCCCTCACCCCTCCCGCTGGTTTCTTTTTTCACCCGCTATCACTTTCTCATCCTTCTGGAGGAGTGGTCAGGTGCGAACTGAAAACTCAAGGAGCAAGCAGGATCAGCTGGATGTGATTTCTCTAAGGTACCGCGTCCTGACCTCGCTTCTATTCTAACCTTCCATATGAGTTAAATGCCCTAGTTGCGCTATGTTAAGTTCCTATGTGGCTTGAGAAAGTCACGTGAGTATAGACTGTGACATGAGATGTGATCTACTACTGTGATGACATTTTTGAAATGTTGTTCGCCATGTTTTTATTCAAATTAGGCAGTAGAGTTCCTTTTTGTGATTCATTGTCTCGCTGGTACTGCATTTTAATCAACGGCTTCACTCATTTGATAAATCACTTCAGGTCTTGAATTTCTACAGTCGTGATGTCCTCAAAAAAGAAAACCCCTCGCACACTCGGCAAAATCAAGGGAAAGGGGAAGATTCTTGTGCCTAAATGGAAGCTATTCCGCGCCAAGGTATGACGATTCTTTTTATTTTCGTATACTTTCTATGATTTTGTCGAGCTTTACCATTCACCAAGTTTACCTCGTTCATTTCAAGGAGCCATTGCTTTCGGTTTTTATGTGGGGAGTAAATCACACCATCGGTCAACTGGAGCACGTGCCACCTCCGGGTCTGCTTATGCCAGATGATTTCAAAGCATTTTCCAAAGTCAAGATTGACAACCACTATTTTAATAAGGACATAATGCCAAGCCATTACAAGGTCTGTATATTTATCCGCTGTAATATTGCACAATTGGTTATATGTTCTGTTATATACTCGCTGTCTCCAATCTTTTCAAGGTAAAAGAATATTGCCCAAATGTCTTTCGCAATCTCCGAGAGCAGTTCGGTGTTGATTCAACTGAGTATCTTCGTTCTTTGACTACATATGAACCGGAGCCTGACCAGTTAGATGGTTCGAAGACTGGTGCTCCTCCAAGGCTTTTCGTTTCGTTTGATAAAAAATTCGTTATAAAGGTAAGCTTAATTTCATTGTACGGACTTGCCATTCTTCTTCCATATAGTCACTGTGTCACTTTATAGTCGATGGATTCTGAAGCGGTTGCAGAACTTCATTCAGTTTTACGAGATTATCATGAATACGTTGTAGAAAAGCAAGGGAAAACATTACTACCTCAATATTTGGCACTTTACAGGTTAGTTCATACCGTTGCTCCTTCTTGCCGAATCTCAGGGTCCTAGCATCGGGTTACATTGAGATGTCATTTTTTTTTGTTGTATGTACTGAAAATGTAGTGTGCACTGTGCTCTCCTGCCTTTCCCTTTCCGAAATTTTAATGAAAGTGCCCTTTGCTTCGTTCAGGCTCACCATTGATGGCTCTGAAACATACTTAATTGTCATGCGTAATGTATTTGGACGGAAGTACAACGTACATACTAAATTCGATCTCAAGGTAATTTTTTACTCATGCTGTCCTTTGTTTATACTATTGCTTTTTCTAGTTATAATTTCCATCTAATCCACTCATTGTTTCAGTAATGGATTAATTCTTTGTTCTAGGGCTCCACGGTATC
Source organism: Trichostrongylus colubriformis (assembly GCA_963978905.1). NCBI lineage: Eukaryota > Metazoa > Nematoda > Chromadorea > Rhabditida > Trichostrongylidae > Trichostrongylus > Trichostrongylus colubriformis. The sequence goes on along the minus strand of OZ022259.1, from coordinate 12,073,397 downwards.
GCGTGCAGCATCTGAAAAGGAGAAGGCAAAAGAAGTACCCACGCTCAAGGATAATGATTTCCTGGAAATGAATGAAAAGTTGAGCCTCCCTGACGTGAGTTGCTCTTCAAAGCTCGTCACCCGTTCTTCAATCCCTGTGCTGTTACTCAAGTAATGCTCATATTCTTAGGAGACGCGTCACCAGCTATTGGAGATGTTGGCTTCTGACACCGCGTGGCTCTCGAAGATGCATTTGATGGACTACTCGTTGCTATTGGGTCAGTTCTCTGGCTTTCCAAAGTTATAAACGTTTCATAGAGATTTTCAGGCATTCACGATTGTGATCGTGCGGCCGAAGAACTGGCCAAGCGGCCAGTAGAGCACGTTAGTGAGGAATCGGGTGATGAGTTGTGTCCTACACCCCCAGAGTCTCCTCTTCCTTCAACAGGAGCTTTTCCACCGTTATCTGGTGGACCGGATCTCGATGATGAGTATTATGCTATTTCTAGTCATCCAGGTAGGATTTGAAGTTTCCTTTGACTCTGAAAACTGCGATTAAGCCTGGTCTACTCAGACTCGCCCAAAAAATTAATCTACTTCATTGGACTTGTGGACATTCTCACGTATTACGGAGTGAAGAAGCGCACAGCTACGGCAGCAAAAACGGTGAAGTACGGTTCGGATGCTGAGAACATTAGCACTGTCAAACCAGATCAGGTCAGTGGCAGCATTCATCACGGTCTAACCTGGATGTCTATGTCACCACCCTTCAGTTTCGTTCAGTTTTTTTTAGTTTTCGTCCCTTCAAGCAAGGGATGTTTTCATAATAAACACAGTTATATTCCAGTATGCTCGACGTTTACTGGATTTCATCACTCGTGCTGTGACTCCATGAGCATGAGCTTTGTCAGTTGGGATGAAATACCTATCTGTCAAGGTAGTTGCTGTATTTCCCGGTCTGCCTCACCTCTGCTGTCGTTTACTTTCGCATGTGCTCTTCTTATATTTATATGTAAATTCGATTTAATTCCGTAATCCTGTGCTTTTTGTGATACTGTGGCGCTTTGAAAAATTCCTCCATCTTCTTCTTGGCCATTGAAAGACTACATCCATGAAGAGGGCGTTCCTCACGCCGTGTGTGCAAAGGTGAACACGTTTTGCCTGCTCTTGAATTTCATGGCTTGATTTTATTCATGACTTCATTATTCTGGAAACTGTTGACGTTCGCGGTTCTTGACAATAATCTTGGTTCTCATTATGGATTATTCTAGCAACTTCCAGGTCTTTTCATGAAATATTCATCTCTAATTTTTGTTGACGATGACATTAACTTTATTCTTTCATAACCGTTTTTTATGCTAAAAGCTAATAACGTAGTTTTTGTAACTCCCTGTTTTTTTCCTGAAGTAAATTGGTGTATTACAAGGAACTCACTATATTCTATGAGTATTCTTTATTATATTGTTTATTTAAGAATTCTAGCCGACGGATTTAGGAAAGGACGTCTTGAGGCATATTTTTTCTTGGTGTGGTTTTCATTGTAGCAACTCTCAAAAATGGTCTTTACTGTATCTGATCCGTATACTTCCGAAGTATATGAAGAGTTCTTTATATCTAGATCCGCCAGCTGGATATTAAGTATCAAGCGTCAACATTTTCTATACCTTTTGCAGCTTTTGCTGAAAGCGTCACGATGAGAGCTTGTTTCATCCTACTCAGAACTTTTGTATCTTCCATTTAATTGTTACATCGTGAGTTCAAATTAATAATTCAAGTGCTTATCGTGGTCGAATCGTGTGCTTCATGCATAAATATTTTTGGATTATGTTGTGTATGGACGGTAACAGTTCAAGCTGTCCCCTTACATTTAAATCTTTGAGTTCGACATACTTTCTGAGAGTGAATTAACTGACAGTTCAGATGGAAGAGGCAGAGAAGGTAAAGGTTGTGGTGAGATGCCGGCCAATGTCGCAACGAGAACTGAGCCAGGGACATAAGGTTGCTGTCAGAGTTTCGACGGAGGACAACTCTGTGGTGCTGGAGCAGGCTTCGGGAAAGGAAGTGGGTGGATTTTATAACCGTTATTTCATGGGGTGTCCGTATTCAAGTTGGTGTTTCCTCTCAGTTTGTTGCGATCTGTGGAGAGCGTCACAATAAGGATGTCAGGTGAGAGATGCGCGCTGCAGTTTTTTTTCAATGGGAAGGGTGAATATGGCAGAAGGGGAATGACATCGAAGGGAATTATATCGAAAGGAAAAAGTGCACTGCTCCCAAAGTTTTATTTTTTCGCTGTTATAAAATTAGGGCATAGATGTAATCGCTGTCTGATCGTACCTGCTCTTCGCGTTGTTTAGAATAAGTCTTATGTTATAATTGGGTCTTTCAAAGTGAGAAACCCAATATTCATTTGTCATTCAGATAACATGAAGTAAGGAGGTGAATTTGTGCCCATTGCATTCACTTTGCCGGGCTTCTTGTAGCCGAATGTGCAACCTTTGCTAAGAGGATGATCTTACAGGAACCGAAGAGAACGTTTTACTTCGATGCAGTGTTCCCTCCTGACTGCGATCAGATGCGTGTCTACAATGTGGCGGCTAGACCTATAGTGGAAAATGTGCTCAAAGGATACAATGGTTAGTTTTGGTGCTATTTCAAAAGGCGATGCTTGAAGTCGTGAAACAAACCTTGACTCCAATTGATTTACTCAATTGTATCCTCAAAATACAGAGTCTTAGTCATCCAATATTGTACACGTCTCATTTTATTGGATCTAGGCACGATTTTCGCATATGGTCAGACAGGAACCGGAAAAACGTTCACGATGACTGGCGATTTGGATAGGCCAGAGTTGCAAGGAATAATACCCAATTCGTTTGCACATATCTTTGACCACATCGCTAAATGTCAACAAGATATTACGTGAGTCAACTTTTAGTCGTAACTTTCAGATGGCAATGAAGGCAAGCACTATTTAGTTTTCTTGTTCGTGTCTCCTATTTGGAAATATACAATGAGGAACTGCGTGATTTGCTGGCAAAGGATGGTCATGCATCCCACTTGGAGATCAAGGTGATTTGCAGTTTCAATTAAAGTAAAGCTTGATGGACAGAGGTTTTGGCGTTGATGAATCCCTCGTTGGGGTGCACCGCGTTTTTTTTTTTGGTTCCATTCAGAATCGTGATGGCGGCGATGTAACCCATACAATGACTTGCGGGGACCAGCCGATGTGCAAGTCATTCTTTTATCCTCCCAGATGAGTCTGGTACCAATTTACCCACTCCGAAGTGACGGAAGACTTGAGCCTCAGGGGGGCTTGATGCGGGATTTGATCCCCACAACATGAGAGTTAGAGCTTCACCTGCACTACACCACCTCCGCCCTGCAGTTCCAATTATATGTGCTATTTGAATGATCCAATATATTGAAGTACTCTGAATGTCCTAGTGTCTTCGAATATAAGTTAATTTTGTTTTTGCAGGAAAAGGCTGACGTTGGAGTATACGTGAAGAACTTGATTTCAATTATAGTAGGAAGCGCTAGTCAGATGCAAAAACTTATGGAGTTCGGCAACAAGAACCGTAAGTTTATGTTTATCAGGAATGTTATGCACTCTGTTGTTTTTCTACCTTTGTTATCGGAAATGACTCCTCGAAAAACTGTGGGCCGCGACCCGGTGAAAATCGGCACAAAATTAATGGGCTGTTTTCAGGAAAGGTGGGGGCGACGCAGATGAATGAGGAAAGTAGTCGCTCACATGCTATGTTCTCGGTGACTGTAGAATCGAGCGAAAGAGGCATGGTCACGCAAGGTAAACTTCATCTCGTCGATCTAGCTGGTAGCGAACGTCAAAGCAAAACCGGAGCCGCTGGAGACCGATTGAAGGTAGGCTTGAAGGTAGCACTTCTACGTTTTAATGACTTAAGTCATTCATAACATAGAAGTACTTCTGCTTTGATTTGAAGGTATGGAGTAGACGTTGTGAGAGTGAGGGCTTCATTTAGCAGTCCCTTTGCAGGTAAGGGGTTACACGCACATCTGAATCAGGTCATATATTAAAAGAAAAGTAAGAGGAATCGAGGTGCTGCCCTTGGTTAGATAATGCAGCACAGTTGAGTATACTACATACATTTTGAGTACGAACGTCTGCATTCAAGTATTGTTGGTCGAATTTGTTGATTTTCGTGGAAGTTTCTTATGCGTTTCTATTAAGGAGGCAGCAAAAATCAATCTTTCCCTATCTACTCTTGGGAATGTGATCAGTGCCCTTGTGGACGTGAAATCTACGCACATACCATACAGGTATATTTCATTTTTTCAGTGGTAGTCCACTTATTCCACTCCCTCAGAGATCAGGTGCATGTGCGAATGTTTCCTACATGCATTTGCGTTGCGGTTATGCTCTCATAGTGATGTAGTCTCCTGGCTAAAACTTTACCTCATTTTTATCACGAACTACTGTGAAATACCTTCTACCCGATAAATTCTTTATTCGCCTTTTTCAGTGGTGGATGTAAAAAATGCATGGGCGATATAGTATGGAAGTGATCTCACTTACTTGTTCCAGGAATTCCAAACTGACACGTCTGCTGCAGGATTCACTGGGTGGCAACTCGAAGACCGTCATGGTAAGTACCCTGATTCGCTAAATATGAACAGCCAGTTTCTCATTAATGTCGAAGAGAGGGAAAGAGAGAGAGAAAGAAGAAAAGAAAGAGAGAGTTGGCGCTGAGCTACTAGTAATGGCTGATGATAGTTACGTTTCCTGCTTAATCTTGCCTTACGCGGTAAGTGTTTTTCATTTTTGAAGAGATGTAAACTGTGGCAGCACTGATACTGTGCTCTCTGTTTTACAGATAGCAAATATTGGACCAGCGTCATATAATTACGATGAGACATTGTCAACGTTGCGCTATGCGAACCGAGCCAAGAATATCCAAAATGTCGCAAGAATCAATGAAGATCCAAAGGACGCTCAACTTAGGAAGTACCAACACGAAATCGAAATGTTAAGACAGCAGCTGGCTGGTGAGTATACTTATGAACTCCAATTTGGAGGGAACACACGAATAACTTAGGTTTTTAATCTTTTCTCGGTTAAAGAAATCTGATTTTACCATGGAAACTTTCATTTGTACTTTTTTTTCAATATTTTGTTTTCCTTAGTTTGTATTCCCTCGCTAAGACTTGCGAAGTGGCAGTGAATGAGAGTATGGTTAAAAATTGTTCCAGAAGAGGACTCCGAAATGGACAACGAGAACGAATCTGCTTGGGAGCAACGTATGCAGGAAATGGAACAAAATTTGGAGAAAACTCGCGAAGAACTGGCGGGAAGGAATGCAGAGGATGAAGAAACAAGAGCTCTTGTTCAACAAATGCTTGAAAGGCAAGATTTGCGTTTCTGATTGGTTCGGGTTAGTTTGAGGAAGTTCTTTGCAGAGAGGCGGAGCTGAAGCGTGCTAGAGCCGAGCACGCTGAACTACGTGCCAAGCTCAGTCAAATGGAAAGCAGACTCATAGTGGGTGGAGAGAATATGCTGGAGAAAGCGGAAGAGCAGGCCAGATTGTTGGAGGAAAGCAATCGGCAAGTGTTTAGCGCTACTATAATAGATATTTGAGCTCTCGAAAAGAAGCTCTTGCAATCAAAAAGCTATATATTTGTTTGAAGGAGCCTGATATCTAGGAAATAAAGTAGAATATATTATTTAGTGAGTTGGAGTTGTCTCGAACTCAGGAGTCCCGTCTTCGTGATCAGCTGAAGGAGAAAGCTGCTGCAAGGGAGGACATAGAAGAAAAGTAAGTCACGAGAGTCTCTCATGTAGCTCTCTTAATCAAAGCGCCTGAGCGACGTATATTTGTTTCGCGTTCCTTTTGCAAAATGTTTTTTTTTTCCAGATATTCCTCGTTGCAAGAAGAGGCTGCAGCTAAAACTCGACGCTTGCGGCGCACCTGGAATGAGTTGTGTGAAGTGCGGACTGAGCTAGCGGATTCGGAAGCAGAGCATCATCGTGAAGTCGAAGGGCTTCTTGAGAGCATCAGGCAACTTAGAAAGGTATTCTCGAACATAGAATAACTTTCCAAAGCAGATTTGTGTAACGGCGTTGACTCCTTGGCACGGGATGGGGAATTAGGCCGCGGTTATACCTGCAGAATCGCAAATGCCGACGCGAGACGAGACACGTTCTTTTTTTTGGTGGCCTGAGTGGTAAGAGAGCAGTATCGCGGAAAGGATATAGCCCGCTCGAATTAGAGTGCGCACGACGACAACACTACTATTGCACGTTCGCAGAATCGCGGTTTCGCAAGGTCAACGGCAACGTAACTGCGCATCACGCGGTCATTGATAGGTGTTTTTGCATGGGTGTTACGAACGATATCTAGGCAACGTCCAGTGCGGTTCACACGTATAGCGTACCCACTGCTTTCAATCCATAATCAGAAAATGCTCATTTCCAGCTGTGATGACGAAGCACTTTTTGTTTGTTTTCCACGCATGGGTTCGTTTTGTGTTTCAGGAGCTGCTTCTAAATATGGCTATCATTGATGAATATATTCCACCTGAGTACGTGGAGCTAATCGAAAAGTACGTGAGTTGGAGTGAAGAAATGGGTGATTGGCAGTTAAACGCCATCGCCTACACTGGGAACAATATGCGAGCGGCTGCACCACTTCCCATTCAGCCATATCAGGTCAGCAGATGGTTTGAGTATATCTGGAGCTCTTTTCTTCACTTCTCTGTGTGTTTCTTGGAATTCTGTCCGTTTCTCAGGGAATTTTATAGATTTTATGATAAAAAAAGTTGGGTAATTCAATTGTTGTGCCTCAAGCAAGGCAAATAAAAATGGAGCTTTCCAGCTGGATGCTAATCAATCGATTCCGTTATTTTATTCATACAAAACTGACTTGGGAGCGTCAGCCACAGCGTCACGTCCTCGAACTAGAAGTGGTAAAAGGTGGGTTTTTGTTTGGTTTTGCTTTTTTGGTTTAGTTTTGTTGAAGTATCTTGGCCATTAGAAGCAGTATTGGCTGAAGTGATCTGGTTCATTCAATTTCTCATCAAGTGAAGTGTGAATTGTTGAATTATAGGCATTATTTCAGAGAGCGCAATGCTGCCAAGCTGAAGACTTTACTGAGCTGAACCTTTCTTCTGTCTCCGATGTGAACCTTTGTTGTTTTGCACTTCGTACCCTTTAACACTGCACCAAACTTGCGATTATTGTCATGATCTCGCGATTTGATCCCCATCGCATTCTAGTCACAATGCTTGTCTTTCCTATTATCATCACGAGTATAACAGATCTGCACAAAAGGCTACATTGTTGCGCGTGCATGGCACGTTTACGTATAAATTATGTTTTTCATTATAACACTTAAGAGACAATCTTCTCGAAAGTTGAGAGTCCGAGGTTTACTGGACAAATGAGTTTTTGGCGAAAGTTCCAAATCCGCGATATATTACGTTTCTCCATGTTCAACTGGACTGTGCAGTTTTCCTGAATGACGAAGGCGCCGAGCATAGCCCGACTCCTTACTGAGCTCTGCATGACTTAGTGGGTGTATATCGTTAAGCTACAATTTCGTATTGCGGCATCGCGCACGCGACGTCTCCAGCGCTTGCTGCAGCTGGCTGGATTCCTACGTGGGTCACTATTTATATTTCGAGAATAGGCAATACTGTTATCATGGGAGTAAATCTGATGATTCCATCGTAAAGTTCGCCTCTTTTAACCATAGACCCCATCATCCAATTTGTCGCACGGCGCTATTTGTTCATTTTATAAATTTTTGACAATTTCGTCGACACAAGCCTTTCTTGGTGAGTTTGTCAAATTGTGTGGGTTTCAACGGAGAAATATTTTCTGCAAATCCATGTGTTCAAGTAAAATTGAATGTGTTGGTGGAAATAATGTTTAGGGATGCCTCAATCTTAGGATGGGTGAATTGGCGATCTTGCTTAATCATATTGCACACAGCATCGATGTTTTCTCAAACAAGTGCTAATTTCGGACATCCTTCATGAATCTCGTCGGACGGCGGACTACGACAACGAATGGGTTCTCTAAGCCAACGATACACTGTGGTCTTTGATGGAGCTTCATTGCCAAATTTTTTAAAATTTTTGAAAATTTCATTTTCATTTTCTGAAAAAAAACGAAATTTCTCAGATGGTTGTAAAATAAACAAAAAGCGCCGTACGGCAAATTGAATGATGGGGTATAAAGTCAAAAAAAGGCGAACTTTACGATGAAACCATCAGATTTACTCCCATGATAACAGTATTGCCTATTCCCGAAATATAAATAGTGACCTACGTATGTGGACGCCACGGATTGATGTTGTGAAGAACTTCAAAGAAACAGGTCATAAAAACAACAACAGGGCGACGAACGCAATCAAGGCGACGAAAACAACTCGCGCTCCCTGTGCCGTTCGCACCGTTCTACTGCGCGTAATCCTGACCTATCGACATATACTTCCCGTTGAAAATACACAACTAGGGTCACCGCGCCGCGCGAATTGCTTCGAGCGCACACTAGGTACCTTGGTGGTCGTTTTATAAATAGTTCCGTGTGATAAGAAGCGCTACTGCGCCTCTTTATTGACCTGACGTAGTTGAAGTGTCCTGACGCACCCCAAGTTAAGGAGGGTGATCAAGTCTCATTCGACAATAGTACATGAAAAGTGGGGCTGCATCTATGATAGTGTGTGTTCATGTTCTGTGCAGCAGAAAGATACGAAAGGTAAACATTACTTTATTTATTGCTCCGTACCGGTAGTGAAAAATCGCATGCAGTGATTTGAATATACTATTTACATTCGAGTGACATGCGTGTTCATAAATATGTGAGTACTTCAGTGCGAAAATGTTGATGTACTCAGCATCCTTTTCCTTGTTTGACCTCATCGCAGACATGCATCGAGAATGTGAAGCTAATTGTTTCAATGCATCGAAGGCTATGCTTTTGTGGTCTTGGAATCTTAGATTATTAGGAGTAGATAGAAGCTGGTCAGACCGCGTTTATACTTTGCGGTGCCGGCGGTAGGGCGTGAGTGCTTGCGTCTGCTCAGCCTGTACCACCCTTTCTCGTTGCTTGAGTCCTGTCCGCACATCCCTCGTGCTACCCTGCCTCGCTGCTTGTGAACGCAGCCACGCCCTGCCAGTGCAAAGTATGAATGCGGCCTAACATTCCCTGACTTGTAGGCAGTGGGTACGACGTCTTGGCAGTGCGAATGATTTATGCGCAGTGGGATGAGAAATGATGCGCCCTGCGTTCTCGGCGTGGAAAAGACTATATGCCGCATTATCAGGCCCGGGAATTGATTCCACCTTCGCGCGGTGGCTTTGTTTTCAAATGGACATGTCCTCGCGGGGCACGGTGTAGCCACCGCACTGAATTTTGTACGATGTATATGTACGTGCTAACTCGTCCACCACATAAAATCGACGGTTATCAATCAACCTTGACGTAGTCTTCGTACCTACTGCCTTTAGGCACTATTCTTCATCCCCCATTTCACTTCAGAAACTTTGCGATCTTTAGCTCCACATCCCCGACCAAGTATTAGGTTCAGACCGTGCGATATGAAGATACCTCGGTGAGACTGAATGCATTTCAACGATGACTTGAGCGCAGTGTGAGTTATAATCTTGGATTGGCACAGGCTTTACATGGTGCGATACCGTTCCGATCACATCGAGCACAGCGAAGTCGTACTCGGAACGTCTCTTTCGCCTTCTTGCCTCCTCTGCAGTAGGAACAAACTGTGTAGCCGGAGCCATGGCAGGTGCTGCACTCCTGCCGGCCCTGAAAATTCTGATCGGATTAGTGTAGTCATAATATGTGATGAGATGTGTTGGAAGTGGAAAACTAAAGAAAAAGTAGATGAAAGCCAATTAAATAGGTAATCTTCCACAAAAATTTTTGCTTCTTATTTCCATCAGTTATGTTGTACTTGTTCACTACACTTCATTGATAAAATCAAAATTCGGCGGAGACCATTTCCTGATGGTTTTGCCCACGGGGAGTAAGCGACGGCAGTACCGATCTCGCGATGTATTTAATTAGGTTGCAAGGAAAGTTATGGCCGGTTTTGTGCAAAAAATTTCTCCTTCTTCCTTTTTAACTGCATGAGAATAGGAAAACTTGAATTTTCGAGGGTGATTTACGAAGAATCCAAAGCGCTTTCTGAGAATTGTGCATCTCATCTGGGTGCCAAAAAACAGTAACTTTCTCTCTTTCACCTTCAACACTACTTTAGTCGAACTTCAGCAAATTCTGATGAGGTATCCTCATCGCTCAAGTTAGGAGCAGACCTCACTCTATCACTAAACTCCGCCTTCTGCACGAACAGGATCAGGAGCTTATTACGAGTGAAGATGATGTGTCACCTTAACACGGCAAAATCCGAGATTTCGTCACAACCTTGCTAAGGTCCGTTCACTCTGGGTACCTAAGGGGTTTCATATTGGGTAGTGCCCTCAAATATCCCGTTTTTTTCGGGTTCCTAACACCTTTCGTTTCCGAGAACCAGAACGAGCCGTTACCGCTGAAACTCCTCTGGAGGCAGGTTTGAGGCATAAAAAATGATACTTTGGATCATAGCAGCTTTGTTTGAGCAGTAAGGGCTCTGTGACTCCATGAACAAGGGCCAATCCATAGGAAGCTCCCCATAAAAGACCTACAGTGTGTCCCAAAAGTATAGGTCCACCCTATTTTTCATCCATATCCCCAGAATGGACCAGTGATTCCTTTCCAGATTTTTATCGGTGGTACCTGATCAATAAAGCCATCAAACGCCTGAGTAAAATTGGTGACATAAAATTGCAAAATTTTATTTGTTTTTTTTCAAAAGTAAGGGTGTCCCAAAAGTATAGGTCCACTCACTCTTTCCGCCTTGCTTCCATTGAAAGGTAAGTTGTGAAGTAGATGTGCTGACACATCCTTCTGAGATTTACTCTACAGTGCCATGCCACGCGGTACGCATTCATCCGAGTACGAAAAAGGGCAAATTCTGGCCTACAAGGATGTGGGACTCAGCAATCGCAAAATTTATGAGAAGATGGGCCTATTCCACAACTTGATCAGCAGCTTCAGTCGCAACATGGACCTGTACGGAACTCAAAAGAGAAGTGGAAGACCGCAGAAGCTTCCTGAGAGGCAGAAGCGTCGGATCCTCAACGCTGCGTCCAATTCTAGAAAGGGTGTTTGTCGGCTGTGCAGGGAACTGGCACCTAATGTATGAATTTACCGCTGTTTATATGGTAGTAAATTACTCTATAGAACGTCCTGATATGCCCTGGAATCCATACGATGCGTGATGAATAATCCTGCTCTTACCAAAGCGAGAGAAGGCGGCACAAACCATAACATTACCACCAGTAAATCCGCGCCTCGAGAAGTGGCGCGGCTCCTTCCTCAAATCCTTCCAAGCCATCGGGTTCATCCAATTTTGACTTTTCTCATCAAAAAGATACCGGCAACGCTATTGCTGATACGCCGTGAACTACACTACGTCAATAATGTAACCCTGCAGGCTACCTCATCCCATTGATGCGTCCAGCTGACATTTTACTTAGCAAAATGGATTCGAGCCTCTTCGTGTGCCCTCGTGAGGTATGGCGTGAACGAAAACCGTCTTCGCTCGATGTGAGGAGACGACTTGAGCAGACGGTGCACAGTGCTTTTCGATACATTAGGTGCCAGTTCCCTGCACAGCCGACAAACACCCTTTCTGAAATTGGACGCAGCGTTGAGGATCCGACGCTTCTGCCTCTCAGGAGGCTTCTGCGGTCTTCCACTTCTCTTTTGAGTTCCGTACAGGTCCATTTGCGACTGAAGCTGCTGATCAAGTTGTGGAATAGGCCCATCTTCTCATAAATTTTGCGATTGCTGAGTCCCACATCCTTGTAGGCCAGAATTTGCCCTTTTTCGTACTCGGATGAATGCGTACCGCGTGGCATGGCACTGTAGAGTAAATCTCAGAAGGATGCGTCAACCCATTTACTTTACAACTTATCTTTCGATGGAAGCAAGGCGGAAAGACTGAGTGGACCTATACTTTTGGGACACCCTTATTTTTGAAAAAAAGCAAATAAAATTTTGCAATTTTATGTCTTCAATTTTACTGAAGCGTTTGATCGCTACAGTGATCAGGTACCACAGGTAAAAATTTGGAAAGGAATCGCTGGTCCATTCTGGAGATATGGATGAAAAATAGGGTGGACCTATACTTTTGGGACACACTGTACCAGGGAACCTGGCTCCACTGTTCTAAGCGGATTATGATACCGTGGGTGTTCTGAAGCGCGACTGCGCCGAGTGAAGGCTCCGTATTTCGATGAAGGTGAAAGTAGTGAGTCTCAGCCTGCTCCTGTTTCTGAAGGATCATCTCGGGAATATTTTGCCCCAATACTTTTATCTCTTTCGTTTCCCTATGTTTTGTATACTTGGCGGATGTGAGCCGTGAGCAAAATTACTTTTTTGGCACCTTCTGTATACATATTCATGAATATCCACGACACTAGGTACCAATATATCCAGGCTCAAACTAGTTGAGTGATTGGTTGGCACAATTCACTTTCCAGAGCACTACGCATGCGAAAAGAATCCGAAGAATTAGATACAAAAAGAATAGAATTCAGACTGAAGATTACACTTCATCAACTTAAGGTCACAAATTAGTGGCACTTTCTAGGACAATTTCAGCACTTCTGCTTTTATTAGGCGTACCAGTTCATCGGTAGCCATGTTGAAGCATTTCGTTGGATCATGTTATCTCTAGAGCAACAGAGTTTCATGAAACTCACCTGAAAGTCTCGCAGAATTTCGACAAGGTTTTTGTTCTCATTTTCTTGGATCAGAGTGGCATCGTTCTGGAAAAGATTGTCCACCATGTATCACATCCATAACATGTATTTTATTTTGGTAACCCTCGGTGTGGTGAATTTTGACCATTTGTGCTTCTTAACCGAGCCCAACAAAAAAAAAACAACCGAGAGAAAGTAAAATGGGAGATGATGGTGTATGCCATTAGGACAGAGAATTCGCGGTGCCGCGTTAGGCGAGCGACGTGATGGCGCGAGCTAGCGTTGGCGTATTAGCATCATAGTAGACATTTAGAGGCAGTCTACAGGTGAATTGCTGGTACGAGTGAGCTGGCTAATCGAGGAAAGGGCTTAGTTGACGTTGATGAAGTCACACCCCCAATGTGTGCTGCTTCGCTATAAATCACTGGGCTTCACCACTGCACTACCTCCATCCATAGGAGGAGATGATTCAATGAATGAAAAACTGCATGAAAAATGACTTGAAAGTGAGCGGGAAGGCAGATTGAAACGTGGAAGCCATTGAAGGTTTTTTTGGAAAGAAGTAGGTGGTTTCTCTGCGCTTTCCAGCTCTTGCACCTCAATAGACGGCATTAAGTCCTCATGAAGCGATTATTAACGTCCAGCTCATAGCTGGGAAGAGAAGGATCTTGCAGAGTTTTGAAAATTCCGAAAAAATACAGGGAGCGATTATCATCTCTGCTTTTTGACCGCATTAATTCGCCACACTGTGCACACTGTGCTGCACTAGTACTGCACGTGCTGCTTAGTCTTGTCTGCTATAAGCCGGTTCACCCTTCACTATCCCCCTTTTGGGGATAGCTCACTTATTGCACGGAATTGCGTGTCCTCCCAGTGGAACAGTTAGGTAACTAAAAACTGGGCCTGATGTCACACTAATACAAAATTCTCTCCTTCATTGTTTCCACCTACGCTCTTTCCTTACAAGAATCCTCTTTTCTGTATTTTAGGGTCATTTTGTCCTCCCGTATAACTGTCTGAGAATTTCACAAAAAAATCGATCCTACTGACCGCTGTTCTTATTAAGAGTCGCTGAAAAGTTGCTATGAAGATTGAGACCCAATTGTAGTGAGCTGTACGTCGGAGATTCAATCGGTTCCTATGTCATGCGGAGGAAGTTTAATTTTGAAGACCCCTCAAAATGGTTAGAGATTATGAGAAAGTGGGAACTAGGAATATATGTACTCTGGAAACAAACCTTCCACTTCGGAAAAGATGGTGTGTAGCGAAAATCGCAGTGGAAATGGCGGCCTGGGGGTCTAAACATGGTCCCGCAGCACGACGGGTGGTCTTGGCGAGTAGCCGGCGACAGTGGGACAATGTTTGCGAGCGGATGTTCTAGCCTTCAGTAGCCTTCAGCCTATTTGAAATCTACTCCCAGCTCGTGACGCAAAATGGTGCCGGCATTTCTTATGGAAATGCTTTTACGAAAATAGTGCGCGAATTTGGGTGACATTTCGCGTCGGCTTTTTCAGAAGAGCCTCGGTCATACCTCGGTCATTACGAGTAAGTCATCTAGCGAACGAAGTAAATCCGGCCTATGGTTAACACGTTGGCGACCGCGCGTTTTTTTTTGCGTGTCTGCCACGTGGGACATCGCGCGCTCGCCTATGCCGAGAATTGCGTCCCAGCATTGGGGTTTTGATATTAACTTTCCAAACTCGCTGAATTCCGCGCGTTCCTTGAGCGCTAATACAAAGTAGTGAGCGCTGCGAAACTTTAGATATCTTTCGAGAACTTGGATAAGGGGCTACTGGATGGTAGTGATGGGAAATACTTAACCAGGTGGTGGGCATGTTAAAAAAAAGTCGACGTCTGGTGAGTACAAATATCTTGACTAGGAACCGAATGGCAACAAATCTCCTAACTGGCTATGGATATCTGTGACGACTTCTCAGAGCTGAATGCTAGTTTTAACGATCTGTTAATCGACAGCGATGATAACATACCTGTGCTGGATGACAATATAAAGCATGATAAAAAAACTTGCTGAAAAGATATAAGCGTACCATGTTAACCATAGATACCCTTGCGCATGTTGATCAAAATTAGCTTTTTGTGGATTTCAAACCAGTTAGAAAAAGGACCTTTCTGTGCTGCATCCCAGCATTGGGACGCATTGTCCCACGCGGCAGAAAACGTGCGTCCCAGCATTGGGACGCAATGTCGCCAACGTGTTAACCTTTGAAGATGGAATAAACTCGAGGAAACAAAAAATTTTTCACTTTGCAGCAGTCAGATCTCAAAAAGCAACAGTCAGAAAGCGGGGTAATTCTGGCAGAAGTGAAATATCAAAAAGTTTCAAAAGGTGAAAAGTTTGGAAGAAAAATACTGAGAACTCACTCCAAAGTATTTTCCATTGACATATACCATAGGAAGACCGTCGTAGACAAGTTCTCGATCGCTCTGCAAGAGTTGGATTTGAACAAAGTTTACTTACTCTACGGATGATTAGAGATTTCTCAAAGTGTTCTCAAAAAGGGTGTCTCACCTTGTTCAAACGCAATCGATCAGCCAGTTCGTCGGCATAGGAAGGATCAATGTTGAGGTCACGAAATTCCGCTTTGATTTTGAGCGCTTTTAAGAGTTCAACCTGTAACTTAAACTACTAGGAATGAGGTGCAAATTTTCAGATTTAAAGCGAATATCACCGTATCTCGGCATCGTTCCCATACTCTCCTTAAGATTCCACACGTCGTGATGTAGACAACAACTTTATTCGCCTCCTCTTTGATGTAATCTCTCTGAAAATAGTGGCGAAGGTGAAGCGGGAGTTTGGACGGTCATTTCTCCTTTGAGCAGTGGGTGGTTTTCTAGTGTAGGTGCTAGGTGCTCACAATTTAAAATGCTCGCTTAAAATGCTTGGGTATGCTGAGTGAATGCTTCGTCTGAGCGCAGTGCGTGTGTCAGTGAGGTTCTGGTTATGTTTATGTTCTTTTGAATGTTCGATTACTGCTGTCACTTCATATCGCAGGTCTTAGGTCACGTTCATACATCGCGGTGCCGGCGGCAGCCGTAGCTGCTTATCTCTACGTCTCCGCCTGTGCGACTCTGTATCACTGTCTGTACGCTACCACGCCCTGCCGGCGCAAAGTATGAACGCGGCCGCCCCGGCTCCAAGCCCCACCGCCACTCCACCCACACACTCACTGCCCACTGCCTTCATGGTTCATCACCAATGAGTCCTTAAATTAGTCACAATGGCGCAGGCGCGGACAATCAAATAGGGAAGGAAGCGAACAGAGTTGAATAAATGTATTTCGATTTGCGGACACAAACCTGCCATTGACTCTTTATCTGCATCATTCTTATCGTGTTGAACACGTGCAGCTTTCGGCCACGGATGCTACCTTTTCGCATTAGAAGCGTCTCTTCGGATGAGTCCAAAGACCTTAATCGGAGATCATATGTTTGTTTGTAAGTGAGAAATGTTCAGAGAGGAAGCAGAATCCTTTTTTAAGTTATCACACTTTTCCAGACTTCGGGGCAATGCCGATCTCGTTGGTTATAGTTACACAAATTTCTTCATTCACCCCGGTGTTTCCAGCCAAGCTTTGGACTGTCGCGGAAAAGACTTGCACGGAGGATAGAATCTATTGGGTCATTCCATAAGTAGTGTCGTTTTTTTCAAGCAAAAATTTTCGCCATCACTTCACAAGTTTTCGCAGCATATCCTATATCATTCGGAGGAAAATTTTCTGCTCTACAAAATGACATGTTTAGTTTTCGAGTATGCTAGAATGGCGCCGACACTTAGTCTGGCGAAGAGGTAGGTCCAGCACACAAAAATTGGCCCAAGCGGCAAACAATTGAACCACTATATTTTACTTGAGGAAAACTAACAAATCATGTGTTCCTTACTTGACCTCGACCTCTACTGCAAGTTCCACCAGTCGGTTGCTTAAAAAGCCACGTCGCTCTTTTACCACATTTAGTTTTTCCGCCACAACTCGGTGATTTTAGACAATTTCTTCGAACCAAGGCAAAAAACTTTCTAAATCAATCGCTTGAAAGAGTGGTGAAATGTCAAGAACAGGTGGTGTGTAGGAAGAGGGGAATACCACTGACCGGGTTCCTTAAGTTTCTAATGGAAAAAATGAATTGTGTAAAATGTCAACTGGACCCCTATCACATGGTATTAAAACTCAATCTGAATCGCAGCTAAAACAATCTAGAAAGATGTTTTCGATATAGCAGAAAAAGTTCTTCGAAGTGGCTCAAAAACAACTCTAAGCAAAGAGTTCGAAAGAAAAAATTTTGTTTTGAATAAGTGTGGATGCTTTCGAAAAAAGATTTTAGAAAGAGAACGACACGACTTGATCAACTAAATATTGGAAATTGTAGAAGTGGTCAGGACCAAGTAAGCGACATATGACTGGTTGATTTTCCTAAAGTGAAATATAGTGTTTCAATTGATTGCCGGTTTGACCAATTTTTGTCGGCTGAACCTACCCTTTCAACAGCTTAAACGTCGGCCCCATTCTAACAAACTCAGAAACTGAACATGTCATTTTGTAGAGCAGGAAAACTTCTCTTTCAAAAGATATATAACATGCTGCAAAAACTTGAAATTTTATAGGAGAAATTTATGCTTGGAAAAAAGCGACTTTATTTATGGAATGACCCAATGCATGAACAAATTGTCCGAATAACCTATATCACAGGGCCAAAAGCCACAAGCTGTCACGGGATCGCAGGCGGTCATAATGCGTGTGTCCCAATCAGATACTTCCTTTGCTTGACTTTACTCAACTATTTTGATTACTTTGGCATTTTTGAATTGATTGCTGCTGACTGTTGCCTCAACTCACGAAAGTTGATATAAGGATCTTAGTTGTGGGCAAAAGCACATATGCTCGGAAAGCATGGAGTACGGATTCAATTCCGTTCGAAACCAAAGCTCTGCCCATAACTCAGCTCCTTACCTCATATTTTTATTACTATTTATTTAATGGGCATGCGCTGCCATTAGATAACACCGTACCGAACTCTAGACCTCGAAAATTCCTTACAATCAAACTAGTCCATTACTAGCCCCACAGACCTTATCAAGAGTAGGAAGAGACTCCCCGGGGGATAACAAGGGATTATCGGTCATGATCTTTGCTGTTATCATGAACGGATCGAAAAGTGCTGGAAAAAATCCAACAGTAGTGAATTGTACACGAATCCAAAGAGGGCATAAAAAGAAGAAACATTAGGGTAGAATAGAAAAGACAAGAAAAGAAGAACGGAATTCAAGAAAATGGAAAAGGAGAAGGAAAACAAAACAAAATTTCAAGAAACTGGTACCCATGCCCAGCGTATCTATTGAATTATCTGATGTTGGTGATAACCGCTTGCTCTATCGCTCATCTTGAAGATGAATGACTTGACATTTCGAAGACTTGAGCACATACACAAGTCTCGATATTCAAGGTTTCCACTTTTATTGCTATTTTATTTTATTATTTATTTCATTGTTTATCAAACTGAGTGTGGGGTCTGTGGCTCTACTTATATAGGAGAGACGAGGAGAGTTCTAGTAATTCGAGTCAAGGAACATCTAGCTAGTATGAGACGCGGTACCCTCTCAACAGCTCCTGGGAGGCATAAAGCAGAGGAGCACGATTGCGCTCAATTCGAAATCAAGAGCACGGCGTTGGAGACGGAAATTTTTGCTAGAAAAGCATTGGAAGGGTTTTGGATTTCTGTGAGGAATCCAAAAATGAACAGCCGAGATGAGCGTCCATCAATGACAAGTGAATTATCGCCCGCACCGCAAGCTGTAGAATGTAGCAAAAAGACATTACGTATTTCCAAGTATTTCCATATCGGGAACAACGAATGTACTTCACTTGCTACTGGTTGTCATCAGCGGTAGCGAATTTTCCGCTCAATAGGTAGAACCTCAAGGTGAGTTTACTTCCTTGCTTGGGTTTCTCTGTGTGGTCCCGAAACGATTTCAGAACCGCTAGGGAAGATGAAGCGCTTGGTGGTTTAGAGTCTCAAATGAGAACCTTGCACCAAGTTTAGGGCTCCGAAAACGACGATTCAGTCGAAACGTTAGGCCATTTTAATAAATGTTTCACCAATCAACCTCGAAAGGCACAAACTAACCAACGAACTTACAGCTAACAATGGCGAGGTTGCAAGAAGAGAAAAACTTGAGAATTATCATTAGTTATTTTATTTTCAATTTGTGTTTCGTAAGTATAGACAAACCCTGGAAAACACCGTAACTAAACTTCGTGCTTTTGCATTATGAAAGCAGTGATTACCGGGCTTGGAATCGGTTAAATTGAAAACTGCTGAATTAGCTGCTTAGATCAATGCCCAATTGCCTTTTTGAACATATTAGGAAGCATGGAGGATAAAACAATTACTAAAAAATTTTTCCTTACTGTGTTGGACCAAAGGGCCCTAGTGGCTGGCTCCCGCCAGGCCAGCGCCGAAGGCGCTTTGCCCCCGGTCTCTCCCCTATTTTCACAAAGCGACGATGCGGAGCAACGCGATACGGACATGGCTTATAAACTCTCGATCAAATCGTACACTCAATCAAATTCAATTTTATGTCGACGATACAACGACACAATTAATATGCAAGAAAACTTCACACGGTAGCGAATATACGACAGGCAATTTATAAATTTCCTTAGATAGCGATAAATGGATACAAATATCAATACGATACAACAAATAACTTCTTCAGGTAAGAGCAGCGGCAAGAAAAAAATATTACACGGGTTCTCCGGGAAATGAATCCCAACCGGGTCCGTTCAAGTTCAGTTCGAACTCCTCCTCTGTAAGCTAGCTCGTCACACGAGTACCTGCTACACCCGCTCTCGCGGTCACCAATCAGCTATCCAAGAATTTGAGGGATTACAATCCGCTCAACTATGAAACTACCGCCACTCGCGGTCTCAATCAACCTCAACTGCTTTCTAATGGATCCGATAGACTACGATCTAACAGAGGTACACGACTAACCGCTTCTCGCGGTCACTACAGAGACACGCTGGACTGCCTTGAACGGACGGTTCCCCTTTAATGCTTGGCTCCCCTTTTTGCGGGCTCGCATGGTGCGCAATCCGAAAGAATATACAATACATAAGAGCGAGGAGGACTCATACAAAACAATCAATAAGACATTGGCAGTCAACTTGTAAGAACATGTGGGCAAGGAGACGGAAGACAATCATGCAAAAATACAATCAATACAGACACCTGTACCCCGTCTCTAATATCCCCCCCCCTCCTTCCAGCGAGCTGTCCCACTCAACTCAATAGTGCGACCCATAGGGCCTGTATCTGTGGCTGGGAGTTCGACCATGGGGGGAACGCCCGCGTCGGGGAAGGCTGTGCGCCCTACTGAAAGTATTGTCGTTGCGGCTATCACGCCGACCATAATAGGGGTTAGAGAAACGCCTATCGCTCGCACTATCACGTCCACGTCTCTCGCCTAAACGCTCTGACGACTCGGAATGTCACATTGTCGTGTGACACAAGTCTCCGCAACGGCTTTCTCCGGGGACTTTCCTTCGCACATGAACTCACAGGTGATCGACGGCTGCTGGTGGTACTCTTTCCATGAGGAAATCTCTCTCGTCTGCATGGATCCACGGAGAAATGCGCGACTTTCCTTAGGAGTGGTATATGCGTAAGCGACCTGGCGAGAACCTCTGATGTTCTGTACGTGCTCCTGGAATCCGGAGGGCAGCAATATAAGGGTTCTCAATAACGGTAATTCTCTCCATAGACCTTGTTTCCATGGGTGCGCACACGACCACTGTTGCGCTTCCGCAACGAGACTCGCGAGCTCGAAGGGGTCTTCCGTATGGCGTGGCGGATGCGGCAATCTTTCCGACAACGAACATGAAACCAGACTCTGACGAGAATAGGCAGCTAGATGGAGGCAGTTCGCCCGAAAGAATGATATCGCAAAAACTAACGACGACGCCGACAAGGTAATATAGCTCTGGTCAACAACAGTGGATGCTAGCCACTCTGCGGATACGTGAGTCTGACGCAAGATGGTGACTGCCCAATGTCGACTTGAACATGAGATCTGGTAACGGCGGATTATCGACGATTTGCGACCACTGCACGACACTGTGACGAGGCATAGACTGCTCTCCGAGTTCGTACGCTCCAGGGCAACGGTAGTCGATAGTCGAAATATCAGATCGAACAGAGCGACGCGAGCTAAACCATACATTTAAATTACGATAGACTATTATACTAAAAAAAAGAAAGCTAAGACTGGAGAAATGAATCATCAAAAAGAAAGAAAAACTATAAACTTGCGGCACATACAGAGATGTACACGCTAATTGTTGTCGGTAGCTTGCCGTCTCCCTCGTTTAGCTCTCCACCTCCTCTTACTCACCACCGGAGTATCGTCTATCGACACCGGCACCTTTACCAGATGGTCGAAAGGAACATGTATCGGTTCTTTCTCCGCACCAATCTTCGTCACTGTTGCTGAATATCGGTGGCTGCGAATACTCTATATGGACCACTCCATGCCACCGTCAGTTGGGATGTCTTGACGCCCCTTTTTCCGCAGGCACATGAACGTACACACGGTCACCTGCACTGAACTTCGGTGTTTTGTCAGTTTTCCAATGGCAATCATACCATTCTTTGGCTTTCGCCCTATAGCTCTCGCCTTGTTCCACGATAATTGTCCCGGTTTAATTACCAAAGTTTGAGGTCAGAGGATTATAAAGAAGAAGTTAGCACTAAACGCAATGCCGGCTATCATTCGAAGATTGAACCAGAGCTATTGGTTGCGAATATGGCGCTTCTTCCGCTACGTACAAACTTCAAAGGACCAGCACCTCGCTGCGTGTTGAATTAAAAATGGATGCGACTAAAGCTCATACTCACATTGTTCGTTCACTTGAAGCTGTGAATAGCTGTGTTAGTCAGGCTGCGACTGAGGCTGAGTTGAATTAGAAATGGATGCGACTGAAGCCTATGCTCATATTGTTCGTTTACTTGAAGCTGTGTAAATATGTTCCACGATAGTTTCGCGGGCAAGTTTCAGTCCACTCAGGAACATCCTTCTTTCGTTCCACCGATTGTTCCTTGCCCGCCTGGCAGGCTCAACAAGCGTACAATGGCTATGAGTTTCAGTGCGAGCACCACCTTCTCTGGATGAACTCAAGCTTTCTAGAACTCGTAGCTTCATGCGGAACTCCGGGTCTAACCGCCATTCTATCCGTATTCGCTCCGACTGCCTGATCCTCCTCACACAGAAAGCAGCTCTAGTCCTGCGCACACCACAAGACAACAAGTGTGCCACATCAGGCGCTGCATCAGCATCCGTGTACTCACGAGGTGGGAGCACTACATACTTGCCTGCAGCACTTCCGTCAGGGGCGTCGTCAAGGCTCCAGCTGAAGAACTGCCTCAGTGTGGGTATCGGTCGCCAGGAGCCTTTCACTCATAGTTGTCAGGAGGTCCCAGATAACTTCATCATTGATTTCAGTGTAAGCCTCCTCTGTGGACGCCTTCTCCTCCTCACTCCAGGCCTGCAATGGAGTCGGTTCCTCGGTCCGGTGCTTTCTTTCTTCCTCTTGATCCGCCACCCATCCTCTACCGGCGGCGAAATGCAAGTACATTACTGCACTCACATCAGAGGCGCTGAGTCTTTCCATCATACTAGGATAGAAATTCGTGCGTTTCAGACTGACATGGACCTGTTTCAGTATGGTTAGCATGTCGGATTTTCTCAGAGCATACACATCATATTCGCAGAGAATATCCAGGACAATATCTGCTCGCGGGTTGACGTACAAGGTGATAGCAAAGAACAACAGCTGATACGTCCTTGATCTGTATGCGCGTGGTGCCAGTACATCTCCAACCATTCACGAGCGAATAGAGTGTATGTGTTCCTACTGCTGAACAGCCGATTCAGTAACTGCCAAGCAAGTCTGTGCGGTATACCTGCCGTCGCGTCTTCACCGGCTCGGCCCCCATGTTGGACCGAAGGGCCCTCGTGCCTGGCTCCCGCCAGCGCCGAAGGCGCTTCGCCCCCGGTCTCTCCCCTATCTTACAAAGCGGTGATGCGGAGCAACGCGATACAGGCATGGCTTATAACCTCTCGATTAAATCGTACACTCAATCAAATTCAATTTTATGTCGACGATACAACGACAAAATTACTATGCAAGAAAACTTCACACGGTAGCGAATATACGGCAGGCAATTTATAAATTTCCTTATATAGCGATAAATGGATACAAATATCAATACGATACAACGATAACTTCTTCAGGTAAGAGCAGCGACAAGAAAAATATTTCACGGATTCTCCGGGAAATGAATCTCAACCGGGTCCGTTCAAGTTTTCGAACTTCTCCTCTCCGGGTAGACTACAATCTACCCTCCTCTATTGGCTAGCTCGTCACGCAGCACGAGTACCTGTTACACCCGCTCTCGCGGTCACCAATCAGCTATCCAAGAATTTGAGGGATTACAATCCGCTCAACTATGAAACTACCGCCACTCGCGGTCTCAATCAACCTCAACTGCTCTCTAATGGACCCGATAGACTACGATCTACCAGAGGTACACGACTAACCGCGTCTCTCTCGCGGTCACTACAGACACACACTGGACTGCCTCGAACGGACGGTTCCCCTCTTATGCTTGGCTCCCCTTTTCGCGGGCTCGCATGGCGCGCAATCCGAAAGAGTATACAATACATGAGAGCGAGGGGAACTCATACAAAATAATGAATAAGACATTGGCAGTCAACTTGTAAGAACATGTGGGCAAGGAGACGGAAGACAAGCATTCAAAAATACAATCAATACAGACACATGTACCCCGTCCCTAACAACTGAGATTCATGCCAAAATTATTTGAATTCTCAAGTGCGTTACTACGAAACGGTGCTTCTATGTAGTAACGAGATATGAAACTGTTTACATAGAATATTGGATATACTGATACTGGTAGAGACAAGTCTTTCCATCAAGGACCTTCACGATTTCAGTTGTTGTGTTTCCCAGGGTCGTCGATACTTATGAAACGCACAGTATTTGCTTGATATGCGCCGCTGGAAGTTTCATTTACCCTAGCTCGCGAAGTTTGCACCGACTTGCCTATCAGTTTTCTATCATTGTGGACATGTGTACAAACAATTTGCCGGCGCCTACGATGAACATTGCGTGAATCTGCCGTGAACTTCTTATCACTTCGGTTTACAGCCGTTGATCAGACCCTTCCAAAGTTGTTGTCTTGCCAGAATCACTACTATCACTTATATAACAAAATCGGCTTAGTCTGTCTGTCCGTCTGTCCGTCTGTCTGTCTGTCTGTCTGTCTGTCTGTTTGTCACGAAATTCATATCTCGCGTCGCAGTAGAGCTGGGACCCTGAATTTTTAAAGTGATATAGGGGGTAGTAAGGGGACATCAATGGTGAGGAATCGGAAGTGATAGCAACTGATAAGGGCTGATAAGGAGCCTCGGAACGCGAATGGGGGAAAAATCATATCTCGCGTCGCAGCAAAGTTGGGACCCTGGATTTTTAAAGTGATATAGAGGGTAGTAAGGGGACATTAACGGTGAGGGAATGGAAGTGATAGCAACTGATAAGGGCTGATAAGGAGCCCTGGAAGGCGAATGGGGGGAAAATCATATCTCGCGTCGCAGCAAAGTTGGGACCCTGGATTTTTAAAGTGATATAGATTCAAGGAAGCTATAGCAAAAAGACGGATAAATGACGGGTTACCATTTTTTTGTGTCGATTGACCATGTATTGATAGCGGTATTGTAACTAGCCGATCCATAGAGTAGCGGTCAAAAATATATGCGGTTTCTTATTTCAACCATAACATTGGCCAGCGTTTACATATCACGCTCAATTTTTTTCTGTGTTTCGAAGGCAACTGTCACTCAGTGAAATAAAGTTTCTCAGCCGAGTAGGATGCAGTGTGAAGGTGGAAAAAATTATACAACTGATAATAATGGAAATGATCAACTCCGTGCTTCAGTGCTGTAAAGTGCTGTTATGTTCCAAATGACGGGTTGCAATGTATTAGCCTCATTTCGTTCTACTTTTAGCACAACGGCTCGTTTCGTTGAGTCATAAGCTTTTCATGGCTGATTGAATTTTTTGAAAAATTTGGCCATTTTCAGAGCTTTCAGTGAATAATTTTTCGACCTTAACACTGAGTCCTACTCGGCTGAGATACCTTTCATAGCGGTTGCCCTCAGATTTCTGAAAAAAAAGAGTGTGTAAACGTCGACCAAAATTATGGTCAAGGTCCAAAACCGCATATAATTTTGACCGCTAGAGTAGGTATCGTCCAGCGTTTACTGTACGATGCCTATGCTGACGGGATAGGCGTATCTATCGTTATAAGAAGAAATTCACAATATTTGATCAGATCTCTCGGATTTGGAAGACAGAAAAACCCATGGGATTGATTTGATCTGCTAACCCGCGGAAGCCAGCCGGTAGAAGTTGACTTGTTCTGTAAACACCTTACTCACTGTCAGATATCCCAAGAAAACAAACTTTAGCAGACAACAATTTATGCCACCGCATAGACGTTGAAACTCGCCTACTGCAAGTGTCCGACTTACAGGAGAAGGCGAGAGGGAGTGGTAAGCTCTGCACCTCGGCACCTCTTCGAGGAGCTGTATCATAGCCGTGCGGCCCTTATTAAGCAAATACAACACAAATATGGGGTGACAGAGAAACTCGTTTTTCCGTGCACGATTCCTCTAATTGCAAGCAAAAATGTACCTTTCAAGTTCGAGTCGCATCCGATGTAAATCAAGAAGGATGGCAGCAAGGTCAATATTACGTCCCATAATGCCAGACTTTGAATTCTGTAAAATAATTCATTCATTTTATGGGGTCACATATTAGGCTGATTCATGATTGCTGCGGCTATTTTTTTTTACAAATTTCTTCAAAAAAAAAAACGGTTAAAACATCCAATAAGTAGCTTAATTTTATTTTGAAAAAGCTCTCGAAACACCAATATTCAATGAGGAAAGGGCGCTAAGTGCGAGCCCACTGAAGAGAATGTGAACACACCGTAAGTGAAAAATTCTGTGCTAAACAAGAACCTCAGCGGGTTCACTTTCTGTTGTACTTTGAGGTAAAATGGAGATTAGAGCGATGTCAAAGGTAGGATGGGAACAGCTGAGTGGTTCCTACGGCAGCTAAACAAACGTCGGAGTGGACAGCTTCAAGCCCGTGAAGTGCGCTGACAGCCGAGTGGACTCTGTGGAAGCAGTAAATAGGGCTGACAGAAGGGGTGTGGGTGCGGCCCGATGGCGTGTATCCGCTGCAGCCGCTCGTCATTTTCTCAACACCCACGTGGCGCCTCTCTTTCTATGGAATTTGCCAAAGGAATTCAAAAGAGAAAAAGGTTTCCCACGTTGTTCGCTACTGCTTGCTGCTAGATATTTCTTTATATTGATTTATGTGGAGCGTACGAGATTATCGTATCTTTTGAGGGTTCGCAAAGAAATTTTCCCCGTTTTCGAACAATTTCCAGAATGTTTCATAGGCGAACATATTCTGACATAAACTATAATAAAAATAATTGGAAAAAGAATTTGAACACTCAATCAGAAGGAAGGCAACCGTTACAATCAGAAGTTCAACGCATGCGGTGAAATAATACATAGATATAGGAGCTCTCGGACAAAAATAAAAAAGGCAGATACTAAATGACAAGAAAGTTGAGAAAAAATAGAACGAAGCTCTAGGATCGTACAGAATATTGGGAGAGGTGGTCATCGGAAGCAACACTTGTCACGCACCCGAAGATGGGGATTCCTTCATTCTCCCTTTGCGTTTTTTTTTGCGAATAGCTCTGCACAGGAGGAATCGTTTCTCACGATTCATCCCGTTCAGAGCCTAGCCTTCGTGGTTACACGGTTACCAGACACAATGGGATGAATAGTGGGGAACCGAGTAGCAGTTAGCCATGATTGCTGAGGTTCCCTCTGAAATTATAAAAAGGAGCATAATTATGATGATAAGATCAATACATTGTGTGAAACATATATAGGCAATCAAATAGCTAAATTGTGTACGAAAAAAGATAAAAAGCTTAATGTTTTTCGCATTGAGCAATTCTTGTTAGGATGTGCCGCGCATCTTAGTTTCATCCAGAATAGTAATTGTAAGTGTATGCGATTTGGGGCCTACAGAATAATTTGTACCAGCAAACTGGTGTGAAGTCAGTGCTTTTATTTCCCAATCGAGTCTACTACTTACTCACCGACCCCAGAGGGATGAAAGACTTTTTCGGCCTAGACATCGATGAGGGATTTGATCCTCGCACCATAAGATGGGGAGTGCGCATCACCTGTCACTACACCACCTCCACGGTGTATGATAAAAGTAATAGGAAAGCGTGAAAGAAGCAGATAACCTTCTGGGATATCAGTATATGGGCAATCAAATAGCTATACTGTGCATAAAAATGTTGCCAAGTAGGATGTCCCTTTAGGGTATACACATCTGCTCCATACGCTCCTACGGTGGCTCTATATAGCTATGCAATTCTGGCTTCGCATTTGCTTTCAGAGCCGATCGAAATGAGTGATCCACTGGTTTTCCATTCGTAAGCGTAGAAGTCACATTTTCTGATTTTCCACTTCCATGTGAAAGACAAAAAAACATTTTTAAAGCCAAAAATGTGCAAAAACCATCAAAACCATCATCAAATCTGAAACCACTAGAGCCAGTCTTGGTACTATAGTGTTACCCATACGAGCAGAGCAAAATCCATCTCACCCTTTCTTAGAAGCCCCATAACCAGAACAAGGTACAATGTGCCATCGAGAATAGCATAAAGACGTCTCTTCGGAATGCTACTGCCTATGTGGACACACTGGTCGGATGCAAAAGAAGATAGAAGAACAAGGACAGATTCTCAAAACTAGAAAGCGTTCAAGTTTACAAAATCAGCGCAGCAGTTTCATGCACTACGACTATGAAACTGTTGGATTTTGCTAGCCGAAGGGAGAAACCTTCAAATTCTGAATGCTTGTCACCACTTCGCGATCGTGCACACGTAGGGGGTTGTGCGTGCGAAGTTTGTTTTGATGGTAAGATAACCTTATCATGGGAGATGCGCTCAAGTTCTGGAAGATTCTTTGTCACGATTGAAGTGCTCCGTTACGAAACACATCAAAAATCGAATCGAAATTTGTCAGGATGTGCAGTTACGAAGAATTATGGAGAAAGAGATTAAAATGATGATACGATCAATACATTGTGTGAAATATAGTATATGGGCAATCAAATAGCTAAACTGTGTATAAAAAAGATAAAAAGGATAATGTTCCTGGCATTAAGTGATCTCTTGTTAGGATGCGCCACGCATCTTACAATTAGTTCCATTTGGAGTCGTAGTGGCAGGTGTATGTGATTTGGCCTGCAGAATAACTTGTAGGAGAAAATTGGTTTTCTGTGAGCAATGTCGCATCAGCTGTATTTCTGCTGATGAGGTTTTGGGTAGAATATCCAAAGTGAACCGCTACAAAAATTCTGCGATGGTCTTAGTTCTAGGAGCTTATATACCTGCCTAGGAAGCACACGTATATCCTACACCAAGCTGATCACTAATTTGAAACTCAACATACGCGTCAGATTCCTGCAGCGTAAAGCGAGATCACTTTATGCCACTACTCCAATGCGCAAAACTTTAGAAGCATTTCTGATTGGGAACCAAAGCCATAAGATGAATACGAAAGAAGTATGCCTAGCCATAACAAACCAACCTGCCCCTTTTTCTCACCTTGGTGGGCCGAAAACGCCATCGGCCTCGTGCCGTTGGATTGGGCCATCTGAAGCCACCTCCCGAAACATAAGGAGTACTAAATTTTTCCTCACATGCCAGAAGTTCCTCAATAAGGATGAAGCAGGAGAAGTTTTGGCGTTGATTGATTCCTTCTGTGAGATGCGCCGCGCATTCTGACTCCCTTCAAGTCCGTGGTGGCAGGTGAATGCGATTTGGCTCATACAATGTCTTGAGGGAACCAGCCAATGTACAAATCAGCGCTTCTATCCTCCCATAGGAATCTGATACTCATTCATCCATCCCGGAAGGAAGAAAAGCTTGGTTTCCCTGGGCGGGCGTTGATGCGGGGCTTGATTCCCGCACATAAGAATGGGGTGCGTCACCTGTCACTACACCACGTTCATCCGGATGTTTCTAAATATTTGCCCTAAATCCTTACATAAACCTTGATTGGATTAAATGTATTTACTTGTTAGTCTGCCGCAACAAAAACTATAATACCATTGTGCATACATAAATAATTGGAGAGATTTGTTCATTTATTAGTTCGGTGTTAGTATATTGATTGCCTTCATTTCTTACACTGCCACTGAGCTCTAAAAATCTTAGGAATTTGATGTACACTGTGTGTATCTGAGATTTATGTCAGAGATGTGTCTCTCGCTGTGGAGTCTACATATGGAAGAAATGCTTTTTGAGTGATTACTTGTTTGTATGTTCAACAACAGTAAAAAACTCCCAATTTCAATAAAAAACCCAAAGAACTCCAAAAGTCCATGAAAAAAGCCTTGAAATTTTTGCAATATTTTGGTGCTAGGAGTGATATTCAGGCAGAAATGCATATTTTGTGCAGTTGAATAATGTACTACTCTGCATATTGAATATCTGCACAAAACTCGATATGAATGGTATGAGCATGGTATTTGTTCGGCACATTAATATATAATACTTGCAATCATAATCGTGAGGGACAGACAAAACGAGTGAGCTTGGCCTCTATGGCAGCTTCTACACTCAGCGACAGCAGGGCGTGGCTACGTTCACAGGCAGCGAGTCAGTGTTGCACGGGGGAGATGCAAAGACGAAGAAGGCAACGAGGCAGGTTGGCATTGGCGGAGACGCAGACGCATACAACCACGACCTCCACCGGCACCGCAGAGTATGAATGCGACCTTAGTAGAGCAAGGTCTAAGTTCTAGCTTCTCGAAAGATTCATTAGCGTATTTGTGCATTTATGCCTCCACTGGGCAGACTAGACCATTAGCGTGTGGTATTTCTTTCTGCTAAGATGGCGGTACTGCTGTACATGAAACTTATTTTCCCACCCGCAGTCCTGGAGGTCAGTTTTCAGGACAACTATGGTGCGAGTGATGAAATATAGAGGAAATCAAACATTCATGTGACTCTTTTATCTCTAGGACTTGACTGACCGGAAAGTATTGATGGCACACGGTCTACAAAAACGTAAGACGTTACAAGATGTTTGAAAACGCTAATCTTATAATTGAACCGTTGAACCAAGCAAATATGCAAATAAACGATGGCCCTGCAGGTCATTAAATGTCAATCGGCGATAAGACTGTACTTTGGCAGACGTGTAGTCGTAAAGGGCAACTTATTGATGAGCCAGCAGTGAAAGTCTAAGAGGTTATTAAAATAAAAGAAAAAAATGTAGTTTATAAAAGAGATGGGGTCCTTAGTATCAGTACGTGCTCGGGGATAGCAACAAATGAGGTTCAATGTGAAACGAATGGAGCACTCGGTGTTGACTGTCGAAAACGGTCAGAACAGTAATCATTCAAGAAAACTTGGGGGGTGGCAATTTTGGCCCACGGTAAAACCTACCATAACGTCTGGCAATCGTTAGTTGCAGACATTGCACACACGAAACTGTGCTAAGACGTCAAAAGTGAGTTAAGTGTTTTTTTTTCTTACAACAAACACGTTTTGCTTATCCTTTCGCTTATTCTCACATTCATTGTTTCATTTGATTGCTGCTGTTTGTTATTTCACTTATTTCACATCATCACGGATGAATGAAATATATCCTACGAGACAACAAATGACATTTTTACAGCGAGCAACTCGGAAAGGTGATGTTGCAGTTTGAAGAGATCCGTGGGAGATGCCAAAACAGAGAACAGCGTGCGCTTTTGAATTTGAGTGTCATTTCTTCTTATCTTCCTCTTTCTGCCGGTTCCTTTGCGACATATGTGGGTTTGGCTAAAAGTAAAAGTGGAGAAGCTGGATGAACGGTAGTTGAGGGGGAAGAAACCAAAATGTCTCCAAAAACCCTCCAAAACTCAAACTCTTCTCCGTCCCCTGCATTCCTCATTTCCATAATTTTGCGGTGAAGGAGATAGTAGTGGTGCTTTGACGTGAAACCAGAATAACATTAGAAGTATAGCTTCTATCGCATATGGTATACTGTGATTTGGATTGTTGTCAGTCACCACTTTGAACAGAAATGGAAACGTAGTAATAACGTGTAGTATTCAATACTATGCAATACTTGCACTGTACTTGTACTTGCACAAAAGACTTTGCACGTGTGATGCGTTAGAAAAATAGTGTTTAATGAATTGTATGTCGTCTGATTAGGCCTCGTATGTAGATACATCAGCACAAAAGTTTTCATCATTTAGAGCAAGGAATGCTCAGTAGCAATTACGGTGTACCGTCGTGACAGATGCAGAACCTATTGATGAATCATTGCATCCCTTTGAAAGCCATACGATGCACGGTGATCGTTGAAACATGTCGTTGAGGTATGAATATGGGAACATTTCCTTTATAAATCATATAACTTCAGGATTCACCCTGTAATTTCACGAAAATGACCTAAAAGAGAACGTCAAGAGCCGTTCATATGTGCATGTGCATGTGCTGTGAAATTTCCATAAAAGAATTTCATCATGAGCAAATTGTCATACGTATTTTTCTCTTATTGTTAGGTATTATTGACTATTACGTATATGTCCAATTAAAGACAGCATTAGTGATAGTTGACAAATCACTGAAAGAAGTCACTTACATGGAAGCTATACATAGGTCTATGAAGGCTATCTGTGGCGAAATCCCGGTGAAAAAGGTGCCTCCGAGCTGTAGAAACGGCGCAACGGATAACAGCTGATGTCTTTAAAGATAGACCCCGCCTCCGGGTGACGTGATTCCCGATCGGCTGAAATGGGAGCGGCCATATATGCAACAGGATCGAGGGTATTGCGGCTCGCTTTCTCAGTTTTGGCATGAAGCTAACTCCCTAAAAAGGATGCTATAGTATTCCAAACCTCCCTTGCGTTTACTTGGCAACATGCCAATGAAAAACTAGTTCGGACTACCCGCCTCTTGACGGGAAGTTCGTCCCCGTCGAGAATCAACGATGTGAAGGGGGTCCTATTTCTCTGGTTTTTGGTCAATGCCTTCCGTTTTTTCTCCAATGTCTGTTACCAGACATCTTGACTTTTATATTCACTAACTCTTTTAGTTTTTGTGCGGTGCATCCCAGTAAAATGATTGATCAACGCCACAGATTTTATACTATACTTCACAATAGAATATTCGGACAGTGCACTCATTCTACTTATAATCCGTGCACCTTCCTGTTAACATCCTTTCTTTTGGTGATCCTTTGAATTACTACGCAATGTGACACGCGTCGCAAAACGACTTCTTGAAACAATTCTGCACCTTCCGTGTTAGAACGGAAACTTACGTAAACAGTCCCACTATTCGTCTCCGACCGCGGCGGACGATGGGGCGGGCATTAACTCTGAAGCTCCATCCTCCAATCACCACATTGATGAGCTATATCTAAGCCAGATTCTCACTTTTTCGCAAATTTTTGTATGCGGTCCCTATTTGGCAATTACAACATGAATGTATGGGTAATAGAGAAACTCATTTTCCCGTATACGATTCTTTCAAAATGTCTCGGGACCACTACCGTGGTTATCCCTCTTATCATGAGCCTTATAACCAAGTGGCCCAGCACTTTGCATCGAGATAACAAGAGCATGGGCGGAGGTGGTGTAGTGACAGGTGGCGCGCAACCCACTCTCATGGTGCGGGGATCAAATCCCGAATCAACGCCCACCCAGGCCATCCAAGCCTTCCATCCCTCCAGGGTCGGTAAATTGGTACCAGACTTGTTTGGGAGGATAAGAGCACTGACTTGCACATCGGCTGGCCACCGCAAGTCATTGTATAGGCCACATCACATTCCCCAGCCATCACGATTCTGAACGGAACTAGAATGTGCGGCGCATCCCACAGATGGGATTGATCAACGCCAAAAACTTTATCCTTTAACTTTAACAAGAGCATGTTTTAGTGTCTTACTGGAGGACGGTGGGATGTGCCGAGATTAGAGATTTCAGATTTCAATTTCCAGCGATTTCGGACCAGGACCGAAAAATGCGTTAGTGCCGCGACAAACCTTCTGAGCTGATCCCTCATATTTATGGGAGCGGATTCCCGCACAGTTGAAGGTAGCCGTCCTAGTTTTTACTTCAAATGCATACTTTCCTCTTTTCTCACCCACCCAGCTTTGCGGCTCTCTTGCAGCATAACTGCTCTTAACTGACCTCTTAACCGGCTCTTAAAGGCACCATTCACGATAATTTTCGTGCCCCGTCGCGCTCCATAAAGACTCTGGGAGTGCTAAAGAACACATGTGTGAAGAAGAAACGGGGAAGCTTTTCAGAAACCTTGAAAATTAAGTGTTTCTGACCTTTGGATTCGACGAGTATGCAGCTCAAAAGCAAGTAATATTTGGACAAGCTTTTACGTGATAATATCCGATAAGGTTGTTTGTACAATGTGAGTACTTTCTATCATTTCTTATCGCAGTCGATGTCATGCTCTCATTCACGTAAAAGCCACCGCTTACCAGCTGGTTGAATTGAAGATGGGTGTGGGCCATCTTGAGACGGTGGCCGTCATCTTATCTACATGTTCCTTACGCGTTAAGCACCCAGCCTCGCGTCGTAATGATGGCATACGCTTTGCCTTTGTGGAAGGGGCTATCTACTCGCTGATGGAACCAATGTACTCATATTATCGTTAACTGTGCCTTAAACTGACTATTCAGACACGAGATATAATAGTTTCTAAGCATGCGCCCGTCAAAATAAGAAAAGCTGAGGGATCTCAGTGCGATCAGTGTTCTCAGAGCCCTGCACCGATACATGGCGCTCAAAGGAATCGTCCACGGAAAATGAGTTTTTGTGTTACCCATATATTTATGTTGTATTTGCCTAATGTTGGCCTCATGCAAAATTTCATGCGAAAAATGTGAATCTGGCTGGGATACAGCACCACAAAGTGCGGTCCCAGTGGGCAGGGCCTCCGTGTAAAAGCCTCGTACCGCGTCCGCCGTGGTCGGAGACGCATTGTAGGAACAGAAGGTTACGTAAACAGTCCTACTCTCCGTTCCCAACGGCGGCGGAAGACGAGACGAGGCTTTTACACGGAGACTTCGCCCACTGGGACTGCACTTTGTGGTGCTGTATCTCAGCCAAATTCACATTTTTTCGCGTGAAATTTTGAATGAGGCCCACATTAGGCAAATACAACATAAACATATGGGTAACACAAAAACTCATTTTCCGTGGACGGCCAATCGTGTTGTGGAAAAAAATGCCACGTACTACATACCTATCACCTCGTCCTCTCGATATGTACCTCTTTTCAGTTTTTGAGTGATGTTTAGAGCAGAGCGGGGCGAGTGTACAGCGCTAGAGTGAAAGCTCGGCAATACCCTGAGCTTACTAACCTTTCTTACAACATTCCTCATTTCCACGAAGGCTAAATTCGGCTCCCGCTCGCAGTGCACCACAAGGCTTTATCACCACAAGGTTGTATCGCGCCAACCTTCCTCTTGGAGTGGTCATGGAAGCACCCAAGTCAGCCTTTTTCAGATAGTGCTCATTCGAACTTTCGACACTGTCTAAACAAAGCAACCCCATCAGCTCAAATCTTGATGGGGTAGAAGAGGTGGTTTTGGGGAACATTCCAGTTGGTTGAAAACTCGAATCCGGGGTTAGTCCTACCCTCAGTACACAAATATGAGACTGACTCGGCAGGAAACTGCCAGGTGGTGATTCCGAAATGAGATGGGTCGCCGAAATCGCTTAAGCCTAGAGGGTAGTCGAACTCCTGAATAGAAATACGAAGCTCACTCGAAGGGAAACAGCCCGGTACTCGCGCCACTAGGATTTTAGGATTTTTTCATTTGTTGCCGGTTCCTGTCGACAAGTTTCCAACCAAATCAAGATTTTCCTCGAGAATCGCTTCTTCCTCATCAAGACTCGAGCTGGTGCGATTGCTTCAGGTAAATAGTGCCGAATTTCCGATAAATGATGTGCAGTAGCTCTTCTTCTTCTTCTTCTTCTTCTTAGCAATTCGTATTTATCGTCGTTGTAGGCTGTGTACTTGATTTTCCGGCCCATCACATTCAGTGATTTGTCAGGTTCTCTGTGATAGGAGGGAAATTGGGGAAAGCAGTCTGGCATCAGCCCAACAGCTGAAGTTAGTCGTTAATGGTTAAAGGGCTTGCGATGGAAGCAGAGCGCCTAATTTGTGGTCAGTTGTTGTCGTTACAGCAAAGACGATGCCGCTGTGAGTTTTCGTCCGATTGTGAGCGTCATAAATCGCCTCCACTCGCTACAGTATGACAGCTACGACACAACTGCCCCGCCGCACATGCCATACCGTAGACGATTCACCCTCCATTTTCGCCTTTAACATCGCTTTCACGTCTCAAACAATGACAAGATCGTTTCACAAACGGTGTTTTACTGATGGCATGGTCTTTTACAAGGATCATTTTCATTGTAGTTCTGAAATAATTTCATTGTTACTCCGTTTCATATAAGCTCTGCGCGTGTTTTTTCAGCCTCAAATTTCCTCGAATCGTTTGTGTTCAGTTTTTCGAACCCAGGCATTTTTACTGATAGCTATCTGTTGGTCGTCAGTTGAAGGCGTTGTAATATTTGATATTTGAGAAGTTCCCCAGCAACCAGGTTTTTTTGTAGTCAGTTTGAATGTGTTCGGATTCCGTGTGAAATTTCGGCAACTTTTTCGGTCACGCTTTCACACACATCTACTTTGTGTACAATCGAGGGCAACAATAGTCGGACGTTGGAGAATTTCGGAAGCTATTCCGTATGCAAGTTATGGGCAAAACTTCGGTCTCGGACAGGACTCGAACATGCACGTCATGCTTTCTGGGCACATGTGCTAATCCATGACACTACCGAGACCCTTTCACCTTAACGTAGCTTTCAACATTTGAGCCGTTCGAGATCGAGCTTTTGCCCATAGCTCAACCTACTGGTAACAACTTTCGTTTCTCACGATGCGGCAGAAATAAGCAGCTGGCAATAGCTACGTTTTCATAATAACATGAATGAAACCTCAAGAGTCAATTTTAAAAGTCTGGAATTAGTAGCTTGTGTATGAAACTGCTTTATTCGTTCCACACATAACTAAATATTGTGCTGTTACGTGCTGTGTTATCAATTTGTTACTATTTATTATTTATTTATTTCATTGTTATATTTAATTACTAGTTTGTAAATCTATGCTGTCATTGATCATTCTGACAGAACTCGTCATAGGGCACATTCCCATTTGCTAATTCGCTATATAACGGTTCAACTGCGGTTTGAGTAGGTTAAAGTTGCATAGTTTCGTTGTGTCCACAAGGAGCTGGGAGGTTTTCAAATCTAAAATTGTACTTTTTGTGCATAAAATTGAATCTGACTTCGAAAGCCATTTCTTCATTTCAATCTTGTCCGATGAGGTCAGGAAAAACTTGCAGTACTCAGTCTGTCGTGGCATAACAACTGTCCAATGATCGTATCGTAACCGATGCATCTCGTGATTCCAAGCATTCCGGTTCAGCTGGTAGATCATGTCGGCCTTAACTCACGAGAGGTATACGTCATGATGGTTTCCAGGGATATTTTGCTCTGCTCAGGGGTCTTGCAAAGAAACTACTATAGTCCTCAAAAATAGCAAACGCGGGTTCATCTGGTCATTCTGTGACTGATTTTGCTTAGCTTTACAATTTAACACCTTTCTTCACTCAAGGATGAACACCTTGAAGTTCTCGGCTCAAGTTTGGAACAAATTAAAATCTCTACTGTTTGGAGAGTATTCTTTGGCCCTGGTAAAACAGACTATCTTGAATTGGTGGCATCTGAAAGCCCTCTTGAACCACCGAACTGATAACAGCTAATAAACGCCATTTCTGAGCATTGGAAGACAAATGTCACCAAATTACCAAAAAGACCAAAAACCAGGATTTACGGAAGTATAGACACTCCACCGAGCCATGTAAGAAGAGGCGAAGACGCTAATGATTACGATACCGGGCTTGTTAATGTCAATTTTCTATGAAAGACATTGTTTTTGACTATTCACTGCACTGTTTTCGTATAAATATCGTCAATTCCCTGACATCAATGAGAAGCGCTGGCTGTATGGACAATTTTGAATGCGTAACGGTGGACCAGACAAAACGAGCTGGTCGTTCTCTCATACATTGGTCGTTTATTACGTGGGAATGCTGTTGTACGATGTGTTGAGAAACTATTAGCAGATGTGAATTTTAGAACAATGTGCACAGTACCGATATAGGTGGCTTCATTATAGGGTATACAAGGAAATCATTAACCCGGATCATTGGATCCTTTCGGTTCCAACTCTTCAATGAACTCAGCCCTTAATGGAGCCGGGAGGGGTCAGGAAAAAGAGGAAGAGGGGAAGAAAGGATTGCATTGAAATGAACATTCGAGGTTAGGAACGATAATCGGTAAAGAAACAAGAAACAGAAGCGTGACGTCGTGGTCTGTATTCGCATCTCGCGCGCATCTCTTCGAACTGCAACATCACTTTTCCGAGTTGCTCTCAGTGGAAGGTGTCAACTGTTGTCTCGTAGGATGTATTTCAATCATTCATGATGATGTGAAATAAGTGGAACAATAAAGAACAGGAATAAAGTGAAACATCAAGGGGAAGCATAAGCGAAGGGTTAGAAACAAGAAAATGTTCGTGGTAAAAAAAATCTACTGAATTCATACTTGACGTCTTCGCAAGGTGTCGTGTGTGCAATGGTTGCAACTGAACGAACTGCAAGCGCTACGGTAGGTCTTACCGTAGACTGAACCCAGATGAGTATGGCACCATTTAACCTGCCGCAGAGGGATGGAAGGCTTGGGTGGCCAAGGTGGGCACTGATGCGGGACTAGATCCACCATGAGAGTAAGAGTTGGCGCCACCTTCACGCGTTAAATGGACACGGTGAAAAATGCTTCCCCTAGTCTTACGGTAAGTCACATGGTCGATGGCAAATCGAGAAGGTGGGGGACCAGTGTTGAATTTTACTGAAATTCAGATCGCTTAAAAACCACGCTAAAAATATAGTAACTGTGTAGCTTGCAACTGGACAATGGCACGAATTATGTGCCTAGAGTTCATTTTACCCGAATATTTGATCCTTGTTATTATTGCAATTGTTGTACAGAGTCAATAGAATAGAACACTGTACAAAATGAAGCTGCCCCATCATTCATTTCACAATTTGTAAACCCTCCATTCCGGATAGACGGGATGACGAGTACACAGGATGTCTTCAAAGCTGATCGGGAGGTCTCGCAAGTTTTTTTCAAATGGACGACGGGGATAACGAAAAAAGTGCGTAGAGATCATCGGTGTTAATGGGGATGAGCATGTTACAAGCAATCACAATAATGGGGCTATTATTAAGCTGGAGATGAAAATACGCAAAAAGGGCTTCAGGTAGCATCGAGCTTATTGTATCTATACTGCTAGATCCGCTGATTACTGCTAGACGAATCCACCACTTCCCAGTGTCTTCAAAAACTTCATATTCCAAGCAAGCAGTTCGAAAATCAATTTTGTGAATACTGTAGGCATCTGTAGATTTACCTGTAGTATCTAGGTCTAGATGCGATGGGAGCTCCCAACCTAAGCGAGATCAAAATGTTTTTCCGAAGAGTCGTAACAGAGAAGTTACAGTGGGTGATCAACAGACGGGCTACAATTCCCGAAAGGTGAGACATCAGGAACTGATTCCCTGTCATGAGCATTTTCCTGGCAGAGTTGATCCAGTCAATAACTCGGAAGTCAAATTTTTTCTACAAAAACAAAGGTAACGTTGAATTGTGAATTTTCCTGGCCTTCTGTGCGTGCTTACTTCCTCATCCTTTCCTAGCTTTTGTTGTTCTCTCTATTCGTACATACGTGACATTCGCTCTCCTCAAACAACTCTATCGCACTGGAACATCCGAACTGAAGTAATGGTTTATCTGGATCCCTTCGATCTAATCTCTTTCATGAACTGAGCCCTTAAGAACGGCTTCCAAGCAAGCAGTAAGGTGATTACGAGTAAAGGAAAGGCACAAAAAGAAGAAGTAATGGTAGAAGTGAAGTAGTTTCTTATGCTCGTTTCAATTCACGTTGTTGAAAAATGAACGACAGGCAGCAGTTAGTTTCATTCTGGATTGGTGACATGAAATTCAAATAGACTCGGTGTCTTTTCAGATTACGACATTGATAATGCTCGCACCTCCGGAGAGTAACATGCCCAGTTATAGCAACGGAATACGATCCGAACCTACGAGGGAGTATGTAGGGTTGAGGAAAAGTCTTGAAAAAAAGTAGTTGTTACTCTTCTCAAAGTCTTAAATTTCAAGAACAAGGATTTTTGCTCCATTATGGCTGTTAAACTGAAAGTTAAGAGAGTATTTTTTACTATTTATGAAAGCCACGCTTACTACCATTCTGTGATTTCTCCTCTGAGACATTATAAGTTATTCCTTCAGAAACAAAATTGAATTTACAATGACAAGCAAATCAGATCGGACGAGGAGGGTGGAGTCCTTTAAAAGATTCTATACCAAAATATAACAAATGTCACCAGTTTTGCTTTCATATTTCGTAGGTGCTTCAGTATCACGGCGACCTTCCTTTCGTAATCATAAAATTTGACATCGGGAAATCCTACTTCATCCTTATTGTTTGTAAATGTGCCAGATCCATGATGCGATCAATGAATGGTAACTGATTTCGTGGCAAAAGACTGACATGTGTGGAATACAGTGGGGGGAGGGGACTTTTGGCAAAAGAAGCCGGAAAAAGACGACGATTCCTTGACTGTAAGGCTTTATAGTACTGTGAAGCGAGTCTCAGTTCCCCCATCGCCTAGACCTTATAATTGCATTAATTGCCGGTCTGCCTTGCGTCAACGATCCGTCACAGCCGGACGGTCGCAGCTTCTGCCGACTCATCGTTGTTGGTGTGGCCGTCTGAATTATGATCATCACAGTTGTCAGAGGCGCTGCGCCCACCAAAAGGGTTATAAATGACGCCAAACTTACGGTAGCCGGCTTTGATCGAATCGCAATTATTAGCGATAAAAAGCACCTAACGATGGTCACAAAAAAGGTGAGGGGGGAGGTGATGGGGCTATGAGGTCGCTTTATGGGATGGGATCAACTTCATTAGTTCTTGATTGCTCTGTTGTCGATTAGGACTCAAGTAGCCAGTAGAAGATGATCATGGCTACTAGACGTTTTTGAGCTTCGTGGATGTAGAATAGGACCAGATCACCCATAACTCGAGTAGTGGTCGTCAGGTGGACAGAACTGCTAAGCTGACTTTTCATTGTCAGTAGACCAGAGGAAGTTCGATAGTTAGTTATATTTTCGGTTACGGTAGCTTGGGAAGCGTGCAGCCTCCAGTTTTTAGTAACTATTTTCAACAGTCTGTGTTTCTGTCTCTCCCATCACAACTACTCCGATGTTCGGATGCCTGTTCAGGAGGTGCTTAATACTGTATGGGATTCTAAAAAAAAAGTTTTTTCAATTTTTAAGGGTTGGGGGGTCCACACTTCTCATTCAACATGGAGGTCCTTGCCTGGAGGTGATTTCAGAAATGTAATGATCTGCGTGAAGAATCGACACGCAAAATATTAGGAAGGGTCAGAGTCTCATATAACAAGAATAAGCCTTCAGCAAGGAGGCTGAGCTTTGTAAGAATAGGCCTTCAGCACACAACGCAGTAATGATATGCCGAGCATACCATCTGAGGGCAATTTTTTTTCAGAAAGACAGAAGGTAAGTTTTTCGAAGCGAGCCCACTTTTTGAAGACTTAATTCACAGAGTTTCAATACTTGAGTTCTTTCCATGTACAAGCATGCAGTTCAGTGCTCCATTGCATAGACTGTACGTTGATAGTGGCGTGAGAGTGAGTCACTAGGGCGTTAAGGCCGCTTTCATACTTTGCGCACCGACGCCGTCACGCGCGTGGCGGCGTCAAATCGACGCCGTCATCTGCGTTGATTTGACGCCGTCACGCGCGTGACGGCGTCAACTCAGCAACCATTTGCCCGCCGCAGGAGACGGCGTCCATAGATAATGCGGACACAATCACCATACTGTAGTGTGATTGGGTCCGCATTATCTATGGACGCCGTCTCCTGCGGCGGGCAAATGGTTGCGTAAGTTTGACGCCGTCACGCGCGTGACGGCGTCAAATCAACGCGGATGACGGCGTCGGTGCGCAAAGTATGAAAGCGGCCTAAGGGCTTATAAGCCAGGGCAAGGGGCAACCTAGTCGGCGAGCACTCTCGCCTCTGTCTGCTACAACCTCTTTCTCGCATAATCTTTCGTCTGATCTTCTGCGAAACCGAATAAGACACCAGGAGAAACAATTTTGGCCTACGGTAGACACCTGTAGTTGGGCAGTTGCACACACGACGCCTTTCCAAGTCGTCGAGTATGAATTCACTGGATATTTTCTATCGTGAACGCACTTTTTCGTATTTACTCGTTTATTCTATCTTTCAGTGTTTCCTTCTTTTTGTTGTTGCACTGTAGAACATCATCATGAATGAAATCAATTTCCCTTTTCTGCATACTGCCGGCAAAACTCGGACACTGAAGCTTACAGTTTGAGGTGAAGCGTGGGTGCTAGTGGAGTAACGGGGGAGCACTCGACAAATGTCGCGCCCAATTTCCGCTTGTAGGTACTTTCAAGGTTGTTTTATGCCCAGATACATCTAATTAGCTGAGAAACGAATTATTCTTTCATTAGAATATTACGAAAAATTCGCTTCAACTAGTTTAGACAACCACTTACGTGTATTCGCCTGAGCTCGGGGTGAGGGAATCTCTTTCTCCAAGGCTTAGGCTAACATAGGATAAAAAAAAGCACAAAAAGGCAGTGACTACGTGCACAAGGCACTGGGAAGGTGTCACTCATCAGCTGCGGGTTATTGGTTCTAGTATTGAAAGCTCAGATATCGTGCCTTTCCTTCCTTACCTGCCTGTATAAGCAGATTATGGGGATGTCTGCAGCGGTCATTTTTGTTACTATTAATTTTTCAGTTTGGCATGTTTTCATTTGAGTACTGGCTTTTCCCTATATGCGCAGAGGAAAGGACAATCAGAGGGAAGCGTTGTGTCGACGAAGTTTTTTTTTTTTTGAGAACTATGACTCCCTCTCCTCCACCGTAGCTAGTGCTGCGTTATACCACTGAAAAGGTTTTCCTAAATGACATAAAAAGGTTGTTCAATTATCACGGTATTGCTACTTAGGACAAAACATGATTATCGAGATTTGATGGCCACTTCATCGGCTCAATTCATAAAACCTATCAAAAAAGAAGTGGTAAGGATTCTTCAGGGTTTTTCTCAAAAAAAGCCACTCGCATCTCCTACTGAAAATACGGCCCGCTGCGTTGACGGTCTCCTGACTTATGCTTGTGTCTGATTATGAGGACAACCACAGAAGAAATCGTTTATAGGAATGGACTGAGGCCAGGAACCCCTCCGAACGTGGCTAGCTAAATTCTATTCTGATTTTTAAAATCTTGAGAGCTTATAATCAGTAGAAGACGCAATTCGGGGACACACTTTTTGTAAGAGCACTACTACAGAGCTTTGTGTTGGTGAACATGCCGCTGCCCCGCGGATTGTGTGCCTTATCTGACGGTGACACGGAAACATAGTCAGTGAAAATAATATCCATCAGAACAAAAAAATTGGCCTCATCT
This sequence comes from Trichostrongylus colubriformis, assembly GCA_963978905.1. Taxonomy (NCBI): domain Eukaryota; kingdom Metazoa; phylum Nematoda; class Chromadorea; order Rhabditida; family Trichostrongylidae; genus Trichostrongylus; species Trichostrongylus colubriformis. The sequence continues at coordinate 12,030,717 of OZ022259.1, read as the reverse complement.
TTCCGTTGAATCTTAAATTGCACGTGATCCTGAACATACAAAAATAACATTTTTTTTTACTGATTTTACCGATTTTACCGATTTTTACTTTGTCAATGAAGTCGCCGTTAGGACTGTTGATGGTGGATTCGTCCTACATGTCTCCCCTGCTTGGCCCTGCATCGGACCTTTTCACTTCGAAGAGAGCAGAATGAGGTGACCACTCGAAATGAGGTGCATTGGTCGCCAGGCGAATTAGCCGATCATTGGCTGTTGGTTTTCGAGTGCTACGTGATGGCGGTTTTTCACGTCACTGACTCCGCTATAACCTTCCCGTGAAACGCCGTTCGCGTCGATGATAAGAAGTAGAAAGGGAAAAAGCGTCAATCAAGGCTGGTTGTCCTCGACGACTGACTGGCTCTCTCTTCTGACCATTTCCCGAATGAAACCAACTCATCACTACTTTCTGTTCATATATATAGTTACACGCCACGTGGACTCCATCAGACGCTACCGTATCCCTTCGACAGCCCTACGAAGCTCACATCAATTCATTTCACACCGTCTGTCAATTTTTTGGGAATTAAGTAATTTTTTTGGATAAAGCAATCTGAAAGGGACGTCTGAATTCGGGTTTTGATTGGAAAGTCTCTTTCCTCAAAAAGTACATGTAGTTCTAAAGTTCCTTCACAGTTTCATCTGTCTCGTCATGAGAGACCTATAGTAAACAAATAAACAAACAAATGAAAAACGCTCAGAAGCGTACGATTCGGAATAAAACAGTGGCCTTCATGGCGGTACACAAGGGAATGTCATTTATGTCGTTGCCCTCAAGCAGAGTCCACCGAAAGTCGAGGATGCATCGACAGGGGCAAGGAGGGGGGGGGGGGGGGTTCGTAATTTCAGAGGTAAGCGATAAGCGCTACAATCCAAATTTTCAATAATTATATTAGAAGTGAAGGATATATTACAGCGACTCCGCGTGAGGGAATGTGAAAAATCTTTTTGCTTCACGTAAGGACGTATAGTAATAAAACAGTAGAACTATACAATCCGGCAAAGTTACTAGAATTATAGAGATCAGAAAAGGGGGTCGTATTCGTCCCTGCAAAGGAACGGAGGGGGGGGGGGGGTCGTACTGAAGCGGTTAATTTCCTCGTCACTTGGAAGTGGCCTGCCCCTGAATCCAGAGCTCTGCGCAGTCAAACAAGCCCATAAAGGTAGACGTATGACACAGAAAGTGTTTATGATGGTAATTGTGTGGATTTCACCCCACATTCAGGAACGGAAGAAGTTCCATGCTGGATGAACCACTCCCCCCCCCCTCATCTTTGCATAGTGCTGTCTTACCCATTAGAACTTAGGTGTTCTCCAGTTCTCTCTCCCACCCCAACCCCCCCCCCCCCCCCCACCCTCGTCGCTGAAATATTTTCACATTTACTTTCGAAGACGGTATTGTCACATCTGTCGAGGTGATTCAACAACAATTGACGGAGTTCGAAGGGGTGTAAAAACTGTGCGGTCATCACCATCAGAGAAGAAATATGGTTTCCTTTCCAGAATCTTCACTTCGCTACTGGCCACGCATATTGAGTTGATGCATAATTACTGCGTTTTTTTTTCGGAAAATTTTACCCAGCAAAAACGGTAGAAGAATTCTACAAGAGGCTTAATTCAAGAAACTAAATAATTGCATTATCTGTAACAAATGAAGTTATTATTTCGAAAAACAAATAGAGTAAGTCGATAAGCACACATTTGATCATTGTTTAAAGGGTTTTTAAAAAGCTGTCGTGACAGCTTTTGCAAACTTCATGTACTCATCGGAACGGCAGCCCTACAATTTTCATATTTTTTCGTTTTTTTTTCACGGAAAAAATGGCGCAAATATGTCTATTTATGCATAAGCCTACTACCTTCTAAAAAGTTCTCAAAGGCTTTTGTTTAAAAAAGTTTTCAGAGGGTTTTGTGAATTTCAGTCTTCAGATTTAGGCTTAGAGCTGGCGCTCTGGGAGAAAGCCAGGGAACTAAGAGGTAGAAAAACATGCACGTACCTATATAAAGATGAAATTAGCTTAAAACATCCTCCAAAATCCGGTCAAATCCCCGCCTCATCTGTGACTGATCGTTGCACTTTTTAACAGGCAAGTCGCTTGTTGCGTTCTCACCTTGTTCGATCGCACAGTTGAGATCGATTTGTCCTTAACAAGGTTGGTTTTATATGAATGATGAATCTGTGCCCGTATGGTGTGCGTGTGCGTGTGTGTATGCCCGTGTGTGAGCGTTTTGCATTTCAATGTAACTCCCTGAAAACCCCATCACTATGGCCCTTTATGCCTGAATTGTAAGATTCTGGGCATAGCAACGGTCATAATGTCGTGTATCATTATTTCAACCACATTTATCACTTTTTTATTGCTTTTGTAACGTCTCCGTTCTTTTTTCTTTGTTTTTTGGAGGCCTTCTAAATAGCTGTCAAGACAGCTCTCGGTGAACTTGATGCATTTAACGGAGCACTCTACCTTGTGAGTAATTTTTATTAACTGAAGTTTTGAATTCACTTCTTTTGCGTATCCTTCATTCTCTCAATTTATTTCTTATTCAGTTGTTACTGTAGGTCATGCCGTTGATACGCCAGCAAGAGCACGGCACAACACCTGTTAAAAACCGACGTTTTCCTCTGATCTCTGAGGTTGCTCAGAGCCTCGTTTGGAGGGTGATTTCGTGATAAAAAGCGGAGATGGCACAGTGGTTGAAGGCGCTGCCACCACTTTCGGTATCCGTGAGATAGACCTTTGTGCTGTGTTTTTTTTCAATCGGACCAACACTCATTGGGATGTTAGCTGTTTGCAGGCAGTTGGTTCAGAAGAGGGGAGCAGTGCAGGTCTTGCAACATGGGAGCAGCGTGGTAGAGGTTTTTCAATATAACCGCACTTCATTACACTTGGAATAGGCGAAGGTGGACAAGGATCTCCATATGCAAAATAAGGAGAGAAACGACTGGCCCTGCGCAGAAACATTGATTTTCAAAGGTATTAGTATTCGCCTGAACGGTTAGTGGAAGAAGGGATAAAGTTTCTGGCGTTAATCAGTTCCTTCCTGGGGTGCGCCGCACATTCTAGTGCCATTCAGAATCGTGGCGGCCAGTGAATGTGATTTGGCCTATACAATGACTTGAGGTGGCCAGCCGATGAACAAATCAGTGCTTTTATCCTTCGAGACGAGTCTGGTACAAATTCACCAGCCGGAAGGCTTGGTTGGCCTGGGTGGGCATTGATGCGAGATTGACTCCCTCACCATGAAAGTGGAAGTGCGCCCACCTGTCACTAAATCAATGTTATTTTAGTTCTGACATGTTGCACGGTTCCAAGAATAAAAAAATATACAACCATATATAGTTCGTTCGGTTTTTCCACTGTTTCACAACATTCTCTTTGATTTACTAAAATATGTCCTGAAAAACCTGTTATTTGCTTCTTGAATCATACAACGGTTTGTTACTTTTGAGGCTTAGGAATGGACTAGGTGGAAGGCACCAAACTGCGCTTTCGGCACCTGGCCTTCTTCGCCTAACAGCGGGGGTCAAAAAGCTGATTTTCTCCGCTACTTGTTGAACCACATGAGGGAAATAATACAATTTTGTCAATTTATTGACATAATTAAGGTTGTTCGGTCAAACGACATTGTTTGATGAAACCTCGATTACAAGCGAAGCCGAGCAAGTACAGATTTTTGTCTCCTTTGTATTCCATTTCTGAGCTTGAAAGTGTCTAGGAATTAGGATCCGAAGGAGGAAAAAAAGCATCTCCGTGTAAACCTACAGTAACAACTTCCTGTAGAGCGAAAAAACTCTTTCGATTACCTGTATGCACATTGTAAAAGTACAAAGGTAACGCTGTCTAAAAGGGGGTAAAACTGACCAAACTTGTTGTGCAACCCAATACATATTTGGGTGCTATCGCAATGAGGAGGGGGGGGCATCCTGCTATGCACCCTATTCCTGCTTTTACCTAAGCCAAGAAAAGGAAAAGGGTCCCTTCATTCCTCCTTGGAGGCTTAAGCAAAAATATATGCCTGAATGTGCAAAGTAACCCCACAAAAATCCTTTAGAGGTACTCATAAATGGAACGTTTTGTGTGATGCTCCCCCCCCCCTTCATTGCGATAGCACCCATATTTGAAAGGCTTTGAGGGCATCAGATCCATCGTTGAAAACTTCTGCAGAAAGTTTTAGATGTATGTGAGCGAAAATCGTTTGCAATGTACTGATGCCCTGATCTCGAATTCTGTAGGTCTTTCCAATGCTGGTAGAAAAGCGATTCTTCCGCCTTCAACGATACGAATTGCTCCAGATGGCTTTCTTTCTATTTGACGAAATTCTGACTTGACTGGATCATTTTCGCAGTCTGGAGAGATGATGTAAAAGTGATGGTTGGCGGTTTTGTGCGCGTGCGTAACGTAACGCTCTTCTTCCCATCTTCATCGATGAAGAGTTTTGTCCGTTTTTGGTCGTCGATGTGGTTGTGCAGCTGCCGAACGTAGTTCTTTGACATCTTTACTGCCGACCGCGCAATCGTCGTCCACTCTTTTCACCACCATCGTATTCGACTCAATTCAGCTGGCTGGCCCCTCACCCACTGACTGTGTAGTTTTCTCACCCCCCATCCCACGCGCACCATCATTCCCATCATTGAAATGCTCGAATCGGTGGCTCGCCTTTTTTCTCCTTTGCTATTTTCCATTCGAATTGGCGGAACGGTTCATCGTACCGAAAAACTTTCTACTACTTCCATTAATAATCTGCTAGACGGTTGTATTTCTGTTTTAGAAACAGAACTGCCCCGACATTTTCATGATAGCCCAAGCCTTTGAGTATAAGACCACGCGTAAGAGCTGGACTACGTATCCTTTAGATATTTGAAGTTCCGAACTTATTTTAAAATCGAAGCCAAAATTAAAGGATCAAACGAGGTTTGATTTCTCTAAATGAAGTAAAGCATGTTTATCACTCAATTTCCTAGACTCTCACAGCTGAGCATTGCACATTTAAAACGGCCTTTCTATAGAAAATAAGACTAAATGTTTGTTCCTCGAATGCCCTACGTCATAATCCAATAGATTCTACTGTAAAATCTATTTTTGATGATTCACTCGATAGTTACAGGCTAAATCTGAGCCTCGAAGGGAAGGCTTGCCTTTTTTGGCGATAAAAACGAAGGGAAGGCTTGGCTTTTTTGGCGATAAAAAACGACCTTTTTCAGTTCAAACCTTTTTTCTGTTTAAATGACCTTTTTCTGTTCAAATGTTCTGTGTCATATTTCTTACATCTTTTTTCTTTCAATCTTTTCTGTAGCCCATTATTTCTAAGAGCACAGGCACTGTAGGCTGAAGGACCTACGGGTTTCACGGTAAGCTAGAGGCAATGTGTAATAAAGGATCGGGCGCAAAGTCTCTTTTTGGGATGAGGACGAGGGGAAAGAGAAAGTGCGGGATTAATCTTGGGCAAATTGCGAGGTGTCAGAGGTATCAGTGGTTAAATAAATGTCAGTGCATGCAAGTAAGAACCCAAGGACCGTCACACAAGGAAGCTGAGAAATGACTACTACTAATCCTGTATCAGGTTGATTGCTTCTAGCATGCTTTGACTGAGCAGGCCCATTGGCAGTGTGAGAGCTGGAGGAGACGAAAAAATCGTCCAAATCCCAAACTTCGCTAGATACAGTACATGAACAGAAACACGAAAAAAATCGAAAATCCGGAAGAAGACCAACTCGTTCGAATTCCCGCCGAGCAGCATTTGTTAACCAAGTGCCGTTCCCGTTCGAATTCTCGCGCCCAATATTGATTTGATTTTCACTCTGCGTCCCTGACGACGTGAGTATCGCATCTTGGCTCCTTAGCTCTCTAACGTCCAAACTCGCTCGGACGCCCATCCCGTCGTCCGTCACTTTCGAGGGCTCTATCTAAATTGAGTTCTTGTATACGCTCATGAAATTTTGTACGCTGTTTTTAGAAACAAATATAATGTAAATATGAGAGTAACAGAAGAGTAGAAATTTTCATGGACGATTTTTTCGAGGGTGAATACTGGCTTAACACGCTACCATCTCAAGTGTTCTATTCGGTGATAACGTGCAGTTCTGTTGCAGACCTCATTCAATTTCCAACATTTCCTTCCAGGCGCTACAAAGCTGAGACTCTATCGGATTGCCATAGTTCTTAGATCGAGATAAATCATTTTTCGGTTCGTCGCGTTGCGGTGATTAGAAGTGTGTGTATCACCATTCATAGACATTAATCATAGACATTGGTTCCCTGTCGAATTATAGACACTCGAACTGTTTCAGATTTGCTGCAACTTCCTTGAAGTCTCTTGTGTTTTTAGCGCGTTTGTAAACTTCAACAAATGAAAATGCCTATTAACGAATTCTCCAAAGTTAAAATCATCCCAATCCTCTGCCACTACCTCGGAACTTAAGTTAGACTACGATTGTTTAACGCTTGATCGCTGAGGGGAAGGTACTGTGGTGACAGAGGGTTCGCTTTCCCACTCTTATGATATCGGGATCAAATCCCATACCAGTGCCTACCCGCCGACCATCTTCCATCTCTCCGGGGTCGTGAATTCGTACCAGGCTCGTCTGGGAGGATAAAGGCACTGACTTGTACATCGGCTTGTCCCTGCATTCACTTACCACACGATTCTGAATGGAACAAGAATACGCGGCGCACCCCAGCAAGGGACTGATTGACGCCAAAAACATTATTCTATAGCCTTTTGTGTTCGCTAAATGGCCACGACAGAGATGGGATGGGCACGAAATGCTTCACGAATCGAATGCTCTCCGAACTCGGCTGACCTCATCATCGTTGAAAACTTGATTTGATGAGTTTCCCATGTGAAAATTTTCTTCTTTCTTTCCTAATTTGAACATGGGAATCTCAGCAAAAAATTTCTCTTGCATTTGGTAAGATTAGTATGTATTTACAGCATCTTTAAAAAATTGTATCCATTTGTGAGCTAATCTACAATTTTGAATTAGGTGCTATGCACTGCCGGCTTGCAGACAAATTCTTTGCATTAATGCGGTGCCACTGTTACTAAAGTGGGATCATCTGATGAATTATAGCAGAACCATGGACACGATCACTCAAAGGTTCACTGAAAACAGTCATTTGAACGTTTTCTTATTAAGTCACATCTCTTTGATAATACACTAGTTTCCCTTCATCATCCGAATTATTACATAGAACAAAATGCTTGTGATAGCTTTATAATCTTTTATGATAATTTTTTTCGATTTTTTTATATTAAGGTATTTATTTGTATGGGATAATGCTGCCACTTCTGGGCTTCATTCATGTTGTTTGGTTGAATACCCTTGAAGCTCCTGAAATTCTTTTATTTATTCATAAGCTTTCGGCATTGATGTTTACTTCAGATTCGGACTGCAAAGGATGGGTAAGTGACTGAGCGATTTGGAAAACTAAGAGAATTCATTTATTTCATATGAATTCCATGTCCCATATACATCATTAACGAGTTTTTTTGAGTTATATCCCATTTCAAGCATGATTTCCATTTGTGATCGCCGTCAAAGTCTTTTCAATGTGATTGTTCCATGCTCTTTTGCGGTTTCTTCAAGCACAATGTGATCGAACCTCCGCTAACCTTTCCACCACTCTCTTAGGTAAACTTACCTTTCAAGGTTTTTTGAGAACGTATGTTCGCAGTATGTAATTCTATTGTAAAGCCCTATGCAGTAGCTGTATTAGAAGCACTGAAGATGTACCGTTCAGTTCAAGTACTCTCATGCTTTCGTAGAGATGCTGCCTTCAGAGCACTGCATTCTTACTTGAACATGAGCTTGCTAGTAGGGCAGCTGCGACTGAACTTCAACGAATCAGCCGCGTACGCTCTCCATTGAGTGGTGATTTGGCGGGTTTTTGTGAGCATAGCGCGCAGCTCGTAAGGTCACGTTTCTTGCGGAAATTGTGCACAACTTTACGAGACGACGTGATCATCGTCGTCATTATCCACCATCGTGCTACGCCGCACCGTTCGGCCCCGCTCGTGCTCGTACGTTGCAGCAGCATGACACCGCTGGGGCATACGGTAGCCGCGTGCAAAACCCTTCACGTCGACATGGTGTTTCGATTGGTTAATTGGAGGACTACGGTAGATAGCTGCTGCTCAGGCGCTCATTTTCTTCGACCTCATTCGACGCCACAATAATTATCCCCGTGAATGTTACGGGGATGAGCTGTAGCGGCATAGTTTCCTTGCAACTTCTACTCGATTGCATCGCTCTCATCCGCTCCTCTGTGACCGCCGCATCACAGCCTGCTTCATCCTTTATGGACGTGACTTGAAAGAATGAAACTAGTGTTGATTGCACTCCCTCTTTATTTAGAGTTTAAATTTGAAGCTTTCAAAAAGCTAATACAGCCATTGCTTTTTGAAACTGAAGGGTTAACTATGTAGGCTCAACTTCGATGTAAAATCTCGACGTAATCGGCTTAGATAGCGGCTACCTCCCCGTTAAAGTTTGAAGTTTAAAGTTTTTGACGATAACCAATCCATCCAGTAAGGTGCGTCGTGCGTTTTATGTGGAACCATTCAGGATCGGAGGTAGGTGAGCCCATACAAAGACTTGCGGGAGCCAACCGATGTACAAGTCAGTGTTTTCACCCTCCCAGACGTGTCTCGAACAAATTCACCGACCCCGGGGATGACTTCGTTCGCCTCGACAGATGTTGATATGGAATTTAATCCCCTCACCACGAGGGCGCAAGTGCACGCCACTTGTCACTATGCCACCTCCGTCCTACTTTTTATCTTCGCGGAAAGCAAATATAATGTTATTTTGGGGGCCGTAAATGTAATTATGGTAGTCGTTGGTGGGCTTATTTGGCTTTCAAATAAGGTTGTTGTTGCTGGCGATTCAGTGCAAAATTCATGTGATGACTTGTGAAGGAACGCGTTGTATGAAAGATCTGCTAATTTTATTCGCGTGCTGAAGTATCGTAAGCTCTGTTTACTGTATTAGGGATTTTGCTCTCTGATAGCTGCTGAAGTGTTGTCGCAATCAGGGGAAGGGGGCATCCCGCAACGGAAGCTACTTTTGCCTAAGCCAAGAGAGGAAAAGAAACCTCTTCCATTTTCTTTTGAGACTTAGTTAAAAAATATACGTGTAGAATGTGAAGGATGCTTGAATGTGTAGAACGACCCAACCAAGGTCCTTTATAGATTGTTGAGTGACAACGTTTTATAGTCCCCAACCTCTCTCCCCCTCCCCCGCCCGTCATTGCGATAGCACTGTATGCACCGTCGATTGCACAAGCTGCGAATCAAGTTGGAGTGATCAAAAAATAGCCTAAAAATATTTATTGACGGCCTGACGTTTCTCCAGATTGTCTTCCTCAAAGGGCTGAACCTGGCCTAAGGTTTAGGATTTTGTTCACTATACCGCAAAACGACTCATTCATCTATCGGTTAGATGTTTAGCGGGATAGTGGCGCAAGTCTTAAATGTTGAGCAAGTTTGAATCGTCTAGGAAGATGATCTGGTCGAAACGTCAACCAATATCTCACCCAACAACCTCGTTAGCATAACAGATGAAGATCCGAATTGACATCGATGCCGAGGCTTTACGAAGAGGGAAGTTGGAATCAGTCCTTAAAATCACACCCCGACGGACCTTATTTTTACTGCTTACCTTCAGCAAGACCGATTATTTTTGGCAATTTTTTATTAATCACTGAAGCTATTAGATAATGGCTCGCACTAACGCATAAAGGTAGAATAAATCATCGCGTACATTTTGATGTTTTTTATATTTCGGATCAATGAACCCCTTCCTATAAAGCACACCTGCTCAGGATCATTTTGTATTTCTGCCAGCCAACCCGCCGTACGGAATTGAGGGCTTGTGCGAAATGGAAATCAAACTAACTCTTTGTTACAAGCCCACCCAAAGACTTCTTAATCTTTTGAGTTTAAGGTGCGCACAAAATCGAATGTATACTCAGTTGTAATCCTTCATTATTTAGAATTGGAGCAGTATTGGAAAAAATAGTCACTCTATGTATGAAATCCTTCGTTTTTTTTCCATTTCAAAATTTTGAAAACCTAGCGTTTACTTTATTTAATGGTAACCGTGGTGGCGTCCTGGATTAAATATGGCCTTAATCACTATCTATCAAAATCTCAATCGAAATGGGCGCTTGTGGGGGCTTAGGGCGAATCTTTCTTGGTTTCTAAGGATATGCAAGGTTTGTAATTATTCCTACTGGATGTGTCCGAAGAGTGGCATGCCATTTTCCGGATGGTGAAACATACGAGTGTAGGGAAAGCTTTGGAATTTGAGGGGTACGATTTCGACAAGGAAAGGAAAAATGACTCTTGAATATCGGTGCACTCAAACTGTGGGGAAGTGCACTTGGTACGAAAAAAACTATACCGTAAATTTATGTTTCGCAATTTCGCAATACGTAGGTCACTATTTATACTTCGGGAATAGGCAATTCTGTTATCATGCGAGTATATCTGATAGTTTCATCGTAAAGTTCGGCTTTTTTTTACTACATACCCGATAATTCATTTTGCCCATGGCGCTATTTGTTTTCTTATATCCAGCTGAAAAATTTTGTCTTTTCAGGCAATGAAAATGAAATTTTTAAAAAAATTTTCAAAAATTTTGGCTATGAAGCTTCATCAGAGACCACATTGCATCGCTGGTCTAGGGAATTAAATAGTTCGCGGTCGTAGTTCGCTATCCGACGAGATTCGTAAGTCCGCCCGCGTAAGTCAAAGGGCGTCCAAAATCAGCAGTTGTGCCAGAAAACATCGATGCTGTGGGCAATATGATTAAGCAAGATCGCCATGTCACCCATTCCAAGATTGAGGCATCCCTGAACATTAGTTCCACCAGCATACATGCAATTTTACATAAACACATGGATTTGCAAAAAAAATTTCTCATTGGAACCCACACAATTTGACAAACGCACAAAAAAAGGATTGCGTCGACAAAATTTTCAGCTGAATATAAAATAAACAAATAGCGCCGTGCGGCAAAATGAATGATCGGGTATGTAGTAAAAAAGAGTCGAAATTTACGATGAAACTATCAGATATACTCACATGATAACAGTATTGCCTACTCCCGAAATATAAATAGTGACACTCGTACCAGTGTGGCATCTTACACTTCAGTACAATATGGAAAGGAAAATTATGTGCACAATGAAAAGCAAATTCAAAAACTTGCAGTTAAAATAGGCTTTTATTGGAGGCCTGAGTTTTGGGGTTTTTTGGGGAAGGGAAGGCTCAAATACGGCCGACTTTGAGCGAGGAAAGAAGTGCTCTAATGAGTAGTGATATGTAACTCGTCAAATACGCTAGTGCTAGGTAGTTGTGAAGCACGTGGCTTGCATTCAGTATCGAGATTGCAGACCCAACTTTTACGCAGATTTGGCGACTCATTCCTCACCAAAAAACCTAAAATTTGCTTCACAGCTCACGTGCATGGAAGCAACTTGCTATAGAGTTGATTCTTGCACAGTTAAGTTTCGTGAAAATCTGTGGATTGTTGCCTTCATACGAATGGGCAGTCATGGGTGTGAGCCATTAGTACAGAAAATTCGTGTTGCGGCGAGTGACGTGCAAAGCGGTTGTGCGAGCTATGCGCGCCGTACTGGATGAGTCCTAAAACGATGACGGTGCTCTGTGCCTTATTCTAGACGTAATCACTTTAGGACTCAACTAGTACGCCGCGGGTGGGGTTGATTGGTCGAATTTTCGCTTCGCGGCGTCGCACGACTTGCTGCAGTCAGTTGGAATTCCGCTCAGTATGCAGTAGAGCGGTATCTTGAAGGACTTTCAAAGATTGCAGGTCGGAAGAGGAAGTCTTTATATGTTGTGGTTGTTGCTGTTTCAAAGGATAAAACAACAAGCAACCCGCACTCGCCGCGTCGCTCGCCACGGGCGGCACGCGAAAATTCGACCCCTTCCTTACGCCGCCCCTTTGTCGCACTATTTCGTAGCGCGCCAAATGCGGGCACGCGAACATTTTGTCCTAATGGCACACACCCGGGCAGACATTAGAAGCGTCACATAACTCTTGCATAGCCCGTTGAATCAACTTCTCTCTGACCTCTAACCTTTCGGGATGCATGGCAGAAACTGATGCCTCTACCCGTCCGCGTCTTCTATACATATCGAAATACATATACAGGGAATCCTTCTGTTACATTACGGAACTGAAGTGAGTTCACTTCTTCAGTCACAACCTCAGCGAGGCTGTTGTAAGACGATACTTTCCTTTGAAGTTAGTCATTTCAACGGTAACCTAATGCGGGTTTGCAGGTTGTGACTAGAGCTATGACTGACACATTGAAAGCTTCCTTTTTTCTTAATTTGTTTGCTCACGTTCGTTATTCGAACACAGTTTGCGAAACGAACGTGCTTTCAAATGGATAGGTCCGACCGGAAAACCTAAACAAACAAATCACAACAATCTATAGCTTCAAATAGTTCATAGTTCGCCTGAATCTTTGTCTATCTGATGCTTTAACGAATGATTTGTCTGCATTGAAATTGCAACCTCCTAGACCTAGCTACTTTGTGAGCACGATTTTTGAATCACCCGCTTGTTTATGCCTTTCAATCAACAAAAACACAGCTGAATAGAATGCGTACCTCCGAAGCTCAGCACTCAATCTCGCAGAAAAGAGGGTTTCCATCTTTCAGTCTTCTTTTTTTTCAAAAATTAATTTTTGTTCATCACAAAAGCTTTCGGTGAATAGAGAACTTTGTGCGGAGATTTTTAAAGGCAAGAAAGCAGATGGTATGCTAATTTTGGATGGAAATAAAGGTGATAGGTTTTGAAATAGGTAATAAAACCGTGATGATTCCACCTAAAACACAAGAAATGGAGTTAGTATTGTTGCGTTAAACGTTCCGTGGCCAGTTTTAAAACGTGGTGCATCGCTGAGCATCGGACATGTAATTCGTGGCAGAGTTACGCAGTCAAACGTAGCTTCAGATGTGGGGAATGCCTGCTGCACACTTTATATCCTTCTTGTAGATCATAAGGACTCATTCCAATGCGAAACTCCCCTATCAATTCTTACTTAGGCACCCAAGTTTCCGTCATGGTAACTAAGCTCACCCATTCTGAGCAGCCGAATTACCGTGTCCACTTGCTTCAAGGAAGTCAGAGGCTTGTTGGGGTCTCCGTACGCATGTAATTCTTTGATACCACAGTTGAACGGGGAAGATTGTAATATGTCAAGTAGTTCTTTCTTTCGTTAACTTTTTACTGATAAAACAACTTCTTAGTTTCATTAACAAAAAGAAACAATTAAAAGAGCGGTAAACCTTTTTTGAAATTTTGTTAGCAGCTCTTTATCTCCGTAGCCCCCGACAAAAGTTGCTACAAAAATGGTGATTTATGGACAGAAGCGCTGTTTTTGATTGGGACTTGAACACGCATTCTATGCTCTACAGTACGGAGCGTACGAACGTATTTGATAATCCATTACACTACCAAAACCCTGGCTTTGTGGAGGGTTGAATCTGATGTCATAGTGCAATGGATCAGCACATAGCCCGGAGAGCATGAAGTGTGGGATCGTGCCCTCCACAGGCCAAGCTCTTGCCCATAACCTATCGGTTTTGAAACGATGGTACTTTTTTGGATGCTATTGCATTGGGGAGGGGGGAATCCCACTACTGGACCCTATTTAAACTTAAGCCAGGAAGGGGAAAAAGCCCTTCCTTCGTCCTCCGCGGCTCACTCAGAAATATACGCTTGAATGTGCAGAGTGACCCCACGAAAATCCTTCAGAAGTACTCAGGTCTCCTCTCACTGCGATTTCACCCGTTCTTGATCTCCTTGACAAAATGTGCAAAAACTATAGCTTCTTTCTCAAGAGACGATGAAATCAAATGAAAATATGTAAGTTCCTGCGGATTCTGTAAGACTGATAATAAGGTGTATGGTTGATACCATGCAGCTCAACATTTTCCTGGAACCGTTTCAAAATTCATATTCATGTTGCGAGTGAAGGTTCACACCATCGCTAAAAAACTCGTCTCGAACCAGGATTACAACACAAGAAGTTTTTTACCTTCTCAATGCGCAGGCGCGTAGAACTTCAATTCGTCATTGTCACCACAGAAAACTTTGCCCAAAATTACCTGAACCTGAGCAGAAAACAGATTTATTCGGGTATTCAAGGGTATTCGCACTTCCAAAATTGAAAATGTCAATTAAATGAATTGTGGCTATTCAGAACGGGACAGGCATTGGGCTTCCATTGGGAATCGTGAAAAGATCATGCATTCGATTTCTAGATCCAGTCGTGTTGTTAGTTGATACCCATAGAGTTATAATAGGGTTAGAAATCGGTAACAAAAGAAAGTGACATGCTTGCGACCATCGTAAAGCAAACTTCTTGCTCATCGATTTCTATCTGAAGAAACTCAAAAAAAGGGGAGAGTCACTCTTGATGAGCACTAATTTTGAGGTTCAACATGGATGCTACATCATGGGCACATATTTCTGTGATCTTGATTCTGAAGTAGAAGAGAATTCTCGTTTATAGGCCCTACCGTACCCCTATCATGAACCCATTCATTGGTTGTGCGTCTGGAAGAACCAGACAGCCACTGGACAAACGTACGAGGTTTCAAAGCCTCGAATTCTTTTGCGGTCCCGTTGCAATCTTGTACGATTCACAGTGGGACCAGTGAAGAAGGTGTCGCGCCTGATGACCTAGTTGGATACTCCTGACGTGCACTGTGAATTCATTCAAGATCCACGCCAAGCCGTAAAAGGCCTGCCTGAAGTACAGTTGTTTGTTCTTAGGTCAACTGCTCAAAAGCGGCTTCTTAAAGTCCGTAGCTTTGGTTGTGGAAACCACGCTGTGGGCTAGGTCCCATAACAGCTTCTGGTGCGTGGACCCTAGAAGTTAGGATCACGGCCAAGCGTCGCTAGAGTCAGACTCGAGAGGTTTGAAGGGTTGAGAAAACTCGGAGATAATGAAGCTTACTTCCAAAATCCATTACTGTGTGATCGCTTCAAGTTTCAGAATTCGACAAGGGGGTGGCTCTTTTTCGATTTTCAATTCCCGTCTTCCACTCGCGCAGTTAAGAAGTATCAGAGGGAAAAGCCAAGTGGTGGGTCACACACTAAGCCTCTCAATATGTGTTCACACTCACTAAGCAGTGGTCACTTTCTGAGCATCGCCCCATTTTGATCCTCCGAAAGGGTTCACCGAGCCATTTTCTTTCCCATCGGCTGTTCATTCGAACTACCCACACTCGCGCTAAAAACGAGCAACGAGCGTTTAGGTTTCATTGTGTGTCTGTCTCGACGGGTCCTGTGTTTATTCTTCGTTTTTCGCCTCTCGCCGGGTTTCATCGCAAGTTGTAAGGGGAACGGGATGAACCGCGGGACAGCTTAGGCGTTCGCCACCTTGAGCTCACGACTCGTCTGAAAATAGGTTCACGTCATCCAAGTCCTTTTGCATAACCGTTGGGCACAGTCGTATTATAAACAACTGAAATCGATACTTATTCATATGAATGGAGAAAATGGAGTGAATAGTGCCTTTGCTTTGGCCATCGCTTCTCTTGGATTACTTTAGCTGAGTTCTAATGAGCTAAGCAGGCGTTCCGTAGGAGAACGTAAGTAGGTTCTTGCATGTTGTACCCCCTCTTACCAGGCTTAAAAAGGTATACTGTAGCAATCGATTTGGTTACTCAGGTAAAACACTCTCACGTGTCGATTAAATTAGCCATTTTAGTACGGACTCGCCTCTCTACAGAGACCAAGGACCACTCCCACCCTTTTTTGACCTCTACAGTACCCGTAACTGTTGCAGGTTTGTATAGTTCCAAGGAATTTTATTGTTGTGAATTCTCACGCGGGTTCGTTGTCTTCTCAGCTGCTTATGGAAAGTTTAGATTCCAGTGCCTCTGCAGATACCTTCCCCTTCCTGTCCGGTTCACATGTATATGAAAATTTTTTTATGGAAACACGAAGGAGGTACGCGCAAGGATATGGCAAGCCTTGACGTGTTGAAAGAGCCAAGTTTCAATGGGTCATGCGTAAGGTACGCATAGCCTTCAGTGACTGTCCTAAACACTCTGTATGTATGCATGCCCCTGTCCCACCACATTATAGAGGAAAACAAACTACTTTAAATCAGGTGCTAAACTTAATTTTTAGAAAACACGACGTCTGTTAATTACGCTCGTAGGGGAAGGACATATTCTTGTCTATACTGCAAGTGTGTTTTCTTGACAGCTTTTGGAACACGCTGCTGAACGTCTCTATGCGAATGAACGGATTTGCACCCGTCACTCTTGTTGTCGGCCTTCTTTGAACCCATTCCCTTTCGAGGTTGTTCATTAGTGTCTGTAGATACCATCAGTACCCTCCTCTCTCTGAACCTCCTAAATGCAGAGCAGTGCTTAAGGTTACGACCATTCCATCCTGAATGCGGTTTTGATGCTTGTGCTGGGTCTATCCACGACCTTTTACGTCTGAAGATGTTGCAGTAGATCCAGATTTAGTCGGCAGCTACAGCACAAAACAGAATGTCCTTTCCTACGTCTTGCAAGCAAATAAACAGTAATTGAGGTTGGAGTCAATTCTAGTGGCGATACTTTTCCTTCCTTTCAGACCTTCCCAAGCGCATTCAAACGATTAAAATTCTCAGCAACTTCTAGCTCATATCCTAGCTGGTATCTACGAATGCTTGCAGCTCACAGGCCTTCTAAAAAAATTTTTACCTGGCCTTGGCATTAGTCTTCATTAACATTGAAACCATTACTTTTGTTCAATTCAAATGAATACTGGGTTGAGGTACGACGGGCCTGATCCCTTAAAATTCCACTATAGTACTACAAGCCCGAGAAGATTTTATCTCAATGTCAAACAGGAGAAGAATTTGTGTCGAAAATACAACTTGGGGGCCTCATTGGTTGTGTACTATTGAAAACAAAGAAGTAAGGATGGCTGCATTGTCAAGGGATCCAATGTCTGACCAGCCTCCGGACAGGAGAGCAAGCCTTTAATTCCCTCAGGTTGATGAAGGAAACTATACTTGGCTAGGTGGATGAAAGCACTGAAGTATATAGGTTTTTGCGAATTCATTGCAAAGTTCAAACTGCGTCCAAATGTTTTCATGGAAGTAGAATGCGTGGCCCATACACGAAAGAGGTGTCTAGTTGAATGCGTTATGTTGCTTATATATTAGGTTGTTCGGAAACAAATGCGCGTTGAATTTGTCCATTTTTCTCTCCTACTATAAAAGATTCTTCAAAACAGTTCAATCTATTAGAAAGAGATTTTTATTGTGCATCTTTTCATATATCTTTGTCTATGTCTACTTCGTTTTTTCAAAGAAAAAAAAGTTTCAACGACTTGAGGCCGACTTCCATGTTCTTCGTCATCCAAGCTTTCATTACCGTTTTTTAAACGCTGGAACTTTGCCCGACACTTTATACAGCCAAATCTTTCTGCAAACATTATAAGCATGGCGACAAATATTTACCGCTTATCGCATTGAATCTTGCATTTTTTTGAAATTTTTTTTTTCAAAATTTTGAAAAAAATTTTCTTTTTTGAATTTTTTCTTCGAAAAAAAAACAAGTAGATATAGACAAGAGTATTTCAAAAGATGCGCATTAAAATTCTCTTTCTAACAGACAAAACTGTTTTACAAAATCTTCTGTAGTAGAAGAGAAATAGATGGACAAAAAAACGCGCATTTCTTTCCGAACAACCTAATAGCATGGCCTAACATAACACATTTAATGAAAAGGCCAGTTTCAGGTCCAAGAGGGGTCTCAAAGTGAGAAAAGGCTAACAAACCTCGCAGCTGCTACCCCCTCCTCGCCCCTGAACCCCGTCGACCTTGCGTCACCACTCATTTTTCAACAGACTCGCAATTGCTAGCCTTTTCATGGTAGAAATTTCAAGCGCTTATTTGCTATACAGGTGTTAATATGCAAGAACCAAACTGATATGAATCCTCTGATCACATGGGTAATCTCCCATCAAGTGGTCTTGGCCACTGCACAGTGAATAATTGCACGAACACGTAAACCGACCGAGAAGATTCCATATCAAGTGAAACATACTGTCAGCTTTGTTATCATATTAAGTTAACATATGAGGTAAGCATCATCTACAATTGACAGGTTTATGAAAGCAAGGTAACCTCCATCCTACTAAATTGAAAATAAAAAAACGTATTATTATTCAAAAAAAATGTCATGATAGGAATATGCTAGCACAATGATGTGCTTTTCCTCCTTTCCCTTATTGATGAGCATAGGAAGAGAAAAACGTTAATTGTATGGTTCCCGTTCAAAGGCAACAGTAGGGGTGGGGGAGTGAGGGGGGGAGGGGTGAGGGAAAACTGAGAACTGTTAATAGATGTTCTCTGAAAACCTTCTGCTTCAGACGAAGTGATATGTGGCGAAACTAGCACTAAAAAAGGCTTGGAGTCTTACCACGACCCGTAGTATGGCGTGTCTTCCGGCAGTCCTGCAGACGTGCGAGCTGCCGGCGAAGGAGGGAAAATATTGGGTTGAGGAATAAGTTCCCGCGGTTTTTTTTTTCAAACCCGTTTTTCACATTGTTCCCACCATCTTTCGGCGATGTTCATGTATGTTTTCGATAGAGCTTTTTTTGCTCTATGAAATTATACTATCTGTTTTTCGATTCCTTCCCCAATATTTATGAGGTTTGGAAATGAAGTAAGTTGAAGTCAAAAATTTGGCACTTGCGCACCTCATCTTTCTCGTCTGCCATCGAGACCAAAAAATGTATGTATAGATGTTTCGATAGAGCTTTTTCAGCTCTACGGAATGGTACTACTTTTTATTCAAATCGCGCAACTTTTTGCTGTTTTTAAGGCTCACAAAGACAGTACTCGCAAAAGTATGCACTTCCGTTATCTTCTCTCCCTCGCCTATCATCGAGATGGAAGAGAATATCCAGGTGATCATTCGATAGAGCTCTTTTTGCTCTACGAGATAATACCACTCTTCTGTTGAATCTTTTCATATTTTAGCCTATAGGAATAGGTTTTCACCTGTTCTTCAATTGAAAATTGCGTAATGAAAATGGATTTTTTTTGGCAGAGTGTTTTATATTATTCGATAGAGCTCTTTTCGCTCTACAAGATATTGTTTACGGTTTTTGTTCGAACTAATTTTTGACATTTTTTAGATCATTTAAATGTCGACGAAATCGAGCATTTTCATCACATGGTGTCGAAAATGCTCGATTTCGTCGCTTTTAAATGATCTGTAAAAAGGCAAAAATTTATTTGAATAAAAACCGCAAACACTATCTTGTAGAGTGAAAAGAGTTCTATCGTATAGTACAATACATTGTGCCAAAAAAATTCTTTTATATCACGCAATTTCGAGTTGAAAAACAGGTGAGAACTTATTCTTATAGGCTGAAATATGAGAAGATTCAAAAGAAGAGTGGTATCATCTTGTACAGCAAGAAGAGTTTTATCGAATGCATACCTGGATATTCTCTTTGATCTCGATGGTAGGCGAGGGAGAGAAGATAACGAAAGTGCATACTTTTGCGAGTATTGCCTTTGTGAGCCTTAAAAACAGCAAAAAGTTGCGCGATTTGTATAAAGAGTAGTACCATTCTGTAGAGCTGGAAAAGCTCTATCAAAATCATATACACTTGCATTTTTTGATCCCGATGGTAGACTAGGAAGATGAGGTGTCGAGAGCGCTAATTTTCGCCTGCTGCTTACTTCATTTCATAACCTCATAAATATTAGGTAGTCGAAGGAATGGAAAAACCGATAGAAGCATTTCGTAGAGCAAAAAAAGCTCAATCGAAAACATACATAAGCATCGTCGAAGGATGGTGGGAACAATGTGAAAAACGGGGTTGAAAAAAACCGCGGGAACTTATTCCTCAACCTAATATTTGCGGCCGGCTGATTCAGCCACTCCCCCCGTCTGCACTCTACCCCGGCTAGTGACGCAGAGAGGTACGAGAGAGTAGGGGAGGGGGTTAG
The DNA here is from genome assembly GCA_963978905.1 of Trichostrongylus colubriformis. NCBI lineage: Eukaryota > Metazoa > Nematoda > Chromadorea > Rhabditida > Trichostrongylidae > Trichostrongylus > Trichostrongylus colubriformis. The sequence goes on along the minus strand of OZ022259.1, from coordinate 12,010,660 downwards.
GTTCCTATTTCTCGGGTTCCGTTTTGCCTCGTTCTTTCTCTACTGTTACATTGATGCGCACCCCTACTTTCATATTTCACAGTCTGTCAAATTTACCCTTCCGGTGTCCGCAGGTGCGAGGAGGAAACCAGCTGACTCTTTATTGCAAGACCCCGCGAATAATTTATGTAAAAATACTTTCTTAACTTTCATATTGGACAGTCAATTATATAATTGATACAAACAGACATATTAGAGCAAATAATATTTTGATGTAATCCTTCATTGTTTTTTAAAAATTAAGGCCTTGAAAAATCCAACAACTACTTTTTTATTTTTATACATAGTGCATATATCTGCGTGTTGGACGGATACCTATAAAAGACTATCAAAGAAACGCTTGAAGGTATGTAGCCATGCAGATCTATGCGCCGTTGTCGGAATAAGATCATACCGCGTTTGTTTCAAAGCATGTAAATTCTCTTGGAGGGTGCTAGATGGAATGGAGTATGTATAGAATTACATACATGATTTAAATGCAATAGGACTGTGTAAATCAGATACGCATGAAATCATCCAAATGCAAAAGTGAGGGCAAAACGATTGCCGGCGCATCCTACAGGGTATGACTAGCCAAAAGTTATAACTTTATTTTTTCCTTACTTTTTCCTTTCCCTTACTCAGCTTATTCGAAGAGGAAAATCTGAACAAGGATAGGACATTAGTGGGAAGTTGAAGACCATCTCAGAAATTAGGAAAATGGACTCCTCACTTCCTGGTTTGGCTATTCATTATTTCGCAGTGAATACACTTCCATGTAAACGCGGATCCCAGCTCAAAGGCAGTTTAACCTTTTATGATAAATCAAATTGTGCTCCTTTCAACCTTTAGTCTTGAACCAAATATTTCAGGTGAACCAAATATTTATAGTATTAATGTCTTCAAGGGAAAACTACATATTTCTAGACCTCTGGCCTCCATTAAGTGGCTCGCCTAATGCGCTGAGTTCGAAACTCGAGTGTTCCATAGGTTTGTCTCATTTTTTCCCGCATCCGCGCTTTATTTGCTCTCAAACACCAAACCACTGACCAGCCGAATATGCTGTCCGTGAGTGCACGCAAGGCGCTTGCTGTGTTGCTCGCGGTCAACCCAGAGCCGGCTATAACCCCAACCCTAGACTACCATGTGGACTCACCGAACTCTTTCGTTGGCTTTCATGATGTTTTGCTGTTGTCTTCGTCTTACACGCATCCAATTATAGAACCAGTTCTCAGCAGTTGTACAACGTTACGTTAAGCAAATCCCGCGCACACCTTTGGCCATTTGGTGAGTTCGGTAAAAAAACGATGGTGTAGTCAAGAGCATGGATAAGGTTTTGGACTTTTAGATGATTATTTTATGGTATCCCTTTAGGTCAGCCTTTCTAACTTTTATCTTTGATTTTTTTTTGTCTTTTAGCCCCACTCTTAGCTTGTTTGGCCCATGAGACTATCCTTGTGTTTCAGTTCCTGTTATAATAAAATTATCGATTTATGGTATTCAATTTCAACAAATTAGAATCGCTTCTTTCTTATTCTTCTTTTGACAGATGTTTTAGTTCCATCCATAGCTTAGTGATTTATGATGGCATGTCGTAGTGCGCATAAATAATCCAATAAATGAATAAATATTTATACAATTAAGTGAAAAACACGCTACCGCCTCCTTTTTTTGATGCTTCTCAAATTTTAATAAAATGGGATTTCATGAACTCAGTGATTGCATTTTGCCAAACAATTACGTCGGATGTCACGGCTTTCATTGCTCCTTCTTCCATAGAGAGGGTATACGGTACAAGGTCATCTATTTCACTTCATTTTTGCATTGTAATTTTGTAAAACTTATATGTCCCATATTTACTATTTTCTTGCGGATATTAAATTTCCTGCTTTTGAATTGCATTTATAATTTCCAAAAATAGTTTTATGCGCTGATTCTTATTTCTATATGTTATTAGGTTGTTTTCCCATCTTCCTTTAAAAGTAATTCCATATTTTTGGTTATCAAAGCTCATGATAAATGTCATTTGTGAATTTATTGAAAGTTGTCCATTAGTTTCACAAACATCATTTTATGAACACTTATCAAATAGTGGAATGAATGTTTGCGTTTATGGTAATCTCTTTTTTTGGATAGTCCATTTTCCTTGTTCCACTCGTTCTTCCCTCAATTTTCTGCTGAATCCAACCTTTAGTACTTTTTTGTTTTCTATGAAATATTTTTGATGGTCGCTGAAATTTTACTCTAAGGAAAATAATTTATTCCCAGTCTTTCGGCCCCTTTCATCTCAACATTCTGTTTGACAGGAAGCATGTATGGCGTAAGAAAATTGCTGGTTGGTCGGTCACACAGCCTAAGCATGACTAGTAGTAGTAGGAGCTGGCTGCCTGCTTGCCTGCCAGGAATATGCGAAAGTCGTTCCTCAGGGATGCGCCACAAAGCAACATGTGCCTGTTTACTGGTAACCACCGTCGTCAACCAAACTAGTCTTTTCCACGGATGACCATGCAACACAAGCCGAAAACCTGCATACAGGAAATTATCGGCCATTCTCCTTCACCATCCAGCCATGGTCGCCTAAAACGCCTAGCCAAATCCGTGCATGTGGTAGCTGGCGCTTTTGTCTTTTCTTTAGGAGCTCCAACCTTTTTTCTTGGCTTTGGCTTCTTTGCATTATGGATCAGTCTCCGTTGAACCGATAGATCGCATATTTCTCTGAAAACACAAGATTTTCCTAACCTTTTTCGACACATCATTCCTCCCTTTTGGCCTGCTATTTTCATAGGTTGCCTCTATGATACATTGCCCATTTTCTTTTAAGCTTGCAGCCTTATGTGCAATAAATTGCGCTCTCACATAAAAGAATCATATTTTGAAATTATGGGATCATTCATGCACTTTCAAGCATTTTCTTTTGAGAACCTGGACACATTGGAACGGCCTATAGGCAAAGCGTGGGAACAGTACTGATTACAACATCGAAGCATCACTGAGGCGATAAAAATAAAAGCCGTAATTGACCATTTTGAAGTCACCAGCACGGTGCTGCAGATTGGCTGAGAAAATCGTCTGAGACGTATTATTCCCAAAGGCGTACTATCTCTCTCGGTTCTTTTTTTCTCGCTCCGTCTTTGAATTTTTTGTAAACTCCAATTTTTTTCATGATCAAATAGCTGTTGGGATTTTTCATCTTCGAACTCCTCAATTACTCTGCTCTTGGCTAACGACGGTCACGTTTGAAGAAATCGTTCATGAAAAAATGAGTTCTTCTGTTAGCCGTATATTTACATTGTACTTGTCTAATGTGGGCCGTTGCAAAGTTTCACTTGAAAAGAAAGGTGAATCCGTCCAAAATACAGTACCACAAAACTCGGCCGGTTGGGCGTGGCCTTCGAGTAAGTGCCCACTCCGCTGCGGTCGGAGACGCACTATAGGAACAGAAAATTACGTAAACAGTCCCGCTCTCCGTTCGCAACCGCCTCGAACGACAGTACAGGGCATCTACTCGGAGACTCCGCCCATCCGGCCGAGAATACGGCTAGCTGTATCTTTACCGGATTTGCACTTTTTCGCGTGAAATTTTGCATGCGGCCCTTATTAGGCAAATGCAACGTAAATATATGGGTAACAAAGGAGCTCATTTGTCCGTGGACGATTCCTTTAAGAACGCGCCAATCGCCTGAATTGCATTTGGAATCGATGAGGCCTGGATTCATATAGAAAACATGGTTTTAATTGAGGTTTCCTACCGAAACGTCACTGTCTCTAATCTCTGAGCTTCCGTAGTACCATTTCTCAGCTACAAAGAGAACCACATTACCTTAATTTATTGTAATTGTCGTTGTGATGTAGGAAATCAAACCTTAATCTGAGATATTCCGAAAATTCTGAGCAATCGCTAAAGTAACTAGTAACTTGTGTTCTGTCTCATATTTGTGGCTTCGCCATCGAATTTCAATTGTGAGCGGCTCCTAATCAAAATTCACCATCACTTGCCCCGATTTCCAACAAAATCAGTGTTGAGCTTCGTTAGTGAACGTTTCCAGTTTTTCATCCTCCCAGTGCTATAACGCATTTTATTGAACTGTTTTTGTTACCGTTCTCATAGGAGTAAACAAGAGTTTTTCTGATGAGCGCATGATGCTGCCTTCTGGTGGGGGAACTCTGCGCTCTCTTTGTTTTCCGTTGTCCAATCTCGAACGTCGAGCTTATTTTCTTCCCGGCCATCCCGTCCCACATCTGTGTTTTCTGTAAATCTCTGTTTTTCCATTCCACATCCTCTGAAAAGTTCCAAATGTTTAGAGAGAGGGGAATCTTTCTCATTGAAGGCACACGCATTGTTCACCTCCTTTCATTTATATCGCACAGTTCCTGCTTCTATTTGATGAGAAGTAACAGCGACCCATTACTATCGAGTACGAATCATCAGCTACAGTGCATCTGAAAATTGCACAGCTGACAACTCATTTATCGGGGGAAGCATTAATGGGGAGAAGCACAGCACCTTGAATAAGTATTTCGAACGGTTTCGATGTTTAAGCCAACGATACTACCTGTTATACTATAGTACGGTATATAAGCGTAGAATATAATAAGCATATCATATTACATTACAGTCTAGTATAGTATAGCATAGTATAGTATGGTATGGTTTAGTAATAGTATAGTACAGTATAGTATGGTATAGTGTAGTATGTTATTATAGTAGAAATCGTAGGTCACATTATTTTATTTCCAAAAAAATGTGCTCAAGGTAGCGCTTGCTTGGTACGAACTCAGCCGTCTGAACGTTTCGCCTGTATCTTAGCATCAGCATCACGAATAAGCGTGGGTGGTTATTCACATATGTGAATCTCGAGTGTGTACCCTTATGTCAGTATTTCGCACGACGACAAACGGCGTGCGACACAGTGTGTGCGAGCTAAGCGCGTCGCGATAGTTGGGTCTTAGAACTATTACGACGTGATAATGCTAGGGGCGCGATACGCAGTTGACTTGTAATCGCTTCGGGACCCAACAACGTGACCTTTAGCTCGTCCGCATTGCTTCGCTTGCGATAGGCCGCGATGCGAAATCCTGACATAAGGGACTCATCGTGAATCTCATGTTTTCAGTAAACCAAAAAATTACACAGCAGACTTTTCACAAGTGAAAAGGAACTTCGGCGGCTCCCTCGCTAAATGGTTATATGTAGAGCCCTGAAAAACGATTCCAGTAATCAAAAAACATTCAATGACCGTCTTTGTTTCACCTTCTTTTCAAGTTGAAGTACAACCGAGGAGTTACGGATTAGTGTTAATTACCTGTGCCCAATTATAGAGATGCTGCTGTGGGAGCCCATCTTATGAGGAAAGCTAGCTATGAGATATCCGTATCGTAGGGAAATCTGCGCTGAGTTTCGGTGGTGCAATGGATACGCGCTCTGTTGCAATGGCATGAATCCTGTCAGGCGCCATACTTTTGATAGCGTTCTTGTACAGCCAAAAATTTGTGGCTAAAAGGACCAATCAATAAACCAAAAGTTTTAAGGTCTCCATCCAATGTATCGTTCTAAACTCCCCTCTGATCAACCCCCTAGGGCACACTGCTTTCCGACACCCAATTTGATTAGTGAAGAGTTTGAATGCATTCGGACAACTAACCATAGGTGACCTGCGGGCTCCAGCTTAGCCCATGAAGATCCTGTTCCGCATAATCCATGTGCTAAATAATTGGCTTGGTGGGCCAAATTTCCTGAATGAATTCGATCCCTGCTTTGTGCCATGATTATTTTAGCATGCATGCAATCAACCACATTTTGCCTGAGAAATTGTACTATGGAACACTTGGAATAGCCATACTTCCTGCAGTTTGCAAAACCCTTGAAAGCATGGCTTCTATGCGATCTGTTTGCCCAGGTTTGTAATAGAAACCTTTCACTTAAGAATGGGGTTGTATTACAACTTGAACAAATAAAGGGCAACGAAGATGTTTTTTCAATGTTTTTCATGTTACTGGAATCGTTTTCCAAGGCTGTACATATAACTAACTATCCAGCGAGGGAGCTCCCCTGAGTGCCTTTTCAACCGTGGAATTTTTTTAGGTTACCGAAGACATGAAATTTACTGCCCCGAGCTTATATGCCATCCCCTGCTTCTCTTCAGCCTGACTATTACAAGTATTTTCTCCATGATGATCACAGTTTCATCAAAGTCGGTGAATTCCTTGTTTTTCTTGGAAAGCGCTCCTTGCTCAAGAAAAAGGCGATGCCTCATTTTCTAATGGTTCAGAGGACTATGCGTCCTTTGTGCAGCATCCAGTTATTCCTACATTTCCTTGTCTAACAAGTGGGGGAGCTTACTTTGCAAGGGGGAGGAGGAGAGGGAAGTTGTAAATACGCCTCGCGAGTGATACCAAAATTCGATAATCGAACCTCTCTTCTCCTATCAAACAAAAAAGCCATCTTGCGAAAGTTGGGTCAATTTGTTGTCTTGAAACCATTTCCAATGGCCTGCGACAGAGGAAGACCGTAGGCGGCTCATCTCAGCCCCCTATCAGTGACTTTGAGGTGATGGCTCACCTCAAAGTCACTGATAGGGTGCTGAGATGAGCTGTCTATCACTCAGCCTCTATAGGTAACGAGAAGCATTCAAACAAGTTGTGGTTGATCAAGGGCCTTTTCACAGTCCTCCCTCCTTTCATGTTCACAAGGGTGACGATGGTCATAGAGCGATTTCCCAGGTACTACACTTAGCTCTTATCTTCACCGTTTTGCTTCGCTTTCGTTGCCATTGCACCACAGTCTATGCCTTTGGCATCTATCTCAACGTATACTCGCTTCGGTTCATCGCTTTCACTTCCTAACCGGTAGGTACTTGAGGTAGAGTTTCACGTACTAGCAAATCATCTTGTCACCCTACCTCACTCCAACCTTTTCCATTACGGAGAAGCTGAGCTCGTCCCTCCTGTGCTATTCCATTACGGAGAAGCTGAGCTCGTCCCTCCTGTGCTGAGTTCCATTTGAGAAGTCGTGTCGTGCGTTTCAAGGGCTTTCGACGCCTAGCTGATAAAATTATCTGCTCGAGACTACGGTAGGGCGATGGTCAGGCGGCAAACGAACGCTTCGTTATCATGACAGCACCGCCACAGCTCTGCTATTCTGATCACTTGTCGATGACACAACGAAATGGAATGAATTCGACAACTGGGGTTACGAAACCTGTCGGGTTATTCCCCCTGGTGTATTATAGGTTATCCAAAGGCAAATTTCGAAGGTAGTTCGTGCGTCCGAGTGGCCATGCTCCTACAACCAGATGTATCAATTCCTCGACTCTCGGTCATTGGCATTGGCACACAAATTTGGAAGGATAAAACACCAACCTACATATCGGCGAGCCCCGCAGGTGATCGTACACGTCAAATCTCAATTCCCAGTATGATTTTAAGTGAAATTTGTGAGCTTGCCACATTTGAAAAAAGCATGAGGCAGGAGCACCCGTGAGGGTCTACTTACGACAAAAAATCGCGTGGCCGTCCGCGGCGAGCGGCGCGGAGGGTGCGAGTGGCAGTGGCAGGGCATAGCAGCCTTTAAGTGAGGCAGCGTGGCATGGGAGGAGTAGGCAGGGTGGCATGAGTGCAGGAGGCAGTGTGGCATGGGTTGAAGTGCAGAGGTGATGCAGCCACGCTCTGCCGCGCTCCCAAAGGCAATCGATTCGGCAAGTCGTACTGGTGGCGCCGCGAAGCGATTTTTGTCGTAAGTAGACCCACCTGGAGAACCCACACGGAATTGACCCATGGTCATCCATACTGGTTTCGCGCATTTGCGCAACGTCGCATCGTGATTTAACACTATACACCCAATAAAATCCGCTTATTGTCAAGTGCGACCCTCTTCAAAAAAGTGTTGATAATGGCTGGACTTATTGCTATTGAGAGCTAGGAGGACAAGACGAGCCGGGGGCTATGTGACGAAAGGCCAGCGCATTCTGATCCTGGTATCCTCCTGGTTCGCCAGTAGGCGCTTCGAGCTGTGCAGTTAGCCTACCTGTGCTCTTAGCCCGAACTCCCTCAGTGCAGAAGCTCAATCAAGGCTTCATTTCCAATATGAAATGAGATAATTGCATTGCGAACAATATTTTCGAGGGATTCTCATGGTTTGTTGGAGCTATGACAAGTGTCCCCTTCTTCTCCTTTTTTCCAGTTAGATGAAGGAAAATAAAAGGGAAGGAAAAGTAGCCTGTACGATCTGACCTCTTTTCCTATAACAGTGAGAGGAACCTGCGCTAGCGAGTGTTCCCGTTTTTTGCAGTACTGCCACATTCGAACTCTGTTCATCACGCCATCGAACTTATGGTGATAAAAGCTCGTTTACTGATTATCAGTCGCATATTTGTTTTCGCCTTTTAGGCGTAGGCTTGGACAAGTGCAAGAAAAAAGTTATCACTTGCACGACTATCAACTTCTAATGCAGAACAGGCCGCTATCAGAAGAATTTGAGATGCTTCGTTCTACGACGTCCCTTGAGCAGAGTCGCACAGTACAGCTCATGATTACCAAGATGTTTAAATTTATGTATTTTTGTATTGGGCAGAAAATTTTCAGAAACCATCGAAAAGTAGTCAGGACGGTCAGCAGGTGGTTTTTCCCAGTGGGGAACTCAGAAGACTGCTTCATTCAAGAAATCAGTCCATTAACGTTTTGTTGGACTTGAAATATTCAAATAGACCTACACTACCCGGAAAATGGGTGGAATAAGTGAAAAGAGAAGAAATATGTAAATCTGTTCGATACCGATCCACCAATGGGCCTGGTAAAACATGGGCGCATGAAACCTACAGGGTCGATAACATCGTTCTTTGTGAGTTCATTCTGAATCACTCCAAGAGCGATCGGTTCACACAGCCTTTTCAGAGTGTCTCTCACCAGTCGGATGGCAACCAAGCAGCGCTTTGTTAAGACCACCCAGCGCTTCTATTCGGAGCTTGGGCGAACAGCCATTGAACGGCGCCATTGTTCGAACGGTCTGGCGTGGAGTTCTTGTGAAGCTACGCAAAAACGAACAGCCTCGGAAAAAAGGGACTGTAACAATTACGAGGGGTTTCATTTAGCGCTAGGGATTGCTGGCGGCTCTCTGTCATTGTGATCACTGAGGGCTTTATTTTTTGAAACCTGCTTTCTGTTCTTAATTAGCAGTGGAGCATTCACTGGAGTATATTAAGATAAATAAATAGATGAATGAATAAATAGGTGAAAGAACAAGTAAACAAGTAAATTTCCGCTTGTTCGGAACATGGAGTCTCAACGAGAGCAGCGATATCAACCAAGTGCAGTCTGGTGCCACTTGTGATAATTCAGAGAGATAATCGCCTCTTCGCAGCGATTTCATTGCACCAATCAGTTGTCCCGCTCACAAGTGGGATCGCTCCGCCCACTTCAATGAGTGAAGGATATGGAGGGTTGCAGTGATAAATTATGCTCGACTTATTTCTTTTAATTGTTCCTCTCTATGATAAATTATGCTCGACTTATTTCTTCTAATTGTTCCTCTCTACTGGTGACATGGATGTCTGTGTGTCATCATTGTAAGTCGCCTTCGTGATGCTAATACTCGAACATTTTCGCATTTTTCAGCATTTCCCTCTGAATCATCACATTAAACTAACTATAATGCGTTCGAATTATTCAAGAGGTGTTAAATCATGAGAAATGCTGTCTACTCACACAGAAGCTTAGCTTACAAAGATTCGTGTTGGGAACACGTACGTGGCCATTCCCTGGGCAACAACACTGGGTAAGTCATGGTCGCTGACGTCTGTGTTTTAGCTTCTTGTTGACTTCGAAAAACTCGAAATAATTTTAAAAGACCCAGGTCATCATTTTCTTCTAATTAGCTGCGTACTCAGATTTCAGCTGCAATCGTATGACAGTCAAAAGCGGGGATCCACTGTTCAAAGCATGGTATTTTTCCTTTAAAGCTGAATAAACCGCTGGTTCCGCCATGGTGATGGTATGACACCGTCCACCTTCATTGTCGAATGGGAATTATTAATAATCTAATTTCAATGAGTTAGGGCGGAGGTGTTGTAGTGACAGGTGGCACACACCCCACTCTCATGGTGCGGGGATCAAATCCCGCATCAACGCCCGCCCAGGCCAACCGAGCCTTCCATCCCTTCGAAGTCGGCAAAATGGTAGCAGACTTGTCTGGGAGGATGAGGGCGATCGATTGGCCACCGTAAGTCATTGTACGTGGGTCATTATTTATATTTCGAATAGGCAATACTGTTATCATGGGAGTAAATCTGATGATTCCATCGTAAAGTTCGCCTCTTTTAACCATAGACCCCATCATCCAATTTGTCGCACGGCGCTATTTGTTCATTTTATAAATTTTTGAAAATTTCGTCGACACAAGCCTTTCTTGGTGAGTTTGTCAAATTGTGTGGGTTTCAACGGAGAAATATTTTCTGCAAATTCATGTGTTCAAGTAAAATTGAATGTTTGTTGGTGGAAATAATGTTTGGGGATGCCTCAATCTTAGGATGGGTGAATTGGCGATCTTGCTTAATCATATTGCACACAGCATCGATGTTTTCTTAAACAAGTGCTAATTTCGGACATCCTTCATGAATCTCGTCGGACAGCGGACTACGACAACGAATGAGTTCCCTAAGCCAACGATACACTGTGATCTTTGATGGAGCTTCATTGCCAAATTTTTTAAAAATTTTTGAAAATTTCATTTTCATTTCCTGAGAAAAACAAAATTTTTCAGATGAGTGTATAATGAACAAAAAGCGCCGTACGGCAAATTGAATGATGGGGTATATAGTCAAAAAAAAGGCGAACTTTACGATGAAACCATCAGATTTACTCCCATGATAACAGTATTGCCTATTCCTGAAATATAAATAGTGACCTACGTATAGGCCACATCACATTCCCTAGTCATCACGATTCTGAACGGAACTAGAATGTGCGGCGCATACCAGAAAGGGATTGATTGACGCCCAAAACTTTATCCTTTATCTTTTAATAAACTATTTTCCTCCCTTCCCTTGCTGATGATAACAGAGGAGGTTACCACTGGGTTGAACCTGCATTAAAGCTCACGGGGTTTGAACCAGTTTTTCGTCCCATTTCCTTAAATGTTTCAAACAAGTTACCTTATTGATATTATTACTATTTCGTTGAATGTTTTCCTTCTTCTATCCAACAAGCCACAGTTTCTCAGAAATCGAAAGTGATCATTGAAATCAACCAATAGCTTTCTGTCTTGTAAGATGCTCCGTTACGAAAACTCATCGCGCTTTTTCCGTGTGATTCTCCCACAGGGGGTATTGTTTTAAAATATGCAGCTGTTAATTTATCGTATAATTAAGTCGACTTCTCCCATAACTGACATAATGCGTGTCTTATGCGGATGATTGGCGGGGTTTTTCTCTCCGCATATCTCGCGGGTTACGGTAGGATGAGCTGTCAGCACTGAGCCGAGATTATGCGTGTGGGCAGTGCCGCTGCAGTGGGGTCGTCATCAGCGGCGATGGCATCTGATGCTGATAGCCGACTGGCTGCTTCGACTCTTGTTGGCTCGTCTGGGCTTTGACTGTTGACTTGTTTCAGTTATTTGTTTTTATTTATCATCTACTGGGAGTGCACCATCGGTAAGATAATAAAATACTAGTATAACTTAGTGGACTAAGTTGGTCGTTTCAGCTCATCGCCAAAGTTAAGAGGCTTGAGGTTCTCGCCTTTAAGAACATCTTCAGGGCCTTGGACTGGACAAAAGCTCAGTAGTTTTTGAAACAGATAAATCCTATCACTAACCGACCCTTCTAGATAAATTAAACATATTCTCTCAAAATTTGTTCAAATTTCAGGCATGCGCTATATCCTGATTGACTAGACTTACAGCTACCTATGAATTTCCTTGCACTGTCCGTCATACTCATCGGGGGAGTCCTCTTCGTACCAGTTGGTAGCAGACTCAATCGAAGCTTTGTTTTCTACTAGTATTAGGAATATCGAATAATTTCGAAATTAATTCATATAAGGGCTTTGTTTTCGTGCCTTCAGGTCAGAAATAAAAATATTGAAATTGGGAAATTTGGTTTTAATATTGAATTGCTCTGGAGCCTTAATGATCTGAATGCTGAACAACTGTGTGAGGCTTCTGGAGTTTATTCGAAAAATTCAAGAACACCGAACAGAGGCCAAAAAACTTTTTTTAAATTTTTTTTGCTGTTCTGAGTTTTGTGGATAAATTTTTGGGGGCTCGCATTGTTGTTATTCATAAATTTGTTTGTCCATTTATTTTCTTTCTATACACTGGTCGTGCCGTACACATACATAAATAAACTTAAAGTCGTTGTCGGACATTACATTTTCATTTTTGGTTCATTTTGCTTTGTGCACAGTTATTTTTTTAAAACCGAAATTTTCGTCCATATCTGAGCATTATTCCAATAGCTGCTAGAGCTTTTCCTGTAAACTTTTTCGACAATCATCCCGCTGTTTCCCTTGTCTGTCATGTAGCAAGAAGATCTTCGTGGGGCAGATTTGTAACCAGTCAGTATGTTCTACCAGTTTCATCTTAACTACCGCTCACCAGCTATGGCGGCTTTAGCACGTTGTTTACTGTTGTTGTGGACGTGTACGTGTGTTGAAGAGAGTGGAATGCTTCCTTCCTCGATAAATTCTGGTTCTTCTCCAGCTGCAGCAGTCAGCCACCGTATCCTCGAGGTTGTCGTCATCGCCCACGGCGCATATCCAGCTCTCTCTCCTGATCTGCGCAACAATTTCAAGCTTCGCCCCCCGGCGAAACCGTGACCAGTGAAAGTTGTGCCATCGACAGCAACACAGACTCACTCGACTACAACAACTTTGCTACTAAAAGTCAGGTGAGTTCCTTGGCTTAACGCTTTTTTTCAGAGAAGATGAAACCTCCCTTGGTGAAGTTTTCCTTACTATGTAGAGGAATGATGTTCAACCTGAAGCTGGTAAGTGCAAGAGAAAGCGAAGCCTTCCTAGAAGTTATTTTTGTAGTAAATGTCCTGATCTCCCTGTTGGATGATCTTAAGACTTTAAAACTAACGCTGCTTATGGAGGTTTAGGTAACATAATGAAGACTCACTGAAATAATAAAATATTAACTTAAAAGTTCGATTAGTGACTGCATTCACTTAGCTCCTTACCATTTCTCTCACCACGTTGTGTTATTTTGATAAAAAATGCTAAATTTCATGATACAGTATGGTTAGTTATGAGCAAAAGATTTGGTCTCAAACGGGACTCGAACCCGCATTTAATACTTTCCGGGCATATGTGCTAATCCTCTAATCCATTACACCTGACACCCCTTTTACCTTAACTCAGCTTCTGAATGGTATATTTACCATAGTTCATCAGTACTCACACGTATGATGTGTTGTGCCGGTTGGTCAAAATCGGTATCGAACCGTGAAGCTGAAAGCTTGAGTAGATATTGATTTTGATATTTTTGATTTTTGATAACTGCTGTTTATCGCCGCACCTCGCGATGCGAAAGTTACTACAAGGATGCTGAGTTATGGGCAAAAGCTTAGGTGTTGGACGGTACTCGAACCCGCACTTCATTGATAACCTGAGCTACGGTGGAAGGGGTCTCGGTAGTGTAATGGATTGGCAAATATGTCCGAAAAGCATTGAGTGCGGGTTCGAGACCCGTACGACACCGACGCTTTTGCCCATAATCCAGCATACTTATAAAAACTTTTGCCTTGCGGGCTGCGGCGAAAATCAGCAGCTACCAAAAATCAAAAATAGCTGAATTTCGTTTTTCTGCCTTGGTGTCTCCTGTAATCAGTTGAAGAGTTTGTAGTCTGCTTTTCATGGTTGCTCCATCTTCTATTTTGTAATTTTCTTGAAAATTTAGGATATCAAGAAAATGCTACTTTTCATGAAAACATTAACTCCCACAGTTTGAAGATGGGGAAGGGGTCACCAAATGGCCGTAGAATGATAAAACGAAGGATAATCTCTAAGGGCGCTAACCAGGCAGATTCATCACCATTAATCGTAGTTTTTATAAGCTAACGAATCACGGGTCATATCCAAGACTAACACATTTGAAAAAAAAATAATTCAGAGAAATTCTTGGGAACCCTTGGATACGGTATTAAACACATGGTGATGTGTTTTTCGAAACCAGCGCCCTCGGCTCGAGCTCACAGCCTCTACAGCCACAGCTGTAAACTGTTTACGGAGTATGAGTGCCAATGTGTTTTCGTTTCTGAAGCACATGCATCGATTACGAACGATTTTGCTTCTCCAGTCGGGTCAACATGAACGCCAAAAGTGACTGATCATTGTGCTGAACGGTACTTCTGCTTCACTTGTGAGCTCCTTTGAGGGCAATATCACACCGTTCAGCTTAAATCCTATCATCTTAAAACATTTTTCAGCTCTCCACTGCATTATTACTTAAATTTTTGAAAATTGGCCTAAATTGAATCTGCCATTTCTTCGGTTTCGTCAGCTCCTCTTATCATATTCACGGATTAGTGTCGACAGTGACAGCCATAAAGCATGTGGCACAAATGCTCTTGTCGTTGCTGAACTTTTTCAATAGAGAAAGCTGGTCGACATTGACCGCATCGACGACTGGAGTGCTTTGAAACGGTCCTTAAAAATTTTGTGCACATCTCGTCCCTGACCGACCACGCCCACTCCTCAAAACCCGCCCCCTGTCCTGCGTGTACAAACATTAACCATTTCATTCCTTTTTCTACGGTTTAAAAAAAATTCCTGTGTATCCCAGGTGAGCGCTGGAGAAGCGCAGAGAAAGCCATCAAGTAACCATCCAAACCGCGCTATTTCCCCTATGGTCTTAGTAAGAATAAGGCTGCTCGTTCCAAATTTTAAGTTCCCTTGTTTCCCTCTTGCCATTCACAAAGTATTTCCTCAGGGGCACCACGAACAACACAACAAGTTGCTTATTTAGCGAAAAACTACAACAACCTGTGCGCAGGATTTCTTTTTCTCAGAAGTTTCATGAAACCTGCCAACTGCGGAGGCGACTAAGAAGTGCAACGAAGTTTCTGGAAAGTTGTTGCGTGCTCATTAGGTCTATTATGAGCTCAATCCAGTTTAAAACTAATTGTACGAGCATGACGTGCTCAGTGGCATTAAAAGTTTTTGAATTTGAAATGCGTACTCGATTATCGCCTATTTTTGATTCCTTTGGAGTCCTGCTGATAACGCTTTGCAGAATTAAGCCTTTGGATCTAGACTTTCAGAAGGAAGCATCTAGATTGTTCTCTACCAGTTCCTCTCGCCGTATGCTCCTTGTCAAGTTTGAGGTATATCTTAGGAAACTGATTGCGATATGCTCTGAAAACGAGCCCAATGTTTCAGACTGTTATATGGCCCCATTTAGGAAGGCCACACGATTCCAAGACGTGGGTCCCCTCTTACTCGTGCCTCTGTGGTATAGAATAATCTGCCATAATTCTTGCTGTGATGGGAAACGCTTTATTTTTTGTAGCCCGAATCGTCGTTTAGTGTCGTATTTTTTATGACATCGTTTAATAACGATCGTTAAGGCTCCTTTGAAGCTTTCCGATACCCTTCTGCATAATTCACACAATGGACGCAGCACACCCCCATAACTTCTTCAGTTGGGAACATTGGTAAAAAAATTTTGTAGGCAGTGAAGATTGCTTTAGACTTGAGTTCTCTAAAATGGACCTGAAGGAATCGTATTTTGTGACTGGACTTACACTAATCCACAATTTTTGGTATTTTATAAATTCTCATAAAGATCACGGCCTAAACCGTATAGCCTCTGTTAGGCCTTTTGCGTATTTGAAGGCCTTCCCGCGATGGCCAGAGAATTCGCTTCTTTGATAATTGCATTGCACAATATCATAATTTTTTATACCCCTACTTATGCGGTAGTTCCGGTGAAGCGACGGTGTATTGCATTTATTTTCTTTTTCGACCTTTTCTTTTTATTGTGCTTGAAAAGGCGTGAATGACTTTTGCGGACCACCTAAGGCTCTTCTACCCTAACCTTCACTCAGCTGAACCACTCCTTTTTGTGACATTGCCATCACAGACGGTTTGGCATTCCTATAGATGGGTTCAGTTCTTTCTGAATGTTCCATTGCTGTCTTCCTTTTAGTAAGTTTAAAGACACCGGAAGGGGGTAATTTTGGCCTTCGGTAGAACAGACGTTGTTCGGACGAGTTCAAGTGGCTGCCATTGCACAAACTCGCCAGTTTGACGCCTTGCCATAGTGCCAAGAGGAGATGTTTTTAATATAAAGTTGTTCTTTCTTTTAACTTTTTCCCTTGTTCTTTCTTATATTGTTTCTAGATGTACTTACATGAATGCTAATGTAGTTGGGAATCGCCACTCCTCTGCTCTGGAAGTCAGGTTCTACAACTAACGTTGGCCCGCGGCCCGTCTCCTACAGCGGACAACTCGGAAAGTCAGTGTGTTGATGCGAATGCGATGCGAATACACACTGCAGCGTCGCGCTTTAACCCGGGTTCTTTCGCCGATTATCGCTTCTAACCTTGAGTGATCGTTACAAAATGTCCATTTCTTTGCATCGTCCTCTTGTTTCGGCCCCCTTCCGGTTCCTTTAACGCAGACTCCTTATATGGGATTCGAAATGATTGGATATGAGTGAATTTTGAAGCCATAGGAACCACACGAGTCTGCGTTGTCCTTTTTTCTCTACTGGTCTTCAACCCCTTCTTGGCATCGTGTTCGGCAGTTCAGCAGTATAGACACAATAAGCTTGATGCCACCTGAAGCAATCCTTGCGTGGCTTCATCTCCAGCTTAATAACAGCCCATTATTGTGATTGCTTGTCACATGCTCATCCCCATTAACACCGATGATCTCTACGCACTTTTCCGTTATCCCCGTCGTCCTTTTGAGAAAAACCTTGCGAGACCTCCTGGTTAGCCTTGAAGACATCCTGTGTACCCGTCGTCCCGTCTATCCGGAATGGAGGGTTTACAAATTGTGGAACGAATGACAGGGCAGCTTCATTTTGTTCAGTGTTTTCTACACCAATTGCAATAATAGTAGGGATCAAATATTCGGGTAAAATGAACCCTAGGTACATAATTCATGCGCTATAAGTCGGCCTCTGCCGATTGTTTACTTCAGCCATCTCATTAACCAGCTGCAAGCTACACAGTGACCATATTTACAACATGGTTTCAAAAGGATCTGAATTTTGGTAAAATTCAATACTGATTGCCCCCAGCTTCTCGAATCGCCATCGACCATATGACTTACCGTAAGACTCGAGAAAGCATTTTTCATCGCTCCCATTTAACGATTTGTTATGGTTAAACAACAGAGACTTTCACGCTTTAGATCTCCCTCTATCCCTTCATAGATGTATGGTAATATCCAATGTCTGATACCCAATAGCATCATAACATTGCTATGCTGCTCTAATCGCGGCTAGTGCGTAGTGCATGTGGCGCCGACTCTTACTCTCATTGTGCGGTGATCAAGTCCCACATCAATGCCCGCCTAGGCCAATCAAGCCATCCATCCCTCTAAGGCAGATAAAGTGTTGCCATACTCGTCTGGGAGGATTGAAGACATCGGGAAGTAGCAATTTCAGCCTACCGTAACGCTTACAGTTCGTTCAGCTGCAGCCATTGCGCACACGATACCTTGCTAAGACATCCGGAATTCTCTGCCGATTATCGCTTTTAACTTCGAATGTACATTTCAAAAAGATCATCTCTTCTCATCTTCATCTTTATCCCAATACCTCCTGGTTCCTTTAAGGCACTGACTTGTATATCTTCTGTCCCCACAACTCATCTAATAGCCCAAACCGATACCTCGATTCTGAATGGCACCAGAATTCGCGGCGCATTCCAACAAGGGATTGTTTAACGCCGAAAGCTTCAAGCCTTAACCTTTCACTTGTCTTTTCTGGGCATTTTAATTTCTGGGCTGTGGAACTGCGCTATCACTTTCATATCCTCTTTTTTCCGCAAAGCATTCTCAGTACAGTGCAGTGCTCAGTACTTTTTTCTGAGTATGGTCAATTCAGGGTTGATAAATCATTTTCGAGATGAGCCAAGTGTTTGGATCGGTAGAGACATTTTAGATCTGGTTAGGCTCACACCATGACATCTATGTCAGCAGGGACAGCATCAGTATTTGGTCTTCTCCCACGTGAGGCTAGTACCAAACTCAACCCATGGGACCATGCGAGTTACAGCGGCGAAATGTAACGAAGCAGCATCTTTTCTCGTATGTACATTTATTCAGTCCTTTTCCTATGCTTTTCACGCAGTTTTTATTCAGCCACTGGCAAATATTCATCTACCATCGTAATTTCTGTCAAAAGATGATGCACCATCGATGGGTGTACATTTTTCAACAAAACTCTTCAGATGTGGCTACTGAATAATGCGCACCGCTAACAAAACGTTGTCCATTATGGGTAGACGAATCGTTGAGTATTTAGGAGTTGAGGCAATCCTTTCCGGCTTTTGAATGCCATTGTTTTCCGTCTAACGATGCGCCTAAATACTACAAAATGCGCCGCTTCTGCATACCTAGGAAAATGAATAACATTGAGCGGACTTAAAATTAGCGTTGGGGAGACAACCATGTGGAACAAAAGGGATTCGAGCTAATGGAGGCCCAGCCGCAAGCTGAGCCACTAAGATTTCTAGTCTCTGCTCAGGAAAGGAGTATGGAAACCAGATTTAAGTGGTACTATCATTTATGCCATCAGCTCCTGACCTATCTCTTGGGCTGATTGAAATTTCTTCACTGGCTGGCAGTTCGAACACCCTGTACACAAGAAGTTTTCCCTTTTCCCACGTTTCAGTGGAATGATTATCCCACTTCAAAAAAATAAATCAAAAAATAGGAGAAAATGGGAGTCTGTGATTTTTTATTCGTCTATCTAAGTTTATATTTCGATACAACCGAATGCGTGACATTAGCCCTGAAGTGCAAAGCCTTCAAGCGTATGGTCCGCGTTCAAAAAAACCTGATAAAGTAAAAAAATTGCAAAAAGTTCAAGAAATCTAGAAAAACTTTTCATGAGTTACCCAAGTATAGGAATCTTCCTAAAAATGCGTTTGTTTTTTTTTTGAATATTTTATTTATGACTCACATGTTCATAATACAATCTGTCCATTTCATTTTGGCCACACTTCCTTCTATACGACTTGTGAAAGCTACTCTTCTTCGCAGAGATCAACGTTGAAGCTATATAGAGTTATATGGGGTGACGAGATTCACTAGGCCACCTATGGACAGTGAACATAATTTGAAGTGGGCGGTACTATCTGTGGGTGGAGTTTCTGCTGAACTAACGGATGTGGGAAAGCAACAGTAATAAATTTTGCCTCGAAAGTTATTAGTAGCGCAATGCTTGAAGGGACCAGGTATGGTCGAGTCAGTTTTTGATCCACGCCGACACCGCTTCCACTAGCCATAGGTAATTTGCATAGAGATCGGAAAGAATTCCTTTTGAGAGTTGAATTGACCAGTCGATGTTGAGCAGGCAGGTGAGTTCGGCTCATGGTAGGATTCGTATTTCGAAGTAATTAGAAATAATGATTGAAGTATCAAGCGAAATTTCCTTTTCTTCTAAACTATGGTAGCTCTATAGGTAATTACTTTGGAAAGATATAAATATATAATCTTTTAAACATAATCTGCTTAAGAAGTAGTAATCTCATCCAACGGCGATACGACTGTCATGGGTACAGTCGCGTTATGTGCCACTAGACAAATTCGAATCTCACGGAGAGCGTTGAGAGGCTCTGAAACGATTAGCGTGAACAGCTTGGCCGGAAACATCGGCTTTATCACAGCTTCCACTTCCAGCTCCGCTATCACATACTACTTTCAGTCGGACTGATTCGTTCAGTTACCGCCTTCTATTTTCAAAATTGATCAACTTCTTCACTGCCACACACTCGTTATCAAACCGAACTATCTTTTCGCTTA
This sequence comes from Trichostrongylus colubriformis, assembly GCA_963978905.1. Taxonomy (NCBI): domain Eukaryota; kingdom Metazoa; phylum Nematoda; class Chromadorea; order Rhabditida; family Trichostrongylidae; genus Trichostrongylus; species Trichostrongylus colubriformis. The sequence goes on along the minus strand of OZ022259.1, from coordinate 11,990,668 downwards.
TTCTCATGACTGTTCCTTGTAAGCATTCTTTCACGGATTTTTAGTTTTTTTTTTCGGGGTCCTTGAAAAATTTTTCCATGAACAAATATTACCAAAAGGTGGCACCACAATTTTACCTCATGCAGCTTCCTTATCTTTTCTTATTCCTCACCTTGACAATTCGCAGTGATAAATAGGAAAAAGGGCAATTTCGAACACATTGTTTTTCTTTTTTCTTTTTGTTTCAACTTTTCCACTTTCCCAAATTCCCAATTTTTTCCAATCCAATAAGGATTAATTTGTATTGCCAGACAGCTACATGATTTCACCGCCCAACCTCTCCACACAAGTCCCGTTCATTCGCTTTCGTTTCAGCGAACGGGCGGGGCTTCAAATGTGGGCGGGGTCTGTGGGTGGGATTCAGTTCCTATCTAGGAGGTACTTCACAGTAAGTAACCGTAGTTTATTTTCTTTTTTCTTCATTGTTTTAATAATATAGTATAGTTTTTATAATTTTTTTGTCCCCTCATCATCTTTTCTTGAGAGCATTAGTTGCTCTCTATAAATAACTGTAGGTAACATTAAATGCAGCTGTTGTAAATAACATAAAGTAATTATACCATTTCTAAGTGAAACTTAGGAGGCAACAACGATTTTGAGCCTTTTCGTAAATTCTCTCTACGTTGCTCTGCACATTTCGTCGTTCACTGAAATAGATCCGGCTCTTTCTTGCGTTGTGTTTTGCTCTGAGGTAAGCAAAGCTGGAGTACTATTATTAGTACGGTCTCCTCTCACACTGTTACTAACAGTCACAACGCAACAACAACGAACGAAAAGTAAACGTTGGCAATGTGTGTGTGTGGTTGTTGCAGTTCAAACAAAAATATTTACGATATGCCTAACGACGAACGGCCTAAACAGCGGCAGGCGCTTGTTGATCCTGGTGACAGTCAGTCGGCGATATTGTGCGATTCAACCCACAAACCATGCGTCTCATGTTGATGGGAAAGGAATCAAAGTGCAGATGTGAGTGAGAGGTTATCATGTTTGCCTCCTTGGAAGGAACGTGGAAACCTTATCATCATCACAAAATGCAAAACAATAGCGGTGTCAACTTTTACTTCAATGAGTTCTCATTCATTGCTAAAATTACTGATATTAATAATTTTCGAAAGCTGGCGTCATTTTTTCCCATACTTACATCATTTTTGCTCACTTTCATTTTTTCAGCACTCTATTGATATTAATAAAATTCTAAGGGGACTTAAAAGACCATTTTACTCGTTGGACAATGGAGGAGGTTTGCTATAGTGCATTGTATAACATCTAAAAATTATACCAAAGACGCCAGGTGGCGCTAATGGAGGGACTAGTGACGTTATAAGCAGGGACTGATAGAATGTCAGGTTTCCTTTCAGTCTGGTCAACATTCCATCGATTCCATGTGTGACTGTGGCCTACAACCTCGCGTTGAAGGGCTAAGCATCGCTATGTGCATCGTTTCTCCTGAAAACCCTTAGAAAAACAAAAGAAGGTGGAGTTGCATGCATGGCTCAATCCGAAAAGGAGTAAACTGAGTTCCCATGGAATTTATTTTCAGTGTTTGATATGCGTACATATCTACATGAATTCCTACTATATCTTAAATTGAACGGGGTGGAGGGGGCGTAGCGAATGGTGCACTCTCATTATGAAGGTGCGGGGATCAAGCCCGTGTCAATGTCCACCAAACCCAACTAAGCCGTCCATCCCTCCGTGGTAGGTGGATTGGTAGCAGACTCGTTTGGGAGGATAAAAGCACTGACTTGTACATCGGCTGGCCTCTGCAAGTCATGGTACAGGCCGAATCGCATTGCCTGCAACCACGATTGGAACTATAACAGAATGCGCTGCGCATCCCACAGAAGGGATTGATTGGTGCCAAAAACTTTATCCTTCACCCTTAGTGAAAGATGATTGGCCTCTCAAACTTAACCCACACGTGAACCATGAATGACGACCGCCCTCGGTTCCATCAACGGACCATGCATGTGATTGTGGCTCCGCTTTCCATTGCCCTATTTCAGCCTACAGCAGTAGATGAAGTAGTTGAATCAGCTATGTACTTATTTGGTCGTTCTATAGTATCAGGTTGATTCATAATAAATCGGACAAATTGACCAATTTTAATCATTGTCGTACAACTTTTTTACGACAACAGGGATTCACTTGAAATATACTCCATCTTTATCGATGACCTTCTGCCACGGTATAGGCAGATCATGGATGCCCTTGCTCCAGAAGGCCGGAAGCTGGAGCTCGAAGAAGTTGCCGAGTGCCGCCTTGACCTCGTCGCGAGTTTTGAAGTCTTGGCCGTCCAGGTGGCGTTGGCTGTGGGAGAAAAGGTGGAAATCTGAAGGGGCCAGGTCTGGGGAGTACGGTGGGTATAGAAGTACGGTCCAACTGTACGACGGCAGCTCGGCCTTGGTCGATCTTGCGAAGTGCGGTCTGTGGAAGTAGACACGTTGTCGTGCTGGAAGTAGACATGTGACCGCCGCCGTAGCGAACTTTGGACATTGGCCTTCAATTCTCGTAATTGACGAACGTAGACGTCGGCGGATACTGTGGTACCTTCATCGAGCAGCTCCCAGTACTCTACGCCGTGTACGCTCCACCAACCGCGGTTTTCGTCTTCGATGGAATAGTCGCCTGACGCAAACTTCGAATGCTGGAACTACAGTGTATTTCTACCGGGGGCATGCTCCTAGTGAACTTCTATCAGACGCCTGCCGATATCCGCGGGTTCCTGGCCAGATAGCGATATAAATAGTATGACGTTGCGAATGTGGTCTCTAGACGGCTTGAAATCGTGCGGCATTGTGGCGGAATGAATTTACTTTGGAGTGATTATTTCGCGGTACTTTGAAGAGCTTTTCATACTCATTCCAACGGTACCTCGCGCGTCCATTTTCGTTAATTCGTTACTGAGTTATGATCTCTAGAAATCATCACTACCATTTGTCCGATTTATTATGAATCAACCTAATACTTTTCTATTCCGACGTTCAGTAGCACTTCAAGGACACTTCAGGGATCGTTTACATCCCTTTATACGTAGGATATATCCGGATGACGTTATAATACGGTAATATCGCTCTAGATATTAATGGCTCAGAACGTCAAGTTATGGGGAACGGATTCTATGATGGGTAGGAGATGAGATTGTGTTACCTCTCGTTTCGATAAAAGCGGAATGTACAGTAGCGCTCAAAAGTATTCGACCAAATGGTTTTCCACTTGGGTTTTTCACTTGAAACTTTTTTGCGACTGGACCCATCTAAGAGAAATTGTAGTATGTTGTACTTGGGGACACTGCATGTACTAAATATACTATTTCGACGCTCAACGGTATAAGTTACGTGGCTAAATGCAATTTTTTGTTTTTGGATTGCCATCCCTATGCCGTGCCGCTGTCATCAAAAGTCGTGGTCTTTCTACAAAATATTGATGTTCTCTGAGGCTTGCTCGTTTTGTTTTTGTAAAGAAAGCAGTTTTTCTTGACGAAGCCTTTTACATTTTTATCGGTGGTCTTGTGGTAAATTCTTGTAAAAAACCATGAAAAGAGTCAAGCGGCACTCAAGTAGAAGGAAATGTTGACAATAGGTTCAGGCACCACATATTAATTTTGTCGAATTTGGTCAGGTAGAAATAAGTTATGACAAAAAGTGTTTGGCCGAATACTTTTGAGCGCTACTGTATTAGCATTTGGGTCACACTGCTAATTAACTTTCCATGGGTCACTAATCACAATTAGAACCCGTCTAACCTATGGTTTAGGCGACCGATTTCGTTCCCAAGGTAGCCTCTCGATGGTAAATATCGGCATTATCTGAGTTGCAGAGAATCACAGCTCTTTCATGAGCAGCGTTACTGTTTCCATTTAAATGTCAACTATTAATCGGCTCAAGGAATCGAGCTGCTGCTATAGTGTGGCACAGATATCGTAGGTCGTTTTGGGAGCTTTTGGGTGCGGTATATGGCTCCATCTTAAAGGAATCGTCTACGGAAAAAACGAGTTTCTTTGTTACCCATATTTTTATGTTGTATTTGCCTAATAAGGGCCGCATGCAAAGTTTCACGCGAAAAAGTGAGAATTCGGTTAAGATACAGCGCCACAAAATCTCGGCCGGATGGGCGTGGCTCCGAGTAAGGGCTCCATCCCCTCGTTCGCCGCGGTTGGGAACGGAGGATGGGATTGTTTACGTAGCTTTCTCTTTCTACAATGCGTCTCCGACCGCGGTGGACGACGGGGTGGGCACTTATTCGAAGGCCCCGCCCACGCCGAGATTTCGGGAATCTGTATTTTAGCCGAATTCTCACTTTTTTGCGTGAAACTTTGTATGCGGCCCTTATTAGACAAATGCAGCATAAATATGTGGTTGACAAAGAAACTCATTTTTCCGTGGACGATTCCTTGAACGACTGTAGGTACCGAAAAGATTCCTTACCTGTTCTTGTACAGGAACATTCCACAAAACTTTTGTCCTGGTGCACTGTCCCTCATTTCGTTCTAGTGACCATTTGCGATGTGCTTTACAAACGCTACGAAAAACACCTCAACAAATTGACTTTGCCGTATTTTCAAAGGAATAGTCCATCTGATCGAAGTCTTGTGATCATTCGTATTTCCCTGCTATGGCAGGCTCCTCGTGTGAGATTTTTTTCAAACACAGAAAGTCCGAGATCGGAAGCACTCCGATTTGATTACGATCAACCCACTCCTTCTTTAAAAATGCTTATGACTAGATCAGCTTTGGTTGCAGTGGTGAGTTTTTCACGTACCAAAGATGTGAGTATTTCAGTCCAGATCGGATTGCTTTCAGTCTTATTGAGAGCTGTGGATGAGCAGATCCTGGTCGACTTATTGCGAGTGTCTGAGCTGCCTCAGCAACGCTTATCTACCGCCTACGCTTTCTGTTGCGAGCACGATACGAGCGGCCTTGTTGCAGCCCTTTCAAGGTTTTTTGAATCGATCATAAACCTGGTTACCCAGCTTCGCCAGAACTTTTGGGTTATCTTGATTGGTAGTGAAAGCCTAATTCACAATGGAGGAGCCAGAACAACTGCCTCCAACAGTAGATGGAATCATCGCCATTCAGAGTCGGTACTGCAAGGAAAGGGCCCGATCCAGGCTGATGACTGCTTGATGCAAAGCAGGGAATTGAGGCTACCATAACATAAGCGGCGTTGGCGCCTGAAATCAACTGTATTCGCGATTTGATTATAAATACTCCAAAGCAAGTGAGGCCGCAAAACAGTTGTTCGAGAACTGTTGTAATACAGCCATATGAAAATCTTTATGTGGAATCGACTCCCACTGCAGGCAGGCAGGCTGTAACACTTTTTGATGGAACCTTTGTCGATGCAGGCTCGAGCAAGGGCCAATGAGCTCAGCAGGGGTAGTATTTTGGGTCAGGAAAAAGGGTTTTAATTTCTCGAAATTCCTCGAAAGATTCTTGGCGACTTCCTCATTTTTGAGAGAGAGGTTTTGTGACCGATGAGGTAACTTCAGCAAAGATGAACGGGTATTTTCATACCCTGTACTAAGTAGCAGCTACTAGTTTCGCAGATTGATGACATTTTTTTACAGAGTGGAGACCATTTCATTAATTATATACCACAATGAGTGGAAGGGACGTGGTGACATGGCGCGCACTCCTATTTTTATGGTGCGGGAATCAAACCCCGAGTCAATCTTCGCCAACCACAAGCCCTCTATCTCTCCGCTGTAGGTGAATCGGTACCAGACTCGTGAAAGCGCTGTGCATCGGATGCCCCCTCAAGTCAGTATAGGCCAGATTGCATTCACCGACACCATCATTCTGAATGGAACTTCAAAGCGCGGCGCATCCCACCAAGGAATTGATCTATGCTAAAAACTTTGTCACCAGCAACATCAGTAATGAGGGAGCGGGGCCGTATTTTTTTTTTCTAGCGAATTTCCTCACCCGAATGCTTGATCCTGTTTGGATGGCATTGCAGAACCACTGGTCAACGCCTTTAATTTTTCATTCACAGAAATTGAAATTTTACTCCAATCTCGACATCGTTTCTTCTCAGAAACCCTCTCCAGGGCCATGGGAGCAGGGCTGAGCGCGCAGACAAGTGAGTCTCCTGCTGCTGTGTACGAGAAGGAGGTATCATGTCATCAGCCGGGTTATTTTCGTCGTCTGTCAGATCCGTTGTTGAGAGGAGAGAGGACGTTGCCATTTGATCGTGTTATTGCTACGTTATTTAACATTTTCCCTAGTTACCTCGTAGAGTAGGTGGCCAAACAAAACTGGGCAAACATCCAGGTCGCAAATGTGGAGAAAAACACGACCACCATCACCGCCATCAGCCAGCCAACCAGCCAGCCAGCAGGCAGCCGGCTGGATACCCAGTCAGTCGCAGTGGAGTGCTGTGGCAGTGCTGCTGCTGCTGCTGCTGCTGCTGTGTTGGTGTCAGCGATATTGTTTCGAAGAGCTCAGCTTTGAGTGTTTTCGTCAGATGACTGCAATGGTTTCCACCATCGGATCTCTAAGCTTTGGCACTCTCCAGGGATCTTTTGACTGCGTGCACTGCTCTATCAATTGACCATGAGGAATATGAGCTGTCAGAGGAGCTCTAAAACTTGTCTTTTGCATATTCGTTGATACTATCCGCCTTTACCAGCTGCATAAGGAATATTCTGAGCACAATGTGTTAAATTCTTTTTGTTAAATTCTTTTTTAATTCGTAGGAGATTAGGATGCATAAACACCATACGTGTCACATTGGATCTGTGGGAAATCGATATCCTCTTTACTGACTCTCTTTAACTCTCTGAACTTTTCTTTCCTCCTTTCCTAGATGTCGAATTTTATGGATGAATCAAAACGTTGATTACCATTGTTTTAAATTAAAGAGAGTGAAGTATGAGGTGATTTAATCTTAAGCGATGAAGAAACCCACTTCACAAAAAAAAAACGAGGCTGTCGATTGGAATATGTGTGGTGCTTATGTGGAGGTTCTAAGCCCTTCAAGTCGGGTCACATAGCTTACGATTAGCTTCCAGGGGGTGTATGCAGATATGACAGCGAATCGCTTCGCGGCGTCCCGCTCGCGGCGCCAATAGTTCGAGTCGTTGGGCTGTTACTGTAAGGGACCTTCAAAGATTGCAAATTGAAAGCTTCGAGAGTTCGCCTATTTAAAGGTCCCTCACGGTACCAGCTCATTGCGCCTTGACTCGTACTTGCCGCGTTGCTCGCCGAGGGCGGCCACGCGATTCGCTGTCATATCTGCACACATCCACTCCCTAGAAATTAATATCTGAGAGATTGAAAAAGGGTGTGGATATCTGTGCCCTTGCCGATCTTCAGTCATCGAGTTTTATGGCTCTAATGCGAGATCCTCTCAAAGGCCTACCTACAGCTTCGGAGCCGGTCTCTGTCCTTCGTCATTGTTTCAAATAATTATTTTCAGGGAAGTATGGCTTGTCCGGACCTTAAGTTTTCGGAACACCTTTATGAGCATTACGCACGATCCCAGCCTAATGCGCCAGCTTCGTTTTTCATCGAGTGAATCGTTAAAGATTGATTTTTGGAAAATTTTTCCATTGATTTGATTTCTTATATTCTGGAGGATTCCTTTCTGGATTTCTTTTCCTATGATTCTAAGGATCTGTTTGACGTTTTCATCCACAATGGTTCGTCTTTATAGGTCCCGAAAAAGTCGATTGGCCGAAATATTAACAAATAAGTATTGTAACAATCGCATACAAATACAAATTCAACAGGTTTTCACGAAATGATTAATGGGCAGTCTCCTAATTGGATAGTCTTGACGCACACCCCAGTGGTCCCCGAAGCCACGAGCACATCTGCAAGACATTCCAAAAGCGTTATGACTCCGTTTGGTTCTCATTCTTCGTAGTCTCAGTGCGCCGTTATGCAAACTCGTGATCCTTCTTCTCTGAGCTTCTGAGCCCTTTTTGTTCATCTCATTTATAATTTCTTCAAGCAAGGCAACGTGCTTCAATCCATCTCCATCAACGGAAAGCGAAGAGCATGGCGCGGACATTTGGATGTGCCAGTTGCTTATTTCTCCCATTTCCACCAATTTCTTAACGTTTTCATGAAGGTTGGATAACTTCAATGGGATAGTGTTGGGTCCGGTTGGAGTTGCAGTAGATGTGAAAGGTTTACTGTCATATCTCTATGATTAATCACGGAAATGCTCTGAAAATTCGTATAAAAACCCCAACCATCATCATTACAACAATCGCATTCCTTGCTCATCGCGATTCGGGCTGACATTTTCTGATAGTTCGCATGATCCCGCCTTCACAGCCATAGCCATGCTGTACAGTACAGTAATCCACTCCTCCGATCACTCCAGGCACCCATTTCTTCAGTGGTCAGTCTTCAATTCTTTTATTCACTTGTCCGGATTCAGTTCCTTCTAAGCAACACAGATTTTTATTCGATTTACGGGGGTGTCGCATTTCTGGGAAGGCCACTTCAGATCAAATTCCTGAGGTCGAAAAGCTAGGTAGAGTGCCAGGGATTATCTGCAACACACAGGAGTCGCTCTGACTTTTGATCTATTCCTTTGGGAAAATTGCGTCTCGAAAGGGTTCTTCGACGCTGTTGTCCTTGCTTGGTTGTGTATATCAGGACACTCGAAACACCGCGCAAAAACTACCATACCAGGACACTCGAATAACCGCGCGAAAACTACCGTACCAGGACACTCGAATTCACCGCGCGCGAAAACTTCCTCTCTGCTTCCATTGTGTGTGAGCGACCCGCTAATGGTCCTGTGCGACGTGACCTAATACGGCCATCTTTTCTCTTATCTCTTAGTTGACAGCTCTGAGCGTAATGGATGCAAATACCGATCTATCTTGCCATGTTGTGACCTATCCTGGAACGAAACTGAGTGATTGAACAAGCATCTCATCAATGCTTATAAGCGTATGTCACGTCGTTGTTCACTGGACTTCCAATTCTGCCGTCCCTGTCTATGGCTCATCTCTTGTCTCAAAGTCTTTAAAGTTTTGATTGCAGAGATAAAGTTTCGAGAACATTCTCTGCACCATCTTCCTCATTATATCGTGGACATGCAATATCAGCGATGCTATAATATTATTTGCCTATGTTTTTCACTGGGGAGGTCGCCGAAGCAAAATATTTCTGTTCGCTTTTCTCTCGCTCATCAGCATGACGAGATCGCGTTCTTTTTTTGAGGACCGATCACGTTGGAGTTCTGGCACACAGCGGATGCGGCTGCAATACTTCTCGCATTGCATGAATCGTCGGCAGACCAAGTGACAGAATAAAGCGCTCTATGCAGTGGACGAGGGGTGGGGGTGGAACTGCAATGAGGATTTGGTAGCCAACCTGCCACGGCGGGCCAAGAATACGTTAGGAAGCTTGGCCCAACACTAACAGCGCGAGTTTATTTTCAAATATTCAAGATTACAATAGCCTTTCTGTTTGTCAGACCGCCCCTCCGCCGTTTTATTCAAGTAATTGGAAGCCAGTGGGCGAAAAACAAACAAGGAAAATTTCCCTTCGTACAGTTCTTATTGGTTTCTATTCGGTAGACCACTTCCACGATATTCAAGGCCACGGTATACGATTTATTGAAGTTGAAATTTGTTTTCCACCTTTGCTTATCAAGCATTCCCTTTGATGCATTGCCATCCTTCAGCCTGCTCGTAAGTGGCTGTGGTCATCTTGGTCCCCTTGGATCGCTTCACTCACACTCATCAGATTTCGCTGCTCTGTGATATTGCGATTCTGCAATTTTGCGTGCGATATGGCATCGTGGCAGATTTGCAGGTCGCAGATGGTATTCAAATCAAAAATCGGACAGCTGCGATTGTGAAGTCTGACATCAGCTTCATCCCTTCCTTTCACTAGGATTTTGGGGCAGCGAGTTAGTTTTCTATTCTCTGCTTCGCCGTAGTTTCAATATTTACAGAGCTGGCGATGAAACGCCTGCAACCTAACAGTAACGCACCGTCGTGAGTTCCTAGAATTTGTTTTCTCTACCTCAACCCCATGGGGACGAGTAGATCTAGTAATATCCCATTTTAATTCTTCTCGGGTCCGCTTATGATGCAATATTTCTTCTTTCTAGATCCTAAGATCATTTTGCCCGCTGCCTTTGAAGGCTTCTATCCAAGTGTCTTCTACGTCTGACTGTGGTATAAAAAAATTTCACATATCCTGAAACTTGAGCTTTTGAAAAAGATCCCGAAAAGATTTTCAGGGAGGCTTACTAGGAGGTAAGAAAAAAAGATAGATAGATACAAAAAGAAAAAAGAGTAAGAAAAAAAAGAGAAGAAAGACCCTGCTAGTGAGCCTCCCCGAAAAGATTTTCAGGGAGGCTCACTAGCAGGGTAGAATGGAAGTAAGAAAAAAAAGAGAGATTTTATCTTGAAAGTCTCGACGTCCCTCTGGGCAGCATATTTCTCTTAGAGTCAAAGACACCGGAAGGGGTAAACCTGGCAGATTGCAGGATATGAAAGTAGGGTTGCTCAACAGTGTAACAGTAGAGAGAGAACGAAATAAAACAGCGGAAAACTCGAGAAATAAAAGCCCGAAAACCTCCATATTCCTCGCGCCCCCCCCCCCCCTGCGTCACTAGCCGGGGTTAGACTGCAAACGAGCAGGGGGCTTCATCCGCCGGCTCTCGCCGAACCCGCCCGGTTGATGAACTGCAGAACGACACTTTGTGCTAAGGATTGTGATAAGACTCCAAGCAGCGCTTTTTCAATCCGACTTTCGATACACATTACCTCTTTTGGAATGGAAGATTCGTTTTCAAAGAGCATTTATACCCATCTCTCACCTTCACCTTACCCCTCCCGGTGCCATAGAAGAAACAAGTACTTTAAGGTCTTTACTGGTTTGAACATAACACCTAAAATGCGGAACCTCTCCCTCAATAGTACAGTTTCAAAAGAGCTAAGCTGTATGGAACAATCTCTTTAGTGTAATCAAACAAAGATAGTTTTTTTCGACCATGGTCGATAATGTCAGCTGTACCATCTCGGCTATCGATAAGCTCTTATCATTTGCAAGTGACGCTAGCGCTCATTAATGGGTACGGTAAGTCAACTATTGATCAGCAGAAAAACTGGCGAAATTCTATTCCTTTCGTGAGTTCTCCTCCAGCATTTCAATATGGTGTTGGTCTCGTCGTTTGGATCCAACTTATCAGGAAGCCCAGGGAGCGCTTAGTTACCGTTCTTTTGCTGTCTCAAATAAGGTCCACTCACCTGCACAGACATTATCATTGCGTTTTCCTGATCTTGAACTTCTGCTCACACCTTGTGAGAGGAGTTCAGATTTTTGGGGGATAAGGGTTCCTGTTGGAATTGTGAGATGGTTCCGCGAATCTTTGGCGATTTTACAATTTTCCCATTCCACGGTTTTGAAATTGGGCGATTGTGTGGCATCGCACTTTGATATGCGATTCTGCAACATTGAGATTTTGCAGTGCCGTGACATCGCGTGCAAAGTTTCAGAATCGCAGAATCTTATAATCGCGAATCGTGATGGCTGTCTTAGGACGCGGTCATACTCACCGTCGGCAGGGCGTGGCTGCATGCACAGGCAGCGAGAGAGAGAGGGGCACAGGGGAGGTGCAGAGATGACGCAGGCAACGAGGCAGGGTGGCATAGGCGGAGACGCAGAGATATGCGGCCACGCTCTGTCGCCGGCACCGCAAAGTATGACCGCGGTCATATGACTACTTTCAAGTGACAGATCTTCGTCAGTGATATGTAGTACTTCAGCTTTCGTTTTACAGTATAAGGATAAAGTATTATTTTAGCACAAACAATTTTCTGCGAACAGTCATCTAAATGCCTAAGCAATGTTGAACAGTGCTTGACTTTTCAGGCAAGCTCTGCAGCATGTACCCGCCCCATGAGATCGAAAGATGCCCCTGACATGCCCTTTATTCAGCCGCGCGTTATAACTAAGCAAATCATCAATTTGGTGGAACTCTGGTGAAAAATTTTAAATTTTCAGTTCTCATCTTTTCGCGTTTCAAAAGGTTGTATACACAATCATCAAGGGCAGACGTGGTTCTACGCAAAAGCATCGCAGCTTTACCAAAAGGTCAACTTCGAAGGGCATTACTATTATACTATTCTTCGGATCCTGTAAGTTACAGGTACCACAGACAGAATAAATTCGCGGCCTTCACAAAAACATTTCATTGGGCCAGAGTAAGGCAGCTGCCGGCTAGCCTCGTGTGCATGTATGAGGTTATAATTCATGAAAAGGGTTTAGGTGCATGCCGCCCCGTATTAGGGGTAAGCCTCCCGGCGGGTAGGCTTAGGTTCCAGCATGCCGCATTGATTAACTTCAACGTCCATGTGCCATCATTTCACACTCCAACTACACTCTCGCGTTTTCCACGTTTTGACTACTTGTTTTTTTAATTCGAACTCCCTTAAACCACGGCACAGGTGGATCTGCTCATTCGAAATAGCAACGTCTTTAAATCTTTTTTTCTAATTTTCTCAGCAGCTTCTCTATTTACAAAGAGATCACGATGAATGTATTTGCATACATTCTCTACTTAACGTTGAATTTAAGAAAGAAGTATAATTCTGAGACGAATCCTTAGAGTATCATAAATTTTATTCTTTTTCTTTTCGATAACTGTTCCTTTTTGATAAACGCTCAAATTCGCAGCGATTTGAATATGATATTATAGTTATCGCAAGGATGCCGGGCTCTTGGAGTACATCGGGCCTCGCACGGGACTCGACCTCGCCCTATGCTTTTAGTCATACATCTTGCAAAAGTACCAGAAATAATTCCAAAAATATTTCAAGACATACAAAATTTGAGATAACTAGATTTAATGATTTGAAATAGCTTTGGAGAAAGCTCCCTGCGCACGGCCTGTGGGCGATGTGCGCTTTGCTCCCGAACGATTAAACAATCATCAAGTCACCTTTCTAAAGACTATTATGGGTGGTTTTGCTTCATTTGAGTGACTGTGACACACTTGTCGTCTCCGAAAAACTTAATAGAGCTTTTAGAGAAGCCATCAAGTAGTAGCTTTCCTAAATTTGCAGACATTGAAATGACCAGTGTTTCTGAGGAACTCGAATTTTCGAAACCAAAATGCTGTGCGCGCTCAGCCATCGAGGATTAAAACTGTTCTTCTGTTTCGCCATCTGCTACATAATCTCCAATGCGCAGATCGGAATGTCATGCGGCTCATATCTTACCATGACCAGTTTTTTTTTTTCAGGAATCCTAAAACACTTGCTTCAGTAAAAATAGCAGCTTTAATTCAGTAAAGATAGGTTCCAAAAAACTGAAGAAATCCTTTGATGCTGATCATTTTTCCTTAGGATGCTCCATGCATTCCACTTACATCCAAGAACGCCGTGAAATTTGAATAGGACTTGTTCTATGCAATGTTCCAAGGGAAGGGGCAGTCAACGATAAGTCAATATTTTATCCTCCTGTATAAGTCTCGTACCTCTCTTACAAATCCGTTTACCCGAAAGCATGAAAATTTCAGTTGTCCGTGGCTGGCATTGATCGGGATTAATCCTCGGACCGAACGAGTGGTTCGGGGATTGAATCCCGGCGGAACGTGTCACCTTATTTCCTCACTTTCTGTTTTTAATGAGTAATAATTGATAATGGTAGCAAGATAATAAAAAGAAGGTCCCTTCGAACAAAGACGCTCACGAGCACTCCTTCTTGTGCCAGCTTTTGGAAGTTCCGATCGCGGCTACTACCTAATTTACGTTACTCAACATCGAACGAATGTTCGCATTTGTGATATTGCTGCTCCAGGAACAGGAAGGATCACTGAAAGTTGATTAATAATGTTTTTCCAATGGAATCCGAGATGAGACGACCTTCTAGAACTTTCTCGATGGTTCTTTTACCGCTTTTCGTCGTTTACCGGTTTCCAAGCACGAATATGAGTTAGTAAATTGGCCAGGAGATCAACCTTATGAGCAATTCTTCTTAAAATGACATGTGCTTGCTTAGCGAAATTATATACGATTTGCCAGGAGTGTCGATTTTTCCAGGTTGTTATGACAGCTCGCGATGAAGTGGCGAATGTGGTGTAGTGACACATGGCGCACGCTACCACTTCTATTAGGTCTGTGCAGAATAAACGGCCGAAACGTAATTGGCCATAACTTCGCTCAGAGACAACTTTATTTGTCGAAATAAAAACCATTCGAATCTACAGAATTTTGCCACGATCTGGTAAGGAAAATATACCATCACGATCAAATTCTGGATTGCGAGAATCAATAAAGTCAAGAATGGCATTTTTACCGTGCATAATTTTTCTGCCGCAGGTTTGCATCGGGAACCCGGAAAAAGTGGTAATCCGTCAGGGATAGGTCTGGGGAATAAGGGGGGGGGGGGGGTGAGGGAGAGGCTCGATGCCTAACTGCATCATTTTTTTTACTGGATGCGCAAAACAACGCAAAACCCCACAGTTCGCAAGTCACCAGGCAGAAACTGATCGAGACTCTCCCTCACCCCCCTTATTCCTCAGACCTATCTCTGACGAATTACCACTTTTTCCCGGTTCTCGATGCAAACCTGGGTCAGAAGGAGTTTGCCGAAACGATGCATGTTGAAAATGCCATCGTTGACTTCATTAATTTTCGCAATCCTGAATTTGATCATGATGGCATATTTTCTTTACCAGATCGTTGGCAAGGTTGTGTAGATTCGAATGGTTTTTATTTCGACAAATAAAGTTGTGTCTGAGCGAAGTTATGGCGTTTTGAAAAAAGTAGTCCGTTTTGGCCATTTATTCTGGGGTGAGGGTCTTTAGTTCCAATAGTGTACTGTAGGCGTACGGTAGTATAATTACAAGATTACTCAGGTCACTTCGCACCTCACCTCGCACCTCCTAGCCCTACCTATGGGGTGCTCCACTTAACTGCTTGCAGCGACTATTGACCTTTTACTGAAACAGTAATGCACATGTAAAATGGAAAAGGAGAAAGCAAATAAATAAAAAAAATCATTCGTGGTTCGCAGTGAATTTTCATTGGTACAAACCAAACTCTCAGGTTTGTTATCAATAACCATAATCGCGTCATGCATCTGCCTTGATTGATAAGGTTTTTGATGAAATCTAAGCTAGTAAGTAAAGGAAATCAGTGAAGTACTCTTCGATATAATGATAGATTTGGGGTGTTTTTCTGGCATTAATCAGTCCCTTTAGGGGGATGCGCCTTGCATCCCAGTTCCATTCAGAATCGTGGTGGCAAGTGAATGTGATTTGGCTATACAAAGACTTGCGAGGGTCAGCCGATGTACAAGTCAGTGCTTTCACTCTTGTAGGCGAGAATGGTGCCAACATAACCACTCGGAGGGATGGAAGGCTTGGTAGGCCTGGGCGGGCGTTGGCGGGGGATTCGATCACGTGTCGTGAGAGTAGGGTGAGCGCCGCTAGTCCCTACACCAGCCCGCCCTGATCTAGGTATGAATCAAGAAATCTTTGACATTTGAAGTCTTTGCACTGTCACTCCTTTTATGATGTTGAGAATAGAAACTGGGTCGTTCGTGAGAGTTAAACTTTTCCAATCATCCATGCTTGTTGATTCTCTAAGCGTGCACTACTATTTAGATGGTCAGATTTGTAACGTTTACATCTGTTTAATTCTTTGTGAATATAGTATACATATTTTGTTGTAATATCTGTCTCTTTCGTTTTTCTGTTTGTTTTCGTAGGTAAGTTAGTGTAATAGAAGCGTTGTAATTAAGACACAATTATGATTGTAATTACACATAGACAATTTATAATACTAATTTTTTCTAAAAACTTCCAAGCTTGTTTCTTATTTCTGGTAGATCCATTACATATCGTAAAATCAGTCAGTGGGGAAGATGTCAACGGTCACTGCAAGCAATGGGAAAGGTCACCCCACAGGCAAGGCTAGGAGGTGTGAGGTGAGGTGCCAAGTGACCTCAGTAATCTTGTAATTATACTACCGTATACCTACAGTACACTAATGGAACTAAAGGTGCACACCCTTTATTCTGCATAGACCTAATATGATGAGGGGATCAATACTCCCAGAGTGCTCGCCCAGGCCAATTGTGTCTTCCATCCATTTGGGGTAGATATAATGGTACCACACCGTCTGAAAGGATAAAAACCCTGATTTGCACAGCGAGTGGCCCATCCACCATTCACCACGATTCTGGGTGGAACTAGAATGCTTGGCACACTCCAACAAAGATTGTTTAACGGCATGGATTAATTTGACACCCAACTGGAATCTCAAAGGAAGACAGGACATCTAATGGTCTCTGGGTCATTCCTTTGATTTCGTTACTGTTTAGACCACACGGACGGGTTACTGAGACAAAAAATGCAAAACTATCTATACTTTATTTCGGAGCGCCTGATAGGGCGTGGCCTACGGATATGGGTGAGTGGTGAGAGTGAGAGTGCGTGGCAGGAGTGGGAGTGTGGAGGAGTGAGAGAGTTTGGTACACGTTCATTCAAGTCCATGGGCCACGCCCTATCAGGCGCTCCGAAATGGACTGTACATCGGAACACATCGCTGCCGCTTTTAGACTATTCTAATGATTATCGGTAGATGTCGTAACTCTACAGTGTTCTGGATAGAGCTATTGCGGTGTACGACGAGAAGTTTATTGCTCCTTGAAAAAAAAGGACGAGATTTTTGCTGGCCACTTTGGAAGCTTGGCATAGGATTATGAATCATGCTCCATAAATACCAGTTCTAAAGTTAGCATGTTGGATTTACTGATTAGCACTTTATATCGTGGCGTACGAGACCTGGCTGCGTCACAGTGCCCGCCGCGGGACTTACGATTAATCCGACGCCTGCTGTTGTGAATTTCTGCCAGTAAGAGTCTTCCAGCTCTGCTGTGTCGTCGTCAGTTAAGCCGCCTATTTTTGATTATCTAAGTTGGAAGACTGTTACCGTATTCTCTTAGGCAAGGGAATGCACAACGCTGACGATTTGGTCCCGTTCCCAGGCAGCTGCAATCGTTATCAAAACCGCCTTTGCTGATTTTTCAATGTCAATGGACATAGTGGCTCAATCGAATGAACTGTGGGTGGAAATTTGAGTTCCCCCATACCGGATGTATTTTTCGCCACTTTAAGGGCCACATGCAAAGTTTTATCAGGCAGAAATGCATCCCTCAAAATTTCTTTTTTTTTTGTCCGCGCAGGTAATGCGGGCGGGGCCTTGAGCAAGGCGGTAGTGGCCGTATGATGAGAGATGGGGTGTAGGGAGCAAAACAAAATGAGCTGCCAGCCTTGTACTCTGTACCTCCACCCTTTCAACAACTGATCGAAATTTATTCGAAGAATCCATATGGGTTAGCGTTTTTTTTTCAATTTTCCGGACTTTTAGTTGGACTAAACAAAAGTTTTCATTTTTTCTGTACTTTACCTGAACTATTCTGGCAAGGAAAATAAAATCTCAATTTTTTTTCTGTGGGATTCTACTCAAGTAATGGTCATGAAGTAGTTGTTATGGAGAAGAGCTCGTTTGTTGACTTTTAGAGAAGGCCACAACAGTTTTTCTTAGCAATTTTAGCATTTTTAGTGAGGAAACCAAGTCCAAGGTGAATGTTGAAATAAAGAAAATCATCCACCTTCCATCCCATGGCTATTTTTCTGCATTCTTCCCTTAACTATAGTAGTTACACTGATATTCAAGTAAGTTTATGAGAAATAATTTAGGTAACTGCTAGTTGGAGAATTTCCAGCTCGTTTTCATGGTAGTTGGAAAAACTTTAGCACACATAGAAAAGTAGAAGACCACGAACACACGCCTATGGACCTATTGCCCGCATTGTTGCCACGATTGTCGCCGTTTCCCACACTTTTGGGCTATGTGCTAATGGAAAACAAAATTTGGCTGAGGACGAGCTCCTTGCATGTATCACTCGCATCTCGAATATCAACTTTACGTGGCGGAAGAAACAAGGCTAAAAGGTAAATAGGCTCTTTTACGGTTTAGTATATGACTAGGGGGTGCGCCCACTTGTGTACCCCCCTCATAGATCGAATCTCGCCCGGGTAAACCACGATTTACCCGAAACAGCGTTGTGGGGTTGGCAGTCAGGTACTTCGGGACAACAGGCATTGGCCCTCTTTCGCCCTATGGACCTGCATCCTCATACTTCTGTGTACTGGGGTCCTTTTCAAGTGGTAGCGGTTATTCTATCAACTACGAGCTCAGACAACATTTCAGCAACTGTTTAAGTGAGTATTTTTATTCATATTTATATTTTAATTTGTCCTGTATTCGGGAACCCGTCTGCAGGCCAGTACTGCATTCATAGCGCGAGCTCCTCTAGCGGGTTCATGCTGCAGGGTAGGTACTAAAAGAATTTGGGTGCGGAAATAAACAGCCCTGAAAGGCTGAGCTTTGAATTTTGGTGTTTGTTTTTGTTTATTTCGCTAAGTACCCCAAGAACCTTGCCAGAACCCTGTCCGTTTTTTTCCCACCTACGCATAGCTGGGAAAGCTTCTTTTTATTGATCGACCAATCATCGAATCAACGTCAGTTCTTCTCGTCCAATTCTCTGCGTAACGAACTGCAATATTCAGCCCAGCTGCAATCGCGCCTATTGGTTGCAGCATTTCGGCACGGATCACGGGGATACGGTAATGTCCGCCGCCTGCTCGATAGTGTTGCCAGCCGCCAGTGGCGCTTTAGCAAACAACTCGACGTTCTCTTGGAAATAGACTGATTAATCAACTGCTTATTGATTTAGCACAGTCTAAGTTCATCATTGCATCAATCTGAAACCCCGCAATTTGTCAAACAACGCTAGAATATTGACGATAGGGGTTCAGTATTTACATTTGAAAGACACAGGCCTTAATAATTATGAGTACTCTTCATTGGATATCTCAGATGCCGTGACCACGTGCCGGATAAGGAATGTTTGAGCTATATCGGATTTGTTGAGTCATTTGTACATCCACAGGATCTAATCCGTGGATCATTCCGTTGAATCTAAGCAGTCGACGATAATACGATCCCTCATACGTGCGATGTTGTATTTTTTTCGCCTGAACAGACAGATTTCCAGGACGTGGCATGACTGCGTTGGGAGCCATTGTGGCTTCAGGCGTCCTAAAACATCTGCCTTTTCTGTTCATATTAATCGGTTTTCCATCCTATCTCCACCTCCTTCCCTTAAAGTTCGTGTAGCTCACAAATTTTCCGATATTTCTCTAAGTCGAAGAAAAGGTACATAGATCCTTACTCCCATACCCTTACCCATAGCCATACCCAGCACTTGATACCTAACCAAGTCGCAGAAGCGGCAACTTCTAATGCCTCAAGGGTGAGACTACCTTGTATTTCCCTTCCCTACATGACAAGTACTGGTAACGCCAAGATTTTGCTACCTAGCGTAAAGTATAATTATCGATTGTCTACCTTTTTAAAGGAAACCTCATCATCCCATGTGCGCAGAATTCATCAAAAACAGGGTCGACAAGAGTTGGTTGAGGAGGAGTTTTCAAAAAAACTTTTTCAGCCGAAATTGCGACCATCCTATGAAACTTTGAATCCTTATCCCTTCCTTCCATGATTGACGCTGATCTGAATTATTCTGTTTCCCAATAACCGGGAGAAATGGATGGAACTTAAGGAATCCGATGATTTCAAATGCTGAACGGAATACCGCTAGATTGCTTTTATACCCATATCCACAGCGATAAGGCTGCATTCATAACTGAATGGGATTTTTGGCGAATCGGCTGATCGACGCATCGGAGCGCGATTTGGAATTTCTGGTGATGCCACGTACCACCACGTTAGTTTATCTGCATTATAGCAAATAGCAAAAATCGAGAATGCGCCGATCTGCCAATTTCTGAAATCGCAGATCCGACGATGCGCTCATTTTTTCGATCGATTAGTATCCTTACTTTACGCTGATCCGTCAAAAATTCCACCCAGATGGGTATGTGCGCGACTCAGTCAGTACTCTATACCCAGCCATTCTTGAATCTTGCTAAGTCATGCTTACGGCGAAGGTTTGAACTTGGGTTCTCATGATGTCAAACCGGCCATTTTTAGGACGCCTGAGATCAGAAGGGTCGTATCATGGTAATGTGAGGCGTACCTTCCCATTTCCCGAAGAGGGGGATGATGGGGTACTAAACTGTAGCAATACTGTTAAAGAGTGATAGGGGTAATGTGGGTAATGGGAAATTCCAAAACGGGTCATGCGAATGAAAGCTAGGGGTCTAAAAAGTATATGTGGCGAAATTTCCGATGAGAAAGAGTGCCTCCGGGCTTTATAAGAGCCATTTCTTCAACAGCCACCACTTATTTTATGGCAGCCCGCCCCTTTTTTTTCAGGCGATCCGCCCTTTTTGAGAATAAACGGCCGGAAGGGGGTATTATGTCTCGGGTTTTTGACCGTTTCATTCGGTTATTTCTTCACTTCCGTACTATTGAGCACTTCGATTTTCATATTCAATGATCCTTCCATATACGGCTCGAGTTACCCCTATCACTTCTTTTAAGGCGAGTTTCCTAATAGATCATCGCACTTCATTTTAGGTCTGCGAATGGGATTTTACGCTAGGTAAGGAATTCCCTTCAAAGTAATGGCCTTTATTGCATCTTACAATGGTTATGTACACACGTTTACGTTCTCAGTGGAGGATTTTCGGTCATAATCCCGAATCCTACAGCTTTGTCTTAGCCACGATAAGCTTACTCAGTCGGAGAACCTTAAGCTGTCGACGTAATAAACGGAGCCGAATTTTGATTTTTTATTCGTAGTTAGTCGGTCTCTTATTGTTAGTAGTTATCGTTTGTATGTAAGTTGTGATGCTGGGATTGCGATGGTAAAATGCAGAGATAAAGCAGAATGCTTAATGTAAAGGTGGGATAGGAAGCTGGGCACACTCAGTTGCCGAGAAAAGTGGGCGCTTCATTACGCCCTCCCCCCTTTCTCAACGGAGAGCTGAATACAACCCCCCCCCCGTTCAGCATCCACTTAACCTCTACAAAACTACTGCTGACTGCATAGAATTACCAAGTATTTTATTACTCTAATTTTTGCAGTGATTACTCTAATTCTGTCATATTTTCCTACATAAGCGGGTGTGATGAAGGCACGTTGCGCTTATCATCTAGCCAGGGATCACTGCCGGCCTCTGCAATTACAACCCTTCCCATCTCGCCTATCAGATGCGACCCTTTTATAGAGAAATCCTCGACTCCAGGGGTATCATGATAGGAAAGGATGGGTTGCTAAGTTTAAGAACAGTTCTCTCACTGTGCTGTCGTTGTTGTACCTCTCATTCTAAGCGAATGAACAGGGGTCCAAATGATGAAGATTTACTCTTCTTCATGGTTGCTGGAACATCCATACTTGATTAAACTTCCGTTCATCGCTTTTGCTCTCTACTTGTAGGATTTCTGTCCTTGTAACCTATCACCAACGGGCTCGGGTTGCGTCATATGCTTTCAGAAAGCTGCTTTATATGAAAATTTGAGCAGCTGCTCCGAGCGGGCGCCACTTGAAATCGTGATCGAGGAAGTGGAAAATCTCTCTTTCACCGGTACGGTGACATCGCTCTACCATTTAACGCTTCTGTCGCATGGTTACTATAAATTGAAATAGCATTTGAACGAGCAATTTCCACGTGTGGGTAACCTTCCGAGCTCTGAGAAAGGCGCCGAAACGTCGGTCAAGACAAAGTTGATACCAATCTTGGTTGGCAGCCTATCGTTTAAACTATGCAAAGGGCGAAGAAAATTTTTCTTGGCGTTGCCAATCTCTTGTCGGGATGCGCCATGCATTCTAGTTCCATTCAGAATCGTGGTGGCTCTCCGAGACGAGTCTGCTACCAATTTAACTACCCCAGAGGGGTAAAAGCTTACGTGGGTGCGTGTTTCTGCGGAATTTGATCCCTTCTCTATAAGAGTGAATGCGCGCCACCTGTCACTGCACCACTTTAACCCGTTTGCACTGCATATCCAGCTGATGGTGGATTTTCGTTTTTCTCAGGAAAGGTTTCAGGAATGCTTTCTCGCAAGCCCTATATCCATCCGGCCCCTTTGATCAGAGAAACTTGAATGACGAGAATGTTAAAGGAAAATGAACTTCAGTGCTGAGAATGGAGGGAATGAGAGGTGTGACTGATTTCGGAGTCCTCTGCATATTAGAATTTGTCAGCTGGAGACTTGCCTATTTCGGAGCGCTTGATTGGGCGTGGCCTACGTAGGCCACGCCCTATCAAACGCTCCGAAGTGGGCTGTACAACACCTGTTTTCTCAGACAAATTCTCTACTACCACTAACTCTGGGAGAAACAGTGTTCTTGCTTTATTAAAATAATATTCGGCAGATTTTTTTTGAACGAAGTGATGGGCGACTCTAAACTAGACGTACAAATTTACGCTGCTGCTATTTTCTCGAAGATCATTTTGGAGGAATAAAAAATTAATTTCGAAACAACAGGAAGAGGATAGAGTGGTCAAATATGGTAAGTTCACGCAGTATTGGAAATGCACTCAACTTTTTCTTAGGTTCCTAAAGAACTTTGATTGCAAACTGCCTGCAAAAAAATTGGGTTCACTATCAATATTGAGTTCAGCTTGTACTTTGGTGGAAGTCTAGTCCAGTCTGACTACAATGGGCGCTACTGTGATTTGCATGCCATGCGTCTGGCCTATTCTCGTAGCTCCACGATGCACACTGCACTTTGCATCCGTTTATAAAAAAACAGGCTCGTGGAAAAAAGGAGATGAACCCGAATCACATTCTCTTGCCAGAGTGTCATCCTGGGATGCTTCACTTGAACAGAGGAGGGGAATCTTCAACGCTGGTGAAATTTCGTTTCAAAAAGATTTCGTTTCTCATTTGGATAGCACGAGATTTCAGTGACTATGCGATGATTACTGCGATCGCGAGGCGCTGTGTTGTTTCTAGTGCAGTAACGAAATCGTCACTGTGTTTGTTCTACGTTGCTCAGTGCCGTTCACCGACCCCATAATATTTACTCAGGCGGTGCCAAAACAAAAATTCAAGTAGAAGTGAATTTTGCCACACCGAAAGACGGGGACTGTGGATGCAGACGCGGCGCAACTTTCCTGCATATCTCAGAAGCCAACAAAGCTAATATAACCTTGTTGGGCGTCTTGAGGGGCGGGGGGTGGGGAGGGGGGGGCACAGATCCCCTTTGTGAGTGCAGTTATACTACGAGTGAAGGACTTCTTCACAATGATCCCTAATTCCATTTCATAAAGTCTTATTCTGGACTAACTCCTGGCAATAGTCTGTAGCTTGCTTCAACCTCATTTTTTAAATTTTTTTGTACATTTTAGTATGCAAAAAAACTGTTTGTATTGAAGAAAAAAAACTTTTACTTCCTTACTTTCAAATTCGCCAGGGCAATTGATAGTTTGTTCAGTGCAAACGCAGAGGTCTCATGTAATGTCGCAACAAAAAAACCAAAATGAAACGCCTAAACCCTCAAATACTACTCTCTATCTGCTACCCGATATTTTTGGCGGACGTGTTTCGGTGCGTGCATTGCTGACGTATCGATCGAAACCTTGTAAATCTGTGATGTGTGGCGTTCATGCGCAGCACCTGACGCACTCACCATTGAGCGCGAGTAGCTTCACGCATGACCTTCTTGAACCATAGCGCCGTTCAACGCACGGTGTCCCTTCTTTGGATCGACATACTTCAACTATGCGCCCAGAGTTCTGGAAGTAAATTTGTAACGATTCCATCAAGAACAAAACAGGAGTAAGCGGATAGGGAGATAGAAACACGGATTACCTGAGTCTTTGCCCAAGTCTGAATACTGAGGTCTAGACTATGGATATGCGGAATCTAGGTGAGTATTAACTAGCACCGTGCCTGACATCCCGTGGAAGATCCATTCTCAAAGACTGAGCACAGTAGAAGATGGTAATCCGGGGTCAAAGATTGGGGATCAGTGATTTTGCCGCAACTGCTGGCGACTCGATGATCACGTCTCGAAGATTTTAAGATAATCGCTTTAGTATAGCAGCTTCTTAGCGGATTTGTGGACACGTGAAACCAATTCTACAACTGCCAGCTAATTTAATTTGGTTCGGGAAGGTGTGAATGAGAAATATGAACAATTTGCAAATTTGAACGAGAACGATAGTGGTGGCCGCATGAACTGCTCGATGTCAGACAAGAGACAATCGATACATAGGCACAGTCGGAATTCAGAAAAATCATATTGGTACATGCCAGCTCATAGAACCGAGAGATCGACAAATCAGTATTTTCATCCCTACCGAAATGTTCCTATGTGAGCCTTAATTGTTATCGATCTGTATGGGGACCATATTTCATCCTCTGCTGAATTCTCTTCTCTTTCTGGACGAACCCAAGGTTCTTTTAAAGTTAAAGACATCGGAAGGGGGTTATTTTGGCTTACGGTAGAACAGACGTAGTGTGGACGAGTTTAAGTGGCCACCATTGCACAAACTCGCCAATTTGACGCCTTTGCATGGTGCCAAAAGGAGGTGTTTTTATTATAAATTTGTTTTTCCTTTTGCTTTTTACTTTGTTTTTTCTTATATTTTTCTAGATGTATTTACATGAATGCTAATGTAGTTGGGAATGGCCACTCCACTGCGCTTGGAGTCAGGTGCTAAAATTGACGTTGGACCTCGGCCCGTCTCTTACAGCGGACAACTCGGAAAGTCAGTGTGTTGATGCGAAGGGGATGCAAATACACACCGCAGCGTCGCGCTTTTGAATCCGAGTTTTTCCACCGATTATCGCTTCTAACCTTCAGTGTTCGTTACAAAATGCTCATTTCATTGTATCTTCCTCTTGATTCGGATCCCTTCCGGTTCCTTTAAATGATGATAATGTAAAGTATTTATGAACACGATAGTACCTAATACGCTTCTAGCGTTCCTCTAGGCACATCGCGCGCCTGGTCCCACTTCCAGCCATAAAGTCGCCTCCGCCAGTCGGTGCTACGTCTTTCCCTCTGGAAGGAGAAGGGCACCGGGCATCCGCCGCCGCGAGAATGCTAAGCTGGACTGTCAAGGGCGAAAGCGTGTCTCTCGTGCTCTTAGGCCGTATAGAACGCTGTGCAGGCAGGCGCACTGCGTTGGCTTGTTGAGCGCTGCTATCCCTCGTCCGCCATTTTCGAGGAAGCGTCTAAGCGGGCGTCTGAAAAGTGAGCCTGCAGGGTGCAGTAATTGCCGCGTTACCGCTGGAGTTTTGGTCGATCCTTGTGGAGAAGGGAGGAGACATGAGGCAAGGTTAGACCTGGGTCCTGGCAGGAAGACATGAGGAGGTCGAGTAATGAAAGTAGTTGTGTAAATAATAAGTATAATTATAATCATTGTGCTACATAGGGTATTCTGTGGGGTTCAAGGCGGGATAGGGTTGAGGCAAGGATCGCGCCGCTGTTCTTCTTGGCCTGGTATGCCAGAGCTGCAGCCCATATCTTCTGAGAACAGCGTCCATACCATAAGAAGAACAGTGTGGACCCTGGCGTAGCTAGGCGGAGCTCTCGCCGAATAGTGGTAGCCTTTCGAAACGGAGCCCAGTGGTGGCGCACGGAAATCCTGTACCCTGATGTGGTCCTGTCAACGGTTGGAAGGGCAGTCGATCGAACCGCGACTACGCTGACTATACGTGACAGTGATGTCATACTGAGCAACTTTGTGCACAATCTTCCCTGAACGACGGATTAAAACTGTTTCTCCAAGAAGTTGTAGACAATATTAACCATAATATGTCGCTGATATTTTTGGTTAATGTGATTAATCTGCTCAGGATTATTGGGGATCCGTGCTAAATTCCCGGCAATCCTTGGGCTCAATGAAGTCTTTGCTAACACTTTGCTTAGGCTGTGCGCTCATGCTAACAACTTTCTTAAGCCTCAACTCTTCTGAGGGCACACTTCGCGCAAATCTGGTAGGACGATCTACCCTCTTGGAACAGTGCATCCTTGGGTGATCAGTCAGGCTGCACATTTTTGCGTGGCCACGGTGCGTTATCACAGTGCTACACCTGCTCAATCCCACTCCGACGCCACCCATTTTGCTCAGTTGACTAATAAGGGAACTCAAGTGGGTGGCGTCAATGTTCTAGCGGGTGTTGCGCCGTGATATTGCAGCGGGGCGACGCGAAGAAGGTGCAGCCTGGCTTGTTATCCAAGGATCGGGTGGGGCCACTTACGCCAGAAAATCGCTTCAGCGGCGTCGCACTCGCGGCGCCACCAGTACGACATGCAAATCAATTGCCTTTGAGAGCCCGGCACAGCGTGGCTGCGTCACATCTGCCCTTCCACCCATGCCACACTGCCGCTTGAAGACTGCCAGCCCTGCTCCTGGCACCCGCAGCCGCCACGCCGCTCGTCGCGGGCAGCCACACGGTTTTCTGGCGTAAGTGGCCTCACCCCCCAAGGATCTACTACAAAAAGATATGTTGATCCATCTGATTACTGCGAAATGTGCCTTTAACATAGCTGATTTCTCAGACACCTCACTTACTGAAACTTCTGGTCTTTCCACACCTCCCCGCAACTCGAAATACCGAAGAATGAGTTGAGCAATCTTCCACCTGCTCTTACTCAGTTTAGTCTAACGTCGAGCGTATTTTTCGGAACACCCTAGCATTGACGAGTCGGTAATATTAGGTGAAACTGTGATGCGTGACGATCATGCACAACCCTTGGCCAAGACAATCGAACTGGGTCATTGTGTCACCCGTTTATCAGCTATGAACCTTGGTGGCAAGTTCCTTGGAGCGCGCGCAAAGGGGGAATCGCCGCAAACCCCATTGACCTGATCCGATTCGAATGTCCTGGGCCACACCCGTCCACCTGTGTGCAAAATATGGTATGTGTGTGTTTTGGTTAGAAGCTTGCCTCCTCCGCCTCCTCCCTATTGTGCCGCACGTCTTTTCTTTGGACCTCTCGCATTCTTTAGACCGCGTACATACTTTGGGCAGTTGCGTTCACAGGCAGCGAGGCACAGTGGCATTTGTGAAGGTGTAGAGACGAAGCAGGCATGATGTTCTCCCTAGCCAAGTTGCATTGATTGTGATTATGTTCTATCAGCTGACAAGCGCTCACAAAGTCTGTTACTGCTCTTTTTATTCTCTGAAAAGTTGAGCATACTCGTCACCTGTGCGAGCGGCGATCGGTCGCGTTTCAGCTTGTGACTCACAGTATAACCTCTATTAAAGCCGGTGAGTATTTTCATACTTCTCAACAAACATAACTCTAAAAATTACTGAAATAACTGAGGAATAACAGTTCTGCTTCGAAGCCTTGTGTTGATCCAGATGCCTATAAAACAGAGTGAGACTTTGAAATTATATTTTTATTTTTGTATTCTCCCACTGTGTCATATATGTCTAAAATAGCTGGGAATGGCTGAGTGACCACGTGGCATCCAGTTTTACGAGTAAGCTTTTTCAAACAATCCTGTATGTGCCTGAAAACTTAGACATTCAAAATCACCTCAGGTGCTATTGCAGTGAGGGGGGCGTCATATAAAAAGTTACACACCTTAATTTTTTGCCGAAATCTCAGTGAGGGAACCAAGGAGTTCTATTGCCTATGTGGGTCTATGTTTCCATGCATGTTTCTCACGTTTCTGTCGAGGTGTACGTGATGTACAGGGGGAACCAACGAAGTCATTTTGCTTATGGGTCACATTCGCTCACTATACGAAGCACAGACTAACGGAAGGGTGAAGGTAATGAGGTGTAATGTACTAGAAATGTTCCTTTATAAGCAAAAAGAAGCTTTGGTCCACTACCCTCTCCGTCTCAGAAGGTGAAGTCGCCAGCCAACGCCTTCGGTATCAAAGTCTACTGAAAGCAACAGGATACCTCCTTTGATGGGTCTCTCGTTGGGTGCTTCCTGAGAACTGCCGCTTAGGTGTGGACGGCCTTTGGCCGTCTTCATACTTTGCGGCACCCGGCACTGGCTTCGGTGGCAACATCAACGCAGGTGCCGGCGCCGATTGCTGCAAAGTATAAAGGCGGCCTTTCACATCTTGCTGCTTTTAGAATGCTGATTAAGTGCATCACCCAGAATCAGCCGTCGCAAAATAGCGCCCGTTGTGGGACTCGCCCTCCCTCACCGCGATAATACCTCACCCTCTCAGCCAAATTCTCTGACTCATCCAGCGTATTCTCAGAATAACAGTTTCACACCTTAAATGAGGTTGAAACCAAAACGGCATGCTGTGGACCGCCTGTCACATCTTCTGCCGCAAAGAGGAGCTCGATGCATATGCTTTGTATAAGAGAATAATCCTAAAAGCCAGTTTAATGTCAAAGGTGCGTAGGAGAAAATGGGAAAAAGCAAGTGAATCGCTTACACACGGTAAAGTCACGCGCACCACTGCCGCTTCAGCCATGTGGAGTCTTCCAAATGAGCCAAGAGGTGCAAAAATTGATGCAAAATATTGATAAGATATTTTGATTTCTGATAGCTGCTGATTTTCGCGACAGCCCGCGAAAATCAGCAGCTATCAAAAGTCCCGTCCGTACCGAAGCTTTTGCCCATAACTCAGCATACTTTTAACAATTGATAAGATAATTTCAAAAATTTCGCTATTAAAAAAAAGTCTGAAGTTGTGGTGATGGATGGCTCTCAATGAGTAATCATTTCGATTCCTTGTAGTTGTACATGGAAATCCGAGTGACGTGTGCTACAGTGGTCCACGATCTCTGAATCAGAGATTATCTCTAAGTTCGTGTTCATACTCTGCGGTGCCGGTGGCGACAGGGCGTGGTTTCTGTCTCTGCCTCTGCGTCTCCGCTTGTGCCAGCCTGTCTAGTTGTTTGTGTCGTCTCCGCACCACCCCATGCCACTCTGCCTCGTCTCTGAACGCAGCCGTGCCCTGCCGGCGCAGATTATGAAGGCGACCTAATGGCACTGTGAAATAATGCGGTAATCAGGACATACATGATTCCACAGCTAGTCGTCTTCTGTATACTACATGTACACAATTCGCTTAAAGTAATCGTTTATGGAAATTTGAGTTTCTTTGTTATCCATATGTTTATGTTGTATTTTCTAATAGAAGCCACATGCAAAGTTCCACGCGAAAACGAGAAAATTCAACTGATATACAGTTACCCAAATTCTCGGCCGGGTGGGCGAGGCTTCCGATTAAAAGCCCTGTCCCGTCGTCCGTCATGGTTGGGAACAGAGGGGGACTGTTAACGTAACTTTCTGCTTTTACAAGTCCGTCTCCGACTGCGGCGGACAACTGGGTGGGCACTTGTCCGGAGGCCCCGCCCATCACGCCGAGACTTAGTGGCGCTGTATCTAGACCGCATTCACATATTTTGGTTAAACTTTGCATGCGGCCCACATTAGGCAAATACAACATAAATATATGGGTAACACTCATTTCCCGTGATCGACTCCTTCAAGCTGATGCTATATTATTAAGTACTTGGGGATGCCTCAAGGTGTGGCCGCTCAATATTGGTTCTGTCGGTGACGATACACTGATTAAGCGCCTTGCTTTTCTTTTCCTTGCCATAAAACGCTCTATCGTGCATCAGTGAACCCATCCGATCACGGCATAATCATGTGAAAAACACTAGAATCGACGATTAATGCAAACGTAGTCCCAGCGAATTTGCTGTACTACTTTGCCTTGCTATACTTCTAAACATTATTTTGATCTTATTTATATAAATGTGAAATTAATAGTGGAGCACATGTCAGCTATAAATATCATTCCGATAGCCTCTATTTTAGGAAGGCTTGAGATTTTATAAAGGACGCGCTTGAAGCCATATAGCATAAGCCAGTAATCCAAGCGCAGAGCTTCTATCTATGGACGCCTAATCCACGTCACCGGACCACTCATCCGGAACATGCCTCATCGGACCGCCACCATGGTTTCATACCGATTTTTGCTGATTGAAATCGTACTTGAATTGGAATCAGACGGTCCTATATTTGGTTAAAGACAGCGACAGGGGGGATTCGGACAAACGAGAAATGTATCAAATATGAGAGTCAAGCTGCTTAGTACGCAAGTGAAGAAAAAAAGGAAGAAAGTGATCAATCCGACAACACGAGGGCCCTTCGCCACAGTTGATTCTCTACGCGGGGACCCATCCGTCAAAAGGCGTGATCGGACGAGTTTTCTATTGGCATGTTGCCAAATCGTAAACAGGGAGGGGTGTTCGGGAATACGACACCATCTAGTTTCTATACTAAGGTTAAAGCTAAAACTGAGAAAGCCCCGCGCCGTGATACCCTCAACCTAGTCGCATCACTTGGGCCACTCCCAACGTAGCCAATCAGGAATCACGTCGCCTGTAGGCAGGGTCTGTCATCCAAAGGCATCAGCTGTCAACTGTAGCCGTTTCTGCAACTCGGGATGCGGTTTTCGACTGGGGTCTCGCCCTAAATAGGGTCTTGAGCCCCTAATTTCCATGTGGGCGACCTCTTTTAGGGATGTATTCCCCAGGCAAAAACACATTATCTCTTATGAGGTCTTTACATGATTCTGTTCATCATAAGCATCAGTTTCAAGCAAGATCAAGCCAAGAGTGCGCTGACAAACCCATGTGACCCGTAGACAAAGAGAATAACAAACAACCATTAGTGACTCACTGAACTTTCCATGAGGAGAGGTCCACCATAACACCACTTGCTGCATCACTCACTGAAATTGATTCGTTCTATTAAATTATTTTTCCCACTGGTAGCATTTCGATGACTGGGTGAATTACATACGACAGGGCTACTCAAAATCTCTTACGACATGTTGTGCTTTTTTGACACTTTGGGTCACTTTCGTGATACAATCAGCTCCATTTACTGTAATTATTGCTCTCAACTCAGACATCAGCTTATGATCATCACATTACCTGCAGAGCAATCCATTCGAATAATCGAACTCTCAGCCATCGAACTGTAACAGTTTTAGCTGTCCTTGTGTCGAGCTCGTGGTCACGATCGGGGCATGCGCTACAGAAGTTCCCGTGGTGTTCGTCATAGTAAAGGATCGCCACGGCGAGCGGTATTCGGCCAATGCTTGTGAGCTAGAGGCGCTGTTTATACTGGGTCTTGAAGCGAAATACCATGGCCTGCCTTTTATTTCAGACGCATGTTCAGATTCATTGATTTAATCTTCAGCAAGGTATTTTAAAATGATGCGAAACTCACTCACTAGTAATAGTAGCAGGTTCCCTTCATATCTTTAAAACGTAGATCCTGTCGGTCCCTTCATAATCTCCTTTTGATCGTTCCTTTCCGGATATTCTTACGATGCCGTTTTCAAAAATTATCTCCTTTAAGTCGTATATTTCACCAGGATTAGTTCGAAGTGATATTTTCGTGCACGTATATCCCTTCGCCATATATCCCGGCAACCTGTGACTATGGATACTTTCTAAATTCCGTTATGTTTGGGGTGTTTGCCATCAGGACAGGAAAATTCGCTTCGCGGCTTTCGGTGTGCGACGCGATGGTGCGAGCTATACGAGCCGTATTGGATGGGTCCTGAAGTGATGACGGCGCCCTACACCTTATTCTAAGTTTCCAGGACTCAACCAATACGACGCCCGTAGCTCGCATCATCACATCGCGCCCTAAACGGGCCATGCGAGTTTTCTGTCCAAATTACATACACCCGTTATGTTTGGAATGTGCTAGTGCTTGTCTGCTCATCGGTATGAATCATATGCGAGAATACGGCGGTCCAATTGAAAGGGTTCTGACATAATCCCAATGAGCTCGAGAGAGGTATGGCTTCGCGCAGCCGCATAAGCCTCCTCGCCTTACCGGACGCCGCATTACAAGCGTTATCGCCTCAACTCATCTCTCGCCTCGGAAGGCTAACACTCCTAAATCCCTCCCCGTACGCCAGCTCATTCTGTGGAGCATCGGTCAGTGTTTCTGCCATTTCTTCCGCTTTTAAGCTTTTCTTGGTATTCATCCAGTTCTACTAATCAGGGTTTCATAATCAATACACAGCCATGAAGTTACTCTCAGCACCATAATATTATCATGTTAAAGCTTAATTTCGACTATTCCTCCCACATGCCTGCAGCCCGTGACGTATGTGGGGCGATTACAGTGCGCATTCTCTCTATAAAGACTTCAGGTGAGAGCCAGTTGGGATTCCTGACTATTGAGAGCTCAAGACTGTGCCGTAATACCTACAATACCGCTCGCGTCGGGGTTATGACGATGCGACGGTTTGTTCGCGAACAAACCGTCGCAAGGCGAAAATTACTCCCCCGACGCGAGCGGTATTGTACGAGGGGTGAGACATATTATTACTTATTTTTCTAAAGATAACTAAAGCATAGGTGGATAATAGAGTGTTTCCGGGATGCTTTTTTTGTATTTTGTTGTCGAATATAATAAATAATAATGAGGTAACACTGCAATTAGTGGAATCAGTGAGAAAAAGAAGAGACCCATATCATACTCAAAGGAATCGTCCACGAAAAAATGAGTTTCTTCGTTAACCACATATTCATGTTGTACTTGTCTAATGCGTGCCGCTTGCAAAGTTTCACGGGAAAAATGTGAGATACAGCACCACAAAGTCCCGGCGGGGCTCCCCGGCTGACACTGCCCCGTCGTCCGCCACGGTCGGAGGCGCGTTGTGGGAGCAGAAGTTACCACTCTCCTTTTCCAGCCACGGCGGACGATGGGATGGGGCTTTTACTCGAAGGCTCCGTCCACCCGGCCGAGGATTTGGGGGGGGGGCTGTATTTTAGCCGAATCCTCACTTTTCCCGTGAAACTTTCATGTGATCCTTATTAGGCTAATAGCATAAATATATGGATACTAAAAAAATTTTCTGTGGACGATTCCTTTGAGTGCCTAGAACGTTGTTGAAGAGCACGCTAATTTTTATCATGCTTATCTAAAAGACGCAGCTCTATTGATCAGAGCTACAGAATCAAATATAGCGGTATCATTCGAGCGACATTAAGTTTTTCAATTTTATTCCTTGCATTTTTTGGCTGTTTTTGGCCATTGCGGTGCTATGAGGTACGGTATCCATGATAATATTTTTTGGAAGCTGGTCAAAGAGGATTTGCGGTAGTATGAAAGGAATGAAGAATTCTCAGAAAGGAGTGTGAGAGAAAAGTATGTGATGCACTGCTTTATCGACAAACATCCGAACTGTCTTATGAAGCGCTTAAAAACAGCATCAGGGATAATAAGGTTACTGGAAAATCTCTAACTGAAGTCACTCCCATGGAAACTATGGGCCTCGGAAGCTTATGACGAAACTCCCATTGAAAAGCGCGCCCTCGAGCTGTAATGACGGCGTAACGGTTGACAGCTGACACCTTTGTAACAGACCCCGCCTACACGTGACGTGATTCCTGATTGGCTTCGATGAGAGCGGTGAAGGATATGCTGCAGGATCGAAGCCTATTTCAGCTTGAAAAGGCTTGAAATGCTACCGTACTTTCAGACATTTCCTAGCGTTTACTTGGCAACATGCCAATGGAATTCGTTCGGACTAACCGCCTCTTGGCGGAAGAGTCGTCCTAGTCGGGATTCAACGGTGGGAAGGGGATCCTATTTATACGGTCTTTGGCCACTCCCGTCCGTTTTTTCTTCGTCGTCGTATCACTAAACACCTCGACTTTCATATTCACTACATTTTCTTTGCTTGTCCGAATTTCCCTTATCGCTGCCTCTAAGCTGTTCAGCTTTTACGGCTTTGCAGGAATGCACAGTATCGTAGTATAAAAATCTCATTGTAATCGAGTATAAGAATAAGGAAGCAGACGCATGGGCGGGATCTTCGTACGATCGGGATCATTACGAGGTACCGCCCTACAACAGTGGGTGTATGCGCTTTATTTGTTTGTTAGAAGCGCAGGCAATGTATGATTCCTCAAATATGCATGATGGTAATGCCCCTTTTGGTTTTGGTTTTTATACGGACACGTTCACCAGAGGTATTATTAACGCCTTAGGTTTTTGTCGAATGGTAGCGTATGCAACTGAAGTTGTCGACCGGGTGTGCGCACTTATGAGATTTTCGCGCGGCCGCGCGCGACTAGCGGTTCAACGGATGCGAACACCAGTGGCAGGACATGCAGCCTTCTAGCGAGGCAGTGTGGCACAGGTGGAAGTGCAGAGGTGACGCAGTCACGCTCTGCTGGGTTCCCAAGGGCAATCGATTCGGCAAGTCGTACTGATGGCGCCGCGAATGCGACGCCGCGAAGCGATTTCACGTCATAGGTGCACACACCCTTGTCGACTGTGAACGAACTCAAGGTGTGAGCGGAGCTACCCGGCAGCTTCACATGTGAACGCAAACACATTCACGATACTGTTAATGCGATAATGTTTGCTCATTTCTCTTCGTTTTCTAATTTGCACTTGATTATAGTATGACAGTATTGCACCGCTCATGTGGATAGCTAAAAACAAAGCTATTGCGCTCTAATATCTATCATTCTCTGTTCATATCAGTTTTGAAGTGTCTTCTTCCCATATTTATGGCTATACTCTTCTTAAATTGTATTCGGACACCTTCGTACTTTTTCTGGAAATCCTTACCAATCTTTTTATTGAGACCTCGCGCTCTGGCTTTGGTGGTTTCTACCTGCGATCTCTGCACATCCCCACCCCTCCCACCTCCACCTGTCTTATACAATATATGGGCTTTTATCTATTCAATCGTGGGCTGGGAAAAGCCCACCATTGATGTGGTGTACGTCAGGACCGTCCAACTAGGTCACCACGCCATGCGAGTTGTGTCGCCGCGGGCGCCAAGTGCGGTCCTGTCGTGAATTAGCCGCTCGCTAAAAGCGCGGATGTTGCCTAGTCGCTTGACACGACTCACTTGGACAGTTCTAACGCACATTCATTCGCACGGTGTAAAACTGCTTAGATATGCTCGCTCACTTCGGAGACATAAAGCTGTGCATAGCCTAGCAACCCTTCCTATCCTGTGACGAACCAATGATTGGCACCATATCCTTGAATGCTGCTCACACACTCTCAACGTCAGGGACTCCTATTGGATTTATTCTGTATAATCTCATTTTTTGCGAAGCGCGTAGGCGCGAACGCAGCGCGAGTTGCATACAGTTCCATTGCTTTGCTACTGCCCCGCGACCGCACGCGTATCTGTAGCATCGAACGGCTTGCTTGTAATAAACCAAAACGTTATGCTCATCAACTATTTATACTATTCCTTGGTATAATTAATTGGATTTCATGTCTTCCACGCATGTCTTCATATCTTTTTGCTGTTCTTTTCTCGCAAAAATATTTTTTTCTGCTTCTCTTGTATCGATCGCATTCTCTATTATGCTCGTCAATACACAACAATCGATAATGATCGCGAACCAATCACGTTGCAATTTCAGGAAAATGCTGGCGAATATTAACGGGCTAGCAGCGCCGACACCGCCTGCCGTCGCCCCGCCTACTCCTCAAACTGTGCCGGGCCTTGCGCGAACAGCTCCGCCCTCTTCGGATGTGCTCGAGTGTAGTACGTCGCCAACGAACACTTCTGGTTCCGACGTCTCCGGACTGTCGTCTACGGAATTGGCCGCGATTCTGCTTGCCGGCCAGCAGAACGCCGCTGTCAAGCAGGAGTTTCCGGACACACATGTGAAACCAGTGAGTACATCAAAACTGATGTTTCCTGTTTCTTAATGCCAACCCAGGCCTTTTCATTGCCAGCTGGTGAAAACCCGAATTCTCAGCAGAACTGCTCTTGAGCTATTTCTTGATTTATTTTCTGTCAAGACCCAGGAATTCGATTCGTACCTAGTCCTCATCCGCGCATTCCACAACTCGGGATTTCCACAAAACGCAAATCACGCTATTCTTCCAATCGATACAGTCCAGTCCCCGAAGGCTGGCAGGGCGTGGCCTACAGAGCTGGGTGGGAGTGTGTGGCGGGGTGAGAGAGATCGATACGAGTCCGTAAGCCTCGCCCTGCCAGCCGTCGGGAAATGGGCTGTACGTATCTTAATCATTTTCTGCAGATTCTGCAATTTCAGAAAAACGCAAATTCCATCACCATGCACACTGCTTAAGAAAAGGATACCCTTACTTCACGGTATCGCATGGCACTGATTTTTTCGCTGAACATTTAAACTCAAGGCAGGGCAACCAATATTAATGAGGCGCGATCGTGGTCATTCTCGGCGCGGTAGCGGGGCCATTCTTTTATGTGCCCATCGCTTATACGGCCGCGTTCATACTTTGCGTCGACACGGCGTGGCTTCGTCCACAGGTAGCGGGGCGGAGTTGCATGGGGAGGTGCAGAGACAACACAGGCAACGAGACAGTATGGAACAGGCGGAAACGCAGAAACCGTCACGTCCTGCTCCCGGCACCGCAATGTATGAATGTGGCGCACGAAGGAAGTTGGAAGGTAAAGGGTCGATCTGTCAAAGCAAAAAAAAATTTCAACAATTGTCAGATTGTTCAAATGCCTACCTGAATGGTGAGTAAAATTGGGTTGTCTGGCACTCTTACAAGACTTTTTTCATGTACTACATCTCATGCTTATTAAAGGAACGAGAGCATATTGGAGATCTTACTATATTGGCAATCGTGTTTGGCATAGTTAGTCTTTGCACTAGGCAGGTCCTTCACCGGAGGAGGTCGTATTTTGGGATTTTACTGTTCCTCGACAACTGCGCACTGTCGAGAAGATTTTGATCGGTGACCCACTCAAATATAGCTTATAGCTCATCAGTCGATAATCATACTTTGTACTTGGTAGCAATGCTATGTCTCTTGCCTCTGTCAAAGAGGCGGGATGTCGTATTCCGGGTTAGAGGAGGGGGGAGAGTATTTCCAGAATTTTTTGTTGACAAATAACACCAATTCTTCTTTGAGGAGGTTTCAAGTCGGTAGTTGATCTCTAAAAAGGTCGCCAATCGGTATTCATATTTATTTAATTTGTTTATCATTACCTACTATTAGGTAGCGATGGTAAATGGTATGATTATCGATTGACGGCCCTTTTCGTGTTGGGGAGACAGCTTTAGTTTGGACACGGGAACCTCAGATATGTGGACCTCGGGGGAGGGGGGAACGGAGGTCAGGGGTCGTCTTTTGCAGTATCTTCTTCTACCATAGACTGGACTCGCTGCCAACATTGTAGCGCATATATTCGCTGTGAAAAGACTTACTAGTAGATTTCCCCACATTACGGTGTGTAACTCATAAATCCAGCGATATTCCTACATAAATAAAATTTTCTTTTAGCAGAACCATTGGACAGCATTGAATCTCCTTCCTTCTCAAAGAGACTGCTCATCATTTGGACGCGCTTTACTGAGCTAGGTGGCTTTGTTGGACGAACAGCTTCAAGAAATATTGACTTTTCTATTGGTGATTTCGCCGCAGCTCGCGATGCGAAAGTTGTTCTTAGGTTGCTGAGTTATGGGCAAAAGTTTGGTCTCAGACGGGACTGGCTCTAACAGAACTTTTTCGACGTTTTTTGTCAAACCGTTCGGAATATTAATTCTCAGCCTCGAATTTCCCTAAACACGATACCTTCTTTGTTGCTCCCATTTGCGGTTTGGTTTTTTTTAGGTTTACCAGTTTTGTCCAAAACTCCCTGACAAGCTGAAAGAAACTCCTCGAAAGTTTCCAGTGAAATATAGCATGTATCCATCAACGCCATATCAATACGACATTAGTTCACTTGCGGGGCAAAAATAGCAGCTGCTCACCTTCCCTCCCCCACCCCCCCCCCCCACTTTACTCAGGCCCTATCTGACCTCAGTATAGCTCTGTACCTACGTTCGATCGCGGCTTTGCAGCAAGCAGGAACAGCCCGAATAACACAAGGAAGATATTGTGATTTTGAATCCCTATTTTTCAATTCAAAAGTTTCATTCTACCGGTTTCAGAGGTTCTAGAACCCTCCACTTTCTTAAAAAGACCCCAAATTGTAAAAGTCACAAGATTCCAGAATTTTTGAGTAATATTCTGGCAGACCAATGATCGATCGCTCTGTAAAAGTTGTCGAAGCTGACTGTTTAATGCCGATCATAGCGTCTGAGTCATGGTACAGTGATCGAAAATTCATTGCTCATCACGTCTACTGATAAAATGAATCAGGACGTTTGATTTGGGCTGAATCTGGGGGTCACTCTCAACGCTGCCTTTTTCTCAATACGATTTCAACAAAAGTTTTTCGTGATATCTTTTCAGTGAGAGGATTCCAGGCTCGAATCTCACATCCAAACAGCAGCATAACCTTTTTTACCTTGCAATCCTTTCTCTGGTATAGGAGGTACTGGTGTAGCCAAACAAGAGCAGTGAACCCTGTCACTGGTAGGGACTTACACTGAGGAGTGAAGAAGCTGCTCCGCACCCTATGCTGAAATTAAGCAGCACGACCGTCCGTCGATTATCGAAGGCAGTTGTAAGGGTAGACGGGGCTGAATAAAAGTTCAAAAGATTCTTCCAGATGCTTACCACCACGAAAACGAGGAGAAATTAGAATGGCACGGCTGAAAACCCGTGAAATAAGACCCGCCTCCTGCCGTTGACTCCGGAGGGAGGCGGGTTCTATTAGTAAATTGGGCGGGCACTGTTAAAACAAGTGGCAGCTGTTGAAGAAAACCGCTCTTATGTAGCCAAGGGTGTTTCTTTAACCGAGGACTTCTCGCATGTAGTCTTCTTTGATCTCTAGCTTCCAGAGTCGTGATTAAGGCGAAATAATAGGCGGCCCTGAAGAGTTCTCCCATTCTATCAGTCGACTCCGTGGCTGAGGTGTTTTTCCGCGCTCCGTTGCGCTCCCCTGAGCTCCACCTCGCCCCACCTCGTCGTCTGTCTTTTTAAAGTCTATCTCTACTGTTTTCTTATACCTGGGATTCTAATTTTTTTGAGTGAAACTTCGCATGCGGCTTTTGATAAGCAAATATAACATAAATATATGGGTACCAGAAGTAGTTGAATTCCCGTGGGCGATTCCTTGAAGTGAGGTAACCAGATAGCTTTTTTGTGGACACTCAGATTATCTCCTGCTGCCCTCAACTTACCTGAATCAGTGGCTTAACACTAATGCCGCTGTCACACTCTGCGATTTAGCGATTTTGTAACGTCGCACTTTCGCACGCGATACTACGACCTTGTGATTGTGCAATGTCACAGCTTCGCCTGCGAAGCCGCGACACCGCAAAATCGCTAAATCCCAAAGTTTGACGGCGGCTTAGAGACATAAGAGTCGACACTAACTACAGCTACAGCATGTATTTCGAATCCTCGTTATCGAACGGTTTCTCGCGATAAGGCTTCATCTCTAGAACTCGTTTCTGCATTTTCCTTTCTGATAAATAGTGCAATCACCAATTGACGCTTAGCTCGCCCATGCTCACGTTTCATGGCGTTTCCTACGATGCAGTGGGGGGGCACCGTTCGAAGTGGAAAGGGACTCAGGCCTCTGTCGAGGAATTTTGGTGGATGGGGTTGCATTTTGGGTTGAGCAGTGGGAAGTTGCACTTTTTGTATCTCAATTTCCCTCGACACCCTCGTGGAGCACCCATGCACCGTTGAAGGAATTTTGGGCCGGTTGGTCGATTACGCCAATCGATAACCATGGTTTGCACTAGGCAGCGGTTGGTGTCATGATTATCGCTTCAATTGACGACCTTTCCTAGGAGACGGCCCGAGAATAGCCTCAGGCAGCTCTGAGTCGACGACCGGTGTGGGAGAGGGGAACTCGTCGGAAAGGAAGATGAGGAGGACGGGGGTCTTTTTTTTGAGGAATATTGGAGAGTAGTCGTAACAGAGATCCCATTCTGAAGAGTCGTATTTCTCACAAAAATTTCTCGACGCTAGGTTCGACGTCGGGTGGGGTCAGAGTAATTGCAGGCAGCGTCTATAGGCTCCAGATCGTCGCAATGTAGGCTGAGACGACTTCCATTTGTGATCCTTGCTCATTTGTCCTACTGAGTGATTTATGAAGCAATGCCCAGGATATTCCTGATGAGTTTCACTTTCGATAGATAATGAACATTTTGTGTTTCCTTGCTCTCCTTTATTAACTAATACCGTTTGATCCACATCTTAGTCGTGGTCGCAGATAAATCCCTTCATCTAATCGCCCCATGGAATTCCATTTATAAACCGCTGTGCAATTCATTTTTCCCACCTGGTTCTCCTATGCCTGGGCTTTTCCGTGGTATTTTTCTGGGCATGGATTACGATGCTTCATCGAACTTGGGAATCTTGGCAGGGTTGTCTGGCTTTGCCTGGAGGCGATCCTATGAGCCTAGGGCATTAGCACATCCTCGAGTTGCTCTGCCACATTGACTCGTCTGTTCATTACTGTATTTGAATTTGATAATTTTCTTCAACTTATGTACTTCTCTCGTCAACGAAGCCCCGAGACAGTCAAGAGGCGTGGCTCATCCTTGATCGGGTCTTGAACGTGCTAATTTTAGCCATGTGTACTGCTAGGGTAGCCCAGGTGTGGTGGATTAAGGGGTGTACTTGATCGAAAAACCTCAGATAATCAGTAATTCGAGCAAAGTTGACTGAGGTATTTGAACGCGCCAAGATTGTTCAACTAGGCGACCGCTTCGCGCGCGTCAATGCCCTGCTCCTCTTGTTGTTAACTGGCCGAGACGAAAGGCACGGATCCGCCTCCTTGCACGACCTCACATATCCAGGCCCTCTTGCGCCTTTCTGTGGAAGTCGCTGAATTGTTCACAAAGTGATCGATGAAACCAACCAGTATCAACGGATGAATGATTCTAGTCGAGAGCTGCACAGATACCGCACCCCATTCGCTATGAATTGGGTCAAGAGAGTCATATAGCAAGAGCTTTGCCCTGTGACATAACGCGAGGCAATTATTCTATGAGAAGCGCGAAGGAATGTCGCACGAACTTGCCTGGAACACGAGTTAAAAGAATCGTGCATGGAAAAATGAGTTTCTCAGCTACCTAATCTATATTTGCTCAGTAAGGGCCGCATGCAAAGTTTCACGAAAAAAAGTGAGAATCCAGCTAGGATACAGCAACCCAACGTGGCGGCTGGGGGCGGAGCCGCGGAGTTGGTGCCCGCCCCGTCGTCCGCTGCGGTCGAAGACGCGTTGTGGGAACACAGAGTAAGCTAAACAGTCTCATTCTCTGTCTCCAACCGCCGCGGACTATGGGAGGTGTACTTACTCGGAGGCCCTGCCCCACTGGACGCCACTTTTAAAAGCTGTATCTCAGCCGGAATCTTACTTTTCGCATCATTTGCATGCGGCTGTTATTGAGCAAATACAACTCAAATATATGGGTAAATGGGAGACATATTGGGTAGTCTGAAAAGTTTTTTCGTATTTTCAAATACCACTTTCTCCCTCCAAACTGCTTTCCAGCAATCTCTTCTGTACATACACATGTAGTACAAGTCCACACGCATCTATAGGTATTATTGTCTTCCATCTCCCGGATAACCCTTTTCGGCAAAATAAACATATCAACGGTCAACCTCATTTTCAATACAAAAATTATAAAAAAAATTTCTTTCAATGGCGTTAAACAGGGAAAGGAAAAGGTGATAATCCGATGGAGCAAGATCAGGGCTATAAGGTGGATGGGGCAGCAATTTTTATCCAAGCTCGAGAATTTTTCGGCGAGTCATTTTTTCACTAGTGGTAAAAAAATGTTTGAATTTTTTCTTTTAAAAAATTTTCGAGCTTGGATAAAAATTGCTGCCTTATAGCCCTGATCTTGCTCCATCGGATTATCACCTCTCTCTTTCCCTGTCTAACGCCATTCAAAGAAAAAAAATTGGAATTGAAAATGAAGTGACTTTTGATATTTTTATTTTGCCGAAAAGGTTATCCGGGAGATGGAAGACAACAATACCTGTAGATGCGTGTGCACTTGTACTACATATATATGTACAGAAAAATTTTGTGGAAAGCAGTTTTGAGGGAAAAAGCGGTATTTAAAAATACGAAAAGACTTTTTAGACTACCTAATATTTTTCCGTGCACTCTTTCTTTAAGAATGGGTGTAGGAAATCTCGAGGGAAAAGAGTCGTCGTACCTCGACGATCAACTCTTTGAACTGATTTTTTTTCGATAAGATGAAGCCAATCGATAAACACCTTTAGCATTAGGGGATGGATATTTATCACAAGGTAGCAATGCAGCTTTAACCAGGGCATGGTATTTCTCGAATATTTTCCATGACGCCAAGTTTGACCTTGGCCAGCCTGGAACTGAGGATTCTTCTTAGAACAGTCCCATGTTATATCGTGTAGCTCCTTCCCCATTTTTCATTTGAATTCAAACAAGTTGGGCGGGAATGACAACTTACAAGGCGCGAAATCGTAACCACTCTCATAGTCACTTGGAGTGACTATGGAGTAGTCACTTGGAGTGCACTATGGCTATGGTACTGTAAACTCAACTTGAGATTCGCGCGCAAACTACGTCACTTTTCTGCTTTCATCTTCATCCATCTGCACCCTCTTTCACTGATTCAGCAACATCCACTGTTTCAGAAAAGGGTTGCTACTGATTTTACTTTGCTTATTTAGGAATTTCCACCGATGGCAAACCCGTTGTTTGGTATGTCGGATGCCGCCGCTCTGCTACAGTTCCTTCAAGCTCAACAGGCTGTCGCACAGGTCAGCTACAGCTCTTCATATTCTATAGTTAGTAAGTATTTCTGATGTATAATCTCGTCATAGTACGGATGTAATCTGCCTAGCGCTTTGCTGAAGAATGCACTACGTGACAGTGATCACAACTGATTATTTGAATAATAACTATGAGCGCGTCATCACTATAACTTAATTCGTTATTTCAGCAATATTGAAGACATAGGGAGGGGTAAATTTGGCAGGTTGTGGAATATGAAAGTAGGCGTGCTTAACGGTGTAAACGTGGAGAAGGAACGGAATAAAACTGCGAAATAGTCGAGAAATGACAACTCGAAAACCCTTCTGCGTCGCTAGCCGGGGTTAGACTGCAGACGTGCTAGGTGCTAGAGCAGCCTCTCTGCGAACGTTGCCCCCTTTGTCGGCAACTCGCCCCGCTGATGAACTGCAGAACGACACATCGCGCAGCGGAATTGTGATAGATCCCGAGCAGCGCTTTTTCAATGCGAGTTTCGCCACACATCACCACTTCTGAAGTGGAAGCTTTTTTTACAGAGAACTATGTACGGGTGTAGGTTGGGACACACGGATCTAGGCCGTGACCCTTTGACAGCCTGTGGCCTTTGTCCTGTGACATGAATAATTCAGACATTTTGTAAATCGTGTCCTCCTTGCAAGTCTGTTCCGTTATACAACGGAACAGACTTGCAAGGAGGACACGATTTACAAAATTGTCTGAATTATTCATGTCACAGGGCAAGGGCCACAGGTGGCAGGGTTACGGCCTAAATTCGTGTGTCCCAACCGTCACCCCGGGTGTGTGCCACCAAGACAAAAAGCACGCGTTGGCGCGCGACGTGAGGAATGCGGCGTATCAGTGGTGTCCTGAAGCGATAGGGTAGTGCTCGGCCGCATATTAGGCGTGAATGCTTCAAGACACATTAGTTCGTTGCCCCTAACTCGCCCCATCGTTCTATGCGTCACGCGCGGCCAGCGAAATTTCTGTCCTAATGGGCACTAATCCCATATACACTACAACAGTTGTATCTTTTGGCATCCGTCTCTCACAATGGTTTACCGTAATCGCTACAAAGCATTTCATAGTCGGCATCAGGTGTCAAACCAAAAGAGATGTAGCACTGCTATAATTGCCCACAGTAGCTCCGAGCAGGCAACCAAAATTTTGAAGAAAGCGATCAATCTTTTTTTTTCGGAAAAAGCTGTTGTATTCACATGTCCTACTACTTTCACTGTATATGTTCTGTGTCGGTGACAATTA
This sequence comes from Trichostrongylus colubriformis, assembly GCA_963978905.1. Lineage (NCBI taxonomy): Eukaryota > Metazoa > Nematoda > Chromadorea > Rhabditida > Trichostrongylidae > Trichostrongylus > Trichostrongylus colubriformis. The sequence goes on along the minus strand of OZ022259.1, from coordinate 11,946,790 downwards.
TTCGGAATAGTAATCTAGTTGTAGATGAAATGCTGGCTGGCAGTGATTCTGATTACGGTATTCCATTGTAGCAGATGCGAAATTTATAATATTGTGCTATAAGTGGCTAATCTTCAGCTTCTAGTCCTTGCCTAGTATTAATTTGCAAGTAGAATGCATCTCAGTGATTGGTACTGGTGGAGGATTACTCAGAATCGGTGTTAAGATTACTTAAAAATGGCTTTTGTAGAATAAGCTGGAATTTAGCTGGATTGATTCTCATAATCTTGCGGAGGCTCGAGTAAACAAATAATTGAAAAAATTCCCATGGCAAGGTGCTGAAAGAAAGCATGGCGTGAACAGTCATGAACGATTTTCACAAAATCGCTCCCTACCGCTTCTCTATGAACATTCTGTTCTCTGCAATACCCACAATAAAATGTTTTGTTTGCAGTTCCATGCGCAGGCACAAGCAGCCGCTCAACAACGAGCTGCCATCCAACAGCAGCAGCATCAACAGACGACGCCTCCAGAGCGGAAGCGGGTTTGTTTTCTTGAAAATGAACCATGGAAAGTATTTTCTGGTCTGCAACATAGGAAGCCCTCTTAGATAACATTTGATCGAAGATCGTCGCGGAAATAGCTTTGATGTCAAGTGTATGCACGATTCTAGCGTGAGACTCAGGTTTCTCTCTGGAAAATGCGGGAAGCTTTCTGGAGCTCACCAAAAATGAACAATTAAATTTGTTACTTATGCGTTATATCTTGTCATTTGCACCGCATTGGAAGCTACTGATGGTAAAAAGGAGACGTGCAAGAGAATAATTATGAACTGAGAGTTATGCAAAATATGGCTGATTACTTCTACCGTCATGAAAATATGAAGTCGTCAGTGGGCACCATGAGACTTTGAGCGTTCATACTTGGCGCACTGCAGGCGTCGGTGCGCAAAGTATGAACGCGGCCCTACAATACCTGCGATATCAATGTCTTTCTAAAACAGCAGAGCCAGGTACCGTGGTAGGTTTATCGAGGGGATTTTTCTTAATTCTGTCCCTTTGGTTCTGGGAGGTCAATGAGTTTTTATTGCGCGACGAAAACGCTGCCATGATTAGAAGTGACATTTTCACCCCTCGAACCGCTCCCGAAAGAGTTTTAATTTACTGATTTTTGGAAACTATGGGTGTCGGGAAGAAGGGGAAAACGGTGTAGTCAAGGGCACCCACCTAATATGGATCCCACCGACTACCAAATGTAGATAGACCTTAGCATGGTTGTGAACGAGGATGATAAAATCGCGGGTTCTGCCGAGTTGCGATGACTCATAATGATGGCGGTAGAAGCTCCCTGGCCTGCTTGTGCAGAAGGCTGTTATGAAGTTCAGTGATGCGGTTAAGTGTGTTCTTGAATTTGGGGGTGAAAATACCTTGTCAGATTTGGGTAAAGTTTGGTAAATTAATGTCGGAGGAGGAGAAAAGTGACTTGGCATCAAGTTCGTATCTTCTGATCCAAACCATTAGAGCAGCAGGAGACTGTAGGATGATGGGCGGCTTCAACAGTGTATGAATTACATATATCAGCATCTGTTTCTTTGACGAGGTTTCTTTTCTGTTTCTTGAAAACACTTGTAATCAATAGCGGACTCAAAGATGGGGTCTTGAATTTGAGCCGATTCTTGTCGAAAAGTTCGAGGGCAGTGAAATTACACGAAAATTCGGAAGTGTTGCAAGACATGCACCTGCCCAATACAAAAGACGACCGAGATTTTAGTACGCCAGTCAGCAGTTATGGTAAAATTATCGGGTTGGCTCCAATGGAGTGGTCATAGTCATTAATTGCTAGATGGGTAATCATTCCCTTCCTTAAGCAGATTGCCTTAAGGTCTAGTAAACCTAATTTCAATAATTTCGGCCCATATGTCTTGAATGTTATCAAGCTTCTCAAGGTTGTTCCATAAACGAACATGTGTAGTCCATTTCGGAGAAACTGACTGGGCGTGTCCTATGGACTTGGATGAACGTGTATCAAACTCTCTCACCACGCTACACACTCTCACTCTGGCCACGAACTATCAATCTCGCCATTCACCCAAGTCCGTAGGACACGCCCAATCAGTTTTCCGAAATGGACTATACTACCAGCATCATTTTTAGTCAATAAGCAATTTCAGTCGTACCCATGCACATTTCAATTCTGTGTGATCTGCCAAAAGGACGTGCACTCGTCGAAACTTCCGTGCCATATCCGTCAATGCCATGTGGCCAAGCCGATGTTTCAATGTCCAGCATGTGATTTCACCTCTACTTACTCGAAGAACAACGTCAAGAGTCATATGGTCTCACTTCACGGGCTTGCGGTGAGCCTTCTGTTAAGAATGGGCTCAATGTGGCTCGAAGAAGACGCGACTTGCCGCCAGCATCGTTCTCGCAGTTGGGGCGTGTCCCCTAGCGGCTGGGCTCTCCCAGACTCGCCTAAGCTTTTTCAACGAAACAGCTAGACAGCGTCGTCAGCAAACCCTCAACGCGTGACGGCAAGCTGCGTCTCCCTTCTCCCCGCGTGTGTGCACTTATGACGAAAAATCGCTTCGCGGCGTCGCACTCGCGGCACCATCAGTAGGAGTCGTTTGAAATTCCGCTCAAGACGCAATGGGCTGGTACCGTGAAGGATCTTCAAAGACTGCAGTTTGGAAGCTTGGAAGTTCGCCTATATTATTTTTGTTGCTGTTTCAACAGATAAAGTTGCAAACGACTCGCACTCGCCGCAGACGGCCACGCGATTTTTAGCCATAAGTGTACATACACACTCCTTCTCTCCGAGCCATATCGACCCACAATGGGCACTATTTGATTAGAAAAGGCTCAGTTATACGCGGCGGTTCGCGCAATACCACGACTCCAGAAACTGCCAGATTGTGTGATGAGTGTTATTACAGCAGCATTACAATTTCTTTTACGCATGAAGTTAATGTAGTTGTGGTAGATCGGCGGTCTGTCATGTATAATTTGCAGCAAAGAGCACTGTGAAGAAATTTGCGAAGTATCGACTACGCGAGTTTCGGGCATTTGAGACTTTTGCTAGTTGTGTCTACACTTTTCTTGGAAACGCTCTACAGTATGCTTTCAGGGTGATCCAATCAGTTACATGGACAAGTACGCAGCACAAGTAGACGAATTTATGAAGATGTGTTTCCCGAACGGTACGTAACCTCAACCTCTAGTCGTTGTTTTGCCAATAGTGAAATATTAGGTTGACCGGAAAGTTTTGATAGGATCGAGATTTTTCTGTTTTATTTTACAACTCAGCAAACAATGCAGGCTAATCAATAATATAATAACCATCGTTAGTTATAATATTGTCCCACCCAATGGGCAGGTCAGCGATTTCCTTCTCTCAGAAGTGGGAGGATTAGGAGTCAAAGAAATCACCGATCACTTGTTCAAGGTGGTCATAGTTGACAATTTTTTTTTGACTAGAGAAGCCTCACGGGGTCAGATTACCACTTGTTCCGGCCCCTCAAGGCTTTCCTAGCACAAAGAACTGTGCCCACTTTGGACAAGCGGTCGGTGACTTCTTTGACTGCTAATCCTCCCACTTCTGGGAAAAGGGAATCGCTGATCTGCCCGTTGGATGGGACAATGTTATAACTAATGAAGGTTATTATATCATTGATTAGCCTGCATTGTTTGCTGAGTTGTATTATAGAATAGATCAGAAAAAATCTCGACTCTATCAAAACTTTCCGATCAACCTAATATTTGAGACCCTTTAGTACCCAGTACTTTGCGGACCGTGGACTTTTCAAAGAAGGCACAAGAATCCCGTGCTTCTATTGCTCCAGTACATTAGACGGAATACTTTAAGAGAAGCACAAACAGAGCGAGAAAATTCTCTTTGTTCTCAACTGAACAAAAAATTGGAAGAAAAAAAACTGAACAAAAAATTCGGGCCGGTCAGAACCTGCTCGAATTCCCGCCGAACAACTTTCCAGCAGTTGTCGGTGGGTATGCCGAAACAATTGAGATTTCCTTAGGTTACGTGTTGTCATTGAACCTAAAACATGTTTTTAATCAATCACAGATGATGAGTACCATAGCAGTTGGGTGAACTGATACCAAAATGATCATTGTCTTCATTACAGAATAAAAGCCTAAATTTCGTTCTTTTCGAAATAGGTTAGCAGTTCTATGAGTGGTTCAGCTATGTTGCTTGCGCTTCTCCTTCTGGTTATAATTATTGCGCACTTCGCTCGCTAAAGAGTGCCCACTGACACATTGTGCATGCAATAACGTAAAAAGTTAGCTCTTTAAATGTTCGAAAAGACCATCTTATAGAGCTCGAAGAGCTTATTCAAATAAGATGTAAATACGAGAAAATTAAGTGAAAATGTGCTAAATTAAAGTAAAAAACGAAAAAATGTGGATCCGCGTTTTCTGCTTTTTTGTGAATACTTGGGGCGGGTATTTGTAGTAATTGTAGGTAAGTTTCGCTGGATGAGGAACATTTTAGACGTCGAAAAACGCGTGAAAAATGAATGTCGAGGAACGTTGGCACTGAAATGATGAGTAGGCTCCTCTGAGACTGTATTCGGTACTTCTACTCTCAAGGTCTTGACGCTCGTTTCAGATATTTTTAAAACTCATGCTCATATGACGTTCGTCTTGTGACGTATATGTGATACGAAAATAGAATTCCATTTTGGTCAATCCGTAGTTTTCATCGGCTCTAAGCTCCTTAGCGTAAATAGAGCTCGAACGATCCCAGCCTATTCGTATTCATTTCCTCGAAGTAACATTGTTAGTTCATAAAGAGCTCTGATGAGCTGGATTTGAGCTTTTGAGTTGGTTCGGTTCCTCGGGATATTCGAAATGGGTAGCAATTGAGGTTTTGTTACAAGTGAAATTGAAGCTCTTCTGGAATACTGCTGGAGTGATCAAACCCTGATCTCATATGATGTAAGAAACAAAAAAGCTAGATTGCTGTTACGCTTGATAAAGTAGATGTGTAAAAGTTAGAAGGAATCAAAAACCGGTGTTTTGTGCTTTTCTGACCAATGAATAAAGCGGCTTTATCCAAAACACGAGACATTTATCCTTTACCCCATCCATTCTTCTCGAACGTGCTCTGGTCTCTTATTCTCCTCTAAACAACACGTAAAACGCCATACCTACCATATGAACTCGGAGGAACCGTGGGCAGCGGCCATTTGATTAAGAAACCTCGAGAACCGGATAAGCTCTTGTTAGGTAATTGAACCATCCACGTAAGCATCCTCTATATAAATGGGTAGCCATTAGTGGGACATCAGCATTCGCTGCTTCTCCGTTGTAGGTAAAGTTTTTCTTCGTTGTAGGTAACGGTGTGGAACTCTGCTGTGGTGTCACTTTCCCTAATATCGTTTTTCAGTTCGCGGTCGTGGTCGTCCAATGCAAGGTCGTTCATCTCCTCGTTCACCCACCAGTCCTCAGCAATCGGCAGCTCGACGAAACAGTCAACAGGTTAGTCTTCTCGTAAGATGAGACGGTGGTGCAGCACTTATACCGAGGGCCGAAACAACGCTAAGTGCAGTTCGAGTAGTGCAGGTGTAACTAGGACTGTAGAGCACCTAAAGGGTAATGCTCAGAATACTCGATATTGGTGCTAGGTCGGATCCCATTAGGGCCAGTCTTGCGTTCGAGGGATCGCGATAGGATGGAGAAGGGTGGGGTATTCGGATTTTAAAAAAAAAGCGGTTTGAACGCCCCTCCCCCCTCCGCCCCCCCCATGCTGATTTATGCGGAGGGGCGGTCAAGGTCAGGCATTCTCATGGAGGGTCGTATGCCCGGTAGGAAAGAGGGGAAGGCCGTATTTCCTGAGATCTTTTCGCGTAATCCCCATCTACCGACCACTTCTTTCTGCCATTTTTGGTCCGATGAAGAGATCTCTAAATAAAGTTGCCAATCGATAGCCACACTCTGCAGAAGATAGCAATTCTGTCATTATCGATTGACTTTTCTGGTGGAGAAAGAGAAACTATCAGGATTTCAGAGGATGGAAAAGGTATTAGTCAGAAGGAGCACTGTTTGGAGAGTACGGCGAGAGGAGCCGGACATCCCAGCCGAGCTGCTTTAGCTTGGTCTGTATAGTCTTCGCGACGTGGGAGCGGGCGTCGTCATGAAGGAGGGTGACCGACGTTTCTGCGGCGCTTTCCTCGAGTAGCGATGAGATGCTGAAGCTGGCGAGTGTATACGGCAGTGGTGACTGTCTCGCCTTGTACCAGCACCTCGTGGGAAAGAATTCCTTCTGCGTCGCAGAAACAGTACAGTCCTGAGCGTGGTTTGTCATCCATGTCAATCTCGCCATTGCTGAAGCTGATGAACCAGCGGCGCGCGAACTCGCAGCTCACGCATCCCTCGCCTAATGTAGCGTTGATGGAGTCGCAAGCTTCCGTCGTTTCGGTGCCGCGAGACCACTCACAGTAGATGACACCGCGTGTTTAGTGGGTATCGACTACGGTACTGTAGCTTCCTCCACGGAATTTCGGCTGGTCAATATATACTTTGCCAGCAACTTTAGAGAACGTTCTAGCATATTCCTGAATTGCCTAGATCTGTCTCGAAGTAAACAAGAGTTATTGATGTTTTTGAAAAAAATCCTACAAGACTTTTGAGACAGCCTAATATTTCAATATACCAGTACACTTACAACACCAGTCATGGTCATGAAGTGGAGGAGGGTTGCATGTTCGCGTTTGATTTTTTTTTTTTTGAAGGGGTGGGGGGGATGTAGGTAGGGTGTCATACTCTCTTTTTGAATTTAGGATCAGCGCAGTGCTTGACCTGGTGTGGAATACTAGGGAGGTGTTTTAATTGCAGTCATTTCATGCGGGGGATGGATGGAGCCATACACGGGCTGAAAATTCGCATGCACAGACATTGACCGTGCTTATCAGGAACACGATAGCCACCGAACCGGATTTTCAAAGGCATCAGGAGGGGGCACGGAAGAAAGGCGTATACCATAACGCTGTACTCTGCTAACGAATACAGAAAAGATAATGTGAAGCGAAATGCGTTGAAAAAAACGCGCCCTTGGTACGTTACTGCGATTTCTAGCGCGCTTCACGCGGACCGACGCCACTGTCATTTGCTGTCGTGTAGGGTGAATTGATTTTATTCATGATGATGGTAAACCTGTGAAACAGCATGCAGAAACGAACAAGTGAAGCAGTTAAAGGGATAATGAGCTAAAGAATGAGGAGAAAAATGTGATATATTGAAAATCGTCATCGGCCGCCTTCATAGAAGGTGCCGGCAAGGGCAGCGAGGCAGAGTGCCATGGGTGAGGTACAGGGAAGACGAAGGTAACGAGGCAGGGTGGTATAGGTGGAGACGCAGGACACTCAGTCACGCCCCACCGTCGGCACCGTAGTGTATGAAAACGGCCTAATCAAGGGCACCGCTCGCATTCACTGAAGGGAGAAGACACAGTTGAATCTCATTGGTTGTCGAGCGCTTGGGAGCGGATCGACAGCGTCCTCCGCCTGCAATGGGGTGTGGTCGGTCCACTCCCCAGCTCACGACAACTAATGAGATCAGCGGTATCTCCTCCCATCGGCGAGCTGGAACGATGCCTTCAAGCCGAAGAGACATCCGAAAGCGTTATCTCTAATTACGCATTGAAGGAGTTTGGTGAGTTTCCCGAAAGAGTGCCCTAACTCTTTCGTTCCATTTCAGTGGGGAAATAAAAATTAGAAGTTGATTTTTGATGTCGGTTTTTTCCGTCATCGAGCATGTTGGTTTGAGATTTCGCAAAAATCGAGCTTGTTGATTTTTGCTGTCAATTTTCTTGGGGGAGGAGGGAGTAGTTACCAATCTGTAAATTACGCTGTCCGTTCTTTGCCCAGACATGCTCGTCTTCAAAATTTTCTTGGCGGTGAGACTCACATACCCCACTGCTCATCGTCTTGTCCTTCAGAGTTCAGCACTTCGACGGCCATCAATGGTTCATCCGCAGCAAGAAATGCTCGCCTTACAACAACAGCAAGCTCTTCTCGCTGCTGCTCAAGGGTTAGCCTCATTCTCACTCACTAACCATATAAGGTAAACAGACTTCCTGTCTGATCCTGTTTTCATAGCCACTAACTCTAAAAATTCACGAAATTCAGCAATGTAAGTATCTTAGACCGTCAAACATTGCAGAAATTGTTTTCAGCATGAATCCACTTGCAATTTTCCCTCAAATGATCAACAACAATAATAAACTTACCGCAAACGTACTGGATGGAAAACTCGGACAGCCGGAATGCAAGGTGATTCGAGATTTTTATTGGCAGTGAACAAAGACAACATGCTAGATCTCCTGACGATTACATCTTCGAAAGAACCCTTCTAAAACATCTCCTAATTATCCTTCGAGGTGAGGGGGTCAAAAAAAATCATAAAAATTCGAACATCCCTGAAGGACATGTTCGCCCAGGTGTACAGCGTTCGGTGTGTGAACCTCATCTCATCTCTCTCTGTAAGAGAGATTTGGTTGTGAACTTGCTGATCGGAGCAAATCAAAATCCTGTGTGAAACTCGGGACTGTGCACTTAGCCGCTGAGAGCTGTTAAAATTTTCTTAGCGGGGATGCGGGTATTCGGACATGTAGTAGTTTTTTTTTTGAATTTTCGAGTTCTCAGGTGAAAACGAAAGAATTTTTCTTATTAATTTTGTGTTTCTTCTGGAGGACTCTATCTATTATAAAATGTTGATTTCGAGCGGGAATAGAATTATCTAACTGAACATTATCTGCTCGATCTTTTAAGTTACACACTTTACCCATTTTTGACATATTGCATACCACTACCATACCGTCTTCCGAGAATATTCTAGAACACTTTGCGTGAACGAGAATTTGAATTCACCTACAAAAAGTGATTTTCAGCCTCAAAAACTGGAGACCGCCGATTCTCTTGACAATGGTGTGTCGTCTTCTGGGTCTGCTGAGGATATCCGGAACAAATGTGTGTCTTTTGGAGAACTCTATTGTGTTGATTTCGAACGGCTGGATAATTTTTGAATAGCTGATTTTGCTTTTGCATGACATGTGAGGCAGTTCCTATTGCAGTTATGGGTAGCCGAATATTGTCAAATCTAGTGCTCTCCATGCGGCCGCAGACTTCACGGCCCGGTGAATCGGTCCAACCTAGGTAAAATAAATTTATTCAAAAATTGTAACAATTTGGTAAAACAGAGAAATAAATCAATTTTTATCCATTACAGGTACCTGCGATCAATTCCAGCAGGAACTATACTTGATAGAGAGCAGGTCAAGGATACGATATTTGACGCTGCTCCAACAGCGCTCACATCTGAGGTTGTCGAGGTAAGGTTTTGTCAGACAAGATTTTGAGGAACACACAACTATGATTATCAACAGCTATGTAACTGCAAACCCCTACTTTTAGTCGGGAACTATGAAATCAGCAGGAACCGCTGAGGCGGGGCCATCTACTGGCGGGCGGAGCTTTCGTCTCAGGCCCTGCTCGGGAACGTTCCTGAAGTGTGGCCTAGAAAGCTCAAAAGTGAAGATGTATAATTCCGAAAGATAGTATCAAGCGACTGTCTTGCTATCTTTCCCTTCGCATCCCACCCTCGCCCCGTCAATTTCTTTTATTTCTAGCAATCAAGGAGCTACTGGTTGGAAATGTGGTTGTAATATATAATGCGAATTCTTAATTATGCAGTTCCTAACGATGAATTTCAGTACGTTCATGAACAAATCGAAGACGACGGGTCTTTGCTGACCAAGGAGCAGCACCAACGAGTTACCGAAATCCTTCAGAAGGTGAACATGAGAAAGTTCGAAATCGAGTTCTCTATACACAGGTACGGAAAATTCTACAAGTTAATGTGTTTTTGGCTGTTGAAAAGTCCCTCCACGGCAAAATCAGATTTTCTGTTACCCTTATATTTATGTTGTATTTGCCTAATTTGGGCCGCAGGCAAAGTTTCACGCAAAAAAAAATGTGAATCCGGCTAAGATACAGCCCCACAAAGCCTCCTCCGGGTGGGCGGGGCCTTCGAGCAAGTGCTTACCCTATCGTCGGCAGCGGACATGCATTGTAGGAACAGAAAGCCGCGTAGAGAGTCCCACACTCCGTTCCCAACCGCGGAAGATGACGGGACGGGACTTTCACTCGGAGGTCCCGCGCACCCGGCCGAGAATTCGGGGAACTGTATCTTAGTCGAATTCTCGCTTTTTCCCGTGGAACTTTACGTGTGGCTCTTATTAGGCTAATACAACATAATTATGAGGGTAACATAGAAACTCATTTTCCCGTGGACCATTCCTTCAAGCACGCTCACCCTATTCCCGCTAGGGGCGCTTTTTTGATCGCTATTTAGGCATGTGGCGGAAGACTTTAGAACGCAGCAGGATGTTATAAAGCTTCTAAGGCCGAGGACGAGCAAAATGTGGTCGCAATTGATTTCCAGTCGCATCTTAAGCATGAAATTTTCCAACACTTTTGCCATTCGATAGCTGTATTCCCTTCCTTACATATTCCCCAGGATTCACTTTTTTTTTTTTGCAAAAGGTTTACATTCTGAGAGTGAGGGTGCTATTATGTATGAGCAAATGTCATTCTCGGTGAGATCTTCCACTAATAAAAATCTCTTCATATTAAGAAGATTTTGTTCAATCTTGGAACTTAGAACAATCAAAACCACAAATTTTATAAGATTATTAAGTTAAAGCCAGAAAATAATAAATAAAACTACGAGATATCTCAAAAAGTTTTGTCGACCTAAAGCATGGTTCAGTGTTGGCAGGTTGGACATGACGGTATTACCATTGGAGCGAGCCGCCTTGGTACTTGAAGCGGTGCCATCGGCGGCAGATGTGGAACGGATTCGGCGATTCACTGCTGCTCATCCTAATACACAATGGACCGAAGCCGAGCAGTTCGTCATTGACGTGAGTATTTCCACTGAAGCACTAAAATTTACACAAGCGTTTCTGAGAGCCCTATTACTATTCTCCCACATGACTTTTCTCCGGTGAGAAAAGATATTGTACCTTATAGTGAAGGAAATGAAGGAAAATCTATTGACTATATTAATGCATACTATTTCAAAAATGGGTTGCTGGGAGACAAAAATATCCACCATGCAGCTGTTTTCATACAAATACTAGATAAAGCAAATTTCACCACTCGTAATCGAGATGAAGTATCCGTCGTGATGGATTATCCGGATGAATCGATGTTAGACAACTTCGCAAAATTGCTAATACTTTTTATTTCTCACATTTCTTTCTTAGTAATACTTGCTGAATACAAAGTGGCACGTCAGAATACTAAAACGTACCTGTCGCCATCGTAGGGACCATCCTGGCAATTTTTTTGGATGCTGGTTGAAGCTTAGTCGAAAAACATTCTTCAGACCTCATACCCCTAGCTGGAACATCCTCTTCGGCCTTAGTGTACCGGTTGACCCACCGTTGTTATGCGCTCTATTTAATCAGTATCATAACCAACTCTAGTTCAATCTACTGGCTCGATATCATCTCCAAGCTTGTATGCGAGAGCGGAGACCTTGAACAATCTTCGGTTGGCTTCGCAGTTAATTGCCCCGCTAGACAGGGCGTGGCCTGAGTGGCGAGAGTGAGAGTGTGTGGCAAGGGTGAGAGTGTGTGGCGAGGTTAGAGAGTTTGACACACTTTTACCCCAGTCCGTAGGCCACGCCCTATCAAGCGCTCCAAAATGGACTGTATAGTGCGTGATCATTGCAGTGTCTGAGAATTCTGTCTCATCTTTTAGCTAGCCGGTATTGAACGAGCTGAGGAGAAGCTGGCAGTAATGGTTCATACAGCAACATTCGACGACACTGTCAACACTATTAGCGAGGTGCGTTTGATCTCGTTGGTGCAGTGCTGCATAGAAGAACTTTTGTGTTTCTTCAGCAATTGGACTCGTATGCAACGTCGGCCAAACTCGTCCAAGGATCCGAGCAGTTGCGGATGATTCTTCAAGCGATTCTGGCACTCTTGAATCATCTGAACGGCACATCGCTCGAGGATAAAGTCGTCGGTGGTTTCTGTACTAGTCAACTGGCTGAGGTTAGCGGATTAGTTTATCTCATCACCATGGATCTCTGACGTATTCAGTGTTTCAGGTGTGTTCGGCGCAGCTTTCTGATGGCTCCTCAGTCCTTCAAACGCTGACAGCTTTTATACGAGATCGAGCACCGTACGCTTCAGATGCCGCCGATCTCGTCGAGCCACTCAGTTCGACTGCCAAAGGTACAAACCTAATTTTTTGGGAGTCTTGTGTGATAGTAAACAAACAGTAGGATATGTTTAAATGAAGCACAAAGCCGCCGTCAGACTTCGCGATCTTCTGATTTTGCAATTCTGTGATCCCACAATTTTGCGATCTCACGAATTTGCAATTTCGCGGTGCCGAACTTCCGCACACGACTCTCCGATCTCGGAATTTTGCAGTGTCACAATTCGCGTGCGAAATTGCGACAATACAAACGCGTAGTATTGCAGAATCGCAAATTCGCAAGATCCGAAATCTTACGGCGGTCCAATGTTCCACACACTATCTCCAGAGACGGGATGTGTGTGCTTATGTCGAGTTCTCTCTTTGCGACGTCGCACTCGCGGCGTTGTCAGCTCAACTTCCCCCGGTCGGTTGGAACTCCGCTCAGGACGCAAGGGTCTAGTACCATGGGGGTCCTTTAAGAAACAGCTCTTCATCTCGTCATAATCTAAAAACAGTTTTTGCGCCTTAAAAAGGTAAATAGTAACATAAAAAGTAAAAGAAACGATAGCATCACATGATAACAATCCTAATCAGGAAATAATCAATTCGGGCGTAAAACTCTAGAGGGAGTGTTGTAATGTAGGCAATTATACGCAAAGAAATTCACGGCGCCGCTCGCCGCGCGCGGCCGCGCGAAAATTTGACAAGAGTCTACATACCCCGGGAACGTCAATCGTGCAGTAGAGACCTTCCCAACCACCAACTTAGTTTTGAGTTGTCCATCCTTGTGAGAGGCAATCTACCACTTCCACGCGATCGAATAAAAAACAGCAAATTTCAACAAAAATTCTTTTTAGTACCGTTCCTGTCTATCTACGAGGCATTGCTGCGGTTGGATGAGGGTAACCAACGGGTTCAGATGGAGCTGGAACAACTTGACTTCGAGCATCCTATGCTGGCCGTTCGTCTCAATGAGATGCGGCGCCGATTGGAGGAAATGGCAGAGAAGCTCATTCGTGTCAAGGTGAACAGATTGAAGTTTTCCGCACCTACATCAAACTGCATGTTGTAGCCACCTTATCCTACCCTTTTAAGGACCAAGTACTGGTGATGTTGTCGTATATGGGCGAACCATTGCCTCGTACTGAATCCGAATTTCGTCCTGAAGTCTATTTGTCGAAGCTGTGCGATTTTCTGATCTCGCTACGTCTTCAAAATGAGTTAGACGTCGAGGTGGAGAACTAGAAGTACTGTATAACTGAGCCAGCTGTTCATTTTGATCCTCGTTGGTCTCAACTTACTCCCCATACCTCTTCTCGCCCCATGTCTCTCTTTTCCTGCTGTTAGACTCCGCCCTCTTGTGCCAGCTTCTCAATTACCTTTTTCTGTAAGATTTGAATATCTCAGAGAGCTGCTTCTCACTCGTGAGACTTGATATATCCATGCTAGTTGTCTTCCTTTACCATTCAGACACATTCTCCTCATTGGTCGAGGCCTTACTTGGTAGTGTCTACCCTCCATAATTTTGCTGACCACCTCCATGGCTTATAGCTGTCTGTACGTAGTTGTGTCATAATAAGAAATTATGCATTTTTTCTTACGCTTTCCCCACACCTTTACACATACCCCACATAGCCTTACCTATCATCTGTTTGCAGTGAGTTGCTCGTTTTTCTTAACGTATTGCTGGCCCACTGGCGTACAGTCACGGTCTCAATCCGGACCGTAACGAAGAGAGCCTGGTCTTATACGCAGACTCGTGGTGAGCTATCCAAATTGAGCCGTGAATGTATAGAATTGCAGGCTTAGTTACCTTTCGGTTATCGCCTTCGGTCTGTTTTACTCGAGTTTTTCACACTATTTCTTGAACATATCTTTCCATATTGGAGACTTTTAGTTCCTAGACTGATTATGTGCATTTTTTAAGTGAGGATTAATAAATGTTCATAAAGAAGGGGCTGTGGCCTTAAAGTATTAAAAGAACGCACACGCTTTAAATACAGTGTTAGGGGTAATGTGGGTGATGAGAATCCCTAAGAGGAGTCATTCACTCGAAAATTACGGGTTTTGAAAGCCTATTTGCGGCGAAATCTCCCACGAAGGGCGCGCCCACTAGCTGTGGTAGAGGCGGCCTTTTCTGCTCGAGCCGCCTTACTGTGCTCGGTTCGCCTCCTAGCGACTGATTGGCTGGGGTGGGACTAAAAGGTATCGCGGCCTGCTTTCTCAGTTTTGGCTTGAAGCGCACTCCAGAAAAGGGATGCTTACTCATTCTCGAACATCTCTTCGTGTTTACAACATGGCAACACGCCAATGGAACACTCGTCCGGACCACCCGCCTCTTCACGGTAATGCTTCTCATCGAGGATCAACGGTGGGGAGGGGTCCTATTTCTCGGGTTTTTGGCCATTACCATCCGTTTTTTCTTCACTATCCTGTTACTGGGCATCTCGACTTTCACATCCACTACTTCTTTTACTTTCCTGCCAAATTTCCCCAAACACTGCCTTTAAAGCATGAAAATCTAGCGATTCCTATTTCTCTAAAAATCTCTGCTAAGTATACTTCTTGGAAAGCTAAATATACTACTTGAAAAAAACCAAAAAAAACGTCCCATTTGTTCTGAAGCAGGAATCGGACTTTGAAAGGACACCAGCTCGCACGAATTCCTGCCAACCACCAGCAACTCGTTCGAATTCGCGCAGAACACGTATCCCGCTCAATTTTGTTTTGCGTGCCTGTTCGCGCCTCCACGGAATACACCAGTGCCAAGCGTGGCGTCGAAGAAAATTTTCAAAGAAATAAAAAAACCACGACTCCCCCCCCCAGAAAAGGTCCTCGGAACGACTCACTCCCCCTTCTTCAGGTCCCGCTATTTCTGTAGTTTCTACCTAGCCAGTGCCATTCATCTAGGAAATCAAGAGGTTGCGAAAAAAACACTGAGACCAATCTCCTGGTAAAATAATAATAGTAAAAACCGAACAAATCTTAGTACTTATATTCCGAAACGAAAGCGTCGCCGACCATGGCTAATGTGCCGTCCTCTGATGATAAAGGAAGGTTTAATAGGCACGAAAATTATGGGGTTGAAAGATGAAAAAACAAGAATAAAAAACCTAGAACCAATATATGACCCATGTATTAGGTTGATTCATAATAAATCGGACAAATAGTAGTGATGATTTCTAGAGATCATAACTCAGTAACGAATTAACGAAAATGGACGCGCGAGGTACCGTTGGAATGAGTATGAAAAGCTCTTCAAAGTACCGCAAAATAATCACTCCAAAGTAAATTCATTCCGCCACAATGCCGCACGATTTCAAGCGGTCCAGAGACCACATCCGCAACGTCATACTATTTATATCGCTATCTGGCCAGGAACCCGCGGATATCGGCAGACGTCTGATAGAAGTTCACAAGGAGCATGCCCCCGGCAGAAGTACACTGTAGTTGTAGCATTCGAAGTTTGCGTCAGGCGACTATTCCATCGAAGACGAAAACCGCGGTTGGTGGAGCGTACACGGCGTAGAGTACTGGGAGCTGCTCGATGAAGGTACCACAGTATCCGCCGACGTCTACGTTCGTCAATTACGAGAATTGAAGGCCAATGTCCAAAGTTCGTTACGGCGGCGGTCACATGTCTACTTCCAGTACGACAACGTGTCTACTTCCACAGACCGCACTTCGCAAGATCGACCAAGGCCGAGCTGCTGTCGTACAGTTGGACCGTACTTCTATACCCACCGTACTCCCCAGACCTGGCCCCTTCAGATTTCCACCTTTTCTCCCACACCCAACGCCACCTGGACGGCCAAGACTTCAAAACTCGCGACGAGGTCAAGGCGGCACTCGGCAACTTCTTCGAGCTCCAGCTTCCGGCCTTCTGGAGCAAGGGCATCCATGATCTGCCTATACCGTGGCAGAAGGTCATCGATAAAGATGGAGTATATTTCAAGTGAATCCCTGTTGTCGTAAAAAAGTTGTACGACAATGATTAAAATTGGTCAATTTGTCCGATTTATTATGAATCAACCTAATAGTACACTCCACAGCGCCCCATCCGATCGTCGCGTCGCTACTGCGGTGTCACGATGGACGCAGTATCTTTTCAATAGTGGATTTGAGCACTTTTGAATACCTGTAGCTTGGCTAAAATTCAATCGTGCAAAGTACTATCAACGTTTTCTCGATCACTTTCTTAGACCAATCGATTGGCCCCTTCGTTTCCCTACTGGTTGCGTAATTCTCTTATATTGGGTTGTGGAATAAGTCCCCGCCGTTTTTTCAACCTCGTGTTTCACATTGTTCCCTTCATCATTCGACGAAGCTTATGTATCGTCGATAAAGCTTTTTCTGCTCTATAGAACACTACTATTGGATCTTGGATTCCCTCGACTACTCAGAATTTATGAGGTTTGGAAATGAAGTAAGCTAAAGGCTAAAACTGGCCCTTGCGCACCTCATCTTTCTCGTCCGCCATCAAGATTAAAAAATGTATGTGTATATGATTTCGATAGAGCTTTTTTTGCTCTACAAGATGATACCACTCTTCTTTTGAATCCTTTCATATTTTAGCATACAGGAATAGGTTTCCACATGTTTTTCAACTCAAAATTGCGTAATGGAAATGAATTTTTTGGCACAATGTTTTGAAATATTCGATAGTCTTTTCGCGCTACAAGATAGTGTTCATAGCTTTTGTTCGAATCAATTTTTGCTACTTTTAGATCATTTAAAAGGAGTGCCGAGCCGACGAAATCGAGGCTGATCGACACAAAAACGCTCGACTTCGTCGAATTGGCACTCCTTTTAAATGATCTAAAAAATAGCAAAAATTTAGTTGAACAAAAATAAAAACTATCTTGTAGCGCGAAAAGAGCTCTATCGAGAAGTGCAAAACATTGAGCCAAAAAAATTCATTTTCATTACGCAATTTCGAGTAGAAAAAAAAGGTGGAAACTCATTCCTACATGCTAAAATATGAGAGGATACAAAAGAAGAGGGGTATCATGTTGTAGAACAAAAAAAGCTCTATCGAATGCATATATGCACATGAGCACTACTTGTACTATGCAACATCTTCGAGAAGAATGAAGTTATTCTAAGGAAAGATAATCGAGAAAACTTTTTTTGTCGAAGTGGCGAGATCTTCTCATGCTTCCTTGGAAAAATGATCCATTGTATTTGTTGTCTCCGGTTCGTATCTTTTGCCCTCAGACAACCAACGAGAGGGTGGTTGCGCCGCGGCTGGCTTCGCATTGCCCGCCTGACAAAGTTTCACCATCATAGGAAGAATTGAGGTGCTCGCATGAATTCCGCTGGTATATGTAATAAACAAAGAGTTGCCACTAGAATATCACATTTTATCAATTCGATAAGATCTCTTCGGCTAGAACACGATGAGGAAGAGTGTGATAAATAGAAGCTGCCGTGGGTCGCAAGCGATTACCGCACAAATCGTCGCATGTTTGCGTAAGAGTGGTCTTGAGAGCAGCGAGTGATTTGTGGGGCAGCGCAGACTTTGCGCCACAAGATACTCAGAACGGGACATCGAAACCGAGACCCCTTTCACCTTGAATGAGCTTCTAAATGGCATGTTTACCATAGCTCGTCAGCATTCATGCGCGTGACGTATTGAGCCGGTTGGCCAATATCGGTACCGAACCGTAAAGCTGGAAGATGTTTTTTTTTGAATTTTGATTTGGAACGTTATACGTTTAATTTTGATTTGAAACGTTATACGTTTGAAAGCTGATAAGCTCTGGTAAGTAATATACCATTCAGGAGCGGATTCAAGGTGAAAGGGGTCTTGTTATACACGTCAGAATAACGGTATTCCATGTATGATTCACTGCTCCCATCAGAATTCGAAAGACACACACTGCGATGACAGCGTAGCGCTTCTTCTCGACACAATTTGATTTAGCTCCGAGCACGCAAATTTATTGATTGTTGATGTATGCCACTAACAGAAGTTTGACTTTTGATAACTCATGATTATTTTGTCTTCAAAAATCAATCACAAATAACAGCACAGCATGAATTTGTTCATTCGGATAAATTTGTCAGCAATCCCCAGCGTGTTGACCCTCTTGCGTTCTGGGCACGAGACCGAGATCTCGCGACGGAGTCATTCATGCACTTAAAAGGAGTCATTCACGTCTTACAAACTGCCAGTGTTTCAAGTTTAGTGGTCCTTGCTAGTCGTACAGCCTGTGGGTAATTGACTTATTCTAGGATTTACTCGCTTCCGTATCCGGAGTAAGTTTTCCCTTTTAACTTCTGTTTCATGTGTGTTTACGGGCTTACGGGCCTTCGCGTGCTTATACTGAATAAATAAATAAATAAATTACTTCTCTTGTGGATATTGCTCCTGGCCACATGTAGCACACAGTTATGTGTGCCATTCATTCCTTGCTCACGATGAAAAGAACTGTATAGTTCTTTGCCCGCAATTTCATGTTCTATCGGCTAATATTCGAAAAGGTTGTATTTCTCTAAGTCCCCAGTTTTTAGTTGGATTGCAGGGAATTTTCACATTCTGCTTGTGTTCTCCTTGAAGCACTGTATCTAATATCCCGAATTTGAATAAAATTAGGTCGTTCAAAAAGTATTCATCGTTTTGGGTAGCCCAACTCGGAATGGTCATAACGACCTGCTCAAAACTAGTTGTTTCTGAACAAATAAAAATAAAGTGTTCAGCACATTTTTGCCAATAGAGAATGAGCATTTTGTCCCTCCCATTCAGCAATTTGTTCCCTTCAAATCCGAGAGTGTTTTGAATGAGAATTTTGACGTTCTCCCCTTAGAATCATGTCTCCTCTGATAAATGTTTCAAAGCGTCAGAACAACAGAACATTTGCCGAGTTCACGTAATTATACATTTTCGTTCATCTTTTCGAGCAGTTGGTGACTGGTGTTATGATCACCCCCCCCCCTTCAGCATCTAATACTTCCCACGGCTCACTTTGTTTAATTTGCGTGCCCCCTACGTGCCACCCACTCCAATTTCGCAGTCATTGTTTTTGTGGCCGTCATCAATTCTGAAGGCGTGAATCCATTCACGCGTTTCTTAGATGTCTCTGCACTGCTTCGTAATTAACACCGTCGCGGTAATTAGTGATGTGTGAAGCCGATGCGATGTCGTCGACATGCGCCTTACATGACGAAAATCAATGCTCCCTGCGGGGAAACGTAAATCAGCCAATCTCAGCGTGTCTCCTTTTCACCTGAAGTCGCACACGTCGTGTTGTTCTCTAGCCTTAGCACTCCCTGTGTTCTCGAATTTCTACTCCTTATTATTTATTTGGTCATGTTCATCTATAGCTCAGTAGTTATGCTTAACAAGACGATGATAGCTCCTAACTGATCATAGCTGTGACCGGTAATTAATAAATAGTGAATTGTGAGGTCAAAATGAGGTATGTTAAGCTAACAAGCTCAATGGAGAAGCCTTAGTGCATGAAAGGTTGCGGAAATTTAGATGAATTAAGAGAGGGAATTAGCGCTGGCCTTCCCCTTTTCCTTCCGAAACTGCCCACCTCCATAACTTGCGATTAGGAAGTGGACCTTGAGACGATTCTTCGCGAGCCCACTCATCTCCTTATCAGAAAGCTAGAGAGAAACGGCAATGCTGGAGAGATGAGCAGCCACAGCAGTCACTCTAAGATGTGTCCACCATGCATCTGTACTACTAATAAATCGATTCTGTCGTAAGTCAAAGGAGATGAATTTGTAAGATTACTCAGAACGATCTTGGTATACTATTACATCCGTAAAATGAAGAATTTACTATCTCGAGCTTACCATGTTCCTCGACAGTTATTCACCACTTAGGTTTTTTTTGAGATATTCGATAATTACTATGAAATTACCTTCCCCTGAAGGGGCTGCCTAAAACTGCTGTATCGCAGTTTTTTGAGCTTCTAGCCGATTTTCATTGTCTCGGTGATTCCATTTAAGTCGTTGAAAAACCCTTTAAACATAAGGGATACCGGCACCGTTACCGCCTAAGCTTTGGTGAACATCACACAACCTCTAATCTTCATATTCCCATCTAGTTATGCTGCATTTGTTCACTGTAGGCCGGCCACACGTAACGTTTCACGCGAGTGTATTAAACACATCTCCTCGAAGATTCGTTCGAGTAAAATGGACGGGGCTACAACGGCTATGGAGCAAAGCGGCGTGGTCAGTTCTTCAGTTCATTTGAGGTCTTGGTTCCCTCAGTGAATGGCGTTCCAAGCACTTGGCCACCGCCGTTCTGCCCCGCAGCCCCTTCCTACAATACGCGCGTGGGCGAAACATTCAGGGAATGTACAGCACTTCTGTCGGCTTTTTATTTTGTTCCCGTGAAGCTTTGCTTGTGGCCGTTATGGGGAACAAACATAACCGCGCGGGAATGATCGTCAAGTGTACAGAAAAAGGAACTGGAATCGCAATCTCATAAGGCATCACTTTTCAGTGAGGGTCTTAGCAGACCTCCATGTACATGAGGCCGAGGAACAAGCCCTCCGCGGCCAATTTTTTACGAATCAAGCTTTATTCCCTTTTTTCCTCGATAGCCATTTGATAAACTTGGATGCCAGCAAGGAAATACTGTTTGAAAATCATCTGGTTATCCGATCGAAGCCCAAACAATCTCGTAGCTTCTTAAATTTGTGGGAGGCGCATCCCACTTTTCCTGCCAAGTCCTGATTGTTTTCTATTTTCTTGACAAGTGCACACTTCACGTAAACTTTGTAAACCTTTTCAATTGAAATGCGAGTCAGGCATACTTTGGTGAAACACCAGAAACACCGAGTCTCGTTTACACTGTTGACAAAGCTTACTGAAGTATCTAGGAACATACCAGCTACACAAATGAGCGATCATCAACGGGAACCAATCCACAAAATTACGATAGGCTTGAAAAGGATGCCAAACGTATTTGATTTGAAATCGGCAGAGCCAGCTCAGCATACGTTTCCATTTTTGTCGGCATATAATATTGACTGAGCAGGGATTTGACCAGGCTCCGATGAGTACTATCGCTGTACGGGAAAAATATAGGTAGATTTGAAATAATCGTATGGGACTAGGAAAACTAGTACTCGAAAATAAATAAATTGTAATAATCGTTAGCGTTCGATGAGCTATTTAAATGTTGAAGAATTCCCTGAAAGCTATATTGAGGTCAAATCAAGTCGGGGGGGGGGGGGGGGTGATATGCTCTCCTTTCACATGAAAAAGCATCTGTCAAAGCATAGGTTTCATCTGCTTTAGCCTAAGCCTAGGGAGGGAAAGAAGCTTTGACGTGGTGAAAATTTAGTTGCGTCTCCCCCCCCCCCCCCCCCCCCCACGACTTGATTTGACCCCTATATTGAAGCTAATACAAGACTAGACTCGAAGCTTTTTGCATTATTGTTGCCTTTGTGGGATGTGCTGCGTATTCTAGTTCCATTCAATCGCAGTGCCGAAGTACAGACCTTTTTTCCTCCTAGAAATCTTTTACCAGCTTATCCACTCCTCATCACTGACAGCTTGGTGCCCTGCGATCATGCTGACGGGATTGTATCGCTATCTCCATCACCTCCATACACTGATGTTACAAGGAAAATGGCCATCTCTAGATTGCTCTTTTAAAAGACTGAAAACACTATGTATCTCCATCTTCTGCACCCTCTGCCTCCAATGGAAGCACAAATCCATTACGAAACCCATTTCCAACACCAGTAGCCATGAAATATCCGCCTCGTCAAGCTCTGTCGACGCGTAAGGCAAAATGCGTTCCAATTTCTGTCGACGTCATAACTCTGTCATTTTTATTGAGTTAATGAGACGGGGAGGCGTCAACCATTAAATTTCAATGCCCCTCAGTTCCTTCTTCGTTTCATTGGAAATTCAGGCAACAATGACGACGTTTCTTTATCGATTACGTCCTATTAACAAAAAGCCGGTGATGAGGTGAGCCGCCGCAGACCAAAGATCTCAGTGAGTAGCTCAGTGAAGGGAACATCCTCAGCGGTTTCTTGCCCAGAAAAAGCAACTTTCTGGGTCGATGCAACGACTAAAGCCGGGACCCGGGCGCTGATAACCAAGTGTGCTACATACGGTAGCGCTCTAAAGTCTTCGGCCAAATGGTTTTTCACTCGGGTTTTTCATTGTAACTTTTTTTGTGACTGGACCGATCTAAGAGAAATCTCAGTATGTTGTACGTGGAGACACTGCATACCGAATATACTATTTTGGCGCTCAACGGTGTAAGTTACGTGGTTAAATGCAATTTTTTGTTTTTGGAGTGCCACCCCTATGCCGTCCCGCCGTGTCGCTCTCATCAAATGTCCTGGTCTTTCTACAAAATATTGATGTCTCTGAGGCTTGCTCGTTTTGTTTCTGTAAAGAAAACCGTTTTTCTTGACCATGCCTTTTCCTTAGTTTTTCGGTGGTCTTGTAATAAATTTTTGTAGAGAACCATGAAAAGAGTCAAGCGGCACTCAAGTAGAAGGAAAGGGTGACACTAGGTTCAGGAACCACATATTAGAATTTTGTCGAATTTGGTCCAGTGGAAAAAAAGTTATGACAAAAAAGTGTTTGGCCGAAGACTTTTGAGCGCTACTGTATGTACAACAAGTCGAACACGTGTCGAAGGTCACGACAGATGAAAATCGCCTTATGCAATTTTTTGGCTCTTAGGAAAAAAATTCCTGACTGGAAAGATTAGATTTACTCATGATTGATGAGAAAAGTGTGATGAATCTTATTTTCATGGTTTGGTTCCGAATAATTGCTTTTGACGAGCATTGATCTTTTGCTAGGCTACCAAAATGGTGGATACTTTTTAACTGACGTTGTACTTCCATATATGAGGAAAAAGTGGCAAGCATATCCCAATGCATTTTTACGAATGCTCATCCGATTTCCATTTCATGGCATTTTTCATTATTATGGCATTATGACACTTAAAGGCAGCAATAGCTGAAGGCTCTGCGCCATACGTACATTTGTGGAGCTTTCATTCTAGGTTGATTGAATAGCCCAGTTGTTAGGCTGGTAGTAAGGCGTCGTTATGGACAGTGTCTGCACTTGTCAGTAATTAGTCTCAAACAGTTTTGAGTGGGAGTCGAACGCATGGCGCATTTCATTGGCTAGGGCTGACCACTTCCTCTTCCATAATCAAAATACGATGTGTGGTTGATACCCATGAAGCTGCTCACTCCGGCCTGCCCCCTTTCCCTTCCACATTGTTAATTGACATTATACACATGAGAGGAAACACCTGTATATGCTGAGGAATGCTCACGTTGCCGAAAATCAAATAATTCTACGATTTTGAATGGAAAAATATTGCGCGGCGCAGCTTCAGATAGGATTGGTCAAAGTGTCGTATGGTTGCTTTTCTTCTTCCATTGACAACACCGTAATATGCTGAAGAGGAGGGACTTTTCTAGCTGTTCATACCTTACCAGTTTTGCTATTGCACAGTGCTGCGTGTACCACACTGCAAAACTATATAGCTGCAAAAGTCGATACTGACCAGGAGATCTCGACGGAAGCTCTACAGCGAGCAGTACTATAAACCTGAGAAACTGGTACACCATCCCTCAGAAGAATATAGCGGTCGAAACACTTTGTTGCTACATCAGGGTAGGTAGTGTGTTTACTAAGTACTCATTGCATGTGCCATTAGGCAGCGTTCCTAGATTTGAAATTTGCGAAATCGTTGGAATGCGAAATAGTGGAATTTGCGGAAAAGCATTAGATACGTATCGATTTCCATGCTATGAAGAGTCAAGACAATTAGAGAAATTAAGAAACGGAAAAAGTGGAATTGTGGAAATTGCGTTTTTGTGGAAATGCAGAATTGTGCAATTTCACGGAATCGTGAAATTTGTGGAAAGGGATAAAATACGTATCGATTGGGAGAAAACAAAATTTGCGAAATCTTGGAATTTGTGGAAAGGGATGAAATACGTATTGCGGAGTTGTGGAAATGCAGAATAGTGAAATTAGCGGAATAGTGGGATCTGCGTAAAAGATAGGTATTGATTGGAAACACAGCCCAACTAGGGCCACATTTCTAAACGATCACAGGATAATTTCCGTGCTTTCCTATTGAGGGGCTACCGAACCGTTCTAGGCTTTATTATTGTATCTGGCGCCATCATTTCAGGAAATAAAGGGAATCTCGTTTTTCCCATCAAGGCCTAGGCAAAAACATACATTCGAGTTTGTAGATTAACACCGATTTGTTCAGAATTGTTCAAGATCTTTCACTGGGATGGTATCTGATGTTTTCTCGCTTCGAAAATTTCGGTCAAGCATTCGAAGTGTAATACATTAGGTTCTAATAGTGAGTGAGGTAAACCAGGATAAAGAGAAAGGCGAAACTTCGTAGAGACCAGGTACTTGAGAGTGAGTAAAAACGTTTAGGGTTGTCAAAAAACCCCGAAGCCTCTTTAAAGTGCACATCTTCAGGCTCGCAGCTACATGCTATGTTTCGTATGAGCAGACGACTTTTCATTTAATGATCAGCGCCACGCAGGCAGTGATGCAGAAAGTATGTAAGTTCGACCGTTCACGAATTATGAGCTGCGAGGAATGACACGTGCCGCATATATAGATTCCATGTTTTCCAAAATTTTTCATCTCCACATATCCCACAATTCTGCATTTCCACAGTTCTACCGATCGATATCTATCTAAACCTTTTCCGCAGATTTCGCAATTCTGCTATTCCGCAAATTCCAAAACTATAAACGCTGCTTCAGTAACTGGTCATTTGGTTATATACTAACTTGTCAAATCTCTGCGCACAGTCACAGTCATCATTAATTGGAAGTGTAGGTAGTTTAGCGTTCGACCCGTCTCGCTGCACCTTATATAGAAACAAAAAAGAAGTGTATTGACTCATTGAGTACCTCAATTAGAGCCATGGTGGTCGTTTGTGGTAGTGAGCGGTGTTCCGTATCCCATTTGAGTTGCTCGAATCGATGCTCAACATATTTTCCAAAAGTCATCATTTCCCATTTCTCGCTATCGGTGTCGCCATCGCGACTGTCCCTGTGGGCGCACAACGCACCCGGCTTCGCTCCCAGTCGTGGCCCTATTAAAGGAATCGTCCACGGAAAATGAGTTTTTGTGTTACCCATATAATTATGTTGTATTTGCCTAATGTTGGCCTCATGCAAAATTTCACGTGAAAAATGTGAATCTGGCTGAGATACAGCACCACAAAGTGCGGTCCAGGTGGGCGGGGCCTCCGTGTAAAAGCCTCGTCCCGTCGTCCGCCACCGTTGGGAACGGAGAGTGGGACTGTTTACGTAGCCCTCTGTTCCTACAATGCGTCTCCGACCACGACGGACGACGGGACGAGGCTTTTACACGGAGGCCCCGCCCACCTGGACCGCACTTTGTGGTGCTGTATCTCAGCCAGATTCACATTTTTTCGCGTGAAATTTTGCATGAGGCCAACATTAGGCAAATACAACATAAACATATGGGTAACACAAAAACTCATTTTCCGTGGACGATTCCTTTGAAGGAGTCGCCACTGCCAGACGGTGCTCATACACCTTGCCCCCGAGAGGAGAGGGGCACCGGGCGAAAGCTGCTAGGATGCCATACCGGACTGTTGAGGGTGAGAGTTTGACTCCCACGCTCTGCAGACCGTCAGGACGCGGTGCGGTCGGGCGGACCGCGGTCGGCTTGGTTGAGCGCTGGTCTGCTCACGCCCGCTACACCCAAGGACGTGGACGGCTGCAGGCGGGGTAGATAGTCTGCAGGGTGCAGGAGTTATCGCAGTTACCGCTAGTACTCCTTTAGTTGACCCTTGGGGGGATTAGCGCGGTCGGACCTGAGATCAGGCAGGAAGATGAGAGTAGGTCGACTATTGTGAATAGTGTGTACATAATAAATACAGTGGTCGTAATAGCTGTACTTGCTGTTGCACGAAGGGTAGTCTATAGGGTAGAAGAGCGAGAGCACATACCTCCGGGAAGCGGTGGCCATACTGTGGGGAAAGCAGTATGGCTCCTGGGGAAGCCCACCTGGACAGTGACAATCCGCAGGCACAGGAGCCGGGTGGCACGGGGTCCGTAGACCCGGAACCACGATGCTGTTGCGCTGGCGGTTAGGAGGGCAACTGCCCAACGAGCCGCAACATGCACAGCGCTGATAATTGAAGCAATACTTGGGCTAGCGGAAAAAGAAACTGCTCTAGTGTCATACGACTTTCGGCACCATTATCATCCTTATGTTGATATGATACCAATACCATACATCGGTTTGGCCCATCCACCTTCATCAGTGTCTCCGCATTGACCCTTATGATGACAGCGAGAATCAACGCTCTATTGCTAACCCGAAAAACGTGACATTAAGCGCTTGGTTTTCGCGCTCTCTATCAGCCTTTTATCATTTGTCATCGCTTCAGATCTTTTACTATTGACGTCCCCCTTTCACTATTTTTGATTCCTGTGGGTGTCGGCTTTAAGGAGAACGCGAAGAGCGCAGCAAATTGGTGGCATTCACTATTTAACCCCCTGTATCAGTCATTATCAGTCGCCAACACTTTTGATCTCCCACCACCAATGTCCCGTTCTCACCCTACATATCACCCATAAATGTCAACGCTTCAGGTTATGTATGAAACGCGCAACAGATTCAGCGACAGAGTCTTCCAAGGCTCTTTATCAGTCCTTATCAGCTGTTATCATGTCCGTTCACCTAACGCTAGTGTTTCCGTCTCACACAGTACAACACTAGTCAGTGTCAGCGTTTCATCGTTAGCCTGGAGGGCGCTGTGACTCTAGTGACCCTTGTCTTCCGACGCTTCATATCGGCCGTTATCAGCTGCCATCAGGACAGGTCACCCATCACTGGTGTACAAGTGTCACCCCCACATTTTTTAAGGTCCTAGCTTTGCTGCGACCTGCGATATGAATTTCGTGACAATCACACAGACACACACAAACACAGACAGACATACTTAACGGATTATATATAGCAGGATGATTACCCTGTTACTCTGCGACCAATTAGTTGCCTAGCAAAGGTAGGAGTGTACGTGACCAGAAGTGATTTCCTCTAAAAGCGATTGAATAGCGGCAGGATATTACCTGGTAGGGTAGGCATAGCTTCGTCGCTATGGCAAAACAGCTTAATCGATCACTCTGATAACATTGTCTCCAGGTGCTGTATGCAGTTATTTGGACTTTGGTTTATTTTCCTTTCCGAAAACTTCTCATTACACCTTGCCCTTTTTACTTAAGTAGATTTGAGGAGAGTAACACGTATTGGATGTGAAAGGCGGAATGGCTTCCCTTAAATATGAGGGCAGATAATGAGTTTTTAACCGATTTCTCTTGCTGAATCTCCCTATAACTTTGTTCGTTGAGCGAATTCAACCGCAGTGTTGTGGCTGTCTTCATAGGCTCATCTGACAAAGCAAAATTCGTTTTGATGTGAACCTCCTCCGATTCTATTGTATAGCATTATGAAGATGGGTAGCGATTTCTAGGTCAGTGGATAGTTTATTGGTACCTTTCCAAGATTCTCGATTTTATGTACACGAAGCTAACGTCACGGCGCCTCCGCCTTCTTCAGAGCCTGAGAAGTCGGGGAACTTTCAGACTTGATCTACTCGAAGCACTTAAAAACGACCCCGAAAACATTTTCATTGAAGTACTAAACCAGCTCTCGGTATCTCTCGGTATAGATCAATCGGAGTATGCCTTGGCTTACTTTGATATTTTTTGATCAGGATGCAAGATGAAGTAATAGTGAGACAAACTTTGGTAGAATGAGGGGCACCACCTACTTCTACGACGACAACCATGTGATTTCTACTTCATCCGCCTCATAACGACCTTTCTAATACTTAAAGCATAACAAAGCAGTGTAGAGATGTTACTGGTACCATGAACAACTTCGAAAGCACAACCTATAGTGAAAAGGTCGCAATTGTTCTGCTGGGGAGGAGGAGCGAGTGGTAAGGAGAAAGCATGGCTCAGTGCCGATTTTTTCAACACTGATTCCGTTTTGCCCACTTTCTGGGAGGATGATTCTAATTCTTCGTGGTGCTCGCGCACTCTCACAACTGACAGTTGAAGTGATCTTCTTTCGAGGTCTTCGTTGCTCAAGAGAATACTGAACAATCCGAGCATGACTAAGCATAGCGAGTGCACATTCAGCTGAAAAATAAAAAAATACTAGCGCAGTAGCTAACGCTAATCACCGTGTGATCACACCAAAAACATCATCGGCCAGTATCATTCTGAATGGAGGTAGTATACATGGCGTATTCCAGCTGTGGGTGCATTAACACAAAATGTTTACCCTTCGAACAGGGCTATTTTTTGAGATATCACTTTGTCAGTCTGTGGCTCTTGTGTCCTGCCTAACTCCTCACAACGAGAACGTTGATCATTGAATTGAAGACGGATTTAAGGGAGTGAAGGAATCAACTATCAGCTGGAAAACGAGGTGAGCAAACCAGACGCTTTTGACAATCGGCTGCTACCGTAATCAGGTTTTCGTGGCAGGACCAACACATGCTTCCTTACATCCTCCAAGTATTTTGGGTCTGGTTTGCTTACCTCAAACACATAGAACGAAGGAATTATGTTAAAAGCAGATGTTTCAACGTTTAGGTTTGAGTGCTATCGCAATGAGGGGGGGGGGGCATCCTCTAAAAAGTTGTTTATCTGCGCATCGTGGAGAGATCCTTGATGGTCAATCTGCATATGCACGCGTATACTTTTGCCTAAGCCTCGGAGGGGGAAGGAAGGGCTCTTTTCCCCTCCACGGCTTAGGTAAAAATAGGGTCCAGTTGTGTTGTGAGATGCCTGCATCCTAATTGCGATAGCACCTAAGTTCGTCTTCACGCGACTCGTGGCGCGCTTCGCGTGCATTGGGGGAAGGAACCTTCGACGCAGGGGTTAATATGGGCTGTGGCCGGAAAGCATTCTTACAACATAGGTGTGCACCGTGACCCATCTCTATCACCCCCGACCAGTTGCCGCAACGGTAGAGCGCCTCGATGAAATCATGCGCGCCATCATCCCATGCGTCTCCCAAATTGAGAACGGTTTTCCAACCGTCACCGGATCCCATTGACTTGCCCCAACCTATCCCCCACCGCTCAGCCCTCTCGACCTGCCGCTCTCAGCAGCGCATTGAGTGTTGCCTCCCTTAGACGGCTTGCGTAGTACAATTCACGGGCAGTTTGCCACATGCTTTCTCCTACGCGGAGAGCGCAGAGAGAACGACAAAACGCGAGAGAGTGTGCGATGACAACGAGCAGCGTCGATACGCGCCCTGGCGCGAAATCATGATTACTGTAGCAGCCGATTGTCAAAAGCGTCTGGTTTGCTTCCCTCGCTGGAAAACATTCCCAGGAAGGAAACGAGATCCGGAAAAAATGCTCCCTGTAAATGGAACTCAAGTTTTGAAAATATCATGAAACTTGAGCAGAAAGGTGCACCTTGGGGTCTTCATCGCAATCTCGCTGCGCCGCTCCCAATGGACGAGCTTCTGTGAGGGCTAGCAATGTTTACAGCAGGCGGGATGAACCCCGCGTCACTTCCGTATCCCTCAGTGACTAGGATGCAGAGAAGGTCAAAACACATCCTCTACTGTGGTGTAGAGAGCGGGGTCTTATTTCTCGGGCTACCGACCATTTTACTCCACTCTTATCCTGCTATTGCACTACTAAGTACAGCGGCTTTCATATTCTTCAACTATCTCGCAATTATGCAAAACTAACCCACGGTGTCCTTTAAAAGACTCCCATTCCATGATGATCCTTATTTCGATTTTTGTTTAGCTAGCGCAAGCATCGTTGCATCAGATATGACTTTTATTTTACATCTTCCCACAAATTTACCACTGAAACTTCTTGTCTGTCCAGTGGTGCAGAGTTTTCGAAGTGAGTGATGCGTGAGCTCACCTCCTATCCGATTTGAGTCGACCAGCCTCCTTTCAAAATCTGATCAGATGTATTCTCTAGTCGGTCCTTCTCCTTCTTGTTCTAAGATAAGGCTCAACACACAATCCAAGCTCTCGACTTCAATCCTCTTACTCTTGATGATACTTCAAATGTATGACGTCAAAGAGCGAACTTTTTTGAGGAAGTCATTTTGCCAACTGACTCCTTCTATAGCATATAAGCGTTCTTGAATAGATGGCTCCTTAGGGCCAATCAATGGGTAACTTCGCTATACGTCGCTATCAACTGGAAGATTCTTCAAGGAATAATATCTCACTTTTCCGTTCAACAACGACAGAACGGGACACTGATGTGCTTTCCAGAGCCTTTTTAACTTCTGAACCAACCCCATATTAAAGGTTTTTTTAGGGTTAACCTCTAACACAATTTCGAGACTTTGGGTCTGGTCATGTGAGCGGTAATTTTTTTTTTGAATGAAGCAGCTGTTGGAAGATGACCCTTTGTGATCATGGAACTCTTTATGGTTATTCGCGATTCATCCTCTGCTGTAGCTGATTTTAATGAGAGTGTTTTCCTTTCCTTCCAATGAGAATGTGCTTTTCATAAAAGTTTTCATAGTAACTTTGGTCACTGAATATTTTCTCGCAAGGAAGCCGGCTTCAAGGAAATCATTACGCTGACGTTGATATTTTTGCCTTCGTTGAATTGTAATTTCTCAGGCGATCCATCGCTAGGTTGTATACAATAGAATGTTCGTATTTATACGTCAGTAGGTGAAAGCGTGTGCCTTGAACTGGTACTGTATGTAGTCGAGGCGAAGTGGCTGCGACGTGAATCCTTATGTCGGGATTTGGCGTAGCGGCGTACACAAGCGAAGTTGTGCCCGAATTGGCTGTTCTCGGTAGGAAACATGGGCATGTTGTAAGAGGCGGCGGCCGTTTACTTCCACTCTATGTTGACGCTATGTATATTAAGCTTGCCTTCACAGCGATTTCATTAATAGACCAAAATCCGTTGAATTTAGTCCAGATTAAATGTTTCACTCATTTTCAATCGATGATAACGTTTTTCATGCACTCATTCCATTTTCTATGCTCTGCATCGTTCTTATGTGCCTCATTTTCAAACTTTTTATGCTTTATACGTCGTACTATAGTGTAAATTACATATCTTCAAGAGCAAAATCAGATCAAATCAAAATCAAATTACGACGCAGTGCGCTTCGAGCGTTACTCCAGCTCGGTATGGAGAGTGGAAGCTTGGTGATGAGTGAATCCTTTCACCGTAATTCGAAAGGCCGCTCCTGCTTAAAGTCAGCATTAGTGATAATGCGATTATTGAGAAATCTCTGGGAGAAGTTATTTGCATGGAAACTATGAGCCTAAAAAAGCTATATGTGGCGAAATCCCGTTGTAAAACTGCGCCTCCGAGCTGTCGAAGCGGCGCAACGGATAACAGCTGCCGCCTTTGGATGATCGACCCCGCCTCCAAGCGACATGATACCTGGTTGGATACGATGAGAGCGGCCAAAGATATGCGGTGAGATCGAAGGTACTGCAGCGCGCTTTCGTAGTTTTAGCCTGAAGCTCACTCCAGGAAAAAGGTGCTGTCGTATTTCCAAACATTCCCTTGTGTTTACTGGTGTGTGCAGATATGACAGCGAATCGCGCGGCCGCACGCAGCGAGCGGCGCGGCGGGTGCGAGTGCCAGTGGCAGGGCATGGCAGCCTTCAAGCGAGGCAGTGTGGCATGAGTGGAAGCGCAGGCGTGATGCAGTCACGCTCGGCCGGCTACCAAGGGCGATCGATACGGCGAACCGTATGTACTGGTGGCGCCGCGAGTGAAACGCCGCGAAGCGATTCGCTGTCATATCAGCACACACCGTGTTTACTTGGCAGCATGCCAATGGAAATTTCGTTCGGAGTATTCGCCTCTTAACGGAAAGTTCGTCCGCGTTGAGGATCAACGAGGGAAGGGGATCCTGTTTCTCCGGTTTTTGGCCATTTCCATCCGTTTTTTCTCCACTGTTTTGTTATTAGGCATCTCAACTCTCAAATTCACTACTTCTTTTACTTTTCGTGCGAGCTTCACCTAATGATGCCATTAGGTAGATGGTTCTGCTCACCTCAATGCTCCTTCTCTCTGGGATGAGGTAGAAGCTTACCCACTTTTCTAATATCCTCGTGCTGATATGCACGTACAAATGATATTAGGTTGATTCATAATAAATCGGACAAATGGTAGTGATGATTTCTAGAGATCATAACTCAGTAACGAATTAACGAAAATGGACGCGCGAGGTACCGTTGGAATGAGTATGAAAAGCTCTTCAAAGTACCGCAAAATAATCACTCCAAAGTAAATTCATTCCGCCACAATGCCGCACGATTTCAAGCGGTCCAGAGACCACATCCGCAACGTCATACTATTTATATCGCTATCTGGCCAGGAACCCGCGGATATCGGCAGACGTCTGATAGAAGTTCACAAGGAGCATGCCCCCGGCAGAAGTACACTGTAGTTGTAGCATTCGAAGTTTGCGTCAGGCGACTATTCCATCGAAGACGAAAACCGCGGTTGGTGGAGCGTACACGGCGTAGAGTACTGGGAGCTGCTCGATGAAGGTACCACAGTATCCGCCGACGTCTACGTTCGTCAATTACGAGAATTGAAGGCCAATGTCCAAAGTTCGCTACGGCGGCGGTCACATGTCTACTTCCAGCACGACAACGTGTCTACTTCCACAGACCGCACTTCGCAAGATCGACCAAGGCCGAGCTGCTGTCGTACAGTTGGACCGTACTTCTATACCCACCGTACTCCCCAGACCTGGCCCCTTCAGATTTCCACCTTTTCTCCCACAGCCAACGCCACCTGGACGGCCAAGACTTCAAAACTCGCGACGAGGTCAAGGCGGCACTCGGCAACTTCTTCGAGCTCCAGCTTCCGGCCTTCTGGAGCAAGGGCATCCATGATCTGCCTATACCGTGGCAGAAGGTAATCGATAAAGATGAAGTATATTTCAAGTGAATTCCTGTTGTCGTAAAAAAGTTGTACGACAAAGATTAAAATTGGTCAATTTGTCCGATTTATTATGAATCAACCTAATACATGGCCAGGAAATGAAATAAATGCATGCAAAAGGCTTCGCCCGTTTAAAGTGAGCTAAAAAGATTTACATGGGAATAAATCCAACTGAATTCTGTCAATTGAAACAGAATCAGTTTTGTCAAGCTCAGTCTAATGACGAAGTGAATAAAAATGGGCATAGATACGGTCGCCGCCCTTCTAACGCAATTATACGCGATTCTCGCCGAGGACAGCAGTTTGCGCGCTGACGTCGCTCGCCGCAGAGCGCGACGCGACATACTGACATGAGGGCATCGGGTGTGTGCCATTAGGACAGAAAATTTGGCGTCCGGCATGCGATGCCATGGTGCGAGCCATGCACGCCGTACTGAATGGGTCTCGGCCATGACTGTGCTCTACGCCTTATCTCAGACATGATCGCTTCAGACTCAACTGACAGCGCCTTATCTTGCACCATCTCGTCGCGCGATAAAGGCCCTAATGGCACACACTCGTTCGCACCCGAGAGGGTGAAGTGAAGCGGCTCACACTCGCTCGGTCAGAGGATCCACGATCAGTGAAAGCCTAGGCTGGCCTAGCCCTTCCTTCCTTCCGAGACCGGTGAATGTCTGCCAAAAGTTCACAGGCTATTACATTGGTAGGTAGAGCCACTAATGATATTTGCGTGATTCAAGAGCCACTGCGGTTCGTGAAAGCCAAATGCTTGGCTCTCTCCATGAGAAGATGTGTAGTAAGACGAATTAGAAATGGCGAAACCTAAGGAAAAGGTACGGTGTGAAAGAAAGATGTCTTTTTTTATTCCTGTTTTCAGCAAACCTTCTCCCCAGGCTCCAGCGCTTCATCGGCTTGACATGCATTGATGCCACACAAGGCCGAAATTCACTGGTGAAATTAATGAGTAAAAAACTCAAAATAGCTCGACTTTTGGATCCATCCCATTATCTGTACGTGTGGACCACTGCAATCACTCGGCTACGTGCTATCTTCACGTTCTCTTTTAGTTTCAACGGTCTGAATTTTCCTGTATATATTGTCAGATCGATTTCAGATGTCTGAACGATGAGCAACGCGTTCGAGAATGAATATGTGCATACGGTATACTCGCGACTGGCAACTTACCAGAAAAAGGATCACCGGCCGTCTTCGCCTCGAATCTGGCCAAACGTCCGGAAGTTCCTTGAATCGCAAGCTCCTGGCAGCACTGTTATCGACGTAGGTAAGTGCAGATCGCGAATCTCCGCAGTTTTGATGGTAGCGGTAGAAGTACGAGTCGCCCGAAAAGGATTTTCAACGACGTCCACTACTTATTTTCGGGTGTGTACCCTTATGTCAGGATTTCGCACCACGGCATATCGCAAGCGAAGCAATGCGGACGAGCTAAAGGCGCCATGTTGTTGGGTCTCAAAGCGATTACGAGTCAACTGCGTTTCGCGCCCATAGCATTACCTTGTAATCGCTCTAAGACCCAACTACCGCGACGCGCATAGCTCGCACACACTGCGTCGCACGCCGCTCGTCGTCGCGCGAAACCCGGATGTAAGGGTGCACACACCTTATTTTCCAATGTGGACGGGATAAGCGTGAAATGCCCCTTACCGGCTTTGAGAGCAGGGACAATAATAATAGTAAGGTGGTGCACAAGCGCTGCGACTTCTTAGCCATTTTTTGTCTGAAAATTTGGTAATCTGTGTGAGTTTTAAAAATGATTTTCTCTCTTCGTTTTGGGAAATGAAAGTGCTTGATGAGAAAGTCCCTGAATTGTCTTATCTTTTTGGTTTGATGGATTTTGTTCGGAAAAAGCTGTGACACTGCATCATCCTACAATAATACCGTTTCCTGATTGCATGTCGTCTTTTAAATCTGTAGAAACCATGAAAGTTCTCGCTTTAAACTACCCACCAGCCACTCCCGCGTAGACTTAACTATCGTATTAGCGAGTAGCAGATTTTGTTGAATAATGCAGCTGATTCAAGCTTGCGCAAATATTGTGGGTTCTCTTGGGTTCAACCTATACGAGGAGGCGGCGGCCGCACTCACTAGCGCGGGATGGCGCGGGACCAGCGAGGCACGCGCTGGATGCGAATTCTGTGCGGTGACCTAGTAGGATAGTCATGATGCACCTGAATCTCTTGACTTCGCAGATGAAAGTAGAACGCTTAATACCTGAGTGCATGAGATGAATTACTAGTCTTTTTTTCTGCATGTAGAAGTCTTGGTGCTATGTTGCTAGAGGTCTGGCATCTATTGCATCATTGGAAAAGCACCTTACAAAAGCGCGACATAAGCAAATAGTCCTTTTTGATCCGCCTAGTCATGCCCTCATATCCACCAAACAAGAAGAAGGGCTGCACCCGATATCCATTTAATACAACCTTCCATGCGGTGCGACCGTTGTACTTCACGATGACACCAGGACAGGTCTTTGCATCTATAGGTAATTGCAACTTACTTTACTTCAGGATGCGGCGAAGCAAAATACACCTGCCCAACTGTATTGGTGCTTGGAGTGGACACCTGTGCGGACGCCCTGATTGGAAGAACTTACAAAACACGCGATTGTCTCGATCTTCTACTGGCCGACGCTCTGATGCTACCGTTCCGGTAAGAAAGTAAGGTAGTAAATAATGAATAAATAATGCATCTCAGATGAGATGCAGGAGCGTGGTAAAAAATGAAGTCATGTTCCCATCTTGTTAGTGCCTCTTATAAAGGGAGCCGTCCAAGCCACTATTGCTTGTCACTCATACCGGCACATACCGCATTTCTGGTTCACGTTCAAGACAGAATTAGGCTAAGACCAACGATTCTACCCGAACCGTAGGTTTACTGAGACCCATAGAGTCCTCAAGGTCGCGTTCATAACTTCCCGGCAGGAGCAGAATGACAGGGTAGAAGAGGTGCCGAAACAATGCACCCAACGAGACAGGGTCTGCAGGAGGATAGAGAGAGAGAGAGCATGGACACCTACCCACGCCCTGGTGCCGGCACCACAAAGTATGAACGCGGCCTCATAGTGAGAAAAATCTAAAAGTTCGTGAACTTTTACATTGAATTCTCGGTTTTACTTACATTAGATCGGTAAACTGTCTGCAGGCACGGTTTCTCTTTCAAAGGATTATCAAAAACATTTCAGAGACAATGTGGCTAACGCCGTGCTCAACGTCTCGGTCTTGCATCATCTATCGACGACAAGTCGTCGCAAGGCAGCGCTGGAAGGTAACGCAAATTGATCAGCTTAACGGGAACACAAAAAATGACGAAAAAATGATAAACGACTTCCACTGCCTTAATTGATGTAGCATTAAAACTAAGGAGCCCAAAATGTCTCTATCTAGGACCGATGCTTATGCATTTTATTGGGGGTAGCTCTAATTTCGACGTTCTGGTGCGCCCTGCAAGCACTTTGTCAACCAGGGGTTGTGCCGTTCTCAAAACGTTATTGTTTTACATTCACTGAATGAGATAGAGGTGGGTTTATAGTGAATGCGAGAGGGTAAAGTGGCGCTGCCACAGTGAGAAAGCTGAGAAACACCACCCGAAGTGAGCGGTAGCTGTTGCTCTACAGGCCATGGCCATGGCTTCAGTCTGGAGGAGCGTCGTGAATGAGTGCCTCAGATGTGCATTTCTATTATATATTTTATATTATATTCTATAGTAATCAAGTCTCTCCATAACACCCCTACCCTTGAAATGCCCTAATTACCTCTCAAGGTGTTCTCAAAAGCACCTCTAGGAATAATTCTGCTGATCGTGGCATATGAAAGTAGAGCTGCTTATAATGCAACACAGAAGAAAGAACGGAGCAGAGACGGCGAAAACTGAAAGAATGAAACTCCTATCATTATTGAGATGAACACGCCTTTTTGCCCATTGCATTGCTGAAGGGGGTGATGCACTAGGCGAGACCAGCCAGCTGCCACGCACTCCACCGCTCATCGCCTGGGTGCCCCTTGTGAGCATTCAAACCAGGCCGCGATAGAGACCCTAAAACGCGCATATAAATGCGACTGCGCCGCAGGTGTCTACATGTGCTCATCCCTGGTGTAGAAAAGGTTATTCAGACAGTTTTAATGGACAGCTTAAACATCAGTAGGAAACTTCGTTTGCAAATTTGTACTCCTGTTCATAATGTGGTACATTACAGAATGCGGAAGATGTTTACGACCAGGTGGACTTATGTTAACATACGTCTGGGCATATGAGCAGCCGAATGGCACATTTCCGTCTCAGAATCTTCTAGTACCTTGGAATCTCAACGAAATTCCCATCAACGGTAAGCTCTCCTATGACTTTCTCTGAAGCGGCTATATATTAGTTGCTGCTGATCATTATCATTAATTTCCACTTTCTTCGAATAAATG
This sequence comes from Trichostrongylus colubriformis, assembly GCA_963978905.1. Lineage (NCBI taxonomy): Eukaryota > Metazoa > Nematoda > Chromadorea > Rhabditida > Trichostrongylidae > Trichostrongylus > Trichostrongylus colubriformis. The sequence goes on along the minus strand of OZ022259.1, from coordinate 11,909,200 downwards.
TTATTAATGGCTGTAATGGTAATGGCTGGCACGTTACCGTAATATATGAAGGGGAAATTTATGATATTCGCATACTGTAGGCATCCAAATCTATCTTGAAGTTGCAAAAGGCTTACAACAGATTTCGTCTGCCAGGTCGATCACTTACAAAAAGGTTTAACACAGATTCCGCCCACGATGCCGGTCATTCAGCAAACAAGCTTGCAGTTAGACAATCGTACTAAAGGTGATGGATGCGGAATATGTATGGGCAGTGATTTTTCAGTGATTTCTAATCATATGCTGACTAGGCGCGTGAACCTATGTAGTGCCCGCACTTGCACCTTCGCTACCGCAGGTCTTGCATGGCGGTCCTGATTGGCGGACAGGCCCTTCGTCATGTCGGCGCGCTCCACCCTACTCCCATAGTTCCAACTTCTTCATTTCAGATCTATGAATGATGGAAGTGGTGGTCGGCTGTAAGGAGCTTCCACTATTCCCTTCCAACATGGTTCTAAACACACTTTTATTTTATAGAAACTCTGTAGTCACTTTTTAATATCAAATTCAGGATACATCTTATTTTGTCCTCATAAGAAAAAAGATATCCGATTACTTGAGAGAATTCAAGATAATTTCACGAGAAAGTTGGTCATTGAGTCAAGATTGGCTTCCTATTCTAATCTACCTAATCCAACCAGCAGGAATCGCCATTTGAAGTTATACAGCTTATATTCCCGTAGAAAAGTATACGGTGTCTGTATGGTCTTTAAGATATTATCAGGCATTTCCGGGTTGATGCCTCAAAATTTTATGTTAGGGCCAACTCAATAACTAGAGGTGGCTCGGTTAAAATTTCATATGCTACACCACGAACCAACTTGAAGCGATATAGCTTCAAGTGTCGCGCTGGTACTACATATAACAATCTCAAATCTAAAGTGGCACCTGTCTTCCCTGCTTTTTCACTTTTTAAAAGCCGTGTTAAGAAGGAATTGCTGAGCTATGTTTAACTGAGGTGTAATGTGATCATTTGATGTTGCTCTTTGTATATTTCCTACGTCTGCCTTAAGCAGCGTTACAAATAAATAAATAAATAAATTCCTGTGAAAGAAGAAGAGCTGCTGAAGAGAGAAGATTGATATGGAAGTTTTATATAAACTACTATATATTTATCATCATTAAACACTTTGCTATGCAATAAGAAATATTTGTGCAATTATCTTACTATCTCAAATGTGGTCTCCAGGTAGACTACCTCGAGTGAAATTCCATAACGACTCAACAAGTGAGCAACGGGTTATTCAGGTGACCGTTCTCTTATAGTTCGGGCTTCTATGCCTTTGCTATAATTACTGCCGTATTTTGTTTTAGGCATCGATCCCTATCGTTGTAGATGAAAACGAACCTTGTCCATGCACCGTGAGCTGGTTTGGGTCATTGTTCAGTAAGGTATGTCTCCTAACAAAATGCAAAAATTGCAAAAATTGCAATGCAAAAATTGCAACTGCAAAAATGCAAAAATTGAAAAATGCAAAAATTTGTCCTCAGTGGGGATCGAACCATCAACCATCTTCTGGGCCCCCAAAAACCATTTATGTGACCCTATAAAATGCAAAAAACTGTTTTGAAAAAGCTCACCTTGTTCGATGGGCCTCTTTTGTAAGCAATATGCTTTGTGAGGTAAATTCATGATGAATAATGGAAGTGATGCTCTTCTGCAGTACTTAGTTACCCAGAAGACAACATGCACGGATATTTAGTTTTCTTGTTTACTTATATGGCCATACTACACTTGGTCAATGGAGACCGCATGAAGATGTTGTGCAACAACATAGAATTCTTGGGAAGCTAACCCCTCAAAAACCTCATTCTGAGGAATTGCTTGCACGGTTAGGGGCTTGCACAGTTGGGGTGAATTCAAAGGTGATTACGAGATCCTTGATGTGTAAAACGACGATCTTCTGTAAGGAACTCATTTTTGTGTCTAGAGAGGGAAGAGATCTCTTGGATAAGACAGAAAGCCGACCTGACAAGTAAACATACTCTGTGATTTGTCGAAGAATGAAAGAAGTGCTACAATCGCACATGATAGTCGCGAAAAGTGCTCAGCTTACCATTCAACGATGTCTCATGCCAAACGAGCACCAAGTATATCAATCAAACATCAATCGTTCATATCAAAATAGAAGTGCCATTCTGACACTTACCTCTCTGCCACGCCGCTGCTAACAGTCCGCTTTCCTGTCGTGTACGTTCGTTGAAAAAGACCTTGTTGCTCTGCTCAGAGAATCATTTTTCAAATTTGGTAAGCAGATACGATATCAGCTTTCAAAAATACGTCGGACCATATGCATCCCATTACAAATGGCCACTTCGACCTTGGGTCCTTCTAGGTCATAACTTGCAAGACTTTTCTGTTACTATCCACGGCTTAGCAACATCCCTCCTAAAACTGGTCGTCATATTCCGGGCTAATTCCGACGCACTTCCTACAGGTGAGGCATCTAGTGCCTGTAGCGAGAAATATAGGTCTTCAGTGGTCTGAAATACGGGCTAGAACGGCTCCCCATCTGAGAAACTTTCGAAGGCATTGAGTCTAGAAAAAAGCTAGGTTTTCCGCCACAAAACGGTACCTGAATATTCCAAATAATTGGGAAGATAAGAATTGGCACGACGGGAAATTATTGTCTGACCTAATATTAGGTTGTAAGGAAAGTTTTGGCCGGTTTTCGCAATTTCAACTTCGGGAGATCATAACTCGACTCAAAGTGCATCTTTTCTCACAGAATACGAACCATTCGATTGACTACATTTTTGACCATTTTTGGCATGGACATTTGCATATCTCATTTTGATGAAGGGCTGATGATTTATATAGCGCGAAATCAAAAAAGTCGACTTCATATCACCGTTCCTTCTCACACACTGTTACTGAAGAAGTCGTCCAGATGTTTGGGGAAGTGGGGCTTAGTCAGCGCCAGATCTGGTGAATATGACGGACTAGTAAGGGCTTCAGCCTGCAACTGCTTCAATTACTGGAAGAGGATTTGTGGAAAATGCGCTTGCGCATAGCTGCTCTGAAGGGTCCCGCGGCACCCTTTTTTGGGTTTTTCCAAATCAAGACTACTTGGGGTAGTTAACCAAGTTTGTGTGACGAGGGCCAATACTTTTGGATATCCCTTGCAAGTATGGGCGCTTATCGCTTTTTGCCGTTTTAGTTAAAGCGATTTGATCAATTGAAAATTCAAGCAACTCGTTCTCATTTCTGCGCTTCTGAAAGCAGAGACAAAGTGTTTCATTTAATGCTTCACCTCCTCCTCTTGCAATATTCACATTTATGGCTGCCTTTTCTGGACTCGACTAAAAGATAGCTCATGAAGTGGAGTCAATGAAAAGTGCCATTTTCGCAGTACTTCAAACTTTCTCCAATTATTCGAAAACCTTGTGGCTTTCTAAGGGAAGCATATATTTAGGAACATCAACTTTTTGTCTATTCAGGGGGCACAATATGTAAGCTGATTCATGTTGACTCGCTCTGAGATTTGAATTTTTTTTTGTAAACGAGAAAAACCGGCCAGAACTTTCCTTACAACCTAATATGTATATGCTTCTACACGGCTTTGTATGCAGGCTTTTGAAAATGACTTTCAAACGAAAAATATGCAGAATAGCAAAATTTCCGGAGAAAGATCCGTCTTTGCAAATGATTCAGGAGTTGTCTTCATGGATGGTGTGGAAACAACCACTCCGAATTATTTCAGCTTCCGTCAATACGACCATTACTCACTTTCACGAAAACTGATGGTCACAACACTCACTTTCCACCACCAGCAACTCCGAAGTTCCTCCCCAATTTTAAGCAGTCGCTTCTCACAGGTGTGAAGCGATGGAGTCCGATGTTAGGTAGGCCCACTCAGCTTTTAAAAGCCTGTATAATAAATATTCGGAGAATGTTAAGGACGACGTCTGGCCACACTACTTGTCCCAGTCGAAGAACAACTCGCCGATGAAATTACGCAAAAGATCCTTCACGAAGCACTCACGGAAGCAATGGCGACACTGAGAGAGGTACTAATCATAAAACAATTTTATTTATATTGGGTCAACGAAAATGTCCTGACGTAGAATTTTGATGTTTTGACGTACATACACATATTTTGATGTTTTGACGTCTCGCTAAGGTCGATTGTCGATTTAACTTCAATATATTATGGCTCTTATAAACCCCCGAAGGGATAAACCGGCAACGTGATAGCATTTATGCTGGTACCCCGCGATGCAAGCCCCTATAGCATTTGCTTCGAAGTTTTCCAGAGATTCATTTAAAGACACCGGGAGGAAGCCCTACTGCAAGGTCTACCGTGACGCTTGTAGTTCGTTAGGTTGCAGATATTGCACACACGACCTTCCTAAGACGTCGAGTGTTAATTCAAAGCATTTTTTTGTCGCGAACACCTTTTTTCTTACACTTTTGCTTACTCTCTCATTCGTTATTTCACTTTGATTGCTGTGTTGTTGTGTTGTTTCACTTATTTTGCGTCATCATGAATGAAAAACACATCCTACGAGACAACAATTGACATCTTCCACAGCGAGCAACTCGGAAAGGTGATGTTGCAATTCGAAGAGATGTGCGCGACATGCGGAAACAGATCTCAATGCGCGCTTTTGAATGAGGATTTCTCTAGCGATTATCGCTTCTAACCCCGAATGTTCGTTTCAGAACGGTCGCTTCTTCCCATCGTCCTCTTTCTCCCGACCCCTCTCGGTTATTTTAAGCAAGACTTTTTGTTCAGCCCTCGCCTCAAAAAGCCGTCCAAGAGGTTAACAGAAACAACGTATTTATTCCTTCGAAACTGCAATATAACTGAGATCTAGCTACGTATCTACTTTATGGGTAGATCAGAGTACCGTAAAAGGATCTCCTTGACCTTTTCAAGACGCTCCAACAAGGGACAAATATATTTACATCAAATATGACCTTAATTTTGTGGGCTTTTCATCCAGTGCTTGTCCCTGACTTTAAATGATAGATGATATCTCATGCAACTTTGCACAACTATAGCTCAAATTTTTAGGTCACCTTCTACCGTTTTTACCATGTCTTTCGAAAAGGAGAACTGGAAGATCTTGTCAATTCGATTCCAACATTGAACGTTGTCCATTCCTCATTCGAACATGGCAACTGGTGTGTCGTCGTGCAAAAGGTAGCCAGCTAACCAAAACAAGGGACAATAAAATAAAAACAAACACCGATGGACCGATCAGCTGATGATATTCTGAATTATATCAGTAAGGTACATTCCACGATTTTCTGCGTGCATGAAATAGAGGGGCCGTATTATCCGCCATGTGATGAATACTCAGAGTAGTCTTGCACGGAAAAATGAGTTTCTTGATTACTCTATATAAGTTCTATTTGCTTATTAAGGGCCGCATACAAAGTCTCACACGAGGAAGCGAGAATCCGGCTGACATAACTTTCACAGAATGAATGCTCGCCCCGTCGTCAGGGGATGAAGGGGACTGCTAATGTGACTTTCTGTTTCCACTATGCGTCTCCGACCACAGCGGACGGCAGGGCAGGCATATAATCCTAGGCTCCGCCCCCTCAACCATCACTTTGCAGAGCTTTGCCTTAGCCGGATTCTCACTTTTTTCGCGTGAAACTTTGCATGAGGGTAACATATGGGTGAAAGAGTAACTCCTTTTTCCGTGCACGATCCTTTCAATGAATGACTCTTCTTTGAGTGCATTCTGGGTCACGAGCACCGATGTAAGTGTCCGGTTTACGGGGTATGCATCGTCAGGACTGTTCTTTGCACCGTGGCGTGCAGCGCAAAGCTTGGGAGCTAGGAGAACTGCACAGAGTTGGCTGTGTCCTATTCCTTTTTTAGGCGTACGTCATGTCAATCTTTTTGGACTCAAGTATCCGAAGCGCTCCTTGCTTGAACGCAGAGCGGTGTGCGTCGCTCGCAATGCGAAGTTCTGTCTCAACGATACAAAAGCGAGCACACCAGAATGGATGATGGAGAGGAAGGAAGAGTGGTGTAGCAGCTAATATATGAATAGGTTGACTGTGGTTACCATACATACTCGAAAAGGGTGATAAAGATTCCATTGTCGCGGGTCTGCCCGCATAGGGAGGGAATCGGACTGCGTATCGTGGAATGTACCTCTGAGTTCTATCACGTTTGACTACACTGAGAACAATACCTCTGTTTCATATCATACTGCTAATCACGAGTTTACACGCCTTAACTATGGTAATATTTGCAGTTTGAGGCTCGCAGCTAAGTCCGTCTGATTACTCAACTCACTACTAATATAGGCCGTTCGAAGAGTTCTTACGGTTTTAGACCTCTACTTCCAAAAGCGCATGTCTCGGATCATACACAATTACAACTATCGAGATAAGATCCATAAAAGTCCGTAGATTTGTGCCAACAAGGCACATTGCTGTTGTTCAGAACTGTGGAGTTCTAGAGGCGACGAATCGATGAGGTGCTTCAGCATCGTTTGGGTCTTGAAGAAATCCAGAGAAGAAAGCCGTCCAAATCTTGGAATGAAGGGTCTTGAACAAATGTAATCTGTGGGGCCAGGTCAGCTGAGTATGATGGATCCCGCAAAAAATCGTATCCGAGTCCATCCAACTGTTTCAGGGTCGTTCGTGAAACATGGGGCCATGCGCTATCGTGAAAAAAGATAGGCTCCTTCTTACTTATCAACTGTGGGATCATGATCTGCAGTTTGCGATGCGCCTCGCAGAGTTCGTAACAGCACTTTCCAGCCCTAATAGTTTTGCCGGTATCTACTGAGCTATGTTGGATTAGAACAGCCGTAAAGCACCACCACCGCCGTCCTGACAAGGCTGACCGCTACGAGCTTGACTTTGGTGCAACTATTGTGCAAATCATCTTGAACTGTCCTACGAGATCCGGTTCTCATCATGTGTCACGATGCGGTTGAGAAATGGGTCGTTTATGAGCCGAAAAGGGATTTACGAGAAGTGGTGTGCAATTGTCATTTGTCCTATCTGTTTTGAAAACTGTAGAAAATTCAAAATTCACGTAAGGGCATAATTTGCCATGTTTAAATAGAGAGAAAAGCGGAATTAATTATGGTGTAGGCAAACCTGGTGAAGCTGATGACTTACTGGAAAAGGGAAAAATGCGAAACCGCGAGAACTTCTCGAACGGCCTAATATTATCTTCACCGTTTGCATACTCATTCCAATTCATCAACAGAAGAATGAATTGAGATCTCCGAAGTTACTGTGTATGCTGGTGCTGTTTACTAGGCACCACTAACAGTGCCACGAGATAATAAATCGTTGTGATTGACTTTCTTGCTTCTCTTCAGCGTAAGCAATGTGTAGTACATTTGCCACCGCATAATACTGCGCGTGGCCACACTAAAATTGACTTCCGCCATAAGGTAGATGCACAAAAGTTTGAAAAAATGAGTTGCTACAAAGCAGAAAATTGGCTTCAAATATTGACCAGTTGGGTAGCGCACACTACTGTATGCGTAACATCATGGGCGTTAATGGTCGGCAGAATCGCTTTCTTTTTATAAATTTACTCAGTGTCCATTACCACATCACGCCCCGTCCTTTGCGGGCGGGTTTTCTCTCATCCTAAGTGTGTTAAGATAACTTGGACATTGGCCATTTGTGCCGATTTTTTTCTTATCTCAAGGCTGCGGTTGTCAATTTTTGTTTTACGGACCACCACCAAGAGTGTGCTCCGCCCACTATGCCTAGGCCTCCATCATGTTTTTGAGAAACTCGCCCCTGATCTCAGTCCACCTTTCCCCCACGTTTGGGTCATACTGGAACCCAATTAACAATTTCCGGCCACATTCCAGTGCACGCTTCCCTCATCGTGGGCGGAACTCAATTTGGTACATGTGTACTCTTTACTCCTTGTCCCATGCCCTAGCCATCTCGGCCTTGCACCCATCTCTAGAGGTCGTTTTTCATGTAACCTCCAAGCTTCGCCCACCACTACAAATGCTCCGCCCACTGTGCCCAGACCTATTTCATGACTTTAAAGAGCTCATTCCTGATCTTAGTGCATCTTCCCCTTGTTTGGGTCACATTCGAACCCAATTAACGGTTTTCGGTCTGAAAACGGAACGTTCCAGTGAATCGTCGGCGGAGCTCAACTTGGTTCATGTGTGCTCTTTACTTCTTGTCCCATGCCTCACCCATCCCGAACTCGTCCCCATCTCCAGAGGTCGTTTTTCCTATAACTCCTAATTTCGTGACTGACGGACGGACGTAAGGACGGATAGACGTACATACGATGCGTTTTATATATAGTAGGGATACCTAATTTCGTGTCAGACGGACGGACGTAGGGACGGATAGACGTACAGACAGGCGATGCGTTTTATTTATATGTAGTAGGGATAGTATGGATGTTCATTTTCATGCAACGTAAAAACGAAACTGACTGATGATAAGATAATTCGTGTGCTGCTTTGCCGAACGAGGTTTTTAGGTGGATCAATATTTATTGATGGCCTGACGTTTCGACCTTTCGTCGTCTTTAGAGGCTCCGTGATCCACCGCGAGCGGTAAGACGTCGCTACCGACTCGTGTTGGTATAATATGCTACTTACACGAGTATAACTGACTGAATTACTGGGATGTGTTCACCAGTATTGTGCAGCTTTATTGGACGGAAGGAAACAGCATGACAAGAACATATGCATTTGCAAGTTCTAGAGCTCATACATTTGTGGGCGACCACTGAACAGAGATCATGTAGAAACACTATTGTGCTACGCGATGAATTTGAGATTTCAAATTATGTTCTGTTACCAGATAAGTCCTCAGCGTCGGAGCAACATATTCGCCGTGGAATGAAAAGTATTTTGACTTTATTAGAATCAACAACTAATGTGAAATTTTTGGCGCTGCTTTTTTTACTGCGCAATCGCTTTGTTGTTCATACGACATAACAATTTATTTCACCAATTCGTTACCTATACTCACAATATACGCTATCATGCAATATTCGACAGAAATAGTTTTATTCGACAAAATTGTTTCAACGTGTTCTACAACTCCATTTGCTTCGCGGGACTCGATTTCCATTTGCTCAGTAATTGCGGCGTTTTTACCGCCTTCTTTCAAATTGTACTCTTATTTCTTTTGGCCATATCGTACCGGTGTCTCTTTGAGTCATCACAATCTGAAAGTGGAAGCTCTAAGAACAAAGCAGAGGAACTGCAATCCGTAGCAGTAGGATCAGGTACAGTGTAGGTTGGTAAGGGATATAACCGATATTGGCAAAAAGGTTGAAACCACAGAGTGTTCTTCGATCCCTCCTCCACCATCGACCAGAACTGAGCGGAGATCGCACAGCAAGTACCACAACACGGGGAGAAATAGGCAGATAGGTCGTATAAGTTAAGTGAGATAGGATAATGTTACGAAAATATGGACCAGGACCGTCGCACTCAGTGTGACACAGGAGCTCCAGCATTGAGCAGTCAGTGTCTCCCCGGTACTACGAAACGAACGTGCTCTAGTAAACCAAAAGTGCGTCACACTCCGTAGCGCGAAGCTCGTCGCGAACTTGAGTTTCGAAAATGTACATACTATCCAAAAGTTGCATTGCACGATATTATTATTTTCCCTGAAGGACATTCGCGAAAAAAAAGCTTTTCTTCGATTTTTTTTCCGAAACATAAACTGTAGTCCTTTGGTCCAGTTGACTTTTCGGTATTTTGCCCCAGAAGCTACTAACCATATAGGAATATAATTTCACTCGTAAAAGAACCATTTTTGTGGAGTTGCAAGAATAGCACTGAAGGTCGCTCGCTACTCTTGACCAGACTTTCAGGCGTCGAAGAACAAATACACACGCCGCTCACGTCGCGCAGTGAATTCTTTCACCCCATGGCTTCTCGCCAAAGGAAATAAATGAACAGAGTCAAGCGATCCACTTTCAACACGTGCTTTCACGCCAAGTGTCTCATAGAGAACAGATGTCTGCGAATGGAAGGAGATCGCTGAAATGTGTTGAACTCCATAATCTGCATCTTTACCCTATCTGTGAGAGCGCGAAAATGATGGTCAAACCATCGACGCAAGCAAAGTCTAAGCAAAGAGGTGTCTCCTTGAAGAAAGAGTCCCAAAAGGAGGAGATGAAAGTGAGCAAAGAAGTGGAGTACTTCGCGCGCGAGAATGAATTCGATTTGACAGTGTACTGGGGGCCCAGCGAGGTAATTTCTTTGTATGGTTGTGGATTGACGATTACATCTTACGTTTGAAATGCTTGTTATCACGCAATACCTGTGTCATTCGAAAGCTTACTTGTAATGTAGTTGCAGTAATATTGCATCATCGTTTCTTCGGCTTCCGTACAACTCTTAGGTCAAATCGCAATATTGTATCCTGATACCTTCGAAGAACACTAACCAGTAGAAGTTCTGGATCAATTGTTGGATTACTATTAAACTAATGGAAGCGAAATATTTGGATTGTAGAGCTATTAAGGATGGCATCCTTTACGGTTCAATGAACTGAGGTATGCAAACCACACGCTTTTGACAATTGGCTGCTACAGTAATCAGGTTTTCGCGCCAGGACGCGTTCCGTCGCTGCTCGTTGTCTTCACACACCCTCGAGCTTTGTTGCTATCTCTGCGCACTCTACGTAGGAGAAAGAATATAACAAACTGCCGTGAATTGTACTACGCAATACCTGTAGGAGAAGCAACACTCATTGCCCAGTTAGATCGCCAGTCTGAGAGGAACTGGGTGATGGTGAGGAGGTGGGGGGGGACGAGCGACGGGCTATGGTAGCGGTCGATGGACCGCTACTAAGTTTTCGGTGGTGCATGGCCTATGTCGTAAGCTCAGCAATGATTTTTGGCCTCAACCCATTTTAGCCCCCGCGTCAAGGCTTCAGCGGCGAGTCAAAAGTCGCGCTACAACAAACTTGAAGCGTTAAAACATCTGTTCTTAACATAATTCCTTCGTTGTATGCGCTTGAGGTATGCAAACCAGACAAACACTGGGAAGATGTAAGGATGTATGTGTGTTTCCTGCCGCGAAAACCTGATTACTGTAGCAGCCGAATGTCAGAAGCGTCTGGCTCACCTCTCAGTTTACCAAGGGTGATTATGTGCGAAACAAGCCCCCCACTGATAAGTGAGAAAGCAGTCAATGACTGAGACACTCGAATAGTTTTAGCAAGGCGATAACTACGGGTCGAAGAAAGGGCCGAAAGTGTGAAAACAACAAAGTCGTTGAAACGAAGAGTTTTATATATCATTCAACATGTTTTTCATTGGAGAATCGGACGGCATAAATTGCATTCGGGACTGCGTCTGAAGCGAGACTGAAAGTCTCACAACAGGATCCCAGACACTAACATTGCACGATACAAAGGGAAAATCTGTAAAACAAAAAAGGAGAAGCGTAACGTTTGCGATATCAAAAACTGCCACAAAACAAAGCATGCGGCAGTTTGAGCAGAAAGCTCGCTCCCACTATAGCTCATCGACTCCGAGAATCAGGTTTGTGGTTTTCTGGTTCTTTTTACATGGTTCGTATAGTTATGCAGATAAGAATGATTCATGGCACAGGAAGTGGAATGTGTACATGCGAAACGTTATGATCAACCAATGAACTGAAAACGTTGAGTTTACCTGATAAAATGAAACCAGGTTGAGAACAAACTCAATCACTGGCAAAATTAATGAAGGAAGGCGCGGATTACGGTAGCCGCTCTTCTTAAGCATTACTTACAATTCTCACTGAGCCAGCCACCTCTCGCGCAAACGACGAGCGCTACACGCTGCGAATGAAAATCAGAAGCAGCCTTCGTACTCTACGCACCGGTGCCGACAACAGCGACGGCGATGGCAAAATATGTGTCCACCGCCGACCATGGCGGTGACCGTACTCCGGGACGCGCTCCGTTCGTATAACGCTCGGCTTAACCACACTACAGTATGATGATCTGGCAAGAGCTCACGAATTCGAGTTTGAATCTTGGCATTGTGCCAAACTATTCGGCGGCAGGCACATGAATTTTCCGCCGGGTCGTTAATATTGGTGCCGGAGCGCAGTGCGAACGCGGCCCAACCTAATGGTACAAACCTTAGGGTATGCGCTCGATATATACGTGATGACTTGTTCGCTTACTTGTTCCTCCGCCCTTGTTTATCAACAGTACTCATCTTCAGCGACTACACAAAGCATCCTCCAATTATAACCGCAACCCACATAAAAACCTGAGCAGAAAGCCGCCGAAAAGGCGTATGATCGGCACTATTCCACTATCACTACCTCAGATAATGCGAGTTGGATCAAAAAAATAATTTTGCTGAAACTTTGCCCAGGGGGTTATTTGAGGTGGTGATCCCGAATATGACATCCATTTTAGTGAGATCTTCTTCTGAGTATTAGAATTGAGGACTCACTCTCACAGCTTTATTGGCAAGCTTTCGTAACAGCTTCGTCAGACCAGACTGGTGATCTTTGGACGCTGACTTCCCGACACCACTCCCAAACAACATTTGTTTCACCAGTCTGGTCTGACGAAGCTGTTACTACAGCTTCGTCAGACCAGACTGGTGATCTTTGGTCGCTGACTTCCTGACACCACTCCAAACAAATGTTGTTTGGGAGTGGTGTCGGGAAGTCAGCGACCAAAGATCATCAGTCTGGTCTGACAAGCTGTTACTACAGCGAAAGCTTGCCAATAAAGCTGCGGTAATGAGTCCTCAATTCTAATACTCAGAAGAAGATCTTACAAAAATGAGGCTCAGGGATGGCTCAATTTTATCATATCCATTCTAGTGTTTGCGCCAATTTAGTGCACTTGCACCATATTGGTACAACAACTCGTTTTCACCAAAATCACTGAAACTTTGTCCATGTTGGTTATTTGGGGTGCTGATCACGAATATGACATTCTTTTTTCCTAGATAACCCCACTGGACGAAGTTTCAGCGATTTGGTGAAAAGGAGTTGTTGCACCAACATGGTGCAATTGCACTAAGTTAGCGCAAAGGATAAAATGGATGTCATATTCGTGACAGCACCCCAAATGACCCCCTGGGCAAAGTTTAAGCGTATTTTTTGATCCAACTCGCGGTATCTGGGGCAGTGATAGCGGAATAGTGCCGTATGATCTTTGCGAATCTGTGCCCAAAATACCTTCTAGGCGTCAGGCTTACGTTGGATATTCGGTACGGTCCTGAATTCCCGCTCCTGTTTCACCCTCTGCGGGGCAGTTCCACGAGCCGTCGGATGGTGAGTGCTGCGTGTGCTCCTTCATTTTCTGATTGTGACCTTATCCCCTCGCAGAGTATCCATGAGTATACACAAAATTTCCTACTTTTTTCTATTCCCTTTTTTCTTCTTTTTCGCGCCTCCTATGGGTGCCTTGTGCTATTTAATTTGTGAAACGGCCTTTGATAGGTTGCTAGTCACCTCCTTGATCTTCTTGCATGACTACCTTCCGTCTAAGGTGCTGTATGTATACTGTATGCGTTTTGTGCATTGTATCGATCATGCACCATTATAGCCAAACAAAGGCCGTGAAAGGGGGCAGCACGGAGAAGAGGCGTTCGTTCAAATAGTCGACTGTATGTGGTGACCGCGGGAGGAGGTACGAGTGTCCTTGTGTAACGAGGCTCGATCAATGGATAGATAGAAGGTGGTCCACCCAAGTTTGAGGATCGAGGTCTTGAATTAGGCGATATTCCTTGAGGTGATCTTGAGCGGATTCTCTCCCCGATAACGACGAGTCTGAAAAGTCTGAAGTCACCCATCGATGTAACCATAAGAAGAACTCAAACTTTTGTGGCTCATCTACATTTCTATCGTGAGTCGTCCATTCGTATCCCAGTAAATTGTTGTTTGTTGCGTTGCGATCAGTAAAGCGAGTTAAATCAGAATGTTTGATCGACTTAGATGAGGTTTAAATACGTGCCTACTTCGTATGATTCGATGTCGTCTCTTTGTAAACGTAAGGCAGGGAACGAGGACGAGGGGTCCGCGGTGCCAGCGGAGGCTGCCACTCCAGGCACCTCGTCCCAACACTAGCCAGCTATGCTCCTCTCATTTGAAATATTATTCCTCTTTCTACTGCCAGCTGATTCCACGACTTGTAGATCACCGCTAAGACCTCAATACCGATCTTTCTGACAAGCATAGATGCAAAAAAGGAAAATCAAAAAGAGGTTAAAAGAATGAAGCGCTAGATTACATCAGTCTAGGAGAGGATGGTAACAGTGTTGTTCACATAGCTTGCCGTAATGTACCGATTACGTCCAGTAGTTGCAAAGGAACCTATTCGGAGGTGTAGGTGAATTTGAGCATTACGCACTTTCACTGCTCCTCAGATCAGGTGAACTGACACACACAGCTACCTTTTTCACTTCAAAAGCCATATGAAATTCATGCGAAAGCGATCTAAACTTTCAAATGGCACAACTCGACTTGAAAACTGACATACCTTGTCTGTATGAGTTTTCCGTCGGAGTCTGTATTTTGAAAACAGCATACATAACGTAAGTTTCATCTCCATTAGTGCAAATCGCATACCAATACATTGTCGTGGACCCAAACCGAAGGGCATAAAAGCGCGAAGCTGCTCGTTCGTGGGCGATTGAAATCTAGTAATAAACAGGAGCTGTCTCGTTTGAAATGCAGCTTACCTATTTATTCTTGATTTCTTTGTAGTAATTTCTGAAGCCAAAGGGAGAGTATACCTCTCGGGACGAAATTCCTCCACGTCGTTTCCCCATATTGTAGGATTGTGATGTACAGCCCACTGATCAATAACAATGCAAGTGCCTTTTCGAAAACAATATGGCCCCACCTGGCAGTTTTCCATGCAAAGACGAGTTTGAAGGCTGTAAAGGAGAGCGTGTACCCAGTGAGCAGTGTACCCAGTGACACATGGTGTAGGTTCTTACCTTTTTCGGCTTACCGAAGGTCCGAAAAACTTGAATACAAATCGTATTTTTACTTCAAAATTCAATCAGCTTAACGAATAAGCACTTTAATCAACACCGTAATGACTGCCGGTCTAGCGTGAATGATGACCTCGCTGACGCGGACGCTTTGCGGTGGATTTTTCCATCTACGCCAGCAATGAGACTTTCCACCCTTCTTCGATTATTTCCACCCCTCTTGGCGTTCCCTAAACACGCTGGCCGAGCTTTACGCGTTCCCTGTGGAGCCTTCCCTTTAAACATTCCGCTGCGCCATCTCCCATATATGCGTACGGTTTATTCCACTTTGGAGTTCTACAGAAACTAAAATTGAACCTTACTTCCAAGCCTCATTATCCACTAAATCGTGCTTTCTCTTGGGCTTGCAAGTCCGCCCACACCTCTCATTCCAAACCTGAATTCCTAATGCGAGAATGCACAACGCTATCGGGACAAAATGTGAATGCCATAACTTTTCGTTTTCATACATTCGTGCAATTTCGGTAATGAGGTAAGTGTGCCGATACTCCTCAGATATTTTGATATTGGAAAGTAAAACATAATGTTGAAAAAAAACAAAAGCGATTGTGAGCACGTACGGTGAAGCGTGGGGGTACAGACGTAGTGTTTCAAAAAGGCAGCAGTGGAGATATTCCATAGACTGAATGCTGCCATAAGTGAAGGTACCAATAGAGTCAATCTCTTCCAAGAGCAGTTCCTAGACCGCCGAGTTATAACGACAAGAAGTGCACTTCCAGCGTTCTAAGTGGACCTACCTGTTTCTTCTCGTTTCTTGCAAGTAACTCACAAGCCAGTGCTAAAGTATTTGCAGTGGTGTCAAATCCGGCTACTGCAATGAATCGGCATTGTGCAACAATCTCCTGAGCAGACGGGGTTCTCAACATAAAGAAATCATATGAACGTTATCGAATACTTTCTTGTACATCTGTATAAAACTTACACCTGGCGCCATTGCTTTGTTTACTCGAACAGAAGTGAAGTCTATTTTGCCACTGACATTCTCCGTGATGAAACCATTGAAGGAGGTATCTTCAGCATCTTTAAAAAATTGCAGAAAGTCGTACTTCGCGGCATCAGGTTTTCGATTATTTCGTAGCATAGCAAGATGATTCGAGAACATCATCATGGGCGGGGTAGAGCCCAGTATATCCTTCGATATCAACACAGTATATTTTTTCAGTTCACGAAGAAGCCTGGATAGTGATGGGAAGCACACTGAAACACAAGAGTTGTACCTCAGTCCCTTTCCTTTGGAACATTTAAGATAAAACAACATTCATAGATATGATTTTTTGGAAGATCGCTCCTATAGCTACAAACGACTTGTTCTTTAGGGAAAGTGAGAAAGCGGAAGATGTTCTTTAGGGAAAGTGGTACAGAATATGTACTTTAGGGAAAGTGGGACAGAAGATGTGAATAACCTAGGTCGTGGGAATTCCTACCAGAAAAACAGAGAACGGACACATGCTGTAGGTCATACATATAAGTACCATTGATCTAAATATCATAAGCCTCAGAACTATGGAGGTAATCATTTTATTGCGCAGCTTACCTATTGAAAAATACAATTACACTCCACAGAGCATGTAAATGTTGTGACGAGAGCATTGACACGCTGGTCTTGCATGTGCATGGCGGAAGCGTACGGAAACAGCTGTATGTAAGGAGGCGTTATACAATTCAAAAACGGACTCGTACCTTGTAAGTACATTTCACAATAAGCTGGCTGAAATAAACCCTTGCGTGTGTAATCAACAGTTCCACAGAGGCACTCGTGCCAATTTCGTTGACACTAATTCGTACAGCCGTTTCCATACTTTGCGGCACCGGCGTAGACGACGGCAGCCGCTACCTTCTGCCGGCGACGCCTGCACTAGTGCGACGTGCTCCATTTCTATCGCTCGACCGAACCACATTACAGTATGATGATCGTGACAACAGTGCGCGCGAATCTTGCCTTAATTTGGCGTTTCACTCAAAATTCTCGCCGAAATTCGAACCTCGTCTCAGATTTGCGCGGGCTCCAGCCACGGTCATCATACTGTGGCATAGTTTGGTTGCACGTTAATCATTGGGTTGAGGAATGAGTTCCCGCGGCTTTTTTTGTCATTGTTCTATTTTTCACATTGTTCCCCTCATCTTTCGACAAAGCTTACATACGTCTTCGATAGAGCTTTTTCTGCTCTACAAAACGCCTCCTATCTGTTTTTCGATTTCTTCGATTGCCTAATATTTATGAGGTTTGGAAATGAAGTAAGCTGAAGGCGAAAATTGGTAGTCCCGTCACTTCATCTTCCTCGTCTGCCATCATGGTTAAAAAAATGTATTCGCATATGTTTTGGATAGAACATTTTTCAATTGTTTGTTATTTCTAAGGTTTAGAAAGGGAGTGATTTGTAGGTGAAAATCTGCACTTTTGGCGCATCGAGGTCCAAAAAAAGCTGACCTTTTCCACGTCAGGTGAAGGCAGAAGACATCCAGCATCTACTGTTATAAGTGAGGGGTTTCTTGTTCGATAAGTGTTTGGTAAAACCTCGATTTTTTGCGAGAGGAGTGCGGGTGGCCTTTCACTGAATACCCTATTTCTGCGCCTCAGAAATATTAGGTTTTTGAAGTATTCAAAAGATTGTAGGCGAGGAAAGGAAGATACAGAAAGTGCACACTTTTGCTGAGTGCTGCATTTGTAAGTCTTAAAAACGGCAAAAAATGAGCGATTAGAATAAAAGGCAGTACCATTTTGTAGAGCTGAAAAAGCTCTATCAAAAAGATATGCACATACATCTTTTAGCTCGATGGCAGACGAGGAAGATGAAGTTCGGGACTGCCAGTTTTTGCCTTCAGCTTACTTCATTTCCATACCTCATCAATATTAGGTAATCGAAGAACAGATAGTAGCGTTTTGTAGAGCAGATTTGTAGGGCTATCGAAAACATATCTGAGCTTTGACGAAAGATGAAGGGAACAGGGAGACCATTCATCAAAGGCGATGAAATCTAGGAAATTTCCCTGCAGCGTTCGTCTCTCTTCCTTTTGCTGTCGAGAAACTGTCCTTTTCCTTGCTTTTATGCCTTCAGTTTCGAGTGATCATTCACAATCCTGCCCATCGATCACGTGGAAATCGACATTTCTCCTGCCATCTTCCGAACTGACCGCGCGAGCTTCGAAGCAGAAGATCGCGCAGCTTCTTGATGTTAGCCTTGGTCGGGACAGAGGTCGGTCTCCCACGTCCTAGTCGGTCGGAAATGTTTCCTAATTCTGTGAACCTTGCGGCTGTTTTCGACACTTTCGACACAAGACTTTTTGGCACCTTCAGACGACAGGAGATGTCAACCGCTCGGAATCCGTGACGGTGTAGGTCGATGATGGAAATCCGGCGAGGAAATGGCCTCGTCATTTAAGGTCAAATGAGAAATTTTCCTGCTGTTCACTAGAGAAGGTTGCACTGAATCGAGTAAAAAAACAAGAGCTTTTCAAGTCCGAAAAGCCTCAGGGATCAAAGTTCAGCGCCCGCGCCTGGTTTCCGTAATTTTGCTGCACCCTGTAGGCCAAAACGCGTTTACCACCACGATTCTGAATGGAGTTGGGATGTGTGGCGTATTCCGTATAAGGTATTGATTAACGCCAGGAACGTTATCCTTCATCATTTGAAAGGGACTAGACCACGATTATTACTATACTAGCTACCCAGCTTCAGTCAGTATACCACGTAAGTATATCCACTAGGTATATCATTAAGTTATCTGCAGGAGGGTCGGTCGTATCGTCATTATCAATGGTGTCAGATTCGAGGTGGGAAAGGGAAGGAGAGGCAGAAGAAAGTATGGCCGCACTTTTCCTTCGAATTTCGTCTCTCATGACTGCGTCGCTAACCTCATCTACTACTTCAATCGTAATGGGCTGGGAGTGAACTAATCACGTCAGACCTTGCTATTCTTCTCTACTACAATCATTCATTGCTAGAATAGAATCTGGAGAGGCTCCCAGCCGAATAATGAAAAATCTAATGGAACTAGCTGGAACGTACTCGAAGCAGTATTCCAGCACATCGCAGCAGCCTTTAGCTCACTTCCGAAGGCTTGAGAAAAAATCTTGTAATATGAATTTTGGCCGTGAAGTGACTGAGTCTGACCGAAAGCGCATCGAGCAAGAACATCACTCGTGTGGTTTTGGAATAGCCTAAAAATGTTTCATAGGAATAAAAATCTATGCACAACCGACTGATAGTGCCATGTATTGGGTCATTCGATAAAAAATGTCGCTTTTGCTCAGAAGAAAACTTTCTTTAAAGCACAGAAAAGTCACTATACATCTGCAGCATGTTATATGTATATCAAGTACGCGTTCAGGGCCCAAAGCGCGTATCTGCTCCGGGACGCCCAATATTCCGTCGATCCTTTTTTACCCTTTGTTAGCTCTTCAGTTTTATATGCTCGACTAGATGTATTCAACCGCGGTTATGAAGAATTATGAAAAGGACTTCAAAATTGGAACGGTGACAGGCCGATTGTCTGGCCAGAATAACGGGTATACCTTGAAGCACCTCATGAGGTTTCAGTAAGGAATAGTTAAGTTAATCACATTGCGACTCCGGTGAAAATGAGAAGGAAACTCATGAAAAACTCGAGTGAACAACGGTTTAGTTGCTGAGTTCTCAAGCTTTCAAGTCCTTCATCAAAAAAGCTACATGAGAACATCACAGGGTTAGCGACCTAGAAAAACGTGATCAGGGAGTTCCAAGGACAAGGGAAAGCCACACTTATCCATATTCTCGTCTTCGGTAGGCGATAAATCGAAAACTTTGTGGTAAATTCTACAAAAAAATAAGAACTGCGAATTTCACTTTCAACAAAAAATTTTCGGAAAGATGAAATAAGATTTTCAGAAAAATAAAGCTCTCGTTCGAACCTCTCAAAAAATTCTCCAGATTGAGCCTGAATCATTCCTTTTCAATACAATCGAGGAAAAAAATTCGCACAATCTCAAAACAAAGCATTGTTGACGATCGAGCCTCCCACAATATCCAAACCGAGCAGTTGAGAACGCACATACTCTCAGAACAAACTTAAAGAATGCACTAAGAAGGCCGATCATATGGCCACCTCTTGCGCAACAAGCTGTAGCTGGTACTGCAGGGTGGCTGTAACTGATGAGAACGCACACTATCATCACAGCGCTTTCTGTCCCTTCGAGTTTAAAATGTAATATCCATTATTCAAATGTTGTTTTTTCATCATTTTTAGAGCTGTACCATTATTCGATTTCAAATTGCGGTTGTTATCGGTCGTTTCCCATTAATGAATTTCTCAAACTTTACAAGTTCACTTGGCTACTTCTTTCGTCTTTTCTCTCAAAGCCTAGTTGGTTTTTTTTATCAATATCAACCAAATGTTTTAATTCATGGCACACTTCTCAATGTTCTCTTCTTTTTTTCCGTGAACAATGCTTCTCACAACAAGGATTTTTCTCCTCCACTGTTTCAATTATCAATTATCTATGTTTCAATTATCAATTATTTTGATCGTAATTCCGACGATGATGTGTCGATTTATTTCTGAATAAAAATGGCCATCTGGTGAACGGATCATGGAATGGATATTCGACGGGTGCGTACACAACAACTATGACTACTGGGAATCGAACCGCCTGAACCTGTAGATTACCATTTTACATCATTGACCCGTATCATGCTCGGTCGAGCAGTACTTTGTATTATTATATCTCAACATTATTATATCTCAACATCTAAGCATTGTGAATTGTTGTCATCAAGCTTCAACTCTAAAAAACGCCAATTACTATGTACGGGTAAAGAGTAAGCATGACCTACTCTAGCTTGGACGGGAAGGGAACCGTTCCATTCAGATAGTTTCGATTGATTATGTCTTTTTCTATGACTGGGGAATGTCATGAACTCCGTGTTCATGATGTCATCAGTTTCTCCGCTTGCCGTCCCGCCGCAGACAATTAGGTAGCAACCAACAGGCGGAGGACGGACCGGGGGGGGGGCTCCTCACTAATCGTCGAACTGATGGCTTTGGCCCTCAAGGTCTTCGGCTAAGGCAGTCCCGGAATGGCGGAATCGCCGCTATCATCAGAAGAAAGGTACAACCCCAAATCAAGGCAAAAGATCTAAGAGTCAACCACTGTTCGTATTAGGAACTTAGGCATGACGTGTGTAGAAACGGTTGTAAAGAGACAATAAAATATATGGTCTGAAGTAGCCAGAGGATTGAACCACCAAACAATTTCCGTCTGAGAAGTGATGCCCTCAGAACAGTTAGCTTTTAAGATCGCTACTGAGCAAAACCTAAATTTTATGCTACTATGAAGCTGCAGTTAGAGTGATGCTTGGTATGTGTTTGATATTATTATTTAAGCTGCTTCCAGAAGCAATACAAAAATGCGCCTTTAACGTAAACGTAGTCGAAAGGTATCAGGATTGTAAGGAGAAAGTGGGAACTGTGAATAAATGTTCTCTAATAACAAACCCCCTCTTTCGAAATGTGATATGTTGCGGCACTCGTATTGAAAAGCGATACCGTAGCACTGCGAGTTGTGCTGCCGTTGATCCGCCGGTGGATCTGCCGGCGAGGGCGGTACAACGTTCGCGACTGCCTGATTTAGCCTCCCTGCCCACCCGTCTGCAATCTACCCCCGACAAGTGACGAGAGAGGTGCAAAAGAGAAAGGTGATTCTCGCGTTTTCTCGGGCTTTTCGCCGTTTTATTACGCTCTTTCTCTAATGATACAATGCTGAGCACCCCTACTTCCATGCCAAATTTACCCCCTCTGATGTTAATAGGTTCTTGTAAACATAACAGTTGCTCAGGTGATTGGCAAAACCAGCATAAAAAGCATAAAAAGTGTTTATAGCCTAGTATTCAGCACTAACTATTTGTTATTTGGTTGTAATAATTAAGGTTATAATAATTCAGACTGCTGATAAAGCCTAGATGAGGCGTGCACGTGTCTAACGCTACAAATAAAATGATTTGTTTTGCTTCGTTATTGCTGGTTACGGTCTTCAAAGCATGGTACCAAAATCCTATCTACTTTTTGAAAGAGGATAGTCCCATAGAGATATGCTGTTCAACATATTCGAAAACATTTACTAGTATGCTCTGATCATGATTCCTCTCAAAAAAAAACCAAAAATGTTGTGGCTTGTAACTCGTGCAACACAACGTGTCGCTTTTGACCACTCTAGAACGGGTTTGAGTGCAACACCATATGTTACACGCGGTTCGTCATCAAAGAATTTAGAGGCAAAAATTTTATATAGATGAACGTAGGGGCTTCCGGAAAAGCCAGTTTGGGAAGTGTTCTCGATCAACCAACTGGCACAACTTGCAGAAGAGATGTGGGCTGAGTGTGGGACACATGACTGGTTGATTTTCCCTTAGTAAAATATAGTGATTTGATAAATTGTCGGTTGTCAAATTTTATCTACTAGAACTACCACCTGACCAGCCTGGAAATCGGCCCAACTTCAGGACACTAAAAAATTATACATACTTCGTTGTAGAGCAGATAAATTACTTTCGGACGATTTGCGCTGCACAAACTTGTGGTTTGAAGGAAATTTTTTTAGAGGAAAGCGACAATACTTATGGAATGACCTAAGAGAACCTTCAAGAATTTCTCCAAAGTTCCTGTAATAGACTGTGATCACATTAGTATTCCTCGGAAGAAAAATTCGGTCAAAGAACTATTGGTCAATGGCAGTCCACCGATAAGAATGTGATCGGATGATCGCAAAAGCAAGTCTCCAATATTTGACAAAAAATGGCGAAAATAATACGAGATAAAAGATGCTTGCTAATTGTATTAATGTGTTAAGAAGCATGATCAGTCTCAGTTTTTGCTCTGCTTCATTTGGTTACTACAGTCGTTGAAACAACAGTGATGTTCAAGTGCTTCGTACAAGGACTCACGTACTTATGAGCATCGATCCCCTGTTCGATAGGGAGTCCTTCCAGATAGTTCAAGAAGCTGACCACTGACTCTTCAACAATGGGAAAAAGCTGAAAACTTGTAACTCGGAGAACGGAACTCAAACAATCAACAGAGCATTTCAAAATCAGTGTTCAATGTATAAAATCTATACTTACACGCACCGCGTGCCATAATTTGATCGATGGCTGGAAATGAAGTCCGAGGTGCTAAGTAATGCAACAGTGAAGAAAAAAGAAAATAATATTGCTAGTACTCCGAGAAGTGAGACCCCTACGCTTTCCCTTCACTCTCGCCCGAGACTTGTTATCTATGTGCTCCATAGCTGCCGTGCCGGTTGGAGTCATCTCAATGTGTGATGTGCGGCGACCATGCATAGCACCAACACACTACTTTATAGAGTTGCGAGTACAATCTGTCGTCGACGACGACCCCTGCTTTCTCTCACACGTTTTAGGGGGAGGAGTTAGGCCATGCAACCATCAAAGGCACTCTCATCTTGACGGTGTAAGGCAACGGCTTACCCTCAACACATCTCACGCATTCTATTTATTCCGATAAATAATACTGAACCACCGCTTTTATCTCGTTACATCGCAAGGGCCACCATACCCCAGTCTCTATTTTAAGACCTAGAATTTTGAGTGATTCGTCCTGCAAAAGGGGAACTTCCGTACCCCTCTACTCTTGAGTGATTCGTCCCGTACAGACCTAAAGACAATTTTTGCGATTTCTACACACAGAAAATAATTTTCACATCGGAAATCTCGCTAAAATGTCGTCGCACTCCCACAAAATTCCAATCGTTCATAGCTCAACGACGCTGGAAAATCTGGTTACCATATACAAACAATGCACAACTAGAGTAGACTATCCGTCACTAGGTGAAGATAGCTATGAAATGTGTAAAGAAACTACATCGCTGCTGCAGAGCGGTATAAACCAATTTAGAGAAGAGAGAGAATATCTTACAAAACTCTATAATGAGATCAGAGAAGAGTACGAAAATTGTAAAACCAAGTCAGCTAAAAAGATTTTGAAGCTAGAGATCGAACAAAT
Organism: Trichostrongylus colubriformis; assembly: GCA_963978905.1. Taxonomy (NCBI): domain Eukaryota; kingdom Metazoa; phylum Nematoda; class Chromadorea; order Rhabditida; family Trichostrongylidae; genus Trichostrongylus; species Trichostrongylus colubriformis. The sequence goes on along the minus strand of OZ022259.1, from coordinate 11,885,217 downwards.
CGAGCAGAAGTCGCATTTTCATAAAGAAATAGCAAACGCAGACGAACTAATCTTCATGCTGACCGTGAGGCATGATGAATCCGTGTTAGGGAGAGAATGAGCGTGAAACTCGGCTACATGCCTCAGAATTCCCTAATACAAGTAAAGGCTTCATCTGACAGCTTGGGTATCCCAAATGATCAAGAGCAAAATATAGCACAGATCGAAGCAAGCAACAGCAGCGAGACTAACCACTATCAAGGAACTTTCAATATCGCTGCTATGGATAGGATCGAGAACAGTATAAGGCCAATTCGATCTATCAAACCTCCGCAAGCTACGTTGCCCAGATTTTACGGCAACATGGAAGACATGTCAGAGTCCTGGGCTATCTTTGAGACGCTCGTTCACAACAGTCAGGAACTAGACACAATGGAAAAATCCTACTCCTGAAGGAAAGTCTCAAGGGTGGAACCGAGCAGCCTCAAGGGTGGAACCGAGCGATGAAAGGAATAAGCTCGTGCCAGTTAACTATTAGTGGATAATTCAAACTCTAAAGGGAAACTATTGCAACATCTCTCCTAATAGAGCGCAGATAGGGCAAAAATTGGTCTGTCTAAAACCAGCAAACGATTTTTCGGACAGTTGCTCTTCTGCCTACGATCAAACTCAAACTTCAATAAATTAGATTGTATGTGCCGTTTACGATGTACAGAAAACCTGCGACCCATGTGGTGCGCGATCATACTACAAAATTTCCCCATGACGTCGTAAAACCGATACTACTATCAAATCAAGACCAAGATAGTCAAACAATCGGTAATCTCATGAGTCATTCGAAGAAAGAGATTGTAAGGGCTACACTGGAAACAGATTCTGCCACAAGCATACCATTAAGGTCAGCAATCCAAAACATAAGTACGTCGGGCCCCGTTCTTACTTCGGTGATCTATGTCTGTTTTGTCAAAAGGGCAATCATGCTTCAATGACCTGTGGGACAGTCCTCGACCAAGGGACTCGCCGAAAAATCTTAACAGACGGTCGAAGATGCTGAGAGTGTTGCTCTAGCAACCACAGCAGTTTTGACTGTCATTGCCTGAATGTAGGCAAAGCATCACCCCAGCCTCTGCTCTAAAATAGTGGACAAAACAGAAATTAATCACCTCTGAATAGTATTACAAGGAACAACACTGCCCATAACAATACAAGAGTAGGCCAATCACAACGTGAGCAGAGAATTTCCGCGAGTCATGGTAATCAGAAAAGAATTAGTTATAGCTCAACTTCTCTCTCCCGAACCGTTTGACGAATTTCAAAAAACGGAAGATAGATTAGTAGAAAAAATACTTCCACCAAACTGAGTGCACTAGAACCACGCGATCAAACTCTACAAGATTTCTAAGGTCTATGGTGTGGTTCTTAAGGTTTTGACAGCCATGTGTATCCGATTCACTTCATATTCAAAACACCAGTTGGGCTGGCGTACACAACTGCGCGCGTCACACATGAAAGCATCCTAATTGGGCCTGATCGATATCGAATAGAATTCCTCCCGTCAATCTCGTCCTTCCGCATCAATCGATATCGATCAAGCTCATTTTGCATGCTTCTATGTGTGCCGTGCAGTAGTGTGCGCTAGCCCAACTGGTATGTAAAATTCAGGATTCCAGCTTTGCTGCGACGAGAGATATTAATTTCCGCCATTCGCCTTTCGACGTCCCTTATCAGTCCTTATCAGTTGCTATCACTTCCGTTCCCTCACCGTTGATTTTCGCTTACCACTTTCCATATCACTTCAAAAATTCAGGGTCCCAGCTCTACTGCGACGCGAGATATGAATTTCGTGACAGACAGACGGACACACACACACACACAGACATACTTAGCCGATTATATGTAGTCGGAAATTCAGGGTCCCAGCTCTACTGCGACGCGAGATATGAATTTCGTGACAGACAAACGGACACACACACACAGACATACTTAGCCGATTACATATAGTAGGATGTTCCTCATACAGTTACATAAACTATCAAAAAAATGACTAACTCGTTTCATGTTTTTGGTCGACATTGCTTCACTAGTGATAGTGCGCATTCTCTTCCATCGTTCACCTCTCGACGCAAATACGTGCACATTTTCATCGAATACAGGGTCAGGATCGAGTGGGTTTGGCTGGATATGGTGAAGGAGATTGATGCAAATTGACCAAATCAGTAAAAAAATTTGAGAAACTGGTGAATTCTTACAATTTTTGCATGGAAGCTGTGGAAGTGCTTTTGCGAAATTGCTTGAATCACATCGGCATCACTTGTTACGACCGTTGGTAGACCACCCTGCATGGCCCCAAATACAGGACCATATTTTTGGGCAACTTCGCCGAAGGTGATGTGTGCAAACGGAGACAGGAAAACGTCGATATTTTCACGAATCCAATCACGCGAAGAAAGAACAGGAAAGCCACAGTTAAGCAATAAAGAGTGATCAGAACGGCGCCTAAAGAAAACAAAATATTGAGAAGTTCAAGTAGTAATATGTACTTGTGAAACTTTTCAAAAAATTATGAGTTACTTTGTCAAAATAAAAATTATGTGTAGATCTTACCTGAGTAAAATAAAAGAAATAACAAACATTATTAGTATTAGAGCGATCATGATTCATTAGAGTCTATGTGTACTTTTTCGGACGAAACTAGAACGATTTGTTTGCGTCGCTGTGACAACACTGATGCAAGGGGACACCGGCAGCTGCACTGTAATAAACACGTCCGATTGCTTATTGATAACTACTGCCTGGCCTTGGAGTAGAGATAGATGTAAAAGAAAGCACATAATTCATGCCGCCATATCTTCCAGAAGTTTTCTCGATGAAAAACCATTTCGTGCTTCATGACAATGCCCGAAGTTACAACTATTTGACATGGTTCAAAATGTTTAGACAATGATGTTTGTTAATTTGTCATTTGATCAATTCATTTGACCCTTCGGAATTTTTTTGGACTTTTACTTATTATCCACCCACCCCCACCCACATAGCGACGTAACATAAATTAGTACGATAGGTCAGTCAATATTTGAATGGACCCATAAAAGCAGTATGTAGGACAAATAACAGTACTTTAGATGGGCTTGTGAAATTTGAACTATGAAAGTGTTGTACATAGTCTGCCGAGAATTAATGAACTGGTGCCACGGCAATGGCATTCAGTTGGAAAGCATCCTAATAAGTCTGGCAATGGATTTTGCATGTGATGCATTATAATAAATAAGCAAAAAGTCAATTATAACGTTCTGGAAGAACTCACTCACAAAAAAAGAAGAAAATAGCATTGGGAATCCTCTTCTTAAAGGGGTATGATAATGAAGCGAAGCAAGTCTATGAAGAAATTACTGACGCATCATGTTAGTCGGCGTTATTTTTTTTGTCGAGATGAAAATTGCATTCTATCTCCATTTGGAAGGGGCTTCAGTCCGGGTACACTGAGAGTCGAGGATTTTCGGGTGGGGGGAGGTTGTGTTGACTAAACGGAAGGGGGGGTCAACGCTGCACAGGTCTGCGATAAACGATAGAATCTAAACTTTCAATAAGCAGATGAGAAGCGAGAGGTATTTCACAGCGAACTCGTATGAGGAAATGTGAAATAAATACCTTTTTGCTCCAAGAAAGAATACATAGCAATGAAACACAACTTACTGGTATTGTAGAGGTGAAAAAAGGATTGGTCGTATTAGGTACCCGTAGAGGAGGGGGGAGGACTTACTGAAACGGCTATTTTCCTCGACACCTGGGAGTGCACTGGTTTCAATGCACATTGGCCTACACAGTTGCGGGGCCAACTGATGTATGAGTCAGCCCTCTCACAGAAAGTCCGATGTCAATCACAGACGTCGGAGATTAAAAAGGCTTGGTTGGTCCGGATCATGGATCCAGAATTAGGTCCTTTAGTGAATGCACCGTCCAAGCTAAGCCCACAGATACAAATTAATGCTGTTGTATCTAGAGCCGAATGTATTGTATAGGAAGTCCCAGTATATCACCTAGGATAATAATGACTTACATATTAAGCAACGGACAGCACGATTATACCTTCGTTGAGAAAAGCTTCTCAGAAAATCTTCGAGTTATCACTGCTGACAATTAGGGTAGTGGGGGACATACAGTGGCGCTCAAAAGTATTCGGCCAAATGGTTTTTCACCTGGGTTTTCCACTTGTAACTTTTTTGCGACTGGACCGATCTAAGAGAAATTATAGCATGTTGTACTTGGAGACACTGCATACTAAATATACTATTTTGGCCCTCAACGGTGTAAGTTACGCGGTTAAATGCAATTTTTTGTTTTTGGAGTGCCATCCCTATGCCGTCCCGCTAATTAAAAGTCGTGGTCTTTCTACAAAATATTGATGTCTTCTGAGGCTTGCTCGTTTTGTTTTTGTAAGGAAAGCCGTTTTTCTTGACCAAGCCTTTCTCTTTTTTCGGTGGTCTTGTAGTAAATTCTTGTGATAAACCATGATAAGAGTCAAGCTGCATTCAAGTAGAAGGAAATGTTGACAATAGGTTCAGGCACCACTTATTAAAATTTTGTCAAATTTGGTCAAGTAAAAAAAAGATATGACAAAAAGTGTTTGGCCGAATACTTTTGAGCGCTACTGTATGTTGTGCTTGGTCTACCAATTTGAAAAACCACTTGCTCTTGAAGGGATAATCAAGGTCCTTAGTCAGGCATCTACGTCACATTTAGTGCGTTCAGCTCCGCTTGGGTGTTCTATTCAGGGTACACCGGGAGTCGTGGATTTCTCTATAGGGGTTCGTATTTGACCGCAAAGGATGGGTGGGTCGTACTTGCGGAAGTCAGCGATAAACAGTAGAATCCAAACTTTCACTGAGCAGATGAGGAGCGAAGGATATTTCACAGCGAGTGCGTGTGGAGAAATGTGAAGTAAATGTTTTTCGCTTCAGGTGAGAATACATAGCAATAAAACACATAGTCACTATACAATCCGGTAATAATGACTGATTGAGATCAAGGAAGAGGGTCGTATTTAGCCTCGTAGAGGGGGGGGGGGCATCGTACAGAAGCGGCTCTTTTCTTCGACATTCGAGAGTGCCCTGGTTCTACTGTATGTTTCGTTCTTTGTTTTATATGCATGTATCCCTGAGCTGTAGGAATTTTAGTTCTATGCTCTTGTCACACAAAATACCCTCCGCTTACTGCTTGAATACATCTTCCAGAAACTCATCGCTGACCTTAACTCAACATCTACCCACGTCCGAATCTTTGACCTGAGTAAGGAACATTCAGCGCACGTCTATTCATAATAGGAGGACTCCGTATTGCTCATGTGCCTCCACACATTCTGTCCCATGACCTACCTACCCCAGCTTGACCGGAGCCTCTAGGCTGCAGTGGAAACTAATTTTCATTGAGAGCACCTCCCACCCAGAATACGCTTCGCTAATTGCGAGAGTGTCTCTTTTAGACCGCCTATGGCGTTTCGCGACTCCGCACGCAAATATCGCATTTCACAATCTCAAGGTCGTAGCATAGCGTGCGATAGTGCGACGCCGCAAAATCGCAGAATTGCAAAATCGCGAAGACGCAAAACCGCAAAATCCCAAACGCTAACGGCGGCCTTGCCTTTTTTAGATGCTCGTTGCTAACCACGATACATTTCTTCCTGACGTTTAGGCAACTTTCGAACTGAAGTAGAAACTTTCGAAAAGAGTACCGATTATTTCAACGCGGTCCCTCCGATATGGGTGGAGCAGTCCCAGGTGTCGAAGATAATGGCCGCTTCTGTATGATCCCACCTCTACGGCGATCAAATACGCCCCCCCCCCTTCTTTTTTTGACCTCTACATTACCAGTAAGGGTTGCCACATTGCATAATTGCAATGTGTTTATTGCTATATATCTTTTCCTGAGGCAAAAATATATTTGTTTTACATTTTGTCACTCGAATTTCAATCAAATACCCTTTGCTTCTCGTCTGCCTATTGAGAATTAAGATTTTAGTGCTTATCGCTGACCATTGAAGGTACGACCCCCTACCCTCCTACCCGGTCAAATACGACCCTCCTGTCGAGAAATCCTCAACTCCCGGTATACACTGGATATGGGTGGAGCACAGCTCAGTATGTGTGTTTTTCCTCCTTGACCCCTAATTCTGGTATGACTGTTTAATTTTCCTAGGCTGTATTGGAACCGCACTACAAATGATAGTTATAACACCGCATTCAGAATACGCTCCATACACTGCACGCGGGTCTCCCTTCCTTAGAGGCTCACCGCCTGCAGTGAACCATATCTCCCGACTGGGGTTGGGCTATTTTGGAACCAAATTACGAATTTGGTCCAGAGTCCATGCATTAAAGTGCAAGCCCCGTCTGAAAGGGGCGGAACTCCGCTCAATCTCAAGTGCCCCGTTGGTGTGTACTCTTATGTAAAGAGCTCACACCACAACGACAGACGCGCGTCGCGCGACGCAGTGTGTGAGAGCTGTGCGCGTCACTGTAGTTGGGTCCTAGAACGATTACACGGCGATGCTAGAGGCGCGATACGCAAAACTTGTAATCCCTTTGTAATCTGACATGGTGCCTTTCACTCGTCTTCACTGCTTCGCTTGCGACACGCCGCAGTGCGAAATTTTGACATAAGGGTACAAACCCGCACCCCATACATCTTGGTCACTGCTTGACCCAATCTAACTTGATCTGGCCTTTAGTCGTAGTAGAGGTGATGTTGCATTTCTGACAGAGAGACCTACAAACAGAAAAATGGACCCTATTCGTGCTTCTTAACTAAAAATGGAGATATTCTTGCGTTCCCATGCTGGAATTCGGTGTTGTGCAAGCGCGCATTATAGCTGACACATTTCCTGTGTACATGGGAAATCCTTCAAAACAACCTAGCAAGGAGTTTTGGGGAAATTTACTGGTATCGTTGTGTGCAGCAGTGCATAGAAGAACGAATTAAGTATTTCTACGACCACAAATATAAGCTCAGTGAGCACCCGGAATGGTTCAGCAAAAATCTCGTAACCTTCCCAAGTTTTTTTTTTGCATTTGACTAATTCTAATGATAATTACACTATGCAACAAGTCGGTAACCACAGGCTACATGAACATTAGAAAGTACGCCTTCTTCCCCCATATGCCTCCCATTCCACCCACCTACGCACAGTGAACAGTTTCCAGTAGATTGACGCCATGCAATCATAAAAAGAGATTGTAAGCCGGAGTCTCTGAAGATTTTCACTGGCTCAGATCCATTCCCTGATGCAATTTACAAGCACATATTTACAAGAACATCGATAAGTAGAGGGGTTCAACAAGACAACCCAAACTCGCCCAGCTTTATCACCGCTCCTCTATAAAACATCGTGCCACAACGGAAACAGGAGGGTAGGAAGTTGTGGGAGCTAAATTTTACGGCAGGCATCCGCGACATCTCTAAGGAGTACTCTGGCAGGCGGCAGGGGTGAGGTAAAAGTATTGATAACATGATACAAAAGTATTGACCGCTTGATAAAGTCTTACCATATTAACTAGAAAGAAGGTATCAGCAGAATTTCGCTGCAAGTATAGTAGATGGTCAACCGGCATCTCATAATCATTTGTATCTAGAATTTGATAAGACCGCTTCTGCCCCGTACACACTCACGAAGATGGCGACGGAGAGCGTATGGCGTCGGACACAGGCAACCGTGGTGCAAACTGCCCCAAACTTTCGCTATAGTAGACTTCAAAGAAAAGAGCTAATTGTGAAGAGTATTGCAGACCTTACCTTCCAAATACGTCTAAAGAAATAATTGAGCGGATTGAAATCATATGTTTGGTAATCATTGCTGCAAGGTGGAGGCTGGTCTGAGCCTACTACTGTCTCGAGATCACGCCTTGTTACCGGAGCTGCTTCCTGTTGGAAGTCATCGTAACTGGATCTGCGCTATGGCATCATCAAGAGATGTACGTATTTCTTGATGAGTTCGTTGAGTCCGTCGTACCGATAAGTTTTGACTCGACTATAGTCGGATTACTGGAATTTTTGTGCTCCGCCGCAGGACCTCGCAGCAAAACATCGCTCGGACTGTTCGAGTGCTAAGCTGTTCGACTATACCGTTTTGAGCATCTTCAAGCGCTGGGCTGCGCTACTCCTCACAGTTCAATCGCTGCTTCTAGGACTACTGCAAGAGCATAGGACGATTTGAGCGGCGATCACTCGCGACACACGGCAAGTGCTTTTCCTTGACCTCTTCGTTATGTGCCAGAAGCGTTCCTAACGTGTTCTTCAAGTATCCCTGCTATATATTAACGTTTCGTCTGTCTGTACGTTCGTACCTCCTCCTGACACAAATCAGGTATTACATGAAAAACGACCTGTGATGATGGTGGACTGAAAATGGCCCAAACGCGAGGAAAGATAGGCTAAGGTTTCACGAGAACTCATGAAATAGGCCTGGGCACGATGGGCGGAGCGTACCTTGAGAGGGTGTCCTACAACAAAAATTCATAACTTTGTTCGAGCGCAGCCCTGAGTTAACACTCAAAATGACAGAACACCCGCCCACAGTAGGCAGGGTGTAATGTGGTAACGAATACTGAATAAGTTTATGAAAAAAAAACAATTCCGATCGACCCACTGACGCCCACGATGTTACGCGCACAGTAGTGTGCGCCAGCCAACTGGTACTATGATATGTTAAGTAGAACTTTTTGTTGGTCTCACATACTGGTGAAACTCATGTTGTTACCATTTTTCTTCCTAGTGTGGTTGCGTATAGTCTGGCGCTTGATACTTTTGCCGCACCCTTGACTACTTACTTTTGTACAGTCATATTGTGAGTACTCCGCATTCCATCAATTTCGTGAACTGCTTGCGACCTAATGTATGGCAACGTAACCATTTGATCACTCTAGCTTTTATGAAATTCACGTCGTTCTGATTGATCTCATTCCTTTTGGTACAAATGTTTACCGAATGGAATATACCATCTTTTACGATATGTTAGACAAGCTGAGAACCTTACAATGTTACCAATATTCCAAAAATTGCATAGACGTTGAGGATTTGTGAGAGTTCGTGATAATTGTACCCCATGCACAACAATATGAATAAAAGTGGATAGTATGGCATTACCTTCACAGAATGAGTCAAACATCAAACCAGCACCAAGCATTATTGGCCGATGAAATGCTAGCAATAAAACGTTCACCGTAAAACTTAGTTTGTACACTGGGTTATAGCCCTATAGCAATCAATCAAGTTACAACAGCTCCATTTTTGAGCATAACATTGTGTACTTGTCTCATGTGCACCTCCACGTGATCCTGGAAGCAGTTGTAGTTTTTTGGTGAGATCTGAAATTACTGAGATCATTGGAAGAACAGGTGATCAAAAAGCAATTAGAGACACCAGCAGGTAATTTGGGTATGCAGGAGTTTGTAGACACGAACCCTTGCAGAAGACTGGGGTCTAGGGAGACGGTTCCGTCACGATTTCCGACAAGGAGCAGTATGAACTCCTGCCATCATCACACGGCTGCGCACCCAACTCAATAGCCAAGTGGCGATGTGAGGGGAAGCGGTCCCATCTGTCAAGTTTTTGGCCATTTTATTCCTTTCTTTTGGGTATTTCACTCCCTTCTCCATTACGGCACTATCCAGCTTAACCTGGCACTATTCAGCTTAACCACTTTTACAAACTTTCTTGCTTCCCCACATTTTCTAAGAGCTCTCGCTGATGCCTTCAATCACACAATGGTGTCACGAATTCGTAGGCCACGGTTTTTTTTTGCGCACGACCACGAGGGTCACTGCAAAAATAGAATTTGCATGGATGGGATACGGAGGATCGAGAGGAACGACAGGATCTTTGTCTCTTTTTCCTCCACGTGAACACTACCTAATGTTCTCTTCTCGCCACAGCTGTGCGAATCGAGAGAAAACTGACCATCTGATGGATTTCACTGATAGAGTCGTTGAGGGCGGTGAGATCTACTGGTGTGATTTTCTGTTGTCCTAACGAGCGAATCTGAAACATCAACAATGTTCAAAATTCAGCAGTTTTACTGAATTCAATAGTTGGTGAATGCTCGTTTCTATTAAATTGTACCAAACGTCTTGTAGGATTCTTCCAAAACCATCAATAACCCTTGTTCAATTCGAAACAGATTAGGCGGTTCAGGAATGAGGTAAAACGTTCTCTAACCTTCCTAGCATGGTCTATATTGACCCGCCAGATTCCGTGGAGAAAGCTACTATGCCCAGTCGATACCCACCAAACACGCGGTATCATCTTATGTGAGTGGTCCCGCGGCACCAAAGCGACGGAAGCTTGCCACTCCATCAAAGCTGCATTAGGCAAGGGATGTGAGAGCTACAAGACCGTGCGCCGTTGATTCATCAGCTTCAGCAACGGCGAGATTGACATGAAAGGCTAAACGCGCTCAGCTCTGTGCTACTTCTGGGACGCAAAAGGAATGCTTTTCCACGAGGTGCTGGTACAAGGCGAGTCAGCCACCGCTGCCGTACACAACCGCCAGCTCCAGCAGCTCTCTGTCCTGTTCGAGAAAAGCGCCGGAGAGGATCCGCGGTCACTCTCCTTCATGACGACCCCTTGCCCACGTCGCGAAGAACCCAGGCCAAGCCAACGAGACAGAATTTGTTGATTATGATTTGTTTGCAAAGGCGATCGCTGACTCCTTCGACACGCAGAACCCGGAGTTCTGAGGAACACAACGATCTCCCTAGAAGGTGGCAGAGTGTTTTCGATGATAATGATGGATAAGTTGTGGCCTATTTGTCGTTTGTTGGAAGAAATAATAATAAGAAGTGGTGATCGAAAAAATCCTCCAAGACTTTTGGCTCAACCTAATATACTGTGTAGGAAAAAGCTTAGTGCTGAAACAAAAAATGCGATTTCTTCGGAAGAAAACTCAACTAATTAAAAAAATACTGGGCATTATCAAACCGACTGATCGTAGAGATCTTTCAATTCACAAAAAAGTACTGTCTGAGGTGTCACCCGATTCTCCAGTGCGATGCAGCACTTCTCGCCGCTAGCATGGAAACTGTACAGTTTCCAAGAACGAAATAAACGCATAAATGGCAATCGAGGACATACCTACTCGACACGAACAGTATAGAAAGCCTAATGAAAACGAGCCACACGGGCAAATCTACTCTAGGTCTCCCACCTTCCTCGGATCTCGATGCAGTAAACGAGGAATCTAAAATTTCGATTGGACAAGAAATTGGTATCCGGGATAATCTGACCTGCATAACACGAAATAGCGCTCGCATGGGCGAAACCGCCTGACACTGGCGCCAAATGGGGTGGATTACCTAATTCGCTTAAAACTCGTTCATAGGGGTAGCTAACTCCTGAGTAATAATAGCTAATATCATATTTATTGGACACAAAACCGTTCAGCGCCCTCGATGAGGGTTTGACGATTCACCTCATCTCCAATGGGACTGACATTCACTTTGCGCGGAATTGCTTGACGCCGGGTGATTCTGCGTGAAGCGAACGTGTTTCGGGTTCTACGAGTCGAATTACCCTGGTGTTCAAGTTTCTAGCCAAATCGCAGTGCTATGGAAATCACTTCTCAATCCCATAAAATCAGAGCTGATGTGGCTGCCTTGAGTAAATTGCCGCTACGATTTATATACTTTTACTCCAAGAGCGTTAATCGCTTCACGCTCACCTGGAGAAGAAGTGAGGTTAACGCTGTGATGAGACGTAGCGCTTGAGTGTTAGTGACATTCAAACTCTGATTGCAATGCTTCACTATCTGATTAGCATGAGAAGTGCACATACGCCGTAATGCTTCTGGGCGGGCACTTATACTGACCTGAAAGCTGTCAGGTGACTTAACCATAAGAAGGAAGACGAGAAAATACTTTACCTCGCTGAGATGTGGTAGAAGTTGAGTATTATACTCCTGTATTCCATTAAGATAAATGTTAATTTGACGGTTCACCGTTTCCAAATCGACAACGGTCCGCGCGTACCGTTCCTGGAACGAAAACATTTGAATACACTTATCACTGACTGAATGCTAAATTTTATCACTTAATTCGAGCGCAAAGCGATTAAGCGTGTAAAGGTTAAAAGGGTGCAGTAGCCAAGAGTAAGTTACCCCTAAAAGTGGGAGTCGAAGTGATAGGTATGTGCTGCAGTGACGAAAAACGATTGAATAGTCGAAATCTTGAGAAATGTAAGCTACAACTCCACTAATCCGCGCCGGAAATGTCCCGCGCTGCGCATAATTGAGGATCGGTCCAAATCGCGCGGATGGGAGGACGGGAATTTCATGGCTACCGTAAGGCACTGTAAGGATGATAAGGGAAACCAGAACTGTGGACACATACTCTCCCTACATTATGTTGCTTCTTCCAAGACGGTGATATGGGGAGGAAGTCGCGCAAAGCGGCGTCCTGCGCTTTTTATCGCCGCTTCACCTAGGTACGTTTCAATGCGGTAGGTGCCAACAGCACAGGAGCTTTAGAAGAAGGTAGGCCGGGATAATATTGCTTGCCTTGCCGTGTGTAGCATTCCATTCAACAATACGGACGGCGCAATAGCAGGTTCTCGACATGAACGAGAAGGAACCTGTTTCTCAGTTTTTGTCCCTCATTGCGATCTTTCTCTACAATTGCACAACTAAGCATGGCACTATTAACCCAGAGCTACCCCCACTACTTCTCCAACCGATCTGCCCGAAGAGGCGATATTTGGAAAACTTTTCGATTTGGCTGCAAACTTCCATCGCCATAGGCGCTGGCACCAAAATAGGGTGAATCACCAAACTTGTTCGAAATTTGTCCCCAAGGGTATTTCGACCCGTAGAACACGAATATGGAAATTGTTTAGCGCGAAACCGCTCGGCGCCTGCGCTACAGCGCCGACAGCGATCTACCTCATTTTGGCGCTGGCGCCTATGGCGCAGGCGCCAAGCGGTTTCGAGTCAAATGAGTGCCATATTCGTGTTCTACGGTTCGAAATACCCCTGGATAGAAGTTTGCCGCTAAATCGAAAGGTTTTTTTAAAAATCACTTCTTTGACCGAATCAGTAGAAGAGGTAGTGGGGTAGCTCTGGGTAAATAGCGCCCTAAGCATGTCTAGTTTTATAGTGCACAGCTGGTAAAAAAATCCCCTAACGATGCCTCTAAAGAACTTCAAGGCACTTTTGGGTCTGAATTCAAGTTTCCATCGCCCAATCGCACAAACCGTTTTCCTGGATGTGGCTTCCCCATTAATTTTATCATGGTCCGCTTTCCTAAACACTGAAATCGCTCCTGCTACCTGAGGTCTCGCAAAGTCAAACGCACTCGATACTTGGAGCGCAACAAAAACTCTGACGTCAATCAGCGCACGAAACGACATCTTGAAAGGTATGTTGGCTTTGAAAGCTATTTAGGTAATGTATAATCGGCATCTTATGTAACAAGCTCTAGCTTTCAAATCCTTCTGGGACGTTATTAGCGGATATGCAAAGGGAGTGTCAAGGGCTGCTTACCTGGAACACAGGTGTGTAAACGTCGGTGAGTATGCTTTCCTTTTCTGCTTCGTTATTCAATTCAGTCAGCGTTTTTACAAGCTTCTTTTTGATTTCTAGTAGTTTGGCGACCTTTACCAAAATAACAAGCATGCGTACGGGGAAGTTTCCGACCTTCTCATCTACAATGAAATTATTGCAATTTACATGGGATGTGTCACAAACCAATATCACACTTCACAACAGATACCAGAGCGCGGTGGAGAAACTTACGATTCACATCTGCGGACTTTTTCAGCTTCGTGGAATGAGGAATGGGAACTGAAACTCATATATAACGGCAGGATACCTATCCACTAGAAAAAAAACTCACCTGTACGAGTTGAATTCATGGTCGGTACCGGTAGCCGAGCACTGTTCTGCTGCAGAAAATATGAAAGCGAAAGTAGTTCTAACGATCCATCATACATAACCTCATAATCAGGAACAAATGCTGGCGGAATCATATCTTCCTGAATCATATAAGTTTTCTCAGCTACTGCTATACGTGGAATACATCATGAAACAATCTAGCATTGGCTGAACTCTATAGCCTACATTTGGAACGAAAAGCGATTGCACGAGAGACATAGAATGGTCACATATTCAAGTTCCTCCTGACTGAAATATGAGTTCTTGTATTTGCCACCATCAAGTGGGTAGACCCGTCCCTTCGACGAGTGAGTTTTCTCTTATCCCTACAGCGACAGATGTCAGTAACGTTACGCGTCCAAAAAAGTAAAAAAAAAAGTAGAGTTGTAAAAATGATGCAAACCTTGTCGAACACAATTCTATATCCTCCTCCACCGGAAACCAATGCATCAATGGTGCCCCCGTAAATTCCATCTTTTGGGGCTCGTAACCTAGCATAGACCTGAATGGAACGAATTATCTCTTACAAATGCTTTGCCAATCTTAATCACTAGGTAGCTAGACCTACACATTAAGCAAGGTATTACAGAGCAGTAGTTATTGTGAAGTCCTACGACATTCAGAATGGTTTTGTACACACTTTTGTATCCAGTGCCTGTCGATCACCTGAGCCGAAGCCCTATTCGCATTGATGCACACTGCCAACCAGCCCATTATGGAGCTTTATAACCACATTTCCAAAGATATTACGATTGCAGTTAACAACTGCTCTGTCAAGTATAGGTTGAGTGTAATCCGATCAGCTCTCGGGATGCGAATTTTATCAGCAGACTGCAAGAAGTAGATAGGCAATGACGCAAGATAGGCGTGAGTTATAGTAAGGATGTCTCTCTTCTCAGGTCCTCAGCCGTTTCATTCCGTGCTTTTACCACTGCGGCACTAACACTACTTCTGTGTTCAGCAACTGACGAAAATACCCCTAGTAATGTTATTGAGCTGAGATTAGCTATATCATTGATGCAATTTCAACGAAAACGTTTATTGCAAATAGGAGTGAAATATTACCTTCATACCAACGACCAGCGGAGCGGGAAGATTGGGTGGCATGTCACTCAAATCACAATTTGCTGTGGAAGTAAACGACCCGTCGTATATTCTTCGCACTTTTTGCCTTCTTTGATCCAAAATCTGTCGCTCCTCTTCAAAAAATGTTGTCGAACAACGACGAGGCTTTCCTGCAAGTTCTTTCGGGTGAACCTTATCTATATTCCGCAGATTCGAACATAATCAAGCTACAATGCAGAACTTATAGCACCAAAACTACAAAGTCACCTAAAAGGCGTCGTATGACACGCCATTCCTGTTTGTTCATGAGCATCGTTTTCAGATTCGGGAAGGCTTCGCGAATTAGTTGCCCAAATTCGTTGTCGCCGAGAAAAAGCTGTTCATCGACACCAGAGTAGAAGAATTCACATATGACCCAACGACGAGCCTGCAAGAGTTCGATAGAAGCTGTGAATTTTTTTTCAACCAGCATTGTATACTAATCGTTGAGAAAAATCTTTTTCCTTTATTAGTTCGAACTGCTCAACACATTCATCCTCACAAGCCGTGTTATTGTCAAGAGTTTACTAACTAGCATCTTACCATGCCAGATGGGGCTTAACAATGCTCCTCAAAATAATCTACAAATTTATTCGATCTGCAGCTCACAGCTTTTCGGAAAATAGTAGTAGTTCGTGCGAAAATCAATCTTGGACCATCTTATCTGTCTCTTGGGGGTTTCCTTCCTAGTCGACTACAAATGACTGGACAAAGCTTAATCGCAGCCGAGATTTCCTTGACGATACAAACTAGTTGCGCAACCTACCTTAGGAAGCTTCAGCAGATTCCGTATCCGACGCAAATTTTGTTGAAGCTCTGAACCGATCTCGTTCTGAGATTTATGACTGAAAATAAATAGTACTCATAGATCAGGAGTTCTAGCTACCTTTTAACTGTCGGAGTACTATCACAGTAACGAAAAGCTGCACTTTTATGAATAACAAGTGACTTGACCAGTGTACTTTACCAAATATAGTATACTGAGCTCGACGGAAGTGCATTCATCTGATGCGACAAATGCCACCAAGTTAAGCGCTACCTACTTCGCTAGTCTGCGGTATTGCGTTTTTCAGTCACTGCTCATTTGGGTCACCCATCAGCCAAAGCGCTCTTTAGAAAGTGAAGAGATCCGAACAAACACAGTATTGCTTTACACTTGACAGTTTCAAATTCAAACCGTTTTTATTCTAGCCTAGTGACCTCCGACAGACCTTAAGACGGCTCGAGCTCAGTGCCGGAGGCATACAACCAGAAATTCTGATTACCTTAAGGGAGGTGAGATCGAGCTATCAAGTTGCATGGATCTATTGTGGTTCAATTTCATTCTCAGTGTTCTAGAGTATTCCTCAAACCGCTCAGTCCTCAATCTAATTCCCTTCAGCCATGTTCACCACGTGCGCAATCCAGGAAGTCCTTCACCGAACCGCTTTTTATGAACGCCGGCATACAGGGTGTCCCAAAATTATGGGCGCCAATGTATTGCAATATTTTGTTGGCATCAACAGAGTGAATGAAAAACTAACCCACTCACAACTTATCTACCAATGCACAGCAGTCAGATCGTTGGTTGTCCTGCGCTAACAGGGATACAAGCTCAAAGTCTCTCATCACTCAACCGCCCTTGACACGCAAGTTTTTCCATACATTCTTTCCCAGATCTTTCCCAGCGCTATCTTATGTGACTCCTACTAGAATGGCTGACTCCTCAGACCTTGCTTTTATTGAGGACCCCCGCAGGAGATCAATGGAATCATGTTTTGGGAGATTAGACGGACGTTTCGAAAAGTGATGAATTCGAAAAAATCGGGTCGGCAGCGCTCTCGAATCAGTTTGATTCTACAAAACAAAGCGCCTTGCCGCTTTAGCCTCCTGGTGAGTTTAGCCAGGAAAATGAGTCCTGGCTAAACTCACCAGTACTCATTGTTCCGAAGTACTAGTGAGACCGGTGTTTCATTATGCCTAACAGCGTGTTCTTCATGTTCACATTCCCGTAAGCTTTGCGCCGAAATCGACGGAAACCATGAGCGTGTCATTATTGACCAAACCATTACTGGGACCCGCTTACAAGTATCCAAAAGTCCTATCGGCATGATATACTACTGGACGTTGATGGCCACAATGGGTTGCCTTTAACTGTTCCGGCCATGAAATTTTTTTGTTTGTGTGACAGTACGGCGGGGTGCGTGTCACCGTTGAAGCGAGTGACCGCGAAGTCCATTTGAAAAAGTTTCGAAATCTCAAAGATATCATGAGCTTCACCCCGACAAGTGCGCACCCTGGTAGAAGAAGACCCTGTGCACCTACTGAGCAGCAAATAAAAGAAAAATCATTGATACAATTTGTTTAGAGGAACACAAAAAAGCATGAACTTAGGCGCCCATAATTTTGGGACACCCTGTAGATGGCTTCAACTGCAAGCAAATCGCTCCACGAGTAGCTGGGTTCAACCGACTCTTTTCTGTATGCTAGAAGTTTGTTGACGTTCTGCACTACCACCATGACACCCTTGCAAGGATAGCCTTCCAACGTCTACGTATTTGTATAGGAAGAGTAGATCATCCATGTCATTCCTTATTTAGCAATATTCAAACATAATTACAAAATATGATGTACCGTGCAATTCTCTTGAGGAGGGCATTTCTAGTTGCCTCCGACGCGTCGTCGTCAAATGATGAACGGGATGATTCAGGTGTGTTCGTATATGATTCCTCAACCACTCGCGTTACCTTAAATTAGAACATTTTAACAAACCATGATACATTCTGATCGCTGATGCGTGAAAGGCTCGCAAAATCCCTATATAACAGATTCCGAAGTTATGAAGAATTGAGACCCGCTCAGTGATTCATTGAAATTTCTTTCTAAAGCGTAAACATAAAAAATTCTATATGGGTTTGTATTGATACTTATTGCTCCGCAGAATCAGAAATTGGAGAAATATCAGGCGGTGGGCCTTATAATACAACCTGTAGAATCAACTTCCTAAGTAGAGACATCGAAGCTACCTATCTCAACACGCGAATGGGTTACCTTACAAACAAATGAGTCTCTTGTGATAGTATAGACTTATTGGACCTTCTGATGGCTAAAAGTAAAGAACACTGAAAAACCCACAACTCTCGGATGCTGCTGATACACGGAGTGGCGTGTCACCACGGTTGGTGCGGCATAAGAACCCGGGTGTACCTGAACACAGCTGATAAAGTTGAGGAAGACTAGTTGGACGAATGGTAATGATGCAACCTCATTAACGTCACCACGAACTGAAACGAAAGACGACGCGTTCACATCACCGGAACTCTGAATACGAACAATCAGGTACCGAAATCCAAAATCAATAAATTCGATCAAACCATCAGCGACATCGGCATGATTGCGGACTTGCTGTCCAGTCCATGTATTTCCATTTTCTGGAGTTCAACCAACTCTCCACTCCCTCGTGAGGAAATTGAGTTGGAATGAGATACATTCTCCTGGAGAGGACCATGAGTATGTAGAGAATGTGTCGGGGTTGTGTCGCCAGTATTCAAAACACGTCGTGCTGATGAGCCAGTTGAAACAGGTGGGTTCCTTGAGAAAAGTGAGTTGTATACTGACAGCATATGAAATAAGCTGGTTAAAGATTCACAAAAAAGGTGTCCGCTGTCGTATCGGCCCAGAAACCAACCGCGTGTTTAGATTCTTCTATACCTATTATGGAAGATCTTTACAGCAACAAAGTCGTTCTATCTCTAAGAAGAGAGAAGCGTGCAAACGCTCAAGATCACTCTTTTTGGTATTTTTAAAATCGATCAAAATTCAGTTTATGTCTTCAAACACTTCTCATTACTGAACTGACCGACCACTGATATGCTAGAATCTTGTTTAGACATGATATTAGATAATTTAGCGAAAAGGAACGTAACACGCGCTTACAACTGAAGCATTAACTTTCACTACAATGAGATTTAACTCATCTTCGACAAACCTTCCAATATTTTCGCGAAAATTCTTTAACAATCAACCTTGTTGCACAGCACACTTCTCTGCTTATGTTCGATCAAGTCACGAACGGTATTTTTTCAGAAAAATACAAAAAATACATAAAACGTTCACTAACGCATTCGCTTTTGTCGGAGTTCGTGTTTTCGCAGGGGTTCGTGCTCTTAACGGCGGAACGTCGATTTCCTCATCTCTGTATCGTGATGGAAGTTTCGACGTATCTCGCAATTTGTACGGAGAAGAAGCCTTTTCACGAGCCTTGAGAACATGTTATATGAGAAACGTGAGACCGTCAGTCTATGGCCTTGCAAGGAACGCAAGTATTGTGTAACCAGCAAATTATCATTAGAAACAGGTGAAGGGCCGCGCGCGGGAAAATTTCAAAATATGCATATGTGCATTCAAGAAGGAAGAATTTTAAAACTATGAAATCGCGGCAAGGAAATCAAATTCGTGGCCGCGTGATCACTCACCACCGTACTTGGCATCGTTGCTATTTTCTTTTTGGCTGGACTTTTAACAGGTGATCCGCCACTCATCTCTGAGGATGTTCTTGATCTTCAGAATCTGAAACACCGCCTCCATGAAATTCACCGTGTATGAGGTTTATTTTAAAAACAGAAAAAAATCAGAAACTCACTCGACGAGTTTGTTTTATAATTCGCGGCAATCGATGTTGTGCATTACGGACTCGACCCGAAAAATTTTCGCGTCGATTTACCGCCGCTACTGTTGTTCGTCATGGTTGGGTTCAGTGGTGTTTGTTGTTTACAAAGTACTAGTCCAACATACAAACATGTGCTCGGTATTCATCTCAGGCATATGACTTTTAATAATGCTCGGTACTTTTTTGTTATAGCTTCACAGAAAGTAGTGGCATGTTGTCACACTTCGCTTCAAATGTGGAAAAGGCTATAGCAGGAAAGTGGTTAATGAAGGCATTAACACATGTCGAACGAAACTTTGAAATGGAATGAAGTCGCAAATTTTCTTTCTCACTCATCCATACGGTTATGCGCTACAGTTAAATATCAGCGTTCTTAAAAGAAAAGGCTGTTCAGTACCCGCGGTTTCCAAAAGTGCACTTCTTTACATGGAACTTGCTGTGTAGCAAAGTCTTGAGTACACGCATGGACACATGTGTGCAAGTTTGCTACTAGCATGACAGGTGAACTTCTGCATTACCTTCTCCAGCAACATGGATCTCTTGTAGGGTACGCGATGCCATTCGGCGTTCAGGGAAGGTCGCGAAGTTGCCTCGTGTCGTATCCCACGCTTTAAAGTCTGAGAACGATTGGAAACGTGTTGATATCTGTACTTCTCTCCTTTACCGTCGCCGTACGTTTGCATGGATAGACTCGATCGTTACAATGGAGCAGAAATATTGCGTCTACGACAATGTGGTGCGTCACAAGCACTGGGTAGACATCGATGAGATTCCCGAACCACATCCGAAACGTCTTAAACACGGCGATAAGGAGCTGCTTTTCCTCTGGTGGAACATCAATGGGCCAATACTCTGGGAAGTGGTTCTTACCGGTTACATGGTAAACTCCTTTATGTTCTTTGTTCAGCTGGAGGAAATGAGCGAAATCCTAGGTAATCGTGATCTCAGAAGAGGAAAAAATTCTTCACCTCATGAATAATGCCAGACCACACACCGCAAGAATAAAAAGAAGAAACTGGACGAACTCGGGATCGAGCTGGTACCCCATCCGCCGTACTCACCTGATCTTGCATTCAGTGACTACCACGTTTTCCGGTCGCTCTAGTCTTTTCCAGCGGGAAAAAATTAGCAAATCGTCAAAAATGGTGTCGACAACTTCTTACGTTCCAAGTCTCCAGATTTCTTCGCTCGTGGGATACGCTCTTTACGGGAAAGATGGCGACATGTGATAGATCGTAATGGCGAATATTTTGTTGAACGATAGTGGTTGCCAGTAAAGCTACTAACTATACAATGTCCTCCAACATTAGTGTAAAATCTTTCCGGACAACCTAATATTACCTTGTAAGGCGCGATAGGTGATTACCTTATCAATGCTTTTGGCCGTAACGACAAAATCACCATTTTGTCACCGATGTTATATCTTAAAGGCACCAGTAGGGGTAAGAGAAAACTGAGATCTGAAGTACATGTTTTCTGAAAACGAACCTTCTACTTCAGAGGAGGTCATATGTGGCGAAAGTCGCATTGAAAAAACACGGCTAATGGTCTCATAACGACCTCGCAGCTCAGCATGCCGTTATGCGTTTATGCGGGCGGAGGAGTCGCTGTGTAGGGGCGCGACAACAATCGCGGCCGGCTGGTTCAGACTCTGGCCTGTCTTTAGTCCCTCCGGCTAGTGACGCAGAGGACGAGAGAGAGAAGGGGGATTTTCGTGTTCCTATTCCTCGGTTTCGCAGTTTTATGTCGTTCTTTCTCTACTACTACATTGCTGAGCACAACCACTATCATGTACCACAGTCTGCCGAATTCACCACTTCTGGTGTCTTAACTCTTATTTTTTGGCAATAAGCTTTTTGGGCCATGTCAGATCCTTTCCCGTCGAGTTGGATCCAAACCGTGCTTGTCCCGTTGTTGAATATACTACTCTAAGTTTGAACTGTAACATGGCCAACTTTGGCGTAAAAGCGGGCACTTGTTTTGGGACAGTGAAGTTGGTTTTTGAGAAGGGTGCTGCTGTCAGAATCGTTAATTTTCCATCCAGGACTGTAGGACCGATGTTCTCCCGCCACCGCAACTGATATGCGAATTTTGTTGAATCCAACATAAACTGAGTCCGTAGTCTTCTCAGACAACGATTCTGCTACAACAAATGATGGCCCTAAATTTATCGTTGCCTCCTTATCAATATCAACCTGACCAGTTCCTATGATAGCAGAACGCTTTGGTGGTATATCGTCCCACTTAACAAAAGTTTGCTCCTGCTGGATGGTGCCTACGTAGGCTTTGAAATTTGCTATCAAGACGATTGCTTTCAGACTGGCGTAGTCAAGAGCATATAACTTGCTTCTATTGGGGAGAAGCCTTCAAAGGTCAGGATCAACCCTTGACTGTAGTATGTTTTTTTTGTAAGGTCCCACATCATACATGAACAATAGTTTATCCAAGCACAGCACCCAAAAACATACAAACAAGGACCCCCAACTTTATTGTAAATGCTGCACCGCTTCATCGAAAACACAGTGGAAAGAAAATCACTGAAGGCACTAGAAGTAAAAAGAGACTTCTCCATAAATAAATAGCGAAGATGAACTATAAATAAATAAATAACGGTGACTCTTACCGGTTAATCACAGGACTGCAGTGACTTGCACTGTGAAATGAATGTGATATCACATATCACCATAATCATAGCACGTCCACGCTACTTAAGGGTTGGACGAAAGTGGATCAACCATTTCACCTCCATTTCCAGCAATTCGGTAGGATAGGGTACGCGGTAGCAGCGAGTCAGTCACATACAGATCTGCTGACTCCTTTCATAAAGTGACAATATATGGAATAAAATAATTTGCTTTATTACAGGCTTGAGAAAGGCGCTAGATAGCCTGCCAATAGCTCAATTTTTTCAATATTGAGTCCTTCGAAAATAAAATTTTGGAACCTCGCTGTTTTTCACACATAGGTTGCCATAAGTATTGTTAACGGCAACAGTGATGAACTGTTGATGACTCGGTTAGAGGTGTTACTGGTTAAGTCCAATAAGCTCAACATTAACAGAGGAGTCCGAACATTACTGAAAGTCGTATGACGTCACTTATGGCAAGTGACGCTTCTTCCACATATGCATGTTACCCGCTCTTCTGTACGGATGTGAAACGCGGGCCTTGACGAAGACAGCCGTTTGAAAAAATGTCAACGAGGAATGGAGCGCCAGATATTAGGCCTTCGACTTCGCGACAAAGCATCGAACACAACACTGCGAACAGTGTTTTTTTTTTCTGGATAAAGCGCCGCGTTCCACGCATGAACAACGGGAACGAGTGCATCTCAGTAACTGACGAATTTCTGCCCTACATTCCACTGTGTGAGCTTTGATAGTGAGAATGTATCGCATCCTATCCAAACACATTGGCAATGCGCGACCGGGTAGTCTCACTTGCTCCGTTGTGTCGTCGAAGTCAGGCAAGCGCTCGGTGCTGGTGGAACCAAGGTGAGCAGCTCAATGTCTGGGTTTCGAGTTCGTTGGTTTCTCTAAACTAAGTTGTATCGGATCGAGAAATATGAGCAGGATAAGCAGAAGCAATAAGTCGTGAAATGCTTTCAGGCCTTTGATGACGACGAAGTTGTCGAAACGTCAGGCATAATAAAAGCTCCATGTTACTAAACCTGTACGGCAGAAAACAAGCACAAGCATACTTGAAGAAATGCCCAGGTTTCAAGAAAGACGGATATGGAGTCTACTGCGAACAGTGACTAAACTAACAGACGTTGTTACCGAAGCCATAGAGCGCAAATGGATCTGCGCAAATAAGTTGATGACAAGAGACCAGATAGAGTGGGAAGTACGGCTATTGATGGAAGCACTATGGAAGCAGATCAGTTGGACAACCATGTATGCGACGGGAAGATGATTTTAAGATGCTCGCGGGAGCAGATTGGAAGAACACGGCTGCAACTTCTGGATGTTTCAAGATCATGGCCCGTTTCTCTGTTTATGTCGGATGAATAACGGAAATGTAACTGTAAATGTAAATAAATTGCATCATTTCAGGCTTGAAAAAGGCGCTTACGCCGAAAGCTTGCCAGTAGGCTCATATTTCTTTAGCAGTATTTTGTGGCATCTTTTGAGTCTCTTAAAAATAAAATTTTGGAGCCTCACGTTGTTTTTCACACATCTAGATTGGCATGAGGCTGGATTTCTGGGTATTGTTCTGCGGCATGGGTTCTACCCAGAAATACTCAAGGCTCAATAAATATATCATCGACACATAATCCTCACATAGAATGTGAAAGCGAAAAGGTCACTATTGAGCCACCAAGGAACACATTCAGAATATAAAATGGTCATGGATACGGCCAAAGAAATGATCTGGTGCTACCCGTTTCTCCTTCTAACGTGAAAATTGAAGAGTGAGCTAATTCATAACAACAGCATGGAAGCGATATCATGCGATATCCCAGAATTCTGTCTCCATTCAAGTGGATTTCTCTCATGATCATTATTTCACTGTTGACACACATCACACTGTTGGCCGGTTGGTGCTCTATTGATGGTTGCTATGGTACTGATCCTTATCATAGCTACAATTTTGACCGTTTCCTGGGCATCAAGATTTCTGCCCCATCTAACAAACACCATGGAAGTCCACTATCGCAAGATCTAGATCAGTAGAATCACAACGAATGGATTGAAACCAGAGTCAAAACTGCTCTTATGAAACTATAAACGAATTGTCTTTCAAGAAGATAGCAAAGTAAACAGTGCATAGACGTCACGAGGGGTAACAGAAATGTGGGCATGATAGCATGGAGATGTCTTCAGTAGAATTCATGCGCGGAAAGTGTCAAAATTCTTAACGAAGAACACACAAGATAAGGTTTTCTCTCTCATCGATGGGCAGGAATGGGATCATGCACATTAAGCAAATGCTACATATTGCAACCGAATGAGACTGTATCAGAGCTTCGCAGGTCACAAATTTATCCCGGATGTTCTACATGCGATTATGCCAGTGGAGGCCCTCTTTCAGGTTGGGCGTATGCCCGGCGTGGGCGAAATCGGAGATGGTTGAGGCGAGGGCCTTATGCCCCTCCCCCGAGATATGGAGCGTGTCGTGACTTCCGCCCGACTTATCGTAGATGACACCTGGTGGGCGCGCGGGTCCCGACCTACCGGCCGGACGTAGTGGCGGGAAAACGCTTTCATAAGGCGCTACAGTCTGTCAATCTCATGCTTCCGTCAGTTGCGGTCTACCACGCGTGCTCCGGTCCAGTGGTCCACAGTTGGTTCTCACCGACCACTCCCGCCGTCGTCCTATTCTTGCTGTGCTACACAGACACATAAAAAAACATATCCTACGGACTCACGAAACATTACTCTACGGACTCACGAAACATTACAAGAACATTACGAAACAAAAACATTACAAGAAACTGTAATGGATTACACCTTTACAGCACCACCACACAGTAATCATAACCTTTTTAGGGTGAAGGTCGGGTTTAGGAAAAGTTTTTGGAGGAGCATCCTCATCTACCCAGACTAATCCCCGCTTCCTGTTATCATAAAGAACCCATTTTTCATCTACAGTTATAATACGGTTTACAAATGGCTCATTTGTATGGCGAACTAGGAGATTAGAGCAGGTGTCGAAACGTGCCAGACGCTGCTCATCGGTCAGGTCATGAGGCACCCACTTCGACATCTTCTTCCCTTGCCGATTGTCAGCAAATGTCTGGCCACTGTAGAGTAATGTACGCCTAGGTCTTCTGCTAACGTACGAGTATTCGTCTCCGGATTTGCTTCGACGGCTCTCCTTAAATCTTGATCATTAAGCGATGACCTGCGGCCGCGACCCGACTTCTCTTCGAGATCAAAATCGCCAGAAGCAAATTTTTTAAACCAGAGCTCCACTGTCCGTTCGCAAGGACAATTCGTCCCAAAAACAATGCTGAGATTACGAGCTGCCTCCGCTGCGGAGTGTTCCAATTTAAACTCATAAAGCATGATGACTCGATAGTCGCGTCGGTTCATGATTATACGCAGCCCTGGAAAAGGCCGGCTGGAAAACTTAGAGCGACATTCATAGAAGTTTCTGAAAGAGCAGAAAAAAACCCACCAAATGGTAAGCCTGGCGTTCCTTGGGATGGAATAGTTCAGGTAAAAAATCTACTTATTTATACATACCTTGAAACCGAAATTAATTTTGCAACAATCTAATATATAAGGCTGAATGTGCAATAAACATTCATTCCGCCCTGTCTCCTGGTGTCGTCAACTGAGTTTACCTGCCCTAAGAAGGTAAGCGACCACTTAGATTATCGCGTGGTGTGCCACTGAACATGACGATAAGTATCATCATGCTATCATGCTCATTACTCTACACCTCAGCCATTCCTCGGTAAAGTCGACCCTAGGAGGCGGGCTGCCATGAGAAAGGCGGCTTACCCTGATGACCTCTACCACACCTCAAGGGGGCGCTTTCCGCGGAAGATTTCGCCATACATAGGCCTTTCGGGCCCGTAATTTTTTGGTAAATGACTCTTCTTGGGATTCCTTATCACCCACATTAGGCCGCAGTCATACTTTACCGCCGGTGCCGGTGCCACTCACGCAGACACTTGAGTGAGCTGATGCCGGCACCGGCATCAAACTGACGCAACCAGGTGCCTGCCGCAGGGGTGTACAGTCCAGTTCCCGAAGGCTGGCAGGGCGTGGCTCACAAAGTTGGGTGAGAGTGTGTGGCGGGGTGAGAGAGATCGACACAAGTCCGTAGGCCTGGCCCTGCCAGCCGTCGGGAAATGAAGTGTATATCGCTAGGACAGAAACGTCGCGTGCCCGTGTTCGGCACGCGGCGGGATGGTGCGAGCTATGCGCGCCGTATTGGTTGAGTCCTGAAGCGATTACGCCTAGAATGAGGCGTAGAGCACCGTCATCGCTTCAAGACCCATCCAATGCGGCGCGCATAGCTCGCACCATCTCGTCGAGTGCCGAACACGACCACGCGACGTTTCTGTCCTAGCGATATACCCCCTGCCGCAGACGACAGCGTCCATAGATAGTGCGCACCGTATGATTATCGTGACGAGAGCCCACGATCCAAATTCGAAATGTGGTATAGTATGGCACTATGCCAAGATTCGAAATCGAAATCGTTGGCCCTCGCCACGATCACCATACTCTAGTGTGGTTTGGTCGAGCGTTTTGCAAACGACGCGCACTATGTATTGACGCCGTCGTCTGCGGCAGGCACATGGTTGCGTCAGTTTGCCGTCAATTGACGCACACACATAAAGTATGACCGCGGCCTTACCCTCATTTCTGTCTCTAGGAATGGGCGTCTGGGAGAAGGGCAAATTTGGTCTACGGTATGGCATTACGGTGGTTTGCAGTTGCCGCAATGCACACAGGACACCTTGCCTAGACGTTGAAAGTGAATTCATTAGGTTTCAATTGTAATCACACTTTTCTAAGCTTTCGTTTATTCTTCATTTAATTTACTTGTTCGTTGTCGTCTGTTGTTTCACTCATTTCACATCATTCATGTATGAACGCAATACACTTTACGAGACAACAAATGGCACTCCAGAGCGAACAACTCGGAAAGTCAGTGTGTGCAGTTCGAAGTGATGCGAACATGATGCGAATATGCAACACAGCGTCGCGCATTTGAATCCGGGTTTTTGCACCGATTATCGCTCCTAACCTTGAAAGTTCGTTACGAAATGATCATTTCATTGCATCTTCCTTTTCCTTCGAACCCTTTCCAGTGCCTCTAAGTCAGCGCTATTTGCCTCAGATTTCCTCAGCAGTGCCACAATCAGAGCTGTACCATCCGATGTTACTGTAACGACTGCTGTTCAAGCTAAAGAAGTGCAGAAACCGGTTGATAGCACTTTTCACCCCTTCCCAATAGTAGCTGGTTTGTTTAGCAACATGGTCGTGTGTTCCTATTATGTTTCAAGTACTAAATATTTAATTAGGGCCGTGAGCAAAATAAGAAATTTGATTATCCAGCTGCACTCAAGTTGTGTATACACGGGTTTCTCATTGTCAGACCGTGGCTTGTGAACTTTTGGGTAGAGGAGAAAGTTCGATGGATAGATTCACGATAAGTCACTGGAAGTGGGTGTTAGAATACCTTAGGCACAAACCTAATAAGTGTACTGAAACACTAGCTTTTGTGACAAAGCGAGCACCAGACCGGTTATAGAAGAATGCTACAAAGGAATTGCGCAATGTCTGTCTTTTAAGCGCTCCTCGAGTGGAGAGATCTAGAAAAAACGCGCTGAATGGGAAACGCAAACCGAATTTAGGCGTCGATACGGTGGTTTCCGACTATGTGTAATTGCACAGTGTTATTCATATGGACGGATGTCACTCGCTCATGCGCAGTTCGCGTTGCAGTTGAGTATTTTGTCTACTTTTTTCTGCTAAAAGTGTTGAGCCACTTGTCAGCTACGTTGTCGGTGCTAATGTAGTTGGGAAATAGCACTCATTGTCGCGCTGTCGTTATTAAAGACCGCTCTGCAATCATCAGTTGGTATGCTCAAGTGTATACTTTTACCTGAGCCTTACTTTAGAGGGGCAGTCGCTTCCCCCGGTACTATGGGAGTTAGGGCGGTCAGTACCACTGTGATCTGCGTCTCTTTGTTTAGAGCGCAGAGAAGTCGTAGCGCTAGCCGAATCGGGTTTGATTTCCGCAAAGAAGCGATTTCGATGATGCAAGTTCTTTTTTCTATCCCGTGTTAGCCTAAGCTTGGCGAAGGAGATTCCTTTCCTCTAGACGCAGGCGAATACACGTAGTTGGTTGTTTAGCCTAATTGTAGTGAATTTCTTGTAACACATTACTGGATGATTAATTTGTTTTCTCCTTAGTTAGCTGTATCTGTGCATAAAATAACCTCATGAGTGCCTATAAGCATAAGTTGGGCGCGACTTACTTTGTCGGGTGCCCCCCCCCCCCCCGCTAACACCCATAGCACCCTTCCTCCTAAATTAAGGCCCAGGCTAAAAGCCCAGGCAAGAATAGCGCTGGATGCCGAGCACAGTGGACTGCCCTCCCCTCCTCGATTACATTACCACCATGTTGTCATTTGAACATTTATGTGCTGAAATTCTTGTGATATGATGGAGTCTGGGTGTTACAGCAGTTTTAGCTTCTTTGTGTGTTTTGAACGTTAATTTTGTAAAGTACGAGCTCTGCGCCCGATGCATGCGCGTCAGCACTCATTTTTCGAGTGAGCGGGCAGCCTCCTATTGACGGAATTCTTCGTTCTGGCCGCCTCGGATCGATTTCCTTCCACGACTGCTCTTGCGCACCAACACTATTATTGAGAATAAAAGCATATAAGTTTTCTTCTATAAATATTCCGTATCGTTTTTGTTACTATTGTCGTTGTGGGGGGTAAGTGTGGGGGCACTCATAGTCGCCGCACCAGAAACCGTTTCAAAGTTTGTATACGCGAGTTAATATTTTTGCCTAAGCCTTAATTAAGGGCAGTAGGAGCCTCACCAAACTGAGGCTCAGGTTAAAAACCTAGGTAAAAATAGTGCCGAACGCCGAACTCGGTGGAGTGCCCCCTACAATTATATAAGCACCTTGTTTTTTTTTTTGCTACACGTTGCATAATTATATTACACCTCGTCGCTTTATGATTGACTTTTGATGACTGCGTTCATTTTGTCAATCAATAAGTAAGATGTTCGATGATGCCCCTCTTGTTCTACTTCAAATGTCGTTCTATGATGTAAGGAATGAAACACTTTTACCGCAGTTGCTTCCTACTAGTACTTCTCGGATTCACTACGTGTCTGACAGTCATTTGAGGGCCTATAGCTTTACTTCACTCTTTTCAGAGATGTCATCGGAACTGGAGCCAGATCAGCCCGGTATATACCGAAGTGAGCAGATGACACTCGCTCAACTTTTTCTTCAGTCCGAAGCTGCTTACCAATGTGTTGCTGAGCTTGGGGAGCTTGGACTGGTCCAGTTTCGAGATGTGAGTGAGCACTTAATTGCTTTGTGAATCATCTCATTTGAAGAAAAAGTGAAGGAATCATTCGGAGGAAGGGAAGACGTGGTCTTGTTGATCACATGTTACGATGTAGAATCATAGGTTGACATTTTTCAGGACAGGTAGCCTATGGCACAGGGTTGATTGTGTCATTGAACCGCGGATGAATTCATTTCATTTGGACATGCACTGTACCCAATCGAAAAATGTTTCTCACTGTGGAAAAGACAGATGCAAGGGATGCTTGATCGTTTTTCTTGAGGACAATCTCCTATATTCTCGTAGGTACCCATCCCTGAGCAACGTATTACCGGATTGGGAAGGTTGAAGTGTTCACTTTTTTGTGTATCTCATTTTTTATAAGGCATAGCCTCTACATGAGCAGTCGTGAATCATGCTTGAATTGATGCAAATCCTCGCATGTTTGGGCACCCATTCTCTCCGTAGATGCCATTTGCCGAAGCATATGAACAGGAGATCATTTCGAACAAGGTCACAACGCTTTGTAGTTTTTGAATGTAATTTTGAAGTAACTAGCGTTCATTTCAACAAGGTTTTCTTGAAGTAGCATTCGGTGAAATGGTTGCCAATAACATCAGGATCTTCCAAAGATGGCTCTATTTTTTGAGAGTTTTTCGTCAAATCATTATATTCACGTTGGGGTTGCGAAAAGTCATTTGATTTGGTTCAATGACAGCAGAGGTGATGTCGCTCCACTCCCAGTAGTACTTAGTCCGAGAATCACATCCTGGGTATAAGCTCGTCCAGATCAAATAAGACTAGCGTTTGCCCGAGTTCGGTAGATTGCTATCTGGCTTATCTGTGGTGATAAAACACTGCTTTGTTCATCAGCTTCCCATCGCAGGCCACTTTGTAGGGCAGTCCGCATTCGAGTACACAGCGATTCCGAGTGAAATGAGATGCTTGGTTCACTGTGGCAGTGGCTGATTAGTGCTGAATGCTTCATCTTTTATTCTCAATCCATTTTGGTTTCAGCTTAATCCTGATACAAATGCTTTTCAACGGAAGTATGTTAACGAAGTTCGCCGATGTGATGAAATGGAAAGAAAACTAAGTAAGTTTTGAATCACATCATTTATTTTTAATGACAATCCTTAGTAACTAAAGCCACTGCAAAAAATGTTGGTCTGAGCCGATGGTGAGTATTTTTTCTTTGAGAATAAATAGTAAAATAGTTATGAGTTTGAGTATATCCCTTTCGTATCTTCCAGGCAGAGTACATCGGTAGTCGTCCCTGCAGGGGTCTGCGATAACCCTAGAATAGAAACATCAATTACATCTGAAGGGAAGGGTATTCCGCAGCGAACTCGAGGAGGAAATGTGTGATAAATATTTTTTTGCTTCAAGTAAGAATACACAGTAATAATATAAAATATATTGCAACTCTGCAGTCCCGCAACAGAAACAGTGTAAGTTGGTGAAAGTGAAGCAGAATTTTCGCAAATATTAACCATTGTCACTAAAGTCCCTTTTCGATTACATGACTTGTTATATTGTCCGGAAAAATCTCAGCATTTCGTGTTACTATTTCTTGTACATTCATTGCTGATTGAAACTCATTCACTCTCGCGTCTCAATAGTACATCCTGAAGAGAATTTCTTGCGCTGTCTGATGGTATAATAGCCATTTCACTGTTGCTTGGTAAATCCCCTTTTACCAAGACATATTAACTAGGTTTGGGGCCCAATAGTGTTGGAGGAAGCACTATACGACAATGGTTCAACAAATCCTATTTGTAGATTTCAGCCCTAGGAATGGACCTCGTAGCAATATGTGACGAGAATCTGAAGGCGTTTGTGGAGGCTGATCCATCCAAAACAGTTCGAGAGAATGCAGAGTAGTCAGGCGTTGTCAGATTCACTGCTGCGGATGGTCTGAAACGCATAGGGAAGGTGAAAAAACTCGACAAGTGGCTGCCCCATAATTTCAGTGATTGGCGGAACTGGGCTTGACTCGAGATTTCTTGTTCACTCTTTTTGCGCAACATTACAACTCGTTTTCGGACCGAATTGTCACCTGTGATGCAAAGGGTGGATCATCTATGATGACAGGAGACGTTCCGAACCGAGGTTGGATACCAACTACGCACCGAGGCAATTTTTAAGGCCGAATCCTCACGAAAAGATTATAGTCACAGTGTGGTGGTTGTCGGCTGGTGTGATCCTCTATGTATAACTTTTTGTTACCAGGGCAAACCATCTTACCAGAGACCTACTTTGAAGAAATCGACGAAATGTACCGGAAACTTCGTCAGCTGCAGCCAGCACTTTCCACAGAAAAAGTCCGATTTCTTTGCATGACAACGCCCACCCGTACGTTACACAAATCAGTATCCATAAATTGAACAAATTGGGGTTGGAGTTCACCTCACCTGTCATATTCTCCAGTCCTCTCACCAACCGACTTTTTGAACACTTTCAGAACTACCTTGCTGGAAAAGGATTCTCGACTACCCAATTTTTGCTTTGATGGGATTTATCGACTGTTGTCTCATTGGCAAAAATGTGCTGGTTCAAACGTGCTTATTTCGATTGAATTCTTTGAGTACTAAGAAAGTTATGATCGTTCAACCTGAAACACTTAAAACGCTGAGAACTTCCCGGACAACCTAATATATAGAAAAGCAGAGCTGATCGCCCTGACAATCGCTTTCTTTGAATCAATTACACCTTGTGCAAGGTCTATTGACTGTTGAATTTGCTAGCGCTCAGTAGGCAAAGTCCTTTTGCGCACCACTCAGTAGGCAAAGTCCTTTTACGCACCACTCAGTAGGCAAAGTCCTTTTGAGACATGGATGCCAGTATAGACTGTGTCCACAGATATCTCATTAAGGGTACCTTGAGCGAGAAATAAAGAAGGATCAGATTCCAATGTTGGACACTGGTGAGAATCCGGACGCTCCTCAACCGCGTGAAATGATCGATTTGGAGGTATTTCTCCCATTGTTTACTTTTCGTGTCAAAACTTCTCTTCTCTTTTAAGGCGACTTTCGAAAAACTCGAAAACGAGCTGCGTGAAGTAAACAGAAATGAAGAAACACTTAAGAAGAATTTCTCAGAATTAACTGAATTGAAGCACATCCTCAGGAAGACGCAAACGTTTTTCGAAGAGGTATGTTTGCCAGTTCGATCAAGCGTTCTTATAAAGAGTGTAAAGATGAAATTATTCTGAGCGAAATGATCTCTGTTGCTCTTCAAATCACTTTACGTCTGCACCTGCTAACACCGGCCCTGTTCACGATTCTTCCACATCCTGTATAAGTATGCATGCAGCTAATCAGTTTGTTCTCATTTCAGTTTTTATTTCATTAATAAGTTTTGCTATCGTTTAGAGGTGAGAAGTTGCATAGACCTTTGCTTTTTGATAGGATCGAGTTTGGTTGGAATTTTCTTGGGATTCTGTAGAAGCTTTGCTTTGTGTGTCATATTGCTTTCGTGTGACTCATTTATGAGTTTCAAAATTTGAACACCTTTGAAAAAAGTCGTGTGCAGTCACCTCAATACAATAAGTCTTTTCGAAGTTCTGGTCCTGCTACTTATCATCTTGAGAAACTTCTCGTTGTCCTCCAGAATCCTATAACATAAAACACTGACTACTGGAGGGTACTGCTATGATAAGTCCACTCACCATCGGATATCGAAGAGCTGCTCTACTCTTTTCCCTACTGAAATGTTGTTCGTGAAGATGTGACACTTTCTATGTGGCTCATATCCTCGCGCTGCTCGTCTGCGGCTCTTTTGATTATAAGGGTATGGTCGCATCTATTTCACGCACATCTTACACCAGTCGATTTCTTAGGAGCACGATCCCCACGTAGCCTCAGTTTTTTCATTTAGCTGATTTTCTTTATTGCATCTCGGATATTCTTGTGACGCTGTGTTATGTCTAGTTCTCTACACGCCATATTCTGTGCAACAAGGCGGCTAGCGGTACTCACCACTGCGATTGAATATAGTTCGGCCAGTGCAAATGATATTTGACATTTAAAGGCCCACCACGCGATAAAAGTGGATACCCATCTTCCGGACTAGTTTTCCTAGAACATCAAAATCCCCGAACGTTGATGTCTTGAGCCGTGAGCTCTTAAATTTGTGCTCACGCAGCCTAGATCTCGTGCTATGTTCTTCTCATTCAAAATTGTAAAGGCTCCTGGGTCTTTCTTCAAAAAATGAGGTGATCGATGTTAATGAGTGGCCTTCTAATTTTATCCTGATTTTATTGAAAATCTTTATCACTAACGTGTGTAGTTCCTCGATGCATTTGCTAGTCGACTATGCTGCAAACTGCTGTATTTTAACTGTCGAAGATCTCGAAAATAATATTATTCGAGTGTGGTACTGTCCAAAATTTAGTATCCAACAATGGGTCATACTAGTCACTGCAATGCAGTCTTGTCGAATGAGCTTGCATCCTTGGCTGTTCTACTGACACACACTTGCTTTGTATTTGCTCGCTGGCGTTTGTTGTTCTTTTCAACCCACTTTGAGTTTTACTTTTTTGTTTGACCAAAAATTTTATATTTCGCGAATACGGTCTTCGATTTTCCGTATTATACAGTGAGCGTCACTAGCATGCTACCGCTCAAGGTTTTTTAGCGCAATATAGACTCTAAATATCGATGTGCATGCAAGTTGCATAGTTTCCGTTCCACGTGGTTGTTCTATGGCCTGATTTTTGCATGATGTGACTGTGAGCGAATGGGTTTTTTTAGCCAAATTTCCAAAAAAAAAACTGTCACCTTGCTTTTTTGGTAGCCATTGAAGGATACAACTTTCGGTTGCGCGTGATTCATTAGAGGAACTGCGGTAACGACTCATAGCATGAGTATAGTTTACTGGGCCCATTCTTTGCGATCTCTCTTTTTCATTAACTTTGCGGTTGACGGTACAGAACAGCTTGCAAAAGGAGGATGTGGTTGTGACATTAACGCTGTGATGAAGTTTACTGTTGCCTTCTAAAAACTCGCTAAGAAAACTAGTGGGATCCTTTGACATTAGGAGGGCTTACAGATTCATGTGCGCTGAAACTTGAATCAAAATAAGGTTTTATTGTCCTGTATAATCATGCATTCGATGAGCGAGACACAAATATAACATCCGGAATGGCCCACAAAAACCACACCAATAAATGAATAATATTACATATCTTTTGCGGTCAAGGTTGTTGATTTCATCAGCCTATAACGAGAAATCATACTTCCGTCATCAGAAATCGTATGTATAATATAGAGAGAAGGTGAATCTGGTGCTCGCCTACAAGCAACACTGTGCGACGCGTTAAAGTTTTTGAGATGATTACGGCTTTGTTATGATTGTCGTGCTTTGTGAGGTTGAGCACGATCGACGTCATTTTGGTGAAGCATCGAGGAGGAGAACATTGTCAGGAGAACAAGAGCCACTTATCGTAACTGCTGAAGAAGAAGTATCATTGGGACCGGGTTTATCGATGACAATGCTAAGACTCGGGTAGGTGGATGTGACCAAGGCAGAATTTTCATCATGGAAATTCTTGGTTTTTTTCTGGAAACATGCATAGTTTCTTTTATTCACAGTTTCTCTGCAAATCTTGAAACAACGGGGTGATAAGTAGTTCTGTTTTTAATCGATAATCAGTTGAAGAAATCGGATTTGCAGAAATTGTATCAAGAGAAAAATGCATGCTTATTGTGAAAAGTAACGTGAAGGGATTGTGTAGCATCCAACATACCCACGACGCCGTGTTAGTGTCTAGCTCTCCGTCTGGTACCGAGTGTTTTGTGCTTATGCTGCACTAGTGGAAAGATTTCTAAGGTTGCGCTCACTCAATGACCGCTGCTTCTCGAGCTACTGCATTTCTGAATCGATCGCGTTGCGCATCGCTGCCGTGTCGATTTCACGATGTCCAAGTTTGGAAATTGAAGTGGAGCGCAAGAAGCTGTGGTGTATGAGAATGAGTACAACCTTAGATCCTTAGAGCAGGTGCGGTATCGTTGTCTGAAAAACAGTATTACAGAGACTTGTCCTGCGTAAAATACGCATTATTCTATCACCCCCTTGTATCATTTTTGTTTGAACATCTCATCTTCCTATAGATTGGGATGACACTAAAGTTTGCTTCACGGAAGCCAAAAGTGACGTATTTGTGTCCTAGAAAGCTGCCGTGTTGGATTACTTTTTTGATGGACTGATGTATTTTTTGCAGTAGTCTCTGTAAAGGTGCATTTGAAAAACAGTGAAATGAGTTGCATTTGCTGGATAATCAGATTTCATAAATTTTTCAGTTATATGTTCTTAGACTTTTTAATGTATGATACTAACACAGGCGGGTGCTGACACTATGGTGCCACCCGGTGACGGCACGGATGCGGAGACTATGGAACTAACATCCGCAGGAGGTGTGCCACCACATACAACCGGACCACTTTTTCATAATTTTGGGTGGGTGTCTGAGGTTAAAGTGCATGTTCTAGATGTAGTGGCTTTTGTGCTTGATGCTTAGTGTGTGCCACCTCATCCACCTTTCTCCGCTAGCACTGTGTAATGCATGACAGTACTACCGTGCACTTCATGCCCTTCCGGCCACAGGATGACGATAAACAAGTATGAGCCACACAGGATCTTTCCGCTCAGCAACCCCTCAGTGTAGAAGTATAGTCTGTTGTGAAGTGGACGAGTCGGAAAAGAAACTGAGTTATTATACCTTTGGAATTTATTGTTTCGGAGTTTCGGATATACTTCATATATCAGTTTTTCTCTTGACCGTTCTTCCAAAGTTTGGCAAAATTTTTGGGCCGCGATACCGCAAAATCGCGAAGTCTGACGGTAGCCTAACCTGTGAATTTGCGCTAGTGATAAGCAAGTGCCCGAGTCAAGTGGTCTCAGACCTCATTCCTCTTTTATAACTCCCATAACACCCATGTCGTGCGGTGGTCATAGTGGGCGAGGGGTTGTGAATAGGTGTCGACGTCGTGGAAACCATTATCGCGCGCCTGAGCCCAAGCTTCGCGACTGCATCATTTAGAATTTTTGCAAACTTGCTTCGATTTTCAAGAGAGATTGCGCTCAGGGACATGCAGATGCTGGGACTTCAAGCTTAAAACCCAAATAAAGTAACAGCTCCATACATCAAATTTATTTATTTGAAAATATATATTGCTAATAATTTTGCCAAGCAATATAATGCTCACTCTTCATGACAGTGTAGCAACCGTGAGTTCAGTTGTACGATTGTTGTTGTGGATAGTGATGTGATCATGTAGTATTTCTTGTAAAAATAAGTGTGCTCTGTGTTTCTGTAGCATGAAGAGCTAGTGTCAACCTCCGAAGAAGACGGGCATCAAAATCTAGCGAGACAACACGACAGCGCTCCACTCAAGCTTCAGTTACGGTATGCAGTCACAGCAATGTTCTTTGCGGTTCAGTTGTTATTTGTGGCAAACATTTCCCTTCATTCGAGTATCTTGAGAATAAGGACGTGATTTTTTTTGGTCAGGAGGTCATTACCTCAACGTTTTTGAATAACTATAGTTGATACTTGTATCATTGGAGGTGCTGTATGTAGTTTTTCTATATTTGGAACAGAAAACGTCTTTTCCCTTATTCAAAGTGTGCTGAAGACTCGCCGTTTGTAGTGTTTGTATTTTAGTTGTGGGAATGTTGGATCATGGAAATCGCTTCTCGTGGCTACATCTTCGTCACTTTCACATTACCCTCATATGTCAACGTCTACCCCATAAGCTTCGTTAGATTTTGCTTCATTTAGCTTTGTGG
The DNA here is from genome assembly GCA_963978905.1 of Trichostrongylus colubriformis. Classification (NCBI taxonomy): domain Eukaryota; kingdom Metazoa; phylum Nematoda; class Chromadorea; order Rhabditida; family Trichostrongylidae; genus Trichostrongylus; species Trichostrongylus colubriformis. Next base: position 11,847,784 of record OZ022259.1, on the reverse strand, counting down.
CTGGTGTTATTCGCCGCGAACGTCTACCAGCTTTCGAACGCCTACTTTGGCGTGCGTGCCGTGGCAATGTTTTCTTACGGACGTCTGAAATAGATGATGTTCTCAATGATACTGTGACGGTGAGCCATGCTCCCAGAATTCATGTTTATGTTAGAAGTAATCACTTTTTGTGCTGAAACTAACTATTCGATATTGGCGTCACATTCCATCCGTTACAGGGCGAACCAGTGAACAAAACAGTGTTCATTATCTTCTTTCAAGGAGACCAGCTAAAAATTAAAGTGAAGAAGATTTGTGAAGGGTAAACCTCGTCCAAGTTATCTGGTTCGTCGGTGGTAGGCTAACATTTGCGTTCCAGTTTCCGTGCGACGCTATATCCATGCCCGGATACTCCCCAGGAACGACGTGAGATGTCCATCGGAGTGATGACCAGAATAGAAGATTTAAAAACTGTGCTGGGACAGACGCAGGATCATCGTCACAGAGTGCTGGTCGGTTTCTGTACATTTCGCGGTAGGGCTATACTTGGTGAAGGATCGTTAAGAGCATTTTCAGGTCGCGGCCTCGAAAAACGTTCGCATGTGGCTAACAAAAGTGCGAAAGATTAAGTCCATTTATCACACTCTCAACTTGTTTAACATCGATGTCACCCATGTGAGTGAGAATCAGTGTTTAGTCAATCTTTTAATCTTTCCAAGTAAACTTTCAGTGGAAAATTCTGTAACAAGTATCACTTCGTGCGTTTATGACAGTTTCCCTGGTCTCACTTCCTCCTCGTCTCCGGGCGTTCTCCTTTTGATGTTTTTGTTTATAGAAATGCCTAATAGCTGAATGCTGGTGCCCGGTCACGGAGTTAGAGCGCATCAAGATGGCTCTCAAGAGAGGAACGGTAAGTGATTTGCAATATTTCGAAAAAGATTGCATGTTTATCTCGCGCAACTCTTCAGGAAGAAAGTGGCAGCCAAGTTCCATCCATTTTGAACCGAATGGACACCACTGAAGCACCACCAACATATCACAAGTCAAACAAGTTTACAAGAGGCTTTCAGAATATAGTCGACTCGTATGGAATTGCAACATATAGAGAAATCAATCCTGGTAGGATTTTCCTTAGCTCAGCTTGAGTTTCTAAAGATTCTCGCAGAATAGCCGTCTTTTCGAATTAGTTTTCTTTTGAGTACGGTTCTTGTCCGCTGAACTTTGTTTTGTTCAAATCGAGATACTCATTTCCAGCTCCCTACACAATGATCTCATTCCCTTTTCTCTTCGCAATAATGTTTGGAGATCTTGGTCATGGTCTCATCATGCTTTTCGCTGCTCTTTTTTTCATTCTGAAAGAGAAGCAACTCCAAGCTGCTCGTATCAAGGATGAGGTGAAGGGAAAATGGATTACTAATATCAACACACGTGTTAGTCATATCTTTTACAGATCTTTCAAACTTTCTTCGGCGGTCGATATGTCATCTTCTTGATGGGCGCATTTTCTATATATACAGGTTTCCTCTATAATGACATATTCGCAAAGAGCGTGAACGTATTCGGATCCGGGTGGACGAATTGTTACGATCTGAATGAGATCGAGAAGCTCAGATATGGTGAAGAGAGAAATCTTATGTTAATCCCGGAGAATGCCTATGATGTGGGTTTATTGCATAAACGTATCCTCTCATGACAAAAGTGTCTAAGAATATTAATTGGTGCTTATTTTGTCATAGTATCACTATGAGCCCCTTTTTTCACGAATATTTTTAGTCTGCTGCTGGACCATATCCCATTGGCGTCGATCCAATTTGGAATTTAGCAGAGTCCAACAAGCTGAACTTCTTGAATTCAATGAAAATGAAGCTTTCTGTTATTGTTGGTATTGCGCAGATGACCTTCGGCGTGCTTTTGAGCTATCAAAACTATAAGTAAGTTCTGTACGGTTGCTTGGAAACAGTAAAGAATGGGTAAGCACACCCCAACTGGATGGCTACAGTGCCGTTAGTCGGCCGTGCTACATCGGCATGGTTATAGCTGCGGCTCTAGAAACACGGACCGATTTTGCTTTCCAATCACTCGTCAGTTTTGACTGTGTCGATCTGCAAGATACCACCCCTTGAGTTCTATGTAGACGAAGCTTGTATGCATAGACATATATTTGCGCGCAGATCTCACCGGATGCATACGGAAAGTATGTTCAGCACGCAATATGTACTACCTATGTCCCGTGAATCCACATGCAGGCAAAGGGCATCTATTTTGGCAACCTGTCTGCTGCTTGTATCTGCAAATCACCATTGTCCGCCACCTAAGATAGCACCGTCTAGATTTGTCACCAGCTAGAGCGAGACCTTCAAGTGACAGATTTCCTAGTGAAAGTATCATTGACAGGGTCTACCGTTCCAGCATAATCATTTTTAAAACTTTCCTTCACGAGAAGTATGTTAAAATACACATGTAGGCAAAGAAAATGGTTGGTGACTGCAAAATACAGTTATGGTTTCATCAATGTCTCTACTCGAGCGTAATCTCTGAAGAGCTCGAGATTTCTCTGTTTCGTTTTATTGTCAGATTCGACTGTTTCAGATATTTCAAATCTGATTTGGACATAAAGTTCATGTTCATACCACAGATGATTTTCTTGGGGAGCATATTCATCTATCTTTGTCTGGAGATCATCGTAAAATGGATTTTCTTCACTGCAGGGGTTTGTTTATTTCTCTTTAAAAGGGAAAGAATATCAGGTCGACTGTTCATCTGTGACAAGGCATACGGATTGGTATACTCTGTTTTCGAATCTGCATCCGAAATTTACAAAGCTCTGTTATGAGCGCGGATACTATTAGCCGAAATAACCCACTGTACTATCTCATCTTATACGTAATCTGGCCCTGTCTTCAGAAAAGCCATTCGCCATGTGTCTAAGCGTTTGCGAAGTCATCGTTATTCACGAGAAAAACAAACACGCTTTTCACATGTTGTTTTTGCTGCAGTTATTTCATGTCAGAACAAGGGTGGCTCATACAGTGGCAAGTGTGCCGAAGTTAGAGCCGAATTCCGATTCAGCCGAACAATTCGTTCCCTGTAGTTATCCCTCTTACCAGCCAGTGACCCCACGAAGACGAATATCCCATTTATTTCGCGCGATCGCGCCTCGGTCGCACAACGATCATAGGGGCCACACATGAGTGCTGGATTACCAGCATTCGCGCAAATTTGGTAGTAAGTGATGGTTTGGTATGCTGTAAACTGTAATGACATTTTGTGGAGATGTTTCCCCAGGTACCTTGGTAAAGCCTCAACGACAGCGAAAAGTGATCTTCGCAAGTATCATATCCACCATCAAAATCTGTGGGACTAGTCATATGTCATACGGAAGAGATGTTTCCTTTTCACAAAGAGGGAATTGTCAAGAAGATTACGTCGGAAGGTACTGGTTTTCAGGCGGACGGAGGGGTAGGTGCAGTCGACAAAATTGACCAAACCGGCAAATAATCAGCACATTATATTTCACTTGAGCAGAAGCAACCGTTCATATGCGTCTCGTACTTAGCCCCGACCTCTTCAATAAGTTACACCGACTGGTTGCTTGACAAGTCGCGTCGCTTTTTTTCTAAATTCCCTTTTTTAAGAGCACTCACGTTGATTGAAATAAAAAATTCTCAAATTCTCATATCAGCATTGCTTTATGAACCATTTGGAAGAATTTTTCTGCTTATCGATAACATGTTCGATGTTGTTTCAGCTGCGATTCCACTGAATTTCAATGGGGGTACAGTTGACATGACTTCGCCATTTCATTACAAAGATAAGGAATTCGGTCACTGGTGTCCCCCCCCCTCCCCTTCCCACTCACTATCTCATAGCATTGCACCCCTCTTTCAACTGATCAATTGAAAAACTCCCTTGTTTCGATTGGACAAATTTATTAGAAATCACCGGGTTGTGGCATAAAAACCAAATTTGGAAAAAAGAGCGACTCCACTTTGTAAACACCCATTAGGTGAAACTTGAAGAAGGGGTCGGGGCTAAGTACGAAACCCATGATTGATTTTTCCAGCGTGAAAGTTTCAATTAATTGCCGATGTGCTCAATTTTTGTCAACTGAACTAACCAAATCGCCAGCCTGAAAATCAGTCCCATTATGACCAACAGAGAAATTAAGCATATCATCTTGCAGGGCAGAAAAATCTCTTCCGAATGATATATGACTTGCTGCATAAAAACAAACAATATTACTTATGGAATGACTCAATGTTAGTAGATATTTATTGAGGCACTTAATCTCAAATCAAAATAGATCACTGAAATATAATTCCTTTACAAATGATTCTACTTGCTTCAGGCTGTAAACTTTGTGAAATCTTTAATCGCTTCATATCTTTTTTAGCCACAGGCATCCATTTTTGGCTATAAATATCCTGGCTCGAACTGCGCACCATCGCTCTTAATCGGTCTGATCAACATGTTCATGTTCAAATCATTACCCTCTGGTTTCGTTGACGAAGGCGGACACCAGATGTTCCAGTGTCATCTTAACCACTGGTATCCCGGGCAGGTACAGTTCATAATTGTTCTTATCACGGAAATCAGTGCTATTATCCTCGCAGACGAGTCTGGTACCAACTCTCCTATCTCGGAGGGATGGAAGGCTTGGTCGGCATTGATGCGGGATCTGATCGCCATCATTGGAGTGGGAATGCAGGCCACTTGTCACCACACCACCTCCGCCCATCTACTCAAAATATGCAGCTTATTCTAGGTTCATGTAATCAGTATGTGTTTATGAGTGGGATGAAATACTCGGAGAAGTGCAAAACCACTGATCTTTCTATGTTCAACCAAAGTAGATTTTTGAAGTGAACTTGGATAAGCCAGAGTTGTTCTAAAAATTGTTGTGTTAGAAAGGGTGACTGACTCTGGTGCAATGAATATCGAGTTTTGGAGGATGGACAAGGGGGTGATGTTTCTGGAGGCACCATCGCTTTCGAGAACTCCACTGATGAGAATATCACTGTGAGCTTCTTACGCTGATAAGCTTCCCAGATCTCGTGGAGTTGAATAAATAAAATTTTAGGTAATCTTTTGCTTAGGGGTTACCAATGGAATTGCTACCTCGGTTTTGTTTTCCGTTGATCATTTCACTATATCAGGGATTTTTCCAAACGCTCTTCGTACTGGTGGCCATCGCCTGCGTACCGGTCATGCTGTTTGCGAAGCCATACATGTTGTGGAAAGCTGATAAAGAACGTCGCCAGTCTGGTCATAGACAGCTGGTTGGTATGCATGGGTACTGCGCATCGTCTTCGGCGAAATTTGCTAATGGCTTCCAGTTTAGAGAAAAAAGTAATCAAAACCACATGGAAATGCGATCTGTGTTCATGACTTCTCCGTTTTTGTTTTTTTTTTACAAAACCACATGGAAATGCGATCTGTGTTCATGACTTCTCCGTTTTTGTTTTTTTTAAAGTATCATTTCGTGAATACTGATCTCAAAGCTGGCAGCCAACGTTTTCAGGGTATCGTCGAGCGGGTGCTGCTGGTGTTAGCGGTGGTGCAAGTGCCCGTGATGCTTTTCGTCAAGCCTTTATCTCTGCGTCACCGTAGTCGAGTGACCAATGCCGAGTATAGCACACTGCGCGATGAGGTCTGTACCGTGATAACAGGCCATTAGATTGACGAGATTATCTCTCATTCTGAAAGAGGGAAACTGAATAGGATCTTTTGATATAGTATTTAGGCCGCGGTTATAAGTTGCGAAACTGCAATTCTGCACCTTCAGTTCAGTTGCTGCGATTTCAGTTATGCAAATCGCGCGACTACACAATTGCGCGATCGTATTCTTGCTGACACGTACCTTGTTGTCGTTGGACCCATCTTACTTGGGCGTGCTATTTTCCCTTCGCAGTGCTGTTCTGTCTCAACTTGTGGTCACTAAAAGATAAATGGCTGGCGATCGTGCGATTCGCCCGATCGCATAATTGCGGTTTTGTTGGATCGGGACGTACCCAAGCAAACTGCACAATGTTCGCAAACTATGATCGCGGCCTGACATTGTGAATATCACTATTTTGTGTTCTTTAACCACAATATTAGACCCTCGAAATCGGCTACATCCAGTTTGGTTTCCCTCTATTCTGAGGTCTTCTCTTCATATAAAGGTCCAAGTTTTTCTCCACTCTTTGGCTTTCATTCTTTATCTGATCTCTGTTCATGGGATCCTCAGTGTTATATGTCGAAGAAATCCCCTTTGTGCGATTTTCTTTATGCGTAATTTCTCTCCTTTTGAAATTGAGAAAAGTCCACCAACACCACCGCTTTTTCACCAGTCTATCCCTCTTAACGATATTCTAAAGAGGTAAATTTCGCCGTTACGATATAGACATTTAGACACTACTGGGTGTTGTGTGCGTGTGTGTCGCTTTGTATCACTGTTGTGTACTTGAATGTTCTAGTCCTAGTGTGTTCTCATAAGTTCGCTTTTTGTGTTGATTAGCTGACTCAATTATGTTACCTGCATGTGGATCTTTCCTATATGTAGTGGTGGTGTTGGTGATGTGTTGTCAGTATCTATCTATCAGCTATGTATTCAGAGTGTTCGAGCAGACATAAATGGAGACGATGCTGAAGTTGTTCATTCGGAACCTAAAACTAATTCCACCGTGGTAGGTGGCGGTGGTGATCACGGACACGGTGGATCTGGACCGGTATATCTTTCAAGAGCTTCCTGAAATTCTTAAAACGGTCCTCTTAAGGTCAGGATAAAATAGAGGAGTGCGATATTCAGCTGACCTTATTGTTGTTATAGTTTTACTGACATTTTTGTACATCATTTTTTATCTTGTGAGGGTGACAAAGTGGAAGTGCTCATAATAAAGGGTGACTTGAATCATGCCCCTTCCACATTTTCCATACCCCGCCTCCATACTTCTCCCAATCATGAATGGCTTCCGCCATCGCAGTCCCTGTTTCTTGCTAAATTCCATCAGTAATATGATTAAAAGTAGCTTTCCCTGTGCTTGTAACAGTAAATAGTGAATTCTTTATGACGTTATCTTTTCAGTTTGAACTCGGCGAGGTGATGGTATATCAAGCTATTCACACGATCGAGTTTGTGCTTGGATGTGTTTCCCATACGGCATCATATCTTCGACTGTGGGCGCTTTCTCTAGCTCATGCCCGTAAGTTTATTACACCGAGATGATTAATTACTTCTTGGTTAGCTACTAGTCAATGGAGGATGGAGCTGCATAATCCGTGTCCTGGAACGGTGCATTTACCACGGAACTTGTCGCACTGCGTTTTTTACGTTTCTAGATTTTGCAGTTTATTTACTTGAGTGGATTTTAAGCAGATATGGGTGTACTTGATCTACCATCAGTCGCTAGAAATCACTTACGCGTCATTTCAGAGCTATCGGAGGTCTTGTGGTCAATGGTGTTCCGCAATTCGTTCCGTCTTGACGGCTATTACGGAGCCGTAGCCACATACGTGCTGTTCTTCATATTTGGCTCCTTGTCGATCTTCATCTTAGTGCTGATGGAAGGCTTGTCTGCATTCCTACACGCGCTTCGTCTTCACTGGTCGGTTCTCGCTAATTAATAAGACTAATTAGGATTGCATTATTATGGTCAATGCGTCATCTGTTTTCCTTGTAGGGTGGAGTTCCAGTCCAAATTCTATGGAGGATTGGGTCACGCGTTCACTCCATTCTCATTTGAGAAAATCCTTGAGGATGAAAGAGAAGCTGAAGAATCTTTGTAGTAGTGTTCCTGTGTTGGCAAATTCGCAGGGCTCACATCCTTTGAACTGCTTCTTAACCTAACCTATCTCCGCCATCTCCGTCGTGAACGTGTTGTATTTCTTGCGTTTTGTGCTTTCCTATCAATGCTTGCTATGGCTGGTCAAAGGTAGATTATCATCGTTTTTTTAAGTGGCTCTTGGTGCAGTGGCAATTGTTACCTATTTATTTATTAACTTATTAATTAATCTAAGTGAAAAATGGTGGTCTTAGAAATACATCTATTGATAAAAAAGGTATTATGCTTCTTTATCTCGTAAATTATTGTCATTCGTCAAATCGTTTAGGGCTGATCGTTGCTGGCTGACAGCTTATTCAGAGCTTGTTATCGTGTCGGTTTCTGACCCATTTTTCTTTCTTTCTTTCCTGTGAGCACTATCTCTGTCGTGAGCGTCCAGCAAAGTCCGCAGCCCAACTGTTTTTCATTAGTCATCAGTCCTAAATGTCAAATTGTAGGAGTGTTGAGTGATGGCTGTCTACCCTTACGTCAGGATTACTCATTACGGTGGGCGACGTGCGTCGTGGTAAGTGCGAGCAGGGACGCCCTATAAACTTGGGGCTCAAGCTTACACCTAATGTAATCAATTTGGGCTCGCACGTATCGTATCGCACACCGCTTGCCGCGGTGCGAAATCCTAACGTAAGGGGACACACCTCAGCGTGCGCATTTCTGGTCTCGGTGTCTCCTGTAATTTGCATAGTATTCAAGTAATTCGCTTAGTGTGAAACCATTGGCTATTTTGCAAGCAGATGCCAGCTTTAGTCAAATCATTTTTATTGTTTTCTTACTGAGCATTTGTGGTGATTGTGCTGAGTGAATAAACTTTCTGTAGCCAGAAATTTCTCTTTTTGTTTTGATTGGTATATGCTACAGTATTGAGTGGGTTGTCCATTTCTTCAAAATACTGTAACCTTTTTTGTAGGAAATATGACGCATCATTTATCTCCACTTGATTGTCTGCAGAAATTGGGTTAGTATTTTTATTGTTCACTCTCACTGTACGTACCTTCTATGTGCCGATGCCTTCTTGTCTTTCTCGCTCACTCAAGTCAATGTATTTCAACGATTCCTTTGTCTTATAATCTAATGTGCAGGTGGACCAAACACTCGAGTGCCCATAGTGCCCAGAACATGTGGGCAAAGGCAGAACCATGATGCCACTGTGGGAATTGACACACAGTGCAGCGTCCCCTGACGGTATACATTGGAAGTTGGATACCCAGGCATCGTTAGAATCTGTGGAGCATGATCACTCTTTACTATCTAGAATAACTGAAATGGCTATTGCACGCTACTACGCTCACAACGTGGTGAGGCTATGTGGTATCCGCGATATCTAATCTATATCGATAAAACCATTATGACATAGCTTATAGCGTGATACGCGCAGCAGTGTCCGCTAGCCAAACTGGTATGTCTACCAAGGCCGCGGTCATACCTTGTGGTGCCGGCGGCAGGGCGTGGCTGCGTATCTTTGCGTTTCCGCCTATGACATGCTGCCTCGTTGCCTGCGTCATCTCGGCACCTCCCCGTGCCACTCTTCCTCGCTACCTGTGAACACAGCCACGCCCTGCCGGCAGTGATAATGACCGCGGCCTAACACTCACCATCCTTCGTGAGCTCAGGTAGTTTTCCGGACGGAACACTTTTTTGCTACATCGAGGTAAATTATAGTATTCTTTTAATGAGCATTCAGTAAGTGAGTTATTCCAATCGTGGATGAATAGGTTGTTATTCTGCCTATCATATCTTCATAAACAACCACCATTAGTTGGGAATTTAGCGGTCTATACGCTCTATTACAATTGGTATAGGGGCTGGAGCAAAAAATGCTGAATTCCTTGCATTTACGCCTTCACCGCTCACAAAGGTTAAGCAGTGAGCATCAGTGTAGGTTCTTCAAGTCCCATTCTTCAGTCTTGGACTGGAACTCCACCCTACAAGGAAAACAGATGACGCATCGACCATAATAATGCAATCCTAATTAGTTCTGGGTTTGAAAGTTGTTCTTTGCTCATGAGATCAAACGCTTGTGCAACCTGACTTTTCTAGAAGACAATGTTTGCGTATGGTTGAATGGAGCCAATGAGGCTGAGCGACCGATTTGGAACCGTTTATGGAATCTTTCCAAGAAAAGATACTGCACCGATGGTGGCGCCAATAAAGTAGTTAACAGGTACATTTGCTCTCCGCGCAATTCTTACCAAATACCTTTCTCGCGTCTAGTGTTTTCGCAGAACTCCAGAATTAATGGCACCTGAAGTCGTTCTCGGAGACATGGACTCAATTCTTCCTGAGGTGATTAAAGCCCTCAAACCAACAACACGTATAATCCACGAGCCAGACCAGGACAAAACAGATCTTACCAAATGCCTTGAATTCGTATCGAAGGACTTCGAACAAGGCATGCAGTTAGGTTATTAGTGAAGTACTATTTTTCACTTCACCCCATAATCTCTTTATAATCTTTCAACAACCCAATACTGCTTTAGGCTTCACGAGTGGTATTGTTGGGAGGAACATCAGGTCGTTTTGATCATGTATTAGCCGCCATAAATTCATTATACTACTCAACAAATCGACTGAATCTCGAAGTTTATTGTCTTGATAGCGAAAATCTTACGTTCGTCCTCGATGAGGTATGCGTCATTGGTGTTCCATAATTTGTTCATACTTGAATTGACCATTTTCAGGGTGAACATGAGGTGAAAATTGATCGTCACCTAGTAACGGGAACTTGCGGTGTGGTGCCGTTCTGCCAGAGATCCACGATTGTCACAATGAGCGGATTTCGTTGGAATCTGGGTATGTGCCAAGTAGTTTGAAGGAAGCCTTCCTTCCTTTCCTTGGTGCGATAATGTTTCATTTAAATAGGGAAGCAACCTTGTATCGCAAATTTTCGATTGAGCTAATTCTCATGCGAAATCGCAGGTATCGCGTGCGAAACCTTTACGCCGCATATTTGCGAAAAAGAAAAGGCACAAGGTATGAAGTCAGTCTCAAAGGTTTGATTTAGAAAATGCTGAAATGGCGTTCGGAGGTGTGATCAGTACGTCCAACTTTATGGAGAAAGATATTCTGCATGTGCAAACTTCAGCACCCCTGATTTTCACAGTGGAACTAAAAGCACAGGCTGTTGTCTAATGATATCACTTATATTTCTAGGAAAAGAATTCCTCAGGTTGAAGCCCATATGGGTTGGTGTCAAACGTTTCAATTTGTTAGCAATGAGGAATGTGATAGTCAGGTTCCTTGTTTGAGTTTTTTGTTCTGTTTGGTATTGTTTTTTGTTCAATTTCAGTCATACTTAAACTTCACAGTGGCTTTATTTTCAAAGAAGTTGTGCCTTGACGATGTTTTCACGTGGTTCTTCAATAGTATTGATGTACAATTTTAATGAACGAATAAAGATCGACTTGAAAGTGCTTCGTCATACAGGTGATCACCCTGTGAATTGTCATTTGCAACAGTTACATTTTAAGCACATACATTGTGTTAATTCAGTCGATGTTTAGTTCACTGTCCTGCATACCAGGGAGATAGAAACTATAAGAGGGTTACTTCAACTATGTGAAGGCGATGTTAACGTATATTTTCTTAGAATCCTTGTTGCGCCACTGCTCTTTATTGTAGCTTTTGTGCGTGAGAGCGCTTCACGCTGATTCCACGCACTTGTCATGCAACGGTGGCTTTTGCCAAGTCGAGCGCTCCTGACTGCAAGGCGTGCAGGTAGGCGGTAGCGTATGGGCGCACTGGGGTATGTCAATTATGTCCTGCTTTGAAAATTTCTTTCCAGCCTCGTCTGCCCTTGACTATGACCTCGTTGTAATCGGTGGTGGTTCAGCTGGACTGTCTTGCTCGAAAGCGGCGTAAGTGTGCCAAAGTTCAAACCCATGTTCAGGGTGGCAACCCCGGAACCGATTTTCAGACGAGAATACGGTGCAAGTGTGGCCTTGGTTGATGGTGTGGTGCCTAGCCCGCATGGAACCACATGGGGTATCGGAGGAACATGTGCCAATGTGGGATGCATTCCCAAAAAGCTTATGCATCATGCTGCAATTGTAGGGAGAGAGGTGAGCGCTTAATGCTGTTGGTTCATTAGTATGCCTAACTAGTATCGTCTCATCGTTTATTGTGCTACCAAGACCCTTACGGATGGTCCTCACATCAGCGAAAGCCAGCCTAATATGCACTCGTATGATCCCTGGAAAGGAACAACATAATGTTAGATATTGCGTCTTGAAGCGTGTATATTTCTGTCTCCAATCAAATTACATTGGACATGAGCAGAAATCAGAAATTATCGAGAAAAATAAGAGTGATAACGACCTGATCACCAAGGCTCAGTTGACAAGGTCGTCCCATGAATGTCATCACTATGACACCGGGCCATACCACCCTGTCATGTACCATTTTATGTCTGCAAAGGGAGAGGGAACAAAAAAGTCCTTCCACATCGTTGAAGTTTGTTTCACATCGGGTGGCAGGATGAACGCCGGACACAGGAATCAATAGTCTTGATGTTCCTCTGTAAGGCCGCTTCCATACTTTGCGCACCGACGCCGTCACGCGCGTGCCGGCGTCACGCGCGTGACGGCGTCCATAGATAATGCGGTCCCAATCACACTACAGTATGGTGTTGTGGCCGATTCGAATCTTGGCGCTGTGCCAATAAGGTGATCGTGGCCGCTTCGTGTATTGATCGTGGCCGCTTCGTGTATTGGCACAGCGCCAAGATTCGAATCGGCCACAACACCATACTGTAGTGTGATTGGGACCGCATTATCTATGGAGTGACGCCGGCACGCGCGTGACGTAGGCACGCGCGTGACGGCGTCGGTGCGCAAAGTATGGAAGCGGCCTAAACAGGGACACGGTTTTCACCGTACTTTGACAAGACCAGGAAAAGTCACAATGTTGCCTTTCTTGAAGTAGCTGGTTCAGCTACTTGCAGGCCTGATTTTTTGTCGTTCCGACAATGTCATAAATTCTCATGACTTTTTCCCATAAGTTAACCCTAACAATCGAGGTAGGGTTCCCAATGGTAACCACGGAAAGGTTGGTATGGGGTTGTCAGGAATAACAATGTTGGGGATTTATATGGTCGATTGGGGTCGATTGGTCGAATTTTCGCGTGGCCGCCCGCGGCGAGTGCGGGTTGTTTATAGTTTTATCCGTTGAAACAGCAACAACCAGAAACAGTAATAACCACAACATATAAGAACTTCCGACGCATCCAACCTTCCAACCTGCAATCTTTGAAGGTCCTTCACGATACCAGCCCATTGCATACTGAGCGGAATTCCAACCGACTGCAGTAAGTCGTGCTGACGGCTCGCGAAGCGGAAATTCGACCAATCGACCCCAATCGACCATATAAATCCCCGACATTGATGCTACCAATATGGTCGAAGTAGAATGGAGGAGGACTCGTACTCTCTTTCCTCGCTTTCTCCGGATAACCCCGTCCGGACCTCTTACTCCTCTTTTCTGTGCTACCCGGCTCGACATTCATTTTGCTCTAGAGCTTTAGTCCTCCCCCAGGGTAGGGTTATACGGAACATTCGCTCCAGATCACAACAGTAAGATTCAGCTGTGACTGGGTGACCAGGTCGCAAGAAACTATGATGGATTACACCTTTACAATACCACCACACAGTAAACATAACCTTTTTAGTGTGAAGGTCGGGATAAGGAAAAGTTTTCGAAGGAGCATCCTTATTTATTCAGACTAATCTCCGTTTTCTATCATAGGTAATCCATTTTTCATATAAAATTATTCCACTCCTTACAAATGGCTCATCTTCATAGCGAACTGTGAGGATAGAGCAGATGACGAAACGTGACAGACGCTGCTCATCGGACAGCTCATGGGGCACCCGCTTCGACACCTTCTTTCCCTTGCCGATTTCGAGCAAATATCTCGCCACTGAAGAATGGTGTACGTCTAGGTCTTCTGCTAACGTATGAGTATTCGTCTCCGGGTTTGCTTCGACGGCTCCCCTTAAATCTTCATCATTAGGTGACGACCTACGACCGCAACCCGACTTTTTCTCGGGACAAAACGCTAGAAGCGAATTTTTTCAAACCAAAGCTCCACTGTCCGTTCGCAAGGACTATTCGTCCCGAAAACACTGTTAAGATAACGAACTGCCTCCGCTGCGAGGTGTCCCAATTTCAATTCGTGAGGCATGATGACTCGATAGTCGCGCCTATTCATGGTTATACGGAGCCCGGAGAGGTCCGCTGGAAAAAACGGAGCGACAGTCGTATCATTATAGAGCAGAAAGAAACTACCAAGTGGTGTGCGTGGCTTTCCCTGAGATGGAATAGTTTTGGTAAAAACTGTATTTATTTATACATACCTTGAAACCGAGGTTAAATTTGCAGCAAGCTAGCAATATGGCACCGCTGATTCTCACTCACTGCGTCGCGCGCGGCCCGGCCACGCGGATTTTCTTTATCGATGGTAGTTTGATGGGAAATTTTAGGTGCAACACGCTTCTACGTATGGATGGCAGAACGTTAAAAAGGGTCAACACTCCTGGTCAGTCATTCACAGAAAGTTTCTCGGCTCTACAAAATCAACGGTTTCAGGAAGACACTGGTTCAGGTGGTCAATGATCGAATTAAAGCGAACAACTGGATCTATCGTGTGCAGCTCAATGAAAAGTAGTACTATAAGCTCATTTCGAGTCTGACAATTTCCCTTTCTTCTACTGATTTCCTTTCAGGGGAGTGAAATATTACACAGCTTTTGCTTCCTTTATCGACAATCACACGATCAAAGCAGTATCTGCGGACAAGAGGGAAACGGAGGTGAACAGATTTTTTTCTCAGAGATCAGGGGCGTGGGCTTTCACCTATGTGAAACATCAGCCAATCACACCTCAGGACCATTATACTGGAGGCACTCGCTGCCAACTGGGTAATGAGGGCGAATGAGCAGTGATTCCCAGTATTGACCCTATGCCGCGCTTTTTGTTTTACCGTTTTCCAGTCCGCACCAGAACCACAAAATCAGTTGCTGATCAACTGGTAAAATGTAAAGATGAAATAGAAGATAAACAGACTATAGTGCCGCTCTTGCGGTAGTGAGTGGCGCCTCGCGATAATCAGATTAGTCGAGCTACGTTCTTGGGCATTTAGATATTTTGAAGACTATCTAGATTGCTTTTTTTGTGCCGCCAGTGAGCGTCCTAACAGCGCTATACCCGAACAGCGTTGTGCCCGCTCAAATCCAAGCTAGCCACGCCCACAAGAGCTCCGTATTTGCGACTGAGCAGAAAAAGGCGTGGTTTGAGCGGGTGTAAAGCCATGGCGACCCATTATGGCAGCACACAGAGAAGCAACCTAGATACATAGGTCTCCAACGATCTTTGGCCTCAAGAAGTTAGGTCGACTAATACGATCATCGCTAGATGTCCTTTTAGTGGAAAGTGCCGATCGGAGATGTAAAGCGCGTCATTTGACCGTATTGTTTTGATTCAGTGGTAGTTTGTCGTACAACTCTTTAGTTTAATTCCTTTATTGTACAACATGAGTATACAAAAGCTAATTATTTTACAATAATAGCTACCTACAATATGCATTACTTGTTAACATTGTTTGTTGTCGTGTGGATGCGTAAGTTGTGGACAGATGGCAGGTCCACCGGCGTGTTCGTGTCTTGTCTTGTGCGGCAAGGCCGCTTGTAGGGCAAAGAGCCTGAACGGAGCAAGAGAGAGAGAGAAGAAGTCAGTAATCGGCAAGAGGGACTGAATTGACTAAACTAAAGTGAACAGAACTGAACGGGACTGAACTGACTTGCTCCTCCCCGAAACGCGGTATTTGTACCCCCAATTGTGGGCGGTACAAACTTCGTCTGAGATGGCCATAAAAGTGTCTGCTTGACCATTGAACGTTTATTACGTGTATGCTGGCGTTGTGAGATGCAGGTACCAAGAGGCACCTAGCCGCTTCCTCGTGATCATGACTGCAGAGTCATGACACTCCGCACAACGAAAGAAAGAGTCGACCATATGTAAACGGCCGTTTGCATCCTCCCCGCCACCTGATGAGTGTTGTAATTGTCGTTGGTGTCATTCATGTTTCTTGTGAGGACCGTGTTCGCAATGAGAATGTACTCCATCTCTATATTGTTTACATGGACCTCCAAATTGACCAGACGGGCCTATAATAATTTCTCGTGATCGTGGTGTCTATCGAAGTTATCTCTTCGGGTGAAGTCACCGTGAGGTTAGAAAGTAATTGTTCAAGGTGTTGTAGTCGATCGTTATGACGTTGTAAGAGGAGCAAGATTTCAGGGTGTATGTTTGCTTGTCTCGAGCGCCTAGGAGGTGCCTGATCCATCTGAAATGGTGTAGTTCAAACTTGCTACTTGGAAAAAATAATCGTTCCATAATGGGTTAGCTTTCAGATTTGTTATATTCAATTAAAGATTGAAGAAGAGGTGTAGTCTCGGTCTCATTTGAGATCATTAAGATATTTTGAGGAGTTTATAAAATAATGGGAAAGTAACTAATGCGTGAGGAGTTAAGTGTTATAAAGGAGGATAAAAGTATTATAAGTATGACAGATGATGGTTCTTACGCCTTTTTTATAAACGGCTTTCATGGTAGATGTCATGACCGATAAGGTGTACATCGGCTTTCAGGATACTGTCTCCGTCTCTAGAGATCGTATGGTCCATCTGTAAAAGGGGTTGATAACGGAGCATTGTAATAATGCGCAGGCTTTGCTTTAGTGCATGGGAATAGGAACCAAAGCTTCTGAGCTGTATTGTATTACTTCTGATCTGGTTTTTTTTTTGAAATGTATTAGTGTCTACATTATTAGTTTGATTAATTTAGAGATTCCGTTGTCTCACATTCTATTCCCTCGAGCGCCCTAGTAAGTGTATATAGACTGCGAATGCCGTGGTTGATTGGGATGATATGTAAATATCGTCGTGATGACTTGTAAATATCGTGACTGCTGGTGATGATGTCATCATGCGGCCTGCTATGCCCGTCTGGTGTCTTGTCTTTTTCTCTCCTCATGAAAGGGCTGAATGTTGCAACGCTAAGCCATGAGCTTTCAACGTTTATGTACAGCGAGGCGTCGCACAGCGTATTGCGCCATAGCGTTGCCAACAAATGATACTTTGTCTATGTAATTGGAAGGTGTTCACTGAGTGTTTTGACGGAAAAGGGACGGGGGATAGTGTACGATATGTTAGTAAGAGGAGAACGAAGTGGGAAATGTTATGCAGTGACAGAATATGTCCTGTAATCAGAAAATTGTTGGAGTTTGCATGTTATATAAGAGTAATGATGGCTAAGACTTTGTAGATGTGTGGTTCAAAGGATGGATTGGCTGTTTTTTTTGAATCATAGTGGGTTTTTTGACTCAGAGTGGGTTTCACTGTATCCGTTTTGTAACTTGTTGACGAATATGTGAGCAGGTTTAGCTTGGTAATAACGAGTACTTAAGCAGTCTTAGCTTGTTTATATTTTGAGTTTGAATGAAATAGTCATGTTGGTTTGCATAAAGAAATTTGTGAGAAGAACCACCTTAGGCTTCTTGTGGCAGGCTTCTTGTATCTTTGTTGAATTTGAAGCTTCTGTTGTGATGATAATAATTTCTGACGTCAGAACTTTGTATAGTCAACTGATTTTTGATACTTCAAGGAGTACAAGAGGTTTTACAGTATTTTGGAACATTAAATTGTGAAGTCGACTTTCCAATCACGTGATTCATTGACTTTTACGGTGTCTTCGAAACGTCATATTACAGCTAATTATCATTACTTCAAAAGGTCATACCTTATGAATCTGGAGCCATAACAAATCATATTTCGATACGGGAGCGAGTAGGGCGGATCCGCAAAATAAATGATTCAGAATAATAGCAAAACGGCAAGAAAAGAATGAATATCTTCAGACATTGTGCAGCCTGTCAAGTTCGTGGCTTTCCTGTTGTGTACTTTGAATTGTGCTTTGGACAATTAGCACTTTTCCGAGTTTTGTCTCGAACGTTCAGAATTTGTTCCTGATAATCAGCACTTTTGCTAGTTTGCCTCGGGTGTTCAGATCATGTGGCTCCGAATGTAAAAGACACCGTTTTAGATGTATATTTATGCAAGCTTGCCATCATAATCTATTTTTTGACTCCAGCTCCCTTTTTCATACCTTTTTGGCCGTAAACTTCTTGTTTCCGCGGTTTTCTCGATTGTGTTTTTTCCTTGTTCTGTCGTGTTCTGTGAAAATTGAAATCAGGATCCTGAGCAATTGTTAATCAGAACAGTTGCGTGTAGCCGGCATGCGTATTTACAAAGCATAACATATAATGACTAACGATAGGGATATATGTGTATTTTTTTCCCTCGTGGCTCCATCGGAAAAAAAAATAAAAAGGTGCGCGCTGAGATCATGGAGCACGAAGATGAAGTTTTTTTTGATACTGTGTACATATATACATTGAGCAGAGGTGTAATTGATACTTGTGGTTGGTATATTGTGGTATTTTTTTCCTCGGCCCGTAGCTTGTTATGCTCCTTCAGATAGGTTATACAGGATAACCGGGGCCTGAAAGTCATCGTCAATTGTACGTCAGTTCACAGAACCGTAAGGTGTCTGAAACTTTTCCAGACTAAACGTCAATTGTGGTGTATTCAGGCTGAAGGTGCGTTGAGGTGGTAGGTGCGTTCAGGCTGCAATTGAACTGTGCTTGGTCAAAGAACGAACAAGAGTAATCAAAAATTGGATCATTTGTAGTGTAGAGCTTATAGCACAACTGTGCTATACTCAGGGATGAATGCGTTGAAGTGTATTCCGGCTGAAATTTAATTGGAATAGGTCCGGGCAGGAGAGCAGTTGTGTTGTGTGAAGGTGGTAGACCAGTTCAGGCTGTGAGTTAATTGTAGTGTATTCGAGCGATAAATCAGTTCAGACTATAGGTCGGTTGCAGTGTGTTCAGGCGATTCAGGTTGTAGATCAGTTGTATGTGTTCAGGCAGTAGATCAGTTCAGGTTGTAGAATTGAAGTATATTCAGGCGATAGATCGGTTATACATTGTCCGAGCAGTAAGTGCATTATGATATGCTCGAGCTGTAGAATATATGGGTAGATTTTAGATTTTTTTTCCACCAACGGAGGCAGATATGTTCAGATTTCATATTGGCTTGTTTTTGAACCGTTTGCAACATGAATATGCTCATTGAATTTTCGCTTCTCGATGTGCAGCACCGTGAACGCATTCTGTGTCATTTTTTTGTAAGTAGCAAATTGATTTTGCTGTGTGTTGAGGAGGCTCGATATGATACGATTAATTGTGCGATGAGGAAGTTATAAAGCACGAGTTGTATCTTAAAATAGTTCAGGCGTGAGGTCAGACAAGTATGCATTCCGGTATGAGTTGTATGTGCAATTAGTTCAGGCATAAGTACAGACAAGCATGAATTCAGACATGATTTGTACGTGCAGTTAGTTCAGGTATAAGTACAGACAAGCATGAATTCAGACTTGAGTTGTACGTGTAATTAGTTCAAGCATGATTTCAAACAGGCATAAGCTGTAAGTGAAATTAGTTGAGACATGAGTTCAGGCAACCATGTGTGCAGGCATGAAATGTAAGTGTAAGTAAGTCAGGCATGAATTTAGGCAAGCATAGGTTCAGGCATATGTTCAAGCATGAGTTTACTGTAGCATTGTAATGAGTTGTAATGAGTTCAACCATGAGTTGTAAGTGCAAGAAAGTACAGTACAATAGTTCAGGCGTGAGTGATAAGTGGAGTTAGTTCGGGTAAGAGTTATAAGTGGTATTAGTTCAAGCGTGAGTTGTAAGTAGAATTACTTCGCATGGAGTTGTAAGTGGAATTAGTTCAGGCGTGAGTTGTAAGTGTTATTGTTTGTAGTTGTCTTATTAATTTTGGCCGATGCACCATGTTTTGATTCAGTGGTAGTTTGTCGTACAACTCTTTAGTTTAATTCCTTTATTATACAACATGAGTATACAAAAGCTAATTATTTTACAATAATAGCTACCTACAATATGCATTACTTGTTAACATTGTTTGTTGTCGTGTGGATGTGTAAGTTGTGGACAGGTGGCAGGTCCACCGGCGTGTTCGTGTCTTGTCTTGTGCGGCAAGGCCGCTTGTAGGGCAAAGAGCCTGAACGGAGCGAGAGAGAGAGAGGAGAAGTCAGTAATCGGCAAGAGGGACTGAATTGACTAAACTAAAGTGAACAGAACTGAACGGGACTGAACTGACTTGCTCCTCCCCGAAACGCGGTATTTGTACCCCCAATTGTGGGCGGTACAAACTTCGTCTGAGATGGCCATAAAAGTGTCTGCTTGACCATTGAACGTTTAGGCGTTGTGAGATGCAGGTACCAAGAGGCACCTAGCCGCTTCCTCGTGATCATGGCTGCAGAGTCATGACACGTATCAGTGCCCCTTACAGAGCCGCGGTATGTGCGTCAAGACTCAAGACTGTGCTACTAGGTCAGGTTACGCGAAAAGGAGGTGGACGCGCCAGCGGCCAAGCCACAAAGGGATCAGCGAGTTGGTGCGTGAGACGGCGGAGTTTGCATGGCGCGGTGACTTAGTGGTCTTGACGTGCACTGATACTGATCCACGTGGCTCCCTGTAGTGGGATGGGCAAAATTTGTCCACGAGAATGTCAACTGGGAGGACACCTATCCCATTTCTCGGTAGCCTGGTCATTTTTTCTCACCGTGGCACCTTTTATTTTTGGGCAATCCTATTATCACTTTCTCTGACGTAGAAGTGTTATGGAATCATTCAGAATGTTTTACGCGCAAAGCATGTTGTCATTGCCACTGGTCTTCGTCCTCGGTATCCTCGTATTCAAGGCTCTGAATATGGTACGCTAAGTGGTTTCATCGCTTCACGCCATCTCCACTTACCTTCTTACTCAGCGGCTCTGCCGGCGCCAGTTGTCGCCTCGCAGGGGACAGCGCCGCAGAGTATGAAGGCAATGAGGCTCCTTTCAGATACTGCGATATAAGATCCTGGTGCCATGTATTTTAAATTGCAGGAATTACGTCCGACGATCTGTTCTCGTTGTCCAAACCACCTGGCAAGACATTGTTAGTCGGTGCTAGCTATGTGGCGCTCGAATGCGCTGGTTTGCTGGCTGGTGTTGGTTTTCCTGTAGATCTACTCATTCGGTCGACTCCGTTGAAGTCATTCGACCAGGTAGGTCGTTTAAAGGCTGTTCTCGAGTAAGTGTGAGTCTCCATTCAAAAAGAGGATACGTCTGGTGGCACATACCTCGGAATGGTAATCGAATCATCCATTTGTTGTACTGAGCCTGTTTGAAAAAATTGTGATATTTAATCTATCCCATCGTCGGATTGATTAACACAAAATGGGGACGACCCATTCATTTTTCGCCCTCAATTTGTGTTAATCAATTTTTATTGCTGTTTCACTTTGGCCATGCGAATTTTTCTCGCAAAGTCTGTTACACTACTGCTTTTCTGAGTTATGGATTGATTTCGATCTTTTGAAAGGTAACGACGCGGTGGTTAGAGTTCTCGTACACGCTTGTACGACCCAAGTGATCAGCTCGTTTTCGGGCCAGCCGAACTATAGTACCATTCATACATTCGAGGTGCGTATTTGGAAATAACGGATGTGGGAACATTATCCCTCGGATTGGCACAAATCCGTGTACGGAGCGAATGCTCACAAAACAAATGTAGTGTATTTAAAGACAACTTTTCAGTGCGAATGAGCCATGTAAAGACAGCAAAAGAGATAATTGGGGGTCAAGAATGAGGAAGGGTTACCATAAATGAACGTCAGTGGTTCGAGCAGACGGTGTGGCGGTGAAAGGTTCCTTGCTACTCGGCTTTCTGCACCTCAACAAGGTCCGGCACGTTCATGCGAGCTTCACATTGCACCAGCTTCTCCCGTCGTGTTATGTGATGTGCGTAAGCGCTACACGTTAGGCCGTTCATACTTTGCGGGAACGGCCGGCGGCAGGGCGTCTCTGCTTCTCTGCCTGTGCAACCCAATCTCGTTAGCTGTGTCGTCTATGTACCGACCCGTGCCACTCTATCTCGCTGCTGAACGCGGCCTTGCCCTGCAAGCACAAAATATGACCGCGGTTTTACAATTCACGCGGCTTATAATTAAATTCAGAAAATATCCTTTACATAAGTTAGCAGAGATTCAGTAGATTAGGGATCACAGTCCTTGGGTTTACCATTTTAGTAGGTTTTTCTTCATAGTAGCCTTACTTAGAATCTCTACCTCCTATGCAATTCCTCATGCCATGAGAAAATTCGAGTTTTCTTGCAGGACTGCGTAAGAATGGTAGTGGAGAATTTGCAGGAGCAAGGTGTTAACGTCATTTATGGAAAAGAGGTTGAAAGTGTACAGCTGGATGGAGAAAAGAAGAAGGTGAGATTACATCGGATTGGAGCTTTCGAAGCACGGTTGCTCTCACTTCACTTGTTCCGCACTGTCAGGATACCGTGGAAAACTGGGTGTGTACCCTTACGTCAAGATGCCGCACGACGACGAGCGGCGTGCGACGCAGTGTGTGCGAGCTATGCGCGTCGCAGTAGTTGGGTTTCAGAAGGATTACACGGTATTGCTAGGGGCGCGATGCGCTGTTGACTTCTAATCACTTCGGGACCCAACAGCATGGCGCCTTCAGCTCGTCCGCATTGCTTCGCTTGCGACATTCTGCGGTGCGAAGTTCTGACATAAGGGTACACACCCAGAAAAACTACCTATGTTTGCACTTGCGAATACACCAGTTGGTACCCCCAGAGTTGTTGATAGAATGTCATTCTAGGTGTCGTTCGTCAGTTATCCTGAAATGCAGAAAGATTCAAGTAGTGGCATCTACGACACCATTGTTTGGGCTATGGGTGAGAAAAGCCCTTAGTTCCTGTTCATTTGGGAACGCTAGCTGAGATACAGTCCGAATGTCTTTGTTTTTGTTATAGGACGAGATCCACAACATGGTAATCTTAATTTGACAGCAGCTGGTGTGAAAATAGATGAGCCAACAGGAAGGATTATCGTGAGCCAGGATGATCGATCGTCTACAGAGAATATCTATGCAATAGGAGACGTGGCTCTGGTTTGAGCTAGCCTATAGTTAACGTCAATCTTTGAATTTCTTTTTATACAGCTTCTCTACGAACTGGTTCTGCCAAACCAGGAATTTCCGTTGCCTATTCCAGGGACGTCCGGAACTGACTCCAACTGCGATTCGCGCTGGTCAATTATTGGCACGGCGTATTTTCGGTGGTACGAACCAAACTGTGAATTACGATAACGTGCCAACTACCGTATTCACACCGCTCGAATTAGGAACAGTGGGTTACTCAGAGGAGCGAGCTGTTAAGGAGTTTGGCTCTGAAAGCATTGAGGTATCTCTTTTTGACGGTATTCGGGCAATATTGGTAATACTTTGTATACAATGAGGGGCCCTTGAGAAAAAACACGCACGTTTAGCGATAATTTTAGTTGTGTTATCGCGTCAATAATGATTGCAGTGGTGTTAGATGGCTAGACTGTGGAGAAAAAAGCAGGAAAGAGTCAAGCACTCAATTTTGGTCGCTCCTCGTCATCTTTAATATCCGCTATTGCGCGAGTTTGTGAAGGTCGGCGAGAGAAGCATTCAAAAAGGGTGAAAACAGTGAACGAGAGCGATAGGGACGCAGATCATGTGGTTGCCACCGCCTATAATAACCATGTGCCTGATAATTGTTTAGCTGCTGTCTGAGCGGCGCGCTTAATGAGTACGTACCTCTACGTCAGGATTTTGCAACGCGGTGTGATGTGTGCGGGCCAGAGAACGGTTGTAATTAGGCTCGAAAGTGATTACCTTGTAAATGGATACGGCGCTTAGAGCATTATCGTGTGATCGGATCCAGCTAAAGTGGCCTCTTCAGCTCGCACGTATCGCGTGACGCACTGTGCGATGCGGAATCCTATAGTAAAGATAGACACTCGTGCCTGAATGTCTCGCTGTCTGCTCAAGGAAGGAAATGGCTACCTAACTATCGCGCGTCTAGCGCGAAACCTTTACTCAAACTCACCTGCTACATCTCTTCTCCTGGCCAAGTCACGAATAGTAA
Organism: Trichostrongylus colubriformis; assembly: GCA_963978905.1. NCBI lineage: Eukaryota > Metazoa > Nematoda > Chromadorea > Rhabditida > Trichostrongylidae > Trichostrongylus > Trichostrongylus colubriformis. The sequence goes on along the minus strand of OZ022259.1, from coordinate 11,823,891 downwards.
ATCAGGAGCTAAATCAGTCCTCGTAGTTAGTGTGAGAATGGGGGACCTGTTTGAGTTACTGAATATTGGGTATGTTATTGACTTATAGTAATTGCCACGCGGTATACGACCAATACTTATCGATGTCAAGCTTGGATAATTATGCTTGAAGGAATCGTGCACGGGAAAGTGAGTTTCTCTGTTGCCCATACTTTTATGCTGTAGTTCCCAAATAAGGGCCGCATGCATGAATTCGCGCTAAAAGTGAGAATCCGCTAACAATAAGATACAGCTCCTCAAACTGGTGGCCGAAGGGGCCTAGGGGGCGGGGCCTCAGTATGAATGCCCGCCCCGCCATCCATCGCGGTCGTAGACAAGGAGTGAGACAGTTTACGGTAGCTTCCCGTCCCCAAGATGCGTCTCCGATCGCGGCGAGCGACGGGGCGGGCATTTGTTCTGAGGCCCCGTTCCCACAACCCCGTTGAGGAGTTATATTTTCGCCGGATCCTCACTTTTTCGCGTGAATTTTCGCATGCAGCCCTTATTAGTCAAATACAATATAAATCCATAGGCAGCAGAGAAACTCATATTTCCGTGCACGATTCTTTTGAAATGCTAATAAGTGAAATCAATTGTGAAAAGAGATGCATGGAAGCATTAGGTCTATGCAGAATAAATGGACGAAACGTGATTGGCCATAACTTCGCTCAGACACAACTTTATTTGTCGAAATAAAAACCATTCGAATCTACAGAATTTTGCCAACGATCTGGTAAGGAAAATATACCATCACGATCAAATTCTGGATTGCGAGAATCAATAAAGTCAAGAATGGCATTTTTACCGTGCATAATTTTTCTGCCGCAGGTTTGCATCGGAGACCCGGAAAAAGTGGTAATCCGTCAGGGATAGGTCTGGGGAATAAGGGGGGTGAGGGAGAGGCTCGATGCCTAACTGCATCATTTTTTTACTGGGTGCGCAAAACAACGCAAAACCCCACAGTTCGCAAGTTACCCGGCAGAAACTGATCGAGACTCTCCCTCACCCCCCCTTATTCCTCAGACCTATCTCTGACGAATTACCACTTTTTCCCGGTTCTCGATGCAAACCTGGGTCAGAAGGAGTTCGCCGAAACGATGCATGTTGAAAATGCCATCGCTGACTTCATTAATTTTCGCAATCCTGAATTTGATCATGATGGCATATTTTCTTTACCAGATCGTTGGCAAGGATGTGTAGATTCGAATGGTTTTTATTTCGACAAATAAAGTTGTGTCTGAGCGAAGTTATGGCGTTTTGAAGAAAGTGGTCCGTTTTGGCCATTAATTCTGCATAGACCTAATAAAACGAGTAGAGCGAATGATTAAATATGACTGCCAACGGGCGGCGATGGTCTTTTTATATGGAGCTACAACTGGCTTTATGAAGTCACTTGTTTTATTCATAGAAGAACTGAACACGGTCAGGTCATCGCTACTGTTCTAGAAACAACATATCGATCGCAGGAAAAGGGATGTGGATGCTACATATAGTATGTAGTCCATCAAATCTGAAAAAAACCTTTTTAATCGTGTTTGTGATACGCCGCTGCCATATTGGAAGGTCATAAAATCCCAACTCACCAGCCAAGCTGTTCTGCTCAGAAGTCGGAATGAGCGCGAGATCTATCTCAAGATATAAAAGGCTAGATAGTGTATGGACTGGCGATTGCGCCATCATTCCCACAGATAATCAAAATAAGCTGCGATCCTAAACGGGAGCCATATGCGTGGCGTATTCAAAAACATTCACTGAGCTCGAACTCGCCGTTCATTTTTATGCATAATAGCATAACTGTGAAATACATCATGTGTAATCGTTTTCAACTTTTTTCTTGATATTGGATCGGTCAGTGACTGAAAAAAATCCCATTGAAAATGCTATAGTACCAAGATGCGGACAGGATGTCACTGCGTCACGCTAAATCACAGCTCTTGCAACTAAAAAAACGGAACATCTCAAATTTTCGAATCCGAGTTCCCTTCCCAGTAAAAGTCGTTTTCAGATTTTCCATTCGCATTTCACTCCATTCGAGTATGTCGTTCCGCAAGACCCTAATTCTGCTCATTGCTATGCTAAGGTAATCAAGAGGCCTTCCTTGTGTCTTATTCAGGAAACCCTTCATTCATTTCATTTCTCTGAACTTCAGGTGGTTTGCCTTCGTAATTCGCCCCGTAAAATACTGGGCATGCATATTGTTGGTCCAAACGCGGCTGAGATCATTCAGGGTTATGCTGTAGCATTGAATGTTGGCATCACTTTCGAGCAACTGATTGGTGGGAGATGAACTTTTGATGGATTTCGTAATTTGCTTTTTTAGTTGCTGTAAATTTGTAATTCGTTTTCTTTCCTAAAACGAATATACGACTGTTTCAGATACCATAGCGATTCATCCATGTACTTCAGAGGAGTTCATAAAAATGCACATCACAAAACGATCAGGGTTGAGCCCAAAGGTGCAAGGATGTTGTGGATAAACGTAATAAGCGATGCTTTTTAGTGTACCTAGGTTTATACTGAGATATTTAAGAATAAAGCCATCATATTTTTCCGTTTTTGGTGATAAGTTTCTTGAAGAGTGTCACCGTTGCACTATCCGTGGTATCAACTACGCCCATACAGATCCAATTCTTTCTTATCGCCTTAATGTAGGCTGGTTAGCTTCAGAGTTTTCTGGAGGAATAGAACATTGAAGTGAACATCCACGAACACAATGCAGTGCGTTGATAGAGCGATTTACGGGCTCGGTCCTCGGGTTGACCGCGTACATACTGTGCGGTGGCGGCAGGAGGCCACAGCTGTTTCGTCTCTGCGACTCAGCCCGTGAAGCTTGGGGCTTTACCCATAGCTCTGCTACTGTAAGCCCTTGGGGCGATAACTCAGCTTTATGAAAAGAAAATGCGTTCACTTTCGACAAAATCTACAGCGCGTTTCATAATTATAAGGTCACCCCCAAATTTTCGGTTTTCAGAACACACAGCTAGCCGAAAATTTTTTAAGAATTTTTTACAGATTCCTCACCACAGAAAACCCTTTCATTCTAGTTTTGATGACACTACCTTTTAGCCCGATATTTCTATGAATATTTTCTGATTTTTGTGCCGTTTCATAATTATAAGGTCACCCCGAAGAAAGAGAAGATTTGCTAGAGTTAACAGCGCATGCGAAGGAGCTCATCATCTATGGTTTCCTCCTGTTTAAGAACGACATTAACCAGCCGTTTGGGGAAGTAGAAACGATATTTCGAAGAGCCTTACCAAAGATATTGTTCCAGTCTTCTACAATGCCTGTTTCAGCAGCTTTGCTTCCCAGAATTGGCGATTACTGGGGTAAATATTTTTGCGGCAACGTCTTCCAGATCTCCCCAGTAGAGCTGAGACCAAGACGACATGTTATCTATGGCTGGAGGTCCGTATTTTGGAACTTCAACCGCAATTCCGTTGAATGACCTGCGTGAAGAACAGCATCGCCCCACCTTGAGAAGAGCCGGTCGGCTTCAAGAGGAGTTTGATTTATTCGTACGATCTTCTAACAGTCTCTGGAGTCCATCCTGCAGGTTTCGACAGCAAGGTTCAATGCAACCTCACTGCCGAATACCACTTAGGCCATCACCCTTCTCCCACAAAAATTGTCAAGGCTCCGGTAGATCGGCGCACTTCTCAGACCAAGCTAGTACTACCTCTACCCGACAGCACCATACAAACAGAGTATTTTCAGACTCGAAAGTACAATTCGGATGGAATTATTTGCATGCAGGGTGCAACTGCTATGCAAATTCATTTTCGTTCAATCGTGCTCAAGAACAACTTTATGAATTGAAGTCGTTCCGCCTTATGGTGTGCTGTAGGCCTCGGGACGTACTTCATTATTTCTCCAGTGATGTTTCTGCTCTTCCTCGCTGCTGTACACGCTGTGGTTCCAGACTAAAAATGGTTTAACTTCAAACAAATCTGGTCCATGGAGAAGGTGCTGTAGGAAGTGGCCCCCACAATCCTTTCCTCGTTAATGATAATAATCTCACGTGGGAATCCAGAGCCTGAAAAACATCTGAAGACACCGAATCTCTCAAGCGTCATCTAACTGGGCACAGGAATCTTCCGATTTTTTTGGAATGGCTCTCAAACTGAGCCTAGCACCACAATGATCCCAAATCTGGGCTTTTCTCTCGGAACATATTAGCTAACCACAAGACGATTGAACATGTATCTCGAAGATGTATTTGGAAGACATATCTACCATCACAGACCTGCCGGGACCCTAACTTTTTCCTTTTTTCAGGGTGACCTTATAATTATGAAACGGTGCAGAAAAACAAAAAATGCTCTCAAAAACATGAGGTAAACGAGACTGCTACCAAAAATCGGACACAGGGGTTATTTCAGGTGAGGAATCCGTCTATGGGACTGAAAAGATTCCTCAATGGAGTGCCGTCGAGAAAACCTGAAATTCAGGGGTGACCTTATAATTATGAAACGCACTGTATAAGTCCAAGCGGACCTTATAGGGGAATGTTTCGGCGTATCCTGCCACAATAGGGGAATGTTTCGGCGTATCCGCCACACATCACAGATCTGCGTGATGCTTATCGATACGTCAATGTTGTGACTCGTGGATGAACACGTATTTCACAGAAACTAACGGGTAAAACAAAGATCCAATTCTCAGGTTTTTTCCACATCCCATTTTTCTTTTTCGCCGCATTGTCTAGCACCTTTACTTTCCCTTCAGCGCGGATTCACCTTCAAAGGTACATTTCGCGATAATCATACTGGCAACTCATCCTCTCAGAGCAAATAGATCATCGGGCGGCAACTGTTCAAGCTGCACACTTTTTCCAGCGTAGTAGCGCATCCTCACGGCGCTAGCCAGCTCGAGCCCCCTCCGATCTCACACACCCACTCCGACCACATCTCGCATGGGACGGAGCTTTTTCCAACATGGCGTTTATTTGGCAAATGAAGCCTGTGATTCATGCGATTAAATAAGATAAAGAAAAAACTTTAGGAGCTAAGGAAATTTTTACGTGTGGAAATTGGTGATAACTCGGGGTTCCTCATACTATCCAACAGAAACTGTTTCAAAGGCTCTTTTCACGCGGTAATCTCGTAAAAGGCTACATGTCAGGAGATCTTATTTTTGCCATTCTTGAGGGCTTCTCTCGCATTTCTCTTGCTCGACCAATTCCTTAGCACCTCAAATTTCATAAATCAGTGCTTTAACCCATTCAAGGTAATCGAGGAATGTGCCTTAAAACTGCCTTTGGGCAGCGCTAAACCAGCACCGTACCGCTAATTTCAATCCACACTAGCCTTTTCTTCGATTAGTGAATTTTTAGAGGGCCTGTTTTTTTTATATTCCAAAAGCTTCAAAGACCCAACACTTCGCAAGAACTGTTTGAATAGTTGGCCTTTGTCTATCACGCTCAAAAAAAAAAGAGTGCTAAGTAGCTGGCGGTGAGGTCGCTCATTGTGCGCCGTCGTCCCTCAATACCAATCATCAGTTTGACACTTGTGTGTATTATGTTACCGAAGCCTTAGTTGAGGGTTATAGGATTACTCCCTCCACTGAGGCTTGAGCGAAAAGCCTAGGCAAAACAGAATCGAACGCCGAGTTGGAACGCCCCGCCTCCTCCCCCATTTTCATTGGCGCAGAAAAGCTCATAATAGAGTGCTGCCTTGTAAAAAATTGCACCACAAAGTGCAAATCATTCCGCATAGATCTGGTTTTCTAAATATCACGGATTTAAGAGAACGCGAACAAGATCTGTATAGTCACTCAAAGTAAGAGGATGGTCAGAGAGCGTTTATCTCACTTTATGAAGAGATCGAAGCTCGCATCCTGTGAAAACTCATGGATAAGGGGAAGTAGTCAGCAAGCCGTTTTCACGGAAACAAATCTGCTCACCTTCCGTGAGCTCACCTAAACTCCCCTAACGTCAACTCTGAAGACGGATCGACCATCAGTTGGGGCGTGGCCATGGTTTATGGTCTCACGAAGCGATACCGAGTACCTGAGGACACAATACTGGTGATGCACCTGCCTATTATTACCCCTAGTAAGGTAACTATAACTTGTACAAGATCCTATCTCAGTCCGAGATATCAATCCTAGAAAATATTCTCTTCAATGACCATAATCCATATATAACAAACGCTTTCATTAGAAATCTTGGATGAAAAGGCAGTAGAAACAGTACAGTTCATTCATAAAAATCCCTACTAAATTCTCGCAATTGCGACTACGCCGGCAAAAGGGATCTCTGTGTAATTCTGGAGCAAAGTTTACTTCATAGCAATCGGATAATACATGATTCATCATTGATCTATTGCCATACGGACGGCCGCACCCACGCCGGTCATTCGCTACCAGCGCACACTGCCATTGCGCTATACGCCGTCAATATGGGCAACCTGACACCTCTATTTAAAGGAAAACTTTCTGAACTTTAGCTTCTTAGCTTTACATTAGCTGGATTAACCAAAACAGACGTTGTAGCTTCCCTACAAGTGTGACGATCATCTCGAAAAGTTCGGTATTTTCACCCGCATGAGGTATCCCACTTTGCTCGACACTCTTAGGATGGCTGGAATGGAACAGCAGAACAAAAACCGCTCAATGAGACGCTTGGTAACATTCTGCTTGATCACTTCTCCGCTTTGCTGTTGCAGTTCACTATGAGACGAGTCACTGAAAAGCAGCCCAAAAGTGCTCATGCTGTCAGCACGAGAAGCAGCGAACTGTGAAGGGTACCGATAAGTCAAGCAAATTTGAGGAAGAAAGTTCTAGAAATTTTTTGTTGACGCTTGGTGCCTCAATACAAGAATCATCACCGCTCCTGAGCGTAAACTTTTACTTGAACGACGAATTTTAGAAACGGTACGTGGAGCTAATTGATAATGTGTGCACTTAACAGATAATGTGCGTTAATCGACGCCATGACTGCTTGGTCTAGGCTTGCCAAGGTTGATTCCTTTTTACATCTAATCTTATGGTATATTGATGTATATATATTTGAGTTTGACTTCCGTTTTTTTTCAATGTACATCACCCGAAGTGGTCACGGGACGCATTAACCAAAAGTCGTATGTCACCTGGAAAGGGGACGTGACGTTGACATTTTTTATCAGGAGCTTTTCCGTGATTTTTTGTGAAGAAATGTGTTTTAGTAATATAACGATAGTGTAATCAGTACCAAACTTTTTGTTTTTGACACAATTTTGTGCTTCATTTCATTCGAGATGCGTCTTTTTATTTACTGCAGGTTTCAATCTGAATCTGTCTACTGCTTAGAGCTTTACAGACGTTATCATTGATGGCAGAAGAAGCCATAAGTACACGTTTTGAGTCTGACGATGAGGAAGGTCGTTGTACACCATCACCAGAACCCGAGACGAAGAAAAGGTCTTTTCATTTTGTCAATTCGCGTGCTAATAGTTTTAGAGTTTCCAGACGTTTCTTTTTATTTTCTGACACCTAGTCTTTTTGAACTGTGGTGAGTCTGCTCCGGTTTCACTCAATACCTTCAGAAAACTCTCTCCCGCTAAACTTTTACCTGCCGACGTTATGAAAGGTAATGAAGCAGACTATGGAGACTTTGTTCTTGACCGAACGGAATCGATAAGTCTAGACGATGAAGACATGGCTACGCTAGAGAATTCCAGTGGAGACAGGTGAGTTCTCTGAGACTTCCAACTTTGTTGTTTTTGTTGGCTGAAGCAATCAAGCTCGTTTGGTTGAAACATCTCTGGAAGTTATTTGGAGACTTCATCCCTCATGTTTCTTTTCTAAACAGTATGCAGTTGCTATTATTATCGGTATTCCTAATTTAGCTCTGTGTGGAAGGAGAAAATACTCGCCAGTTTATTGACAGGAACCGAAGACGAGAGTGCTGACCAATCTGGAAAGAAGAACACTCAGAAAAAGGTACTGTAACTTATGAAAGTATGTTAAGTGTCTGTTGGGTTGATCGAAAAGGTTCTCACCACAGGATCGACCCCTCACATTTCCCAGCCATAGTCCCTAGATGAGGGATTATATCATTTTTTGAATCGTAGCTCACTTGTAATGGGTGCCCAAACAAAGGCGGAAATGTACTGCGATGGAACCTTTCACCACTCACGGATACGTCATTTTTTTTTTGAAGGGGATATTACGCCTAAGATGAGCGGGAGTTTTGTTGGCCACTGGGCTGGGATTTAGAGCAGGTAAGGAATACCTGAGCGTCGGCGTCGTCCAGTCGGCAGCTGTGCAGGGGCTGCAGAGAATCGGTTTCTCATCAAGTTTGGTCTGAGATATTCCATCAGTCCAAACTATCGTTTTGTAAGAGTGTAAGTGTTAGAGTGTGAAGGCTGCGCTTCTCTCAGGAAGAATCAATGGTTTCTTTTCTTTCTGATTACTGTTGATATCATGCAGATTAAAGGTGCGAAAATCTAGCTACGAAGACATTGTATGATAGACGAAAGTACGTGTCAGTGATTTCTCCGTGGGTAAAGCTATGGAAGATGTTATCACACTGGTGGCGGTTGAAAGTGCTATACTTCAATACTGTGTACATTTGTGGCGCTGCTCGTCAAATTGATGGCAAGTGAAGTATTCGTGGCATGGTAAATGCTATCAACTGCTACCGCGGCTTGCTGGGCCCACACTGGAAAGATGACATGGGCCGAGCTGAAGAGATACAGCTGCATACCACAGCTCCATGGAGTCCTTACCTAAAACTGTTATTACCTCCATGCATTCTAGATGAATAACAAGTATGAGGATGACGATAGGAAGGTGATTACTACGTGTACTACCTCACGTAGTAATCACCCTGTATTTTTTGTCTTGTGAATCGCATTAAAATCAATTGTAGTATATATCCTAACGTCTGCGTTCTCATTTTTCATTACATGAAACTTATCTCACAATGTAAATGTTTGAGTTGCACAATGCTGCCTTTAAGAATAACGGATGCTTCAACTGCGACGGCGACCATCACCTGAATGAATGTCCTGAACCCAAAGATATGAAGAAAATAAGGCAGCGACAGACCGAGATGCGCAATAGAAGTAATGTGTACGTACTCCTAGTGGCTGTTTTCTCACATTTTCTAAAACTGCATTGTTCTACTAAAACATGATTATACTATCTATAAATGCGGTACTTCAGACCACGCTATCATGATGGAACTCCTACCGAAAAGAAGTTTCGTGCTGGCCGAATAAGCGACGGTCTTCGAAATGCTCTGGGCATAGGCAAACATGATATTCCTGAATATATTTATCGCATGCGGAGAATGGGTTTCATCAGAGGATATCCGCCTGGTTATCTGAAAAAGTCAGTCTTCAGCTATTATATTTATTTGCATACGTTTGTTCTTACATAACTCTGATTGCTGCGCAAACCGCTTATAGCTCATCATAGGCAATTTCCTTTTTTCATAGTTGTCCTCAACGAAAAAACATCGCACACACGATTTTTGAAGCTATTGATTTTTTTAGCTGCTGATTTTTGTCGCAGCGCGCGAAGTGGAAGTTGTTACAAGAGTGCTGAGTTATGGGCAAGAGCTTTCGTCTGGGATGTGACTCGAACCCGCACTCCATGCTTTCGAGCATATGTGCTAGTCCATTACACTATGGGGACCCCTTTCACCCTAACTCAGCTTCTGAATTCTATATTTACCATAGCTTATCAACACTTTCACGTATGAAGTGTTAAAGACACCGGGAGGGGGGCAAGGGCAGAACAACGTTTACAAAAACAATGGCGTCTGAAAACAAACATATGGGTTCGGTGGATACAATGTGTAACGAAACCGGCGTTGAAAAACGCGCCATAGGGCGCTATTTGCCCCCAGGGCGCGCTTCCGTCCGAACTGCAAGCTTCCATGGCCGAGCCACGCTTCGTTCATTTTAAAGCTTGTCTTCGGCCTGATGTAACCTTATTTTTGAATTATTTCCTCTTTAGACTGTTTTCTAGTGACATATTTTACTTGTTTACTTATGGATCTTCTTAATTGTGCATTTCTACACCTGAAAATCTCAGAAGGGTCAAACAAAGTCGGGGGGAGACGCAACTTTGCGTCGACGTCGAAGCTCCTTTCCCTTACTAGGCTTAGGCTAAAATTGATACCCCCTCCTCCCACATTAAAAAGCATCTGTCAAAGCATAGGTCTCATCTGCTTAACCCTAAGAAGGGAAAGAAGCTTTGACGTGGGTGAAAATTTTGCGTCTCCCCCCCCCCCCCGTAAGTACATCTAGACCCGTAAGTACATCTAGAAACAACATAAGAAAGAACAAAGTAAAAACTAAAAGGAAAAAACAATTCTATAGCAGAACCATCTTCTTTTGACACCATGCCAAGGCGTCAAATTGGCGAATTTGTGCAATGGCGGCCACTCAAACTCGTCCACACTACGTCTGTCCTACAGTAAGCCAAAATTATCCCCTCCTGGTGTCTTTAAGCCGGTTGGATAATATCGTCATCGAACCGTGAAGCTGAAAGCTCAAGTAGACATTGATTTTATACGTTATATGATACGTCAGAGTGCTGATAAGCTAAGGGAAACATACCATTCAGAAGCTGAGTTAGTGTGAGAGGGTCTCGGTACTGTAATGGATTAGCACATATGCCCGAAAGCATGGACTGCGAGTTCGTGTCACATCCGAGACGGAAGCCCATGCCCATAACTCAGCGCTTTTGTAACAATAAACCACACGTTTTTGAGCTCCCTTTTTGCTGCTGTTCTTTGCTTCATTCATGAACTATACACTTTCCTGTGTAGGCACGGAACGAGACCACTCCAGGCAATGATGAGCTCATTGTAGTACTCGTCATTGTCGCTGAAGAAAAACAGTGTTGGGCTGAGAGGCTTTGAGTTGTCACAGCTTGAAATTTGAGTGTTTTTTTTTCAACTACATCCATTGGAAAAATGAAACATTCATTCAGATATACTTCTTTATTCATCGCCCTCGATAATACCACTATTTATATCATAGTCTTACGATATTAAATAGATTTTGTCCTCGTTTTTTTCATTTTTTACCCGTACATTCTCTTTTTAGAGCAATTGATCGTGATGATTCGAATGATATACTGAAGTTTCATATGGTGGATGATAATTTGATCAAAGATGAAAAGAGCGAACGGCCAGATTCACCTCCACCGATAATAAATGCCGACAAAATGATATATTATTGTGGATTCAACCAATATTATCGCGATCTTCGAGATGTCGGTATTTTCCACCACCCTGCTTCACGTTGCTCACTTTCTCCTTAAACCATCTTCCATTTTCTTGTTCATGCATCATTTTATAGTACGAAAACTTTCGCGTGCCACCTTTCCATGAATTTGTCGCAATTCACCAAGATACGCTGAATAAGCTACATGAGAGGAAACTAGAGGAACGGCGAAGAAACCGGGAGAGGGAGGCTAGGTTGGCCAAAAGGCGTAGTAAAGGTTAATACAATTTTTATGTATTTTTCCAAATTTCTGAAGTCAGTACACACGTTGGCGAGTTTTTGTGGTGTAGATAGAAACTGTCATCTAGTATTCTACTTTAATACATATTCAATCATTTTCTAATTCATATGAGGTGTAGTATATTTTGCCCGTGCTGGGCCAAATGCTTCGGACACTGTTCATGACGAAGCTGCACAACGCGCCCTTCCAATTTTCTTGCTGTCTGTTCTGATAACGACCATTATCTCCTCTTTGCAGAGATGATGGAGGATGGCGAAGTGATTATCTTGGATCCTCCTCCGCCACCGCCTTGTGTGAAAAACGACGATGATGATGTTATAATACTAGATTGTGAACCAAGAAGTGTATGTTGCTTCGAACGAAATACATGAATATCAGTTTGAATGAATTAACAAAATTGCGATAACTATCCTTGCTGACAAACGCCGCCTTCACAAAAAAAGAAGTGCTGCTTGGTCAAGTTACGCAATGCGGACAACTGCTTCCCCAATTGCACTAGTCGCGGCAAGTGCTATTTTACAAATTCGGCAATTCAAAAGAAAGAATGAAAAATCATTTTTTCGTTGTCGACTGCATTGAAATCATCAAAATTGATAGAAGCCCACTTATTTTCCCTATGAGAGAATATAAATAATAATATAAATTTGTAAAACATTGATCGTTCAAATTTTCAGACACCTTCCCCTCCCATCGACACGTGCGACACACCAAAGGTTACTTCTACGTGCTTCTTTCTGAAATCCAAATTTCCATCTATCCCGATTGTTTGATGTCGTTCGGAAGCACGGTTGTACTAAATATCGTAATGGCGAAAGTTTCAGGGCTGTTCAACCGGTATCATGTTAGGCACACCGGTGCTTACTCGAAAGCGAAATGGAGAAATGGGTGATCTTCCTGAAGGAGTGAAACCATCGTTAGAAAACTTCAGCAAGGGTATAGTTCCCTTCGAAGCTCATGAAGAGGATACACCACACAAGGGCTTTTTGAAGAAAATTATGACCAAACTTAAGAAGCTCACTCGATGAAATTAGTTTTGGAATGTGAGTTCGTGGTTTCCAGATGAGAATCTCGTCAAAGATAACCTGACAATATTCATATAATTATATAAACTTATATTTGCATACCTTGTTGTTAATGAACTCGAAAGCAGCGCATGGATCTTTTTTTACTCTCTGCACAGCTGTGTAGATCCTCAGTTCTTGTGGTGTTGATACTTCCTTTTATCTTGATATCAACTCAAGTAAACTTGATCATTTCTAGTTCGATTGCTGATCGTTTTCGTGATAATTTCAGGCACGGCAAATTTCTTGCTGAGCCATTTGCTACATTTCAGAATTACTATTTTAATGGATTAATGAATTTTGCACGATCGATATTCATCTTTACGTAGACACAATGAAGGGGATATTCGGAAACCATCCGAGTCTTGATACAACACTGATTTCAATCTAGTTTGCCATCAGTGATAAGATTATGGTAGTGTTCTGAGTCTGGGGAAGCTCTAGACTGTGCTCACCTATACGTATTGAGCCCAGCCCTGCCTATAGGGAATCAAGCGAAACTGGAAGTGCTTACGAGTTCTACGAAGATGTCATTACCCTTTTAAATGTATGAATATGCAGTCAGTTTCCTGTATAAGCCACAGAAATCATTTCATTCTTAATCTGAATACTCATTAAATTTCTGGCCATCAGTGATTGACAATGCAAGTCTATGGGCTTGTTTACGTACGTGGCGCCTGAGCCAAGCATCGCGCTACTCCGGAGAAATTTCCAGCCCAACAGATATTCTAGGTGACGGTTAGGACACACGATCAGTAAGGCCGTAAGGTTACTAGCTGGCCATGACCATCCCTTTATTATGTTCTCTTTAACTGTTTTCTCCAGAGATATTTTGAAAGCGAATGGCCCATTGTACGAATACTTAAAGGCATATTCCGCGCTCGCTATGGGTGAAGTAACCAATTGACTCTTCATTGATTGTCAGCGGTTGGGAGGCGGTTCTCCACTCCCCACTGCAGGCATTAGGGCGAGGAGAGACCGCCTTCGAACCGCCGACAACCAATTGAGAGTCAATTGGTTACTCCACCCATAGCGAGCGTGGAATATGCCTTTAAATGAGAATTGGGTGTTGTATTTGACTTTAACAAATTCGATCTTCTCAGAGTTATGAAGAATTAATTTTCTTAATTCGCGAATTCCCTCCTCAAGTATTCGTGTTACGGTAGCATCAGCCAGTTATGAACTCAGACGAACAGACTTGCGCCAAGTATAGGATTCACACGAACAAATTGTCTGAATAACCTAGGCCTCAGGTCCAAAAGCTACAGGCAGTCACAGGGGTTGCAGACCGATCGAGAAAGATTCGTGTATCCCAAATACATCTTTGCCGATGGAAGAAAAACGAAGCTATCTACCTAATGCTACTCCGATCTTTCCTAGTCAAGGTCAGAATTCGAATAGACAAGGCAGTGTATGGAACTTCAATGATCTTTGTGTTTGGCGTAAGCACCAAACTGATGCTGCACATTTTTTTAAATTTTCAGTTTTTTTTCTGAAAAACTACAAGCTTTGGTCTTAGATTGGACTTCAACCTCTATCCTATGCTTTCCGTGCGTACAGTAGCGGTCAAAAGTTTGGAAACTTTTGAATTCTCAACCTCCCTCGATTAGGAAACAACCGAGTTGTCTCAAATTCACAGAATAGGCATAAAATCAAGTAGAGAACACGATGTGCAACGTCGTTTTTTGAGAGTGGAAATTTTAAGTAAGGAAATACTGTTTATTTCAAAAAAGGCGCGTCAAAAGTTTGGAAACTTCTCAATAACAAAGAAAATCGAACCTAATAACGTCAGAATACGAGACTAAAACTAGTGCTTCGTTGGGTAACCACGTGAGTCAATGACAGCCTTACACCTTCTGGGCGTTGACTCGATCAGAGCATCAATTTTGGACTGAGGAATCGAAGCCAATTCTTTCAACAGAATATAGAACTTTCCATCGCAATTCTTCACTGGAATGAGTCTAGTACGACGCTCAAATTCCTCCCAAAGGTGCTCAATCGAATTGAGGTCCGGACTTTGGCTTGGCCAGTTCATGACAGTAATTTTATTCGATCTCAGAAAGTTGGTCACGAGGCGGGAGGCATGCTTCGGATCATTGTCATGCTTAAAAATCCATTCCTTAGGCATTCTTTGACGAGCAAAAGGAAGCATGGTACTCTCCAAGATACCCTTGTACGCGGACGAGTCCATATTCCCTTGGATACGGAAAAGTGGGCCAACGCCACATGGACCAAAACATTCCCATACCATCACATTATCTCCGCCATGCTTCACTGTTGGTACCTGGTACTTGGGATGATTTCTCTTGTTCACAGGACGTTTCACGTACTTCAAACCATCGCTGCCAAAGAGGCAGAGCTTCGATCCGTCGCTGAACAAAACTTTTTCCCACTCTGCTCTGGTCCAGGCAAGGTGCGGACGTGCGAAACTCAGTCACGCCTTCCTATTCCTTGAGCTCACTTGTGGCTTCCTGCTGGGACGTCTTCCAAATAATCCGCCAGCTCTCAGACGACGCTGAACACTACTTTGGCTGACAGAAAGGCCCAAAAAATTTGTCACTTGCTTGAGAATGTCCGTTGACGAAGCGCGCGGATCAGCATGCGAGGCCCTTACGATGAATGTGTCGTCCCTTGGTGTAGCTTTACGAGGTATTCCTAAACGTTGAGTCTTCATCACACCCCCTTGCCTTTGGTAGCGCCTGAAAATCTTGGTGATCGTGCTTTTAGCAAGGTGATACTGCTGTGCAAGTAGGTTCTTGGGCGCTTCAGATAGAATGGCCCAAACAATCGTCTCCTGCACACCTAGTGCTACTTCTTTACCAGATCCCATCTGAAAATGAGATACTGTGCCATAGTTTTACCTGAAACTATGAAAAAATTGCAAACCTTCACAATATAGCAGCGGGATGATATCGTTACAAGAGAGTTTCCATACTTTTGACGCGCCATATTATGAGTAGATCACATAATGTAGATCATTTAGGCGATTATCAACAAGCGATGTCACGCATGTGTTTCCTACTCAATTCTATACATACCATGTGAATTTGAGACAACTCGGTTGTTTCTTAATCGAATTAGGTTGAAAATTCAAAAGTTTCCAAACTTTTGACCGCTACTGTATATGCTAATCAATTACACCATCGAGAATCCGTTCACTATTCCTCAATTTCAAATGGTATACTGAGCGTTATGGTTCAGAGGAACCGGGAGGGGTAAGAAAAGTGATATGCAGCGATTTTTGCACTGAAGATGCGCCACACGATTCCCCAGGACAGCATGTCGTTCTGCAGCTCATCTGCAGGGGACTTGTCGGCGAGGCCGGGGTAAAGTTGGCGGACGGCTGATTTGGCCTCTCATCCTCTACCCCCGATTAGTGACGCAGAGGGGCTCGTGAGAGAAGGGGGGGGGGGGTTCCGGGTTCTCATTCGTCGGTTTTTTCGTTGTTTTTTTCGTTCTTTATCTACTTTTACACTGCTGAGCACCCCTACTTTCAAATTTCACAGTCTGCCAAATTTATCTCTTCCGGTGTCTTCAAGACATATTGTATATGGCACAAGAAGCTGGGGAATGGTAAAAGAAATTTGTGCGTGTTCGATTTCCCTTCGAAATATAACCCAAACAGGGAGCACGAGTCGTAGGCTCTACAGGGGGTGCCAAAAAAAGTAATTTTGTCTCCTTCACTTTCACCCCATTTTAGTCGAAGTACAGCAAATTCTGTTGAGTTATTTTCATCCCCAGATTCAGGAGCAGACCTCACTCTATCACTATGCTCCGTGGTAGCCTTCTGCACGAGCAGGAACGGGAGTGAGGAAAGAGTGAATAAGATGTGTCACCTCAACTGGGCAAAATCCGAAATTTCGTCGCCCTCCTTCACAACCTTGCTGATGTCCGTTCACCCTGGGTACCTAAGGGGATTCATACTGGGTGGTGTTCTTTAACAGTCCGTTTTTCCTGGTTCCCATCGCTCTTCGTTTCCAAGAGCCAAAACGTGCCCTTACCACTGAAACCCCTCCGGAGGGTTATTTGGGCATGAAAATGATACTTCGGATCATAGCAGCCTTGTCCAAGCAGCGGGGGCTCTGTGACTTCCATGAACCGAAGGGCCAATCCTTAGGAAGCTTCCCACAAAAACCTGCCATGGAACCCTGCTCCATTGTTTTAAGGGGACCTTGATACTGTAGGTTCTCTGAAGCCCGACTGCGCCGAATGAAAGCTCCATATTTTTAAAAAGGTGAACGTAGGGAGCCACAGCTTGTTCCTGCTTTTAGAGGATTATTTCGGGAATATTATGCCCCAATACTTTTATCTCTTTCGTTTCCCTATGTTTTGTATGATTGGCAGATGTGAGCCGTGGGCGAAATTACTTTTTTGGCACCCCCTGTATATTATCTCTCAAGCATGTGGTAACATACATCCTTAATTATCTATCCTTTATTTCTCATTAATGATGAAAATCATATGCGAGGCCAGAGATCTACATCAGAAAGCATACTTCTCACACATATATAATGAATAAATTTATCGCAATACCTTCATGTTCAGTTAGAACCATACCTTCTCATATGCTTCCAAGGGCACTTGACAATCAAGGTAAATGAAACAAAATAAAACTGCTCGCAACGAATGCAGAATAATAACAACGTTATTCACTTAACTATAGGTAAGCACAAATTCGAAACGAAAAAAACAACGAATTACCACAAAATACCAGTACGATACATGATCAAGTAAGAGTGCAGATCAAAGTGAATAATTCAAGACCACGAATGGGAATAGAGTCGAGTTGCATTTTTATTTTTTACAGGTGGAAAAAAATTATGAAAATCCTACGCAGGCAATGTGTGTTTAACCGAGTTCGGAAGAGTCAGCCAGAGGGTTTGGTTTACACAGCTCGGTGGGTACACCGAGATAGACACAAAGTTCACTGCCATTCATCACTGATACCATGTTCGACTGAGGTGCATAACGTGGTCGAAATGCGACCAGCTGAAATCACGTTAAGTTTTCTGTAGATATTTTCCATATCAACAGTACTCACTCTATGCTGTTCAAGAATATGCTCCGCAATTCCAGGTTCAATGACATTTTGACGGCAGACCTTACAATGCCGCACACGTCTCGGCTGGTCCAGCATGTGCTGCCTCATGAAGTGATCAATCAGAGTCACACCCTAGAACCAATAACAGCTCAAAGGTGCAAATAACAAAATAGTGGCGAAAGCCATGTCAAAAATTACCGTAGGATCCTGACCCATTGGTGCCATACAAGTCTTGCAGGCAACAAAGCGTTTCATAGCGTGCACCAACTCATGAAAAATTTTCAGTCCTCCTGGCAGTTCTCGCTGCCACGGATCTGCGACGCCGCAAAGGTAGCAACAAGTAACGTCACAACTGCAATAGTTTGAATTTATTCTTGTACTTCATAAACAAGATCCGTCAATTGTTTAGACAAGAAAGTGAAAACTAAGCTAAGCTCGGTTGAGCCAAGTTTATAAGTATAAGATCGTTCCGTTCTTTTGCACAATGGCTATTTCCTGATTCTTCAGTGGTATATTTCGCGAACTTTTGGATTACTCAGGTACCATTTTTCAGAGAAAAACATGCCCTTTCGTCCAAAAGGAAGCTTTCGGGAAATCGTGTAAGGGACACTGTTCTAACAGTTTTCGGACCACAGATAAAGACTATTTCTGTCTCCTGGCACTTGATGCCTCACAACTTGTAGGAAATGCGTCGGATTTAGCTCGGAATATGACGACTAAAATTGGAGGGATGTTGTCAAGCCGAGGATAGTAGAGTAGTGGCTTTGCAAGCTTATGTCGAGAAAGACACAACTCCGAAATGATCTACCGTTGATCACTTTTTCACGGTCACCTGGTTCTTGGTTTACAAAGAGATATCGTTCCAAGAAGTGAAGTATGCCAACATCGCCTTTTGACAGTTTTAGCTTTCTTGTGAACCAATTTATTGTTCGGGAGGTTGAAATTCGCTTGGCTATCATAGAGCAAAATGTGCTGAATCTAACGACATTTGTCCGGTTACAAACAATTGTTTTTGGCCATAGTTATGACCTTCCAAAATGAGGGTACCAAGAACGGCAAATGAGTATTACGCGGATCAGTAACGCCTTCATAACACTCATTGTGGAGAGTTACACCCAAAAACTCCCTATCTGAAGAAAAGGAAACCGAGACCGCGCTTTTTACCGATAAATCTGCAATACACTATCTCTACCCCTAGCGTTCCTTACGTAAAATATTTATTTATTCTAGTTTTAATATCAATGATTCAATTCGAGGTTTCCTCATTCCCCCAAGTAACCCTTGATATACTCCGGAACCGCTACACGAGCCATTAATACTTTACCAGTTGGCTGGCGCACACTACTGCGCGCGATTCATGTCGTCGTAGAATATGGGTTCAGTGAAAAGCGACCTATCTATATACCTATCTATATTACTGCCGGAAGCTTTCTTATCACTTCACCTCTCCTGCTTTATTGCAATTTGGAAGCTCAGCTGAAAGCAGAGGAAAGAAAATTCCACTCAATCCCTTACACAACGGTGATCATGTCGATCAAACCCAATTTGCACAACACCGCCATGTATCGCGCACAGTAGTGTGCGCCAGCCAACTGGTATCACTTTAAAAATTCAGGTTTCTAGCTTTACTGCAACGCGAGATATGAATTCCCCGCCATTCGCCTTTGGAAGCTCCTTATCAGCTCTTATCAGTTGCTATCACTTCCGGTCCCTCACCGTTAAAGGCATATTCCAGGATTATTGGGATATCACATCTCCTGCCGTGGATGGATAGTTCGACCCAAGACACGTAGGCTGTACCTTTACCGAGGCGTGGGGGTCAGTTCCTGGAGCGTGCAGAGCCAAAGAATCTAGCGCAACAGCTCGGGCCCGCCCACCCCTGCCGGGGGTGTGTTGCAAGTATTCCTGTGCTTAGTGTGGGGTCAGGTCACTCAGTAGTGGGTTTACTTCACGAGACGATTGCTTGACTGCCAGTTTCAAGATCTTGACCACGTAGCTGGTCTACCTATGTCAAAGATAAGAGTCGAAGAGTAAAGACAGACCCCCGGCTGGGGTGGGCGGGGCCGAGCTGTTGCGCTGATTCTTTGGCTCTGCACGCTGCAGAAACTGACCCCCACACTTCGGTAAAGGTACAGTCTACGTGGCTTAGGTCGAACTATCCATCCACGGCACGAGATGTGATAGTCCAATAAACCTGGAATATGCCTTTAATGTTCCCTTACCACCCCCTATATCACTTTAAAAATTCAGGCTTCTAGCTTTGCTGCAACGCGAGATATGAATTCCCCGCCATTCGCCTTTGGAGGCTCCTTATCAGCTCTTATCAGTTGCTATCACTTCCGGTCCCTCACCGTTAATGTTCCCTTACCACCCCCTATATCACTTTAAAAATTCAGGTTTCTAGCTTTGCTGCAACGCGAGATATGAATTCCCCGCCATTCGCCTTTAGGCTCCTTATCAGCTCTTATCAGTTGCTATCACTTCCGGTCCCTTACCATTAATGTTCCCTTACCACCCCCTACATCACTTTAAAAATTCAGGTTCCTAGCTTTGCTGCAACGCGAGATATGAATTCCCCCCCCCCCTTCGCCTGGAGGCTCCTTATCAGCTCTTATCAGTTGCTATCACTTCCGGTCCCTTACCATTAATGTTCCCTTACCACCCCCTACATCACTTTAAAAATTCAGGTCTCTAGCTTTGCTGCAACGCGAGATATGAATTCCCCGCCATTCGCCTTTGGAAGCTCCTTATCAGCTCTTATCAGTTGCTATCACTTCCGGTCCCTCATCGTTAATGTTCCCTTACCACCCCCTATATCATTTTAAAAATTCAGGTTCCTAGCTTTGCTGCGACGCGAGATATGAATTTCGTGACAGACACACACACACACAGACAGACATACTTAGCCGATTATATATAGTAGGATAGTGTGATCATACCTGTGCTTTTCGTGCACTCCGTTATGAAACGTCATTTTTGCAGCGTTGCAGAACCTTGTCGCACAATTGCTGAAAGAAGCAAGAGTATAGCACATTGAGAAGGAAACATAGGGAGATTCGAAAAAAAAGAACATACTCGGAAGACATGGGAAACTGAGCAGAGTGAATGTGGTTGATATGTTTTCGTAACATCTGCACTGACGGGAAGGCGCCATTGCAGTTACGAAGCGGACAATGCAACGTATAAACCACTTGGACTTTGTTTTCACCACCTTAAAAAAAGAAATCTGCATTAGTTGTATTGCCACAAGATCCTAAGGCATAATACAGTTTTAAAGCAAAATGTACATATTTTTTGCTAAAGTAAGAAGCCAACTATTGGTAGCACAAAAGTAGTACATTCCAACCTTCGCGATTCCTCTGACTATGTTTCAGAGCAAAGTGCTCAATCATCTCTTGTTCTGTACGAATGACATCAGTCGTGCTGAAGCATTCCATGCACACAAATTTATTTTGTGATTGGTGGAAACGGTGTAATCGTACATCGTTACTGGAGTTTAGCGATCGTCCACATCTCTATAACCACGATATACAGCGTAACACTATGAATATATAAATAAAAAAGCAACCAATTTCATGGGAAACTGTATTCAATTACACACCTCATCACTGCATTTGACAAGTTCTTGAACGATCTTCAGCATCATTGCGATGGTGTTCGAATTCTGACACTTCTCCATGCCCTATAATCTTGTCTATGAGACGTGACGTGAGAACTAGAAACATCCAACTCACATCAAGAAGCTTGCTGAGGGCTTGATTGAATTCTAAGTTCAAAGATGCAAATTGCGCAAAATCCAGAATGGGCATATCGTTTCCGCATGACGAAGACCTCATCAGCACACCAGATTGACTCATTGTCACCGTACGAGGATTAAAGTGCCGGAGACAGAGCCTAGGTTGATGGCACAAACGGAACTGAAAAAATTTCGGTAAATTTGCTCAGTAGTCTACTGGCAATGAGTGGTGTAAGTAAATCTTATTAATAAAATACAACACACTCACTCCGTTCAGAATATCCTGAGCAACTGGATTCGTGAGATATCGGCAGATGTTCATTGCCCACTGCTCCTTCAAAGTCAGTGGATTGACTGGGACAGCAACCATATAGTCAACGTAAAAGCTTGTCGCTTTGCAAGAACCCGCAGGAGTAACCAGATCGCATACCACACATCGCTGCACCACAGGTTGCTGGAATGAATTAGAACGATAAAACCATTTCTGTTGAGGTTTAGACATAATGATGAAAAACATACAGCCACACTATTGGATGGAGCAGGTATCGTGGGTCTATTAGTAGTGAGTACCGGTGGAGGCAATGGTGCAAGAACAGCAACAGAGGCCGGATCAGGATATAGCCTTCCACTGTGAAAGTTGTCCAACAGAAGCTGACTGTTAATCTGAGAGGGCGACATATTCAATAGCGGACGACCAACTGAATCGAAGCATTGAGCTGGATAGTGCCATCGGCAGAAGCAGAACAGAACGCGGCGTCGTGCTGAGCTGTCTTAAAACGTATCATCATTAACTGAGAAAGTTTTAAGGAGTTCATGGAAAGAACAAACCTCGAATAAAGGCATTCAAAGCGCTGAATAGAGATTGTGCTGCACCAGGATGAACTTCTCTGAATTTGGTGCACAGTGAACTGACAGCATCATAGGCTCGATCAGTAGGCTCACATATCATGGGTACGTTCCGAGTGCGACACAAAAGACATGCTGCCTAAAATGAAACAAAAAGTTATGAAATATTTGGACCGAGTAGAACGGACTTGCCCACCCTTGCCGTACCGAGAAACTGGATTTATTCGAAGGATCTAATTATTCTGACACCTTTGCTCCCCATAATCTGCCATCCTGCACAGATAACTGCAGTACACGCACAAATTTTTTTAAAAAATTTAGTTTCCACGGTGCTCAGGTGCCCGCTCCACAGCATTGCAAAGAGGCATATGACTTTGAAAACATTCTGTTGCAGCAAAACAATACTTCAAACGTCAAGTTTTTGGTTATCCTTTACCAGCTTTCTTAGCAGTGACAGGTTCGCATGAATAGGCTAATGGCTACGGCCAAAGTCATGTGATCAGATTGACATCGATTTCGATAGACAGCACTAGCGAAAACTAGATACATAGAAGAGACCAGTGAACTGATACTCTACATTATTTATAGTTTGACAAGCGCAGTTTTCTTTGTCCCCAAAATACATTGTATCCTGATGAGCACAGCACAAACAGTCTCACAAATGAATTAGAAGCTGTGGCACCTACAAGTGGCATGGCAAGGACAGTCGTGATCCTCCTCATGCTATAACTATTAACGAAGGTTCGAAGCTTTCTGCGGCTCTTCATTGTTGGTAAGCAGACACCGTGAAGTTTAACTACACTCAACACGCTCACTGTCTCCAGATTAGTTTAGAATAGACCAGGATTACGTCACTCGACATGAAAGGAGACACCGTCACTAACGAATATGCGAGAAAAAGCTACCTGGTTTGTTGCAATATGGCCCGGCATGGTACCCACTGAAGCACGTAGTGTTGGCATATCACTGGCTGATCCTCCAGGGTACATCTACAACGTAGTGCTTTTGTCGTGTTTTGCAGAAAAACAGGGAAAGGGCAATTTCAAGACATCAATACAAAAGCCTGGCAACCTGCGGCGGCGTGGATGGCATAGGTGCTGCAGCTGGATGATCACTCCTTGGCTCCACAAGATTACTCCGACGACGATTCAGTACTTCACAGGTAGAAATAGGAGCATTTTGCCGTCGCTGTTCGATACGCGATGGACTGACAGATGGCACTGCGGTTATCTCTTTCGTGGACGAAGAAGGCGAGGGCTCTGAAGTCATAAGATCATAAAGGACCGAACGCTAAAAAAAAATCTTTGCTGGAGATTCGACTCACCGTGGTAAGCAGGAGGTAAGTTGCGACTTTCTTTGAATTTGAATCTCGAGATCAACATGTCCACCATGTTATCGGCTCCTACAGTTTTCATAAGGATTCCTTCCGGCACAATCCTGGGCATCTCCCCAGGGGATTCTTTGTTCGTCGCACAAAGATGAGAGTGCCAGCGATTTTGATTGACCTTAACACGAGCAACACATTGGAATCATTGCTAGGGAGGATAATAAAAACTGGAAAAAGTTTCAGACGATTGATAAGTCCCGACAATATGCCGTACAAAATATCTGAGTAAGCGTATCTCATGGCATGAGAGATCAGAGAGTCCCACCAGTTTAGGAATATGAGTTAAAAAAGAAACCCCCGCATAGGAACAGATCAAAATAGGAGAAACCTCAATCACTCGCTACAAAAATATCAAAAACACCATGATATCAGGAATTTTCAATCTAAAATAAAAGTTATATCCAAGATACTGTTCCATTAGGTCAAGTTGGTCTAAAGCTACGGGAAACCGGATGTCAAAGAAGTGAAGGGTAAGTAGTATCAGGGACACAGAAGCGGCATAGAAAAAAACTCGCTTACCAAAGCTGCACATCGCAAAGGATCTTCAGGACAAGTAGTGAACGCGTCTCCGAAGGTTATGAACGAACGATGGCTACAGAGGGATGGTATCGCATATTGTCCCTTAACCAGAATGATGTGATCATGTTGCATTAGTTGATCGAATATAACTCTCACGTCTGCCTGCTTATGCTGCTTCTCATCAGTTGGCTGGTAATATAAATCGGAGGCGACAGCAAATCCAAGGGAGCGCTGGATCGTGATCTGAAAAACGACCATGGAAATCCTGGATTTCGATCAAAATAGCCCCTAACAATGTTGGCAAACTTACCATAGTAATCCGCGGATTTGTAGCCCGACTGCCAGAGCACTCACGATAAACTGTGTGAGAGAAAATACGGTCGAGATTAGCAGATGCCACGAGACAGTTCTTACAGAACGCTATTATAGGAGTAGAGTGCTCCGTGTAAAGATGGAAAAATATAGCATATTCCTTAAAAATTGCTAGTCAGCTACTTTCGATTCCATGAAAGCTAATCGATGAAATTACATTGGAGAATATTCTGTTCGGTGTGCACTTTAAACAACGATACGACAACTTTCCCTCATCGTGCTTTTTGTGATGCTCACGCAGGTTGGAGTCCGTTAGGCAGATGCTGCTGCATTTCTCACAAGGGCTGCAAAGAAGGCAGCTACTGAGTGTAAAGAGGAATTTCGTAAATGGACTCTCACAATGCAGGCGCTTTGATCATATGTTGAGCGCGATGCCGATGGGCCCTTTGCTGATCCTCGTATGCTATGGCGCACTGCTGACACAAGTACATGAGGCTGTCAGCCATGAGTGGAATACCATAGACCTAAAGAATTACCGCTCAATCGAAATAAACCACTCTGCGAATTGAAATAATGGCTAACAAACTGAAAGAGCAATTCTGCAATTCTTGAGCAAGAGCAAACCATTTTCATATGTATTTACAAACTTGAAAAATCCCTTCATTCACATTCCGTTGTCGTACAGGTATGAAGAAGGATCATAGACAACATAGAGCATGAGAATGGTATATCAGTAGGAAACGCAGATAGGAAAGCTTCTGGGATTCTACTGATAAACCATTGAATCCTCAAGATGATGTCCCGCATTACTGCATGAACTCAATTTATTAAATTTTACTATGCAAAAGTTAACTGCTACTTTGAGTGGATCGTTTGGATGTTTATTTCCGAAATTTACTAATCAGCTAGCATTCCAGGAAGTACGGCTCGCATAGGGGAAAGAGAAGAGTAAAGAAAGGAATCAGTGCGATGATGACCATGCATGACGACTGCTCACTATTGCCGTGGACTCTGGATAAATTCCCTGTGTCTTTCAAGCTTACTCAACTACAAAAAACTTCAGCTTTCCCTTCGACCTTATCCCACAGCAATCAAATATACTAAAGATGAGTTTTCGTGGCTACAGTCATTTCTGCGGAACCGTCACGAATCGCTTCAATTTTACATACAAATGCGAATTGGCTGTACCTCATCACAAATATCGGATATTATATCGTTCCGATGAGAAGTCTGTTCATGATAGCGACAAGTCGATTGCCGGAGGAATGTTTCGCTGCACATAGAACATTTAAACTTCTTCTCTCGCTGGCCACTGACCGACTGAGAAGTGACACCAGTTGGCCTAGAATTGAGCCTATACAGCTGAATGCAGCGCCTTTGGAGGCTTTGTTGCCTAGACATGCAGCGCTACTCAAAAAAGTTGAAGGTCTCACAGTTCAAGTACGTCGAGCATCATGCAGTCGTCATCTCCCTCATTCACGTAGTGTACTACAGGAGAAGCTGCAGAAGACGATGAAGCGCGTTGTATTGGGTGCGACTGAAATCAAGTGTTAAGAAAATATGATACGTAACTCTGCAAGCATCACTGGGCATGATACCTCCTTCATCGCACCAACTATCAAAATCTCGTCATCACTATCATCAGCCACGGAACTCTTGGGGACAGCACTAGGCGTTTCCTCTCTCTCTTCCCTTACCACAGCCGTTTCTGAACAACATCACATTAACGGAACAGAGCGCAGAAAAAAATCAACGTTCTTGATGACTTCGGACTAAACAAATAAATATGTACATTTAGGTATGCTCACCGTTTTCTATAACAATGACTGATGGCGGCGGACCGAAATCATCTAGAGCCTCAGCAAGGACTTGTCGCTGCTTCTCCAGCAAAGAGGGGGAGTTTCCGTCTCGAGAGTTGCTGCACTCACTTTGATGCAATACTTCTCTATAAAATAAATTATGCATTTAATTCTCGGCATGAGTTCGGTACGCGTGGTCAAAAGTGAAACCGCAATGCTCACCCTTCCCATGCCCTATGCCGCGAAAGCTCATCGTCACCAGAGGCCTCCTCCATCGCAGTTGACGCTACTGGACTTGAACTGTTATCAGTAGTTTCGGTAGCATCTGACAGATCTTAAAAATAAAAGTATTACTTGTGCTCCCTACCACGTTTGTTCTGAAGGTACAAAACAACACAACGCTTCCCAGCCGAAAAACAGTTGGTCAGGTAGCTAACCGGCCATTTCCTTGTCAGGAGTTGGATTGCTCGGCTTATCCCGGACACTCAACATCATTTACCATAGCACCTCAGGCCTATCCACCAACGGTTACGCCAGCCGTCTGCTCCGTCCATTGCTCCCTCTAGGGAGTCGGAACGCCCGGCTAACGTGGGATTTTCATCACTTTTCATGAATCCTCTGTCTAGATCTCTGCTTTCATGGTAAGCTACACGGTCGGTGGACTGCTCTAGAGCTGAATCGAGATTCTAGCATTGCTCATCTGAGATATGTCCCAAACAGTGCAGACGAGTCTTCTTCACCTGCTCTTATACACCTACCTGAACAACCTGGATGTTTCCCAGCGTCTCAGAATATTTGGCACCAGACCGGGATTATCACCCTCAGTACCTAACATTTCCGCGCAAATCCCGTCTATCGTGAGCGCAATGGAGTAACACCCGCATGCGCCATGCATATGAATCCCATGCGGAATGGAAGGATCGAAAATTTTCTTTTCCCCAAAGGTATCGAGGTCTACTGACAAACTACCTGCAAGACCCCCGACATTTACGACAAAGTTTGCGATTCCTGAAAATTATCCTCCAACAGTCTTACCTTGTTCTGAATCGTTGTGAGATGATTTCTTTGGTTTGAGACATTGAAGGGGGATTTGAGGGAATTCAATCGTCTGAAATGAAGGTCTACATGCTTGCATAGTTGGTAAGCTCCCTATCTATGAAAGAAAACCAACATTGTCAAGCAGTCCAATCACCGAACAGCTGTGAAGAGCTGGTTTAGGCGAATTAATCTCGCTGCTTTCTTTGAGATGATTTTGAGCATGTTCGCTGAGAGCTATGAGCGGTTCATTTTTACATGGAAGGCAGTAGAGGTTCTTTGTGTGTTTTTTCTGGAAAAGCAATAATAATAAATGTGAAAGGTAGCGTAATAAAGCAACTGAGAAATCGTAGCTTACAATGAAATGCGTTGTTGCATCCTTCGTCGCCTTGCATGAACCACTTTGTGCACTTATAAATTTAGCACTGCAACACCTACAGCTGACTACTGGAACAGGTTTGCTTCGACAAATATGCTCATTGAAGGCGGTAATGGTGGCATATCCCCGTCGGCATTCGCATACAAACCTGAAATGAATGCACTTGAAGAGAGGGAGCTTGTGAAAAAGGAAGACAGTAGAGGTTCTTCCTGTGAAAAAGATTGTCAAAAGAAGTCAAAAGTGAAATGCCACAAGGCACATTCACTGGACTGGAATGCTTTTCGCTCAGAACCACGTCTGAGGCAGAAAAGGAGAAAAATAAAAGGTCGAAGCAAATACTTGAACTGCACAGTCTTGTCAAGTGGAGAGAAAACTGAAAAAAATACCTCTCTGACACATCCTTATGAATTCTTCTGTGATTAACACGGTCGTTTCGCCGAATGAGCTTGTCTCCACATAAGGGGCATGGCGCCATATAACAGTCCGATATCAAGTGCGCCATGAACTGGTTCTTTCGCACTTGGAAATTGCAAAATGCACACACAACATACAAGTTGCCATCCTAAAAGTAAAATAATTCGTGGAAACAGTGCTAATAATAAAAGCAAAAATTCCCAAAATAACCATATCGATGAGAAAAGAATCATTTCTGCGCCGTAGATCTGTACGCACCGAAGTGACCAAAGCGCACTTGCATTATCGACAAATATTCTCCAACGTTTCTTGCCCGGAATTTGAAAGGATGCTCCAAACTTTTCAAGCCTTTCTCTAACAAGGGAGGCCCATCAGATCATGGTGAGCGTCTACAACACGGTTTTTCGCATTTATAGGGTCATACACAAGAAGCAAAAAACCGGTCTCAAATTCGGCTAAATGGTTTGGGGGTCCAAGAAATGCTCGATGGTTCGATCTCCACTGAGGACAATTTTTTGCTTTTATCTAGCTTTCATCCATTTGAGCTCATGTATGACCGCACGTGCAACATGTGTGCAAAATTAATTTTTATTGTGCCAGGGAACCACTAACTTCGGTAATTTTGCATACTAGGCGAATGATTCGTTTGGACCTGCTAACGCTCATAATAAGGAAACTTGGCGTTTTCCCGCAAAGCGCTTGTGATATTCATGCTCAAAGGGTCGAACTACCCTCGGTGACATGTTTCCAGCCTAATTGAGGTTTTGACCAAGCTCAAAAATTTGGGCGAACGTTTGTACTACTGCTACCACCATAGTAAAGAACACTCAACGAAAGGAGGTCGGTAGCCGATATCCCTACTATATTTAAAACACTTCGTCTGTCTGTCCGTCCCTTTGTACGTCCGTCTGTCACGAAATTCATATCTCACGTCGCAGTAAAGCTGGGACCATGAATTTTTAAAGTGATATAGGGGGTGGTAAGGGGACATCAGTGGTGAGGGAACGGAAGTGATAGCAACTGATAAGGTCTGATAAAGTCTCGAAAAGCGAATTGCGAGAAATTGATATCTCGCGTCGCAGCAAAGCTGGGACTCTGGATTTTCAAAGTGATATAGGGGGTGGTAAGGGGACATCAGTGGTGAGGGAGCGGAAGTGATAGCAACTGATAAGGGCTGATAAGGAATCTCGAAATGCGAATTGCGAGAAATTGATATCTCGCGTCGCAGCAAAGCTGGGACTCTGGGTTTTTAAAGTGATATAGGGGGTGGTAAGGAGACATCAGTGGTGAGGGAACGGAAGTGATAGCAACTGATAAGGGCTGATAAGGAGTCTCGAAAAGCGAACTGCGAGAAATTGATATCTATTGCCGACTTGGTCAATTGTTGTCGACTATACCTACCATCTCGCCACCCTGAAAATCGGCTCCATTCTGAGATACCTTGACTTCATACATGCCTCTTTGTAGAGTAGATAGCTTTTGGATGATATTTTGGATGATATATAACTTTCTGCACATACTTGCGACTTTATAAAAATTCTTCCTCCGAGAAAAAGGGGTATTACTCATGGAATGACCCAATACAACCTGTTGTCCAGCTAGTTCGTTGCCGTACGCTTTTGACTGCATTGCTGCCACCTTTTGATATCTATGGTTACATAACATTGAAATCGAAATATTCGAAAAGCAAAAGCTATCATGAAAAAGAAATAGTGAAACAAAAATAAACAAACCTGCTTAGATGGATCCACAGGGAGTGTGTGATGCGCTTTCACATGCTGCAGAAGTAGCTCCGGCTTCTCGAAACCGCCCACCGGACAGTCGCATAGGTAACAAAAGCTTGGAAACTCTCTAAAATAAATTTATCTCACAATCAGCAACTGTCCAGGATCTTATCCCCGAGACAAGCTGGGCATTCTATATCATATTAAAGTAAAACTAACGTGTGAAATTTCAAATGCATCTCCAAAGTGGCATGAGAACGCAATGTGAGACAGCAGAATTCGCATTGCAACGATTCCTCAAAACAACAGAAACGATTTTCAAGAAGATAAATAAAAACAAACATTTCCGCATTTTTGCACGGTAAAGTAACATTACTATATGCGGTTTATAACTTGCTATTATGCTGCTAATAGATAGCAGTGGTGTTTTGTGAACCATTTTTTTTGAACAGCTAATTAAGTAGCAGGGGTGTCATCCATTCATCACCTCAAGCAATGAGACACGTCTGTGTTATTGTACACTGCGGCGTAAAAAGATGATTACAAGTGAATAGTCCTTTCCCGCTTGTTTACTACGCTGATCATAGAAAAGAAACCCAACCTTCAATATTTCTGTGGACGTTTGTCCGCTTCCATTACTGGAAACTCCAGGTAAGTCGGCGCCCCCTAAAATAGAAGCCTCTCAATTTTCCTCTGTGAAGAGTGAAGACCCACGAAGTGTGCAAATCGGGGAATGTGCAGCACTGCATCCAGTCTGACTAATACAGAAACGGGTACTCACCACTGCTATCAACTCCATTCATGCTAACTGCCGAACTGGAATTGTTCATCAGCGAGGCGGATGCAACAGGCTTGATTACCCCTATAAAAACCAGCTTAGCAATTTTCGTCAATTGAAATCTGTGCCACAAGAAAACAACCCACCATCGCTACCAGTTGCGCTGCACGGTTCCATGAGCCCATCGATTTCATCTATCATATCAGCTTCCGCAACAGAAACCATATCACCACTAATCAAACAGGCATGGCGGTCAAATTGCATTTCACACCCAGCCTCCTCAACCGACGCTGTAGGCAGCTCAGGTGCCGATAGCTGGACGCACTGTGGTGAGTTCTGGTTTCCGTTATCTAGCACTTGAACAGATGGAGGTTCCGGATATTCGATCACGTGAACTGAAGGCGGTTCATCAAGGATCACAATGGGAGGAGATTTCTCCCGAAAGCTTGATTGTTCTTTCTCCTTCGGTGATGGCAAGTTGATCATAACCGGGGAACATGACGACGAGGTAGCAGCGGAAGTCACATGTGGAATCTAGATACAAAGAAATGCACCTTTGAGCTTAAATCATTGAAATAATCGTGAAGGGTGGTCATCCTCACATCGCCTGATTTCAGCTTTGCGAGGAGCGCTTCCTTTCTTTTCTCTTCCAGATTGACGGGGAGGTTACCGTCCTCAGTAAGACCGATAGCGAGGTTTACTGCTCGAGCTGTTGCAGAGAAAAACGCGGGTTTCCTTGTATGGGAATCTAAAATATGAAATCGCATCCTCAGCCAAAATTTCAACACGTGAACTGTATGATGGCAC
Organism: Trichostrongylus colubriformis; assembly: GCA_963978905.1. NCBI lineage: Eukaryota > Metazoa > Nematoda > Chromadorea > Rhabditida > Trichostrongylidae > Trichostrongylus > Trichostrongylus colubriformis. Next base: position 11,792,569 of record OZ022259.1, on the reverse strand, counting down.
ACTGACAATTTTATCATTATAGATTACGGAACTCCAAAAAAAAAACCAAATGGATCAAACAGTTCGATTCCCCTACGTACGACCTTGAGGATCTGCAGCTCACCTATGCTGTCATTGCTCTCATCCACCTTCAATAAAACACCGTGACGATTGACCATGTGCACTCGTAAACCAGCAATTGAGCATGACGTCGATGAACATTCCCAGCAGATTATGCGACTATTTGGAACTGCGTTACCCGCAAACACACAGAAGACCTCAAATGTTCCGTTACACTGTGGTCGTTGTTCAAATTGCTCATTGCTCCTGGATTTAAAGAAATGCATGCAAAAAAATGGCACGAAGGACAGCCTTTTTCAGAAAGTCATCGGGGTGGTTTTACAATGAACAGAAGAGGATGTGCTCGTCTAGTCTTCAAGGAATGACTACACAGCACGGGCAAAATCCAGTAGTGAGCATGTGGTGGTCAAAATGACAACTCTCATCCGTTCAAACAAAGCTCCTGTACGAATCCATATCCCATAATTGCCATACACTAAGAAAAAATACCAAGTCATCATCAAGATTGTATGGAGGCGAATTGTTGCTGTTTCGAAGTTCTGGGCAGCATTTCGATAGGTGTGTGTACGTTGCAGAATCTCCTACACAAAGACACTTGCATCGCCGACACATCAACACTCTGAACTGATGGGTTAACATATACATATGTATGTACACTAACAATAAACACAGCATTGGCGCTGACCTCGAACCAAGTCCGGTGGGAGTAGGATTGTGTTTTTTTGATAACGGCTTTCCTCCAGCAAGTCTGCAGCATTTAGTAAACTTCTGCGAGATATCATCAGCTAATTTAGAGCTTGTTTCTGGTTCTCCTTCTCCTCGAATGTACTCGTATGCACTGTCATCATTACAACATTTCGAAGCTTCCGCCTACAAAACGGGATTTTTTAATCATATCAAGCTGCTTTACATTCTCTTTCACACTTAGAGAGTATTCAAAATTCGTCCTTTGTTCTCCTTAAAGACACCGTTAGCGGTGATTTTGGCAGAAGCGGAATACTTGTGAAATATGAAAGTCGAGGTGGTCAGCAGTGTGACTGTAGAGGGAACGGAATAAATCGATCAAAAACTAGAGAAAGGCGGACCCAAAAACTTTCATTCTCATTGCTCCCCTTTCGTTTTCCTCCCAGCATCATCAGGCGATGCTGGCGACGGGGATGAGACAGTTAGCTGCAATTACCGAACCCCGCCCTTGCAGAAACTTGCCAACGGATGCGACACAGCGTGAGTGGATCATTATAAAAAGGTGTACTTTTTCAATGGGAATTTCGCCACTGATCATATCTTCATGGCTTTAATGTTCGTCCAGTGAGAACATGCTGCCTTCCCAGTTCTCATTATAGCCTCATTCCTGGCGGTGCCTTTAAGTGGATTGCAGAAGTTCTTTAGATTTCTCTGCAACAAAGTTACAGATATAACTGTTTCCCTTCTCCCTGAAGCTCAATCGCGGTAAAGCACCGTTCCTTCAGGCAGGAAAATTTCAGATGGGTCTTATGAGGGACGCTAGTGATCTAACGTCTGAAAGAATAATCGCAAGGTGGTGGAAGTGGAAAGGTATTGGCTGACTCGTAATGGAGTGCACGTGCATAGTGTGAAGCAATATAGGTGCCGGCTTATGGTAACTAGTTAAGTACCTTGGACTTCAATCTCGTGTTATCCACATGATACCGGCTTTACCCAGAGTGACTCTCGCATGGTAAAAGGCCCACTATTGAAAAAAAGGCAATGTGCAATTTGGTATCAGTTCCGACCATGAATAGGATAAACTTGTAATGATAAGTCGATGTATCAGTCAAGATTCTAGAAGTTTTATTCCTCATCATAAGCTATACCCTGAAAAACGCCCCATCAATATCATGCTCTCTAATCTATGTATAATAGTTGCAGCATCCCTTAGTATGAATGATTTGGTGGAAATCAAAAACATGGTATTGATCACGTGTCATCGCTCAATATCAAGTTTTATCTCTGCCTGGAACTCATGATTACCCACCAACAATGGTCCCACCCATTCCTGATAGAGAAAGTACTCTTTTGATGCGACTGGCACACCAAATATTTGAACATCACCGAGTTTTTGGACGTTATAGAAACATATATCGACTGAGCACTCATACAATGAATGTACAGGCCTTAGTGGAATGAGGAGTCTAAGTGTGAAAACAGTCCACCACAGTAGAAATAAGCATACCGTTTCGTCTTTGGATCTGATTGCACTATAAAAGAAGCTGTTTATCTTCAGAGCACCTGAGCTATCGAAGGAACTTCCCTAAATTTTCAATAATAATAGAGATACGCCAACCGAATTATGTCTAAAAAGATAAAACTTCTAACATGTTGCAGAAGAAAAGGAGCTGTAGGAATAAGAACGACTGAATGATTCACCAGAAGTTTTCTCAGCTTTGTACTGCTCTCGTCCATGGGCAAGACTTCAGTCTCTATTTCATCCGGGTCCTTCTTATACGCTGAACCTGCTCTACGCTTTCGCTCTCGTCTATTCGTTTTCTTTTTCACAGTGACACTTTCCCAAACATCGACGAAAGGCTAAAATATACAGGAGGAGTGATTAATAAGTTACTGGTAAGTTGCTGATAGCAGATTCTACACAGAAAATAGTTAATTCGCGGAGTTTTATGTCATACCCAGCCACACTGGGGAAAGTTTAGAGATCACAAAATTACCGACACCCTGCTTTTTTAACATTCGGTGACAAAGCTGTGTAGTAATTAATGGCTACTGACAAGGTTGAACCTATCGCGGAGCGGTGCTTAGCATTACAGCTAACACCTCTCAATCAGCGACAAGACAACAAACTATAGCTTCTTCCACCTCATTCAGACAATATCAATAGAGGTGACCTCCTAACGTGGGTCCCTGTCGCCTAGTTTTCCTACTACATCTTTTTTCCGCCTCCCTGATTCTGTCGCTGAACGCCTTCAGAGCTTAGCGTATATCAAAGATAGTAAGTATAGCCATGAATAATGAGCATCTATGCTTTCATTCATAAAAGAATTAACCCACTCAAGATTATCGCAATGTGTCTAGATATGGGGTTGTGTGTGAAATGGGTCAAAATGGGAAAAAAGTTGGCTATGATATGAGAACACAAGCTCAAAAAGGATGCCAATTTGATTAATGAGACTACCGTGCTCAGCTTCGCATTGAAAATGGCCGAAGACACTCCTCCATAGACAACTTCGCCGCCTCCTATCATAGCGTTTGGACCGCAGCAGGAAACTCCTTTCTGAGAACACAAATCAGAACAGTAAAAAAGTAGGAAGGAAGTCATATTTTAAAAATTACCGTTATAAATGTGCAAATGTTGGACAGATGTGTGACAAGGTAACAAGATTTGAAGCCCAGATGTGATAAGAGGTGTTCTCTGAAAAAAAAACAATTTTTGGAAAAATTGAAAGCCTTCAACTGCAATTCTATGATCAAGATATAGACAGCAGTCATTTTACAATTAAAGTCGATAAAAACTGTTCATAATCCCAAATAATGGTGACTAGAGCAACGTCACTATTTAGCTGGATGACACACCGCGGTAATAGCATGGTGCTTCTTTCTACTTAAGCAATGCAACAGTTTGACTGAATTTGGCAACTAGCTCCGACTATGAGCTATAGTTCGCGTCCGCCGCCGCCCACTCCAATAACTTCGGTCATCCTTACCTCACGCTTCAGATGAGAAAATAAGCTCATGTTGATGCCGTGGACTGTGAAACAAGGAACAGAGGCCGTACCTCCCATCCTCGAGTTTTGAGCATGACTCTTCATGGGCATCAAGGAAAAGGAAGGAAATTATCACCTATGCACAACGAGGTTCGCAGAAGCTTCTTATGACAAAACCTTCAGTATGAAAAGCAATGGTACCATTCATATCAGCCGTAGAGAGAGTACATATCGCTGTCCAGTATCGCAAAAGTCTACAATCTTCAGTGCCATAGGGACCGCAGTGATAAAAGTATTAGGTTGATTCATAATAAATCGGACAAATGGTAGTGATGATTTCTAGAGATCATAACTCAGTAACGAATTAACGAAAGTGGACGCGCGAGGTACCGTTGGAATGAGTATGAAAAGCTCTTCAAACTACCGCAAAATAATCACTCCAAAGAAAATTCATTCCGCCACAATGCCGCACGATTTCAAGCGGTCCAGAGACCACATCCGCAACGTCATACTATTTATATCGCTATCTGGCCAGGAACCCGCGGATATCGGCAGACGTCTGATGGAAGTTCACAAGGAGCATACCCCCGGCAGAAGTACACTGTGGTTGTAGCATTCGAAGTTTGCGTCAGGCGACTATTCCATCGAAGACGAAAACCGCGGTTGGTGGAGCGTACACGGCGTAGAGTACTGGGAGCTGCTCGATGAAGGTACCACAGTATCCGCCGACGTCTACGTTCGTCAATTACGAGAATTGAAGGCCAATGTCCAAAGTTCGCTACGGCGGCGGTCACATGTCTACTTCCAGCACGACAACGTGTCTACTTCCACAGACCGCACTTCGCAAGATCGACCAAGGCCGAGCTGCTATCGTACAGTTGGACCGTACTTCTATACCCACCGTACTCCCCCGACCTGGCCCCTTCAGATTTCCACCTTTTCTCCCACAGCCAACGCCACCTGGACGGCCAAGACTTCAAAACTCGCGACGAGGTCAAGGCGGCACTCGGCAACTTCTTCGAGCTCCAGCTTCCGGCCTTCTGGAGCAAGGGCATCCATGATCTGCCTATACCGTGGCAGAAGGTCATCGATAAAGATGGAGTATATTTCAAGTGAATCCCTGTTGTCGTAGAAAAGTTGTACGACAATGATTAAAATTGGTCAATTTGTCCGATTTATTATGAATCAACCTAATAGATTGGAAGTCTCCCATTGCATGCGCATTATTCTCCTTGAGGTTACATTCAATTATCTACAGGGGGTGCCAAAAAAAAAAGTAATTTTGCCCACGGCTCACACCTGCCAATTTTACAAAACGTAGGGAAACGAAAGAGATAAAGGTATTGGGGCAAAACATTCCCGAAATGTTCCTCTAAAAGCAGGAACAAGCTGTGGCTCCTCACGTTCATGTTCATAAAAATATGGAGGTTTCATTCGGCGCAGTCGGGCTTCGGAGTACCTACATTTAAAAATTCGCTAAAAACAGTGGAGCCAAGCTCCGTGGTAGTTCTTTTGTGGGAAGCTTCCTGAGGGTTGGCCCTTCTGTTCTTGGAAGTCACAGAGCCCCTGCTGCTTGGACAAGGCTGCTATGATCCAAAGTATCATTTTCATGCCTCAAATCCGCCTCCGGAGGGGTTTCAGTGGTAGGGGAACGTTTTGGCTCTTGGAAACGAAGGGCGCTGGGAACCCGGGAAAAACGCAGTGGTAAAGAACACCATCCGGTATGAATCCCCTTAGGTACCCAGATTGAACGGACGTCAGCAAGGTTGTGAAAGAGGGCGAAGAAATTTCGGATTTTGCCCAGTTGAGGTGATACATCTTGTTCAGTCTTTCCTTGCTCCCGTTCCTGCTCGTGCAGGAGGCTGCCACGGAGTATAGTGATAGAGTTAGGTCTGCTCTTGATTCTGGGGATGAGAATACCTCAATAGAATTTACTGTAGTTCGGCTAAATGGGGTCGAAAGTGGAGGAGACAAAATTACTTTTTTTTTGGCACCCCCTGTAGATACGATGGTATGTGATGAGGTACGCATAAATTAAGGGGAAATCGAAGAAAACTTTAAAGTACTGCACATAAGATATTTGATCCACAGCTCGATCGAAACTAAATGAAGAGCACGTTTGGACAAGTTTGCACTTCATTTAATCACGCAAATTCAACTATATCCCCCCTTAGCATTACGCCCTCCATCGACAGTTGTCTTATATTAGCTCTCAGAAGCGACAAAAAGGACTTTTCCCACGTGCGCGTTGCCAATGCTGCTTTACTGAGCCGTGAACCGGCGATGTTTAGCTTTGCAGATCAGGTCAACGGAAGTGAGCGGAGTACTGAGAGTTCTGCTTTTCTTCATTAGCCCTTTCCTCAACCTGGGCGGCGACGAGGTATAACGCTCACACGTTCTCAACATGATCCATAACCCTTCCCATTTTGTGTAGGTAGATCATAAATTCAGAGCTCACCTAAAAAAAGCTTCTTGACAGAATTCCAATGAGCATTCAGGGCAACGCTTCTTGCTGTTCTCCTTGTGAGTTCTATAGTGAGATTCTAATGAAGCAACACTGTCGAAGTTGCTTTCACCACAGTGAGTACATACAACCTCAACATCTAAACAGGGAAAGCAGTGGAAAATAAGTGCCGTGGAAGTTCTAATACACTGACCTTCCGCAACTGATGTCATGGTAAGCAGCCTTAAGCGTACTTTCTGCGAAAGTTCCACTTCAGAATAGATGAGTAATGGAACAACTTTTTCAGAATTATGTAGCGCCTGAAAGCATAATTGCGTTGATAATACTATAAGCAAACATAATCTAACATGCACTAAATGGAATTACATGAAATTTGACTATTTCGTTCCAGTGTCCAATTGAAGACTCTCCAATGTAGGAAGAGGAAACGAGAAGTTGCGAGCCACAGTCCGCACAAGCCATCAACATGACCGCATACTTCATTTGGAACTGAATGCTTCATTACAAAAGAGGTAAAATGCATGGTGAAGGGAATAAGTTTGGCGAGTGCAATATTAGCCAACACACCTCTACATCACCCGAAGGACTGATCCGTTGCACAAGTGCCGTTGCAAACTCGGCACACCCATCATGAGTTTTGAGGGCTTGCAAAGACGGAAAAACGAATCCACAAAAGTGGCAAGCGTACAAATGAGCACATGAGTGGTGTTCAAGCATATGTCCCTGCATATATATATCAATTGTCATCCCAATCTGGTTTGTTACATCAACTCACCAATCACTATAAAAAGGGAGAGGTACATGATATAAGAGATCCAAACTAACAAGGGAAGGACCCCAGGTCGAAGTGGCCATTCGCAATGGGATACATATGGTCCGACGCACTTTCGGACGCTGATCCCGAATCTGTAGTCGAAATTTGCAGAACGATTCTCTGAGCAAAGTTATGGAGATTTTTTTGTGGCGAGGCACTATTTCATAAGCACGGCCGCTTGCTAAGCGAAAAGCGGCCTCAGTGGTGCACTGGTAGTGTTCCGGATCTGCATGACGGGGGCCATGGGTTCGCTCCCCGCCAGTGCAGGTACTTTTGCATTTTGTGTTTAATTGTCAGTAAGTGCTTTTCTTTCACTCCTGGACGTTTCCTTGCACTGGAACCCATCGCACCCATCACTCTGCCACTTTATTTATAACTACTAACACTACTTACAGGGGAAGGGTACCGAGTCGAAGAGATTCCCATACCACACGAATTAGGCGTTGTTGCGTAAAAATATTATGATATTCGCGCACAGGAGGTCGAATTACCCCTCTGTGCAATTTATCAGCCAAATCCAGTTTTTGGTCCAACTTCGGAAAATTGGGGGTGGCCAGGGGATAAAGTGGTAGTTTTTGAATTTTCTTCTACAGAAAACCCTGCGACCTGAACAGGATAGCCTACACATACCTTTCACACTTGCTCATCGTACTAAATGTACGAAACAAGCGTCAAATAGGAGCATTTCCTAGGCAATGGTCAACGACTCCTTGGGTGTGTACACATAGGTACGAATGACCTCCTTCTCACCCCATGTGCAAACGCTTAATTACTCCCTGCACCTCATGTGCGAGAAAGTAATTCACTAGCAGAGGTCAGTTATAGACCGCTCAATTTCATTGACTGAGTGTAATGTCCATAAAGGGCAAAAATCAAGACAGTTTTATTATAGTACGAACTAAAACACTTAGTACATTTATGAAATGTACAATGGGTTGCGAAAAAAGTACATTTATGAAATGTACAATGGGTTGCGAAAAGCGAAACTTATCTCAGACACTCCGGCTAATCTTTGTTGAATCCTTCCAAGATTCACTATCTTATCTATTCGAGGCTAACGTTCTAACGGCTCTTTCAGACTTGCTAATTATCCAGATAATTTTCTCATATTAAAAGTGTGAAGATACAACTATTCTCCTGTATGAGTCCCTTACGGGCATTCTATACCATTTCATCGAGATCAATAATAATATGCCATTATATAGTAAGGTTTGTTTTTGTTTTGTTTTGTTAACATCTGCGCTTTGTTAATTTAACCAGAGAGGTTTTACCCCGTTTATTTATTTTACTCACATATTTTTTATTCATTATTCAACTTTTTTTTATTTGCTGTACTCTAACTTTTGAAAATGTTACAATCATTCGCATTCACCAGTATCTAACTGGATACCATAGCACCATTAAACCGAACTGTTTTTTTGGAAAAATCCTTTAATCAGAATTTCACCCATGTTGCTTTTCCTCTGTGGACATTACACTCAGTTGATGAAGTTGAGTGGTCCATAGCTGACCTTTGCTAGTTAATTACGTTCTCGCACATGAGGTGCGAGGAAGTAATTAAGCGTTCGCACATGAAGTGTGAAGGAGGTCATTCGTACCAATGTGTACACACCCCTTCTCCTTTGTTCAATGTGCTGCCACCCTATAGCCCGTGAATTTTTCCGAAATTTGGTCAAATTCTCGAATTGGCTAAAAACTTGTCCCTTGGGGTAATTTGACTCCCTGAACACGAAAATCGCCCTGGTTTTGCGCAAGAACGTCTGGCTCGCGTTCCATGGGCTTCCAAACCTACCATATGATAGTACTGTTTTTTCAAAAAAGCCTCCATAACTCCGCCCAGAGAATCGTTCTGCAAATTTCGAGTACAGATTCGAGGTCAGCGTCTGAAAATCCGTCGGACCATATGTATCCCATTCCGAATGGCCACTTCGACCTGTAGTCCTTCCCTTGTAAGACAAGATCTCCGTACAACAACCGGAAATTACCTGATAGTGGGCCGAATTAGTAATCTTCTCCGAAGCGACTGGGCAGAGGGGGCAGAGAATTTTTCTTGACTCCAGTGCTTCATATCTGAAATGCGCTTAGTATGTACGAAAAATGAGAAAACACTGTGCATATGAAACGCTACTTCCACAAACGCAGAATCACAAAAAAATTTCAGACGTGATAGGTGGTGACTGAGTTCGTTCGTTTTTATTTCTTGGTCTCACAGCATTCTCTTCGTCTTTCGACAAAGCGTGTATACGCATTCAATGAAACCTTTCCAAGATCTACTATAATGTTTGATTTATGAATCCACCAATTGTATAATACTTTTGAGTTTTACAAAAAAAAAGTGCGCAGGAGGCACTTCCGGCACCTCTTCTTCGCTTACCGTCAAGGCCAAAATGTAAATATTGATATGTACGTACATATTTTACTGAACTTTTCCAGCTTCTCTACAAGATATTACCATTTCTTTATAAATTATGCAATTGTTTCTTATCTTAGAGCCTAGGAATGAAGTATTCAGCGGGCAAAATCCCGCACTTTCGAAACACGTCCTTTTTTGCTAACAATCAAGAATCTATCAAACGGTTCAATTGGACCGAAAAACCTTAATTATAACAATAACTGGATCATTGATATATTTCTCCCCTCAGATGATTCGACATGGAGCGCAGAAGCTTAGCTTTTCGGATCTTGACGCTAAGCGACGAAGGTCAGGCGTTGAAGTGCGAACTGATGCCTCCTGAGTATTCCACTTCTCAGCCACCGTGGAGGATAAGGGTAAAATGAGAAATGGGAATACCATGTTCTCTAAAAATAACGTTCAATCTCTAAAGAGGTGACGTGTGGCGAAATACGCAATACGCAGCATTGCGAGTGAGGCTACTTACGCCGGAAAATCGCGTGGCCGCCCGCGACGAGCGGCGCGGCGGGTGCGAGTGCCAGTGGCAGGGCATGGCAGTCTTCAAGTGAGGCAGTGTGGCATGGGTGGAGGAGGCAGGGTGGCATGGGTGCAGGAGGCAGTGTGGCATGTGGGAGCGCAGAGGTGACGCAGCTAACGCTCTGCCGGGTCCCAAGTGCAACCGATTTGCAAGTCGTACTGGTGGCGCCGCGAGTGTGACGGCAGGAAGCGATTTTCCGGCATAAGTAGCCCCACTCCAGCATTGCGAGTCGCGCGCCCGTTAACCATTATCGTGATGTGTAACTTCCCCTGGGATTTCTTCCACTTGTTTCTAATTGAAAACTTCCACTCCCAAAGTCACGGCATCCAGATGGTTTAACCTCATCTCGTTGCTGTGGCCCATCTCACGTGTGCGGGTTATGCTCCCATTAGTGTGCGCGTGAAGGTGGTCGTAAAGAGGACAGCAAATGGTCTATGCCATCTACCTATCATTGAGTTCGATGCAGGTCCAAACACTCGAATTGTCCTTTGCGCACGGAAAGGCCAAATTAGCGAAACATTCCTAGCGCACGACGACTTAAGCGCGGGCACGAAGTCCCAGTTTGGCAGCCGTGAATATTTTCCCATCATGGAATTGTCCCGAAAGAAATTAGGAGAGGCGAACCTTGCAAAGTCCTCCTTTGAGCGTCGATCAGTGAAGATGTATTCACTTGGAGGCATCACACAAGCATTCGTCGAAATCGATTCATCTGCTTCTGAAAGAAACTGCATAGAACCAAACACAGGGCTGGATGCCACAGGAAGTTCTAGGGGGAAGCCCTCACAGTCCGAACATTGATTTCTTCGGCAACATCACATTTAAATGCTACAGTCACCTCAAACATATGTAAGCCATCATGAAAAAGAGCACTGATCCACAATCCACTGCGGTAACGAAGCGAGTAGAGGGCTGAACGGCCAAGTAGGTTCTCAAAAGCAAGGACGTCGAGTTCGTACCTGACCTTGCTAAGATTTGTGGAAAACATCCCGTGTCAGAATCAGTGCCTTTTTCTATACGAACATATGTCAATCGCAGATCAACACTGGAGAAATGGCAGCTACGCAAAAGCATTACATTGGCACCATGTTTTATCCCGAGATTTCCAATATATCTACAATCTTCCTACATCTGTCAACATGCATTTCCAACCGCAGCAGCACCCCTCCATAAAATGTTAGTTTTAGTTTGCCCATAACCGACAAAATAGGTGTGGCGTTCAAGAAATTTTGACTCATTCACACTTTTTCCTTGAATTTGATCAACTCCACGGAAAATGTACAACACTCAGCAATTTGTTGAATAAGTCCACAGAATATGCACAACAATTAGCAATTTATGAGTACTAATAGACACAGTTTCTGCCGTGGTCTAGCCGCTCCAAACTGGGCTGTGACTTTTCATCAGTACCATAACGAGAAGAGTATTGAAGGTTGTTCGCGTATAACTACAATCTGCCTGCATATCTGCTTTGGTACTTGTTTCGCAAGGGGTCTCCTCTTATCTAATGCACGGCTTTCTTGGCTCTTTTTGCAGTAGGCAGCAAACGAGTGGAGACTGACAAGTGACCACAGTGACCAGTTTCGCTTCGAGGCTTTGAGCAAAGTTTGCTAAGCTTGTTTGCTACATAATCAATTTGGGGTAACAAGTTGCTCATCCAAACCCTCCAGGGGATCAATTTGCTCACTCAAGCGTATATTTTTGCCCAAGCCTTAGTGGGAATGAGAGACTCTCTACGTTTCAGATTCAGGCAAAAATAACGTGCGTGGTGGGATGCCCTCTCCCATAACGATAGCACGCAGACTGTCAGTCCACTCATGCCTGCAAGAATGTGCAACCTGCGGTCAGATCGCGTTGTAGCGCACGAAGGAGGGCGCGGCTGCGTGAGGGTGGTGCCCCTCCAGAGCGCTCACCTTCAAAAACACTCACTTATACCAGTCTTTTATACTCTCACGGGAAAGATATGATCGCTTTCTAAATAATGGAGATTCTTAAGGGCAAACCTCCGTTTCCAGATTTGGAGCGGAACCATGTTACAGTGATCCTACTTTATACATATACACATATACACACATACACACATACACATACATACATACATACATACATATACACATGATCGGCTAAGTGTGTCTGTTGACATGCGTATGTGTCTATTTGACCAGAAATTCAGATCTCGCGTTGCAGCAAAGATGGGATTCTGTATTTTACATGTGATATAAGGGGTGGTAAGGGGATACAAGCAGTGGTGGACCGAAGTGGATAGCAACTGATGTCGATCGATATCGGTCAGACCCAATTAGCATGCTTTCATGTGTGACGCGCAAAGTAGCGTGTGCCAGCCCGACTGGTATTGTAAATTCAGGATCCCATCTTTGCTGCGACGCGAGATATGAATTTCGCGACATTCGCCTTTCGAGGCTCTCCATCGGCCCTTATCAGTTGCTATCACTTCCGGTTCCTCACCATTAATGTCCCCTTACCACCCCTTATATCTTATCTAAAATTCAGGATTTCATCTTTGCTGCGACGCGAGATATGAATTTCCGGTCAAACACACCAACAGACATACTTTGCCGATTATATACAGAGGGTGCCAAAAAAGTAATTTTGCTCACGGCTCACATCCGCCAAGCATACATAACATAGGGAAACAATAGAGATAAAGGTATTGGGGCAAATTAATACCGAAATGATCCTCCAGAAACAGGAGCAAACTGAGACTCACTACTTTCACCTTCATCAAAATATGGAGCTTTCAGACGGCGCAGTCGGGCTTAAACACACCGGCAGGGGTAAATTTGGCAAATTGGGGGACTACGAAAGTAGAGTTGTTCAGCAATATAAATAGCAGTAGAAAAAGAATACATAAAACGGCGAAAAAACCGAGAAATAGGAACCCGAACATCCCCCTTCTCTTTCTCGTCATCTACGTCTCTAGCCGGAGTGGACTGAAGACAGGCCAGAATCTTAACCAGCCGGCGGCGGTTGTTGTCCCACCCCTTCACGGCGACTCCTCGGGCCGCATAACCGCACAACGACATGCCGTGCGACGGGGTCGTCATAAGACCCCAGGCCTCGTTTTTTTAATGTGATTTTCATCACATGTGACGTTTCTGAAGTAGAAGGTTCGTTTTCGGAGAACATCTACTCCCAGATCTGTTTTCTCTTACCACTACTGGTGCCTTTAGGAGCAACTGCGCCTGGACTGGAGCCACGTTCCGTGGTAGGTCTTTGGTGGGAAGCTTCCTAAGGATCAGCTCTTCGGTTCATGGAAGTCACAGAGCCCTTGCTGCTCAGACAACGCTGCTATGATCCTGCGTATCACTTTTCATGCCTGAAACCTGCCTCCGGAAGGATTTTAGTGGTGACGGCACGTTATGGTTCTTGGGAACGAACGGCGCTGGGAACCCGGAAAAAACGGGATTTTGAATAACACTACCCAATATGAATCCCCTTGGGGACCAGAAGTGAGCGGACCTTAGCATGGTTATGAACGAGGACGACCGAATTTCAGATTTTACCCGGTTAAGATGACACATCTTGTCCACTCGGAACAAGCACCCCTTCCTGCTCGTGCGGAAGGCTGTTATGTTCAGTGATAGAGTGAGGTCTGTTCATGAATTTGGGGACGGAAATACCTCGTCAAAATTTGCTGAAGTTTGTCTGGAGTAGGGTTAAGTGGAGGAGAGAAAATTACTTTCTTGGCACTTCCTGTATAGTAGGATAGAAAATAGGAAAGTGAAATAGAATGGAAAACGAAAAAAGGAATGAGGTAAAACATTCAAACAGCGGTTTCTCCTCTACGGTTACGTTAATCAACTCTTATTTGTCAACAGAACATGTAAGGGCGGAAGAGCGACAGAGTAAAGAAAAATATAGACTCACCCCCGTTCGACTGTTCAGATTTGTTGATGAAAAGAGGCATTTCGTCATCCACTGAAATCAGCTCTTATAACAGATTTTCGCAAACTAGTTCACCCACTCAAAATGTAGCTGACTACGTCTGTGACCCGTGTATTTTTACAATGAGTGGACTCTAAATATGCTGTCAACGAGACCACTTACGTTCTTTGTTCCCAAAATGGAGCGTGGAAATTGGACGTAGCGTCTTGGCGGCGCAAGTAGGTGTAACTTTAGTTCAACTGAGGATTTGCAGTAGCGCTCAAATGTCTTCCGCCGAATGCCTTTTTTTGCCATGAGTTTTCTGTGCTAGACCATATTGGGCAAAGTTTTAGTATGATGAGCCCAAACCTACAGACCCTTTTCGTGGTTTTTCCAAGCATTCATTACAAAATCATCGGAAAAGCTCGATCAGGGACACAAACCGTTGAAGACATTAGTGTTTCGTTGGAAATCACGGATTTTGATGACAGCGACATTTCGGAATGGCAGCGAGTCCATGAGCTTTTCAATAATTATCTGAGGCAACGCGTTATACTTTTCTACTGGTTAGGCGTATTTTTCTTCTCTGTGCCTATTAATTTTCAGTTAATAGTGTCTCACGAGCTCTTCCCACATGTGTTTTAGAGGACTCAAACCCAGAGGTTGGCTTGACCACTCGAGATGTGTGACATTCTGCTGCTGGATGGCTCCCTTCAGTTTTGTTGATGTTGTTTTGGACCGACATCTTCCTGTAGAATGCATTCATTCTGCAGGCATGCTTTGTCTCGTCCAAGGTAGCACAATGTTTACCATTATGTCCCTGTGGACTTGCTCTGTCATCGTTACGTTTATCTTCAAAATAAGACCAATACAATTCACGTAAAACTCCTTATACACCGGCACGAGATCCTCCACCACTGTAGGTTCTGTGTACTTCAGAATGATTCCTTCCACAAAGCAAGTAAGGCATAACGAATACAATCATTTACGTACGAACGGACGAATTGAGCTTGCTTCCATCGTTGAAAAGGACAATGCTCCAATCCAATGAACGCCAGGTGAGGTGACGCCGCACAGTGGCAAAGGCAGACTGGATGTTATAAAGTATTCTTGACCTAACGATGTACGTAGATTCCAGCATCATTTCGGCTGCTACCCACAGTATGTCGACTAATTTCAATGCCATCGCTTCCATAGAACTTAGTGAGGATGTCCAAAGCCGTGATAGGAAAACGGCTCATAGCGGCGATTGACCTGTCTGTTATGCATGGTAGGGTCAGAGAGGAATTTTCTCACTCCCTCTGCATTTCTAATGAAAGCTTCGTTCCGCAATCGACGATATCATTTGATGGAGTAGCTCCACAACACTCGAAACAACGTTGACCTTCATTTCCGATTCCTTCATCTTCACGCTCGCCTCATGTACACGTTGACGGATTTCTGCGCCTTCAACAATCATCTCAAGCGCACCAGAAGTGACACTAAGCGAAATGAAGCGTCAAAGATAGATTCAAGAAGGAAAAAAGTCAAGATCTACTAAACCTGGAAAATAGGAAAAACTGGTGTCATAACAAAAAGTTGCAGACAACCACGTATCTTCTAGCGTTTCGTGTCTCAGCAGAATATCTCATATGCACTATCCTCAGATATAACATACTGAAATTTCGCCTAGATTGGTCCAGTAGGAAAAATGCATTTGTAAGGGGTATATAAAGCGAGTGAAAAGGACTGCTTATTAACATTCATATTCTCTATGGCTACAACTAGCAGTGAATATACGACAATTTCCCGAGAGGGCCTCCGACTCCTTCTACTTCACGAACACCACCTCGGTTACCCAGCACGTAAGCCTGACCGAATCAACCAGTCGACGGGCCCAGCTACTGTCTCTCCTATGACAGCAATCCGATGGTCGATCGCTTCAAACTTTTCAAAAAAATTTTGAAAGGTTCCCTCCGGCCTTCGATCTTGACGTCCTGAGAGCTACCGTTGAAGAGGATCCCCGTCAGTCGAGCTAGTGCCTGGCAGAGCGACTAGGACAATCTTACGATGCTTCGCCATCTCCACGACCTCAGGTATGTTTGGAAAATGCCCGTTTGGATCCCACACAAACTTTCTACGCAGCTCCAAGTGCGGTCCGACATCTCTCTTCTCTCATTTAAACGCATGACGACATGGTTAAGCAACCTGGTTACAGGCGTCGAGAAGTGGACCCTCTACGTCAATTACCACCATGGTTGACAATGGCTAAAACCGGGCGATTCTAGAGATCCGACGCCGAAAGCGATCTGCACCCGAAGAAGATCCTTCTATGCGTCTGGTGGTGTCAAAAGATCCAGGACCTTGGTGGACGAAGCTCCCCCACCCACCGATTCTCCGGGCATGGCCCCAACTGACTACCACCTATTCCGATCTCTGAGCCAATGAAGAAAAATAAATTTGAAATTTTCCGCCATTGTGTACCAGAATTTATGTTTCAACCCAATATATATGAAGTGTGTGGATCTCCCTTTATATACAGAAACACAGTCCTCCTGGTTCTCCACGAGGTGGGTCCTTGTATTCCTTGCATTCCGACAGATTCCGACAGGTAGTGTGTGAATAGTCGGGCCAGTGTTTTGACGATAACTGGCAGGAGATTATTCAGATGTTCCGGTCTAATCCTGTCGGGGCCGGGTGCTGTACCATTCTTCGCCGATAAAACGGCGTGTCGGACCTTGCAAGGGAGAAGTGATAGAACGACATATCCATCCTGCTCCAGATTGCCCCTAGGCAGTTGGACATGGCTATCGTTGAGATCCGAGTAGAAGTCGTAGACAACCTCCTCCATTGCCCTTCGGGAAGCCTTAACTGTACCGTCCGGACGCCGGAGACCGGTAATTTTGATCCCACAACTGGCGAAACTTCGGCGGGCATTGCGGATGCCCCAGCCAGCCTCTGCGGCTTCAACCAGCACTGCTGCTCGTCTCCCCTTTAGATCTTTTTTTATCGGCTCTCTGCATTGTTTCGCAAGTTCGGACGTCAGTTAGCAATCGCCTGCGGCTCGTGCGGCTCCACGCTGGCGATTAGTTTCCAAACAGAGAAGCTTCTCGGTGACTTTCGAACGTTGCCCTGCTGGCACTATCGTGAAGATGCTCAACGAGCCGGTTGTGCTCGTCGTCGATGTATTCGATAACGGAATCCTTCTATACACTTGCGAGAGAAACGAAGTGTTCCACGGAAATATAACCTTCACACCATCAGCACGAACTAAATACTCGTTCCGTGTGAAAATACGCGCAGTGGGTTTCTGCGCGCATAATCAGGCACGAGATCAAACTTGAAGAAATTCCTACTTGTGTGTACAATGTTTTTGATTGTGTTTGGCCTTGGTAAAATTATAGCGCATCTACGCATGTATCACGAATGAATCAGTGAAGGACCGCTAAAACATGAGGTCGTTCGAAAGTTCATGCAGCTTTCAAACTCTAATCTCAAATGCGCATATCTCGGCTCATACAAATTTCTATCACTCGAATCAAAAAACCATAGAGAATCAGCAGATTTTTGAGAATCGCACACGAGCCTGCTTATTCCGGTGCCTAAAACTATTTGTATATTATGGCGACGAATTTGATAAATGTCGTTCTGTATTGAAGCGCCTATCTCAAAGAAAACTGTCGAGACGTTTGAAGAAATGGTATTCGGGAGGGGGAGGAGAGGGGGGTCAGATTAGTCGAGAATTCTGCCAAGTGATTCCCACCGCTGATGCGCTGGTCAAATCCATGATGGGATTTGGCTATCTTGAGACGGTGGCCAATGCAAGTATACTCGTTTTCAGTTGTGGGAGTGGCTAAATACTTGCGGAGGGGGCCAAGGTAGTGAAATCATGGTGAACTGTGCCTTTGGTCTCAACTAGCCAATCCTTCACTGCCCAGATCAAGCTACCAAGTATTAGACGTCATGCCCGAAATGGAAATACTGCCTCGGATATTAAGCTACCCTGTGAATTTTTGTGTAGGACAAGTCCATTAGCTTGTGACGAAACTTCTGACTGATTTCGCATGAAAACCGAAAATCGGAACACGTCATCATGAGATCGACTTAAATGATTTGCTCCTCAGATTGACAAAAAAGGTGCTTTTTCGGAATGTAACTTTTTCTCATAAGTTCATAAAGTCTTCGAATTAATAGAGCAATCTTGGAGTACAGTGAAACGGTTTTTTTTTCAGATCACTTCACTTTACGAGTTCTATTAGGTCGCTTGGGAAGTTCTTGTGGTTTGCGGCCTTCAAATTCGGATGCGCATATCTTGGCTCATACAAAATTTTACTAATCGACATAAGGACAATAAGAATCAGCAAATAGGCTTGCTTACCTATTGCATGGGATTCATATCCCCGCCCATTCGACTTTTTGGGGTTTCTAGTGCAACATAGGGATATTATGGGGTACCGTGAAGGAAAATAGGTTCATCATCTCAGCCAACCACAAGCTTATGATCTGTAGTTTGCATTGCATCTCGCGAGCTTCTCACAGCACTATGCAGCCGTGATCCTTTCGCCGGGATCCATGAAGCTATGGTGGATAACAGCAACCGCAGACCACCATACCATCACTATGCTGACGACGCTTACCGCTACGAGTTTGACCTTGGCCAACCATCGTGCCGATCGTCGACAATTGCCCTACAGAAACGGTTCTCATCGTATGTCACGATGCGGTTTAGAAATGGGCTGGTTGTGAGCCGGAGAAAGATGTACGAGAAATGGTGTGGAGGTTGTTTGTCCGTTTTGAATCGAAGACGTTCGAAAAAATTCCAAATTTATTTTATGGCATAAACGTCACTATGATCGAATAGACCTAGAAGCAGCTTCAATAGTGTAGGAAACCATAGGAAAGAACCAAAAAAAAATTCAGAGAGTGCCATATTCGAAACCGCAAAAACTTCACGAACGACCCAATATATTAGGTTGTCGAAAGAGTTTCGTTTTTTAAAGCTATTCATTTTTACGCTTTATTACGAAACACAGAGCATACTACGAAACAGGGTAATCACCATCTTGTTCTACCACCCTTCGCTATCTTTCAGGCAAATTTGCTATGCCATCCGCATGAAACTATTCAGGCTTTGATTCAAAAATTTGCACAATACCGTTCCGTTACCGTACCGTTCCATGTCATCTTCATTATCGAAGATTTTTCTTTGAATGGTGTTAGATTGAGAAGGAAAGGTGATCATCCGATGGAGCAAGATTATTGCTATAAAGTGGATGGGGTAGCAATTCCTATTCAAGCTTGAGAGTTTTTTGGCGAGTCACTTTTACAATATTAGGGCGAGCATTATCATGTAGGAAAGGAATCGTATCATGGTTCGGAGGTTTCTCTGTGATTTTCGCGACCGGACTATACGGCTGCTGACAGTATAGGCCTGCTGTTAGTATAGTGGTGCGAGCCAGCACCCGCAATCGTTCGTTGTCGACCTCCGATGGGGGTCCGGAGCTGTCAGAATCTTTGACTATGTAAATGCCTTCTCGAAAGCGTTTGAACCAAAGTTGTGCCACAAGTTCAGACATTGAACCCTCTTAGAATGCAGCGTTTAAACGAACTGGATTCGGTTGCCGGAGGTCATATTTGAAGTTATATAGTAGAATGCCCCGAAAGTACTCTCTGATATATTTTGCCGAAAAAGGTTATCCGGGAGATGAAAGACAATGATGCCTAAAGATGCGTGTGTGCTGGAAAGCAGTTTGGAGGGAAAAAGCGCGTATTTATAAAACGAAAACTTTTTCGACCACCTAATACTTACGTATTACTTACGTATTAGGTGGTCGAAAGTAGTAATATAATAAGTATTGGGTTGGGGAATAAGTCCTTGCGGTTTTTTTCAACCCCGTTTTTCACATTGTTTCCCCCATCTTTCGACAAAGCTTATGCATATTTTCGATAGAGCTTTTTTTGCTCTATAAAATGATACTATCTGGTTTTGGATTCCTTCGACTACCCAACATTTATGAGGTTTGGAAATGAAGTAAGCTAAAGTCAAAAATTTGGCTTTTGCGCACCTCATTTTTCTCGCCTACCATCAAGACCAAAAACTGTTTGTGTATATATTTTGATAGAGCTTTTCCAGCTCTACAGAATGGCACTACCCTTTATTTGAATGGCTCGACTTTTTCTTGTTTTTAAAACTCACAAATGCAGTACTCGCACAAGTGTGCGCTTTCATTAGCTTCTTTTCCTCGCCTACCATCGAGATTGAAGAGGATGTGCAGATACACATTCGATACAGCTTTTTTTGCTCTACAAGATGATACCACTCTTCTTTTGTATCCTGTCATATTTTACCATTTAGAAATAAGTTTCCACCTGTTTTTCAATTGAAAATTGCGTAGTGGAAATGAATTTTTCTGACAAAGTGTTTTATATGGTTCGATAGAGCTCTTTTCGCTCTACAATCATTTAAAAGTCGACGAAATCGAGCATTTTCAATTAAATGTGTCAAAAATGCTCGATTTCGTCGACTTTTAAATGATCTAAAAAATGGAAAAAACTAATTCTAACAAAAACCGAAAGCACTATCTTGTAGAGCGAAAAGAGCTCTATCGAACCATATAAAACGCTTCGTCAGAAAAATTCATTTCCGCTACGCAATTTTCAATTGAAAAACAGGTGGAAACTTATTTAAATGGTAAAATATGACAGGATACAAAAGAAGAGTGGTATCATCTTGTCTAGCAAAAAAAGCTGTATCGAATGTGTATCTGCACATCCTCTTCAATCTCGATGGTAGGCGAGGAAAAAAAGGTAATGAAAGCGCACACTTGTGCGAGTACTGCATTTGTGAGTTTTAAAAACAAGAAAAAGTCGAGCCATTCAAATAAAGGGTAGTGCCATTCTGTAGAGCTGGAAAAGCTCTATCAAAATATATACACAAACAGTTTTTGGTCTTGATGGTAGGCGAGAAAAATGAGGTGCGCAAGTGCCAAATTTTTGACTTTAGCTTACTTCATTTCCAAACCTCATAAATGTTGGGTAGTCGAAGGAATCCAAAACCAGATAGTATCATTTTATAGAGCAAAAAAAGCTCTATCGAAAATATGCATAAGCTTTGTCGAAAGATGGGGGAAACAATGTGAAAAACGGGGTTGAAAAAAACCGCAAGGACTTATTCCCCAACCCAATATAATAATATCATGTATCACGGTGCTACATCCTAGTTACGACCACAGCCAGTACGAATCCATGTGAGAAAGTGGTATCTGCTCCGAATCTCAAACTGATCACAATGTTTCCAAAAAAGAATACGCGTACCAAAACTGTTGAAACAGTGCTGCTGTTCAAGCAGTCGGGTGTGTACCTTTACGTCAGGATTTCGCACGAAGACGAGCGGATCCGACGCAGTGTGAGCGAGCTATGCGCGTCGCGGTAGTTGGGTCTAAGAACGGTTACACGGTAATGCTAAGGGCGCGATACGCAGCCGACTTGTAATTGCTTCGGGACCAAACAACGTGGCGCCTTTAGCTCGTCCGCATTGCTTCGCTTGCGACATGCCGCGTGCGAAATCCTGTATAAGGGTACACACCACAGGCAGCCAATGACGTCTACACAGATTCCAAAAATACATTCAGAGGAGCGTACCTCCTTTTTTGAGAAGTTCTGCTCTATGCTCCGACCTAGCACGATCTCTCGCGATCATCTCGTATTTCCTTCGACTCGGCCAATCTAATCTGTTGTACTAAAAGTATAATAGAAAGCTACACAACAGAAAACTACAAGGACACTTCAGAAGGAGATCTGATGAGATTCAAAAGAAAAGTACCAAAATGCGAGCTGCTTGAAGGTATCGAACCACAGACGTTGCCGATTTGAGAAATGACTGTCGATTAGTCAACTCTTTCTTAACCTCCTCACTGAAAATGTATAGCATGTACCACAAAAATTAGCCTGTTTATTTACTATGCCCATGGATGAGGTCTTAGTTCTTCGTAAATCAGTAGGTTCTACAACTGCGCTCTAGTTTGCAAATGAAGACCATAACTACCTCGAATTCCTGCATCAGAACAATTCCTACAATATACGATCGACTATGTGCGTTTGTTGCTGTGAGTGTGCTTGTGTGCGTAGTTGTTTGACCGGAAATTCATATCTCGTGTCGCAGCGAAGGTGTGATCCTTAAATTTGTGTATGATATGGCGGACACTGGAACGCTGATGGAGAATGATCCGTCCCGCTACCCCCTGATAGCGGCTGATAAAGAGCGTTGGAACATGCGCCAGCAAATGCGTTGCGGCTTTTGGATTGACGGGATTGACGATGTTGCATTGACACTAACAGGACCTGCAAGGGATGAGAAGGGATGGAGTGATCCGAAGCAGTAAAGGCTGATGAGGGCCGATAAGTAGCGTCAGAAGATGTGTGCCATCAAATAGAAAGTGGATACCGACTGAAGGCGATCCAAAGCGATGTCAGTTATAAAGGATGATAAGAAGAGACAGAGGGAAAGTGCTATTAAAGGTTTTGAGTTCACAATCACAATATCCTGTTTTTTTTAATTATTATGAGGTGAACTACTCCAAAATTTGTTTGCGACATGAAGAAAAGTATGTCGTCTTCAGACGTATTTGGGGTCTTTCGAAGCCAGGGAAGGATTTTGAAGATATTTTCCATATTCTGACTACTCTGTCTCATTTCCACTTGTTTTCTACAACTTCTGTAAGAGGTGGCTGCGTCACCTTTGCACTGCCACCCATGCCACACTGCCTCCTGTACCCATGCCACCCTGCCTCCTCCACCCATGCCACACTGCCGAAGCAGCCACCTCTTACAGAAGTTGTGGAAAACAAGTGGAAATGAGTCAGAGTAGTCAGAATATGGAAAATATCTTCAAAAATCCTGCCCTGGCTTCGAAAGACCCCAAATACGCCTAAGATGACGACACACTTTTCCTCATGTTGCAAACAAATTCTGGAGTAGTTCACCTCATAATAATTAAAAAAATCAGGATATTGTGAACTCAACACCTTTGGTAGCACTTTCCCACTGTCTCTTCTTATCATCCTTTATAAATGACATCGCTTTGGATCGCCTTCAGTCGGTATCCACTTTCTATTTGATGGCACACATTTTCTGACGCTACTTATCGGCCCTCATCAGCCTTTACTGCTTTGGATCACTTCATCGCAGTTGATGTCCCCTTCTCATCCCTTGCAGGTCCTGTTAGTGTCAATGCAACATCGTCAATCCCGTCAATTTTGACGCTCCTTATCGAATCTTATCAACTGTTACCAGTCTGGATCACTCACTATTAATGTCCCCGTCCCACCCCTCAAAACACCTATGAAAGTCGGCGCTCTAGGATCGACGCGAAAGGCGAAACGGATTTAGCGCGTTCGCTCCTTGCCGCTTTTTACCAGCCCTCATCAGTTGTTATCAGGAACGCTCCCCCACCCCCCCCCCCCCTCATTAGTGTACCCGTGCAAACCCCCACATCACCTGACCTGCAGAATCAAGGTTCCAGCTTTGCTGCGACTTGAAATATGAATTTCGTGACAAACAGACACATACATGGACGGACAGACATACTTAGCGGATAATATGTAAAAGGATATTTTAGACAGTAACTGTTTCCGAGGTTTCTTCTCAAGCGAAGTCCCTTACTAATACAGAATCGCTGGTGCACAGCACGTGCGCATCGTACGGGGTGCAATAGGGGATTATTTACAATCACTGCGAGGAAAGATTGAATCTATTTGCATTTCTACATTATCACGCTGGATTGTGCGTACAGTTAGGTTACCATACAGTATTGTGCGCCATCAAAGCTATGTATAAACAACCCAACGAACAAAGGTGTGGCGATTAGATTGCGCGAAATCTTGGAAAAAAGTGGTTCCTTTTCATCTTGATTCTAGAACGCTCTCCCCTACGGGCTAAATTGATCCGCGAATGGTCGGTGCTCAAACGGATAGGACCAATTCAGTAAACATATCACCTATCCCGCTATCACTTACGACCAAATTTTTGGACAGCGAAACCGCATAAGCCCTAGGAGTGAGGATGTTTACGAACACCACTTTGAATGGTGTACAGCACCACGCGCATCATTCATGCCATATGGGTTTCATCCGAATTGTTTAGCCCATTCTTCGCAGAATACACACTTGAACCCTTGAGAAGATATCGCCAACTCACAATGCTCGTTTGATACTTTCATCAGTGTTCGAGCGCATGAACTCGATGTAGCCTCCTCGCAAACCTTTCGAAGTAGCGAGAGATAAGGCCTCAGTAACCAGTGGAGAATGCGATGACGTTGGACATGATGCTGTTACCTAAAACCAAACATGTATAAATCGTAAGAACGCAAAAAGAACTTCAATTCTGTGATTACTGAAAGCATCTGAGTGGAACTACTGTTCCTATTCATGATTTCATGTATTTCACGAAATCCACATGAAATAATACAATAGCTCCATTCAAGCGTTTTGGTTATCACGGATTTCGAAGCTCTGCAGATTTTTATGGCATCTTGCCGAGCTGTATGATTATATCGTGTAATGCAGCACCAGCATTTCTGATGTGCATCTCACACTTCTCAGTTTTCGATTTTGATTCGGAAACCCCTGCATATACAGGGGGTGCCAAAAAAAAAGTAATTTTGCCCACGGTTCACATCTCCCAATTATATAAAACATAGGGAAACGAAAGAAATGAAAGTATTGGGGCAAAATATTCCCGAAATGTTCCTCTAAAAGCAGGAACAAGCTGAGACTCACTACTTTCATTTTCATAAAAATATAGAACCTTTTAGCGGCGCAGTCGGGCTTCGGAGCACCCACGGTATCAAGGTCCCCTTAAAACAGTGGAGCCGGGTTCCATGGTAGGTCTTTTGTGGGAAGCTTCCTAAGGATTGGCCCTTCGGTTCATAGAAGTCACAGAGCCCCTGCTGCTTGGACAAGGCTGTTATGATCCGAAGTATCATTTTCATGCCCAAATCCGCCTCCGGAGGGGTTTCAGTGGTAAGTGCACGTTTTGGCTCTTGGAAACTAAGGGCGCTGGGAGCCCGGAAAAAACGGGATCCTAAAGAACACCTCCCAGTATGAATCCCCTTAGGTACCCAGAGTGGACGGACCCCAGCAAGGTTGTGAACGAGGGCGACGAAATTTCCGATTTTGCTCAGTTGAGGTGACACATCTTGTTCACTATTTCCTCGCTCCCGTTCCTGCTCGTGCAGAAGGCTGCCACGGAGTATAGTGATAGAGTGAGGTCTGCTCTTGAATCTGGGGATGAAAATACCTCAACAGAATTTGCTGTAGTACGACTAAAGTGGGGTGAAAGTGGACGAGACAAAATTACTTTTTTTTTTTGGCACCCCCTGTACAATAAACGCTTTCAGCATGCCTGACCGTCAGTTTCTAGCCCATCTAATTATCAGTGTTCTGCCCTGTCACAGGCGCAAGCCATTCGCTTTGCCGTGCGAAGAGAATGCGATATGCAAAGATAATCGAACTACCAGGTGAGAGATTTGCAGTAATAGATGCCTATAATGTACGCCTTGAAATGGTTTTCAGGCTAATTGTTAGCTATTAGGTTGTACTAAAAATCTTGTAAGATTTTTTCGATCATCACTTATTATTATTATTTATTCCAACAAAGGACAAGTAGGCAACAATGCACAATTATTATAAACCACATTCCACCACCACATAGGTAGATCGTTGATTCCCTTCTCCCAGAGCTCTGGGTCCAGGAAGGATTTCAGAGGATGGGAAAGTTGATAGCCAAAAGGGGCTATGTCTGGAGAGTAAGGCGGGTGGGGCAGGATATCCCGGCCAAACTCCTGTAGCTTGGACTGGCCGGCGCTTTTCTGGGTGAGCTGCTGAAGCTGGCGGATGTATAAGGCAGCGGTGACCTAGGTCTCGCCTTCTACCAATACCTCGTAGGAAAGAATTCCATCCGCGTCCTAGAAGTGGCAAAGTCCAGTGCGTGGTTTGCCCTCCATGTCGATCTCGCCGTAGCTCACACATCCCTTGCCCAATGCAGTGTTGATGGAGTCGCAAGATTTTGTCGCTTTGGTACCGCGAGACCACTCACAGTAGATGACACCGCGTGTTTGGTGGGTATCGGCTGAGCATTGTAGCTTTCTCCAAGGAATCTTGTAGATCATTATATACCTTGCTAGAAGCTTAGACAAGGTTCTACTGCATTCCTGAATCGCCTGGATTTGCCTCGAAGTGAACGATATTTATTGATATTTTTGAAAAACCCTATAAGACTTTCGGTACAACCTAATACTTTTTCCTGCCAATGAAAAAAATTATGTACCCATGGTAACTCCACACTTTCCCCATTGCCAGAGTGAAAATATCGACCATGGATTTCGTTCACCGAGGGCCTCTTCCGCTAAGAATCTGGAGCCATCGGGTGGAAGGGCTACGTGGCATAACGCCAGGTGGCGGATAGGGGTTAATCACCTGTATCACCTGTCGTCCCGTTGCTCATCGAGAGCTCGAGCGGCGCCAGTAACGTCTCCATTCGTCTCCTGCGAGCTAAAGTAATCCAATGAACCATTTTGGCTCAAAGGACACGCAGCATCTCATTTTCTTCGCACGGAGTTTTTGTGAAGAAGTCTGACCATCGGGTCGGCGGTCGTGCAAGTGTTCGTTTGACGTCCCAAGGGATCCAGTCGGGGAACACTCTGGTCCAACGGTCATCGCGATATCGCATGACATGTTCGGATTCCCTTCTGCACTTGCGTGCATCGGGATACTCAGAGCACCGTCCTTTCGATGGCGCGTTGGATGAAGTCGACCGTATGCCCCTACTGCTTACGTAGAGTCAGTCTCTGAGGCGTATGTTAGGGTACTCGATGGTTTTAGAGGCTTCCCAAACCACTCTTTTACTCCTGCTCAGCTTCAGTACTCGTTCATTATACTGACTTCCCGACCTAGGTACACATAGCTGAAGCATTCGGTGATGTTCGTTCCTTTCAGCGTCAATGGGGCATCAGGCACCAATCCGAGAAAGAGAACTACCTTGAACGAGTTTACGTAACCAAATTAAGAACTCGATGAGTGATGGGAACTGAGATCGCGATTTTTTATGTCTATCCATGACCGATAACCATTGAAGGGAATTGAAAGGTAAACTTACCAATGGTTTAGGTCGCGGAGCCGGAGCATTTACCGATTTTCGCTTGTCCTTCATAGGAACTGGATTCATTCTTGCCTCACGTCTACCTATCTTTGTCAAACGCTTTGCAGAGTTAGTTGTCGTTGGTGGCGGTGGGCGAGGCTACAAATAAGCATTAAAAACAGTGTCACAAGTACATAAATTGTGGCGATAAAGTTCCCTATTGCATTATTCGAGTACATCGTGTAGCGCATTCGCATCTGATTTTCAATGGAAGTTTACCAAAAGCCTGCCTAATGTAATAGATCCAAAGCGTCAAGCGTCTAGCGTTTGCACTGCGAAACGCTCCTTTCCGGACCTGACCAACGTTTGTGCGGATACTCTACCGTCCTAACGGAAAGCCATGCTAGGAAGGATTAGAGAAACTACAGGAAGTGTCTTCATTTCCGCTAAACCCACGATTCCGCAAATTCCACGATTTTGCATTTCCGCAAATTCCACAATTCCCCCGATCGATACGTATCTGTTCTTCTATGCACATTTCGCTAATTTCGCAGTACTCCCAGTCGATCCTGTCTAATCTTATCTGCGAATTCCGCAATTCTGCAATCCTGCAAACTCCAAAACTATAAACGCTCCCTATGGATAACTAAAAAGTGGTTCTACTATATAAGTATTAGGGGTTCATTGAGCGACAGATAGATATCAAAAGATGCGATCGATCTAAAATATTTGACTCTATACTATTCAAATCCCAAGAAGTGACCACTACAGGCATAGTGTCAAAATAAAGGAATCAACGAATTTCTTCCTGATCCATTGGCAATTGCAAAAAAGCGTTGACACCTGAATCATAATGACTTACGAAAGGTGGCAGACGTGATACGCAGTAGTAGGCTACTGATTATCAGCCAACAGTAAAGCTTGAGCACTTAAGGACAGTGATAGGGGTAATGCGTGTGACAAGGAATCTCAAAAGGAGTCACTCACTGAAAAAGTACGGGTCTGAAAGGCCTATGTATGGCGAAATCCCCCGCGAAAAGGGGCCCCTTGAGCTGTGTCGAAGGCGGCCTCATCAGAGCAAGCCGCCTTTTCTTATGGCAGCCCGCCTCCCAGGGTCGACTTTGCTGAGAGATTACTGAGGTGTAGAGCAATGAGCTTGATAATAGAATGATACTTATCGTATCGTGTTAGAGCCGTATCGATCGAAATGACGTGGTGCTTGACGTGAAAGCTTTCGTGGTGCACACATCCACCAGTCAGTATCAAAGACTGCAACGAATCATTACCCCTACCACAGCCTTTAAGTACTAGCAAGTGAGCACGGTTAGAACTCCGATATTAGGAAGGAATGTCTGGACCGCAGAACTGCGTGCAATCCCAAAAAATATCGGCTGTTTGCAGATACAAGTTGAACTAGCGCTCACTACTGCGCCTATCACAGTGTGGATATACGACATGGACACTTTGTTATCGGTTGCCACATTGGCTATTTCCACATTGCAAATTCCACCATGTGATTCGCGCAGTACTGTGCGATGTTCAGCTGG
This sequence comes from Trichostrongylus colubriformis, assembly GCA_963978905.1. Taxonomy (NCBI): domain Eukaryota; kingdom Metazoa; phylum Nematoda; class Chromadorea; order Rhabditida; family Trichostrongylidae; genus Trichostrongylus; species Trichostrongylus colubriformis. Next base: position 11,764,085 of record OZ022259.1, on the reverse strand, counting down.
TATATTTGTAACTGCACAGTTATGTCATGAAAATAAAAATTTGAAAAGATTAAAGTTTTAACAAGAGCAGGCTTGGCTGCAAATTAAACTCTCCTTGAAAAATATGTCATCTAACTGAACAACTGGAAGCATGCTCCACTACTACTACTTTCAGCATGAAGAGGTTACGATAAAAAAAAAGGGGAAACACCTACTTAACCGCGTGTTACTACAATACTGTGCAACTAACACATTATCAAAGCCCTCTAACACCCTTGCGAGGGGAAAGAAAGATGTGATCGAGGGAGGAATTCTGAGTAGGCATCCAATTCAGGAAGACGGTGCTGGCCTTTCGGTAATACTTCAAAAACATCACCTACAGTACCCTGTTACCACTTCTTCAGAAGAAAATTTTAATCGAGAAGACCTCGGAAACCTACGAGGCACTCTAATATGCTGACGATGCGAGCTCCTAACAATAAATGGAAGAAAACGTGCAGAAAACTTATAATCGGTTACGGTTTCGAAATATTGGGTGGTAAACTCAAATGTGGTCAGTGAGTGTTTTTCAAAAATCTATGATAATAAGTAATTCCCATGTGCCGCTCTGTATGAACCACGGCATAACTTAATATCTTCTTGACTAGTTAACTATCCACAAGGTTGATAACACTCCTTTATTGGTTTACGTTTAGGCGCCTAAGAGGATCAAGGCAATTCGTGACTACCCGGCCAAACACATCGTAAACTCAAATGTGGTCAGTGAGTGTTTTTCAAAAATCTATGATAATAAGTAATTTCCATGTGCCGCTCTGTATGAACCACGGCATAACTTAATATCTTCTTGACTAGTTAACTATGCACAAGGTTGATAACACTCCTTTATTGGCTTACGTTACAGTGCCTAAAGGGATCAAGGCAATTCGTGACTACCCGGCCAACCACATCGTCAACCCACTACAATTCGAGATCACCCAGACCATCGAGTAACCATAGGTTGAGCAACTCACGGCAATGATCTGGATCCTGGAGACCAACGGGTCAGCAGCGACAGGACTTGTTGTTACTCAACCTCACTGTTGGAAGGCATTCTTATATAACGCATCAATTCCAGTGTTATCACGGGGCATTCTTCTCTCCGGTTTATTTTTGGTTGAATGAACTAAATCCAGAATTCCTCGAGGGATTTCCACGCGAACAGCTGAGATCCTTGTGCCAACACCGCAACCCTGACCTCGAAGTCGTCTCCGTCGTGTTTTTGTACCCGGTGGGCTCCAAGAGCAGTTGGTGTGCGTGACCTGGTTTTATCGTATGTGCTCCTTTAATCTCACGTGCAGAGGCCTCGCATTTCGCCTATGCACTCATCTCCACAACTGTTACAAGTAATTTTATAGACTACCTGCGATGGTGCAGTCACCTTCCCTACTCGTTGCACAATTGGGGGTCAAACACAATCGGTTAGAGTCGAGTGCGTGCGAGGCGATGCTTTAAATTCAAAGGCGGTACATCAACAATGGCAACTGTAAGTTCAAGACCTGATCTACTCAGACACTTCCTTATGGATGTGCTTACTTTATCGGAGGCGAATGGCATCATGAAAGGAATTTTCCCCTCGAATGAATTACCACCTCTGTGGACTGCATCGCCATTTCTGGATCCATATGAGATCCGTGCGGTCTCGTAGCCATCCAGCGCAGCTATTTCGCATGCCAATTCCAGTAATTCTTTACGCTCCTCATCTCCTGTGCGCACTTTCGCAGCTGTTCTAAACATGTTCCTAACGACAGCTCGCTTTGTTTGAAGGGGACGGGCTCACTGAAAATGTAATTTCTGCTGTTTGACCTTCTTTACCGCACTGTTGAATGCAGGTTTCCACGAATTTTCACGTGGATGTTCAAGCAAGGCAGCCAGCCTTTGGAGGGTGTTTCCGATGACAGTTTCATGCGCTCTGATTGCCGGTTAAGTAAATCGAAACACAAATCCACCTGCTCTTGTGTTGACCAGATTACAAAACAATCATCAATGTATCGGCAATAAGCATTGGGTTTAGTTCCAGCACAGGCGCGAAGATGGCTTCCATCGCGGCATCGCTGCTTACATTTGTATATAGGGCTTCTACGTCAAAAGATTCTATTACACAAGTGTTGTTTAGTCGTAGCGCATGAAGATGGTCCAGGAACATTTGTGTATTTGTGAGTGCGATGGTACGTACAGTCCATTTCCCAAAAACTGAGTAGGCGTGTTCTACGGACTTTTATAAACGCGTATCAAACTCTCTCAATTCTCTCACCCCGCCGCACACTCTCACTCTCGCCACGTACTCTCATTCTCACCATTCACCCAAGTTCGAAGGACACGCCCAATCAGTTTTCGGGAGATGGACTCTATTTAAGCAACTGCACCAAGATAGTATTCAGGAACCATGCAATGCGTTCAGCAGGACCTTCCACGCAAATAACGATGGGTCGAACTCTAATCGAGGTGTGGTGGATTGATGCAAGATCATATGTTGCCGTGAATTTACGGGTCTTCACAAGCAAAAAAAAGGACGACAACAAGGCGATTCAATTTTCAGGCGTGCTATTCAGATCGTGTTTAAACCTGCTGTCCGTGCTACCGTGACCCACTTCGGATTTAGTTTGCGATGTGCGTTTGAAACTCCATAATTGAAGAAGGGCGATAGAGAGAGAGGTGTCACTCAGGTGATGTCCTCTTGTGCTGCGATCGCGCTGAGTGGGTATTACCACAAACTCTCCGCACTTATTACTGACGGAAAGTCGTGTAGTGCGAAACTTTATCAAGTCCCCAAGCTGCTTAATGCCACGCACTTGTTCGGGCGTCACGTTTGTTAATATGTTTTGTATTTGGAATCTGCTGAGTACTTTGAATACCTCATCGGCGAAAATTCGGAAACTGACATCTGAATAAGCGTTAGGCTCCTGCTGTTCAAAGTGTGTGTGAGGAAATGGTACATGGAGCAATTTCTGGTCGAATCAGGCACAACAGAACCACTATCAACGTGAAATGTAGTGGGTTGACGATGTGTTTGGCCGGGTAGTCATGAACTGCTTTGATCCCTTTTGGCTCTGAGGGGCGATATCGCCGAAACGTTAGCCAATAAGGGTGTGCTATCAACCTCGTGGATGGTTTACTAGTCAAGAAGATATGATAATAAGCAAAACTCTTTGACAGCTGTCACGTTGTACAGTTCCAGCACTTGCCTTCAACATCACCCGGTCTTATGCCATGACTGGTGATTTACTCATTTTTATATGCTATACCAATGAGGCACTCAAAACCGCATTTTCAACGTTCAATTTTTCTGCTGTTTGACTTGAAGTCTGTGGAAAAAGATGTAACTCCCGTGAGAGGCTACCGAGATAAGGACAAATCGTATCTCAGCCATCGGTACTATTCGGTACTGGTATCAACGATTTAAAGGTGATAGAGAAACATTCTGAGATGCACGTGAGCGATGACCAATCATGGATCTTTGGTGACAATTTCACACGCAAGAAGACCTGGGTACATCAAGGAGAAGTATCAAAACCACAGTCGAAACTGAATTGTGTTGGTTCTAAATCACTGGTCTTCATATGGGACGACGAAGAAGAAGAGGTTACTGGCGATGTTTCACTCACCTATGAATAAGCACAAAGAGAATAGCTGCGAAAAAGCCCCCAACAGCTGTGAGTAAGAAAGGCACATCCGTTCACTCGCACAGTGGTGTTCGGCAGCATGTTACAAAAACCGTCAAATAACCACTCTTGCAACTCGAATGGGAAGACCTAATCCAACGAGCGCAATGTCAGACTAATTGCTTTTTTAAAAACCATCGCCTAGATCGTTGCAGTACAATTAGTTGTTACGAGAATTCAAAAAGTTCGGGAGGTGCGAAAATGGGTTTTTTTTATTTTACTCCTTCGATAATGTCCCAGCTTTATCGCGACGGTATCATCAAGGTATTGGAAGAATGAGAAAAGTTGTAGAAAATTATGGATGATGGTTCGACTGGAATAGTTTGCACCAATTTTTCGGGATATTTGCGCTTTCTTAGCAGAAATGACCATAATAAAGTTTATCACTTTACAGTACAATCTGACAGTTAGACCAGAGCACCACAAATCCCCTCCTGCGACTCCGAATTAGCACCGTCCTATGCGAAATCTTAGTCTACATTGCAGAGCTAAAAGTAGTCGCTGAAATAAGGAGAGGACTTGAGCGTGGTCAGTGAGAAAGAAAAGAGGATCGACCCAGTAAGGTTCTTTAAGAAAGGTACATGCTCCAGTGACGCTAGCATAGATTAGATAAAAGGCAAGTCAGGTACTATCTGGAACTCATACTACATCTTGTTCCTTTATTCACCACTGGTCATCATTACGCGGAAGTTCGTCCCCAATTCCTTGACATCAGAAGGACAACGGACGTACTACTGCTTCTTGCTGCTCCACGTTCATATCCACGTTTGGCAATAAAGAGTATACGACACAGAATGAAGAACGAAGTGACCCGCTGAAGCCTACATACAAGACTGTATTCTGCCCAAAATCTACTCATTGTAAACGAATGAGAAATTGTTGATCATAGTCTCACAGCCTACGAGCCAACTATTGATCAAAGAAACTTCACAGTTGGTTGCGCACAGGGCGTGTATTCAGCCTGAGGGTCATTAATAGGTGATTGATTGTATTCCTTCGATTCTGGCACAGCTTTATCTAGACATTTGTGATGTGCTAGCTCCTTATACATGAGGACTGCGAAGTTTCTCAGTAAAGATCTTGTGACCAATGGGAGCTCTGGCGCCCTGCAACAACTATCAAAAAGGTGCAATACTGTTAACGGGGTATGGAAGATCGTCGCACATGGCGAAGGCGTTTTCATTGTTCTCCTGTAGTTTTCAAAAGAAAAAATCGCATCGCAAATACCAGATGCTCTGGTTGTAGACCTAGTGCAATTGTCCCTGTGAAATGCTCAGCGAAAGGTAACTGATCGTGAGTGACAAACTTTGAATTACCATGATGTAAATCAGAAGTATGAGAAAAATAACATCAAAAGTCGCACCTGCTCAGCTAGAGTCTGTATCTCACTCAGTGGCAATTGCTGAAGCGTTCCTGCTAATTTGAATTCTGGTCCATCATATACATTGTTATCGCCCTCACCTGCCGTGCTAGTAGCTGTGATCTGAAAGCCATGAGTAGCAGTACACATGCACCGATGCAGATATACTCGCAACCGAGCAAAGCCAATGACTTCTGAGCCAAAGCAAAATCGTCCTTTCGAATGGGCACATTTTTGTGTCCATGACAGCCGACAATACCCTAGAGACACCGATCGGGAAGTAGACGTACTTTTAAAAAGAGAGATGCAAGTACGCGCCGCATAACGAAAGCAGCGCAGAAAAATAACGAGCCAATCATTGATCAAAGGTTTCTGTCCCGTTTCCTCCGACCACCACGCGGGCTAAGGACGATAATCGCTCACGTTTGCCGTCACAATGCACCGAAAATTTGGGTATTAAATGACATAATGCCGGCACTTTTGCCAGTAGCCATCCTACGTTCACGGCTTCGATGCAAAGAAGTGAATCAGGTCCATATCACGATTTAGCCACAAACTAGAGATCAGAGGTTTTGTAACCTGTTAACGCGAATGGCGCACCACACCAAACCAGAAGGAAAACTTATTAGGTTGTAGGGAAAGTTCTTTCGTTTTTTTTTTGAAAACGTGCTTTTTTCCCTCCAAACTGCTTTTCAGTAATTTCTTCTGTACACATACATGTAGTACAAGTTTACACGCATCTATAGGTATTATTGTCTTTCATCTCCCGGGTAACCTTTTTCGGCAAAATAAACATATCAAGGTCAATGTCATCGTCATTAAAGGAATAGTCCACGGAAAATGAGTTTTTGTGTTACCCATGTATTTATGTTGTATTTGCCTAGTGTTGGCCTCATGCAAAATTTCACGCGAAAAAAAGTGAATCTGGCTGAGATACAGCACCACAAAGTGCGGTCCCAGTGGGCGGGGCCTCCGTGTAAAAGCCTCGTACCGCGTCCGCCGTGGTCGGAGACGCATTGTAGGAACAGAAGGTTACGTGAACAGTCCTACTCTCCGTTTCCAACGGCGGCGGAAGACGGGACGAGGCTTTTACACGGAGGCCCCGCCCACTGGGACCGCACTTTGTGGTGCTGTATCTCAGCCAGATTCACTTTTTTTCGCGTGAAATTTTGCATGAGGCCAACACTAGGCAAATACAACATAAATACATGGGTAACACAAAAACTCATTTTCCGTGGACGATTCCTTTAACGAAAATTTTTCTTTGAATGGTCATCTTTTCCTTTCCCGATCTAACGCCACTCAAACAAAATTTTTCGTTAATGAAGATGACATTGACCTTGATATGTTTGTTTTGCCGAAAAAGGTTATCCAGGAGATGAAAGGCTTTAATACCTATAGATGCGAGTGAACTTGTACTGCAAGTATATGTACACAAGAAATTGCTGGAAAGCAGTTTGACGACAAAAAAAAGCACGTTTTTAAAAAACGAAAGGGCACTATTCAACTATTCCAACCCCAGATACAGCGAGTTGGTCAAAAAAGTTATTTTCGCTGAAACTTTGCCCAGGGTGGTTATTTGAGGTGCTGATTACGAACATGACATCCGTTCTTGCCGTTTGCGCCAAATTGGTGCAATTGCACCAGGTTGGTGCAACAACTCGTTTTCACTAAACTCGCTGAAACTTTGCCCAGGGGGTTATTTGGGGTGCTAATCACGAGTATGACATCCGTTTTTGGCGCTAGTGTCGTTTACACGAGTATGACATCCGTTTTTGGCGCTAGTGTCGTTTAGTTCCATTACAGTGCTGATATGGTAGGGGCGCCATACTGTTCCCGCAAGTTTTGCCTAAGCCTCAAGAAGGGAGGAACCTTCCCTTCTCCTTTGAGGCTTAGGCAAAAATATACACTTGTGTGTGCAATGATGACTGTACGATAGTATCAAATGAAAGACGACAGCGGAAAGATGACGCTCTCCAGCTATTCCAGCACTGTAGCAAAAATGAACATGACTGGCGCAGCCTTGAAAGGCGCTGAAAACGATGCCCGCGCTGAAAACCGATGTTATGTTCGTGATCAGCACCTCAAATAACCCCCCTGCAAAGTCTCAGCGAATTTGGTGAAAATGAGCTGTTGCACCAACATGGTGCAATTGCAGCAATTTGGCGCCAGGATTAAAAACGGATGTCATATTCGTGATCAGCACCCCAAATAACCCCTTTGGGCAAAGTTTCAGCGAAAATATCTTCTCGACCAACTCGCGGTATCTGGGGTTGGAATAGTTGAATAGTGCCAACGAAAGAACTTCCCCTACAACCTAATAAAAGCGTGCCATGTAACCGGCATTGGCGTTCGAATAGCTGTATCACGAATCATCAAATTCCATTACATGTTGGCGTTGTGGTAATGAGCACGAATGTCACACTCGAATCATGAAAGGCTATGCGTAAATAGAGCCTCACCTGCCTGTTATAATGTAACGGAAGTTGCAATTCATCAAATGAACCGGAATATCCTGACATTGGGAAGCCGGTACATACCCTCGGATGTGTACCTTATGTCAGGATGCCGCATCGCGATGTTCTCCGCGCGACATTGGCGCGCGAGCAGTCTGCCCTCGGTGGGAATCGCGTGTAATTGCGTAAGGGGGCGAAGACCGTATCTACGCCTAAATTTATTATTTTCGCCGCTGTATTGCGCTTGTTTTTGGACTGTTTTTTTTTATCAAACAGCCAGGACTCGGTTAAATTTGTTCATTCTGAAAGTTTTAGTACACCTTTGGCTGACTATAGCATTGTGCATGCAGTCAATGTCCTGTTTTATGCTTTGCTTCATCCTTATGCGCATCATTTTTGCTCGATCGGACCTTTTTTGCTTCATACGTCGTACAATAGTATCAATTATGTATTTTGTATTGCATCAAATAGCGAACTAGTAGTTTTGATCGCTTCCACAACTCCCTATACGGGTGAAGGAACTTGGCGATGAGTGAATCACTCCGGGGTAATACGAAAGTCCGTTTTTACACAAGTAGATGGCTTCGCTCACATTGTCTTTCTCCATAGGCTAAGGTAGAAGCTATCTACTTTTCTGATATGCAAGTAAGAATAATACGTGGAATAGAATGCAAGTAAGAACGACACATAGCACAGGAAATGGGATGAATGCATGCAAAATGCTCTAGTCAAGCAGGGGTAGACTGAAAACATTTGAAGTGAACTGGATTGAACTGAATTCTGTCTATTTTGATGAAAACAATTCGAAAACAATCTCAAAATAATGACGAAATGAATAAAAATAGGCGTAGTTACGGCCGCCGCCCTTTTTAGGCAATTACACGCGATTCCCACGGAGGCAACTATCTCACGCTAAAACGCCGCTCGCCGCTTTGTGCCGCGCGACATTCTGACATAAGAGTACACACCCCATAACCTCTTGCGCGGATGCGACAGTTCAAAAAATCTTGCGCAAGCTTTAAAACGCGATGGACAAGCTATAAAGATGATCGGATAATTAACTCAGCAAGTGTCTCTAAAATTTTGGAAGACGCTTCAGAAACTGCGGTCGCGCACTGCCATTGCGTTAGGTGGCGTGACACCCATTTTCACGTTTTGACGAATCCGACCTACCAGAGACGGTCAACACATGTATAAGAAAGCCGATATTCCTAGTCATCGCTACTCATCACCATCAGAGATTGATGTTGATGGCTGTGCTTTCATAACCGCCTTGATCAACTGAATATTCATGCAACTCACTCTCATTTCTGAGCTTTTGGAAAAAGGGCAAACTATTCCATCCGACGCATAGTCTTCAAACTTTGCAGGGCTCCTTTTTGTGATTGCCTCCACTGTTGTTCGACCAAATTAGAAATCGTGAAGTGAACGAGTTCAAAAATGTGTCTTATCCACTCAGTGAGAAAGCTGCCCTAATTTACGAAAACATTATGGGTTTGAATGAAAACTTCATGTGTTGAAAGAGCCGATATTCATGCAATGAGCGCAATAAGTCAGTTGCTTTGATTAACCGCGCGAAAAATTTGGACTCATCGTGTTAACGCGCAAAATCAGCGAGAACTTTCCAGCCTGATACTTGATAGTCTCCTCCCACAAAACAGTGCGCGTGTTTCGCATCTGAAGAGGCAAACGCTAGAACCAGAAAAGAATAAGTTAACATTAAGTACGAACTTTTCAACATGGCGGGATTAGGTTCATCCTACGAACTTCTCAACATGGCGGGATTAGGTTCATCCATGTGAGGCAACTAAACTACGCTGTGCAGAAATTTTTGGGTGCTATCGCAATGAGCCCGGCAATCCACTACGGACGCTAGTTTCACCTAAGCCAGAAGGGGGGGGGGGGAGAACCTTTTCCGTGCTGCTGTAGTTGGGAGTTACTCAGCCGTCGTCTCTCACTCGAAACCGTTCTACAGCTATACCATACTTTAGGGGACTAGGGGCTTCCTTCTAAACTAAGGCTTAGGCTAAATACCTAGGAGAAACTAGCGCCCCGCCCCCCCCCCTCCCAACTACATTAGCACTCCTTTTCCATACTCCACTAAGGCTTAAGCAAAAATATACACTCAACTGTGCAGAGCAGTCCGTCAGTGATGCTTGGTTGTGCAACTTTTTACGAGATGACCCCATCGCTGCGATCGCACCATTTCTGATACATTAGATGAGCAGGAAGTCTTCAGCAGGGACAATTTATTTACGGACATCATATTACCACATCGTATATTTCAAGTAGAAGCACTCCAACACATGCGAAGCTGTGTGAATTAACATATCAAATGCTACTTTTCGACATGAAATGAAAGTGTCACAGAGTTTAAAAAAAACTCAGGTGCTACTATAGTTGGGGATTGCCCTCGTCCCTCACTGGAAACCGTTCCAAAATCAGCACTTTGTATACACGGAAGTGTATTTTTGCCTAAGCCTTACTTCAGAGGAACAGGAGCTTCCCTAAAACTAAGGCTTAGGCTAAAATCCTAGGCAAAGATAGCGCCGAACGCCTAGCTCACAGGAGTGGCCCCAACTAAATCAGCACCTTACCCATAATTGTTATCGATTTGATGTGAAATTACGCTCTAAAACGCATCGTATAAAAGTCGCAGAATCCAAATCGTAGAGATCTTTAAGCCTCTGTTAGCGTAATTAGACATGTTGACCGTAAAGGACCGCGTACATCGAAGTTCACGACTGCACTACAATCTTATGGGTGTTTGCCTTTCTGCCTTATTTGTGGCGTCTATAAGGTCGATCCTTTCACTGCGATATAATGTAATGTAAGTCGTTGACGGTTCGTATTATGGGTAATGAGAAATCTAGTGAATAATATATTTACGTCCAACGTTTTTGAAGCAGGGTTAAACCTGCGTCGAGGAAATAGGATAATCACACGTCGCCTAACTAGTGGTGATATTGTCTTGACTGATAGGATAGATATTGATATACTGAAACTAGAAAGTGTCCCTATGAAAAGGTCATCCTGTTCATATTAACTTCTTTCCTCTGGCTCAAAAATAGCGGCGCTATCCAACTATCGGCACTATTGAACTATCACCACCTGATACCTCGAGTTGGTAAAAAAAATATAGGTAGGTTATTTGGGTTGCTGATCACGAATATATTATCCGTTTTAAGTGTTGGCGCCAATTTGGTGCAACTGCACCATGCTACTTACCCCATGACCACCCCTAAGTTTTTGAAGTTGGGCCAAAAATCCGATCACGATCATCATAATTGTTTTACTCAGCAACGCCTGAATCGTGCGCTACAGGAGTTTGCTCATCTGGATATACTGCTCCAAGAAATTGAGTCGATTTATTTGGTTATGGTTGAGTGTGCCTTCTATCGATGCGTATTTTGTGCTTTCCGCCTAATTGCCTGATCACCTGAAGGAGCTCGATCACAGAGTTCTATTGGATCTTGTAAGCAGGAAGAGTGAGATACGTGGAAAACCAATATAATGGTTATTGTACATGACAGCACTTCAGAAGATGCCTTCCAGACATAAAAGAGAAAGCCGTATGAAAAGCAAAAGAAGTGCCTACATGGGTATCCCAACCTTGGTTGCACCTCACGCGAACCACTAAGACTGTCTCTGTGCTACGCTGCTGCTGTTAACCCTTGAGTTTCCCTTTATTTATCTGCGAGGAACACGCTTATACATGTGGAACTGGTGTCTTCGGAAAATCTCCGTAACTCCTTCGGAGGATCGTTTGGCGGACTTGAAATCAACGTCAAAAAGCGCGCCGGGTGATAATTGTCCTACTGCAAATGGCCACTTCAAACTGGTATCCTTCCCTTGTGAGGTAACAGACTGCTCCTAAACGATGCGATCGAATACCAAACTATGGAACGCCAAATTATCCAAACTCGCATATAATGACCACTACAGCCCAAGTGTTAAATGACCAGTAGGTCACCGAATTTCCCTAATCCTATATCAGTTGAGCATGGTTAGTACTTCGACATCAGTAGAAATGTTTAAACCGCAAAACAGCGTGAAATCTCTGAACATGGTGGCTGTTTGTGGAGACCGTTTGAGCTGACGCTCAGTACTGCTCCGATCACAGTGTGGAATTATGCGATATGGATGGCTTTGATATCCGCTGGCCGAATCGGCTATTTCCACATTACCTAATTTCACCATTACTTAATACCACGGATCTCCTTCACCGAGGGGATTCTCTCGCTGAAGGATCTCGAGCCGCTAGGTGACAAGGCTACGTGGCGCGACCCAGGTGGCGGATAGGGGGCTAATCGCGGACCAAAAGCCACTATGTACCTGCCCTGAGACGCAGGTTGATATAGGTGATGGACTCCCTGATTCTGCTGTGCTAGGCTGATTCATACCCTCTGTATCCATGCAACGTTTCTTGCATACGTGCGGGAGCGTTCTGTATGGTGCAGTTGGTATCCTGCATTCGGTCCAGCCAAAAGCTTGCATTCTAACGACTGGGTGATGAAACATGGGAGGCGGTCCGCGGTCGCCTACAACGAATAAACCCCACGTCCAGGGACAGCCTGGCTATACCCGGCGTGTACCCAGCCCCCACGACAGAGTCTGGCAAGCTACTCGGTCTCCATCTAGCCAAACAGAGCAATAAAGATGACCTTTATTCCCCTGAACCCGAGGGAGCCCCCAATACGGCAGCGTTGGGTTGTACCGCTTGGGAGAAACTGCTACAATCTCAGGGCTGCCCAAAGCGAGCAGGAGTATGTTGGCGATTTGTACTTTTAACGCACGAAGCCTTACATCGGAAGCGAGTATCGAAGATAATAATGATAATGCAAACCAAGAAGATCAAGTACGACGTCATCGGACTGACCGAGACGAGAAGGCATCGCCCGCTACACGCGTAGACTGGTGAAGAACTGTTCCTTGGAACGTGCGACGGGAGAGGCGCTGGCGGTGGGGGGCGTTCTCGTCAACACGCGCTTGGCCATGAACATCGATTCGTACGAAAATATGACAACCCGAATCGGAGGTCTGCGATTGAAAAGATGCGCTTCAATCCCGGCTATGACCATTTCGCACCAACATCAAGCTACGACAAGGACGACCTCAAAGCATTTTATGTGGAATTGGGGAGGTTCTATAAGGAAGACCACACCTTCTTCAGGGTCATTGTCGGCGACTTTAACGCCAATATCGCCCCAGAAGTAAGCTTCACATCGGGACTCACGGAACGGAATGAATGAGCAGGGTAAAAGGCTGTCAAGTTTATTATGTCGATCAACTCCATCCATGGAACTCACAGTTCCATGAGCTCTCTAATCTGCGATAAACTCGGAAGTCACCCGGTGGACAATTCCATAATGGGATCGATCACGTCATCTTCAATCGAAGGTTTTGCCCGACCAACGTCGCTGTTGCTTTGAAGTTCTATACGGGATAAGGCCATCGACTCATTCGCGCAAAATTCCTCTTTCCGATAAGTGGAGAGAGAGCCGCGAAGTTCAAGGAGTGAAGACCCAAAACAGTCAAATTGGGAACACTTCGTTTTTCTCGCAGGTGTATGGGAGGATTCCGTTATCGAAAACATCGACGACGAGTACAATCTTGAGCATCTTCACAATAAAGCCACGAAGGCAGAGAGTTTGAAAGTCACCAAGAGGCGTCTCCCTTCAGAAACTTTCGAGTTGATACGCCAACGTGGAGCCGCACGAGCCGCAGGCTATTACCAACTGACGTCCGAACTTGCGAAGCAGTGCAGAGAGGCGATAAGAGAAGATCTCAAGGAGTAAACAACAGCAGTGGTGGCTGAAGCTGCAATGGCTGGGAGGAGCATCCGCAATGTCCGCTGAAATTTCGCCAGTCATAACACCAAAATGATTGGTCTCCGGCGTCCGGACGGTACAGTTACTGCTTCCCGAAAGGCAATGAGGTCATCAACGACTTCTACTCGGATCTCTTCGATAGCCATGTCCAACTGCCTAGGATCAATCTGAAGCAGGATGGATATGTCGTTCTATCAAATCTCCCTTGCGTAGTCCGACACGCCATTTCGTCGGTGAAGAATGGTACAGCACTCGGCCTCGACAGGGATCAGACCGGAACATCTGAAGAATCTCCCGCAAGTTATCGTCAAAGCACTGGCCCGACTCTTCACACGCTACCTGTTGAAATGCAAGGTACCCACCTCGTGAAAACCAGCAGGACTGTGTTGCTGTATAAGAAGGAAGATCCACACGACATTGGCAATTATTGTCCAATCTGCCTACTGTCTGTAATCTACAAGCTCTTTACTCGTGTCATCTTATAGGATCGGCAGAACTTTAGACGAAGGACAGCCATGCAAGCAAGTAGGGTTTTGTAGAGGATGCAGTACAACTGATCACATCCACACGGTCACTAGGCTCATTGAAGTGTCGCGAGAGTACAAGATGCCGTTATGTCTCACATTCATCGATTTGAAGAAAGCCTTCGACTCCGTGGAGACAAAAGCGGTTAGCAAAGCTCTGGGAAACCAGGCTGTCCCTATCCAATACATAAGAGTACTTCGTCAGCTCTACAGTCACTTCACGACCAGGATCTCGCCATTCTACAAGGAAGTCGTCATCGCCGTAAAGAGCGGGGTTCGAAAAGGCGACACTATCTCGCCCAAACTATTCAGCGCCGTTCTTGAGAACGTCAAGCGTCAATTGGAATGGGAAGGAATGGGAGTGAAGGTGGATGGCCGGCATCCACATCACCTCCGCTTCGCTGACGACATTGTGCTTATAACACCGACAGTACAGCAAGCGGAACGGATGCTAGCCGATTTCGACTGCGAGTGTGAAAAAATCGGTCAGCAGCTGAACCTGACGAACAAGATGTTCATGAGAAACGGATTGGTACCTGGAGCCCCATTCACGCTCAGCGGAACGAACATCACCGAATACTTCAGCTATGTTTGCTAGGTGGGGAAGTCAATATGATGAGCGACTTAGCACCAGAGCTGAGCAGGAGGAAAAGAGCGGCTTGGGGAGCCTTCAAGACCATCGAGGAAGTAGTGAAGAAGACGAAGAACATTCGGCTCCGCGCCCATCTCTTCGATTCCGCTGTCCTTCCTGCCCTAACATACGCCTCAGAGACTTGGACTCTACGTAAGCAGGAGGAGCATGCGGTCGGCGTCATCCAACGCGCCATCAAAAGGACGATGCTCGGAGTATCCCGATACACGCGAGTACAGAGGGGAATCCGGAGTTCCTAACTCCCTTCGATCAAAGATCAATCAAAGATCAGGGAGGCCGTCGTATTTGCCGAGGAATCGAAGATTAGATGGGCCGGACACGCATGCGATATCGCGATGACCGTTGGACCAGAGCGGTTACCGACTGGATCCCTCGGGACGTCAAACGAACACCTGGACTACTGCCGATCAGACTTCTTCACGAAAGCTCTGCGCGACAGGAACGAGACGCTATGTGTCCCTGGAGCCAGAAACGTTCACTGGACTGTTTTGGCTCGCGACAGGGTCGAATGGAGACGTTGCTGGCGCCCGCTCGAGATTCTCGATGAACGACGAGACGACAGGTGATACAGGTGACCTAATTTCACCGTGTGATTCGCACAGCAGTGTGCGATAGCTGACTAGTGCGGAGATAAGGGGTTCTTGAAAATTATCATTGTCCTTCTAACAAGTCATGATCAGCACAGTCACTCATGATACTATGCACAAAAGCTCATACGAGTTCAAAGTCTGTCATTATTGGATAGCATCAGTAGATGAGTCCACTCATTTACGGATAAATTCCATAAACTACATGTTGCTATATTTGTTGAAACACATTGCTGAACCGCTGTTGACATTATCTTATGCATATAAAGCTCCACACAAGTGCAGTGTCACGCGCGAAGTACACCGCAAAGCTAAAAGTGGTAGAGAATAATTTGTATCTATTGCAGAAGGATTACCGTTTCTGATGTTTTCGATAATATACAAATTCAAACAACTTCCCTACTTTTGGCGGGACAGTTTTACTCCACAGTCATCTGCATAATGATATCTATAAATTGTTGAAAACTCTCTTTGTAAAATATTAGGTTGATTCATAATAAATCGGACAAATGGTAGTGATGGTTTCTAGAGATCATAACTCAGCAACTAGTTAACGAAAATGGAATGAGTATGAAAACCTCTTCAAGGTACCGCAA
This sequence comes from Trichostrongylus colubriformis, assembly GCA_963978905.1. Taxonomy (NCBI): domain Eukaryota; kingdom Metazoa; phylum Nematoda; class Chromadorea; order Rhabditida; family Trichostrongylidae; genus Trichostrongylus; species Trichostrongylus colubriformis. Next base: position 11,748,402 of record OZ022259.1, on the reverse strand, counting down.
AATAATCACTCCAAAGATCTAATCCTCCGCATGATTTCAAGCCGTCCAGAGACCACATCCGCAACGTCATACTATTTCTATCGCTGTCTGGCCAGGAACCCGCGGATATCGGCAGACGTCCGAAAGAAGTTCACAAGGAGCATGCCCCCGCCAAAAGTACAGTGTACTTGTGACATTCGATAAATTGCGTCAGGCGACTATTCCATCGAAGACGAAAACCGCGGTTGGTGGAGCGTACACGGCGTAGAGAAGTGGGAGCTGCTCGATGAAGGTACAACAGTATCCGCCGACGTCTAGGTTCGTCAATTACGAGAATTGGAGGCAAATGTCCAAAATTCGCAACGGCCGCGGTCACATGTCCACTTCCAGCACGACAATGCGATACCGCACATTGCAAGATCGACCAAGGCCGAGCTGCTGTCGTACAGTTGGACCGTGCTTCCACACCCACCGTACTCCCCAGGCCTGAACCCTTCAGATTTCCACCATTTCTCCCACAGCCAACGTCGCCTGGACGGCCAAGACTTCAGCACTCGCGACGACGTCAAGACGGCACTCGGCAACTTCTTCGAGCTCCAGCCCCCAGCCTTCTGGAGCAAGGGCAACCATGACCTGCCTAACCCGTGGCAGAAGGTCATCGATAAAGATGGTGCATATTTCAAGTGAATCCCAGTTGTCGTTAAAAAGTTGTACGACAAAGATTAAAATTTGTCAACTTGTCCGATTTATTATGAATCAACCTAATATTTTTGAGAAACCCTATGACCAGGGAGTTTGTTTCAGCTCCCCATGGAACTTTGGAAGGGGATCTATGTGGATCCATAGAGTCGCGATTATAAATGTGTGAAAAACAATGTGAAGCTCCAAATTTATTTCAAAAGACTCAAATGATTCCACAAAATAGTGCGATAGAAATTTGAGCCTAATGCAAGCTTTCGACGCTTAGCGCCTCTTCAAGCCTGGAATGAAGGATTTATTTTACTTTATAAATTGACACTTTTTAGAAAGAGCCAGCAGATATGTACCCGACTGCTGCCGCATACCCTATCCCTTGATTGGAGTGCAGCAGAGATAGTTGACCCACCCTGATCTAACCCTTAAATAGCGTGGACGTCCCATGACTATAGTGGTGTATGATATCACATTCATTCCACAGTGCACATCACTTCAGTCATCTGATTTACTGGGAAGAGTCACCTAGCTCGTCTTTGCTATTTATTTCTGAGGATAGTCTTTTCAGTTGTAGTGCGTCCAGTATTTTTCTTTCCACTATGTTTCCAATGGAGCGGTGCAGCACTTCAACAACATAGTTGGATGGTCCTTTGAGGGCAAGTTTTTGGGTTCTGCGCCTGGAGAAACTATCGCTGTATGCGAGGTGGGATTTGAGGTTTTAATCAGCGCCAGAAATACACCCACCATGAATGCGAGAAGTTGCCACCCCCCACATGAAGGCCAGCGTTGCCCACAGCTTTATGGGAAACAAGGAGAGAGTAGATGGTGGAATAAGAGGTGGAGCGGATTCAACAATGGAACGACGGATACAACTATACAAACGCTCAAGCAAGGGGACCGTATTCCACGGCAAACGGCATCCTTATGAGGATAATGCAGTATGTAAACGGAAATACAGCAGCGAGGTCAACCGTGTGTTCAAGAATTGCTCGCTCCCTCCAATCTTAAATTCGAACCACCTCTAAATCTAAAGCGGTTACTTACCTATTCTGGCCGCACGAGGATAAATGCGGTAGGGATGGGTGCGGCTATTGCAGTGGCGATGAAATGTGCCAATTCCAAGGGTCCGTTTTACCTGGTAACATGTCAAGGATGTGGGCGAAAATACGTTGGGGAAACAAGAAAAAGGCCTCTTCCTAAACGACTTGACATACATCGCAGGGGCTTGTAGAATCCCTTCTCATATACAAGCGATATTTTCTCCAGGCACAGAACCCAAAAACATGCCCACGAAGGACCTCCCAATTATATTGTGAAAGTGCTGCACCACTCCACTGGAAACGCAATGGAAAGAAAAATATTGGAGGCACTAGAAATAAAAACACTATCCCCAAAACGCTAATCACATGACTGCAATGACGTGCACTGTGGAATGTGATATCATACACCACCATAGTATAGCACGCCCACAATGTTTCATGGTTAGATCAGGGTGTGTCAGCAATCTCTGCTCCACTTACATCAAGCGGGTAAGGATAGGGTACGCGGCAGCAGTGAGTCGGTCAAATACATATCCTTTTTCTCTTTTCAAAAAGTGTCAACATATGGAATAATTGCTTTATTTCAAGCTTGAAAAAGGCGCTTAGGGCCGTAAGCTCGCCGATAGGCTCAAATTTCTTCCGCAATATTCTGTGGAATCTTTCGAGTCCTTAGAAATGAATTTTGGAGCCTCACATTGTTTTTCTCTCACATTAAGACTGTCACGAGGCTTTGGGACAGAACAATACTCAGAATCTCGATTGTTGATTATAAATATGAAAATCGAAATTGCGGAATGGAGCTCTGAAGCAAGATACGAGTGGTCAAAGTTCGTTCAAGGCCCCTTTCATACTTTGCGTACCGACGCCGTCACCGGCGGCAACGGCTTCAATTTGACGCCGTCACCACCGGTGGCGGCGTCAAGCTCACGCAACCATTTGCCCACCGCCGACGACGTCGTCCTTAGATACTGCGCAGCGTTTGCAAAAAATCCTGACCAATCACACTACAGTATGGTGATTGTGGCCGCTTTGAATATTGGCGCTGTGCCAATACACGAAGCGGCCACGATCACCATACTGTAGTGTGAATGGATCAAGAATTTTGCAAACGTTACGCATTATCTATGGACGCCGTCGCCAGCGGCGGGAAAATGGTTGCGTGAGCTTGACTCCGTCATCGGCGGTGACGGCGTCAAATTGACGGCGTCGGTGCGCAAAGTATGAAAGCGGCCTAACGATGACTCATCGGGGGGCAGTGTTTCGTCAAGAGAGCTCTCCCTAGGCACAGAAACAGTAGCATGGATCAGTGGTAGTGCTTTCGCTTTACAGGTGAGAGATGGTGTGTTTGCTCCACGTCAACGCGGAAGGTTCTGCATTTTGTGGTACAGCTTCGAAGAATGCGTCAATTTCAAAATTTGACGTTTCTTTGTATTAGTACCTAACGTGAGTATGTAGGTTTTACTTTTTGCAGAATAAATGGCCAAAACAGACCACTTTCTTCAAAACGCCATAACTTCGTTCGACACAACTTTATTTGTCGATATAAAAACCATTCGAATTAACACAATATGAAAACCATTCGAATCTACACAACTTTGCCAACGATCTGGTAAAGGAAATATGCCATATGATAAAAATCTGGATTGCGAGAATTAAAAAAGTCAACAATGCCATTTACAACCTGCAAGTATCGGCGAACTGCTTCTGACGCAGGTTTGCATCGAGAACCCGAAAAAAGCTAATCCGTTGGGGATAGGTCTGGGGAATAGGGGGGGGGGGGTAAGGGAGAGTCTCGATGCCTAACTGCATCAGTTTTTGCCGGGTGACTTGCGAAGTGTGAGGTTTTGCGTTGTTTTGCGGACCCGGCAAAAACTGATGCAGTTAGGCATCGAGACTCTCCCTCACCCCCTTATTTCCTAGACCATCCAACGGATTACACTTTTTTCCGGGTTCTCTATGCAAACCTGCGTCAGAAGGAGTTCGCCTATACGATGCATGTTGAAAATGCCATTGTTGACTTTATTAATTCTCGCAATTCAGAATTTTATCATGATGGTATATTTTCTTTAACAGATCATTGGCAAAATTGTAGATTCGAATTGTTTTTATTTCGGCAATAAAGTTGTGTCTGCGCGAAGTTATGGCCAGTTATGTTTTGGCCATTTATTCCACATACACCCAATATCAACATGTGGCACACACATCAACATCACACAAACATCTTATATCTGATTACCTCCGACTACCGCTATTCGCCGCGTTTGGTAATCCAGCATGCTTGGATCTTAGTGACTGTAGCGTTTAAGCCAGATGTCATTTCGCAAGACGAATGTGATATAGATGTTCGGAGGACCAGCTTACCCCGGGAGACGACATTTCGGCCAGTTATTAGGTTGGCAACTAAGTAATTGCAAATTTTTAAATACTGCTTTTTCCCTCAAAACTGCTTTCCACAAAATTTTTTCCGTACATATATATGTAGTACAAGTCCACACGCATCTATAGGTATTGTTGTCTTCCATCTCCCGGATAACCCGTTTCGGCAAAATAAAGATATCAAAAGTCACCTCATTTTCGATTCCTATTTTTTTTTTCTTTGAATGGCGTTAGACAGGGAATGGGAAAGGTGATAATCCGATGGAGAAAGATCAGAACTATGAGGCAGCAGTTTTTATCCATGCTCGAGAATTTTTTGAAAAAAAATTTAAAATTTTTTTTACCACTTATTGAAAAATGACTCGCCAAAAAATTCTCGAGCTTGGATAAAAATTGTTGCCCCATCCACCTTATAGCCCTGACCTTGCTCCATCGGATTATCACCTTTTCCTTTCCCTGTCTAACGCCATTCAAAGGAAAATCTTTTTATAATTTTTGTATTGAAAATGAGGTTGACCGTTGATATGTTTAATTTGCCGTAAAGGGTTATCCGGGAGATGGAAGACAACAATACCTATAGATGCGTGTGTAATTATACTACATTTGTATGTACAGAAGAGATTGCTGGAAAGCAGTTTGAAGGGAAAAAGCAGTATTTAAAAATCCGCAATTACTTAGTTGCCCACCTAATAGATATATTGACCCTAACTTCGGATTGTCATGGAGCATAGGTGACAAGCGTTCAAGAAAGAGAAGTCGGGAGCCCTTGCCGAAAAACAACGACTGCTTCTTCCTGAATCTTGCCACGTATAGATTTCTCTGCTATGTATGCTCTGTTGTATTTTCAACTCCGCTTCAAAACGCCATTCTGCAATTTTGGTTTTCCTATTTGAATCAGCATTAGAAACTCGATTGACTCACAAAGGTTTTCTTTCGAAGTTGCATGGGAAGTTAAAACTCTTTTTTGCCTCCATTGTTTTGACCAACTGAGAAATTACGATTATCCAAGCCCACATAAAGTTTCTCAGAATGTCTTCCGTCCACCTAGTGTCATGCTTCTATCATACCCTGTTGAAACAGCCTTAATAATTCGAAAGGGCTCCTTTCGGCATAAATTCGACTCAGCATGCTCAGCTGGAAACTTCATGCACTCTCCATCGGCAAAGATACAGGCCATTTGTAGTCCATTTCGAAAGATCTACGCGATGACGGCTCTACTATGATGGAGTGCTCTGGCTGACATAAAAAAGAATTTGGTGCGGATTTCGACCCGCGCGACGAGAGAGGAGTACGATGCATGAAGATTCGGTCATCTGATGGTTCATCTTTTTGAGCTCGGAATAGAACTTCTAAAGCTCATTTGACCCCACACCATGACATCTCCTGTGAAGTTCTTCTGGGGAGGGTCTGTCCCTCATGAAACGGTGTTACTAGCAGTCCGGGTCGCTATACCTAAGCTTCTTCATAACAGAAAACAACCTAAAAAAAGAATGAGAAAGGGCTAAACGATTTTTTTAGCACCTTAGGCACCCTGGTCCAATCTACGCTCATCCATCTCTTGGCAAAATCGGTTCAGTTTTCACGGTAGGCTATGGCTCTGATAGTGCTCTCCTTATTTCTCGTATGGAAACATTCTTGCTCTTCTTCAGGACCCAATAAACAGCTTTTGTTGATATATCAAGCCCCAGCAAGGATATTGTCGTCGAGCATCATCCAGTGACCGTGGCAATTTTTCCGCAATTTTTCTGACGTGTACACATCCAAGTACATATTTGGTAAATTAATTTTTTAGCTCACAATCTTGTAGTTTCGCCTTTGCCGTTAATTCGAAAGAAAGGTGCTACAACAACACAGCTCCTTTAGCAAGTGGAGGCTGAAAGCGACGCGAAAACATGAAGTGGCTATATCATTTTGCAGAATAGGAAAAGCGGCATTCTGACGACAAATGAAAGCAATTTTCTGAGTCTTCTAGCTGGAATTTGGCGTTGATGGGCGACTGCGTATCCACACTGGCCACTTTTTTTACTTGGAGGGTTTATCCCAGACACTCTGCATTGTGCCATCCCAGACACTCTGCATTGTGCGTATCATTAGCAAATGAGGAATCCTGAATTTCACATTTCATTTCGGGAATGGTGCGGGACGAGGATGGAGGGTGACGGTCTGATGACAGTTGCTCGTTGATAGGAAATGTTACAGGGAATTGTAACCAAATGTGTCACACATTCATGGGAAGGAGACATCAAAAGGGCCGATAAGGAGCCTAAGAGAGCAAGTGTCATCAAATTCGAAGTGACAGAGTAACTCTGGCTTTTAGACGAGCACATCGGCAGTGGGTGACCTGAACTAGAAGTAATAATAGCTAATGAAGAGCCGTGGAAGCACGGAATTTAATACACTTGCCCCTGACGATGTTATCGCTGCAGCCTGTCGTGCCGGCACAGACGCTTGTGCCCCGTAATATCACATACCTCACAGGGCTGTGCATCGGGGAGACCGGCGGGGGTAGCGTGAATGTCGGCGCGAGGGTGTCTACGGGGACTTACGCTGCGCTCGCTCTCTCGCTCTGCCTACGCGGGTGGCTTGGAGGCCCTAGCTGCCCCTACGACGAGATACAAACTAAGCGCCGGTCCTCCTGTGGAGGACTTTCCCTGCATTAACACCGTAGTACACCTACGCTCATGACCACTACTACATTGAGCCTACTACAAGTGAACCGACCGATCAATACAGGGACGGTAGCAATTTAGCTTTCAGATATTCCGGCATAGACACCTTATGTTATATTAACACCAGTTTAGATTAATCAGCTTTCATGTGCTACGTACTGAGATCCAAGGGCAACGATGCAAAAATAGCAATGATGCAATGAACACAAATAACACATCAAGCATATCCTACGAACTCACGGGTCGGACCCAGTCGCTCACTGTTACGGGAGGTCTGGCGGGTTTCCGTTCCCCAGCTGCCTTCGTCCATATGCAGGTTCTTCTTCGGCGTCGGTTACATGGGATGACAGCACAGTCGTACTAGGACGATGGCGGGACTGGTCGTTGAGGGCGGCGACCATGGACCACTGGATCAGAGCACACGCGTGGACCGCAACTGACGGAAGACATAGACTGACGGACTGCAGCGCCTTATAAAGGCGTTTTTCCCGCGATCTACGATGAGTCGGACGGAAGTCACGACACAGCCCCTGTCAACTGTTACCATTATGCATCATTTACCGTTTGTGTCCCTTTCTCACTGCACATGACATCCCTGGGTGTCAACGCCCCATCGCCAATTCAAAAATGCATTACATTTGGTAACACTCGCTTTCTGACACCTCATCGGTCCCTATCCGCTGTCATTACTTTGGATCATTCTCAGTGGATGTCTGTGGATGTTTTCATCCCTTGATGGCTTCTATTATGTCAACGTTGCAATGTCTGCCCGAAGAGTGCAACGAATTTGATAGCCCTTGCTTTTTGGACGCCGTTAAGATTATGGGTCCCAGTCACCGACCAGCAGAGTCGCCGTGCCGCCCCGACATCATTTGTAGGATTCAGATCCCCGTCATCGCTGCGACGCGAGCTGTAAATTTCGTGACAAGCGGAATGTCTTCATCGGTGAGCAATTGTGCTTGCCGGGAGTGTGTACCAAAAGTGCATGGGTGACTCATGCGCACTCCTTTTCTTTTCGCTCTCCGCCAGCGGCGTATTCTTTCACATCGGTGCGTATCTGCCGCCATGCAGAAGAAAATCCGTTGCACTTGTACAACGACAAGAGTATCAATTAGTGTGTGTAACTCCAGTGAGTAATTTGTCCATGCTCAACGTGCCTCCGTCTCAGCCCGGGGTACCACATGATAGTGCTGGTTCGGAGGAGAGAGTACGTGAGTTCTAGACAAGGATGTGTTGTGTGTAGGTCTTTACTACGTCATCCTACGGTTCGATGAGTAGGATGAGAAGTATAAATCTGTCAAAAGTTCATTGGTATGGTCCGTCACGTGATATCTTCTTCTATAGTAGGGTTCTATGCACACACTCCGCCTCATGTAAACGTAAATAGAAGCGTGAGTAGCAGCGCGAGCTGTCAATAGCCGTAATTGCAAAACACAGTGATCACCTTACCTCATTCCTACGGCATTTTGAAGCTTGATCCATGCGTGTAAGTGCGTGTGGGAATCCTCACCTGGATCCAGAGTATCTGCAACAATCCGTCAGTTGGCAACATAAATTGGATGAAGAGCAGTCGACATTCGTATATTGAATGAGGTATTTTCATATCACTATAGCCTCAAGAGGGTATTCCAAGCTCAAAGGTGATCATGACTTACAGTCACAATAGAATCAATAGTGAGTGAAAAGACACAATCTTGAAACTATCGTATCTGGTACCTAAAAATCACAGAGGTGTGTTTAGAAGTGAAGACTTATATTGAACAGTAGCCTTGACTCTACAATACCAATATAAGGCTTCAAGAACAAGCTGAAAAGTGCGGAAGTCACAGAAACCCTTTTGGAATATTTTGCGATATTTCGATGCTTAGCGCACTCGTCTTGTCTGAAGTAGGGAGTCCTTGTTAACTGATTCAGAACCGGAAGTATACTACCGGAGGCCCGAATATTTTATGAGGCTTTTTTGGTTCATTTGGAGTTTTTCGAGTTCAAGAATGATTTTTGAAGTCTCATATTGTTATTGCACTCTAGGATCATCATGAGACTTTGGAACAGCACAATGCTCATACCGCTCACACTTTTTGAAAATTCGACACCTGGTGACGGATTAATCGACACAAACCGTCACACTATCTTATCTTTGTTTAAAGTGGATAAAATGAGAAAAAATTGGAAACATTGGGTTCGTTTCGATGCGACGAGTTCAACGACCTATAAAATGTCGAATTTGGATAAGTAGTTCACCAGTTTCTCGGTGAAAACTGCTAAGGTTGAAATCCCCTTCTTTACCCTACGGCAAGAGTCCGCTTTTTCATTCCAAAGTCATTCGTTCAACTGTTGGTAGCCCGTGTTCTGCAAATCATCGTTTTTTTCTGTCAATTACTAGAAGTTTCGACATACTTTTCAGCAAGAGCTTTTCACGATATCTTTGGGAGTTTTTACGCCCATTCCGTCAGAATCGATGGAGTAATTTAAAAATACACCAATCTTTCTCAGACTACTAATTGCGCACTACAGGAATCATTTTGACTTCCGAATCACAGGCAAGCCTACTTGAATGGTAAAGGCTGGAGCATCAGTGTGCGGTGTAATCTGAATGTAGATTAATTTCCTCTCTTCTCGCTAAAACGACGTTTTTGAGCAATGAAAATCGCATAGTGTTTCCAAAAACCAGATTCTATGCCTTCATAAAATAATAGCTATGCTCATACTATGCTTTAAGTCGTGAATTTCGAAAAGATAGTAATTCCACATGAGCATGTGAAGGCGGGCTGAGAATTCACAATCATAAATAAAACTCACAGTGCTGTGTTCAGAAGGAAAACTACTGGTCAAAGATGTAGAAATTATTTTATGGTGACAGATCCATTTTTTATTTATCATGCCTTCCTAGTTCTGGATATCGTTGTCTCAAGTAAGTTGTACCAAGTAACCTTCTAATTACCCTGCACAGATCAGGTCGATGCCTCGCGATGTCACCTTATATTCGAGTGATCAGTTCTTCATATATAGTGGATACCGGTGTGACATTGACAACACCGCGAGACATTGACCTGTTCTGCGCAGGGTAATTAGGAAGTTAACCGCGTCCACTCACTTGAGCCAAGAATATAAAGAGAATAGGAGGCAGTAATAGATGTAAAATGAATCCGTCACTGTGAAATAATCTTTTACATCTTTGATCAGCACTTTCCCTTCTGAACACTGCAGTGTAACTTTGTGTGTTTCCAGCCTGTTTTCACACTTTCATGCGGCATTAATCTTTCCCGATTCACGATTTAAACATTGTTCGAGCATTGCTATTTGTTATTTTATAAAGGCATAGAATCTGCTTTTTGATGACTCCATGCGATTTTCATTGCTTAAAAATGTCATTTAAGCGAAGAGAGAGAATTATTCTGCATTCAAAATAACCGTTCACTGATCCTTTAACCTTTATCATAGAAGCGTTTGGCTGTAATCCGGAGTTAAGGTTATTTCTGCAGTACGTAAGCAGTAGTCTGTGGAATGTGAGCGCTTTTTTCGATTACACGATCGATTCTGACGGAATGGGCTTAAAAATCCCAAACATGTCGTAAAGCTCTTGCTGAAAAGTATCTTGAAAGTACGAGTAATTGACGGAAAAATGATGCATTGCAGAACGCGGGCTACCACCAGTTGAATGAAATTGGGATGAAAAAGCGGAATCTTGTCTGAGGGTAAGGAAAATGAATCATACCCTTAGCAGCTTTCACCTAACTCGTCGCATCGGGACGAATCCAATGTTTCCATTTTTCTCATTTTATCCACTTTGAACAAAGATAAGATAGGACGACGGCTAATCCGTCTCCAAGAGTCGATTTCTCAAGAAATGTGAGCGGTATTGTAAAATGGTTTGTGTAGCAGGTTGAGATGCTTATGTTTCCACTCAATCGGTCCTTGGCAACAGCATGAAAAAACCTGAGCCGGACCAGTCGTGGCTGGTGTTTCCCATGCAGTTCATGATAATCTGGACGGCTAGTTTCAACAATGATTTTGGGGATGATGAGGAACTAAGGAGAGTCTGAGAAAACCTTTGCAAACATTTGAACTGAGGTAATCCGCACCTTCAGCGACAAGATTACTTTCCAAAAGTTGGCGTTTACAGTGTTTTGCGTGATGCTATCGCCCAGTAACGTAGCACTTATTATCAGATTTTTCCTTCTCCATATTACTGCGGTTGATAGCAAGCCTCCTTTGCTAAGTACTTGCCACCGCTGCCTGAGTCACAGATAGGTCCAACCAGCTTTAGACAGTGAGAGCCATCTATTTCACAGATGGTGTGTGCGCTCGTTACTCATCCTGACGCTGCGGTAATAACACACGCTCTAGCGAATGGGGCTATTTCCTCATAGAGAAAACTGCTTCTATAAGGGAATTGTGCGCGAATTCCATGATTCTATGCCCTCACACAGACATTATACTAGATACAATACTTGAACAGAAACAAAAAGAGAACGCAGAATTTCCTTGTTCCAGCGCCAAAGTCGAAAAGAAACAACTTGTCTCGACTCCTTTCCAACAACCTTTCGAAAGTTGACGATAGGGCTTTGCGCCCAGTGTTGATTTGCTTGTTATGCTGACCATTGCGGTCAGGACAGCCCTCGTGGCTCTGCCACGAATCCCACGTGAACGAAGCTCCTGAGGGATGTATCTCTGTCACATCACTTTTCTTCCTTGAAATATGCAGATGGTAAAACGATTTCTTCAATCAGCGGATATGGGAGAAGAGGTTGCGGTAACACAAGTACGACACATTTTGCCCAACGTTTGCACCTTATTAGAGACCTTTGCTCTCTCTTGCACCTTCTTATTAAGGCCATGATTCAGCTTTTTCAAAATGGCGAGGGATGGTGCTGATGGACTAAACGCAAGCTCTATGACGTACGATTCCGCTTTGTAGTCAAGATTTTCGAGTATAAATTTGTAAGCTCTATACACTTATTCGGATCTTCAGTTGTGTTGGGTTAGATACTCTGGCACCGCTAACGTCTCCTCCTACCACTTGACCAATGGGATGCCATAGTCTAGACCTAGCCTGGGCAAAGGAATTCGTTGAGTGTGCAACATCACTGTTGGAGGAAACAAACCTATTTTGACAAAAAACATGGAGATAGCGAGCAGGCAAGAAAATGTACTTTTAGCACAAGATTCACTTGCTATGATAGGTTTATCGATACTGCCCATCGAGCCTGTGGAGAGCACAAGTGGGAGTATTTCGCGGTGAGTGGTTGCTTATGGAGCAGGATAGCTCAGCCTTGCTTGTGGTGTCTTCTCAGCTGGTTCATCGTATTCCCGACGGATTGCCACCGTACAGGATGTTGTAACGGGCGGATGAATGTGTTGAAAATCTATTGGCCTCCAGAAAATTTATTTGTTCATTTAATTGCATTTGTCGCCTCACAATCGGATGCGAAGAAAACACTGAAGGCACACCACGCGAATCAAATTAGCGGCTGACTTTCTTGGTGCTAGTAGGTCCTTGGATAACTGCTCACGCTGCATCTTCGTTGCCGCTGCACAGTGCACCCTCACGGTGTTGTGCCTGCTCGAATACAATGGAGCCATGCCCACCCTACCAAATTGCATCTAACTTTAGACGAACAGTTCGATGAAGCACCCTTTCGAAGATGAAAACAGCTTCCACATTGCAAATTATTCATCTAAGGTTAGGTATGATTCGGTTGGGTGGGTTGGGTGAGCACGGCTCGGTTGTGCTCAAGCCATTTGGACAAGATCATAAGAGCAGCTGTCCAGCACGTCTGATTATGATTCTTCGGTAGATAGGGCATCATACTCGATTTTCGCTGTTGAATACGGTTGCTCTGCTTTTGCGGGTATTGGAATACTGCGAGTTCCGTCCTCCGATGGCGCGTCGCGCTGAGGCACTAATTCCTACTTGTGCAGATCCCAAACTTCCGAAACATATGTATGGAATGACAGAGCAGCGAGATGATTGCTAAGCCGAATCACCGTCTTCTTCGCTACTCAAGCGATACTCTTGAACACTCTTGAAGTCCTCCATTTCCCCCCGCCAGCTTTGGTGCTAAGTCGTTCGTTACATTGACTTTCCGACCTAGGTATCAGAGCTGATGCACTCGGTAATGTTCGCTCCTTGAACGTGTATGGGGCATCAAGTTCCAATCCGTTATTCATGCACCTTTCTTTTCATTAGGTTCAGTTGCAAACCGACTTGTCCACACTCGCAGTCGAAATCAGCCAGCATCCACTCCGCTTGCTTGGTTGCCAGTATAATAAGCAGCGTAAGTAAAGCGGAGATGGTGACTGGCCGTCAATTTTCACTTTTATGCCTCCCTTTTTCATTTGAGGCACACATTTTGCGCAAGAGCGCTGAGAAGTTTACGTGAATGTGGTGTCGCCTTTTGATGACGAGCTTTTTGTATGTGGTGGAATCCTGGTCGTGGATTATCGTAGAGCTCACGATGCAATCACACTTACTGATTAGGTACACCTTGTTTTCCCAGGGGTTCGATAACGGCATTTGTCTGAAAGGAGAGGAGGAGATTGCTCTCTTCAGATCGGTAGATTGATGGATGTGAGACGTAGCAGCAGCTTGAAGGAGGTCGATGAGCCTAGTGGCCATGTATCTCCAAATCCGTTTGCTTACATGACTATTTCGTCTAATGTTCTGCCAATCCCATTCGATAGGACTAGAGTGAAAAGCTTGTAGACTTCAGTCAGCAGCCATGTTAAGGAGAATTTCAACGTTGTGCAGCTCTCCCTTCTTACATAACAACATAGTCCTGCTAATTTTCCACGAGGGGAGAACCTCATATTCTAGCAGATATCATCTATGGAGTGTCGGAGATGGGTGACGGTAGATCTTTCAGATATTCTGGTTCGATGCTCTCAGGATGAAGCGTTGTGTTATGCATCACCGCAGAAATGGCATGTCGGATCGGAAGGCACTGTAAAACAAAATATGCATCCTGTTTCGACTGCTCTTAGGCAGATGAAGATTGCTATCGTAGAGCTGGGGTTGAAATCATATATCCTTCTCCAGTGAGCTTGGCAAATTTGTGACAGTGCCGTCTTGAAGCCGAGGACTAACCATTTTAGTCCACTAACCGGCGAAACATTGCCGGCATTGCGGATGCTTCTGCCAGCATCTGTTGCTTCAGCCAGCACTGCTACTGTTCTCTCCTTGCGTCCTTTTATCAACTCTATGCACTGTTTGCCGAACTCGGGTGTAAGTCGGTAAAAGCTAAATTTGGCGTGACGGCAATTTACACAAAGGTGCTATAATTCTGTTGCATCATACATCTGGACTTCTTCGACGCCAAGTCAACGCACGATATAATTTCATTTGATATGCATACGATAAGAATGATTCAGCAATGCGTCACGATAAGAATGACCCTGCCGAATGCCATTACCCACACGTCAACCTTTTTCTTATTTGCACTTAGGTGGCGCATCAGTAAAAGATGCGTATTGATCGAGAAAATGAAAATAATGGCGCATCCGCGATTCAAAAGAATTGGCGCATTTGCGTCAAGGATACGATCCATTTCGATTGAAAGAATGAGAGTATTGGTGGACCTGCGATTGAAAAGAATTGGAGGATCGGCGCACTCGCGATTTTAGCTGTTTCCCTGCAAATAAACTGACGTGGTGGTACATGGCATTGCCGAAAATCTCGACTCGCGGATGCGCCAATACGCCAAAAGTCCCATCCAGTTGAGCATGAACGCACCCTTTGGCCCCGTCACGTTAAAAGCTATCTTTGCAGACAAATCCTCCCTACTAATGGCGTTCGCTTCAGTGCACGCAGCAGACGCATTTGACAGCATACACTGAGCTCATAAAGCATCTTCCAGTGAAAAGATCTTTTACGTCTCACGAGATGGACGGCTCAGATCTCATTTCGTTGTCGAGATCGAAGTCTCCAGTCTTAAGTGATGATGACGGACCTGTCCGCTGATAGGGGGTATCGTGCTTCCACGTGCCGTTTAGTTTGGCCTCAATTTTGTTGGACTTACGATTCTTTCATGCTTGAGCAGCAAGGGTCAAGTAATTCATTAATAGTGACATAGGTGCTGGCAACCGATAAAAAAACAGTCCACGTCTTATGAAGGAGCCAAAGTAGAACTGGGCATGACTGATCAGGAAAGGCTTTCGGAATGTTAGTATCGCTCAGAGAGGCGCTAGCGATCCAGAAGAAGGTTCTAGGAAATAGTCCTTGTCGAGTGGTAGGGTGACTGCTGAGTCCTACGCCTGTAGTACGGCGCAGAGCGGATTGATCTCTCTAAGTGTGATAACGGCGCCGCAAGTTTGTACGCATGGCACCGCATGCCGCTTTGCGAAATTCTCTCTTATGATACACAACGCAAACTGGTGTGATCGATAGGATAGAAATTCGTACCGCGGCGTTTAGCGAAGATGACGCGAATTCGAAGTCCATGTGACCCTAGTGTAATCACGGACTTTGTGTTGACCGGCACTATTTACCCAGAGCTACCCCACTACCTCTTCAACCGATGCGGTCGAAGAGGTGTTTTTTGGAAAACCTTTCGATTTGACTGCAAACTTCTACCCAGGGATATCTTGACCCGTAGAACACGAATATGGCATTCGTTTGGCGCGAAACCGCTTGGCGCCCGCGCCATAGGCGCCGGCACCAAAATGGGGTGGATCATCAAGCTCGCTCTAAATTGTCCCAAGGCGTAATTTGACCCGTAAAACCCGAGTATATTATTCGTTTAGCGAGAAAATGCGTAAAAAAATTTTGAGCGAGTTTGGTGATTCACCCCATTTTGGCGCCGGCGCCCACGGCGCAGGAGCCGATCATTTTCGCGCTGAACGAATGTCATATTCGTGTTCTATGGGCCAAATTGCCCCTGGTCAGAAGTTTGCAGCCAAATCGAAAAGTTTTCCAAAAATCGCGGCCTGGTCACTTCAATGCTATAATATTGTGCCGGCTCCTTACGTACTTCTCATCATCTGTCATGCTTTTTTACTCGCTCGATACACTGAAGCCTTTGTCCTCCGAAACTCACAGTTCATTGAGTAGTATCATGGTCAGTGGAGAGAGGCCGCATTACCCACTAAACAAGTACAGAAACTGGAATGAGCAAAAACTATGCTGAATAAATTTATAAGAATCGAAAAGGATCTGGCGATGTACCCTGGCCAAGATATGTTCAAGCAGTGTGGAAAAACCTTTTCAACCATTAAGCAACAAAACCCACTGGAGAACCTATGGTGATAACCGTTGGACAAAAAAGTAGGCGTAAGCATAGGGCGCGGTGCTTATCTAGCGTACAGCGTGTGCGCGCCGGGTAAGGCGCAGCAAGCGGCGGTACTTTCTATCTCAACGGCACACACTTTCAAAGATGTGCTGAATTTCACTGATTCGAAATTGCAATACGAAACCAGCTCATTACGAGATTCAGATAATAGAAGGAATGAATGAATAAAGAGGGAGGATGGAGGATTAAAGTTAGGAGATTACAGATTCCGTAAATTTTCTAATTGTAGACGACTGTTGCGCTGAAAAGAAGGCCTTGTTATCAGTTGCTATCATAATGGAAGGAATCCTATATGGCGGAATTCTCACGTATGCTCATTCCAATTGTGGATCTTATACTTGCAGTCACAAACGCGAAAACTGGGGCCCTAAAATTGATTCTGCTAAGTACTTCGCGAGCCACCGTTATCTCTGGCACCGCGAATTCTTGAATTCTTCATGGAGTAATTTCATATGGTGTTAAAGAAGAATGCACGTCTTCTACTAAAGAGCAGTTTGTAATCTGCGCTATCTACCAATGAAAACATGAATGTCGAAAGACGCTTAGCGCCAAGCGACTATTGCACACGGGGACACCAGTCGAAGTGAAATGACGGCGGCGCTGGGCTGTTTATGTTCGTCGTGTCTCTCTCCTACTTGCGTTATGTCTCACAAAATCGATGGCGCGACAGGCAAAGAATTAGTCACACTGCGGCGTACGTATCCGATGACGGACTCAGCGCGCGCATCGATTAGCGCTGGCGAAGTGGCCAAATGGGTAGCTGCGATAACGTGTATTGTCGTGTTGTTGTGGCGCATGGTGTGCGCAACCTGCAGGGGTGAGCACAATTTGTTTTTCGATCCAGTCTCCGTATCGACTAACCGTCTTAGTGATGCTTGAAGATGTCGTTACCGCCTAGATGGTCACATTTTCCAAATCGTTATCGATCTGTTATTACAAATTGTGCGGGGGATAACTGATAATCAGTTGTATATCACTCCATATTTCAGCTGTTGTTCCAAAATACACCTCGGTTGCATATATGGGGGTCACACATACAGATAAGAAACGCAGAGTCATGAATTTGAGAACTTCAAGGTCTCGGTATATCTTATTCGCTTATTAACTAATTACTCGCTACCTTAGCAACAGCTTAGATCCTCACTGCCGTAAACCATTTAAAGTCTTTGGTAAAGCAGCTGAAAAGTAGGTGGTTGTCTGTGCACGCTGAATGTATTTCTATTCCGTATATTGGTCTCATCTACTATTTATCCTTTATATTTATACCATGCAGAAGATTTTCGATTCTCTCTAAGTGGGTCACAGGTGTTAAGTTGTACGTTAGCTCTTCAGTAGATGTGCATTTGATGTGACTGCCAGATAGTCCGTCACAAAACTTCATCATATTATTTGATGGATATCTGTCATAATCATCCATATCTCAACCAAGATCTTGATTGCTTGCTCATGTGTTTGCTTTTGATAACCATAAAAGTGATAAAGTATAAATGTCGGACGAGCTATTCAAATCAAGATGTTCAAAGTCATACATTATACAGAAGGAAGCTAATATCAGACCAATTTCTTCGGTGCTATCGCAATGAGGGGGCATCATATAAAAAGTTGCTTATCTAAGCATCCTGGAGAGATCATTGAGAGGTCAATCTGCACATTACCATTTTTGCCTAAGCCTTAATGGAGGAAAGAATGGGTTCCTTTCTTCCTTTAGGCCTTGGCAAAATAATGTCCATAGTGGGATGCCCCTCCATTGCGATCGCACTCAACACAAAAAAGTTCTGGTCATTTTGATTGTTGAAGGGCACACCACGCGATAATCAGATCAGTCGCTAACCTTCTTGGGGCGAGTAGATCCTTGGACAACTGCTCAGGCTGCACCCTTATCGATACGTCAAAGCGCATCATGACGGCGCTATGCCCGCTCGAACTCCACCAGGCCGCGTCTACCCGAATCACACCTGCACTGGATGAACCAATTTCCAACGTGGCGTTACGTGGCGAAGGAAGCTTGCGAACCATCACACGATCAGATAAGATGGAGAAATCCTTATAGTGAGGACAGGTCGAAACAAATAAAATCGCTGAAATTTGAGTGATACTACCAGGTAGAGTCGTTTCCAGGCTCTAGTATCGTATGAGGACTATGTTTGGGTGCCCTTCTGGTGTTAGAAGGGCTTCTCGTTCGTTTTTCTGCATTGGTAAATGAATCAGAACAGCTGCTTTCAGTAGTGGGCGCGATAATGCCACAATGTATCGCGAGGTGTGTTTTAAGACGAGATGTACCAGCTTAGACATCTCCAAACCAAATCTCCGAAGGCACTCATCGCTACAGTCACATTAGTCGACTACTCCGAGGACTTAAGTTGACTAATGTAATTGTAGCGAGGTGTGCTTTAAAATGGTTTGGTTTGGAGATGTCTAAGCCGGTACATCTCGTTAAGCACACCTCGCGATAAATCGGGCGTTACCTTGCAATTAATTGTGGCGTTGTCGCGCCCACTTTTGAAAGCAGCGATTCTGAATCATTATCTCGAGCAGGAAAAACGAGAAGCCCTGCTAACACCAAAAATGGAGCTCCCTAATCCTAGCCCTTGTACGATACTACAGCCTACAAACGACTCTTTACCTGGTAGTATCACTCAAATTTCATCGACATTATCTGTCTCGTCCAGTATTCATCATTAGGATTTGTCTATCTTATCGAACATTTGATGGTGCGCAAGCTTCCTTCGCCACGTAACGCCACGTTGGAAATAGGCCCGTCCAATGCAGGTGTGATTCGATTGAATAGGCGCGGCTTGGGAGTTCGAGGGGGCATAGCGCTTTGACGTCGCGACAAGGATGCAGTCTGAGCAGTTGTCCAAGGATCTACTCACCCTAAGAAGGTTAGCGACTGATCTGGTTATCGCGTTGTGTGCCTTTGAATAATCACAATGACCAGAAAACCAAGGAAGTCATCATCAACGTGAAGAGAGGCTTCTGACAAGGCGACAATATCTCGCCTGAACTTTTTCAGCGCCGCTCTCGAGAACGTCATGCATCAATGGAATGGGAAGGTATGGGAGTGAATGTCTTCAGCGCCGCTCACGAGAACGTCATGCGTCAATGGAATGGGAAGGTATGGGAGTGAATGTCGATGGCTCCTATCCACACCACTTCCGCTTCGCTGACGATGCTGTACTCATAAACCAACAATTCAGGAGGTGGAGCGAATGCTAACCGATTTCGACTGCGAGTGTGGAAAAATCGGTGCAGCTAAACCCGACGAAGACGATGTTCATGACGAACGGTTTGGTACCTGATGCCACATTCACGCTCAATGGAACGAACATCACCGAATGCTTCAGCTATGTGTATCTTGATGGGGACGTCAATATGATGAACGATTTAGTGCTAGAGGTGAGCAGGAGGAAAAGGGCGGCTTGGAGAGCCTCCGAGACCATCGAAGAGTAATGATGAAGACGAAAAACATCCGGCTCCGCGCCCTCTTCAATTCCGCTGTACTTCCTGCCCTAACATACGACTCCTCGTAAGCAGGAGTAGCATGCGGTCGGTGTCATCCATCGCGCCATCGAAAGGACGATGATCGGAGTATCCTACCATTACACGCAAGTGCAGAGGGGAATCCGGAGTTCCGAACTCCGTCGTCGATCAAATATCACGGACGCCGTCGTATTTGCCAAGGAATCGAAAATTACACGGGCCGAACACGTAATGCGATATCGCGATGACCGTTGGACCAGAGCGGTTACCGACTGGATCCCTCAGGACGTCAAACGAACATCTGGACGACCGCCGGCCCAATGGTCAGAATTCTTCACGAAAGCTCTGCGCGAAGGGAACGAGATGCTGCGTGTCTCTAGGGCCAGAAGGGTTCACTGGACTACTTTAGCTCGCGACAGGGACGAATGGAGGCGTTGCTGGCGTCCGCTCGAGACTGTCGATGAGCAACGGGAAGGCAACTGATACAGGGCATTGCATTAGGTTGATTCAGATGTTTCAGGCCTCTTGACATTTATTGTTGTAAGAACCACTGGAGGAACTCCAAAGTTTCGCTTCTTGCCTGATGATTTGATGCCTACCTTTGCCTTCTGACTAGCTAGAAGGCTCATATCCTCGCTATCCACTTTAGCTCTCATTATAATTTCGCAAGAAACTTCGAGACAAGGTTTTCACGAGCATCGCTTTGGATCCTCCAGAAGCCAGGCTCGTTCCAGAATAGCTGCTTGGTGTATGTTTAATGATTTACTGGTTTTTGATATTACTATTGTGTGCTACCAATATGACAACCAAAATTGCATTCTCGACACACAGTGGCTATAAGGTGTTAGTGCCGCGCTGGACCAGTTCAGCCGTATATCTTGTATATCTTTTTTAGAAGATAATCGACACATTGGCAACCACATGATATTCACTATTAGAACCTCATGGAAAGCTCACAAAATTGATCAAAAGTTATATATGCTAATGATATCGAAAAGGTCTGAAAGTGAGGGGTTGTTCCCACGTGCGCTCAGCATTCAACTGCTCGACTCAGGATTTAATCTTACTGTGCTCATTTTGACTTCTAACCGGACATTTCCGAATCCAATATCCATCATAGTCATTGGTGATGAAGTATGAGACCGTATATTAAACAATCCACAGACAGCAGACGTTTACTCAACAATCCGAGAATTCCGACAGACAGACAAGTTCAGTGCCATCGCAATATTTTCTTTCCACTTATAATGGTTATGCAAGTGGAACCGGACAATAGTGGTCATCACCTTCCCATGCTACTGTCTCCGAGAGATCCTGCAATAAACGACTTGAACATGTTAGTGTTTAGAAAGAGAGAAAACAGGGAAAATCCTCCAAAGTGATCTCAAAACTGACATGCAATCTTTTTTTCCAGAAGAAGTCGGTGGAGTTCTGGACAAGGAAAATCAAACACCCTGTGTGCGTTAACAGTATATGTTCAAGCAATAGTGGGTGACCTTGGTGCTATGGTTTTTTTTTTCATGGTTACATGAATATGTCGATGAAAGAATAAAAGAAACAGGAAACGATAGTCAGTGAAAGTGGCTCGAGACAAGCATCGGCGCGGTTAGTAGACAGTATTAGGAAGATCCATGGATTTCGGACCACTTGCATTCATTGATGTAAGAAGGGTGAGGCTACTTAGGCCAGAAAATCGCTCCGCGGCGTTGCACACGCGGCGCCACCAGTACGACTTGCCAAATCGATTGCCCTTTGAGCTCTGCAGAGCTCGGCTGCGTCACCACTGCGCTTCCATCCATGCCACACTCCCTGCTACAACCATGACGCCCTGCCTTCTCCCCCCATGACACACTATCTCTCTTGAAGGCTGCCATGCCCTGCTGGCACTCGCACCCACCGCGGGCGGCCACGCGATTCTCTGACGTAAGTAGCCTCACCCATGTAAGAACCACTGAGAAATACCGAAGCTCCAATGTTCGTGTAATGGTGTGGTGCCAACCATCAGCATTCCGGTTAGCTAATCAGCTCATTTTCTCGCCGTTCGTCTTGGCTATCTAAAGAATTTGCAATGAGCTCTATAGGGCCTAATTTTTCACAAGCACGCTTGAGATTTTTTAGGGCCAAGATATAGGCAGGAGGAGGAGAGCACGTTTTCTTAATGGATGCTGCAACGCTGGCACCATTCATTCGGAAACCGCTTCCTAATCAAATCATAAACACATTGACATTCTTATGGCAATCGCTGCCGATGAGTCGTCTGAGCCTTATAAGGAGGATCCTAGGCAATTCGTGCAAATAGCACTCAGGTACCATAAGAATGCCATACTGACGCGCTTACGAAGATTGTAAAGTCTGCACTATGAATTTCATTCTTCTCCTCTGTTGTGCACGCAACCACTACTTAAAATCGTCATGTTCTTCTTCCGAGGAAGGTCTTTCAGAAAATTGAGCAGTTTTGGGAAGGTTTTGCATCATATGGGAGGTACATGAATGAAACATATAGCTATTCTTCATTTTTCCTGAGCTATCCCCCACTTTCACATTTTTCCTGCCCTACAAATGTCAAAAAGTGGTTGGTGTTTCGATTTCCACAGAACCAAAAGTTGGGTTTTTCGTTTTGGATTCGTAAACATTTGTTATGAAGATTATATGCAATAACAACTTTTAGAGCACCAGTCTACTCCTCGTTATTATTTTTTAGCGCATCTAACGGTTCAATCATTTGAGACTGCGTGTGCTCATAGGCACGAACGGAGCGTTTTCGCGCTAATTGAATTCGTTGTCCTTACTCAGGGGTCGAACTATTCCCAAGGGTGACTTCCCTCCCAATCGAGATCTAGACCCAAATGGAAAAATTTGAACCAAGCATTGGTATACCTTCGACTGCAAGTTCGACGAGGGAGACGACGTCACACATGTCAGCAAATACTTTTCTTGTTAGATGCTTGATAGGTGAAGCATTAGCGGTAGAAATTCATGTGTGCATATTTCATTGATTTTCAACTATTTTGTACCATACCGTATCGAAGATAGGGTCAAATTTTGAATTTGGCTTGAAATATGCTCCCAAAGGTAGTTCATTCCTCTGAACACGAATATTATACTCGTTTGGCATGAAAAAGCCAATTTCTTCTGCAACGGGCCCCTTCGTGTCCAAAAAAGTCGAGTCACCAAATTCGCTGAAAACGTAACCATAGGTCAGTCTGGCATTCTGACAGCGAAATACATAGTCATTTGGCGTGAAGAGACATAAGTAGGTATGTGAGAAAGAAAAAATAAAAAGTCAAAAGAAATGCAAAATGTTGCCACTGTCGGGATGTGAACCACAGAGACCATCGCTTCGATCACCACACCATCCGGGCAATGAATAACCCTCATCTTGAGGTGTCGCTTATGAAACTCCTATACACTGCATGCTGATGGCAATACTTTGTTTCTCCATGTAATTTGTCTCCTTTTCCTTGCAAAATTGAGGAAAAACTTCACAATTCAGATTGACAGCTGACAGCCCAGCTGAAGGAAAAAAGGAAGAAGTTTCATTCTTTTTGTGGTGACACCTAAACTTGTTGCGAAGAAGAATGACGAGAAGCTGAAACATTCGTTGGGACACTTCTTTTTCAACCGTTCCATCCATACGCTAACTGATCACCTAATACTCTAATCTCTCCACACTACGAAAAGATATGCCAGGCTAACAAGGTGATCTCAGAACCGACTTACAATTTTTCGTCAACCAGAAGCCCATGGAATTTCACAAAAGGAAACTAGAACACCCCCGATGAATTGGCAATTTTCTGTAGATGCCAGCTGCAGTGCGTATTACGTCGAGTGAACGTGAAGGCGAGATTTGGAAAAAAACAATTGAAAACGAGAATTGGTCAAGGTGGTAGTGGCCTAAGCAGATTCACTCATAAGACCTCCGTAGTTTATGGTGGAGCTGTTTCAAGGATGTTGAATCTGTTCATCTGCTCTGGCAACGAGTGATTTGATAATGCCTTTCAATTACAACTACCACAGCCCTGACTCAAGATCTGAATAGCTCTACCATTCAGTTCAGTTTGCAAATGCTAACCCATTGGGAAATGGGAAAACGGAAAACATTTGGGAAACGCACACAACGTCACTCGCTGCTTTAAGAACAGCTATCAGCTCACTGACAACCGCTTCGCTCTCCTGCGGGCCACAGACGTAAATAAATGAGGCATGGTTTGTCCTTGTATGGTATTTTTTGAAAAATTCCGAGCTTGGCTCAGGCATATGATGCCTGGAAATAAAAGCATAGACATTTATGCGGGTGCTTTGAATGAAAACAATTCACATCACTAACAAGAGAAAAACTTCACAAAATTATGTGGTGAAACTGAGACACTCAAGTGATAATTTTCGTAAGGCTGTTATGCCTTGTGCAACATTCCGTTTGCTTTCGTTTGTTCATGTGAGAGCAAAGGCGTCCTCTCACCTTTGTTACAAGATGCAGCCTGCCTTTCTGGATTTCGGCTGTTTTCGATGGAAGAGCTTTATCGACAATACCTTGAAGTAGACGAAGTGGATAAAAACGGTAGGTTTAGGCAAAGCCTTCGCCTCAGATGGTCTTGATCAAGATATCAATGATGTATTATGCGAACAGCGTATTACGTCGGGTTCTACACTCGACAGTGTCAATGAATCTCCGATTCATATGGCATTGCAAACTAAGTTAGGATGCTGCATAGGTTCTGCGACACTCATGGACTGCTTTCTTACAATGTCATTTCTGCACCTTTCGCCGTTTCGAGCTGGAAAGAAACACATACATATATAAGGAACCTCCGCTTGATCTAAGCAAAAATGGCTGCAGCTGAAAACTCCTCACTTCGCCCATCATTTATTACGAGGACCTACTTAAGGCCTCTGGGAAGCGGCTGCTAATATTTATTGTGTGATCGAGTGAAACGTCATTCATTATGCCACAGTATCTCGTTGGTTCCACCGTTTCGAATCCGGGAACACGATCTTTTCGATTGACTACGTGCAGGACGTTCATCGATTACTCAAGATAGTGAAATCGCTGAAGGTCTCGAAGCGAACCCAAAATCGACTGCACGAGATAAGCTCTTATTTGGAGGTATCCCACACTACAATCAACCAGCAAATGCCTTAGTGATCCCGGCTTCAGTAACCTCTCCATGGTATGGGTACCTCACCATAAGAGATGAAAGCTCTGACCTCCGTATGCAGCACTGTGAGCTCCTTCTCAGAGGAACTGTAGGCTGCAAGTGTCTCCCATCTGCAGAAGCTAGCCGACTTCTTATTCAATTATTTCATCATTTTTTGCTCCTCCAACATAGCCACAAATTTTGCGTGGCGCAATAACCAACGAAGATTACTGCGAGCTGTGCCTTTCACGGCGCGACTGCGTTGTCTATAGCAAGTGTGAGACTAGAACGATAATGCTCAACTGGAAATTTTGAGTACCTTTTTCAGTCACTATTGCCTTCATTCAACGTCAGATCTCGATGAATTCCACAAAACATCAGAGAATCGAGAGATCGCGGTACAGGACGATGGAGACGACGTTTCCATATAAACGGTCCTTTCTTCTTTTATGTCGACTTACAGTCAGTGGTAGGAGTGTTCCGGGTAGAATACTTACGTAACCGCCGTCAAAACCCTAGAAATAACACGTCCTTCCCATCATCTGTTCGGAATGGATGTACCACATTAGAAAAGTCGACTTTTCTAGTCTTTTAGGGCTCTTTCTAGTCTCATTTGAGTGAGCATTTCAGAGTTCTTATAAACCACATTACCCCTATATCTGGTTTAAAGCTATTGAGGAACTGTGTTCACTATTACTCCACCATAGCCGACCGCGGTACTAAAAAACTGTCGATTATTCCTCGGCCCACAGAGTAAGCCGGTCAACGACGGAGCAAAGCTTTAGACAGTTCCCGGTATCACAATCTCCACGGGACTCGAACGTTTCTGCGATATCGTGTAATTAGGCGCTTTCATGAATGCTCTCGAGATGTGAACACTTTTGCACTTTAAGGCTCTTTTCTGGTTTCGGCCTGAAGGTTTACAGAGTGCGAGCACTAGAGGAGAGGATAGCTTTGTCTAAGTTTAGAACATTCAGTATATTCGGCAAGATCTAATAAACTTTCTAGTTTACCCCAAACATATTCCTACATATCACGCTTAACACCGATTTCGATAATGACGCCGATAGTCCCAGAGGGGTCAGGTGTCCCAGATAACAACGATGCGTGCCTTGCCGGCTATGGGAACCTTCCCAGGTCATGGACTAATGTGGGGTCATTGTGTCGACTGTCTCCTTTCAAGCATATCATATTGATTTCGGTATTTCATGTATTTTTATTGAACATGTGGATGCAGTACATTTATCCTCACAAAGCTGTTACTGTAGACAAATTCACCGTTCAAGGTAAGTTCTCCCTCAGAAATTTCCTTTTTCCTTCCTAAATTTACTGTTTTCAGACGCCACCGACCTAACGTGGCGATTTATGTCTTCTGGAAGGCGATATGTCTATTGCATTGTGGAGAAACAGAAGTGCTACTCACCCTTCGTTCTGCAGAATAAATTTCTTGTCTACGATTTATGGAGTGGGACTTACTGGTAAATATACGATTAAAGGAAAAGTGATGTCGTAGAGGCGTCACGCTCTTCACCTTTGCGTTATATCGACAAGACTCATAATTCGGTTTCAAGTTTGACGTGCTCGAAAGATATGCAAGATCGTTTAATATTTGGCGTTATTCCCATTTTCACAACGCCTAATAACATTATTTTATTTTCTAACAGAATAATACCAAAATGATTATACTAGGGAACCTCGTGCTGGTTAAAGATGTGTTCAGTTCACGAACGAGTACACGATTGCGGTGCTTGTCTGCATCATTTAGACTCCTATAAGACTGGGGCGAAGAAGCCCACATCTCCTTAATTTTGAGTCCTTCCTTTCAGTTACTATCGAAGTTCTTCAACGTCAGACCTTACGGAATTCTACGAAACATCAGGGAATCGAGGGATTGCTGTGATGGACGATGGAGACGACGTTTCCGTATGACTTTACCTTTTGACTTTTCATGTTAGTTAAACATAACGTGAGAGTATTTGTTTAGTTCCACTCCACCATAATAGACCACGAGACCAGAAAATTAGACATTGGCGAAGCGAGTCTATCTATGGGAAAATCGACCAATATTTACGGTAACCACAGAAGCAGTGTGGGATTCAGTACTAGGAACGGCACCGTTCGACCAGAGGAACTGGTCATGAGAAAAGAGTTCAATTTTAGGAATGACAACGGGATCACCATGGTGATTCCATTTGTGAGCGGTATCAGCGTCATTGAAATGGATTCACATTGCAACATCAAAAAGACAGGTAAAATGTTTGGTTTGAAACCAGTTCCTTGCAGATGCTCCCCAATAAAAGGGATATTCATGTAGAAAGTACCAGAACTTCGTGAAGGAAAGTTCCTCAAAAAATGACTCAGGGATAGTGGAAGGAAGTGGATTGGGATACGATGCACTAGTGAGCGCAGAATAGATGATAGGCATGATCCCTCTTTTTGCCCTTCTTATTATAAGCAGTGAGATGCACGAACAGAAGGCATGGTTTAATTGATTTTGTCACACATTCGACTTTTGCACAAAAATTTAGGGCTTGTTATGCACGTTTAAAAGATACCCGTGCGAATATTTCAGGTCTCAGGTCAGCATTTTATACGCCCAGGGAAATCTGGTCTGTTCTTATCCGAGAATGGGATAGTTTCATGTGCGGAGGGAAAGTCCGACTTCAACCGTACCAGGAGTGCTGTAGAAGCCTTGTCTGCTACTGCCGCTTTAGACCGCGTTCATACTTTGCGATGCGTGCGGCAGGGGGTGGCTGCGTGTCTCGGTGTCTCCGCCTATGGCACCCTGCGTCGTCTCCGCACCTTCCCAGTGTCACTCTGCCTCGCAGCCTGTGAAGGAGCCTTTTGAAGCGGGATGCGTCTTAGGCTGAGGTTATACCGTCCGGACCGTCCGGACCGGTCGGACCAGCCCGTCCAACCGGTCCGCACGGTCCATACGATTGAATTATCGCGAAATTGCAGACCACGACGCACGCTACACTAGTTGCGCGCGCACTACCCAGCTTTTGAATATTCGGTGCATCTCTGTATTATGCATAAATTTTTCTTTGTTTCGTTTGTGATTGCGTGTTCGCGTGACATGTTTATTTATTTGTTGTTTTACATAATGTGTTTTCGTTTCCGAAGTTGTTTCCGAAGCTTCGAGAAGCTGGGTAGTGCGCACGCAACTACTGTAGCGTGCGTAGTGGTCTGCAATTTTGCGATAATTCAATCGTGTGGACCGTGCGGACCGTGCGGACCGGTTGGACCGGCCGGTCCGACCGGTCCGGACGGTCCGCACGGTATAACCTCAGCCTTACACCATGTTCATGAATACTGAGCGTTTGCTTGTAGTGTTTTTTCCTAGCTGCTAGATACCCTGTTACTCCTCCTGAGCGCCCGAGCAAGCGCTGCAATAGTCACTCTTTCAAGAGGCATATATTTCGCGGCATCTATTCTCTATATCTTCCCAGCTTATTCCCAGATGTGGAATGTGATAGCGGTTCTTGGTCACGCAGTGAACCTTGGCAGGAAGGTCGTATGCTGTACTGCTTCCACTCAGTTGCGAACGAATTTGAAGAGGACGAGTTCTCCGGTATGATCATATCGATAGGTTTAGAAACCCGTGAAGTGAGTTATTTAGTTATTTCCTGAAGCTGTTTGTTCACTACAAACTCCACACAAATCATTTGAATGCTCTGAAGGTGTCGTGGATAACGCTAGCGGATGAGCGACTGAAGTCCTTCTTCGACGATCCCCTTCATCCTGTACGTCTCGTGCGAACGATTCACAGGAATAACAGGCTCTGGGTGACGGCAGAGAAAGTCTTCGATAAGATGGCGAAGGTGTATGCAAAGGAGGGCTGCAGGTAGGGGTTTCAAAGAGACGGGTGTAAGTCACTAGGACAGAAAAATCGCGCGACCGCGTGCGGCGTGCGACAATCGCAGACGAGTTGTCCAAATCCGATTGGGCGGCACAATTGCGCCAGAGCTACAGTGCTTCTACAGAATGGGATTTTCTTTGTGCTTAGTTTCTTCTGAAAAGTAATCGGATTTTCCTGATTGCGAACATGAGGAAAATAGGGAATAAGGTGAAAGTAGACTGAAAAGACTGAAACTCAAGAACTTTCACCAGTAAATCTGCACACTACAATTCAAAGTATATAAGAAGAGGTTAATGGACATGAGAGGGAGGTGGAGATCCACTCACTTTCGCGCTGTCGTCCCTCGCTTGAACCGTTCCATGATCATCAGTTAGTACACCCAAGTGCATATTTTCACCTGAGCCTTACTTCAAGAAGGTAAGAGCTTCCCCCTAGACTAAGGCTTATGCTGTAGCCCTAAATTAAAATAGCGCCGGACGTCTAGCTCAAAGTAGTGGCCCTCTTTCACAGCTACATTGGCACATAAAAGTGGTAGAACATAAAAAAATATAAAGAGATCAGTGATACGAATGAG
Organism: Trichostrongylus colubriformis; assembly: GCA_963978905.1. Classification (NCBI taxonomy): domain Eukaryota; kingdom Metazoa; phylum Nematoda; class Chromadorea; order Rhabditida; family Trichostrongylidae; genus Trichostrongylus; species Trichostrongylus colubriformis. Next base: position 11,719,307 of record OZ022259.1, on the reverse strand, counting down.
CAGCTACTTCGACATTGAAGTAAAAGGTTGCCCCAATCAGAAACGGGCGACTCGTGCGCTAACGCAGCGGGCGCGATGCCGCATCGCGACTCTTCTGTCCTAACGACATACGCCCGACAGAGACGACTCTACTGGAATAACAGGAAAAATATAAAAATTCCGAAGACCACTATCCTATAAAGCTGGTTCCAGCCATGGCTGACTTCATGGAAATTTTGCACTTATTCAGATGGCATGAGGTAGATCTCGCAGTGTCGGACACTATGGTCCTGATTGATGTGAGAGATGACGGGAGTGCTCTGGTGCTCAATGTCGAGAAACATATCGAAGGTTATTTCCGTGAAGATAGCGTCTCATTCGCCGTACTGAGTCGACGGTATGTTGTTAGGATAAACGATATCAACCCCCCACCCCCACCCCCCTCCCCAATGTGAAAGCTGTAAAAAAGTTTTATACTGTGTTCAACTCCTTAGAGGTTGTTAACAAGTCTTTATTGGCTGACGTTTCGACGAGTTCGCCTTCCTCGGAGTTCTTCGGAGCCTAAAAGAAGGAAGAAGCCAAGTCATGTCTTTTTCGACCAAACATCTCAGACATACCTTACTAGAAATTCAATGTCAACTTAGAACACCCGCAAGTACCATAGAAAGATCCACCATAAGATCCGAACACCATCAGCTCCACATGGACAGAGTCCCGGTTGAAAAGCTAATCCTATATAGGGCGCAAGTTTCCGCGTAATTGCCAGACATTCTCCCCTCCGGTTACTTTTGGATTCCTGGCCTGGATCCACAGTGCTTCAAGGGTTTTGCGTGCCATTAGTTGAGATTCGTGCGCCAATATGTCAAACGTGATCTCAAAGTTATCGCCATTGTGGGATTCTTGCCTGTGGCAACCTAAGGGGTCGATACGCGCGACCTGGTCTTACCGTCCAAATGCTCCTTAATGCGCAAGTTGAGAGGTCTTCCTGTCTTTCCAATGTAGTCTTCTCCACGTTTGCCACAGGAAATTCTTAAAACTACCCCTGCCCCTGTGGCAGTACAAACTCCTTCCCTCAGTGGGACATATCACACAATTGGGAGGGACATAGATTCGGTCATATAGACTGTTTCGAACCGTGCGTCTTCAGGTTGTGTGGAGGGGTCGCCACAATCCAACCATGCTTTCTAGACCTGATCTCCATAGAATCAATCAATAGAATCACGAATTGGGCATTAATAGAATCACTTTTTCAGCGGAGTTCCTTCTCTTCAGTCAATAGCGAGAAAAGCGGCCCTCAAATATGTGGAAAGTCTTCGGTACAACAAACACATGGCGAGAATCATAGGCTACGATCACTCCTAACACAAAAATTGGTGTTCATGTTAGGGAGCTGTTCAGCTCACATTTTATCATAATATTTACGGAGAAGCTTGACTAATTTGTGTTTCGTACACATATACGTCGTATTGCTATTTTGTCCATTTGTTTGAATATTCTCAAATTAAAGTGTTGAACGGATAGGAATAAATTTTATCTGGAATAAAAAAAAAAGCGAAACATTGAAAAGGCAGTAGAAGTTCAGACGGAAATGTGGATGCTTCTCAAATACCCGGCAAGCGAACACAAAAAAGGCGATAGTAACGATAAAATAGAATGTCATTGAATTCTACATGAGTTTCTAAACGGAGACTTATTCTGAAGAGTCTCAATAGTGGGAATTTTGTCTTCCAGGTTCGGCTTACGTAACGGCGATGGCTTTTCCCGTCGTTTTTCTATTCCGTCGTCAATACGAACGTCGTTTTCAGCTCTGATTGTTGCTAGGAAAGGACGGGCAGCCATGAGTGCCACCGCAAAACAATGCCGAAGAAGATTCTGGAATTGAGGCAGGAATTCTTAAACTTCGCTAACAGATGAGAGAAAATAAAGAAAAATTCAGAAACTAGAAATGGGATTCTTATAACCACCCGTCCCGTTGATTTTAGGGATCAGGAGAGCTGCATCATTGATGTATCGATGAGAAAACAGGGACCTGAGAGGTTTGGTGATCATACACAGCACGTGACGCTCTCGGAGGGACGAGAACGATTTCGGAGGGTGGAGGTCGATTGGTCAAATTTCGCTTCGCGACGTCGCAGCGGTGCCGCCAGTACGAGTCTTTTGGATTTCCGCTCAAGACGCAATGGGCTGGTTTCGTGAGGGGAACTTTAGAGATTGCACCAATTTTAAGCAATATGATATGAATTAGAATTTCCTATGACTGCAATATGAGCTCTCCATCGTCCTTCAGAGCTAATAGAGGGATAGCTATCACTGCTCTATTGTCTTTGACGTTGATTGTTGTGTTATCTTGATAGGTATCGTCAACTTTTAATGCTGCTGAAGGAACTCCTATGGATCACTCACTGCAGAATGAGAGAAAACAATAACAGTTACCTTTATTTCAGTTCTCACAGAAAGCATAAGAAGAAAAGCAAATTGCCGCCCGGGCTGAAAACAGGTGCAGTTTTCAAAGGTCCCTCACGGTACCAGCCCATTGCGTCTTAAGCGGAATTCAAACGACTCGCACTCGCCGCGCCGTACGCCGGGGGCGGTCGCGCGAAAATCCGACCAATCGACCCCCATCCGTTTTCGGAGGCAGGCGCCTGGGTATGGTGGTCATACGCAGCACGCGACGCTATCGGAGGGACGGGAATCATTTCGGAGGAGTCTTCCCGAGTGTCATTCGCCGCGAAACACTCGTTCAGTCGTACTCAGATACTTGGATATAGTAATAAGTCGAGCGAATAGAAATTTCATTTCTTCCAAAGGTCTCGCAGAAGCTCCCCATTCAGGAGCAGCGGTGTGAAATTGAAATTTGCGGATAGGTCACAAGAATGGATACGAAGTCATAGGTGAATTCCAAATCCTGCGACTAATGCCTAGTTGGATTTTTCGCCCCTCTTCAAGGCAAAGCCACTGAACACCATTAAAACGCACCCTTCCTAAACCTGTTGACTCCATGCATCGGTAAACTCTCGCATTTCGTGACAATTCCTTCAACTGTTTCATAACGTCATATGAAGTCTGTCCAGAGTTTGGAAAGCGATATGCAAGCAGAATTACTGGACATACCCAGTCTTCTGATTCTATCTGAACAGCATCGATAATTTCGATCCTTAACAACTACAATCCCAAACGCCTAGTACCTTTTTCCTAAGTAATTCTAATCGCATCGAGACAAGTGATTTATCATCTGTGCTCACGGCAAATATGATCACATGAGGTGAAGTAAAGCAGTCGGTACAGTTGATGCCATCGCAATCGTCAACGTACGTCTAAAGCATAGAAACTACCGATTTCATTTTAAAGGAATTATTTTTGAATCACCTCTACAACATCCATCACATAGTTTGCCTCGGAGTTCTTCCTCTGCGTCTCTTGAATGCTCAGAGTCAGCCTTGCCATCACCTAACAATATATGTACTAAAATAAAATACCAAAATCATTTGTCAACAAATGATTAAAGAGTTGTATGGTGTGGTAAACAACTCCGAGGTATGAAAACAGGAATAATTTCACTGGCACTGAACAATCCTTTTGGAATGCTCCACGCAGTTAATCTCTTTTTAGATCAAAAGTATTTGATTTTCAAAGAGAAAAGTGGCTTGGTCATGTGGGTAACACAGTGAACGCACTGAGGTAAATAATTAAGCCTATGGTCTCCGACTTTCAGAAAGCCAAAAAGAAAACAAAGTTCAGAAAGCTGAGTGTGTGCCAAAGGAGCTGTTAAACACCCGGCATTCCACTTTTCTTAACCCTTTCAATCTTCGGATTTGCTTTTGACAAAAGAAATATTTTCGATGACAATTTTGAAGGTTTCGACTGGGAAAAGAGGGGAAGGGGGGGGGGGGGCAGAAGGTGGGGGTCGCATTTTTCATGAAATTTGAAGGTTTCGGAGGTGGTACAAGAGACCCATTTGGGGGGGGGGGGTCGTATTTACCCAGAATTCTCCTCGCCGTCAGGCTTACCCTGATTCCCACGTCCATTTGAACACACTGAAAGCCTTCGACCACCCAGTTGTAAAGTTTGACACGTCGAACTACCTATCAACGATACCACTTCCAAAAAAGACTTTCTATGACAAGTAAGGAGACAGTGCAGCACCTAATCTCGTCATTTACGTGGGGTTCCGCTTACTCCACTCATTCCACCCCCTTCGTCAAGGTTGCCTAACCCTCATGTGTACTGTTCAGAAAGCCTTAATCACTAACACAAGACGGCACATCGATTTTTATAGAACTTTGCTGGGGTCCGACAATTCCAAAATGTGTCATGAATGCTTAGCGAGAAGCAAGCGCGCGGAGCATTTCACATATGCTAATTTAAGGTACCGTTAGGAGCAATTCTGGAATATTGAGGAGTAACTGAGGAATATAAAACTGGAGGTAATTAGTAGTGTAACAGAAGAGAAAGAATTGAATCTCGAGAAAACTCGAGATATGAGAATCTGAAGACCCTCTTCCTCTCCCCTTTCGCCCTCTCTCTGGTTGCTGTTGTAGACGGGCATGGTGCCGAGCCAGCCAGCCATGAACGTTGCACCGCCCTTGCAGCAGCTTCCTAGCGGATGCGAGGCAAAAGAACTGGCAGCGCTACGGGATCGCAAGAAAGGTCCCAAGTCGCCTTTTTCAATGGGAGTTTCGCTACTAACCATCTTTTTTTGAACAATAATTTTCGTTCACCGAGTGAATGTCTTCGCAATTCGCATTTATTCCTTGCCTGTGGCGGGACGTCTAGAAGAAGCGGATGCGTTAACTGGCTGACCGTTGTAAGTAAAAGTAGAGGTCATAATTGGTGCAACTAGTTGGTGAATTAGTGGACCGATAAGGAATTTGGGGGTCACTGTGGTAGCTCGCGGGGGGGGGGGGTACAAACGCGGAATGCCATCACGCCTTGGAGGATTGCTGACGAGGCCATCAAGCTCCTTCCCTGAAAAGGCTTAGGCAAACCTGAAAGAGCCCGGACGGGACGAGTAGAGGACACGCCCTCAACTGTACGAACTATGCTGCCAACAAGGCAATCCCGCCCCTTTCCCTAAGCACACTGTGAAGTGGCCAACTCGAAAATGCAGCGTCAGACATGTTTAGCGACCCACCACATCACTGAAAATTGATCGAATAATCTGTGAAAAACGGCGGTCACAAGCAACACATCATAGGCTCGCCCGTGGGAGTAGCCAACAAGCGGAACGTTTGCTGGCCTGGTTGAGATCCTGTTGAAAGGTTCTTCTTCCCGCAAACTACGCTTCACTACGCATCATTCTAGCACCCATTTTTTCCTTTACAAATAATATATTCAATATATTTCAACTAATTGAAAAGCTTCAAGGAACCTCACTTACGATGACTACCTATGCGGGTATAAGTATCACTTTCAAACCTACCTCCCAACCATTGTCAAGATCCTTTGTGGTAAGCGGGCGCGGCGCAATCCGAAAGAATCACTCTCAAATTTCCATACACCCGAACAAGGGTATAATTCCAGAAACTGGGTCAGCTTCAGTAGAGGACATACCTTTCTAGACACATCATCGTAGTGGACCGATGTGGTAGCTTTCTCCAAAAGACTGAGATTTTCGTTATCCGAAATGAGGGCACACCGCACATAATTCAAATTTTCTATCTGAAAAAGAAGGCGCTTTTTTCCAGTTCACTATTGAACTGTTGGCCTATATACAAATGACTTCAGGTAATGCCATACCGTAAATCGTCCCTTCTTCCCGCTCATCACACGACAGACGCGTTGCTGTTCGAATTCCACGACAGTGTCCATCTGAAAGCTTTTTAGTGATATATTAGTCAGTGGGAATGCACACGAACGCAGCCACGAGTGATAGTCAGCGGCACGAGAAATGATCGAACAAAAAAAAAAACGATGCACGCGAGGAAAATAAAAATTCGAATGTCGACGGTCACACTAAACTTCGATCCAAAAACACTACGGGCACAACAATGTGTCCAGCCAGTGGATCGTAGAGAGATCGACGCTCGGTGCGAGTTTCACAGCACTATGTAGATGACAGTTTGCAAAGAATTGCTGTGGGTGTGTGATTGTGACGTTCTCGCTCGTGAATGTGGTTGCGCAGCCGCAAATCTGCCCCGAAAAATTTCAAAAGCTTGCTTCACCCAACGCACTCTACTTTGATCGCTTTACTTATGTTAGGGCACAATCTTACTCTTCAGGCTCACCAAAACGAGAAATCAAAATATCTTCGGATTTTTGAAATAGTGTCAAAGCAAATGTGGGTTTATAAACGGTGTGTGCGTTATTTTTGGTGCCAGTCAGGGGAACCATGTTCACTATAAATCGTAAGTGTGTAGGCCAGGACACATGAGCTGGATCAGATCACCGAAGCACAGGTAGCCACATCTCTTGGCGCGTGGCTGATTAACAAGGCCACATTCAAACGAAAATCGAGGATCTTCAAAGGCGGTCGTATTTTGGGTTGAAAAAGGGACCAGATGCGGAAGAACGCTACAAGCCCTAAATCGTATGCGACGCGTGTTCCAGTGCAAGGGGCGGTGACATACTCGAGGTGACATACTAAATTACTTGAAACTCAGCCTTCAAGCGTTCGTTTCATTCCTGCGTATTGCCGTCACATATCAAAGGTTCACATGAGTCCGACTGACAGGCGAACGATGCATTATAACAGACGTCTGCTGGAAAAATCAGTTATTAGGGTACATTCTGGGGGCGGGAGGTGGGTGGGGACATTGTCACGTTTTTAATGGGAAGGGGACTGTTGTCATGATTGACCTTTTTCGCACCTGATAAGATCATTCAATTTGCCGTACGGCGCTATTTGTTTATTTTATACTCATCTGAAACATTTTTTCAGGCAATGAAAATGAAATTTTCAAAAGAATAAGAGAAAAATTTGGCAAGAAAGCTCCATCAAAGACCACAGTGTATTGTTGATTTGGGGAATTCAATCGTAGTCGTAGTCTGCTGTCCGACGAGATTCGTGAAGGATCTCCAAAAGCAGCAGTTGTTTCAGGAAACATCGATGCTGTGTGAAATATGATTGAGCAAGATTGCCGTGTCACCCATATACATGCAATTTTACATGAACACATGAGTTTGCAAAAAATATTTTTCCGTTGGAATCCACACAAATTGACAAATGCACAAGAAGGGCCTGTATGGAAAATTATCAGCTATATAAAATAAACAGATAGCACCCTGCGGCACAATGAATGATCGGGTGTATAGTAAAAGAAGTCGAACACGATGAAACCGATGATTCACTCACATGATAACAGTATTACCTATTCCCGAAATATAAATAGTGACCCACGTACACACTATAAGTAGCTTTGATGCTCACATATCTGAACATTTCTCTGCAGTACGCTTCCCTCTGGGTGCGAGTCTGGAATTTCTCCTCAACTGTCTCAAAGGCCTAAGATGTCTCGTAACTCACAGCTTATAAGCAGATTGGCCAGAGGTAAGATACATAGCGCGTGTCCTATGTGGTAAAGGGCCAATCACTCTTATTGAGCTGCTGTCGTAGGGTTGGCCGGGAAAACGATCTAGACGCCTTAGATATGCATGAAAATTTGAAAGCTTCAGGTGTAACAAATAAATTGACTGTGTCCATGGTAGCAATGTATGGGAAGTCTGATTCCCTGCCTGTTGTGCCTTCCAATCAAATCGAGTCAAAAGACTATATGAGAAAAGCACCTGCCACTCTTCAAATAACGCCCTAAAATTGCCACATACTTTTGCCATCTTCAATAGTCAGCTCTATACCTTTCTGTTGCTCAACATTCATCTTGTTGTTCCACTGTCAATATTCTTGCTGTCTTTTGTCATAAGGGAGAGTTCTTCGGAACACAACAGAAGTTTTTTTCCTCAAAGAAAAGTTGGATGGGCAATTCATCCATGTTTGATAGATCCTCATAGTAAAAGTGGAGCACAAGCAATCGGAATTGAGATTGACCGCATTTGAGAAAGGAAAGCGTCGGAAAATACAAATGCCTTGCTATTATAATCGAGTTTCCTATTACTTTTTGGGTGATGGCCCATAAACATGCAAGGAAAGACTCTAAAGCAAGAAAGGACAAAGTTTTTGACGTTTGGCTGCGGGCTGCGCCGCGCATTCCGATGGCAGGTGAGTGCGATGATAATGGATACAATCAGTTGAAGGGGCCGATGTACAAGTCAATGGTTTTATCCTCCTCGACAAGTCTAGTACCGATTCACCTACCCATCTACCCACCTACCCCGGACAAATGAAAGGCTTGGTTGGACTAGTAGGGCGTTGAGGCAGGAATGAATCCCGACACCATGAGAGTGGGAGTAGGCGCCTTCTGCCCGAGGAAAGTCGTCATCGCCGAATATTATGTATGAACATCCATGTCTTGTGTTAATTTGTCGGCTTGGTGGGTTGTCAGTATAAGTGGCATGATTGTTATGCAAAAATTATGGGATGACAATGATGGTAAACTGTTTAGTTTACCGAGTATTAATTCAAAAAGCAATTTTGATTGTGGTAGGACCCGACCGTTCCAATACTAGAGCACATTATCATTCGAGCACTGTACAGTATGTAAACGACACTGAGTGAGTATATTCGCAGCCATTATAATAGTGAAATCCTGTACAACGTTGTCTGCACGCTGCAAACAAATTCTCCACATTACAAAAAATTTACATGATTACTGCAAAGAAAGCTCGGTGGCTATCGGAACCGAACCGGTTAAAAAAAGGTAGCCACGAAATATTTATATCAAGGAGTAGCGCTGATAAGAATTCTTTTAACATATTCCATATTCAATTATTTGCAAATGCTAAGATAATTTTGACGATAACTTTGCTGAAAGGCATAATACATAAAATGATAAGATACTATTCATTGGTTGCGTAGTGCTTTCAAGATGTACGTTCACCTGATCTGAGAATGTCGCACAAGGGTTCTCCTTCCTTACGAAGTTCAAAGAAACATATTTTCTCAGGTGTCCAGAACAACTTCACTGACAAATTAGTGCTTCGCCGTCTCCATATAGTCTTTACCAGCATCCGGAATGGGGTTGAGAGGAAAGATAATCGGGTAGAAATCGCTAAAAAATTAGGAAAGGTTTCGATCCGCAGTGGCGTATGAAGTTTACGACAGTATTACATCTTTAGATACTTCGGAGCTTCATAGTTAATTAGGTGTAATTACCAATCCTTAGAGAATGTAAGGTCTTGCACGTTCCGTGCATGACTACTTTAATAACGAGATGGAATGAGAACTGAGAGCAGCTTATGGAAAACCACGACACGACATTGCTTCTGGAATAACTGGTACCGCTGTTGTTTATCGAAATATGTATGAAGTAGACGGGGGCGACGGGAAAAAAGGATTGAAATGAAGCCGTCGTGGTGGAGATCAACAAAAACAATGGCGGCTTCGAAAACAATGATGTCGGCTGAAATAATTTTAGAGTGTTATATTGTTAGTGTAGTATAAGCAGTACTGACTCAGAGAGAAGCTAAAAACGAATAATGTAGTGAAGCATAAGCCACTAATGAACTACGCTTTCCTTAAAGTGAGGAAATGCATATTTATCGTATTCCATTTGAAACGGTGCCGAATAAATGCTAAAGAGAAGATTGTTAAGTCAGAATAATTATCTCAAACAGGGCATTCTCTAACAATTGGATACTGAAACGTGGGTATAACGATGCAGAAAGTAAATGTCGATGCTGAGTCAAAAGTGATGCATGCGGAGGGCGCGACGGGAACTTGAAGCTGAAAATCACGCAGCACCGCATCGGCTCCTCCTGTACCATGTACATGCAACACGACCTGTAAAAGCGGTCAAGTTTCAGTTTATGATATTAGACTTGTAACTGCCGGAAGGCCTAGATAGTGCATTATCTCCGCTGAAAAGCAAAAACAGAACAAGGGATGAAGCGATCGTCGTTGTTCAGCCCATTTTAGGATATGCCACGCAATAGAGTACCATTTAGAATCTTATCAGGGAGAGGTTTCGACCTTCTACGGGACTTTGCAATGAGACCTAGATGGATCGATGGAGATCCGAATACTGATTCTATCTGTAGAGACCAGAACTGCAAAATGCCATTCTGAAGCGTGTTAAGAGGGATCAAAGTTTGCCTGTGATGCCTCATACGCGAGGCACTTTGTCATCAGCAATGTATAATCTGGTTTAACAACAATCACTGTAGCTCACTGTGTCCCTGATCCGATGTAGGCGGGCGCCGCGGGTTCGCTCCTCGCCGGTGCGGATCCTTTTGCATTTTGTGATTCGTCGTAAGTGCTTCTCTTTCACTTCTGAACGTTTTCTTGTACTGGCCCTTATCGCATTCATTATTTACATTACTACCATCTTATTTTCATAATTAGTACTAACATCAACACTAATCTTCACGTTTTTATCAGCAATTTTAATTGTTTTGCTCAACATTTGAAAAGCGAATAAAACCGACTTTGAGCCATATCAGTATCAGCAAAAGCTTCTGTCTGGGGCGGGACTCAACAGTGCGGGTTCGAGTCCCGTCCGAGACCGAAGCTTTTGCCCATAACTCGCATACCTGTAACAACTTTCGCACGCGGGCTGCGGCGAAAATCAGCAGCTATCAAAAATCAAATATAAAAAATCAGTGTGTAAAGTGTGCAAAGCACACTTGTTACTCACAGAATGCACACGGTAAATGATGAATGCGAAAAGGGCCAGTAGAAGGAAGCGTTCAAAAGTGAAAGAGAAACACTCACTTATGATGAAATGCAAAATGCAAAAGGATCCGCCCCGGTGGGAGGAACCCCGGCCCACGTCTACAGATCCGATGCACTACCAGTGATCCACGTTGGTGATTACCAGATCAGATTGATACCGTGCTGATGACAAAGTGCCTCGCTAATGAAGCATCACGAGCAAACTTTGACCCCTCCGAACTCGCTTCGAATGGCATTATGCAATTTTGATTTTCACATTTATAATCAGTATTCGGATCTCTATCGATCCGTCCCGGTCCCGAAGTTATATGAGGTTGAAACTGCTCCCTGGTCAGAGACCCGACCGCAATTAGGGCTATATGGCAGCGTTTGCAGGTGTAAGTCTATACAGAGTTCTGAAGGGATAGAAGACTTGGTTGACATGAGATTTATTCTCGGAATAGTGCGAACGCTAGTGCTGCCATTTGTCACTGCAAGAGAAAAACACAATTCCGTCAAATATGAAAAAAGCATTGTGGACGGCATATGTCGTCTTTCCCATTTTCATGCCCTGACGGTTCAATCCATCAAAATGTGATGCACGGATGAAAAATAGCACTTTTTGCATTTTCTCATTTGTATTTGAATGGCGTCAAGAATGGTTTTCTTATTAGATATGGTTACGGGACGGAGATGGCAATGGCAGTCATCAAAGAGGAAGCAAAGGACACGCTCAAAATAGCCTCGTAGCCTATTCTAAATGCTATTATACTGGTCGAGGCAGTGAGCGGAAATCCGAGGGGATTGGCACAGCGGGTGGCCGAAAAGTACCGGTATAGAAAAATCGACTGTTTCCCGAATCTAACAGGTTTAAAAATTGGCAAGAAGACGGTTTAAGAAAAAGACTGCCGGCATTGCTCAAATCTTGTTGGAATGCGCAGCATTCGATTTTCATTCAATACAGTAATGGAATTTCAATGCATACAAGACATACATACCTAGGCGTGCACCACCTAAGGCTGCAGTTACAGTAGCCCTCCAAAGTCTTCGGTCAAAACTTTTCTGTCATAACTTTTTTTCTACTGGAGCAACTTTGACAAAATTTTAATATGTGGTGCCTGAACCTATTGTCAACATTTCCTTTCACTTGAGTGGCTCTTGACACTTTTCATGGTTTTTTACAAGAATTTACTACAAGAACATCGAAAAAAGGCTTGGTCAAGAAACACTACTTTTTTACAAAAACAGGACGAACAAGCCTCAGAGAACATCAATATTCTGTAGAAAGACCACGACTTTTGATGACAGCGGCACAGCGGGACGGCAAAGCGATGGCACTCCGAAAACAAAAAATTTCATATAGCCACGTAACCTATACCGTTGAGCGCCAAAATAGTATATTAGGTATGCAGTGTCTCCAAGTACAACATACTAAAATTTCTCTTAAATCGGTGCAGTTGCAAAAAAGTTACAAGTGAAAACCCAGGTGAAAACCCATTGGGCCGAATACTTTTGAGCGCTACTGTACAGGGTGGCTCCTAATTATTTGCGCGTAGTTTATTTCTGATAACTTCAACGAAAAACAACGGTTATACAATCTGATACAATTTCTCTGTAGAGCAATGCCTAATGATCATTCCCTCCAGAACATGTTCGAAATAAGCTCCTTTTGCAGCAGTAAAGGCCTTCAGTCTCTTCTCCACCGACATCACTGTGGGCCGCAGGTAAGTGACGTCGATATCGTCCCACGCCTTCTGAAGTGAAGCTTCGAGAGCATTCAAACTTTGCTGCCTTCTTGAGGAGACCTTCTGCTGCGAGTGGCCCCACACAGCGAAATCCGTCGGATTCAGATCGGGCGAATAAGCTGGCCAGAAGGCCTTCGTCCAGTAGCCAGGAAAGTGACTCTCGCAGACTGCAAGTGTGGATCTCGCAGAATGAGCAGGTGCCCAGTCCTGTTGGAGCACGCATTGACCACTGACAAAACTTTCAGCAACCCAGGGGAGTCTTTGAGTGCTATCTTCCCAACGAACAAGATTTTATTAGGTTGTAAGGAGAGTTTTGGCTGATTTTCGCAATTTCAAGTTCGGGAGATCATAGCTTAGCTCAAACTGCATCTTTTCTCACAGAACAAGCACCTATTGATTCGCTACACTTCTGGCAATGTCATGGATATTTGCATATCTCATTTTAATATAGGGCTGATCGGAAGGCGTGGGACGATATCGACGTCACCTTCCTGCGGCCCACAGTGATGTCGCACGGTGAGAGTGGGAAAGAAACTGAAGGCCTGGATTGCTGCAAAAGGAGCTCATTTCGAACATCTTTTTGAGTGAATGATCACAAGGCATTGCTCTACATGGAAGTTGTATAAGCGTTGTTTTTTGTTGAAATTATTAGTAATGAACTACGCTATACTACGCGCAAATAATTAGGAGCCACCCTGTATGTACATACCTAGGCGTGCACCACCTAAGGCTGCATTTGTACCTTGCGAAACTGCGATTTATTAAAAAATCAGGTTATAACAATTCGCAACAACTCTAGCACATGGTGCATCTTAAAGGTAGGTGAAATATTGATACCTCGCCTACATTTCGCAGTTCGAGTAAAAATATGATGTCATTGATCCAATAATTTAGCGATTCTGTGATTGTGCAAATCAGCCGATTGCAAGATGAGAAAATCGCAAAATTACAAATGCCAAAGCGTGATTTACGGGAGGCCGTTTGTCATTAGGTGACCGGAGCGGTAACAGAGCACGAAATAGCAGCATCATGTGACAGCCACGTGTGTAATTTGCACTATCGCAAAAACGCAATTTTGCAAAAGTATATGATAGCAACTTAAAGACACCAGAAGGGGGTAATTGTGGCTTACGGTAGAACAGATGTAGTGTGGACGAGTTTAAGTGGCCGTCATTGCACAAACTCGCCAATTTGACGCCTTGGCATGGTGCCAAAAGAAGATGTTTCTATTATAATTTTGTTTTTCCTTTACTTTTTACTTTGTTCTTTCTTATATTGTTTCAAGATGTACTTACATGAACGCTAATGTAGTTGGGAATGGCCACTCCACTGCGCTGGGAGTCAGGTGCTACAAATCGTTGGCCCACGGCCCGTCTCCTACAGCGGGCAACTCGGAATGGATGCGCTGATGCGAATGGTATGCGAATACACACCGCAGCGTCGCGCTTTTGAGTCCGGGTTTTTTCGCCTATTATCGCTTCTAACCTTGAGTGTTCGTTACAAAATGCTCATTTCTTTGCATCTTCCTCTTGTTTTGGACCCCCTTCCGGTTCCTTTGAGACAATGAACGAGTAAGTTTGATAGATTTTGGAATAATTGTAGTATATGTATAAAGGAGTGCTCAGCAGTGTAAGAGTAGAGAAAAAACGAAATTAAACCGTCAAAAACTGAAGAAATATCAATCCGAAAAACACCCTTTTCACTCACTCCTTCTGCTCCTTCGTATATAGCCGGAGGTACAGATGCAAAGCGGGCCGGACGCGATCGTTGTCAATCCCTCGCAGCACTCCTCTGGCAGATGAGTGGTAGCGCAACTCGCAGTGATCGTAAAAAGACCCCAAGCCGCCCTTTCATACGTTTCCTCACACATCACCTCTTCTGAACTGGGATACTTGTCTCAACAATACGTGTGTTCCCAGTTCCCATTTTCAACTTACCTCAGGCGGTGCTTCTGAATCGCTTTCTACGTGGAGCCATGTCGAAGCAAAGCACTTTTTTACGGGAAGGAATTTAATAAGCCCTTTCCGGATGTCGATTGTAGGGTGATCATATACAAGATAGCAATCAATGCAAAAAATCTCGAATTCCTGTCGAACGAGAAGGAATTTAATTAGCCCTTTTCGAATATCGATTGTAAGGTGATCATATACAAGTTAGCAATCAATGGAGAAAATCTTGAATTCCTATGCGGATTAGCTTTTCGAAATCTGAGGCTGGGTAAATCTTGTCCATATGCGAAATTGAAAGAAGCCTAGCTAAGTACAAGTCCAATCAAATTCTTATCGGATGACCATCGTCCTCGGCAGTTGCGATGGAAGTGGAGGCAAGAGTAGATGAAATTCCACAGAAAACAAAGCAACAACACATCGTTTAAAACAATCTTTTGAACACAAAAAGCGTTTCAAATAGAAGATGGCGTAGAATTTAAACTTAAAGATATACATGAAGCAATACAAGAATAGCCTATAGCGAAGTCTGAACTTCATAAACCAATCTGTCTGGCGATCGGTACACCGACAGCCTTCGCCTCCTTTCCACTAAAACAATTGCACGATGGTTCAAATACTCCTGTCGATTGTTCTACATATGAAGGGGATTCGAGTAATCAGGAAGGGAAGATAGTGAGAAGGTTTTATAATTGACTGGTACCCAGCCATGATAATAAGCCACTCAGCGCGAATGAAAATATCATTAGGTTGTGCAATAAGTTCGTGCCATTTCTATTCTATGTTTCATACCATACTCCTCATCCCTCAACAAAGTTCATGTTGTATTCAAACCTTCTTCTGCTCTCGAAAACGGTACTATTTGCTCTTTGAATCCTTTAACTGTTTGATATTCATGAGGCTTAGAAATGGAGTAACGAGGTGGAAAACTTCGCACTCTCGGCATCCCTTTTTTGGCCTACCATGAGGCCGAAAAGAATATTCATGTATGCATTCGACAGAGCTTTTTCTTTTCTACGAAGGGTGTTCTTCCTTTTTTCGAATCTTTTCATGGTTCAGTTTTTCTAAGACTTAAACATGGAATACTTAACCTAAATTGTACTTTTGGCCCCTGCCCTTTCTCTCTAAAAATCCAGATTCTACGAAACAATTTTTATGGACCAGGAAATCCTCAATTACAACACGATGAATCTATTCCCTCATACAACACGATCTGGCGCAAAAAATGTCTTTTTAGATCTCGATAAACAGAAAATGCAGCTTTTCGAAAACAAAGGACACCATTTCTAAGCTTTTAAGACGACAACCAGTTAAATCATCAAAAACAAATAGACTTTTCATTTAGTCAAGATAAAAAAGCTCTAGAGAATAGATATAGCATTTTACATATAAACATTTTGTCGAGCGTTGAACAGAATATTATGGAACATAGGGAATGAAATTGGCTCGAACTTATCGCGCAACGTAATAGAGGAAGGCCGACTAGAGGAGCAAAGTAGTGAGAGGGGGTTAACGATACACCAATTTGAAAATCTTGAACGACACTCAATTTGAACCGAAGCATTCACAGGGAATTCACATGAGAGTTCTTCGAGTGCCGAGAACATGCAGTTTAAGTGCATTGAAAGGATTAGGACGAGGCGTTGTGGGCAGACGAGGGCCGAACGTGAAGTGCGAGCGAAAAAAAAACACCCCACACATCGCTCTCACCGCCATGACAATGGCTGCTGTTCTCAGCGGCCGCGAAAGCTTTCATAGGAATGCGTATTCGCCCTCGTCCTAAGATAGAATGGTCAAAGCTCTGTAATACTGCGAGTTCACTAGCGATTAAAACCGCACGATGATTTCAGGCCACTCGCACAGCCTCAAGAGGAAATCCAAGTAAAAAGATGACAACAGGTGAGAAGAAGGCGGAAAAGCTGAAGAAGCACAATTGACTTTGAAGAACTGCATTCATAGAGAAATGAACAGGAAAGAGATTTCGTCACCTCCATAGAATGAGGTATCGTCACATGGAGTTCAGCCAAATAGCCACATGCAACTCATTCAGATTTGTTTTCGCCTGAAGGGGGAAGGCATTATGGGCAGCGAACAATTCTGAAGAGCCTCCAAAAAAGAGCACTCTCCTTAACTGACATTCCCAGAGGACGGGAGAAACTCTCTCCTATATCTTTGAAGGATAAACTAATAACGCTTGCGGCGCAGATTAGTCTGCATACGTCAGCGCTCTCAAGTTCTATCACAGGGGTATTTAGATGAATGTTTGTCTATTCACTTGCCTATAGGATTCTCAGGCATTCCTCAGGGTAGCACATCTCTTGAGCTTGTGAGTAGATTTTTAAAGCACAGTTTAAAAAGATGAATGACGATGAAAAAAGCACTTGGATCAATCAATCTCTTTTTAAGAAGCTCATCACATTCAATTAAGAGTTGTAGGGTCATTTGAATGCGATCTGACCACATTAGCTTTCGAGGGCTTCTAATTTACCGAATATGGAGGGGTGAGTGTCTTGATAACCCAAATGAATCCCAGAGCGCTGATGGCTTCAGTCTTATTCCCTGACTTCGTTCCATGCAGTTAAAAATAAAAAGCTGACTTAGTGGAAGATCAGCGATAGGGAGGAGTAATTCTGTCGTCAGCCCGTGAGAATGCTTCACGTTCTCCTCCCAACGAGCCATTCAGAAACGGCGGGGATTTTAGAAAAATAAAGGTATCTCCTTCAGCTGTTGTGGGACAACCGTGCAACGTAAGGACATCAAAGAGAGAAAAGGAGAAATTTTTGATTCAAATATAATATAAGCCTATGGACCGTGCTTTCGAAAAACGGTTTCAAAATTGTTACTCGAAAACTGTCACAGAAGTCAGTCAGGTTCGTAATGATCAGTGAGATCAGCGAAACGGAAAGAAAATAGAGAAGCTATCGGTGCTATCGCAATGAGGGGGGGGGGCATCTCACTTTGGACGCTATTATTACCTGAGCCTGGACCCAGAAAAAGCTCCTCCTTCCTCCACTAAGGCAGAGGTCAAAGTATGCGCCCGTGTGTGCAGATTACCCCCAAACAACTTTCCAAGATGCGTAGATGTGCAACTTTTTTAAGAGCCCCTCTCATTACAATAGCAACAGGCTATCCTATACCTTGAAATCAAAGAAAAATCGAAAATTTTCGAAAATCTCTCTTTCTGGAAATTTTCTTGAATTCAAGAAATATCAGGAATCACAGCAGCCAACAGCTAGTGACTCAACATCCTTCCGCTACGCTCAATACCCATTTCCATGTGGGTGTCTTTATGGCTGTGGACGTAATTCTGAAGTTGCATGAGGCTATACCGATTAGTCCCCCCTCTCCTTACTGCGAGTGGTCGACTTCTCTAGCACCTCTATTATTACACTTCAGTTTTATGCACTGACAAAAGGACAGACATAAACACAAATCGGCAAACTTATAAAGCTAAAAATAAATTCTTAAAGATACTCAGCAGATGCTAAAACTCAGCTTCAGATGATTTCCGGAATCTAGAGCATTCCTGGGAAAAAAGTGCGTTTTCTTTCATAATGTAAGCCGAGAGAAAAACAACACAAAGGCGCTAAAACAGTAATCAGTAACAAACAAGAAACGCCAACCGGCGAAGTGAAGCGCTCAGGATTCCATTGCATGAGGGTACATAAAGTCAGTTTCGCTGAGCAGTATTCTTGATCACGTTCTCGAGATTCGTGTGGAGTCGTGTGATATCATGGAACCTCTTTGTGGGTGGCGAAATATTACACTTTATCTACTCGTTAATTAAGAAGTCAAATGAGGTAACGGAAGAAGCAAAAAGCAAAGCGCTCGCAATCTCCCCGCCATTAATTGACAACTGACACTTTGCTAGTAAACACAAACAGATGCATTGATCACGGCAGAGAAAGCGAAAACTGCCAAGGTCTTGTATGCAATAATCTTTTATCAGTACTGGACCATGTAAATGTGTTGAATCCGAGTTTTAAAATGGAAATTTCCGTTTTTCCAACAGCCCTAACGCTTCGGCGGTTTCTAAAGGTACATATGATGATACACAAGCCTTGGAAAGTTGTGTTTTAAAACCACATCATTCGTATGACATCATGCCGTCAAATAGTCGATAAGGTAGGTTTTTTGGAGGAAATGGCATCACTACTCAAAGGAATGAGAAGCGATAAGAAAACGCATAAGAGTTGAAAGCAATCGCGCGTGTGGGTAGTTGACACGTGTGCAGCTATGAGTCAAGGCACGTTGTTTACTTGCAGTCGTGAAATGCAGAGATCGGTTCCCTTTGTTGATCTCTGATATCCCTCTTCAAGATGGACTGCAGCGCTTCGTGCAGAGCAGCCACTGTGCTGGTATTCCACCAGCACTAACCGTGGATTCCCTTACGTATCTTCCATACGCTTACCTTAGGTACACAATAAGCAGATTATGTGCATTTAATCAGCTCGCATACACCTGAGGGGTGACCTCATTTGGAACTTGGAGGCAGATGAGATTCTTTCCTTAGTTGGATGAGCGTTCTACCACCGAACCGACCAACAATAAACCTCCTCGATCAACGTCCAACACAGCCAGTTACCCATCACATAGAGGGGTAGTGATGAGTATTTCGTGAGTGTCCCACAATTCGTGAAGGTATCAGCTTTTCACAGTTCTAGATAAGGCAAATGGATATGGGAGAGAATATGAAAAGCTCCTGGGTGCAATTTGATCTGAGCTTTGGGGCTTGAAAACGCCTACATAAGCATCACATCAAGGATTACAGTTTAGGGTGCATGTCTAGCTCAGCCTCCTAGAAAGGTAAGCTCACAATTAATTCGCCCTTGAACTTCCTTTACAGTTTGAAGATGATTATCTACGCTTCATTTGACACATATGTATCGACTTTACAGATTACGAAGAAACAATTTGCCGATTCGCTAGCCAGTAGATAATGTAATGATCTCAGAGGCCGAACACAGGTTTTATTGGTTCGACGACTCATCTGCCGGGGAAATAATAAAGTAGATTCCGATCGACTCCAGCCGGTCACCTGTTCTAGTATGCTAGTTCCTGGATGTTGCGATCGCTTGTCGAGAGACTGAATGCCAAGGCGATCGGCGGGCGATTCCGTTATCATTGACACTGTTGCAAAATCGTATCCCGCTCAGGTTATTCTCGCAATCCGAGCTCGGAAATCGTTTAATTAAATCTATCCCTTTTCAGGATTTCATCACATACTGTTAATGCGACTAATATCACAAAGCTCTTGCACGTCATTGTGAGCTTCTACCCCATTTGAATGCGAAATTCTGGACAAAAGCAAAGTGCACATGTCCTGGAATTATTCAAAAGCGCACCATTCACCTCGTGCCAGTTTTTGTGAAATGGAATCAAAAAAGCCTGCCATCGCATCCTTGATGAGCATCTCATTTCATCAATGTTTACATAAACTGATGTGAGACATGTCATGCCATCGGGATGGAACGGCCGATAAAAATGCTTGTGGCATTTGCTGAAAAGCACTAGCTTTGCTATGCAAAACCAAATGAAATAAAAAAAATGAAATTGAAGCCTATGGGATGGTCGCTCAGGCAGTATTGGATAGCAGATGCAGCAGCCTTCTTACAGGATTCTGAAAAACGTTGGGTTTAACCCAACCTTCACTCCCTCTAAGTTGAAACTAGGGCGCGAGTTGCATCAGAGGATGAAGCACTCATTGGATTATAAGTGTCCGAAATTTTCTGCAGAAGCTAAATGCACACTTACTGGAGATGGAATGGCGCATTCTAGTGTGATTGGTCAAAGAGAAGTGTTGTGCTCTTTGTGACCAAGTCTTTGCTTCCGAGCGCAGAGGACATTGCTAGCCTGTTCAACGGCTACCACCTCATTCTTTCAGATGAATGAAGGATTCCAGGTGGCAACGATAAAAATCAGAACGCTCAACGGATCTATTCAAGATACTTCGTGCATTTGACCTTTACCTGAACACCTTTCAGAATATATGGGACGTCTGCGGACAAAGAGCACCAGCTCGCCGCAAGACGGGGAACAAATCGCGATCGGTGCTAACCAACATCTGGAAAGCGAAGCGGAACTGATCATCCTCTGATGGACGAAGTACTCGCTTGAGTGTAATATGATCTAAGAAACCGAGAAACGGCTACGTTGCACTTTCTACTATTCATTTACTGCGAAAAAGATTATATACGAAGAAGTGAAATGAGACTAGATGTGGCATTTATAGATCGTGTTTTAGCGACTTCACCTCGTGCGAAGCATCGGACATATGTAAAAGTATTGGTAATGCTCACCATTGATGTCAATGAACTTACGTTAGTTCCAAACGATTTTGAGTGAAGGATTCACATACTTCATGGCAGTGATGCATTAATTCACACATCAGTTAGGCCGCGGTCATACTTTCGCGCTGACGCCGGCACCGCCGGTGCATAAAGTATGACCGCGGCCTTATGTACGTTCTTTTTGATCGAAAACGCTGTTTTGATTCATTCAACAACTGCGGCACTATAAACAAGTCTGTTTTCGTTCTTAATAGTTGTACCATTTTTGGGACTCGCCGTTCTAAACGAGAAACTGGGGATCATCAAGCTTGATACTAGAATTTTTTCTGAACTAGTCAAGATTCCCATGCTGTTCCTAACCTTTTCTACTCGGCTCATCGGTACCAGACTTGTCTGAGTGGATGAAACACAAATGGAGAATGGAATGTTTAAGAACATTTTAGATTCCAAAATATTTATGCAAAAAACTCGAAAGATCCCACAAAAGCCCGATAGGCTTTTAAAATATCAGCACTAATTTAAGTTGTTACGCAGAAAAAACACTGCAAAACATTCAATGACTTTTGAAATTTTAAGGAGTCTTTTGAAATTTTTGAATAAATGTCTTGAAGTCTCAACTCGTAGGTGGCATAGGTCGAGATGCAACTATACACTCACGACTTTCCAACCACTCAATCGATACTCCCTTTACTATAGCACTCTCACCTTACATACAATAAAAATTCCAAAACAACTGGGAGAATTGTGAGCTAATAACGCGGGTAGGAAAGGGAGGTACTTTATGTTCTGTTGCTTGATAAGTTGGTGACGAGTCCAGTAGAGCTGTGAAAATTTAGTGAGCGGCACACTTTTAGGCTTTAATGGACCGTACTCTGTGGGCTTGCAAAATTCACTCAACAACATGATAAAGTCAATCGCAGAGGCTACAGAGTTCCAGCTCAGCCATCAAGTCTATAACAGAACGCCGTTCGTCAAGGCCGCATTTATACTCAGCGGTGCCGGCGGCGGTGCGTGGCTGCGTGTCCCTGGGAATCCGCCTCTGCCACCCTGCCTCGGTGCCTGTGTCGTCTCAGCTCATCCCCCGTGAAACTCTGCGCTACATGTTTGTGAGCGCAGCCACGGCGTGCCGGCGCTGAGTATGAACACCGTCTAATGTGATCAACGAGCTTTGCACATCAGTGGGACTATAATACCTGACTCAGGTCAGAACCAAACACCTTCGGCATTGCTAATGCATTGACCGACGCCAACTACTTCACTGATCAGAGTGTTCCTGATTGAGTGTACGGTGAATCAATAACTTCGTATTTATATCCTCAAAGATGTCACGCGGTAAATACGGTGAGGCGTATAAGGGGTAGCGTGCAAGTGTTCCGACCAATGTTCTAAGAGGTCAGGTCACCAGTGTTGTGTGGGGGATAATTCACTGTAGAAACGACGAAATCAACATTCTTGTGAAAGTAGAACATTGTATTATGGACTGTTACAGTAACTAGCTTCCATATTCATCATAGACCGTATCTCCTTTTATTCAGAAATTGTATCTAATGGAAGATGCCCTAACCTAATTATCTAAGTAACAAATATCCAGCATTACCACAGATTACACACCCACCTATAAGTGGTTTCATAAAACTTTTTCGGAGCCTTTTTCGACCGGGGAATACGCAAAAACGTGTCTCGAGAAAACGCTGGCGCTCACGTCCCTTCCTTCCCTTGCTCGATGTAGGCTCGACTATGCTAATATAGAAATGGAAATTTTCCGCTTTGTTGGCCACCCACACAAGTTAAAACCATTATGAATAGCTTCTTCAAGAAAATATCATTGTATCACTTAGCTTAGAAACTATTATATTAGTTTGTAGACCACATCATGTATGCTGGGTGATAAACGGCACCACAAAACATAATCTAGGTGCTCATAGGGGAAATAGGATAAATAACGATAATGAGTAATAAACAAAGATAAATGAAAAATATAGTAACACATAATAAAATAAGGATAAAGTCTCAAATTTTTGGAGTTAATCAATCCCTTCCTGAGATGTGCCGCACATTCTAGTTCCATTCAGAGTCGTGGTGGCTAGTGTATGTGATGTGGCCTACACAATGAGTTGCGTTTGCCAGCCGATGTACAGATCGGTGCTTCCATCCTCCCAGACGAGTCTGGTACCAGTTTGCTGACCCCGTAGGGATGGGAGGCTTGGATGGCCTGAGCGGGCGTTGATGC
Source organism: Trichostrongylus colubriformis (assembly GCA_963978905.1). NCBI lineage: Eukaryota > Metazoa > Nematoda > Chromadorea > Rhabditida > Trichostrongylidae > Trichostrongylus > Trichostrongylus colubriformis. The sequence continues at coordinate 11,696,415 of OZ022259.1, read as the reverse complement.
GGGATTTAATTCCCGCAGAGTGGGGTGAGTAAATGTGATGGTGGATCATATTAGCTGCGAACACCATAGAATAATATTAGGTTTATTAGGTGCCGGCGATAGATAGGAGACGTGGGTTCTTCGACCCACCAGGGGTCAGCCGCCGTCCTCCAGTTGTCGTTCTCCGTTGAATGCCTTCCCTCGGCTTCTCCCCTCGCGCATGCTGAAAGCACAACATCAGTCTCGATCATCGAACACTCACTACAGTACCCTGAGAACAGCTCATACCCTTTGCACTTACACCTCCCTTTTTTACCCAAAAAGGACGTAGGCCCCCTAGAGCCCCAAAACAGACGTGTGAATATACCCCACACCTTCCTCCCTTGGGCTAATTTTGAAAGTAGCGACGGCTAAGCGTCCATAACAAAGCAAACACTTACTTTATTGCGGTGGAAGGTGCTCCCTTAGTGTACGTTCCGAGACCAAGGCGTTGTTGGTGCGAGCCCATGCGATGACCGAATTCCAAAAGGGGATCTTGCATAGCGACCGCTGATGCCCTAAGACAAACTGTCCGTGACGGCACCGGGTGAGTGCCACGTTCATGCGGCGCGGGTCGTCCAGGAATTCCGAGGTGCTAGGGTCGAAGTCGGTCTTCGTGGTGAGCAGGACAACCACATCCTTTTCACGACCTTGGACGGCATCCACCGTGGAAAGATCGATCTGGTGGGCCTGCGAGAAGTCGGCCAGCCGTCGATGTTGCTCCTTATAGAAGGTAATTATACAAATGCTGGCAGGGGAGATCCCGCGTCCAAGTAGACGGCCAACCAGCGTCATGCAGACTTCAGCCTCCATGTCGTTGAAGTGGGAATGGCTCTGGGCTTTCTGCGACGAACCGGCTACGTCCACGAAGAGGAATGGGAGTTGTTCATTGGGAAATCGCATGACGTCCAACAACAGGCGACGCTGCTCACTCCGTGTGCCACTTCGAAGGGCGCCCCCGTATGCCAGGTGGTTGGGCAACCCGTTGAGGTTGGGGTGGGCCCGGAACGTGGTTACGAGCGGAGCCTGAGGAGGAACTCCTCCCCCACAGAGGTGCGTCACGACGTTCCGCAGCGAGCCCTGAAACGAGTATTATAAGGATGAGTACGTACAGGAGGAAGTGGTGTTGCTGCCGATGGGGAAGTATGATCGTAACCGATTATTTTTGTGGGGGTCGACTGTGCGGTGGCTAGAGCCTCCTCCTCGAGACGGGGCTGCCAAGGGTAGGTAAAAACGGGACCCGCGAGCTCCTTGCATTTTTTAACTTGGTTCATGTGGACTTTACGCGGAGTGGACTGCGGAGAGGTGATGCTAACGATCGTTAGGTGAGGCGGATTAACCTCAATAACCCGGAATTGACCAAGCCACGGGTTACATAGCTTCTGCGAAAGACCCACTTTGGGGGCCAGGTCACGGAGGTAGACCCGCTCCCCGACGCGAATTTCTAGGGGAGAGAGATGGCTCGCATCGTACTGTTGCTTAAAGCGCTCACGCTGCTTCTGGTTGAACGCGAAGGCCGCCTGCCATGTGGAATGCAAGGTAGATAGCAAATTTTCGGTATAGATGCTGACATCGCTGTCGGACGGGAGGTGGCGCTCCAACGCATGCTTGATGATGAGGTCAATGTTGAAAACGGGATCCCTGCCGAACATCATGAAAAAAGGGGTCTCATTCGTGCTGGTGTGAACGCTGGTGTTATACATGAAAGCACACGCCGCCACAAATGTGTCCCAGTCCCGCTGATTCGAACTGATGTAAGTGCGGAGCATGGCGTGGAAAGTGGCGAAAACCCGCTCGCATGCGCCGTTCCCTTCGTGGTGGTAAGGGGTACAGTAATAACGCCCCACTCGAAGCAGCTTTCCAAGTTCGGTGAGAAGCTCGCCTTTAAGATAGGACGCATTATCGGATACCAGCTGGGTCATCACCCCATACTTCAGGATACCCTCCGACATGATCGCGTGCGCTACCGATACCGCCGTGCAATCTCGGAGGGGAGATGCCACCACGTACTTTGAAAAGTGGTCCAACATCACCAAAATATACTTGTTCCCGAGATCAGTGATGTGCAAAGGTCCAGTCAGATCAATATAGACCTTATCAAACACGGCGCCGCTGACCACAGGTATGAGAAGTTCTCTATTGGCGGCCGCATTCCGTTTGCGCTGGCAAGCCTCGCAAGTGGTGGCCAGGCGGAAGATGTGCTCAGCCATGTGGGGCCAATAATATTTTCTACTGATTTTAGCTAAGGTCTTGCGCCAATGAAAGTGTCCTCCCGCTGAGGGACTGGAGTGAAAAGCAAGAAAAACCGGTTCACGTAGCTTTTCTGGCAGGACCAGGCGATCCGTTCGCTTACCCGCCGCGCGATCGGGCTGCCGGTAGTATAAGCAGCCGTTACGTCGTATGACACAATGCTCGGCTACGGCCAACCACTGCACCTTGGTGGCCTCGTCGAGCGACGCTGGAAACTCCTGTGTCTGTATAAAGGTAAGAAGGGCCGAGCAAAGTGGGTCAGACTGCTGTTCGACGAGAACGTCGTACGGTACGATAGCTTTAGGCAGAGGGTCGGCGGCAGATACGGGCAGAGAGGTGTACATCCGAGGAACCCCCGCCTCAAGGCAGTACGGATATTCAATAATGTCGTCCGTTTCTCGCGACCCGTCCTGAAACCGCACGTGCGCGTTCTCGGAGCGGGACAAGCAGTCCGCTACAACATTGGTGGACCCCTTGAGGTACTGAATGGTAATGTTATAACTCTGCAGCTCAATGACCCATCGCGCCAGGTTGTCATGTGTTCGATTGTGCCTCAGGAGATGGGTCAGTGGTTGGTGATCCGAAAAAATCCGCGTGTGGTTGCCATAGATGACGGGTTTGAAAAAACGCAAAGCACTCACCATGGCGAACAACTCGATGTGGACCGTGCTCCACTTGCGTTGCGACTCCGATAAGGTCTTGCTGAAGTAGCCGATTGCTGCCAGTGATCTGTCTTCGGTGGCCGCTTCCTGGAAAAGTGCAGCACCAACGCCGATTTGACTGCCATCGGTATGAAGAATAAAATCTTTATCCTGAGGGAACGCCAAGCACGGAGCGGCGGTGAGGAGGCGCTTGAGCTCAGAAAAGGCCTCCTCCTGGGAAGGGCCCCAAGAAAAACGTGATTTATCCTTTGTCAGTTCATACAACGGGGCCGCGATCATAGCGAAGCGAGGAATGAAGCGGCGGAAAAAGTTGGCCATGCCCACAAAACTCTTCACCTCTCTCACCGTCTTGGGGGTAGGGAAATTTTTAATAGCCTCCACATTCCGATTGGCGGGAGAGTACGAATGCTCAGAAATAACATGGCCCAAGAACGTTATCTGCGAGCGGGCGATCTCAGTGAACTTCTTGTGCGAAATTTTAAGGTCGAATGCCCTGAAACGCTCAAAAACCTTGCGCAACGAATGCACGTGATCTTGGAAGGATTTGTTAAATATGACTACGTCATCGATATAGGCCAAGCAATTGTCTTCGAGTCCTCCGAGGACCCTAGCCATGACACGACAGAAATAGGCACCTGCGTTCTTCAACCCAAAGGGCAGGTAGTTGAAGTGGTAGATGCCTCGGTGGGTGGCCCACCCACACTTGTACTGGCCGTCCGGCGAAAGCTTGAGCTGCATATATCCCGACGCGAGGTCCAGAGTTGTATAAAACCTGTTACCAGCTATCTTAACTAAGACATCCTCAATGCGCGGCAGAGGGAAGTGATCCGGGATCGTGATGTCATTGAGTGGCCTGAAGTCTAGGCAGACGCGCAAGGACCCGTCCTTCTTTTTGACCAGGACCGTGTTATGCACCCAGGGTGTATCGCTCTCAGTAATACGCCCTGCTCTGAGTAATCTATTGATATGGTCGTCCAGCTCCTTCTGGAATTTGACCGGAATGCGAGGGGGACGGAACTTCATAGGGGGTACGTCCGTAGTGGTCTTGATGTCTATTTCGGTGTGGTCGTAAGATCCCAAATCATAGGCTGAGAGGGAGAAACGATCGCGATATTCGCTGAAAAGGTCCCGAAGAATCTGCTTCTCAGCCTCGGTGATGGAGGCTTGAGTGAGGTCAAAGGACAAGGTCGCCTGGCTGGGAGTGGCCGGGCCGGCGTCGACCGCAACCGCGTCCATGTGGACGGTTTCAGAAGTCGTCGCGTGAGGGCAATAGAAGGTTCCGTCGTCGGACTCAGCCAGCCGAACCGCAAATGCTATAGCCTGATCCTTGTATAAGACTTCCGTTCTATCGGTGGGGTTGGAGACCAATAGACGGCATCTGCCCGAGTTGATAACCGCCGGGGAAACCATTAAGGATTTGTCGGCTAATGCCGAACGCTGCGCGACCAACATGAGGGGAGCGGAAAGGATGCATGTCGTTTCACAAGGGACGAAGGTTTCAGTCCCTGGTTCGAGCACCGTGGTCTGAGAAACACGTACCGGCAGGTCCGTCGCGGGGCTCGCCTCGTGGGCCGGAGTGAGGCCCATTATATCTACGTGGGCCCCGCCAACCACGAACTTCCTGTTTGCGTAATCTATGCTCCAGGGGGGCAGCCGGCGAAGTAAGTCGTTGCCCAGGATTATATTATATGCCTGAACCGAATGAGGAACCGAGGGAGCATCAGTGAAGTAGACTGGATGACGGAAAGAATAATCGCCAACCTGTATGGACGCACACGCGTACCCCACGAGTTTCACTGGGGAACCAGACACTCCGATAGCGCAGGGGATGGGGCTTTTCTGGAGGGTAAACGTACCCAATAGAGGGGCCATGTCGCAGCTGGTCAAAGTGATTGCTGCTCCCGTGTCGATCAGAGCCAACATCCGGATCGTGTTGACCCTGATTGGAATCTGGGCGACAAAGTAGGACGGGGGAAGATCAACCGAACTAATGACCACAGGGCTGACTGACGCTCTCGGTGGCCACGACGTAGCTGCGTCCAACTCCACCTTTGTGAACTGGAGGGTGTGCGGTGGGAGTGGAACGACCCTAGGGTCGGAGGGAGCGCTAAGGGGCGGTGCCGAAAGAGAAGGACCGGGGGCCCGTGGGGCGCCGGCCAGTCGAAACGTTGAAGAAGATGCGGGTAGTATACCTTCAAGTATAGCCGGATCAGAGACTTGAGCATTAGGAATGAAGCGTAGAGGCAACACCCCGTGACCCAAAGGTCAAACGGGTGGAACGAAAAGAAATCCCAAAGAGACGGCAGCGCTGGCGCACTGGAAGAAACGGATCGAGAGATCTGGTTCTGGCTCTGCGAGCCCGGGGGCGACAACAAATACTCGTAATGCCGGACCTCCCAGAGCTCCGTAAGACGATGCTCCGAAAGGAGTTCGCTGATATTAGTCAACACCAGATTGTGGAAAATAGTCAGCGGCGGGGTCGGCACGTGAAGGGTGGCGCTAGACGCCTGTGTGAACACGGGAACATCGTCGGCAGACATCGAAATCCGCGAGCCCGTGACAGGGTCAAACCTGGTGGTACCATTTACAAAAGGAATAAAGAAAACCATATTGGGTGAGCAAGGGACCGGCTCGGCCGACTGGGACAACAAGAAAGTACTGACGTCTAAGAAAAATGAGAGGGCTACCCCACTGGGAAGTGTCACAGCGACGCGAGGTTTGGCAAAGCAAGTCGCATTGAAAAGCTGCAACTCGTAATGCGAGCGTGCTATGGGCATGCACCGGCGGACCCTAACGAGACCGTTACCGTGATATGTAGCGGCCACGTCGTTTCTTTGGAGAAGCTGGCGCACCGTGTGGGTAGGATCAATAGTTAATGCTGAATGTAGGGAAAAGGCGAACATGTTGACGCGATCACAGAGGGACGCCAAGGCATGATGGAATAAAGCCATACTAGAGCCTTGTACCACGTCCTCGACTGCAAGGAGCTGCGCCGCTAGTTGGTTGGACGTTACGAGCCCTACCGGCGGGGATGACCGTGGCATGCGGCGCGGAAGAGCCACCGCATAACCCTGATCGGTAATTATGAGGGTTTGTCCACAGTCTGTAAGAGTGCTGCTGTTCTCGTCCCAGGAGAGAGCCAGCTCCTTTGATTCGCTGAGCCATACGTTGCCCATTCTGTGCCCCTTCATTTTAGACACAGCGAGGAATCGACAAGTCTCTTCCTTGTCCGGGGTCCATAGCAGGACCGACCCGTCGCTCAGCACGCATATCCCATCCTTGTACTTACAGTGCCGTGTGTCGCCTACGGCCGAATCAGGGAAAGTTGAACCATGGCGCATATGAATGTACGTAGACAGCAGATAGCAGTTAATGACCGAGATGGAGTGTGTGACGCAGCAACCCCACGGGGCTGAGGGCCACGGCACTACCAGCTGATTGGTCGTTTTGGACACGCTTCCGTCGGATGTCAGTAGCCCGTGTTCGCACCTGTTATGTTGAACCATGAGCCTACAATGCTCGACCGATACCGTCCTGTGAGTTTCAGAACGGTTTTCGTAGCGAGCGCCGAAGAAACCAACCGAGAAGTAAACGGTCTGCTCAACGATTTTACACAGCGACGCAGGGGTATCATACCGTTTGGTGTTAGGTCGGTAGAGGGAAACAGACAGGTTTCGAGGCGGTGAAGAAACATTTGGGAACAAGCGAGAGCAATTGTAATCGAGAGGCACCCGAAGGAGATAATCATGAGAACTCGATGGGCAGATTGCCCCGGAACGTGGTTACGAGCGGAGCCATGGGGACAGCCCGTGCTTCCGATAGGACGTCCATCATGCTGCGAGCCCCAAACTTGACCGGGTTGGAGTGGCGGGAACAGCGCGCATAAGGCTCCAGTTGATGCACGTCGCCGATGTAGATGTGTCGACAATTAGGAAGTCGACTCGCCATCGCGGCAAAGACAGGTTCTGGAATTTGCGAAGCTTCGTCGCATATTAAAAGAGAGCAGTTATCCAGGAGCCCAGCAAAGATGCCGTTCTTGCTGGTAGCGTTGAGGAGCGAAGATGTAGTGATCGCTAGAATCTGGGGTTGCACCTTAGCGAACAAGAGCGTTACTACCTTGTCGATCAACTCTGACACGTCCATTTCCGCCAGGATGAGGTCCTCTCGTTCCTGCTCGGTCAGGTTCATGGCCAAGTCCCGGTTGCGCATGTAGGTTTCATACCGCTCGCGGCCTACCCGAAATCGCTCGCACGTGAGGCGGTCGTCGTCTGATAAATCGTCCAAATCCACCAAGCCCTTAAGGACTTCGTGCATGTCGACCTGCGTTGTGGGGATGGACTCGTCGAACGCTACCGTTTCCGCGACGTACCGGCATACCCGCGGATTGCCGACGTTTAGTGAGAGGATCGTCTCTGTGAATTGTGCAACCGCGGCGTTAGTCGATGCAGATACGATGACGTAGCGACCCTCGTTGGCCTGCATAGCGGCGATGGCCGCGCCGACCACGGTTTTACCCGTACCGAACGCCGCCTGGATTCCGAGGATGTGGAAGCCGGCGATTCCGAACGTGATGGCCTGACGCTGGTCCTGAGTGAGGTGAACTCTACGTCCGTGGATAGATATGGCAGATTCGTCTACGACGACTTTTATGGGCCACAGATGGCTCTGGTCCCTGACGAGGCATCCGAGTGGGGTGGCTCCGTATACCGCGTTCATGATGGCGTTAGCTCTGCTGCCTTCAGGAATATCCGAGAGGAGTGACATGCGCGTTACAGCCTCATAAGCGGGGATCGCATTCGAGGGCAGCTTGCCGAGCTTGACGCACGCCTCGAGGAAGGCCGCGTTGCCGGCTACCCGTCCCACCTTGCGAGTGAGGCGGAGTAACGGTTTGTGGGACCAGGGATACGCCTGGAGCTGAACGCGAAGTTCGCGAGTGGCCCTCATTTGGGTTACCGAGTCGACCGTCATTCGAAGAAAGGCGAAAGCTCCCATCAGCCACACGCCCACAGGTCGATGGCGGCTCCATCCCGCTTCGGTGTTCATGTTGGCGAGGACGAACTCCATCCGCAACGGGTACGCGGTCAGACTGGGGATGGTTGCCGTCACGCGGTGTGTCTCCTTATCGTCATCCATGGACACGAAAGCGGCCAAAGCTGAGGATGCTGCGTTGAAGATCCGGCCCATCCTAGTCAGTGCTTCGGAACGGTTCAAATAAAAGTTGTTAAAAGGTCCGAGGCGATCCGAGAACCACTGAGCTTCGCTCGGATCGATCTTGAAAACTTCCATCGGTACGATGGCTTCGCCGGGATTCGCTGGAAGGAAGTGCTTCACCATTCGACTCAGCGCATCGCGCGCGACCCGGGACGCCGGCGGTTCCGAAAAGCGGACAGCACAGGAACTATTACGACGGCAAAGAGCCCGAAGGATCTCATACTCCGCGACGTTGGGCCACTCGAAGCGACAAAGCGAACGGGCGATAGTGACGGCTTCCGGAGTTCCTTCGATAGCCATCCGGAAATTGTTGACATATTGCCCACGGCGAGTGACGGATAGTACCATGCCGTAACGTGGTTCAGTCCATACGGGCGGCGTGACGAACGCAAAACGGGCGACGCGGAAGAAGAACGTGGGATTGGTGTCCAACGCGGCCGTCCTGGGAATACGCGCCCGTGCGAGATCAGCCTCTGGCGACGTCAGGACCGCGGCAACTGGCATGACGTCGTACACCCACACGAAGGGAACGGCGCATGCGAGCGGGTTTTCGCCACTTTCCACGCCATGCTCCGCATGCGGGTCTACCTCCGTGACCTGGCCCCCAAAGTGGGTCTTTCGCAGAAGCTATGTAACCCGTGGCTTGGTCAATTCCGGGTTATTGAGGTTAATCCGCCTCACCTAACGATCGTTAGCATCACCTCTCCGCAGTCCACTCCGCGTAAAGTCCACATGAACCAAGTTAAAAAATGCAAGGAGCTCGCGGGTCCCGTTTTTACCTACCCTTGGCAGCCCCGTCTCGAGGAGGAGGCTCTAGCCACCGCACAGTCGACCCCCACAAAAATAATCGGTTACGATCATACTTCCCCATCGGCAGCAACACCACTTCCTCCTGTACGTACTCATCCTTATAATACTCGTTTCAGGGCTCGCTGCGGAACGTCGTGACGCACCTCTGTGGGGGAGGAGTTCCTCTTTTATTTTTTATATTTTTTTTCTACCGTGGTCGGCTTGCAGTTCTACCGTCACCCCTTGGATCATCATCTCGCTTTTTCCGCTCTACTTATTTTGTTCTTTCACATTTCCCTGTTCATCACCCCTTATGATTTCTGTTTCGTGTAATCGCGTTGTACGTACATCGTATTTCTTGTGGCGTCTCGCAATACATGGAGGGGTACCGCCATGCCTCCCCCGGGTTTCCCCGTAGTTCCACGTTCATCCTATTCTTTTCAGATAGCTTGGGGAAACACCCGAATATCCGGCATTTGTATACGACGTCTGTATGAGTTCGGGCTCTCCAGGAACCGGTTCCGCGGCCGATTCCACCCTTACTCCCGTGGACAACGAACCTAGGGTGGAGCTGGGACCCAGTATGTTTTGCTTTAGCACGCAACATGCCTCCTCGTCCTTCACTTTATCAGTCTTAGGCACCGAATTCTCCGGCCATGTAATGGCATCATCGCTCGATCTATCTGCTGCGGACGCTCCCGCTTTGCGGCGGGACTCTTCCTCGTCTCTTGGCCACGCAGTGGCATCAACGGATCAGTCTGTGTCGGAAGCATCTCGCAATAGTAGGTTTTATCATAACCGTCATGCTATGCATCTCTCTTCATCTTACCACCTAGGTACCACACTTGAGAGCAGTGTGGCAGTTCCTATGGACACCGCGGACATGCAGCGCGAGTCCGCGGCTTCTTTTGGCCACGTGGTGGCAGCAACAGATCTTTCATGCATTTCTACGGGAGGTAGGTTTATGGAGTATTTTCAAGCCGCCCGGCATGTCTCATAAGGCATTCTCCTTCCAGAGGCTAGCTCCCCGGCCGTCGACGTGGAGATGGCCACGATATCGGACTATAGCACCCACGGCGAGCCCAGCTCTGATGATCTCCTGGGCAGCGACGCGGAGATGCGTTGGGCGAGCGAGGCCGCGCGCGGCCGCGGCTCTTCCCTCCTCGTCTCGTCCGAGTCCGCGTCCTCTGTCAGCCGCTCTACGTCTTCATCGCACGAACAACCTGCGAGTCTTACATCACCTTCGACTGCAGGCCAGCTGACCCCTCGCTTTCGTTCCGGGGGATTCGACGTTGTCTCGCCATCGGCCTTCGAGCACCCGCCATTGGACGCAACGTCTGCTCCGTTTCAATCTGGTTCGTTTCGGATTTCTTTACCTCTTCTTTACGTTGCCTCTTACGTTTTTTCTTTCTTCCGCATACCATTTTTGCGGCGCAGGCCGTTTCGTTCTATTACCGAGAGGACCTTAATGTAGTTCGTTCAGGATCTTCCTCTAAAGGACCAGTCTTCTACGCGACCCCAGCTGCCCGGAGAGGGATCACCAGCCCGCGGTCGCGTCCTCAGGCAGCCTCCTTCCCTCGTCGCGGGTCAGCCAGCACTCGTGGAAACCGCGGAGGGCGCAGTCGGGGCGGCCGCGGCCGACCCACGGCTGACGTAACAGACAGGCAGCAACCAGCACGTTCGTCGGATGAACTGCCCGCCGAAACTCCGGAAGGCTTCTGGCACTACCTCATCGATCGGCACCCGTGGGCCCAGTACGTCAAGCCCCGTCAACTTCGCTTGCACGAGCTCGCCGTTGAACAGGTCTCCAACGAGTTTTCGGATGAGGTTTATCGCCCCGTACCTCCTGCGGGGTACCTCTCGCTGAAATTCGTGCGGTCTCTCTTCCCGCGCATCACGCCGTCCGATGGACTCGTCAAGTCAACGATTCCGTTCCTCGAGTTGCCCTCGTTGGAAGACGCCATTATCTTCCGTAGTAATTCAGCGGACGTCATTCAGCAGGCCCTCCAGGGATCCTTCCAACCTGCTCGACAGCCCCCGGAGGGACTCCAGGCACCCAAAGGACAGTGGACGTCTCGCATTGCGCCCCGCTACCTCAAGGGCTTGCGGCCGGTAATCTACCAGATCGTCGCTGTCAAATCCAATTCTCTGGTGCTAGAGGCCAAAGACTTCTTCGTTTTCATGCCGGATCGTCTTGACCTCCACTGCATCCTGCTCGACAAGTTCGCCTTCAACGTCGAGAACGGCACGTATGGTTATGATCGCTCCATAATCTCCGTGAAGGATTTTGTGGTGGTAAGGGGTACAGTAATAACGCCCCACTCGAAGCAGCTTTCCAAGTTCGGTGAGAAGCTCGCCTTTAAGATAGGACGCATTATCGGATACCAGCTGGGTCATCACCCCATACTTCAGGATACCCTCCGACATGATCGCGTGCGCTACCGATACCGCCGTGCAATCTCGGAGGGGAGATGCCACCACGTACTTTGAAAAGTGGTCCAACATCACCAAAATATACTTGTTCCCGAGATCAGTGATGTGCAAAGGTCCAGTCAGATCAATATAGACCTTATCAAACACGGCGCCGCTGACCACAGGTATGAGAAGTTCTCTATTGGCGGCCGCATTCCGTTTGCGCTGGCAAGCCTCGCAAGTGGTGGCCAGGCGGAAGATGTGCTCAGCCATGTGGGGCCAATAATATTTTCTACTGATTTTAGCTAAGGTCTTGCGCCAATGAAAGTGTCCTCCCGCTGAGGGACTGGAGTGAAAAGCAAGAAAAACCGGTTCACGTAGCTTTTCTGGCAGGACCAGGCGATCCGTTCGCTTACCCGCCGCGCGATCGGGCTGCCGGTAGTATAAGCAGCCGTTACGTCGTATGACACAATGCTCGGCTACGGCCAACCACTGCACCTTGGTGGCCTCGTCGAGCGACGCTGGAAACTCCTGTGTCTGTATAAAGGTAAGAAGGGCCGAGCAAAGTGGGTCAGACTGCTGTTCGACGAGAACGTCGTACGGTACGATAGCTTTAGGCAGAGGGTCGGCGGCAGATACGGGCAGAGAGGTGTACATCCGAGGAACCCCCGCCTCAAGGCAGTACGGATATTCAATAATGTCGTCCGTTTCTCGCGACCCGTCCTGAAACCGCACGTGCGCGTTCTCGGAGCGGGACAAGCAGTCCGCTACAACATTGGTGGACCCCTTGAGGTACTGAATGGTAATGTTATAACTCTGCAGCTCAATGACCCATCGCGCCAGGTTGTCATGTGTTCGATTGTGCCTCAGGAGATGGGTCAGTGGTTGGTGATCCGAAAAAATCCGCGTGTGGTTGCCATAGATGACGGGTTTGAAAAAACGCAAAGCACTCACCATGGCGAACAACTCGATGTGGACCGTGCTCCACTTGCGTTGCGACTCCGATAAGGTCTTGCTGAAGTAGCCGATTGCTGCCAGTGATCTGTCTTCGGTGGCCGCTTCCTGGAAAAGTGCAGCACCAACGCCGATTTGACTGCCATCGGTATGAAGAATAAAATCTTTATCCTGAGGGAACGCCAAGCACGGAGCGGCGGTGAGGAGGCGCTTGAGCTCAGAAAAGGCCTCCTCCTGGGAAGGGCCCCAAGAAAAACGTGATTTATCCTTTGTCAGTTCATACAACGGGGCCGCGATCATAGCGAAGCGAGGAATGAAGCGGCGGAAAAAGTTGGCCATGCCCACAAAACTCTTCACCTCTCTCACCGTCTTGGGGGTAGGGAAATTTTTAATAGCCTCCACATTCCGATTGGCGGGAGAGTACGAATGCTCAGAAATAACATGGCCCAAGAACGTTATCTGCGAGCGGGCGATCTCAGTGAACTTCTTGTGCGAAATTTTAAGGTCGAATGCCCTGAAACGCTCAAAAACCTTGCGCAACGAATGCACGTGATCTTGGAAGGATTTGTTAAATATGACTACGTCATCGATATAGGCCAAGCAATTGTCTTCGAGTCCTCCGAGGACCCTAGCCATGACACGACAGAAATAGGCACCTGCGTTCTTCAACCCAAAGGGCAGGTAGTTGAAGTGGTAGATGCCTCGGTGGGTGGCCCACCCACACTTGTACTGGCCGTCCGGCGAAAGCTTGAGCTGCATATATCCCGACGCGAGGTCCAGAGTTGTATAAAACCTGTTACCAGCTATCTTAACTAAGACATCCTCAATGCGCGGCAGAGGGAAGTGATCCGGGATCGTGATGTCATTGAGTGGCCTGAAGTCTAGGCAGACGCGCAAGGACCCGTCCTTCTTTTTGACCAGGACCGTGTTATGCACCCAGGGTGTATCGCTCTCAGTAATACGCCCTGCTCTGAGTAATCTATTGATATGGTCGTCCAGCTCCTTCTGGAATTTGACCGGAATGCGAGGGGGACGGAACTTCATAGGGGGTACGTCCGTAGTGGTCTTGATGTCTATTTCGGTGTGGTCGTAAGATCCCAAATCATAGGCTGAGAGGGAGAAACGATCGCGATATTCGCTGAAAAGGTCCCGAAGAATCTGCTTCTCAGCCTCGGTGATGGAGGCTTGAGTGAGGTCAAAGGACAAGGTCGCCTGGCTGGGAGTGGCCGGGCCGGCGTCGACCGCAACCGCGTCCATGTGGACGGTTTCAGAAGTCGTCGCGTGAGGGCAATAGAAGGTTCCGTCGTCGGACTCAGCCAGCCGAACCGCAAATGCTATAGCCTGATCCTTGTATAAGACTTCCGTTCTATCGGTGGGGTTGGAGACCAATAGACGGCATCTGCCCGAGTTGATAACCGCCGGGGAAACCATTAAGGATTTGTCGGCTAATGCCGAACGCTGCGCGACCAACATGAGGGGAGCGGAAAGGATGCATGTCGTTTCACAAGGGACGAAGGTTTCAGTCCCTGGTTCGAGCACCGTGGTCTGAGAAACACGTACCGGCAGGTCCGTCGCGGGGCTCGCCTCGTGGGCCGGAGTGAGGCCCATGATATCTACGTGGGCCCCGCCAACCACGAACTTCCTGTTTGCGTAATCTATGCTCCAGGGGGGCAGCCGGCGAAGTAAGTCGTTGCCCAGGATTATATTATATGCCTGAACCGAATGAGGAACCGAGGGAGCATCAGTGAAGTAGACTGGATGACGGAAAGAATAATCGCCAACCTGTATGGACGCACACGCGTACCCCACGAGTTTCACTGGGGAACCAGACACTCCGATAGCGCAGGGGATGGGGCTTTTCTGGAGGGTAAACGTACCCAATAGAGGGGCCATGTCGCAGCTGGTCAAAGTGATTGCTGCTCCCGTGTCGATCAGAGCCAACATCCGGATCGTGTTGACCCTGATTGGAATCTGGGCGACAAAGTAGGACGGGGGAAGATCAACCGAACTAATGACCACAGGGCTGACTGACGCTCTCGGTGGCCACGACGTAGCTGCGTCCAACTCCACCTTTGTGAACTGGAGGGTGTGCGGTGGGAGTGGAACGACCCTAGGGTCGGAGGGAGCGCTAAGGGGCGGTGCCGAAAGAGAAGGACCGGGGGCCCGTGGGGGCGCCGGCCAGTCGAAACGTTGAAGAAGATGCGGGTAGTATACCTTCAAGTATAGCCGGATCAGAGACTTGAGCATTAGGAATGAAGCGTAGAGGCAACACCCCGTGACCCAAAGGTCAAACGGGTGGAACGAAAAGAAATCCCAAAGAGACGGCAGCGCTGGCGCACTGGAAGAAACGGATCGAGAGATCTGGTTCTGGCTCTGCGAGCCCGGGGGCGACAACAAATACTCGTAATGCCGGACCTCCCAGAGCTCCGTAAGACGATGCTCCGAAAGGAGTTCGCTGATATTAGTCAACACCAGATTGTGGAAAATAGTCAGCGGCGGGGTCGGCACGTGAAGGGTGGCGCTAGACGCCTGTGTGAACACGGGAACATCGTCGGCAGACATCGAAATCCGCGAGCCCGTGACAGGGTCAAACCTGGTGGTACCATTTACAAAAGGAATAAAGAAAACCATATTGGGTGAGCAAGGGACCGGCTCGGCCGACTGGGACAACAAGAAAGTACTGACGTCTAAGAAAAATGAGAGGGCTACCCCACTGGGAAGTGTCACAGCGACGCGAGGTTTGGCAAAGCAAGTCGCATTGAAAAGCTGCAACTCGTAATGCGAGCGTGCTATGGGCATGCACCGGCGGACCCTAACGAGACCGTTACCGTGATATGTAGCGGCCACGTCGTTTCTTTGGAGAAGCTGGCGCACCGTGTGGGTAGGATCAATAGTTAATGCTGAATGTAGGGAAAAGGCGAACATGTTGACGCGATCACAGAGGGACGCCAAGGCATGATGGAATAAAGCCATACTAGAGCCTTGTACCACGTCCTCGACTGCAAGGAGCTGCGCCGCTAGTTGGTTGGACGTTACGAGCCCTACCGGCGGGGATGACCGTGGCATGCGGCGCGGAAGAGCCACCGCATAACCCTGATCGGTAATTATGAGGGTTTGTCCACAGTCTGTAAGAGTGCTGCTGTTCTCGTCCCAACCGCGTCTCTGTGAATTGTGCAACCGCGGCGTTAGTCGATGCAGATACGATGACGTAGCGACCCTCGTTGGCCTGCATAGCGGCGATGGCCGCGCCGACCACGGTTTTACCCGTACCGAACGCCGCCTGGATTCCGAGGATGTGGAAGCCGGCGATTCCGAACGTGATGGCCTGACGCTGGTCCTGAGTGAGGTGAACTCTACGTCCGTGGATAGATATGGCAGATTCGTCTACGACGACTTTTATGGGCCACAGATGGCTCTGGTCCCTGACGAGGCATCCGAGTGGGGTGGCTCCGTATACCGCGTTCATGATGGCGTTAGCTCTGCTGCCTTCAGGAATATCCGAGAGGAGTGACATGCGCGTTACAGCCTCATAAGCGGGGATCGCATTCGAGGGCAGCTTGCCGAGCTTGACGCACGCCTCGAGGAAGGCCGCGTTGCCGGCTACTCGTCCCACCTTGCGAGTGAGGCGGAGTAACGGTTTGTGGGACCAGGGATACGCCTGGAGCTGAACGCGAAGTTCGCGAGTGGCCCTCATTTGGGTTACCGAGTCGACCGTCATTCGAAGAAAGGCGAAAGCTCCCATCAGCCACACGCCCACAGGTCGATGGCGGCTCCATCCCGCTTCGGTGTTCATGTTGGCGAGGACGAACTCCATCCGCAACGGGTACGCGGTCAGACTGGGGATGGTTGCCGTCACGCGGTGTGTCTCCTTATCGTCATCCATGGACACGAAAGCGGCCAAAGCTGAGGATGCTGCGTTGAAGATCCGGCCCATCCTAGTCAGTGCTTCGGAACGGTTCAAAGAAAAGTTGTTAAAAGGTCCGAGGCGATCCGAGAACCACTGAGCTTCGCTCGGATCGATCTTGAAAACTTCCATCGGTACGATGGCTTCGCCGGGATTCGCTGGAAGGAAGTGCTTCACCATTCGACTCAGCGCATCGCGCGCGACCCGGGACGCCGGCGGCTCCGAAAAGCGGACAGCACAGGAACTATTACGACGGCAAAGAGCCCGAAGGATCTCATACTCCGCGACGTTGGGCCACTCGAAGCGACAAAGCGAACGGGCGATAGTGACGGCTTCCGGAGTTCCTTCGATAGCCATCCGGAAATTGTTGACATATTGCCCACGGCGAGTGACGGATAGTACCATGCCGTAACGTGGTTCAGTCCATACGGGCGGCGTGACGAACGCAAAACGGGCGACGCGGAAGAAGAACGTGGGATTGGTGTCCAACGCGGCCGTCCTGGGAATACGCGCCCGTGCGAGATCAGCCTCTGGCGACGTCAGGACCGCGGCAACTGGCATGACGTCGTACACCCACACAAAATCCTTCACGGAGATTATGGAGCGATCATAACCATACGTGCCGTTCTCGACGTTGAAGGCGAACTTGTCGAGCAGGATGCAGTGGAGGTCAAGACGATCCGGCATGAAAACGAAGAAGTCTTTGGCCTCTAGCACCAGAGAATTGGATTTGACAGCGACGATCTGGTAGATTACCGGCCGCAAGCCCTTGAGGTAGCGGGGCGCAATGCGAGACGTCCACTGTCCTTTGGGTGCCTGGAGTCCCTCCGGGGGCTGTCGAGCAGGTTGGAAGGATCCCTGGAGGGCCTGCTGAATGACGTCCGCTGAATTACTACGGAAGATAATGGCGTCTTCCAACGAGGGCAACTCGAGGAACGGAATCGTTGACTTGACGAGTCCATCGGACGGCGTGATGCGCGGGAAGAGAGACCGCACGAATTTCAGCGAGAGGTACCCCGCAGGAGGTACGGGGCGATAAACCTCATCCGAAAACTCGTTGGAGACCTGTTCAACGGCGAGCTCGTGCAAGCGAAGTTGACGGGGCTTGACGTACTGGGCCCACGGGTGCCGATCGATGAGGTAGTGCCAGAAGCCTTCCGGAGTTTCGGCGGGCAGTTCATCCGACGAACGTGCTGGTTGCTGCCTGTCTGTTACGTCAGCCGTGGGTCGGCCGCGGCCGCCCCGACTGCGCCCTCCGCGGTTTCCACGAGTGCTGGCTGACCCGCGACGAGGGAAGGAGGCTGCCTGAGGACGCGACCGCGGGCTGGTGATCCCTCTCCGGGCAGCTGGGGTCGCGTAGAAGACTGGTCCTTTAGAGGAAGATCCTGAACGAACTACATTAAGGTCCTCTCGGTAATAGAACGAAACGGCCTGCGCCGCAAAAATGGTATGCGGAAGAAAGAAAAAACGTAAGAGGCAACGTAAAGAAGAGGTAAAGAAATCCGAAACGAACCAGATTGAAACGGAGCAGACGTTGCGTCCAATGGCGGGTGCTCGAAGGCCGATGGCGAGACAACGTCGAATCCCCCGGAACGAAAGCGAGGGGTCAGCTGGCCTGCAGTCGAAGGTGATGTAAGACTCGCAGGTTGTTCGTGCGATGAAGACGTAGAGCGGCTGACAGAGGACGCGGACTCGGACGAGACGAGGAGGGAAGAGCCGCGGCCGCGCGCGGCCTCGCTCGCCGAACGCATCTCCGCGTCGCTGCCCAGGAGATCATCAGAGCTGGGCTCGCCGTGGGTGCTATAGTCCGATATCGTGGCCATCTCCACGTCGACGGCCGGGGAGCTAGCCTCTGGAAGGAGAATGCCTTATGAGACATGCCGGGCGGCTTGAAAATACTCCATAAACCTACCTCCCGTAGAAATGCATGAAAGATCTGTTGCTGCCACCACGTGGCCAAGAGAAGCCGCGGACTCGCGCTGCATGTCCGCGGTGTCCATAGGAACTGCCACACTGCTCTCAAGTGTGGTACCTAGGTGGTAAGATGAAGAGAGATGCATAGCATGACGGTTATGATAAAACCTACTATTGCGAGATGCTTCCGACACAGACTGATCCGTTGATGCCACTGCGTGGCCGAGAGACGAGGAAGAGTCCCGCTGCAAAGCGGGAGCGTCCGCAGCAGATAGATCGAGCGATGATGCCATTACATGGCCGGAGAATTCGGTGCCTAAGACTGATAAAGTGAAGGACGAGGAGGCATGTTGCTTGCTAAAGCAAAACATACTGGGTCCCGGCTCCACCCTAGGTTCGTTGACCACGGGAGTAAGGGTGGAATCGGCCGCGGAACCGGTTCCTGGAGAGCCCGAACTCATACAGACGTCGTATACAAATGCCGGATATTCGGGTGTTTCCCCAAGCTATCTGAAAAGAATAGGATGAACGTGGAACTACGGGGAAACCCGGGGGAGGCATGGATAGCGAATACCAGAGCGCAGAGCAGTCGAAGACGACAAATGAAACATGAGAGCCGCGACAGAGGAGATTTTATATGCAGTTGCTAATGGGTGGGAAGGCGATCCAAAACATCAAGCCCCTGGAATTCAAACATTCCTAGGCGCCCCCCCCCCCCCGATCGCTTGCTGATTTTCCAAGCCTAGAGGCGATGGCATGGACAAAAATGTAAACATTGCTTATCGGAGGTTGCATCTGAAGTGCCGAGAAGTCGCTGAACCTCGCCTCCGCGAGAAGACCGTCCAGCGCGAACAAAGCGAACAACAACAAAAAGCTGCGCAGCGCGCTGAACGCTTACTCATCGATAAAAGACAGACGAAGAAAGAGTTGCGCAGTTGCATTAGAAATTAGAGTTCGCATTAAATTAGAGTTCGCAGGAAATAGGGCAACAGCATCAGGAGTAGAGAAACTACAAAACCACAGAAACCACAATAGAAGACTGAACATGTCTGTTTCGAAACACCTGCGGAAAGATTGGGCCATGGCTTCTCAAGCCACTTTACACCGTACTGCCACATACCGAGACACTGCAAAGAAAGACGTGGCATGCTGTTCAACAAGGGGCGATTCACAAAATATGCACTGAGTGCCACGAACAAAAGGCCTTACCGACTGTAGACTTCATCGAACCCCTCATTACCTCGCGAGAATTACCAAAGACGTAGCAAACACTTGATGATACAACGGGTGTCCAACCGCTGTACTGACCACGCAAACGACAGATCTGTTTCTGGCTTCACAAGCCACCATGGTGGTATACATTCTATTAGCGCGCGAAAGACAGGAAAAGAAGCAAACCGAAGGAAATTAAAGGAAAGAGCAAAGTCGCGAATGGAGGCAACAACCTCAAAAACGAACCCGTAAATGGGCAGAAAAAAAAGATTGGCCAGATCTGTTTATGCCCAGCTACGGGGCAGCTTAAGCAAAAAAACCCACGTGTTCCTAGCGACCGGCTCACTCGCTGCAACCAGTAAATGTGATGGTGGATCATATTAGCTGCGAACACCATAGAATAATATTAGGTTTATTAGGTGCCGGCGATAGATAGGAGACGTGGGTTCTTCGACCCACCAGGGGTCAGCCGCCGTCCTCCAGTTGTCGTTCTCCGTTGAATGCCTTCCCTCGGCTTCTCCCCTCGCGCATGCTGAAAGCACAACATCAGTCTCGATCATCGAACACTCACTACAGTACCCTGAGAACAGCTCATACCCTTTGCACTTACAGGTGTGTGCCACTTGTCCCCACACCACCTCCGCCCAATAAATCATAAAAATAGATGATAAATGACGCTAGGAGCCATGTAGTCGGTGTGCAGCTCAATTTGCAGTGAAAAGCATGCTAGCTCTGTTGTTGCGCTGATCGGCAAGCAGTGGCCGTGTTTCTGCCATAGCTGAGCTTGTCATATGATCGTATGGCCGCAATACCTCTTAGATTCACGTAGCTCACACTAATACATGATGATAGAGCACTGAAAGTTTGAAGAGGATCATCAAGGAAATGCATGGGCAGAAAACCGGGGGCTATCTTTTGGATAATGAGATGTTGCAGAGGAAAGCTGTCGATGAATGTATCAGAGATACATCATGAGAGTGGATGAAACAAGGCTTCAGAATCGTGGAGTTAGACATACAAAAAGGTATGAGCCATCTAGCAGTATCTCGTGACAAAAAGAAGTGCGTACACACAAATGTTTGACTTGCGGTCATGCATGATAGGTACATTCGTGCCCAGAGGGAAGACTGATAGGGGAAAAGCAAGAGTAATGAGAAGGTTTAAAATGTATGCTCACGGGGTGCTGAATGCACTCAGCGTTTGTCAACGTTAAAATCAGTAGAGGAGAAGTACAAACACTATGTTTTCCTTAGATCACTTCAATGTGATGAAAATAAACCGAGAGGCGGGCGACAACAGCAAGAAGAGGATCGTTTTGAGGAATGACGACTTCCACTGTTTAGAGAATAACTTTTTCAGATGAAAACATCCGCTGTGATGTCCAACTGCTGTAGTTGCTGTTCCATGCTGATCTCAAAAATGCCATTCGGTTCCGCTGATCATGACATACGTGCTATTATTTGTGTTCGAGCGGGGTGATCGCGGCTGTCCGGTGGGCCGTTAATACCCAGACCAACAAATGAGTTTTTGTCATGAAATCATGAGAATCCGCAGTGCTTCCCCTGACAAACAGAAGCCACGCGCAAAGCATTACGTCAGACGTTCACAGTAGTGCAATCGATCACAAAACCTGATGAAAGTTTAATTGCCGCGTCTGATCTCATCACGGTCGTGTGAAAGGTGTGAGAGCTACATCGGGAAGAAAGAACGGTCAAGCATGGGTCTCGAGGACTCAGTGCAACCGCATTTAGGGCCGCAAGTGAGCGACTGCACTCTCGCGAAATTTCTAGAGGATTCTCGATCACCACCCCTTTTGAGTAATTTTGGACCGATGAGGCGATCTCTTGCCAATTGACATCACACTCAACCACGTAGCAATATTACATCGCTTGAACGACCTTTTGAGAAAGACATCTAGCGTATAAGAGCAGGTAACCTCTGACCGTACTTGAACTTCCAAAAATTATCCTCAATGTTAAGCTTGACCTTGAGGGAAATACGGCTGTTTCTCTCACATTGGAGAAAAGAATTGGCAAAAACATTTTTGGCGCGCGGTAACTGTGGAGACTTAGATGTGCATGGAGGATAGGATTTATGGACATCGCAGTATCGCTCTTCAAGTGCTCTGCTTTTAGCGGACAGTAAAGGTCCGCAAGGGTAAATCTGGTTGGTTCCTAAACATTATCGTGCTAAGGGTTGCCGCACTGGAGATGGAATAAAATGAAACTGCTGAATACTAGAGAAATGAGACCTTGCTTCCCGATCTCTCCTTTCCTCAAACGTACTTTCCGGCCTGCCACAGAAATGGAAGGGGTGGAGCGATTGCCGAGTCAAATCGTGGCCATTATCACGCCCCTCCTATCACTGCTCCGTCAGCTGGCATGTCAAGCTATTTGCGTCATCTAGGAGCATTCTGTGGTGTTTGTAGCGATCATTTCAACGTGTTTGCTTACACTATGAAGTAAACACGTGTGTGCAGCATCATCGACGAAACGTAAAAACGCTCCTCCATTAAGGATCATCGATGGAAAGTAGGGTTACATTTCCGGGGTTCTTGACCAATGCATTCTATTTTTTCCATAGCGTTCACTTTCCAATAGACTTACTTTTAATTAAGTGATCAATCATATCACCCCTCCTAGTGGCTTTAGATGACGCTGGAGTCCAGAGGAAAGAAACCAGCCGCAGAATGGCTTCACGGCTGTGTACCTTTACGCGACGATTTCGCACGGCGGCCCTAGTTGGATCTGATGCAGTTACACGGCAACTACATTTGGCGACCTAGCCATACCATGTAATCTCTTCAGAGCCCAACTATGTATGCAGTGGCAGCGCTCCCATTTTACACGCATCCTTCTCACGCTGCAGTGCGAAATCCTGACGTGAGGGAACAGACCCAAGCTGCTCAACTTATTTAGGCAGACCTCATTCTCATGACGACAATACCGTGCTTTCTCGAAAACAGTCGCTATGACCTCTCCATGTGCTGAGAATGCAGTGGGTTTGAAGAGACAATAACTGAGGCACGTCCAAATACCTTCCACTTCCCTAGCTATTCTCCCAAATTGCAAATCAGCAAGCAGCTTCTAGAGCGGCACCCTGCAGAGTGGTCACATAATGCCAGTGCAATGGTCGTCTAGATGGAGGAAAATCATTGACGCCGACACCAAGTGGTTCTGCTACTCAGCAAGTTTGTATTACGTTCTCTTGGATTTTAGATGGAAGTCGAATACCTGATGCCTTCAAATTTTACCAATCAATAAAAACGAAAGGTTTACCATCCGGACGGTTTCAAGTCCTTTACAGACTCAAAAAATGTAAATTTCCTGTAGCATCACAGTTTACCAGGAATGAAAGTAAGTCTGAAGCATGTTATACATACATTGCTAATGAATTTATATGTATAAAAATGAAAATATGCTTATGAATATTATACATTATCAGTTCCAATCGGTATTTATTTCACATTTAAAATAAAAATTGATTTTCTCGAAGTGGAAGAAAAACAAAATAAACTATATATTTGAAGTGAACTCGTCGTACTCATAATTTCCGTGGCCTTGTCGTTTGCATTGAAGCCCAGTCGTCACTCGGAAGCTATTAAGGTCCTTCTCAAGAAATCGTCGTTTCTATCGCAGGCACAGGCTTGGAATAATTCGAATAAACAATTGAATGGTAGTGGCTGTCTTATCTACAAAAGTTTCCGAGACCTTACAGAAAATCGCGGGGAAAAGTTCGTAAAAATGACCCTGCAATCCTATACTGAATAAATGAGCAGAAATATTTCATTCAGTAAAAATACGTAGTTAGTTGCGTCCGCATTGCATTACTATGTACACAGTATAGGTCCAAAGTGGACCGGTTCTTTATGGGCTTGAATGAACCTCATCACCGGTATATGTTCACTGACCGCCCCCTTCCCTCGCTTCGGCGCATGTTCAGAGTACTCTCGTTTTTGATCGACGATCAGAAATACTCTCTAAGTGCTCAGACATAGAAAATCGAGGCTAAAAAAACAACCCTTTACGTTCTTCCCATGTCAAGCGAATGGAGGAGATCCAAAACGTAAACAGGATTTCAGCAATGTTTCGCCGAGAAATTGCCGTGCTTTTCTGGATATGGGCAGCAACACTTCTAAAAAGGGGATATTAAATCATCAACGAAAAGAAATTAGAGGTACGTAGATGATGAAAAAACAAAAGAAAATTTTAAGAGTACTATGAATAATTCTCTCTTGACGTTCGGCTCCGTGCGGGCTCTTTTTTGCTTTAGGATTAGAGATTTGGAACTTTTTTAGTCTTTTATTATAGAATAAAACTTGGATTTTCATATTGTTTCAAAGTCGAGAAAAATTTTTGAAAAATGCAACCGGACGTCTCTAAAAAGAGAGGTCCGGTTGCGACCCCCCTAGAAATTAAACGAAAAAATGGAAAATACGATCCATTCTTTGCCCTTCTCCTCCCCACCGACCTCACCAGTCAACGCCTCCGGCGAAACTGTCGTCCCCAGACTGTCTGCGCCTATACTGAACCAGACCTCTTCCAAAGGGCCTTATCAATTGATAATCATGGCCTTGTTACCTAGTACAAAGTATGATCATCGATCGACGACCTTCTGTGATGGATGGAGATGAACCGGCCGGCTCAAAATTTTCTCGAACTCGAAGACGCGTGGGTGACGAGTATTTGTCGAAATTCCAAAAAATACGCCACCTTCTTTGTATCGAAAATACGACATCCCGTCGTGGAATGCGATGAAGCCTGAGACTGATGAAGCGAAGCATCTAATAGAAGCGAAATGCGATATGAGACGAGGTCAAATTATGTGGTTCTGGTCACCCCCATCAAGTCGGTATCACCCCCTACTCTGGGAGGAAGATCTATCCAATTAGTCCCGCTTCAGCGGTACCACGGACATGCACATTTGTACCTGTAAAGGAAAAACGAAATCCTCATCTCTGAGCGATCGATTAGCTAGCGTCATTTTCTTCAACCGCATTAAAGCACCGACGCGTAGCATGAGCCTGCTCCTTTGAAGCCATTGAGAGGAGTATTGTGGGTATCTAAAAGTTAGTGAGCATGTTCCTTGCAACGCCCCGATTTTAGAAGAACAATACATGGCGCGGCTCGCATTGAAAAGCCCGACTTCTTCGTTTCGCCGTAAGTTCATTCCTCCAATGATGAAGAGGGCACCAAAACACGATTCGGAATGAATCTGGAAGCGGAAGGCGTCCTAGTTATTGGAACATTCCGTTCCATCTTCTCTCCTGCGGCACGGCTCAGCATTTCTACCTTCCTATTCAACAACTGATAGTCCTTAGTGGGGTCTCAAGATCATTACAATGCTTCAAGGCATCGCCTGGAATGAGAAATGGGAAAACATGCTATCCGAAAGAGCATTTAGAAAAGGTAATATGAGGCAAAACTCACATTGAAAAAGCGCGGCTAGGGTTCTAATCGGGAGTCTAAAGGCGGGACAACGTTGGCGACCGGCTAACTTAGCCCCTCGCCTGCCTGCATCTACCCTGCTGGATAGTGAAGCAAAGTGGCGCGTAAGGGAAAAAATGAAAAGGGCGAGTATCCTAGTACTCGGCTTTTCGCCATTTTTTCTTTCTTTCTCTACTGTTACACTGCTGACCACCACTACTTTCATACTCTCCAATTATTCCACAATCTGCAAAATTTACTCTTCCATTGTTTTGAAATACTTACCGTAGGGTTCTATAATTTTAAAGGCACCAGTAGGGGTAAGGGAAAACTGAGATCTGGGAGTAGATGTTCTCAGAAACGAACCTTCTACTTCAGAAGAGGTCACACGTGATGAGAATCGCATTAAAAAAAAACGCGGCTTGGGGTCTTGTGACGACTCTGCAGCACGACATGTCGTTATGCGGTTATGCGGCCGAGGGAGTCGCCGTGGAGGGGCGGGACAACATTCGCGGCCGGCTGGTTCAGACTCTGGCCTGTTTCAGTCCACTCCGGCTAGAGACGCAGAGGACGGGAGAGAGAAGGCGGATTTTCGGGTCCCTACTTCTCGGTTTTTTCGCCGTTTTATGTCGTTCTTTCTCTACTGTTATATTGCTGAGCACTCCTACTTTCGTAATCCCCCAATTTACCAAATTTACCCTTACCGGTGTCTTTAAGTGAAAGCCAGTGCGTTTGAAAGGTACCTTCACCAATAACGTCTCTTTTAACTCTTCATACCGATTTATTTTCACAACTCTTGATACGCACATCACAGCGAGCATTTGCCTAATAATGTCATGATGAGAACTCAAAAAGCTATCACATGGTAAGAGCTCATGAAAATGCACTGCATTAGGTGAGAGTGATGAAAACCTATATAATTTGAACAAATTATAAATAGCACATAATTTAAATCCATTCGGACAAACTAAACGGCAGGTAATGAATGGAAAGGAATACTCCGCCTTCATGACGAATCGCACTGTTTGGTAACGTGAGTTATTATCCATCACTGCCATATTATTTGATGCACTGCTAGCAACGTGTCTCATATAGTCCAGATCTGCCCATATAACGAACCCATTTGATGACGTCATGATCGGAGTAATTTAGCTTCGATTCGAATACTTTCAAGTATCGCACCTGAGCAGAAAAAAGCTCAGTCAGGGAAAGCAGCAAATCAACGAATTTCGAAACGCAACACAACCTGATAAAAGGCTTACCTTGAAACCGCTCGGAGCAAAAGGCACTTCGAAATTCACACTGACGGGTGGGCGTTCCCAACGCTTCGTAGCCTAGAGCAAATGGAATGGTGCAGAAAAAGATATATGATCGAGGAAGTAAAGTAAACATGCCTGAATTCCAACTGCCAAAAGATCCACATCAGCAGAAATCTGCACTTTCTTTCCACCAGCCAGTCGTTTGATCTGAAAAAGGATGATGGGTCTAAACGGCCTTTTGAATCCAGACTTTATGGCTGTGTTTCTGAAACGAAAATTTTAGGGACCTCAAACGGTCTTACAGTAGTTTTTGCCTCGCACCATTTTGGAACTTATCACAGCAAGCGTCCTTGTAGGACCAACGAAGAGCAGCAATGAGGTGGACGATGCCGTTGAATTTTACTTGAGATTCCCTGAAGCTCAATGTGGAACTACACCCAAAACCTGTTGCGTGTGAGGAACAACATCATCGTGCCCTCACACAGAAATCCGCAGCTCTCCATTGGCGCTTGTTCTGATAGAATGCAAGATAATGCTGAAAGATGCTCATATTTTTGGAGTCCCACAAAATCGACTATAGGACTTGAACACAACGTCAAATTAGCCACGCTATTTCCAAGCCGATAACACATAAGAACGGTACAGGCGTTCAAGGTTCATATTTTTTAAGGAAAGGCTGAGCCAGTCTACTTCATTCAGAATCATAGAAGTGATTGAGCCCGATTTGTTCCACACAAGGGGTTGCGAGGGACAACTAGAAGGCAACGTCATTTTCGACTACTCCAATTTAGAACATTTGAGATGTGGGCGATCACCCCACTGGTGAAGGAATCTTATACTTTTTTAATGATAAGCATTCAAGATGGCTAATCAAAAGGAGATAAGAGAAAAAAACCAGGAAGACTAGAGAAATTTAAGATTAGCCAAAGAAAACATGCAGTATAAGTTACTGATAAATAAATGATAAATATGCCAAGATCGGTGGGTAAAACCAAACAGGCAACATTACATTCGGCTGAGAAACACGGAGATAGAGCGCATAAGAGATCGCTCGTCCATAGATCCATGTCAGAAATCGTCCGCAAATTTCCGAGCTACGACATGGTACGGAACATGACAAAATGACCAGATGCCCATTATCATCCACGCCTTCGTGTGACTAACACCGGCAATCATCCAAAAACCTTAGTACCGCAAATGACTGGGCGGCACCTCCCAAAAAAAATTCTTCTTACCTAGACTGATCTTTAAATCCAAACGTTTTCGCCGAAAACGTAACGTCTTCTTGGAGCGGGTGTACGGCGACTGTTTGATGAGTGGAGTGGGGTCATATCGCCTATGAGTGAGTTTTCCTCGCGAAACGAACGATTTACTACCGATTACATCTTGGCTACATAGTTGGTCTGCTTAAGTTGAGAGAAAGATAAAAGATAAACTGAAAGACCGAAGACCAAAGATAAGTATCAGAAAAGTTAATATGTAAAATAGTTGAAATTATGTACATAATTGAACAATCATTATAAATTGTGTATTCGTGCGTTAAATACAACTTCAATAAAAGCAGATAGGATGTATTGAGTAGGTGGAAGCTAGTTATTGTAACAATCCATGATATATGGTTTACTCAAGTGAATACTTCAATTTCGTCGTTCCCATATTAAACTGTCCGGCACGGGACACTGGTGACCTGATATGTTGAAACACTTGCACGTCAACGCGCTCAAGCTTCTTACCTTCCATACAATCGCATTTTCGCCTGGTTTGTATTTGGCTTTTCCTTTCATACACAACAATGTGGCACCGCAAGTGTTGGGTGGAGTGGGAATCCGCACCTTAAATTCTAACACTATATTAGACATGCGAGTAAAACGATTTCAATTAAAAGATCCCCAGTGGTAAATACAACACATCATCTGTTGAATTTCAGTGTCACCGATGCTGCTCAAGAGGAAACAAAAGCCTAAAACATTTCCAGAGTATAGTTGAGCATGCTGACGCCCTTTGAAAGTCCCAAGCAATGGAACAGTATGAAGAGCACCTCGCAAAACTGGTGCAATAGCTAAGACAAGCAGCGAGGAAATAAGCTGGTTCAAGATGCGGAACCTTGTCTTTCCTCCACAGATTTTCACAGCAATGAATGTAGAGTGGTCTGGAACCTATGGACAATCCAATAAAATCTACAGATAAAATCAAGCAGGAGAAGAAGAGGGTAGCAGCAGTGCACACCACTCGCCAAAGAAAGTTTCCGCAACTTTTCCTACTAGTTCCTCGAAATCACTTTGGTATTATATTACTATTAGGTTGTCCAAAAGTCTTGTAGTATTTTTTTCGATCATCACTTTTTATTTTTTTCGTCCAATAAATAACATTTAGGCAACAACGTATTGACCATTGTTATCGGCAACCCTCTGCCACTTTATAGGAAAATCGTTGATTCCCTTCTCCCAAAACTCTGGGTTCTGAGAGTCGAAGAAGTCAGCGATCGCCTTCGCAAGCAAGTCATAATCAACGAATTTTCTCTTGGCCAGGAAGGATTCGAGAGGATGGGTAAAGTGATAGCCAGAAGGGGCAATGTGTGGAGTGTATGGCGAGTGGGGCAGGATATTCCAGCCGAGCTCCTGTAGCTTGGCCTGGGTACTTTTCGCGAAATGGGAGCGGGCGTTGTCATGAAGAAGGGTGACCGCGGACCTTTTCCGGCACTTTTCTCGAACAGCGACGGCGAGCTGCTGGAGCTGGTGGGTGCATACGGCAGCGGTGACTGTCTCGCCTTGTACCAGCACCTCGCGGAAAAGCATTCCTTCCGCGTCCCAGAACCAGCACAGTCCCAAGCGTGGTTTGTCCTTCATGTCAATCTCGCCGTTGCTGAAGCTGATGAACCAGCGGCGCACGGTCTCGTAGCTCACACGTACCTTGACCAATGCAGCGTTGATAGAGTGGCAAGCTTCCGCCGCAAGACCGCTCATGATAGATGACACCGCGAGTTGGGTGGGTATCGACAACGGGCATTGTAGCTCTCTCCACGGGATCTGGTGGGTCAATATATATTTTCCTAGAAAGCTTAGGGAACGTTCCACCATATTCCTGAACCGCCTGGACCTGCCTCGAAGTGAACAAGAGTTACTGATTTTTTTTGGAAAAATATTACAGACTTTTGGCACAATCTAATATTAGGATGCAAAGTGGAAGGATTACCTCTATCTTCTGTCCCACGAGATTCTGCTTATATTCAGCCTTGAGAACAACTTTTAATTCCAGTCTAGATTTGCTAACTTCTCTCACTAGAGGGATAACACTGAAAATAGGGATTAACATATTTGCAACTACATTAGATCTGAGAGCCGTTACATGCCTCGATAACTTTCAAGTGATCACTCACTGGAAAGGCAGTTTGATATCCTGAGTTGTGCGGTACTTGATTAGCTCACAAGTACCGTCTGGAGGTACGAAGGAAATCGCTCGATCAGTCTCAAATTTCCCAAGGCGAACACACTGGTGAAACTGGATATCGTCAATGGCAACCACTGTCCGAGCTCTTAAAAGAACTAACTAGAGCGCTACATATAGTAACTCTCGACCTTTAAAATCATGCTTCTCATCTAGTCATAACTACCATAGGAATCCCAACACTACAGATTCGTCATACAGGTCCTGAGCAGTCTCTCTGTTGAAATTCTCCACCCACAACGCAAGGATATGTCAAGTTCCTCAGTGCACATAGAGCTAATCATTTCACACTGAAATAGCACTCTAGCAGCACTGTCTGTAAGCTAGGGGAACAGGAGCGACTCAACGTGAGGCTAGCAGAAACCAAGTGACATCATTAGGTCTGGATCTCGCGGCGCCGCGAGTGCTAGCCTTTTTCGTGTGGTTGCGTACGTCGCTCTACCGTTATTTTTACTGCTATTATGATCTGTTTCGTCAAGGAACTTCACATCATTAACCTATGGCGTCCATCTCATGCGGTTACAGCAACCCGCGTTGGAGCGTCGCGTGCGCGACGTCTCAATACGGAATTCTGACCTAATGATATACACCCGCCAAGACCCAAGCTCTACCGAAGAGGTTTCTAGCAGTGCGAAATGAAATTGCTGTAGGACAGTGTCAAGCAATTTTTGTTTCTATTTTTTTTGCACAATTGTCATATGCGCTGAGGTCAAGCGTGATGTACGAAGTCTAAGAATGAGTAGAGATGCATTCCAGAATGGTCTCATGGAGTAAGTTTTCTTAAGGAAAGAACTAAAGAAAACCATCTGAAATCCCTGAATTAAGCTTTTCCTGCCATCTTCCATCGTCGCTACTATCGAGCTCACAGAGGTGTATCATCGAGATCAAACGAGACAGGCTAGGAAGAGGCAGGAGCGGGGAAAGAGGACAGAAAGCGACACACATGTAACCACATCCACATGAGGGTCGTCTACCCCTCTGGTGTTTGAGTTACCTTGGGAACCACAGAGTGGTCTGGGACACCACAGTTACCCTAGAATGTGGCTTTAGGGTACCCCTTAAAGGGCTAATGTTTAGCAACCTTCCCAGCCTATTCACCAGCTCTACGTCTGTATGAATGACCATGCATTTTGAACATAGGGTTCATGGTCTGGACTCCTAAAACATATTGAACCAGGAAACAAAAAGAGAAAGAAAAACGTAAACACAATGAATCGATAATAGCATAAAACAAGGAAATCTTACGGTTTTGAAGTATCGTCCGTCTGATTCCGGCTGCTGGATTGTTGTAATGTAATCTTGTCATTGATACCAAATTTACACTCGGGCATCCCCGATAGGAAGCATTTCATCAAAACCTTGCCAGCAACATTGGAAGATAAAACTTGGCCTGAAATAAAGTCAATGTAGTTGGTATCATTCATACAGAATAAACTGTGATCAAAATACCTTTTTGATTCATCAACAAGTTTACACATTCCACAACGTCGATAAAAAGTTCATTGCGGCGATATTTTATCCCCTCGCGCCTCCAACTTATTTGACCGGTAACCTATAACTCAAAAATGTTCTATGTTCGTATCGCATCCAATAACAGAACCCCACTTGACTCGTAATTTGCTGCTGTTCCTCTCTCGTCACACCGCGCACGCCGGCTTGAGTTATATACGTCTTCAGTACAGTAGCATCTGTCATTTGCGGATACCCGAAATCAATTAATTCATCAAGAATTTCATATATCAGCACGAAGTTAGAGCGTATACTATCCTGAAAATTTTGTTAATAGTTCACAGTTCCGATTTATCCTCATTTTCAGACCACACGGTGGAAGAGCACGTGATGAATGGAAGAAATCTCGAAGCCAGTCAATCTGAAGAGACGAAATTTGTACCTCAGTGATCTTTCCAAAGTACTCCGTCATTGTTGTGGCCAGCTTTTGTAGAACCTAAAAAACAACGCTGAGATGTACATCAAATCACTTTCTCATAGACACAGAAAGCAGAAAAAAATACAAGACCGAAGTCAAATAAATCTAAAGATCAAGTACTTAGGTGGGCATTCGAAAGCACCGTGAGAAAGAGAAAGTGGGAACTGGAAGTACATTTCTGAAAACAAGCATTCCACTTCAGAAAACGTGATGTGAGGCGAATCCTGCATTAAAAAAGCACGGCTTGGGGTCCCATTACGATCCTGCAGCACGGCGAGTCGTACGCCGTTCATTCGCCAGGAGTTGTCGGCGAGTGGTGGACAACTTTAACGACCGGCTGATTTAGCCTCTCGCCCGTCTGCAATCTATCTCACCGGCTAGTGAGGAAGAGGTGGGCGGAAGACAAGGGCTCTTCTCGGTCTCGCCGTTTTGCTTCGTTCTTTCTTCGCTTCACACTGCTGAGAATCCCTAATTTCATACTGCACAATCTCCCGATTTACTTCTCCCGGTGTCTTTAACAAGATTTTGAACATTACGAGTCCCTAAATTACTACCACTATACATTCCTCCCCAGCTCAAAAGATAGAGACTCCTCTCATAGCCTCTATTGCTTGATTTTGAAGGCGCTATTGTCTATGATAAACAGCCAATCTCAAGACCAGCTTTTCGCTGAATGTCGCTGGAGTGAGTTTCTCTCTACTGGTTGCGATTTTGGTTTTCATAGCTACAGGCCAGCAGGCTCCAATGCAAACAACAGGGCGCGTTTCTGTGGCTACCCACGGAAACTCAGCGTCCTAATAACAATCGGGTAACGGCTCAAAACTAATAAAGAGTGGATAACAAAGATAATGGATTTAAAGAGTCAGAGGACTTACCGCAAAGATTGTTATGGAAATGAAAAAAACTAGTTAAGCACAAAAAAGAAAGTTGTGACTCTTTTCTTTGGGCAAAAACTCTTCAAATCTACAGCACCTCAAAGACTGCGGCCGCGTTTGAGTCCATCCTCGTTGCAGCAGCCATCCATACTGTACCACATCTTCGGTGCAGAAATGAAGTTCTTCCGATTAGTACGACGGGAGTTCTAACCTACAGAAAGAACTTTCAAGTAAGGAATTGAAACAATCATCGGCTCAAGTACACCAGTCAAAACCAGGACTAACAATTTCAGAGAAAAGGAATTGGGCCACGTTGATACTTTGCAGTGCCGAAGGCGGGCGTGACTGCGTCTTCCTTACGTCTCCGCCCGTGAACGTCTCCACTCTGCCTCATTGCCTGTGAAAGCCGTCACGCCCGGCGTCGGCACCACCGCAGAGTATGATTATGTCCTTAGGCATACCTGTTGTCTGGCATGTATGACGCTAACACGAAAAGCATTCACAGCATCTCTGGTTACATCATCTCGAAAGATCCGACAGATCAGAACTTCCCCCTGGAAACGACTTGCAATTCTACGAGTGCAATAATTTACATCCAGATGTAATGCTCGAAAGTAATACCTTATGATTGTAAAGAAAAATCCCACCGATCATCTCAGATAGGATTCCGTTAGAAAAACATCCTGAATGTTACGGGAACGCATTATTAAAATTGAAAAGCTACACTTCTAGGCAGTATGGTAGAAATACCGTAACGAAAAAAGAAAACACTTTCACATAAAATTCATTCATGAATTGCCTAAGCATGGAAAACTAAGCATGGGAAACGTAATGAAATAAATATCAAAGTATTCATCACTCAAGTAGAAATTCTGCTTAAAATCACCAGCTGTAACGACACCACGCAAAAATAGTAGATATATTTACATAGATTACATTAGACACAAGTACCTACAACCCATATCCATGTATAAAATTCGTGAGGAACCAAACGTGAGGAACCAATTCGTGAGGAAGCCTAGACACAAGTACCTACAACCCATATCCATGTTTAAATTCGTGAGGAACCAAACGTAATGCTCTCACTCTTTGAGAAAGAGCTTGTCTTCTAGTTGAAGTCTTCTGAAAGGAAAGGTCCCAGGTGGAACAGCCTAATAGCGATGCGATACAAATGTATATCACCCCACGCGTTTCAGGGCACTGATATAACTGTTTTCAAAATCTGCCAATCAGTTTTCGGTATGAGTTGTGGGGTTTTCTTGATGAACAATACTACAAGCGATGCGCAGACGTTATGATTACCAACTGAAAGCCGCTGTTACCGTATGTTGCAACTTCTCATGCATTCATGGGCGAAGAAGACGCTCGAATGTATGGTTATAACTGGTACATATTCATTTAAAAACCTTATCGATCTCATTCAAGGAATCGGCAGATTCTGGCCAGATTTTAAATCGGCACTCCAATTGCCAAAAATGGATGATATATAGTGAAAGGAATAGTTGATTCGATCCAGGGTCTGTTCGTAGTTCACTTGAAAGATAGAAATTCCAATGACTAAACAACCAGAGCTACTGGGAATAACTCTATTATTAGAAAATAAGAAAAAGCGAAAGAATCAGTAATAAGGCTCCCAATTAGAGTCGTCCGCAGGAGTAAGATTTCCGGTGACTAACAGAAAAATGTCGATGATCCACCACACGCCAAGTCCTCCGAGTGTCATCAGCTTTCCAACAGCTATGGCTGAGTATCCAAGGCAGAACCTGTCCACAGCCACTACGCCAAGAAAGACAGAGTATAGCAATGTTGAGAGGAAGAAATGTCCAGTGTATCTGTAATGACCAGCATATCTAATCAGAAAGAGAATAGGAAACAGATACAGCTGCCAGAATCGTAGTGAAAATGTTGTCCGGCACCACCAACTAACCCTTTATTCAAAAACTAATGTAGGTCCTTTTCAACACCAAGCCTGTTCCTTTATCTAATAGAAAAGATTTTCCACAAAAAGAAAATCAAGTGATCCTGTCAAGTTTTGCAGAATTTTTAGACGATATTTTCCACATAATAAATCGTGTTTAATCAAAGCACCAATACCGCAGGTATCTCAACCATACCCTTTCTATCTCGACTATACTACCCCTAGGAATGATGATACGGTGCCAAAATAAACATGAGCTATTCCAGATATATAATCTTTTTCGAAGGCAAAAACAACTTACTTGATACACGGCATTCTTTTGAAGAAATGCCGCCTTCCACGGCATTCAATGCACGGCAAAGCTCTACAAGCCACCCACGTCCACTCCACATCTTCAGCTCTTTGTCCTCCGAATCTCGAGCAATATCCGGCATCCTGCCAAAAAAAAAGATCTCTATCGTAGACAAAGACTTATTTTCGAATAAATAGAAAAGCCAAAGCGAAACGAAGATATTAATATGATCCTACCACTGTTTCATTATGAGCAGAAGGAAGCAATTCTGGCACGTTGCATTCTATAAATTCGTCCGGCAAGTAAGAGCAAGGCACCAAAGGACCCATGGGATATGCGTCATCCATTTCCTGAGCACATGAATCGATGCCTAATCGCTCACGATCAAGAGCCGCCTTGGATACCGTGAGTACAACCTGGAATCGATTATAAACTTTTTGCTTTGATAAACGAAAATAATGGCTAAGCAGCCGTAGAGAACAAGTGCATAGCAGTGCAGATAACTGGGACGCACTCTTATTTCTTGAAAATGTGAGAAAGTCAGACCTCTCCCCCTCCAAGGGCTCGACACAGTCCATGAAAGGTCACAGCGTGAATGATTATTGAAATCCACATCATCGCTCAATACAATTACATCACCGATGTAGTGACCCTCGAAAGAACATATACGGCAAAGAAATTCTGAAAATTGTCATTAACGGTGGTGAATCGTTACAAACTGATCCAAAATGAAGATATGCAGCGAAAACACGCAATGAATGTTCAGTTTCGAAAAGTGAACAAATCAGTTTAACCGAAAAATCAACAAAAGCAGTATCACTGGATAACAAAAAACCACCGCAAAATAACGCACATTTCCCTTCGTGATTCTAACAGTTCAATAAATACTCTAGCACAAATGCCCGTAACCGAACAGATTTCTATTTCTTCACTATTTGTATCACATCTTCATGATCCAGTTTATGATGAATTCCAACCCTTTGCGGGGAAAATTTGGTGCTAGTTCCCCATACAATTGCATATCGAAATTGGCTCGCTAAAGTTCGATGCAGGGCATGACAGCAGTGCTCCACAGTGCACCCGGCTCGTAGAATAATTCCATCTTCAGGACCTGAAAAAACCAGAGGTAGCGAGAAACCTCCTGTTTTTGTGATGCTGCTTCAAAACACATCTTCTCTACTACACATCTTCTGCTACGCATATCTTTAGCGCGGCGTGGCGGTTGGGACACACGAATCTAGGCCGTGACCCTGTAACAGCCTATGGCCTTTTCCCTGTGACCTGAATAATTCAGACAATTTGTTCAAGTAAATCGTGTCCTCCTTGCAAGACTGTTCCGTTGTATAGTCAAATTGTCTATTGTCTGAATTATTGATGTCGCAGGGCAAAGGCCACAGGCTATCACAGGGTCACGGCCTAGATTCGTGTGTCCCAACCTACATCCCTTTAGCGCGAAAAGCAGCAGGAGGCAAAGGGAGCCGATACACAGGGACGGTTTACGCCCAGTGAACTAATGCTTTGAATTGGGACCGTTCTCGTCTATGATAATGCATGTATGTGATCCCTTCGCATTCCGCGATAGAGATGAAAAGAAAGAAATCTTCAAGGATACATTAGGAAGAAGAACAACAGCTCGTTGATAACTGCTGCCCAGAACGGGCCGCATGATTTGCCTGATTCCCAGACAGCGATCCACATATGAGCTGCACGCTTTCAAATGTACTAGTTAACAGTTAATTGATTAATGACTAGTAATTAACAAGTGTCACGGTGACCATGATATTTCAACATAAAATAAAGACAACAGCACTGGTGATTTCACTCCCAGCATGAGAGTGAAATGGGAGAGCATGGGTGAAGTCGTCAGTAAATAAAAGAGGCAGCGGTTGTGTAGTTTTTGCAAGTGGAAATTAAATCACCACAAATGAAACCGAAATTCACATTGAAGAAATCGCGAAAAGCGAAAAGTCGCATTTTTCGTGGAGACATGTTGAATGTGATGCTGAGTACCCAAATTTCGACAGCTGCGGCAACAATGGAAACTATCCCAGGCTTGCCTCCAAAAGGAAATTGGGAAATCAAGCGGACGTTAGTGGCGCTGGAGCCATTTGCAAAGGGGCGTTAGTTGATTCGCTGGAGTGAGGGCGGTGAATATAGAATACTTAGTATTGTGTTTAAAGTTTCATCGCGTTTTTTCTCGGCGAACTCCACAATTTCGTTTCCTAATCATTGACTGCCTACGTGATGATCGAATTTCACAATCAAGAGAGCGAATTGCTTTTACAAAAAAGGGCGAATCGGACAGCGAATGCTGCCACAATGTTACAGGCCTCACTGCCACCTGCTGCAACGACTCATGACAACATAGGCTACCATATCATACTGCCGAAGAAGGTTCATGAAAAAATATTTACCTAAATCGGGAGCATGTCCGGGTTTCTTGGTGTAAACACGAACCAGCGCCAAGTATTCCCATATCTTCTCTAACAGGTAATCCATATTCAAGTTCATTTCGCAGGATATTACCACATGGTGGGGTAGCCTAAAACAGCCGGATTGAGATGTTGAAACAATGGAGGAATGCTATTTAATATTCATGCATAAATTTATCTAATTCGGAAGCGAAAAGTCAGCTCACCTTGCCAGTCGATCAACCTCTTCAATTGAGATTTGATCTATCTTATTGTATACGTAAAGGCAAGCTATGTAAACACGATTTCCCTGAATAACGTCAATAAATTCGTCGACGCTAAAAAACAAAAATTAAGAGAGCGATCAAGTTAGAAACGCTCAACTCCAAAATGATATCTGATCAGACTAGAAAATATTTAACAAAAGCAAGCTCAGTCACAAATTTCTGTATCGATCATGCAGTAGCACCAAGACCTTTGTTCCGAGCATGGTGTCTCAGAACAACATATGACCAAAAATCATGATTGGAATCACTACTAGTGATACTATGAGCGTGCAGGTACAGCGATGAGAGTAGAATAGCAGCGGGGGGGGGGGGGGGGGGGCGTGATTCTGCGCCAACTGTCACATTATCAATGTGCGGAACTACTACGGGAGTTTAATGAAAAACGAATTGAAGGCATGCAGATATTTAATGGGAATTTCCGCGCATTAATACAATCTGTAAGGTTAAGCAGAGAGAACTTTCTCAATCACTACGACTGTTGTTTATCATAAATGATCAACGGCACCAAAAAACATACGTTGCGTCTTCTCGGAACACAACATCCGCATTGAAGATTTTGTACTCGTGTAAAATCGTCATGATCATCTTTTCATTACAGTGCGTCAGCGGCACAGTGTGAGTAAACTTAACGCCGCCAACCTGAAATACGGATTCCATGAGAACAGACACTTCCACAATGGCAGTGAGTAACTCACCTTCTTCTGCTTAACATAAATATGAGGAGGCCGTTTATTCAGTCGAATACCAACCGCTTCCAATTCTCTCTCTAAGAGAGGGCGCTGCTGATCAGACTTTCCAGCATCTAGCATCATTAGGATAATATCAGCAGTTTTAGCCACAGCGATCACCTGACGTCCTCGACCTGAGAAGAGGAATGCATGCCGAAATTGGTGGATATCGGACATAACAAATACTTAAAGATGCGTAATAACCGTGTCACATTCGGCTCTCGATGATTCTCGGGAAAGTTTTTGCTTATTTCTCTCAAGAGATCCTACAGATTGGCACAAAATCGTGAAAAAAGGGCTTCGAATGACAAAAACTCCCAAACGTCGGGAGGGCTTCAGTTTGCAACTCGTTTAAATAGTGGAAGACGATCCGTGAAAACAGATGGCTCATTCATGATATGTGTGATTGCCCAGCACCCAATTTTGTAAAGTTACTGGGGGCACTCCACAGCCAACACTATTAGCCTTCTGCTCTAGAGTGACGTGGATCGCTTGCTGTTGTTTTACTGAAGCGCTCCGATAATTCGAGAAATTCGATTTCGATGTTGAATTTTTAAACTTGGGGCAACAGATGATGTTCTATACAATGCGTTCTCCCCACCATATGTTCTTTTGCGGTTGCCTCGTTGCTGCTGAACTTGTGAACTATTCAAAAAGGAGTGTTGTCCACTGCGTAATGAAAATGCCACTTTAATTCAAAAACTTTTCGAGGATTTTGAAAAATAGAAAACCATGAGCCCGCAAGAGGGGATAGGAATTTTCTTACAACCTGATAATTTCGGTTGAATCTGTGCAAAATGTGGGTAATGAAGCTTACTGAATTGACTGAGATTCCTACGCACTCGCCTTAATTAGATCCACGTGGCCAGTCAAAACCGCTACCGTCTCAAGATTCTCGCATTCGCCTCGCATACAATCACTTTGGAGACTCCCTAAACCGAGGTGTGTACACACTGGCACGAATGACCTGCTTCTCACCGCTTCGCACCTCATATGCAAAGATTGTCACCTCATGTGCGAAGAAATAATTAATTAGGTACGAGAATCAGTGGTCAGCTATACGTCGTCTAACTTCATAAGCTGAGTGTTATGTCTACAAAGGGGAAAATTGAGGCAGTTTTCATACAGGGAGAAGGTAAAAAAAGATTCACTTTGCCAACGGATCCGCTATGTAGACAAAACGAAGAGTAACGAAAGAGATAAAAGTAATGGGACATATTCTTCAAGGTAATCGTCCACTGGAAAATGACTTTCTTTGTTACACACATAATTATGTTGTATTTGCCTAGTAAGGGCCGCATGCAAGTTCACGTGAGAAAAGTGAGAATTCGGCTGGGATACAGTCTCGAAATTCTCGGACGGGTGGGCGAGGCCTTTGAGTAAAAGCCCCGTCCCGTCATCCACCGCAGTTGGGAACGGAGAGTGGGACTGGAAACGTAACTTTCTGTTCCTACAATGCGTCTCCATCCGCGGCGGACGATGGGGTGAGCACTTGCTTGAAGAGCCACCCCGCCGAGACTTTGTGGTGCTGTACCTTGGCCGGATTCAAATTCTTCGCGTGAAACTTTACATGCGGCCCACAATAGGCAAATTAACCGTAAATATACGGGTAAAAGAAAAACATACTTTTCCGCGGACGATTCCTTTAACTTTTTTTAAAGGCAAGAACAAGCTTCATGAAAACATGGAGCCGTCATTCGGCGCAATCGAACTTGATAACACATGGGGCACCAACGCTTGCCTGAAGCGGCAGAACCAAGTTTCGTGCTAGGTCTCTCGTGGCGTACTTATAGGTTTGCGCTTCGGTTCATGGGGTTCTCTTAGCTCCTGCTGCTCGGCCAAATCATACACACACAAGTGATTTGAAGTGTTATTTCTCATTCCTCAAACCACGCCCTGTATTTATAACATTCAAATGAAATGGTATTTATAACATTCAAATTAAATGTAAAAA
This sequence comes from Trichostrongylus colubriformis, assembly GCA_963978905.1. Classification (NCBI taxonomy): domain Eukaryota; kingdom Metazoa; phylum Nematoda; class Chromadorea; order Rhabditida; family Trichostrongylidae; genus Trichostrongylus; species Trichostrongylus colubriformis. The sequence goes on along the minus strand of OZ022259.1, from coordinate 11,656,568 downwards.
ATGTGCAGGAAACGGAACTTTTTTCAACTTTAATTCCAGACTTGAAAATCATATGAACTTATTAGCCCACAAGATGAGTACAAGCCTACTCAATTTATGGAGTTAAGGAGGGTATAGCTGACCTCTCATTGTCGCACCTAAATAAATGACTTCTTCACAAATGAGGTGTGAAGCAAGTGCGAAGTAGGTTATTCGTACCAATGTGTACAAATCCCGAGATACTAGCCGTTGTGAATCAGCTCGTAAATCTGATAAGGCTCCCACAGTGGATCTCCTGGTCTATAAATTCAGTACCGACATGACGAGGAATTCCAAACATATCTAGTACCATGTATAGTAGCTAAAGGCACCGTCAGAGGTAATTTTGGAGGAATGTGGATAATTGTGGAATATGAAAGTAGAGGTGATCAACAATGAAACAGTTCAGAATGTTCACGAAACATTCGCGAGGCGCTAAATCGGCCAAACGAGAACTCTCACCCCTCCCTACCAGCGACTCGCCCAGGAGACGCGAGGCAGCGTGATGGACTACGCTGCGGGATCACGATAAAGACCCCAATGGGCGCTTTTCGATAAGAGCTCATAGATCATTTGTTCTGGACTGAAGGGCTGGCCCATGGATATTATATCTTCCCAATTCCGATTTCAGCTTAACTCTAGCGGTGCCTTTGATGAGCAACCACATAGGTTACGGGAGCACGAAGACAGAAAATGGATAAAAATACCATATAAAGAAAATGAGAGCTACAATTTTTAGGAGTGGTAAAACAGATATTCATCCATCCGTCTACGAAACGAATCGTATGCTGATACCCTCTGACCTTTGAACAACCTTCTTACGAAAGTCTCGCCCAATTATCTACTCCTCAATACTTCAACACATTCTTACTTCAGCATACTATCTCTCTGGAAATTCTTGGAACACATATTTTACTTTATGCCTCGACTTGGGCATTTACCATAGTGAGCGGAGCGTGCAATCCACTTCCTGGACAAACAAGAACATCTTCATGATATACCCTCTACCACAAAGAAACTAATTCAAACGAGATTATGCACAATCATAGACTAGTATAGTATGTTTATGCGAAACACCAACCTTTTCCTTGTGACGCGCCTTCAATAATTCCAGGTAAATCAAGAAGCTGAATGTTAGCTCCTTGATAGCTAATTACGCCAGGTATACATGTAAGGGTTGTGAATTCATATCCAGCAACTTCTGAGTGTGTACTTGTCATTGTGGAGAGGAGCGTTGATTTTCCAACCGACGGGAAGCCTACCTGCAGAGAAAAATAAGAAAAATTCGAAGAACTAGAGAGATACAACTTGCCCACCATTGCCACTCGTGCATCTCCACTTTTCATCACATCAAATCCATCTCCTTTAGAGCCACCTTTTCCCCCAACTGGTTCCAACAGTTGCTGACGATATTTCGCGAGTTTTGCCTATAAATCACTCAATAAGACGAGATAAACAGGAATACCCCCGCCGAGGTGGCATACCTTTAGTAGACCAAGATGGTACTCAGTTGCCTTATTCTTTTGTGTTCTGGCGATTTCACGCTCCACCTCAGCAATTTTTTCCACAATCCCCATGACAACTAGAACAGTCAGCCTCCTAAAAATTACAAGTACTACGAGACCTTGGAGAAAGTAAGACATGGTCAAACCTCATAGAACTCTGACTGCAAGAAAATAAATATTTTATAATGATGGGCAATAAAAGAAATACACTGGCAGTTTCAAGAAGTAGTAACAACGGACTATACAGTTCAAGCACTCGCTCTGTTAAAACCAACAAAATAATCCAACAAAATGATCATATGTACAAAACAAAAGCGATGCCAATAATACGTACGATAATACAATCAAATAAAAAATCAAAAACCCGCCTTCGAAAAAAAAAACGCTAATGGATTGTTGCTACACAATAAACTAAACGTATACGATAGTTCGCATCGAACATTTTTGATTATCGTGGATGAAACACTGAGTACAACCGATTAGAGATCAAATAGGTTTTCTAGAGTAGGCAGAGGAGCATCCTCGCTCACCTCTGTGAGATCCGGCAGAGAATCGAACGCCTTTCTGACCTTAAAAATGAAAGCGTAAAAAAACGAGTAGATGGTTTGGAAGTACAGCACTGCAGACGTATGATCTGGAAGTCCAACATCTGCTAGCGCGTACAGTGATATGTTTGATTTATTGGGTCATTCCATGAGTAGTGTCGTTTTTTTCAAGCAAAAATCTTTGACATAAACACACAAGTTCTTGCAGAGTATCATATAACATTCAGAAGAGCATTTTCTGCTCTACAGAATAAGGTATTCAGTTTCAAGGTTTGTTGGAATGACGCCCACATTCAGCTGGCGAAGGGGTAGGTTCAGCGGACAAAAATTGGCCAAACCGGCAATCAAATATTTTACTTGAGGGAACCAAACCAATCATGTGTTCCATACTTAGCCCCGACCTCTTCTGCAAGTTCCACCAGTCGGTTGCTTGAAGAGTCACGTCGCTGTTTTTCCACATTTTATTCACGAAAATTTTCTCAACCAATCAGTTAAAAGAGTGGTGAGATGGTAAGAACAGGTAGTGAGTAGGAACGGGGAAATATCACTGACCGGATTCCTCAACTTTCTCATGAAAAAACAAATTGTGACAAAATGTCAACTGGCCCTCTATCACATGGTATTAAAATTCAATCTGAATCGGAGCCAACACAAGCTAGAACGATGTTTTCGACAAAGCGAAAAAATTCTCTTCGAAGTAGTTCATACACAACGCTAAGTGAGAAGTTTTAAAGAAAAGATTCCATTTTGAATAAGTGTGGGTGCTTTTGAAGAAGATTTCAGAAAAAGAACGACACGACTTCTTGATCTCACAGACGATCTACCTCTATTTTAAACAATACTATGAGAAATGGTACTGTCATTTAATCGCGAATGATACATTATCAGCGACAAGTGAATTGGTTTGCAGATTTGAGGAATATAAAGATCGCAACAAAAACCTGTAGAAGCACGCAACACCAACGCTCCCAAGGCTGTCAAAAAACTCATACGTGAAGCTCACCTCGGCGAGATCACTGCGTGCTCGCTCTTCCTTCCTTCTGACCTCCTTCAACAACCTCTCGTGAAGATCCACCGTTGCTCGGACATTGGTGATCATATCGTCAAACAGTTTTTGTAAATTTCGACGTTCCAACATCTCATCAGCTAACCTGAAGATAATCAACTGAAGAGTCAAAGCATAAGGAGTGCATAAACAAAGTGTGACTAGCTTGTGAGTAATCGAGAAAGTTACCAGAACTAGCGTAGATCAGGGAAATCACTACAAAGAGACTTATGTACACCCACCGCTGACAGTAGTCCTTCACAAGCGGCTCAGCTTCAGCAATTTCCTCCAGCAACTTTTTGGCTTGTGCACTGTTTTTTATAGTATCAAGTGATTGTGGAGTGGCTATCATTTCAGAGTACGAGGCGATTTTATGCCTAAAATGTGCATCGCAGCATCTAGCGACACTTGGGGTTGGTATTTGACAAATTATACATGCCTGACTTCAGCATCTGCACTGGGAGGATAGTCCAATTTGCGAAGCGACTCCAGCACATCTGTTACGTTCGAACTAACTAATTCTGAGTCAAACTCAGGCGGTGGAGCTGGCGGTGTAGCCTGAAGGTGAAAACGTATCCTCAAAAACTTTTCTGCGGTAACAACTTTCTTTCATTTCCTTTTCAAGTAGCCGAGAACATTAAGCAACAGCTACATTATTATAGTGACCATACTGTGTGAGACAGACTATCCAGCCAAAACATACACTTAGGCTACTGCCCACATGTGAATCCGCGCAATAATATAACATCGGGGTAAGAAGATTCCCTTTGGATAGTGCAAGTCGTCCGTCACCTGCTCACAGTGTACTCCAGATAAATTACCCCTTGATATGAATACAAACCAAATCGCCAAGTCTCCGTAATAGGAGGCATAGAAACTAATGAACTGCATAAGAAGACAGAAAAATGTAAAAAAGGATGCAAATCTGACCGAAGAAGAAAAGAGCTCTGGAACATGAGGAGCATGAACATGTGAGTGCACGATGCTATTAACACTGCTCGATTTTCGTCGCTTGATCACAGCGTCTAAGCTGAAATTGATGGTATTAGCAAGGAGCTATGATAAGTTTGGACATAAGTGAAATATTAGAGAAAAAGCTTGACTGGAGTGCATATAGCAACAAAAAATAGAGATCTATCCCAGCGTGAGAGCACGAATACAACTAAAAGCCAAGCATACTAAAGCAGTGTACATCTCTGAAGAGTTTAAAATCTTTTTGGTCTGGGTGATAGGCTGATTCTTAACCTTCATTAATCCTTTGCTAACCGGATCCGGATTGGTTCAGGGCAAGGATTTCCGTTATAAGAAAAACAAAGTTCGTATATTCGCGAAAACTCGCCCTATTCACCAATCATCCTAAGAGGAAAACCGGAGCGAGCTCTCCCATCTAAAAGATAGTGAACAATGAGTATCAGAGCCACTTCTGAAAACGGGTATACTTGGAGAATAGTTTTACATAGAAAGTAAAAACCGGCTTTTATATGGGAAGTAGTACCACATTAAAATTGAGTGGCAACGGAGAATAAGTGCTTTATAACAGAACCAGTCATGATTGGTGTTCGATTATTTTATTTTTTCCAAACTAGAATGCAAAACAATAAAGCTAGAAGAATGTAGAACTGAAATAAAGCCGCAAGAAAACCAAAAAAAGTGTGAAGGACCTACATGGCCAGCTGATCTTCGCTGTAGATTTGTCTATCTCTCCACACGTTAAGAGTCTTAATCATCGCCTTGTCAAGCTCCGGTCCAGAAATCTTGGCAGCATGCCTATAACAAAGAACATTAAATGCTCAATTAGCAAATAAACCGCTACAACCGGGTAGAGCTATCAATTTTGAAGAAAGAGATGAAAACGAGCGCTGAAAGGTGGGAAAAACTGCCCTTACTGTAGGCAAATTCATTCTATAGTCTTCTTGCGGAACTAAATTCCTTTATGGGCCACTACCCACGAAATAGGGTCGTTGGTAATAGAAATATCATGCGAAACCAAAGGAATATTGGAAATTGATTCCATTTTTCTCGGCACCGTTATGATGAATGCACTAGGACGAGCGATGCTGATAACTGAGGGTGTGAGGGTGTAAGTAGCTTCCAAACAAGCTATTATTTGTGTGCGTTCCTTAATCGACCGATACAACAATTCATTCTGTTGTAACAAATGCTGAATATAATGGGGCAGCTGCAGGAAAAGAGAAGGTCGAAAGAGGCGAAAGAAACAAGCTTGGCCCACTTGGTCTTCTAGGTCTGACAAAGTCCATTTAAAATTTGTAAACCTGATTAGCTTTTACACTTTAGCAAATCGCAAATGATGACGGATGTTTACCGTGAATCAGATGGAAGCCAATAAACAGATTTACTGAGTTGGCCAGATGCCATAAGCTTCAGAATGATCCAATAAACGGGAAATCTCAAAATGACAAACCGGAAGGCCGGCTCTAGAACGGTGTAGAACTTTGCTGCCATTTCAGGATTCTTTTTACGACTATTCTGGATCACATCATTGGCGATATACAATAAATTCACTATTTGAGATGAATTTGTCTCCTTTCGCACTTCCTATAACTACATTTGAAGGATTCACGCGAAACAGTGGTCCAAATGAGAAGCATATACGAACCTTCAACCAGATTTGTACGATGTCGTCGGTATGTCGATGGTGATGCATTAACCACATCGATAAGGTATTGATACAGTCTTGCTGTGGCCTGAGTTTACTCAGCCGTTCTCGCATTGCCGTCTCGGAAAAGCCCGACATCTGAAACAAGGATCTTTGAAATTAAAAACGGGCGAATAAGAAGCTCCTATGCAGAATTACGGAACTGAGCGAAAATAGAAGAATTTCACATGTGCACATAACCATTTAACGGGAGAAAAGCGAAAAATATGAATGGGATGCAAACGAACACAATACATAGCACAACAAATAAGAAATGCACAAATGATAACTCCCCAGAACTTTCCTTTCTTTAAGGTTTGGGGAAGCAAGGGAAAGTATTCAGTGTACCATTTAGCCTGGCCGATACTATGGCTACACAAATAAACATCAAGATGGCAGGATATTGGTATTGATGTCTTCAGCTAAAAGTTAATTGACTGAGACAAAGTCGTCAGAAACATAATGTCGTCGCAATTGCACACTTCGAATGAAGAGATATCCAACTGGGGAGACGGTCGTTTGGCGCGGCCCCTTGCAGCTAATTTGCCTATGGGGCACATGGTAGCTGCCACCCCAACACCACCATTCGACGCATCTTCTGCGTCGGACACTCGTCCACAGCACCGAACCCTACCACAAAAAGGACCTCACTGAATAAGCACTGTAAATTACTGAGAGGAAGCCCGTATTACAACTTCTAAATGATTGTAATACAACTACCTCGGAGTTAACAAGCAGTGTTTCCCATTGTTGAAAATGTAGTGCACCACATCGGTTTTAACCGTTTGAATGTAGATTGCGCCACTCGTTCATTTTTGCTGCAGTGCTTCAAGGACCGCGAGAGGTAAGGAGAAAGTGAGAACTGGGAGGACACGTTTTTAAGATAGAAACGTTTCACTTCAGAAGAGGTATGTGTGGCGAAACTCGCACTGAAAAAGCGCGGCGTGGGGTCTTATCGCGATTACGAGGCACGGCGTGTGTTTTTGCAGTTATGAACTGGACGAGTTGTCTGCGAGGGCGGGTCAACGTTCGCGGCCTTCAGTCCGTCTGCAGTCTACGCCCAGCAAGTGACGCAGAGAGACGCGAATGGGAAGGGGTTTTCGGGTTCCTACTTCTTGGAGCTTTTGTTTTTTGGAGCATTTTTCGAATACTTGAAGTTTACTAAAACTCTATCTTTGGAAGTACTGTAAACTGCTTTCTTACTGACCTTTTTGGGCAATTTAGCTTGGTTTCCCTAATGGTTGCGTAGTTCTCTATATAAATTCCAATCGAGGAAAATTTTGAAAAATTTTGTAGTGTTTCACTTGAAATGATTGTGACTTCCTCCAAACTTGACCTTATGGGGGTAGATTCGCAGGGGGGGGGGGGGGTCGACGAGGTTGCCGCTTTACAACGACTCTTTGAATTATACCTTATCTCCGAAAAGAGAGAAGTTATTGGGTCATTTGAGCACGTCACTGTTTTTGAACAAAAATCTTTTTTGTGTAAAATTACAAGTTTGTGCAGCACTTTATGCAGCGTTCGAAAGAGATTTTTCTTCTCCGCCAAGGTGCATGCTTGGTTTTCTGTGCGTCGTGATATGGACAATTTTCAGGCTGGCGAAGGGTTGGTCTGGCTGACAAAAATTGGCCGCACTGGCTATTGATTGAAACATTATCTTTCACTCCCGAAAAATCAGCCAACCACGTTTCCCATATTTAGCCCCAACCTCTTTTATAAGTTCCACCAATTGGTTGCTTGAAAATTCACGTCGCTTTTTATTTTCAAATTCGGTTCTGCAACCACAAGTCGGTGATTTGAAGCAATTTCGTCGAATCAATGCATGAAAATTTTTAAAAGAACCAGTCTGCTGAAAGAGTGGTGAAATTTCAAGAAGAAGTAGTGAGCAGGACGGGGAACATCATTGTCCGGGTTCCTTGACTTACTGTTGGAAAAAAATTGTGAAACAATGTCAACTGGACCCCTATTGCCTGATTTTAAAATTCAGTATGAATCGCAGCTAAAACAAAATGAGACATGTTTCCGATAGAGCAGAAAAAATCCTTACGATTGGTTAATAAAGTATTGTTGCGCAAGTATAGTTCCCACGAATCTTCAGAAAATGGTCCATTGTGTCCGAAATGCCTTCAGTACTCATTCTCTGCTCTCAAAGGTCCAACGGGACAGCTACTAGCCTTGGCCGGCCTCGCTGCGAGATGCGCCATGCATGAGGATTTCGCCCACATTACTGGTGATACAAACTCTTATTAGGTCCGTATATGTAGTGGCACGCTAGTACCAGTTTACGTTCCTTACATAGTAGTAAGATATGAAAGAAGCCTAATCAGCTACTTTTTCGTTTTCGAGCATTCATCCATGGTGTAACCCGTGGATAGATACCTCCCCCACGACTACGAAGAATTTTGGAGGTTTCTTAGTACGTGTTTTCGGTGCCATCGAACGAACGAAAGGGCTATTGGCGTTGGCCGGCTTCGCATGAAGGGTTATGGTTAAGGTTAAGGATTATGCATCAGGTTAAGTGGTTTACTATTACAGTAGTAATTGTGAACTGTGAACGAGGTATCTTCAGAATTGAAGTTGTAGGTAAATGAGCGGATGAGCGCTCACATTTGCTACACTATATACTCAGATAATTTTTTAGAAACATCTTGCTATGAGAGCTTTTGAACAATTTATAGGTGTCTGTATCATTATGCAACGCAGTATGTTTGCTAGGATACAGAAGCAGTTGACATGGGTAATCTTCATGTACAACCATAAGCAGAAATAATAATATTTTATGTAGATCTGTTGGGCTTTGTTGTGCTGTTCCTGTTAGACCGTGCTGCTCAATCGATGAGAATGCTTGTGAAGATAATTGTTTGGATTCCAAAGCGATCGAAGGCAACATCCGCAGACAAAACTTGTTACACAAAGTCTTAACCTATGGCTTAGTCACTGAGCGGCTATTCGTCCTCAGCCTAAGATGCCACGTCGAAATTACCGTTTTCCACAAAATTTTTAAGATCCTTTCTAACATTGTTTTCCGTGAATTCCAGTTTACTTGTCTGTGGTGCGCACCACGGCAGGAGTCAAGATTACTTCTGTACTATGTTCTGTATTTTGGAACGCCATTGGCGCCACCACTGGAATAACAAAGGCACATAACAGCGACCAATTCGAGAAAGAAGAGCTGTTGGTAGATCCCTCGTCCACAGTGAGCTTACTTCAGCGCTAGACAAACATCTGTACCATAACCTAAAGAGGCATAAACTTCGGTGTTAGCACTAACGTACTTGCACAATCATACAGATTTAACCCCTCGCCGAATAAGCCCAATCCATGTCCCTCGGAATGAGAACCGCAAGCGTGATCATATCTTCTCATCTTTATGTGAACTGAACGGCCATCAGGATCGACTATTTACCATGAAACGCAACGAAATCCGTCTCTGAGCTGCATCTTTTTTATTTACATAAGCAGAGCCTGTATGTATAGAACGTCTCAACTGGAAATCCAGCATCAAACTATTGAGAAACACTCGTTTATTGAATAGGAGATCATATAATGTTGTTTTTGGCTGCTTCCGTAGTGTTCTTTATAACTAATCATTTTAAGTACTTATGTAAGACCACCCATTCCCCACTACGTGGAATTTTACAGAGAACGGGCACGGCAACACCGTGTGTTGCGCATGGCCACCTAGGACCGGGTGTGTGCAGATATGACAACGAATCGCGTGGCCACCCGCGGCGAGGCGGCGCGGCGGGTGCGAGTGCCAGTGACAGGGCATCGCAGCCTCCAAGCGAGGCAGTGTGGCATGAGTTGAAACGCAGACGTGACGCAGTCACGCTCGGCCGGCTCCTAACAGGGAAGGTCTTCCAACTCATGACGCGCTTTTTGAATGCCGCTTTTTGCATGTATGGGGGTACATACAGGAAGCATATAACTGATGTCCATTTTTGCTGCGCGCCCTTACGAATGCCAAAAACGGGGTTGATGGTTCGATCCCCGCCGAGGTCAAATTTTTGCAAAATTTGGATTTTTAGTTTTTGGGCTCAGAAACACTTAAATATGAAAAATAAGTACAGTAATCACATTTAGAATTCCAGACTACCCTCTACTGTCAGTTTTCAGCAAGTTTGACAGTCCAGCCTTTTGACCTTTTAGCTCTCAAAGTGCACGAACGAGGCGTTTTTGCGTGAAACGGATTTCATATTCGTGTTAAGGAGGTCGAACTACCCTTAGGGGTAAGTTTCCAGCCCAATCGAGGTTTTGACCCAAATTCGAAAATTTGGGCTGGGCGTTGGTATACCTTCGACTGCACATTCGATGAAGGAGACGGCGATATTACTTGTCCGGAAATTCTCTCTATTTCTCTTGCTCAATGCTTGGTAGGTGAAGATAAAGCGATAGGCACTCGTGCTGTGCATATTACATTGATTTTCATCGGTTTTGTTAGTCATTCTCTTGTACGAATAGAAGGTGCACCATGCACCACCGCCAAACATACTTTCTCGAAGTTAGGGTCAAAATATGGAATTGGCTAGAAATGTGTACCTAGGGGTAGTTTGACCCCCTGAAAACGAATATGGGACTCATTTTGTGCGAAATCGCAAAATTCGAGCGCTACGGGCCCTTTCATGTTCAAAAAGGTCACATCACCAAATTCATTGACAATTTGTAAATAGAGTCATTTTGGCATGCTGTCAACGGAAATTATAGTCATTTGGCATAAACAGACATATGTGAAGATGAAACAGTGAAGGCAAAAAAAAAATGCAAAAGTTCCGCAACGCCGGGTTTCGAACCTCCAACCTACGCACTTCGTCCGTTTGAGAGTCCGTCGTCGTATCCAGTAGGCCACCCGGTCGCCGCAGTAGCCGTACCTCGGGGAACCGTTATTAAACTGCTACGTACTTTTAGTACATGGTGGAGACAAGATTTTATTTTTTTACCGTGTTTCACTTTGTTTTGTATGTGAAATAGACGAACTCCTTTGGATCTGCACGTGATCAAAGTTACAAGGGGTATGCGTTACAATAAGTGGGTTAAAATCGCCTTTTCGAGAAAAAATTTTTTCGCTCCTTTTTTGGCATTTGTAGGAACGCACAGCAAAAATGGAAGTCAGTTATATGTTCCATGTAGGTACCCCCATATAATGGGAAAAACCGTTTTCCAAAAGCGCGTCATGACCTGAAAGACCTCCCTTGTAAGGGCGATCGATACGGCGAGTCGTACTGGGGCGCCGCGAGGCGATTCGCTGTCATATCTGCACACACCCCCAGGACCACCTTTTTTGGTGTCACATGAAACCGTCGGTTTGTGAGGGCTAAAGCTGTCAGGATACGTTTTCGGGTATGGAGAACAACATAGCTGTCCATCATTATACCAGAAAAACTCGTTTTCGTTTCAGTGCCACTCCTAGGCAAAAACTAAATTTTTGTACAACTAGGCAATTAGGTCCGCAGTCAATAGAAAAGTAATCTCAGTCGAAGTCTCATCTGTAGAAGGAAGTAGTTGTCCCGTCAATTGCTTTGTTACGACTTGCTCTGGTGTTCAAAAGCGTAATGCCAAATCCAGGCTACTTTTTGGAAGGGAAAGATCCCATTAAGATATGTATTCTCCATAAACATATAGTGACAGCTTTTGAGCACAATACAATTTCAAAATACGAAAAAATTGTGATTTGATTCTGGCCATTCAGGAACGGTTTTAGGTGCAACACCATGTGTTACACGCGGTACGTTATGGCTCAAGATCAAATGATGAATGATTGGTGATAACAGGAAGCACTGAAGTCAGAAGCAAAATGGTTCCCTGGTTTACTCCTTGATATCCGAATCAGTAACTCAGTGAATTCGAAATTCCATTGCAATACAAAAAGTTATTGCAATAATTCAAAAAAAAAATCGAAATTGCAATAATTCAAAAAATGAACCATCGCTTTTGCATAGTGCGAGGTTCGCGATAAGGATTTGGAAATTCAAGCAGGTTGCGCTATGTTATTATCGTGGTACATTTTTCAATTCATCGACGTTTACATTACGATGCAAGATGCTAATTTTGGAGTGGGGAGAGGAATCCACTGTGCTCGGCATCCGCTGCCATATTTAGATTCAACACCGAAGAAAGAAAAGCTCCTCCTTCGGCTGAGCTTCGACAAAAATATGCCTTTCAGTGTACAAATAAATGATCCAGGGATAGTGCAAATGAAGTGAGAGATGCTGCCTCTCCAACTACAACATTAGCACCTGATGCAAAAACCCTAAAATCACACTGCAACATATTCGAAGTGCGCATGAGACTTCGCTGTCAGACTCAGAGTTCGGCATGAGAACTCTGAGTCTGGCAGCGAAGTGCGCATGAGACTTCTCTGTCAGACTCAGAGTTCGGCATGAGAACTCTGAGTCTGGCAGCGAAGTTTACGTCTTTCAGGGTGACGGAAGATAATTGCCTGATGCTGAAGATAACTCACTTCCCCTTATCCCTCTATTACTGCTCTGTCATCTAAAGGAAACGTTGGTGTGAAGATTTTTTTCATTGATCGGTTCCTAGTCACTGTCATTTCCATGCTACCCTAAAGTCCCATAGATAAGAGCGGCCCGTAGATAAGAGCGGTTTGTGCTAGAAAATGAAAATTGACGTTTGTATACGTTTTTCTTTGGCGCTGTGTGCTCATGATTATTGCATTAATAGCCTACAACTTTACCTTTATTCTTACTGTTCTCTATACTTTTTCTATTGCTATTTTTTTATTAGGTTGTAAGGAAAGTTCTGGCCGCATTCGCGCGTTCACAAGATAAACTCAAATTTCGAAGCGCGTTTACATGAATTAAATTACAAGTTGTGCTCCTTAGATGGAGAAAAAGTTGCTCTTTCCGGATATATGCTTTTCTTCAAATGTTACAAGTTTTTCGAGTCATTAGGAAAATTATAAAGTATTGCGAAAATGGCACTTTTTAGATGACTTCACTTCACGAGTTTTTGTTTAGCTGAGTCCCAGCGAAGGTGACCACAAGTGTGAGTGCTGCAAGAGGAGGGGGTGAAGCATTGGATGGAACACTTTGTCCCTGGTTTCAGAAGTGGAGAAATGAGAACGAGTTGCTCGAATTTTCAATTGATCAAATTGCTTTAACTAAAGCGACAGAAAGCGATGAGCGCCCATACTTGCAGGGGATATCCACAAGTATTGGTCCTCAACAAACAAGCTTGACCAACCACCTCAAGTAGCCTTAATTTGGAAAAACCCAAAGAAATGGGTGCCGAGGGACCCCTCAGGGCAGCTATGCGCAAGCGCATTTTCCACAAATCCTCTTCTAGTAATTGAAGCAGTTGAAGGCTGAAGCCATTACTCGTCTATCATATTCACCAGATCTAGCGCTAACTATGCCCCACTTTTCCAAACATCTGGACAGCTTCTTCAGCAGCAATGTGTTCGGAAAGAATGATGGTTTGAAGTCGACTTTTTTTGTTTTCGCGCTCTATGAATCATGAGCCCATCTTCAATATAAGATATGCAAATATTCATAATACTTCCAAAAGTGCAGCGAATCAAATGGTGCTTATTCTGTGAGAAAAGATGCAGTCTGAGCCGAGTTATGATCTCCCGAAGTTGAAATTGCGAAACCGGCTATGAGAAATCTAATTTTACTGTTGCATTGGGAGTGACTGCTGCTGGAGAGGAATTTGAAACAATGCTAACTTTTAAAAGTTCTTAAAAGAATTTTAAGAATTTTTAAGAATTTTTTTTTACCGGTAAATCAAACCGCTCTTATCTATGAGACTTTAGGGTAGTTTTCAGGACCGTATGCATTGTCCCACAATGAAGCAAACGTGGTTTCAAATAGTCAATTACCACAAGATAAGACTGAAGAGAACAGAACTTAAAGGGGAACCCGAAACCGAAGTGGAAAATGGAAATATTATTCTGGTCCCAATCTGAATTGTCTGAAATGAACAGGATGTTTACACACTTGATCGCTTATTTATTTGCTCTTTCTCTTGTCCATAGCGGTCATCAAAACTCATAAGGGTGTCAAGACATGCAATTCTCAGTGCGGCTAATTTTCCTGGTATGGTTCGCTATTAAGTTCGGCATGAGAACTCTGAGTCTGACACCGAAGGTAACGTCTTCCAGGGTTACGGTAGATGTTTGCCTGATGCTAAAGTTAATCACTGCACCTTATCCCACTGTTACTGCTCTGTCATTTGAAGGAAACGTTGGTGTAAAGATTTTTTTTCATTGATTTATTCCTAGTCATTGTCATTTTCATGCTATTAGTTTTCATCATTGTGATAACATGAAGAAGTCTGAAGAGTTTGTATGTGGATGTGTTTTCACTTCACTACTAGTGTTAGGACCAATCTTTGAAAACAGGAATGCTCCCTTTTCATTTGTGCCTGAACCGTGCAGCGAGGCCGCGTTCTTACTTTGCGATGTCGGCGGCAGGGTGTGGCTACGTGTCTCTGCTTCTCAGCATAATGCAATGTGCCCCTCTTGATTACATAGCGCTTAATCAAGATGACACTAACAATAAGTCACCAAGTAAGTATCATATCACTCGCTAATCACTTGTGCTCGAACCATGAAGGGTGGTACGACTTTAGCAGCAGGTGGTGTTTCGGTGTAATATTGAATATGCATTATATCTATATATATTATATTTAAATTTAACCACTTGTTCGTGTTTGTACGCTGTGTTATATGTCTTCTTATATGTTAACGTGTTATTTATTTGCCGTTGTTCATTGTTTATCAATAATGGTATGGGATCATATTTACTAAATTACGTCATGCAGATGCGGACGCTGAAGACTCAGCCACTTACTATCACTTTAGAAAATTTTTTGAGCTTTTAGAATGGAATTTTTGACTGCCATATAATTTCAAGACACCTTTATCTTGCACACCTGTTCATTCGTATCTTCTTCGATGAGGTAACTGCATTCCTGAACTTATCATGACTATCAACTTCGGTACTTACCACTGAAGAATAGACAGCAAAAATGCTCCACGTGGCTGTTTAAGCCAAATGAGCAACCACCCTAAAGGCAGTGATCGGGGTAGTTCGGACCAAATATTAACATTGTCGACCGTGGAAGTTAAGGTGCTTCGTAGTGCGAAGGTGTAGAAAAATGGACTGGAACGGTGAAAACCCTGGAATTAGGATCCATTCGCAAGTCTGACGGGGTGGGCCTCGTGACCAAAAAGGGCGGGCCATGTCAGCACAGGTGGCAGATGGTAAAGGAAACGGCTCTTGCGAAACCTGGAGGCTTTCTTTTTCACCGGAAAACTTGTCATATATACTCTTCCCAAAACTGTGGTTTTCATTTCGAGTATCCACTTTAGAAAGGTTTCTTCACTCAGACTACCCCTACCATTGTCAAATCCTTCAAGTCAAAAAAAGGCATCTGTCTAAGAAACGTATATTAGTGGCTGCGGCACGGATCTGCTTGCATACTAGTTCATTTTTTGCGTGGTGGCGAGGAAATGTAGGTTTCAACATTCGACTACTAGTGCGTTTTTTTGCGCAATCAATCCAGTTTCCAGTTTCGCCCTCCTATAAAAGAGGATCCGGCTCTCTGCCCTATCACATACTCCGCTGAAGTATTGTCCAGCGTGTGAACCAGTTCTGTTCTTTCACTTTCTTTTTTAAATCCATAACATATTGTCTCGAATGCTTGACCGAGTTTCATGTGATTGCTCTCACAGAATGCGCCACTAATTTATCCTCAGTTCAGTAGCGATTCACCAGGGTCTATTGTGCCTTCCCTACTTAACGTATAATTTCTTCAGAAATATCACCGCTCTCTTCAGATGCTGGCTTGGTGGAGCTACCTTGCTTTTATCGTTCTGGCCGCGGCGCAATCGAAAACCGTGAGTTTAATCTGATTTAGTCGTGAGTTAATGGAACTTGTTGTGATGAGTTCTAGTAGACTGTTCACCTCGCCACGCGCTGCGGATTCACCTTTCACACAGAATCGTGGGAATATATGAAGGCCTTTTTGAATTATAATAGAAAGTTTTTGGCATTTTTGAACTTAACGAGTAGGCCATGGATGACCGAATAAATAATTGCATTCCAACAGGCCAGTTCGACTCCTTCTGACTGGTATTATTGTTAACACGATGATGCTTTCTAAGCCCTGGCAAAATTGAGCCACAGACTGTACTGGCAGAATAGTTTTTAATGCAGATTGACCCCATCTGTAGCTCTCGCAAGTTAATAAGCCATATTTAAGTGGTTTCGAGTGGATTTAGATGTCGTACTAACATATACTACGTACTAACATAAGCTTTGTGTTTGCCGTGCTACAGTACACCTAAAATACAGTGCCGCTACATAAATGTATTCTTGTCACGGCACTATCATTAGCAATCAGTAGCATTCTTAACCACGTTGAGCTTGTTTCGGTGATCACACTTTACGGAGATAGACCATAGACATTTACGACGGGGGTTGAGCACTGGTCTGCGCCACTCATTCGATTTCCAAGATTTCTGCAGAGATCGCATTGATGGTTTTAACGTGAAGAAATGGCTCAATAAAAACACAGGGTTTATTTTTCATTCAGTGAAACAAGTTTTCTTGGGACAGCGTGAAGGCTCAGATACTTGAAGACTTGTGCCAGAATCCGAACTGCCAGATGCGCAGGTTTCGAGCTGCTATATATCGCGACCACACTGTGACGCACTCTATGGAAAAGTAACACGAGGATTAAAAAACTAGTCCGCCCTGGGGCATACAAAGGAAAGGCTATCAAAAACCAGTAAAAGTGATGAGGATCACGATATTATTGTGGACTGGTATGTACAGCTTCGTTGTTATCATCCTCCGGAACAAGAGTGTAGACTCTGTCTAGAACCTCACTCTAGCATAGTTTTCGGAGACGCTGAGCTCCGAGACTCTCTTGGGAATCTAGTTCTCCCAACCTAAAATAGTGGGAAAGACTCTGCATAGAATCTGGTTTTCCAACTAAGAGTAGTAGGAAATACAGGCACTATTGTGCGCCGAAGACCATCTTGCCTCGTGACATGAGATGCAGAGTGGCCAGCTCTGACTGCTGCTTTTCAGAAAGCCCTACCCTTTAATTTTTGACTTTTAGGCATTCGAATCCACTACAGTGCGCACATATCTAGTTCAATCGCTAAAAGTTCGAATGTACGAATGTACGAAAGTTCGAAAGTACGAATGAGGTTTTTGGCAGACCGATATGTAGTACGGTAGAGCTGACCTCAAATAATAGGCACAATTGACTAGGGAAGGGTTTGGTTCATTGGTCACACGACCGACGACATTCCGGAGCTTCAGTTCGCAGCCTACACCAATAACAAATACATTGTCATCACCTACACGCGCAGCTGTCTAGCTATAACAGTGCAATTAAAAAAAGGTCCATAAAATTCCAAGTTGATTGCTTTGATCCAACGGAATGAGCTAAATAATGCTGATCTCAGAGAATCCCATGTGGACTGCCACCGTTCGTCACGAAGTTACCAACAAAACAGGCTGATGAGCTGAAAGAGGTACGTCCCTATTTTTGCCAGATTCTCGGGTCTTGTCACATTCCCGTGAATGATGAATTCGTCATAAATTGTGTATAATTGAAGGTCTGGGCCAATTATCAAAATGGGACTGCGTGCGTTGACGAACAAAAGAGGACTTTTGAAATTGTCGCATCGCTTACTGACGCGGAACGAGCCGCAGTTTTTGAGTTTAGGACGGGACCAGTTGCAGGTGCAGTAAGAGGATTACCCGATTTTTTTATGCTGGAACATTTGCATGCTGCTTTTTTGTGTATACCGGAATACGAAACAATGCGGCTGTCGTAGCACTCGTCACTAAGGTTTCAGTTAATGACCAATTCGACTTCGATACTACTCCTCGCTTCATCAAAATGCTCACACCGGAGGTGAAGAAGGGATTCGATGCCATCTGGACAAATAGCACCATTCCCGATGCTGAGAAGGTCCGTTTCCTGTTCTAATCTCAGTTTGACTATTCGTGGACCTCATCCAGGCAGGTACCAGTGCTTGCAGTGCTAATGGGTGTTGCGTTGTCCCCACAGGTGAGCTCCTTCCTGCGCTGAAGCCGAGGAGTGGGCTAAGACATTTGGATTGAATCACCACGCACGACAGTTCACTGCTGCTTCTGAACCTGCCGAGCGCGAAGCGCCTTGGCTGCGTGGTGAGGTGCGGCAACTTTGGTTCAGCTCGAATGTCTGGCCTGCACCTCCTGGACAAGGCCAGGTTTGGCTTCGAAAATTTTTTTTCAGAAATACAACCTCCTTGGTCGACGCTTAAGCAATGCTAGTAGTGCAGAGTGTAATTTTCGATCGACCTTTTTAATAGGCCACCTCACTGGTCCAAAAATTGTTGATTTGTTGAAAAAAAAGTGGTGAATCCGCGATGATTTTTCAAAGTACGATCTTTTTCTAATCTAAACTACGACCTCCATTGTGGGTTTCTCGACCCTTGTTTGACCCTGCCCTAGACCGGGAACGGACATGTACTAGAGGATGGAAGAAAAGTGAAACTGAATTCCTTGCGTAACATGGTATATGTATGTATGAAGCTGTGATACGGTGCAGTATGGGGGTGGGCGAAAAGCACATCGCTCATGGCTCACTTGGGTGTGTGCCATCAGGACAGAAAATACGCATCGCGGCATTCAGCTTGCGACGCGATGAGTGTGAATTTGGGATGTCCTATTAATTGGTTCTTAGAGCGATGAAGATGCTTTCAGCGTTACTCTGAGTAATAGCTTTAGAATTGAACTATAAAGGCCGCTGTAGCTCGCATCCATTTTTTCCTTTTTTTTTGCATTTGGAGAGCATTCTAACAGGGGAAGGATCCCTGGTCGATGTGGCCATTCGGAATGGGATACACATGGTCCGACGTATTTTCGAACGCTGATCTCGAATCTGTGCTTGAAATTTGCAGAACGATTCTCTGAGCGGAGTTATGGAGGTTTTTTTTGAATGGACGGCTACACGTTGGATCTCATTGGCGAGGCACTATGTCATCAGCACGGCCGTTGCTCAGGTTGCAATGGTCTCAGTGGCTTATTGGTAGTGTTCCGGATCCATAGGGCAGAGTCATGGATTTGCTCCCCGCCGGTGCTGACTTTTTTGCATTTTGTGTTTCATTGTCAGTAAGTGCTCTGTTTTCACTTCTGGACGTTTCCTTGTACTCGTTTCCTTGTACCTATCGCACCCATCATTTACTTTGCCACTTTATTTATAACTACTAACACTACTCACAAGGAGGATACTAAGCCGAAGAGAATCCCGTACCCCACGAATTAGGCGTTGTTGCGTAAAAAGATTATGATATTCGTGCACAGGGGGTCGAATTATCCCTCTGTGCAAATTTTCAGCCAAATCCAGTTTTTGGTTCAACTTCGGAAAATTGGGGGTGGCCAGGTTTTAAAGTGGTAGTTTTTGAATTTTCTTGTACCGAAAACCCTGCAACCTGGACAAGATAGCCTATACATACCTTTCACACTTGCCCATCGCACTAAATGTACGAGCATCAAATAGGCATCAAATAGTCAAATAGGCATAGGCGAAACAAGCATCAAATAGGAGCATTTCCTAGGCAAGAATCAACGACTTCTCCTTTGTTCAATGGGTTGCCAGCCTATAGCCCGTGAATTTTTCCAAAATTTGGTCAAATTCTCGAATTGGCTAAAAACTTGTCCCTTGGGGTAATTTGACTCCCTGAACACCAAAATCACCCTGGTTTCACGCAAGAACGTCTGGCTCGCGTGTTATGGGCTTCCAAACCTACCATATCATAGTACTGTTTTTTCAAGAAAACCTCTACAACTCCGCTCAGAGAATCGTTCTGCAAATTTCGAATACAGATTCGAGATCAGCGTCCGAAAACACGTGGGACCATATGTATCCCATTCCGAATGGCCACTTCGACCTGGGGTTCTTCCCTTGTAAGAATCCTTCTGCATACCGCAAATTGTTTGCTTCACCCCTAGCAGCTGTAATTTCTGGACAGATTCATAGGTCCTATTTCTATTTCTGTAGACTTCGAGGTCTTGCACATCTGAGAAGCTGCGAGATCGATAACAGTTCCGTGAATCGACCCTAATGGCTTAGGTGATCACTGAGCATCATGGTGGCCTGAACTATCGGTCAGGTACATTGAGAAAAAATGGCCTCCAGTGCGAGAAGGAACCATTCTATGTGGACAGGGGGTGATTTCATCAGTCCCCCGCTGATTTTGACGGAATGAGTTTGAAACCTTTGGAAAATGTCGTAAAATGCTCTTGCTGGAAAGAGTTCTGAAATTTCAAGAGAATGCACGGAAAAATAATGTTTGTGCGTAATATAAGAATGCAACAATTAAACATGTGAATGTAGGCCTTAAAGAGTCGGAGACCTGGTAAAAAGGCAAAAAAGGAATTTACCAAGCTTTCACGCAAAAGCTGGTGATCGACCCACCGAAATTTGGCTTTATACATGGACCGTCCCACCGCAACGAATCTAACGCTGTCATTCCATCAACTATAATTGAAGGTATGACTCTGCGACAGTTTGCGAGTGATTAATCCGTCGCCCGATGCTGATTAATCAGAAAACGCGAGCAGTATTGCAAACCGAAATTTTTTCAATTATTCGAGGATACAAAATGCAGTATAACCGGAGACTATATTATCAAAGAGATCAAAGGGTACTGAAGTAGTGAGTAATTTCCCGAAAAACCAGAGAACGAGTCTCCATATGACTCGTTCTCTGGTTTTTCGGGAAATTACTCAGAATATAACGCGAACTTTTAGCTGTACGCTTCTCTAGGTTAATTTCGCGGGGTTCTTATTAATTGCTGCAGCTTTTCTCAAAAAAAGTGAATTCAAAAAAGATCAAAATCTAAACACTGCAGCAGAACGGAGTCTTGTTCGCCGGAAGTCTACTTGGAGGAATACTCGCATTTCACCGTCCTGAAAGGTACTGCAGGGCTCACGATCCACTCTTCTTTCATCTGCGAGGTCATTTCCGCGAGACTAGAGCCTTTGAGGAGAGCGTGACCCTTAGCATGCTTCGTTATAAATAATTAGCCTTAACAAAGTACTTATGCAGAAATTGATCAAGCTTTTTCAGCATAAGCAGCTCCAGGAATACGCTGAGAAGAACTTCAATGCTGAGCAAAAGGAGGGATTCGAACAGTGGCTTGCCGAGGTGATTTTCACGTTCAGCACAATCTTTATCAACGCAGCACTTACTTAAACATATATTTCAGATAGTTAAAGCGAAGAAAGCCATGGATGAGAGGATCAGCAAGCTTAGCGCGAAGTCAAAGGAGATGTTCGATAAACTCGTGAAGGTAAGAAATGTGTCCGCCTAACTGTTTTTGAAACTCAATAAAACGAAATTCTGTGGAAAATAGACAGATACCATTGCCCCACATGATCCAGATGATCATCTCATATTGATCGCTTTAGGAACGAACTCTAACCGAACAAAGACTAGTAATCACGTGAAGGCCCTAAATGCATAACTTGATTAGTAAGAACGCTGTCAGGAAGGAAAGGCCGTCTGCGAGAAATCCGTGCAGGTTGAGGCATCGTGTAAAAGAAGTGGACACCTCGCACTGCTACTTTCCTGTAGAAATACAGTGGGGCTCCGCCTGAAATATTATATGTAAGAATGAATTTTCTGAAAAATCCAGACCTTCATTCCAGGCTTCACTCTCCAAAAAAGAATTGAAAACAGTTTGTGATCTAGCTCTTCAAAAAACGTTACAGAAAATGGGAGGTTCGTTTATACCTGGTGCACCCTCAAAAATGTTCATGGAAGTAGTGCTTCGGATGCCTGTGCAGTCAGGATTTCAGTGCAGAAATTTGCAGAGAGAGGAAGATCTGTTTAGTTAGGTCGGTGTACACTAGGATGCCCGAGTCAAGTCATCGCGCCACCCCTGGAACATGTGGCTTGCTGCTCCAGTCCACTTATGAACTGGCCACGCGCGAAGAGCGTGGCGGTCGTGAGCCCCGGCCACTTGATCCAGTTCAGGTGCTCCGACCTACAAGCCGTAGGTGAAGCGTTAACAGCATCGAAAAGGTCTTTTTACAATGACTATAGCGCGTCTAAAATGAAGGTTTCTCTATTTTTTGACACCTTCCACTTTCCGTGGAGAGTGCGGAACAAGTACGAGTTCTCGCATGTCTTCAAAGACATCAAAAGGAGATTTTCGGTGCTCAGAGTTTGGAAAGACATACTCGCTCTACTTGAATGCGAATGGTTTTAAGAGAAAATGTACGGCGTAACCCATATTCAGAAATGCTCCGGAAAGCTTCTATCATGGCATTGTAGATGGCCGAGTAGTAGTGGAGGGGCAGTGGCTGCAATTAGTTTAACAAGGGACAGTCGATAAATCAGCATGGCCAATCTCGATGAAGTGCACATCGCCGTTTACGCCTGAAGATACTAGACTCACATCTGCTTTCTAAATTTGAGGTTCAACTCCGCGTGAAGTTATGAAGGTCTTTCTGAGTGAGCAATACTATCACATAGTTGATGTGGGCGCCTGTAGCATGTGAGCTAGGCGTTTCCGCTAAGAACCGGTGCTGCTTCCATGCTTAGTAGGTCGAATCAACTGTCAAGTCAACATTTTAGCTTAATCGAGGTATGGACCTAAATTCGGATGGATCCCTGGGTAACTGAATGGCCGACATCAATAATGGCGAAGTTGTTGACCCTTGCCAAGAAGATGTTATTCTTTGGCGTTTGTTCGCTCGCTTGCTGCGATTAACGCCTGTGGTTATACCCGGAAGCATCTCGCTCACTCGCTTAAAGGAATCGTCACGGAAAAATGAGTTTCTTGTTACTCATTTTATTAATGTTGTATAATAAAGGTTGCATGCAAAGTATCACGCGAAAAGGTGAGAATTCGGAATTCCTACAATGCGTTCCACCTACGGCGGACAACGGGATGGGAACTTGCTCGGAGGCCACGCCCAACCGGCCGAGAAATTGGGGAGTTGTACCTCAGGAGTTCTCGCATTTTCGTGCAAAACTTAACATGCGGCCCTGATTATTAACAAAGAAACTCACTCACCCGTAGACGATTCCTTTGATGCGCTTGCACTTGCTATGCGATTGTATTGCTTATTCAGAAAAACCTTCACAACTTCGCTTGTAGAGTCGTTCCGAAAATTTCGAAAACAGATTTGAGTTCATTGCCTTAAGGCACATACCTGATTGCACCTCAACAGGAATGGCCAGGCAGCTCTATCAAGCCTCCCTTGTTGGTCGTTGCCCCCTACTCAGTTATGCAAAGAAAGCAGAACACCTCGACGATGATGAGCGTGAGAGCGGGGTCCCTCTTACGTACCTGGTTTTCGACTGTTTCATTCCATTTGGCACTGCACGGCAATCACAGCCAAAACTGCGAGTTGGCCAAAAAAGGAATTTTGCAGACACTTCGCCTATAGTAGTTGTGTGGAGTAGTAATCACGAATATGACTTCCGTTTTCGGCATTTTCTACAAATTGCTATTTGCACTACGTAGATGTAGATGAATGCCATGTGCATCAAATGGGCATAGTAACTTCTTTCCATTTGAAGCTTCCATATAGGCAGTATTCTAAATTCGAACGAGCATTTTGAGCGCCACCGTCGGCTAGTGCCAGTACGGACAAAAATGAACAAATTTAAGGCTAACCTGGATCGAAGTGACGCCATCGCTCGCAACTTACCATACTCAATAACCTCTCAGGACAAAGCATACGTGATTTTGAACTTATGTCGAATGTCTGGCTATCGAGCAGCATCGGATATTCCATCCACTTACCATTTGTAGTAATGTACTATTCCAGCGACATGAGATATAGTCTATTTCGAAGCGCCTGATAGGGCCTGGCCTACGGACGTGGATAAGAATGTATCAAACTCTCGAACCCCGTCACACACTCCCACTCTCGTAACTCTCACTCTTGCCACTCACCCCAGTCCGTAGGCCACGCCTTATCAGGGTTTCCGAAATGTACTGTATATGCATGAATACGTGTTTTACTGATAAGTGGTGTACTTGTTTCAGATACGTGAGGAAGAACGAAAAGTTTTACAAACGCTGACACCAGATATGGCGAAAGAGCTGTCGGGCCTCATCTGAACTCTGAAGGATGTCTTTCCGTCGTTTGTCGATGTCTTCTCCTATAGCGAAATCAGAAATAAAATAATAGCGTATAATTGAAATATGCATATAGACTGGTTACCCAAAATCAGTATTTTATCTCACTCATTACCTGCACTGCGCTAGGTTCGATTAAGATATGTGTGAGCGACGTGATCAGTTCATAGCCGTGGCGCTATTCCTTGTGCTCATTTTATCGGAGGATTACAAATCAGTCATGATCAACGTCAGTCGTTTCATGTTTCGATTTCATAATTGGGTTCGAGTAATTCTATACAAAACAGTTCTCCTCTCGCCAAACCGAAATCAGCGGAAGGTTCATTGGCAGGTAGGTGGTTGTAACCCGATGTGAACCATTCGTTATGCTAGAATTTCTATTGGAAATTGAATGTTAGTGGTTCAGTGAATTTCTTCCTGTTTGTTTGGCTTGACTGGCTCCAAAAAAACTGTTGTGCCACTCGGGCTTCGTAGACGAAAAACATTGCTGATTAAACGTTCATTATGCTTATGATTAAAACGAAACAACTAGGCACAACGAACAAGTAAGCACCATGGTCATTCTGTAATACAATAAATGATCAGGATAAGCTTAAGGCACCGAGATAACAATATCATAATGCACTGAGAATAATCACTGAAAACTTCACTGCTAACCCTAATACATGCGATAAAAAAACATAAGATTAGTTTAGCTATGTAAACTAAACAAATGGGATCAA
The DNA here is from genome assembly GCA_963978905.1 of Trichostrongylus colubriformis. NCBI lineage: Eukaryota > Metazoa > Nematoda > Chromadorea > Rhabditida > Trichostrongylidae > Trichostrongylus > Trichostrongylus colubriformis. Next base: position 11,631,953 of record OZ022259.1, on the reverse strand, counting down.
GTAAATATGAGGTCAAGCAACCGAGTAAGCATGTGCAAATATCGCAACAATCGCACAAGTGATTCATAAGCAATCACAAGAGACAAGATTTGGCCGAATGATTGTCCCGATCTTCCTTCGACTGTTTATATATGTTGTCTTGATCGTATGATCATGATCATCGTGGTGTCATTAACAAAAATCGCATTTTTTCCGCAATACTTCGCCCCACTAAAAAGTTTCGCAAGTTCGCTAATGACGTCGCGGTTCGCATGGTTAATCCAGCAACTTGTGCGCAGCTTTTGTAGACGATGACTTATGGTAATAGCTGAATGGTGTCTACGCCCTTTACAATGAAAACTTGAAGCTCGAACCTGGGACATGCTTGCCCTTTCTCGCACTGGAGCTCCAAACAGTTGCAACATCGACGATTGTTGGGCCGAAGGACCTTCGTGGCCGCCTTCCGCCAGCGCCGAAGGCTCCCCGCCCCCGGTCTCACCCCTACTTCCGCAAAGCGGCGACGCGGAACGGCGCGATACTGACATGGAGTATAATCTCTCGAGGAAAACGCACACTCAATGACAAGCAAATTTTATGTCGCCGATACAACAATACCAAATAAAGTGCAAAGAAAGCTTTTCACGACAGCGAATATGACAGGCAACTATATAAGTATGCTTAAATAGTGATACGGAATCTCGAGTAACAAAATAAATGAGCACAAATATTGAAACGATGTAACGGACAACTTCGGACAAGAGTGGCAACAAGAAAATCTTATGAGGATCCTACGGAAATGAATAACGACCGGGATCCGTTCAAGCTCACTTCGAACCTGTTCCCAGGTTGACCACTATCTACCCTCCTCTGGTTACCTCGTCACACGAGTAACTACTACTACCGCCTCGCGGTCACAATCGACTGACAAATTAGCTTGAGGGACTACAATCTACTCACTCACGAAAATACCGCCACTCGCGGTCACTGCAGGCACTCCAAAACTTGATAGACTCCGATATATCCAACGAACCGCCACTCGCGGTCACCGCAGGCCTCAACTCCCTTGAACGGATGACTCCCCATTTATGCTTCCCCGCGGGCTCCCATTGCGCGCAATCAATACAATATACAGAAAGAAGATACAATACATGTTAGGGGAGAAACTCAATCAATAAGACACAGCGCGGCCATCACACAAGAGCACGTGGGCACAAGAGACGGAAGACAAACATACAAAATTACAATCAATATGTACAACATGTACCCCGTCCCTAACACGATTCCTTATGAGGTATTGATTACATTTGACTCCAGGGCGAAGTTGATCGCATAAATCGGAATAGTGGCGCCCTTGCGCGCCGCTGAATGCGCAGCGCATGACCTTCCTCACGTTACGATAAACGCCGGCTCCATGCTCCGTGGGTTGATAAGTCTTTTGACCTGCCAGCTCCCGTATACGTCGACTTACCTCATCAGCTCAGCCTCGAATGTCTCTATACTCCTCCGAGCAGCTTCGTCCTGTGGGTTTCTTCCTTCATCTTACCCTACTGCTTTCATAAACTCGGCGTTGGCGGCAATTATTGCTTTTCCTCCATCGACTTTTGCCTCTGTCGCGTCTGAAACCATCGAAGGTGTTTCCGATTTCTGTACATTCGCGATCTGCTCGACGTTATTTCGCGTTTGCACCATCGATCGTCAAGCGATTGGATAGTCTTCAGTACCTTAGTGTGCACACTTTGCTGCTGACCCCGCTCCTGAGTCTTCAATTACTCGAAGCTGGTCTCTGAGGGCGTTCAATGGCCGTCTGGGACACCAGCAAGGATTTTCTTCCGCCGTTTCGAGAGGTGTATGCCTGCAGAAGATCCATCTTTGCTTGCCATGCCTGAGCGGAGATGACCTCAATAGCAAAGGAATGGTCGAGTACAACAATCGCAAGTGCTTTAAATGGAACTGGAGGCGCATCTTACCATTTTAAATTTTCAATTCGAGAGACCTACCATCACGCCTGACTTTTCGAAGGGTAAGTTACGATCGCTGAGTCACAGAACACGAACATCAGGTTTAAAACTATCAGCGAGTTCAACAAGGTGCATCACATGCTTACAATTAATATCAATATCATCGTAAGTCTTTGCGGGGGATGGTAGAGGCGACAAAGCAGAGTTGATGCGTTTGAGCTCCCTTCTTAGGCTGAGACTATCCTCGTGGTACATGTTCGCAGTGCGTGCGAAGAAGTAGTGCCCCTTAGCATACTACACAGCTATAAATATTTTCGAACAATGCCATGAAGTTCATTCTTAGTCCAAGATATGTGGACATAGAATAAAATAATTCAATTATATCTACACAGTTTCGAAAATACAGTTGTAATTACCGAGTGTAGTACGACGACAGATTTATGAACAGAATCAATAATGAGTCTAGGTATTAATAATCGATCATTCAAACATATCAAAATCAGTAAAGTATAAAACTCATTACAACTCTAACTCATATATATATAAAAGGCAACACAACTTACCTATCTAGTTTCCAAGCAATCTAGTACGAAGAGAAAAGGTGACGCAGCTGTTTCCTGAAACATTTTCAGTTACTCTTGAGGCATGTTGGGCTTAGTTTAAACTACGCGCACACAAGCTTTGTGACATTCTAAAGAAGGACATGATGTGATGGGACATTGAAACACCGGTTAGGATAATAAAAACATAATGGGCCATGATGGGACATTGATACACCGGTCAGGATAATAAAAATACTTAGGCTAAATAATGATGACACTAGATACATCATAAGGATATTGTTGCAGAAGCAACGTACAATACCGCTCACATTTTTTGAAAAATCGACGGTGGGCGACGGATTAAACGGCACAAACCGTCGCACCGTCATAAATTCATTACAAAATAAATAAAATGGGAAAAATTAAAAAGCGTTAGATTTGCTCGATGCGACGAATTCAATGACCTATGAGATGTCGAATTTTGATGAGTAGGTCACCAGTTTCTCGAAAAAGCTGCAAAGACTTCTCTAATTTTACCTTCGGGCAAGACTCCAACTTTTTCCGGCTCACATTCACATGTTCAATTGTTGCTCCCCCATGTTATACACTAACCATTTTTTTAGTGAGTTATCTTAAACTTTCAGGATTCACTCTTTAGCACGAAATTTCAGAGTTTTTAAGCTCATTTCGTCAAAATCGATGAGCCAATTGAGAGTATAACTCACCTTTCACGAACTACTGGCTGCGTACTGCAAGAATTACCTGACTTCCAGATTACAGGCAGGCGCTCCTTCTGTGATGAAGCTTCAAACATCGGTAAACGGCTTACCTTGAATGCTGAAAAATTGCCCTTCTCTTTTTCAAAATAACATTTCGATCAATAAAAATCGCATGAGGTTTCCGAATACAACATTCTACACTTCCAGTGAATGGAAGCGGCATTCAAACAACAACACAACCGGAATTGTGAATTTAAAAAAGTGTTAATTGCACATGAAAGTATGAATGTGGACGTACCCTAATTAATTCAGACGAGACTTATACTGATGTATTCAGTGTCAAAAATGCTGTTTATCGGTGTAAAGATCATCCCACCGCAAAAGTTTTGAACTTTTACCATTGTTCTTGCATTATTTTCAAGCGTTGTCGGCTCCAACGCCGCTTGCTGCCCTCTTATGCCTCGCGGTATAATCACGTCAAATTAAAGACACCAGAAGGGAGTAATTTTGGCTTACGGTGGAACAGACGTAGTGTGGACGAGTTAAAGTGGTCGCCATTACACAAACTCGCCAATTTGACGCCTTGGCATGTGCCAAGAGAAGATGTTTCTATTATAGATTTGTCTTTTCCTTTTACTTTTTCCGTTGTTCTTTCTTATATTGTTTCTAGATGTACTTACATGAATGCTAATGTAGTTGGGAATGGCCACTCCACTGCGCTGCGAGTCAGGTGCTACAACTAACGTTGGACCGCGGCCCCTCTCCTGCAGCGGACAACTCGGAAAGTCAGTGCGATGGTGCGAATGAGGCGCGAATACACACCGCAGCGATGCACTTTTGAATTCGGGTTTTTTCACCGATTATCGCTTCTAACCTTCTGCGTTTGTTACAAAGTGCTCATTTCTTTGTATTTTTCTCTTGTTTCGGACCCCTTCCAGTTCCTTTAATGAACACTATTGACATTCGAAACCGCTTACTGTCCTTACTCGGTGATCCCCCCCAGTCCTCTAGGGGACTGGAGGGCCAGTCCCTTCGAACTGATGGAGCTGGTCCGCAGCTCATCATACATCGGTGGTTACGAATTTCTGGTTTGTGTATTTATCATTTGAATGAATAATTTCTGTATTGTGTGCAATGGTACCAGAGCTGCTGAAGATGGCGGCTGTATATGGCAGCGGTGACTGTTTCGCCTTGTACCAGTACCTCGTCAGAAGAGCACAGTTCTGAGCGTGGTTCGTCTTCCATGTCAATCTCGCCGTTGCTGATGCTGATGAACCAGCAGCGCATGGTCTCGTGGCTCATACATACCTCACTCAATGCAGCGTTGATGGAGTCGCAAGCTGCGGTCGCTTTGGTGCCGCGAAAACACTCACAGGAGATTATACCGCGTGTTTGGTGGGTATCGACTACGGGCATTGTAGCTTTCTCTACGGAATCTGGTGGGGCAATATATACTCTGCTAGAAAAGCATAGAAAACGTCCTAGTATATTCCTGCATAGCCTAGATCTGTCTCGAAGCAAACAAGATCTATTGATGTTTTTGAAAAATCGGCACTATTAACCTAGAGCTACCCCATCACCTCTCCAACCGTTGTGGTCGAAGAGGTGATTTCTAAGAAAACTTTTCGATTCGGCTACAAACTTCTACCCAGGGGTAATTCGACCCCTGGGTAGAAGTTTGTAGCCAAATCGGAAGACGAATATGCATTCGTTTAGCAAGAAAGTGCTTGGCGCCGGCACGGAGCGGTTCCACGCCGATGTCATATTCGTGTTCTACGGGTCGAAATACTCCTTAGAACAAATCTTGAGCAAGTTTTGTGATCCACCCCACTTTAGCGCCGGCGCCGAGCGGTTTCGCGTCAAACAAATGTCATATTCTTGTTCTACGAGTCGAAATACCCTTTAGGACGAATTTTGAATGAGTTTGGTGATCCACCCCATTTTGGCGCAGGCGCCAAGCGGTTTCGCGCCAAACTAATGTCATATTCGCGTGCTACGGATCGAAATAGCCCTGGGGGAAGTTCGCAGCTGAATCAAAAGGTTTTGCAGAAATCATCTCTTCGACCGCATCGGTTGAGGTAGTGGGGTAGCTCTGTGTGAATAGTGCCGAAAAATCCTACAGGACTGTAGGTACAACCTGATAAACAGTGTAATTTCAGAGATAATTAACAAGTAACTTATTTGACGACAATTTTTTGAGAAACATTTACTTGTTTCATAATCTTCGTTGAGCCTCTCTGGTTTTCCTTCACATTCACCTAGTTGATTCTCGTCATTTGTTCTCTATTAACACATACCAATTATACAAGCACTTGCAAATATTTATCTTTTTTATTCCAATATTTGTCTCTTCTCTCTATTAGTCACCTTCTTCTTCAATCTTTCACTCTTTTATTTACTTTAACTTTCACGCGACAGAGCCACACACATTTACTTGATATAGTTATTTGGATATCTTTTATTAGCTATATTGATTGAAATAGCTTTCTCACACTAGATTTGTTCTTCTAACCACTTGGACTACTTTTCCGCTCTTCTAACTATTTTGGTACATGTTACTATGTATATACACCGTTACCTTTACCCGCCACTTCTCAGTTATATTTTTGTATAGCGAATAAACAAATTGAACAAAAAATAAACAAAATGATCAAAATATAGATAAATATAAATATATATACACTCATACACAAAAGATAAATAATAATTCAATGCAATGAAATAAATAAGTTCAAATATGAATTCAATACCCTTGACGACATACCTATACAAGAAATTAGTCGGTCCTATAACAACATGACTATTTTGATGGTGGACCATACTTCTTGAAAGCCACTTCGCCATAATCTGATGGGACGAGCCTTGCTGGAACATTAGTTCCTTGGGTAACTAGTCGGCCTGCATCTTTTTCGCGTCACCCCTGTGAGCTATCACGACCCTACACCTGCGCAAACCCACTGCGACGCCACCTACTTGAGCTCTCTCATTGGTCAGCCGAGCAAAATGGGCGGCGTCGCAGTGGATTCGAGCAGATGTAGGGCCATGATAGCCCACCGGAGCGACGCGAAAAAAGGTGCCAGACTAGTTTAGATGGTGGACCATACTTCTTGAAGGCCACTTCGCCATAATCTGATGGGTCGAGCCTTGCTGGAACATTAGTTCCTTGGGTAACTAGTCAGCCTGCATCTTTTTCGCGTCACTCCTGTGCGCTATCACTACCCTACACCTGCGCAAGCAGATGTAGGGCCATGATAGCCAACCTAGGCGACGCGAAAGAAGGTGCCAGACTAGTTTTGATGGTGGACCATACTTCTTGAAGGCCACTTCGCCATAATCTGATGGGTCGACGACCCTTGCTGGAACATTAGTTCCTTGTGGCCCCGGTGGGCTATCATGGCCCTACATCTGCTTGCGCAGGTGTAGGGTCCAGGCTAGCTTTGATGGTGAACCATACTTCTTGAAGTCCAAGGATCTGCCTCACGAAGGTAAGCTGACCCGTTTGATTATCGTAAAATGTGCCTTCTATAAAAAAAGGAAAAATAAGGCTACACATAACATATTTGGAGTTTGGAATGCCTGTAAGAAAATTAAAAACTAGAATAGGAGTACATCAAAATAATATCACAAAACACAATACACATACACATTTATATGATCATATTTTTCAGTGCGGTAAAGGAATTACGGTTATGCTGCTAGATTGTATTAAAGGCACCCACGCGGTAATCAGATTAGTGGTTAACTTTCTTGAGGGAAGGAGTTCCTTGGATAACTGCTGACGCTGCACCTTCGTTGCGGGTGCACGGTGAACCCTCACGGTGTCGTGCTTGCTTGAACACCACCGAGCCACGTTCACCCAATCAGATCACACCTGGCCTTGGACGAGTGAATATCAAACCTAGGAGACACATGGAGAAGGAGACTAGCGATAAGAGAAGATAATCCAATGAAAGAGCCATGCGATGATGAAAGCAGTTTCCACATTGGAAATTGTTCGTCTAAGAGCAGGTGTGCTTCGTTTAGGTAGGCATGCCTCGAATGTTTTCAGGCAGACACAGCACCGTGAGGGTGCATCGCGGAGCAGCAACAAAGATTCAGTCTGAGCTGTTATCCAAGGACCAACTGTTCCAAGGAAGTAAACCACTGAACTGATTCGCGTGGTGTGCCTTCGAATCAACCCACTCTAAAGAAAAAGAATTGTTTTGGATTGAGTTACCTATAACCCCTTTTCCGTTCAGACTTAATGATAACATTATAGGATATGGTAATTTTCTAGCATAAGTTATCCTGTCATGTACAAGAACAACCCACCTCTCACCAGCCTCAAAATTACTAAACAAAGAAATAATGGAGGACAGAAAAAATATAAAACGTAAAATAACCTGGACTATGAAGGTATTTTGGAAAATTATCACTAGAGAAGAAGTGCTAGAACCTATTAGATAATATGGATTAATAAAAAGTCTTAGTAAATAAGAAATCAGTAATGTTATTAAGCCATCCGTCACCACAGACTTTCTACCCAGTAACGGTTAAGTATCAATAGATATTTGGTTTTGGGCTAGGGGAATGTATACTGAAAGATATTATTGAACGATACCAAAATAATTTAGGGTTCTGTCCCCTAGATAAGGCAAGTAATAATTATGGGGTTGTTTGTGAAAAATGTTTGTGGGTATTTAGACGGAAATGGATATTCTGTATGATACTGATTAGCAGAGTTTTTTAATGCAAAATAGTAATAATACCGAGAATAGAGTGAATTCCGATGATAAGTATGCTATACTACTAAGACATAAGCCCTTTTGTATTCGAAGCAAGCTCAATACATAACAGAAAGCAGAACTACCAGTTATATGTATGCAATCCTAAGCTACATAAGAATCCGATTGGGGTTAGATCCTTTACAGGCGCCACAAATTGTAGTATAAAAACATCGGCCCAAGAACTGCATATTATACTATCTTTCATTAAAACCTCTTCATTGAATGTGCCAATGTAATACAAGGTAAAACAAAGCAATAAAAACATATTGGTCTATTAATTTTATGAACACTAGTCCGGATCCCATTACAAATAGAAGTTATATGCAGCAGATTTCACAGACATGTTTACAAATTTAGAATATGATACAATTATAAGAAATATACAGATAATGCCAAATATTTGTTCTTAAAAATTCTAGTAAGCAGCTATTGGTCACTCACGGATATCGTGTGTATTACACTGATGGTAAGAATATAAAAATGGTTATAGAAGTTACAATAACAACGATTTAATTGATTTAGTTGATTGTTCGGTAAAGAATAGCTACTGTCTATTCGGGGATAATATGTACAAGCAAAATAAAGGAGGGAACTTCAGCCCTTTACTAGCAAATCTCACCCTTTCAGTTCTAAATATAATTATCCAAGAATATAAAGATGAGAAAACAAGCTGTCCTCACCATCTAGATATGTGGATGATCTACTGGTTTTAGTTTACACAACCAAAGGGATAGATGAAGGTAAGGTTGACCATGTTTATATAATATGGCTGATGACTTCAGTTTCAAAGTTATTAGGTTCCCACATTATGATACAAACATATCAGATAAGAATAAAGCTTCAGTTGTTCATGCAGAAACCCATAGCCAATACTACTAGAGGATTCGAAAAAAAGACAAAATTAAAAGAATTTACAACAATCTTACTGAATTATGAATACATCAAAGATTTATAATAGCAATAGCATTTAGCAATAGCAATTTATAATAGCAATAGCAAACATATTGAAGTGTATCCATAAAAATAAATTCATCAGTTATAGATAAATTGTCAACGACCGCTATAAAAGTGTCGTGGACCTTGTTAAGACAATCCAAGGCATTTCAGTTAGAGTACTTCATCTCCACTACATATACGACATTTATCCGCTCCATCCCTGATTAGCAGGCATTAGAATGCTGACTATCATACATTTATTCACTGTATTTTCAGAGCACAATACACTTTTTGCTATCCCTCACAAATAATTTCTCCAGCTCTCAAAATTTCTTATTCACGACATTTTCTTTTTGAGCGATGATGTACTTTCACTTTGTACTACGTTTTTCTCTTTATCCTCATGTTCAATGATAAGTCATTCAACTCATATTAACCTGGTCGTCCTCTAATCACTAAAAATCCTCAGAGGATGACCACATAAATGATTCGCATGATCTAAAGGTGAAACGAATCATTTCTCAGTTTTTCGTTCCTGATTCATGAGTTTTTTAATTTGATTAAATTGGAATCTCCGACAGATCTCAAAAGAAACCGACAGTCGAGACATTCAGCTGTTAGATCGTTGCAGATTCGATATTTTGTAACCAGTGGGTGCACACGACAAGTTTACATCAAGTTGGATACCTATGTTCCTCTTTGCAATTCCCAACAACTTTTCGAGGTCGATGGCATGTGAGGTAACTAATCCGACCTAACAAAACGTCTTATTGACAGCACAAGAGAGAATGTATGACCAGTGTGTCTCATCTGTTATTAGATTGTCCTTATCGGGAGCACCAGGATAGTGGCGAATGATGTTCTCCTCTTCTGGATACCAAGTCTTGATTGATGATCGATGTAGAAATTTGTGCAGGAGCTTGTCCCGCTAGGCTTGGTTGAATTTTCTATCATAAACCTACTGACCACTGATCGTCCCAGTGATTTCTCACCGTGTTCCAACACTATGTAGATTGGATTAAGTGTATAGCTTGACATGCTCACTCACAACAGTTCTACAGAGAATTAATGAGTATTAGTAGTAGGTATTCTTTTGCTGTACCAGATTATTCCAGAAAGAGACTTGAAAAAGCCTCAAAGCAATTTGGCTTAATGTCGAATTCTGATATACGAAACTATCAAATACAACAATCGGAGCAGACGTCGGAATGTGGCCATTGTCCTAGTTTGAAAGTACCTGCCACATTCCTATTTGCAGTAACGCGGTGCAGAAATGTGCATTATTCCATTTCAAAAAAGAATAACTTACCTCCATTGCGTGAGACCGATGGGTGGACTCATGTGCACATACAACACAGTGATCCACCGGCGGGACACCGCAAAAGCACTGCGATTGCAGCTCATTTTTATGTTGTTCCGGAGCCTCATGAAGATTTGATGTTCAGCAGAAGTGTGAGAGTTTGCGCATTCACGAACACCATACAGCATCAATAATTTTATCCTCTTATCCAACTGCAACTTCTTTAAACGTCCTGCAAAAGAACATGCCCATAAATTGCTTCCCTCCCCATAAAGTACCACAACACTATGTGAACAATTCTGTAGAAATGAGAATACTAAAGACCCTTGAGGTGAAGCGTTCTATAAATAATTAGTAAGAACGAACCATGTACGTGACACTACATATCTCACTTGCTCATAATTCATTTTTGGTTACTTCATGATCGTCTCATATCGAGTGTCAAGACAGCCACATAGCTTTCTAAACTTTTAAAGGGTGCGACCGCGTTATCTGGTTTTCTGCTCCACACGATTTTTGGCAGAATGAGCTTGCACCAAAAATTTTTGTGATAGGGACATGTTAGTTATTGGTACGCGATGTAATATACTATCAGTTAGGGTAGCGCATACTAATGTGCGCGTAACATCACGGGCGTCAATAGGTCGATCGGAATTGCTTTTCACCGGTAAGGGCAAATTCGGTTCATCACCGGTAAGGGCAAATTCGGCAAATTGGGGGATTACGAAACTAGAGGTGCTCAGCAATATAGCAGTAGAGAAAGAACGACATAAAACGGCGAAAAAACCGAGAAATAGGAACCCGAAAATCCCCCTTCTCTCTCTCGCCCTCTGCGTCTCTGGCCGGAGTGGACTGAAGACAGGCCAGAGTCTGGTCCAGCCGGCCGCGATTGTTGTCCCGACCCTCCGTGGCGACTCCCCCGGCCGCATAATCCCATAAAGTCGTCATAAGACCCCAAGTCGCGTTTTTTATGCGATTTTCACCACATCTGACCTCTTCTGAAGCAGATGGTTTGTTTCAGAGAGCATGTACTCCCAGATCTCAGTTTTTCCCCTACTGGTGCCTTTAAGTTTATTCAGTTACCATATCACCATATCCCATTACCATATCACGCTCCGTCCGTCTCGGTAGGGTCCCCGCTAGCTTCAAAAATGCTCCAAGTGGTTTCGACGCCGGTCATTTCTACCTATTTTTTCCTGGTCAGGCTACGTTGGAGCCAAGTTACGATTTTTCTGTTGCGCGGACCGTCCACTCGGGGTGCGCTCCGTTCACTGTGCACAGGCATCTTTCGAGACTTCCAGAGACTCATCTTTTCCCCTTCATTTTTGGGCCATTTTCGAACCGAACAAAAAATTTCCGGTTTGAAAACGGAACATTCATTGCGCCGTCCGCCCATCGTGGGTGGAGCTTAACTTGGTACATGTGTGCTCTTCACTTCCTGTCATACCCTACCTATTCCAAACTTGCTCCCATCCTCACAGGTTGCTTTTCATGCAAACGTCTACCGTGACCCCAAAAGGAGTAATCTTCTGCGCTATTAATGGCGTACTCATCTACTCGCACTGGGGTTGACGCCGAACCAACCCAGTCCGTGTTATGCGAACTGGAAGTCGCAAGCACATTTCTATCTTCTCAGATTATGTGAGTGGAGCAGTTGCTACCAGCCAGGACCAGGTATTCATCAGGAAACACAATAAGATCAAGGACAAACTGAGTCTACGCGTATGGGTGTGTATGGACTGGTTAAAATAGAAAACTTTATCTAAGTATTAGGAAACACCCATTTTGAGCACCATTTGATTTTTGGGGTGATTTTTGACTCCTCCTGTTTGTGTTCTCTACACCCTATTCGAGTTTAAATATTGATGTAAGGAATTACGCTACGCGTGATTTATTATCATACCAGTTGGCTGGCGCACACTACTGAGCGCGAAACACCATGTGCGTCAGTAGGTCGATCGACATTGCTTTTTTTCATGAGGACAGAGTAGTTCTGTGTACGCTGCGTTCACTGTGGGCGGAGCTTGACTTGGTCCACGTGTGCTCTTTTGCGTCTTATCCCATGCCCTACCCATCCCAAACTTGTCACCATCTCCAAAGGTTATTTTTCATGTTACGCCCTAGCTCTACCCACTACCACGAATGCTCTGCCCATTGTGCCCACGCGCCTTTCATGACTTCAAAAAACTCATTCCTGACCTTAATCCACCTTTCGCCCACGTTTGGGGCACATTCGAACCCAATTAACAGTTTTCAGTGAAAACGGAACATTCCAGGGCACTTCCCGCCCACTGTGGGCGGAGCTTGACCTGATCCATGTGTGCTCTTTTGGTTTTGTTCCATGCTCTGCCCACACCACACTTGTCCCCATCTCCAGAGATCATTTTTCATATAATACCTAATTTCGTGACAGACGGAGGGACGTACACACAGACGAAGCGTTTTATATATAGTAGGGATAATTGAGTGATGCTAACAGTAGGCATTGAAAATGGAATGAGTACGATTTTCTGGTTTCCCTACAAAATGTCGAAATCTGTACCAGAATGAGATCCTGATTCTTCAATTCATCCCTTTCCGTGATTGAAAAAATGAACCACCGCACTCGCACAATGCAAAAGTACGAGGAGTTGGATCACGACGTGGATTACAACATTTCAGCAATCATCGACACATACCTCGAAAACGATACAGAGTGCTAATGTTAGAGTTGGGAAAGGAAGTCATTGTGCTCAGCGTTTTCTACTATTTCTTGATTGAACTTTGAAGAGGGAAAGCTTCCCCTCCGCTAGGCTTAGGCAGGAATAGTACTCACTGTGCGCGGTAAGTGATCCCATGATAGCATGAGGATGGAGACGACTGCGCGGAAACTATTGACGTTCCAGATGCATCAGCTCTCGATATAATCCAACTGTTAGGGCTAAGGCCCATTACTCCATTACTTTTCTTCACTTCAATAACTGTCATCTATAAAATTTCTCAATGAGCGCTCAATGGTCAACATTTTTGAATCGCTATATACAATGCAAGAATATGCATTCTTCTCAAAGGAATGCATACTTGGTCTGGTTCCAACTATTCATTTATCACAAGAGAAGGGCTGTACAGAGTGATATAGAAAAAGAATCCGAAATCGAATGAGAAAAGGGGGATATCATTAGTTTCAACCTGAAGCAGTCATCACAACATGTAAGGATGTCAAGGCTTGCGACTTCCAGTGCGGCGGACTTTCACAAGATTTGTTTGCGGATGTTTGCGTATGCGTATGTTTGCATATGCGTATGCAAGTACGGTATGAATTTGTGAGTACGTCACTATTAACAACGAAGCTGATGCTCTTCAGGGTTGCGGTTTATGTTTGCCTGGTGCCGAAGTTAACTCGCTGTCAAAAAGTCCGCTCACAGTCGAGAATTCTTTTTTATACCCTTACCTATTACCAACCACCTCTTTTGTCTTCTTCTAAACCAATCTCGAATTGCAATTTCTACAAAGAGCACAAGATTGAAATAATACTTTTCGCCCTTTGTGGGCGGGTTGCCCTCTTTGAGCGTGTTCAAGATAAACTGGACATTGATAACTTCTACCGGTTTTTTCCCGGTCACGAAGCCGCTTCGGAACGGAGTTATGATTTTTTTGTTGCGTGGACCGTCTATTCAGGGTGCTGTCCACCCACTGTGCCCAGGCCTCTTTCGCGACTTTCAGAGACTTATGGCCGACCTCACTCCGCCTTTCCCCCACGTTTGGACCATTTCGAACCAAATAAACAATTTTCGTTTAGAAAACGGAACATTCCAGTGCACGCTCAGCCTACCGTGGGCGAAACTTAACTTGACCCGTGTGTGCTCTTTCCTTCCTACCCTACCCATCCCAAACTTGCCCCAATCTTCACACGTTGTTTTTCGTGACAGGCAGAGGGACGAGCGGACGGACAGACAGTGCGTTTCATATATAATAGAAATCGCTCAAAAAAATTCCACGGTCTCAAATTCGAAGGTTTCAAACATAGATATATAGTGAATTACTTCAAAAAAAAACTTCTTGAAACTTTGCGAGTTTTTCCAGTTCTTTGAACAAATATTCTGTAACCTCACACTGTGCTATGCTTTTTAATATTGATCATATACTGACCGATAAGAAAGCTAAACATACGATGGTCTGGCAATTACCTATTTTAACGGAAATTAGAGTAAATAATAAGCGCTTTTATAAGCATAGCATGGATAGCATGGATAGCATAACCTATCATGTCACATGTCGTCCCGTTGCTCATCGAGAGTCTCGAGCGGGCGTCACCAATGTCTGCATTCGTCCCTGTTACGAGCTAAAGCAGTCCAGTGAACGCTTCTGGCTCCAGGAAGACGTAGCGTCTCGTTCCCTTCGCGCAGAGCTTTCGTGAAGAACTTTTACCATCAGGCTGGCGGTCCAGGTGTTTGTTTGACGTCTCGAGGGATCCAATCGGTAACCGCTCCGGCCCAACGGTCATCGCGATATCGCATGACGCGTCCGGCGCATCTAATCTTCGATTCCTTGGCAAATACGACGGCGTCCCTGATTTTAGATCTTCGACGGAGTTCCAAACAGCTGATTCCCCTCTGCAGTTGCGTGTATCGGGATACTCTGAGCATCGTCCTTTCGATGGAGCGTTGAATACGCCGTCCGCATGCTCCTCCTTCTTATGCAGATTCCAAGTCTCCGAGGCATATGACAGGGCAGCAGGACAGCGAAATCGAAGAGATGGGCGCAGAGCCGGATGTTTTTATTCTTCATCGCTATTCCCTCGACATCTTGAAAGCTCTCTAGGCCACTCTTTCCCTTTCGCTCGGCTCTAGTGCTAGTCGTTCATCATATCGGCATCGCGGGTTAGGTACACATAGCTGAAGCATTCGGCGACGTTCGTTCCGTTGAGCGGGGATGGGGAGCAGGTAGCGATCGTTCCTCGTGACCGTCTGCGTCAGGTTCAGCTGTCCACCGATTTTTCCCCACTCGCCGTCGAAATCAGCTAGCATTTGCTCCGCTTGCCGGGTTGTCGGTGTTATAAGCACAATGTCGTCAGTGAAGCGGAGGTGGTGTAGATGCCGACCACCGACCTTCATTCTATGCCTTCCCATTCCAAATGAACCATGACTTTCTCGAAAGCGGCGCAAAGTTAAGGCAAAATGGTGTCGCCTTGCCGAACCCCTCCGTTTACGTCAAATATGATTTCATTGTAGAATGGCGAGATCCTGGTCGTCAAGTTGCTGTAGAGCACACGAAGTACCCTTATGTACTGAAAAGGCACACACTGGTTTCCTAGGGCTTCGATATGCGCTTCTGTGTCAACGGCATCGAAGGCTTGCTTCAGATCGATGACTGTGAGACGTAAAAGCATCTTGTACTCTCGCGACACTTCAATGAGCCTAGTGACCGTGTGGATGTAATCGATTGTACTGAACCCTCTGCGGAACCGTGTTTGCTCACATGGCTGTCCTTCGTTCAAAGTTCTGTCGATCCTATTCAAGATGACACGAGCGAAGAGCTTGTAGACTTCAGACAGCAGGCAGATTGGACGATAATTGCCAATGTCGTAAGGATCTCCTTCCTTATACAGCAACACAGTTCTGCTGGTTTTCCACGGTGGGTACCTTGCATTCCGACAGGTAGGGTGTGAAGAGCTGGCCGGTGTTTTGACGATAAGTGGCAAAGATTCTTCAGATGTTACGGTCTGATCCTGTCGGGGTCGGATGCTGTACCCATTCCTCACCGACGAAATGGCATGTCGGACTTCGCAAAGGAGAACTGGTGGAACGACTTATCCAACCTGCTTCTGATTGATCCTAGGCATTTATACATGGCTATCGAAGAGACCCGAGTAGAAGTGTATATGACCTTCTCCATTGCCCTTCGGGAAGCAGTAACTGTGCCGTCCGGACGCCGGAGACCGGTCATTTTGGTCTTATAACTGGCGAAACTTCGGCGGGCATTGCGGATGCTTCTCCCAACCTCTGTTGCTTTAGCCAGCACTACTGCACTTCTCTCCTCAAGATCTTCTTTACTCGCTTCTCTGCATTGCTTCGCAAGTTCGGACTTCAGTTGGTAATCGCCTGCGGAGAGAGGATCCACGTTGGAGTGTCAGGTCGAGAGCATCCGAAAAAAGACGCCTCTTGGTAATTTTCAAACTCTCTGCCCTCCAGGCACTATCGTGAAGATGTTCAGCGAGTCAGTTAGTTCATCGTCGATGTTTTCGACAATGGAATCCTCCCATACACCTCGAGAGAAACGAAGAGTTCCCAGTTGATGATTGTCTTGGGTCTTCGCTCCTTAAATTTCCCGGCTCTCTCTCCAGGTATCGAAAAGGGGAACTTCGCGGAGAGGAGTCGATGGTCTCATCTCGTATAGATCTTCGGAACAACAGCGACGTCGAACAGGCAAAACCTTCGATTGAAGATGACCTGACCAGTTTCACTATGGAATTGTCCACCGGGTGACTCCCAAGTTCATCGTAGATGAGAGGGCTTCTGGAACTGTTAGTTACCTTGGATGGAGCTGATCGACATAGTAAACTCAGACAGCCTTTCACCCTGCTCATTCCATTCCGTTCCGTGAGTCGTGTGTGAAGTTCATTATCCGTTCTCTAGGGCGGATTTTGGCGTGTGGCCGACGATTACTTCAAAGAAGGTATGGTTTCCTCACAGAACTTCTCCTATTCCACATCAAATGCTCCGACCTTGTCCTCTTCTTAGCCCTATGTTGGTGCGTACACGACGAAGATGGTCAAAGCTGGGATTGAACCACATCTTTTCAATCGCGTACCTCTGATTCGGGTTATCAGATTTTCGTACGAGTCGATGTTCATGGCAAAGTACGTATTGACGAGAACGCTAACACCGTCAACGCCTCTCCTATCACATGTTCCGTGGAAGCAGGCAATGCCTCCTCGTCTCGGTCAATCCGATGATGTCGTACTTGATCTTCTTGGCTTGCATTATCAGGACTTCGATACTCGCTTTCAGTGCAAGGCTTCGTGCGTTGAAAGTGCGAATCGCCACCTTATTCCTGCTCGATTTGGGCACCCTGAGATTTTAGTAGTCTCTCCCGAGCAGTCCTACCCAACGCTGCCGTATTGGGGGCTCCCTCAGGTCAGGGGAATAAAGCTCATCTTTACTGCTGTTTTCGGCAAGATGAAGACCGAGTAGCTTGCCAGGCTCTGTCGTCGGGGTTGTGTACACTCCGGGTAGTTAGCCATGCTATCCCGAAGAAGACTTGGGGTTTTTACCTCCCAGTCGTTAGAATGCAAGCTTTTGACTGCATCGAATGCAGGATACCACCTGCACCATACAGAACGTCCCCACACGTATGCAAGAAACGTGTGCATGAATACAGAGGGTATGAATCAGCTCAGCTCAGCAGAAACAAGGAGTCCACCCCCTGAATCCACCTGCGTCTCAGCGCAGGTACATGGTGGCTTTTGGTCCGCGATTAGCCCCCTATCCGCCACCTGGGGTCGCGCCAAGCCTTGCCACCTAACGGCTCGAGATCCTTCAGCGAGGGGAACTCTTAGGTGAAGAAGATCTGTGGTCAGAAAAATAATCGGAAAAAATGACCACTGTCTAGGCCATTTTGAACATACTTCAAATAAGCGGAGAACCGCCCACAGTGGGCAAAGCGTGGATTTGCGGTGGTGGAAGAAGCTTGGACGAACCTGTGAAAATACGAGTTTGATACCAGTAGGGCGTGAGAGAAGAAGTAAGGAGCACACATGAACCAAGTCAGGATACGCCCACGGTGGGCGGAGCGCGTACTGAAACGTGCTGTCATCGGATTAATTCGGTGGTTCTCTAGGTTCGAAAATGGTTCAAACGTGAGGATAGGGTGGGTTAAGGTCAGTCATGAGTTTCTGAAAGCATAAAAGAGGCCCGGGCACAGTGGGCGAAGAACACCCCGAATGGGCGGTCCGTACAACAAAAATTCATGAGTCAGTTCTAGCGTAGCCTTGAAACCAGAGATCGGTAGGAGTGACCAATGTCTAAGTTATCTTAAGCACACCCGGAGAGACCAGCATAAAATAGCGGAGACCAGCATAAAATAGGCGGAGCGTGATGTAATAATTGGTTAAGAGTAAATTCAAAAAGAAAAGTTCTGGTCGACCCACTGTCGACCGTTTTACGCGCGCAGTGGTGCGCACTAGCCCAACTGGCAAATATATAACCTTCGAAACATCGGTACAGGATAATCGTAGACCTCTTCGAAATTCCACAACATATTATAAATACTATTACAGATATAAAGCCAAAAGCAAGAACGCCAAGCACTCCCAGCCCTACCGTCAAAGCACTGCACAGCTCCATGAGAAATACAGTAGATAGAGAAATTCTGATAGAAATAAGAAGGCAATCCCTGGAAGAAAATGGCAGGTAAGTCACGCAACTCTCTTCGATCACGTGGCTGCAGGTGATGCACTGTAGAATGAGTCATACCAAACATTACCACAACCATAGCACGTCTGCACGCGCTATCGATGGATTACGTCAGGGTCGATTGACGAAATCTGCTTCCTTCTAGAGACTCCCACAGAGGCGGCAGAGATAGTATCCCGTGGCAGTAACAAATCGGCAAGATCGGTTGTGCAAATACATATTCAGGCTTGATAAGGCGGACGCCAAAAGCAGGCCTGTATGGATCAAAGTTGTTTTGTAAACACCTTTTTTGGTAAAGTCCATGTTCTCTCGTCGTAGAACCTCGGCATTGTTCGTTATTCTTGTTTTATATTGCTTCGTTATTCTTGTTTTATATTGCTTCTGCCACGAGGTTTTTAGGTTTAATCTTTATTCGGCCAATGTTTCGACCTTTCGTCGTTTTCAAAGGCCTAAACATGGCTCAGGGCTTAAGAAATGCACACTATCCCACCAAACGCCTTATCCCCTCTAGCATTTCTTATTCTACCTTTTTTAGTTTTTTCGTTCAAAAGCTTCTTCGGATCCTATTACTCTTTTATACACATTTAAATCAACAAGAAATTTCGGAACATAAATAACTAGGTTGTGACCCCTCTTATAAAATACAATTACAAATAAAAAACAGATGAGATGCATAGTGTAGTTGACGGCCAATTACTGCAGCACTTCAGGATATAGAACTTTGGGTGATGAGAATGTTAATTTCGTAGTTCCCATAATGACTAGCCTGGCATGCAATATTGGTGGTCTGACCTAGCGTACGCTCGTATGGAACTCTACAAGAGTACTCTTGATGTCCTTTGTTTTCAGCAACATCATTCCGTAGTCACTGGTAAGTAGCGAGGCGAAACTATCACTCAGGCTGTTCAGGTATGGCAACTGCGCTTCCTATTCAGATTTGTTAATGCCAGCCAACGTTGCGCTACCTTATTATTACCGCAGCTGTTCTGTGTATTCTGAACTGATCCCATAGCCCCAATACGCTCGCTCTAGTTTGGCATGACGTGTGGTAGATGTTCTGGTATGATAGTTCTAGGCTTGCATATGCTGATTGGGAAGAGTTTCTTATGGGTCGCATAAGGTCTCAGGCGATCTGCTCGTGAAGTCACTTTTATTTTGCGGTACCGGCTCCGCTGCTGGCAACGCCGGCACTGTTGCGACGGGCTGTATCCCTAATCGAATCCTACTACACATGATGATCTTAGGAAGAGCTTACTCGAATATGAGGCGAAAACCCGCGCAAATCTTGCTCTTTATGCAAAGATGTGCTTTGTGTCTGATGATTTGTTGTTCAGGACTGATGGTGCACCTTTGCGAGCACTAGAATAGATAGTGCTATCGCAATGTGAAGAAAGGACGGGGGACATCTCATAGAAAGTTGCACACATGAGTATTTCTGGCAGATCTTCGTGAGGTCATTCCGCATACAATCGTACATTTTTGCCTAAGCCTCAAATGAGAAAAAAGAAGGATTCTTTCTCATTTCTTGGCTCAGGTAAAAATAGCGTCTATTACTAAGATGCCGCCCCTACATTGCGATAGCACCAAATCGATGAACAAATGTGGAGATTAATTTCATGTCGTGGATTGTGTACCACGATGACGTTGTTGCCCTATATATGGTGCAACCCCTCCAAACTTGAGTGGACTTATAACATTTCCTTCTATAGTATTTCCCTCATCCTGAAGCAGCTACAAAGTTGCTTGTCTCGCCTGTCATGGACAGATTCCAGTCGCTCATAGTACATACTTTATAGGAGATTTTCCATGCCGCTAGGAGGCACGATGGCTTCTCTCTTGTGTCCAGGCTAGATGATAGTCCTGAAGACTTTCTTGGAAATTCGAACACACCGCTGTGATCGATTCCAAAGAATCCGAAAAGTTTCTGATAGAGCATAGAATCGCCCATCATAGTATGACACAACATATTTGCTACCCCTTTTGCCACAGAAGGCATGCATGGCTTGCTCGGTGGTCAAGCAGTAAAGGTAAAGAAGGTAAACGCAGCTTTTAAAATCCTTCTGGGTTAAAAAATCCATTCCGAAAACAAATCAAAATTCGTCAGCCTCTCTCCATCGGTATGGACATACATGCTGCATTTTTCAAAGGCACAGAGCTTCCTTCGAAGTAGACATTGTTCTGATTAATGAGACGACACTGTTCTGTTCTGAGTAAAACAAACAAAAGTAAACGAATGGTCTATCATTTTAACTATACGCACATCGAATAAAAATCATATGCAAAGGAAACTCCAATACTGTACTCCAATAATACGAAGGCAGACAATTGTTACTCAGTTCCTCCTGTATTATCATTAAAGGAAAGCTGACCAAAGTGTTGCGAGAATTTTAAATAATTTTCCAGAGGTGGAACTGGAAATGGGAATGGAGCTCCGAATGAAAGCGGTCAACCTCTTAGAGAAGAAGCTGTTTGACCCTCTGAAGCAAAGTGAGAAGGGCAGTGAAAGGAAACTCCCCAAATGGGAGGGGTCAAAAGGACCATAGAACATCATTAATTGGTCATGAAGCAGATTAAGAACATTCACGTTGCAACGACGGTTCGAAATCGGTGCACTTCTGGCTCATCGATCGATCGACCCAGAAAAGATATGAGCCAGTGATCAACAAGGTAGAAAAGACGTTTTTCGGCTTTAAAATGACAGCTTTATCACCGCAACTGTTTCCGACTCAGCCGTTCTGCGAGTGGTTACTGCAGACCCGCTGACTCAACGTTTGGAGGATTACATATTTCTAGTACAATACGAAGGGATGTACCTCACTTCTTGTCATAATAAATCAAGTTTAAATGTAGCGCTTGGCGGAAAGCGATCGATTCTCGAGATGGGCCACGCATTCGTATTTCCTTCAGAATCGTGGTGACATTTGGACGCGATTGAGCTATATGCCTATATAATGGGCAACGATTAAGACACACGGTCAGTAGGGCCACTAGGTCACGCAATGACCATGCACACCTTAGATCATCATACACATCTTTTATATCATCATCATCATTCATCAGCACAACAACAGACGTGCAGGGAGTTCAGGATTTACATGAACAAATTTTCACAGGACAAAGGCCACAGGCTTTATGTCACAGGACAAAGGCCACAGGCTGTCACAGGCTGAGGCCTAGATTCGTGTGTCCCAACCTACACCCCTATACAATTAGTAAGGGGACCAGATGCAGTACAAGTCAGTGTTTCTCAGCTATCAATCTAAGTGAAACAGGAAGCCTGATCGGCCTGAGTTCGGAAGTTCAGGACTTGATACTCAGACCGTTGGTAGAAGTGGCCCCTTTGTCACAACATCACCCCTTTCTCGACATATCCACAAAAATAAGATTAAAAATCTCGTGGGCATGTCTGCCACTCCAGTCAGTATGGACGTATACGATTTGGACGTAAACGATTACAAAAGCAAAAACTGGTAAAGGGTCAATTATATCGAGTCTCGCCAGTGCACTTCGATATTGAAATCCGATTTCAAAAGTAAACCAGACTGGTTCAGAATGGTGATCGTGACTGGGCATCTTGGAAAATATTATAAACATCATGAAGCTGACGAAGTGCTTGTTACTACGCGGTGTGCTACTTGTGCTAAATTCTGACGGGCCAAGAGTGTTCAGTATACTTTCAAAACTCACTTACCGTCGAAAAGACACGGTGGAGTCAATGGAAAGTGTGCATAACATTATAAAAGCTTTGGGTCAGTAGGGCAGAGAGAAAATATAAATGAAAATGTACAGATGAAAACAAAAAAAAAATGAAAATGTAGGAAATTAGTGAAGCCAATTACGTAGGAATATTGAAACGGATCAAATAAAGCCGGAAGAGGGGGAGACGCAACTTTGCGTCGACGTCGAAGCTCCTTTCTCTCCTTAGGCTTATGCTAAAATTGATATTCCCTCCTCCCACATGAAAAAGCATCTGTCAAAGCATAGGTCTCATCTACTTCAGCCTAAGCCTAGGGATGGAAAGAAGCTTTGACATCGGTGAAAATTTGCGTCCTACACCGACTTGTTTGACAAAAAACTATTATTCTCTGAAAATCCAGTATTGCGAGAAGCCCTTTTTAGTCCCCCCCCCCAGGAGAATATATACTGGGGGAATTACCAATAAATAGGACTAAAGCTGAAGGTACAGAAGGTAGGGCAGAGAGTGGTAGAAGAATTCTATCGTGAAAGTGAATACAGCCTCTAAAAGGTGATACACCCAAAAAGGAAGGATAGCTGAGCAGACAATGAAGACGTAGGCTGTGGACGTAGCGCACATGGTACTTTCATCTTCTTTTTTATCTTATATAAGGAGGGCTATCAATGAAATTTGTTGAGTTACAGGTTTGATACACCCTGGGAGCATTGCGAGTCACGAGGCGTTGCCGAACAGGAGGCGGTAGTGTCGAAGGTACAAACTAGGCAAAATTGAACCTTCCTAAAGAAGTTGAGTAACCAGCTAAGTCGATGACTGGAGGGAAGTGGAAAGATTCAGGCGCATGGGTATGGGTAACCACATCACATCACAGTGATAGTTGTCATGCGCTAGGAACAGCCAGTAAGTCGAAATCTTAACTGCGTAGAGATGGAGCTCCCTGTATCCGCTGAATTACAAAGGGAAAAGCGCAGTCGAGTGAATGGAAATCGGTAAAGCCTTGGAGATTAGAAATATTCCGGCGAAGCATAACGATGTTCGCATCGAAGAATAACGACATTATTGATAGGAAGAGAAGTTCGTAAATTGTTGCCGTGGCTGTCGCTAGAGAAAGACTTGGCTGATTGAGTAAAAAGCATCGGTTCAGTCATTTTCGATTGTCAAGCAAGTGAATAAATCTCAAAAGAACTCGGCTGAAACGATGCCGACATTCTAGTCGCAGTCGGTGTAAAATCGTCACAAACAGCCACCGATGCAGCTCATGCGACGGATGGTGCTAGAAACCATTTCACTGGATATGATCATCACAAGGGTTGGGGTAGCTTATGGATTTGATTTCCTGACTCTCCTGAAAGAGAGGCGGAGCTGTAGATCAAATATACGTGACCGGATCAGCTGACGGAAGCGAATGAGTCAGCGCGGACGTTCGGTCGGGGTTTTTGATAGAGACGGCCGACAGCGGCTCTTTTCATCTCATGAATTACGGTAGTGGCGCTAAGTCTCACATTAAACAGCACACGCTGCCTATCATCGATCCAACACCTAGCACCTCTTCGACAACGAACTGCACTAATTACTTCAGGCACGTCACTAATTGACAGCCAGGTGGCCTTATTTGGCGTTTCAATTCGAAATGTTTGATGCTTATCGCTCTTATACCTTTACTCTCATCTCGGTCGGATTAATCACGAAAATAAACGCTGATCACTCTAGGTATGGAGGCCGAATAACTTCACAGCAACAGTAATCCTACCGCTCTGAATACGCAATGATGAAGTCAACCGGGGCACCCGTGCAGAGGTTCTTAAGGGACGGCCAACAGTGTAAAGAACGTGTACAACAGTACTATTAGGCTTTGAAATCTGTGATGCTTTTCCCTCACTGCCATCCCTTGACTCAGGGAATCTTTTGCCTGTCACTTTGATCGCCCATTTGTCTTTGGTCACTCAAGAAACACTCAGTACATTAGCTTGAAACGATGGATTGCTTGATCAACATTAACTTGTTATCCATGCGACACCTCCACTTCCCAGACTCTCATTTCTATTTGAATTGGTCTATGAATTCTAACGTCATTTCGGCAGAATGATGCTGCTTTACTATCGAGAATTGGCCATGGATTTCATAGTGCTGGAAATGCCGCCATCGCAATGAGAGCAGGGTTTGTCGCGACGTAATCGCATGCCTGAAGCGAGTCTCATTGAGCCGCATCGTAATTCAACGATTATAGGTAAAAAAAAGTCGTAATTGCTGAGCTATTGGACGACTGGATCTGTCGTGCATGGATATTTCTAAATCGACCACAAAAACTGCATGTTTTCCCGTGTGCTGTATGTATGTGCGCACTCCGCCCAGAACAAGTTACCTTCAACGTCCAAGTGGAGGCGCCGTTCGATTGTTTTTTATTCGACGGAACGATACCAATGGCAGGTTCTTCTAACGATGGGCAAGCAGGAAAACATCTCATTTTAGTGTTTTGTGTGATTTTCATGCACTGTGCTCAAGCAAAGTAAGTCGTGGTTGTCGCGAGAGCGACGTCATTTCGCGCGACCTGACGAGATGTTGGGCGATTCGAAAGCGATTAATGACGCAATAAAAGGCGTGATTTCGAGCCCGACGGTGGTCATCGCTCGGTGGCAGCGGTGTTCTGTCGGCGATAAAATTCTTCAAGACCGCGTTCGCCGCGGTTACTAAAGGAGAGGCCGAAGAGTAATTACGACTTTCCGGGGGTATCAACTGTATTCATCGACATCGTTAGCACCTCTAAACGACTGAACTGCGACTTTGCTGGCACACATCGCTGTTGGGGACGTTATTGTGATTCACGATGGGGGTAAACTACTTGCATACTTCATCGGTGTGTTGCTGAAGGCATCTGTTCAAGAATAGACGAAGTAAATGCCATCATACAAAAACCGTTTTCTTAGCTCGATGGTATTTGATAGCACAGTGAAGGTCTCCCAAACCTACAAATGATGTGATTTCTTCTGGTTCACCCTCAATGTGCTGCTCTTGGTTGCATAGCCGAAAACCACCTTGTTATAGCGCATGGTCAGAGAATTTGTGAGGTTTCTGGTCCTTGTTATACGTGGTATACTAGCCCTTGAAGTATGGTTGTAAATTCAGAATAGTTTTCAGAAAATGGAGATCACAATATGTTTACTTTATCGAGGAACGCGGACTACACATGAAAGGCAAGCATGACAACAAAGCACCGAACCCACTGGAATTTTTCGACTGTTTAAGGCTATTTTTGTCCTTCAATTTTGACCCCACGGCTTGGCATTTTCCCATGGTTTCCATCCCCAAAGACATTAAGGCTAATCAATTCTCATGTTGAAAGCATTCCGTTCTTCCAGAGTCGTACAAGCATTTTGAATGCGGTTAGCCTTATGCAATGACTTGGCGCGGCAGTCTGTAGATAGGACTTTTTTCCCTTCACGGAAAAATTTTCAAGAAATTTGCTCACCCCAGAGAATGACGGATTCAGAGGATCTTAGCTAATATGGGAGCAGGATTTACTGCCAGGATCATGCTAAACACAAGGGAAAATTCCTAGGCCCAGCTGGGCTCAAAACCTTGACATTGCTCCTTTTTTTTGAAAGCCCTTGTACGATTAGACACGTGTATCAGCGTAAGATTATAGACACGTGTATCAATGTATCAGCGCAACACTTCCGTAAGACTGGGATGCAAGAATTCATTCGCATCAATTATGAACTTCATCCCGACTACCGGGACTTCTGAGCGAGGTTCAGTGGGCTAGCCATCGGCCATTCTCGGTTCCCTCAATTTCAGCCACCGGGCTTCTTCGGCAAGATGAAAGGAAGCTCGGACCTCTGCTTTCCATTCTAATTTCTATAACATGGTCGTAAAGAGATTGAATTGGATGAAAATTGTCAGGTCGAATTCACCAACCCCACTGACGTCCATATTTCAAACTCTTTTCGATACCACCCACTGCAATTTTTCATAATTTCCGCATCATCCGCCATTTAATTTTTCCGAACCGTTCAAATCTGGCATTATCATTGACTATGTACTGAATATTTGAATACAACGTGTGTTTAATTAAGGTTAATCGTTCATGCGCGAGTACTGTAGTTAGTTGTCGACGATGTTGGCGGCATCTTTTGATGTGAAACTACAAAAACGCCGCCTATCACAGATCATCGAGAAATTCTTTTCGAATATTCCTATTGTGTATCGCTTTTTAGGTCCAGCATAGTCCTGTTTCTCTTTTATACTGTAAAAATTTATTTTTATAAAGTAATTTACTAATTTGTACTTATAGAGTAAAGGAATAATTTGCTCGTCGCTCATTTGTCTCCTCTGTACACGCCGTGCACTCGCCATTCACTCAGAATGGTGAGACTTTGGAAGGTTTTGCTATGATTTAATCAATTATCATCTTAACAGACGGGTTCGATGTCAATGAGTCTTGAAGAAACTGAAAGCACATTTCTCTGTAGGGGATACGATTCTGAGAGCCCTACTAGTGCACTAAGGTATGAGCACCAACCAGAGTGCCACCTCACTGACCACTGCACTCCCCTCAAGGTTGTGTGATGTACTTCAAAACTCTCATACCCCATTCCTTCCATAGTTATACCGGAAGATTCGGTTTTCTTCACAACCCTTCCAAACCGTATTCTGGTTTGTGGAGTCGATTGTGTTGAAAATTTTAGGTTTTTTAGTAGAGCGGCATGGACAAAGCTGCATTTACGCATCATGCAGTCAATGCCAATAGCATGGATAATCACGAAAATGTTCGAAAACTTTGGGTATAATGGGTTTGCCTCGTGCAGATTCAGTGTAGATGCAATGGCATTCGAAATTTTCTTGCGCTATCTCCTGTCAATAGAGGACTCCGAGCTTCAGAGTCCTCCAAATGTAAGCCACACTGAGTTGTTAAGATGAAAGATGACGTGCAGGGGCTTCTCAACCAAGATGATTGTCTTTTCAACATTACTAAGCTAACATCGTTGAGGTGTAATAGTTCACCCAAAAGACACGTTCCCGAAGGCCCAACCCCACTTATCTTGCTTGCTCTCTTCTCTTGCTACTGATCGAAATTAGGCGTGCATTATTAGGATGTTATTACGCAGCGCGGCTTGCGGCGTGCGACGCAATGCGTACATACCCGACGTGATGGGTCGCCGTATACCGCGTCCTGCTCCCGAGATTAAGCGTAGTAATCGCTTCAGGACTCAATTACTACACACATCCCTAAACCGCTCGCATCGCGTCGCGTGCCTCACGCTGCGTTGTGAAATCCGTTTCTAACGAAACACATCCCGTCCGTATGAGACATTTTCGAAAAGACAGATTCATACAGAAACGTGATTCGGGGTAGTAAACAGGCAAGATACCATCTTGATATGTCCACCACCTTCAGCGCTGTTCGGATTCACGGCGCACTCTAGGTTAACTGATCAACTATGGGCACTTCGGCTTTTGTTGCCGTTATCCCTGATCCTAGAAGCATACGCGATTGGCATTAGTTAGAAAGGCTAGAGAATTAGCGGAAACTACTTCAATGCATTTCAGTTAATGGACTAGAATACTCCACGTTTCGGTCCCCGAAGCTCATAGCACTTAATAAAAATTCACTTCATATAGAACCACAATAAACACAACAATAAGTATGGTGACTCAGGTAAGGTCAATTCTCGAGCAAAGACGAATCTATGAAAATCATGTTGCTCTTGAGTCTTTGTCCTTGTTATCCCTCGTCATCATGGAATTTGTACGATTTCCCTGATATTCACTGTTTTCTTGGTTCTACACTTTCCCCACGAATAATTACACTGTAACACATTTATAATTCATCTATGAGCAAAATCACTTCAGCTTCATTCATCGCGACTTTATTCATCTGATTTTATTTTCTGTTGCCCTTGAAACCCAGATAATGATTCATTTATTCACCGAAGATGCCTTTTTCGCCATTCACTTTCGGTGACTTTATGATCATAATTTTGTGGATGAGGAAGAAAGAAGCACGTAGCTGTCCAAATTACGCTTATTTCCTTTATTTCTTGTTGGTTCCTAGAATTCATTCTAGTATCTCAAAGACATACTATGCTTTTACCTGTGTCCACCTTGAAATGTTCTTTTCGATGCGTGTGGTCCAGTGACTAGTGCGGCACCGTCCCACTTCCACGGTCATTAAGCTCGATCCTGTCGGACTTGACCAAGCATTCCCCCCTAAATTTGACTTTGCTTGCGTGGAACGTGGAACCTTCGAAAAGATAGCCTGTGGGGTCTACTAAGGTCTAACCCACTACCACTATATGTGAGAAAATACTTTCAAATGCCTCTGCCATTTGAATTAGTGATCAAGTGCAGGGCGCAATCTTGAGCACTGTTGAGCACCAGTAGTGGTCTACTAGTACTAAATCAAACTAATTACCAATTGGTAACTAATTAGTAAATTAAGTAACTAATTAGTAATTAGTAAAAAATAAAAAAAACTAATTGTAATCCAATAGTAACTCTATTCATTCAACTTGATTTATTGCTGCACTTTGTGGTTTCCATTATTGAGCCATTAGATTTGTGACTTTGACAAACGTAAATAGGATCTTAATCCAGAGGTCCTTAGGTCCCTCGGCTTCCTAGATCTCAGCTGCCCGCCTTCCTTAAATGTAAGGACGATGCTGGGGTGGTGGTGGCGGCGGCGGAACCTTAGCATTGTTGGAAGACATGGGTGGACGCCGCAGTTGCCGGCCATCTGCATGCATCTGCTCTTTTTCGACAACCGACTTCCGTCCGAGTTTTACGACCGCGGTTTATAGTTGTGCTAGTCATAATTATGCCCGTGGCTCGATTGTTGCCGTGTTATAATGGGTTTAAACTGCCGGCAGATGTGATATGTTGCCAGTTTGGCGACATCGAGATCACTGGAAGACCTGACGTGCAGTTCAAATGTTGGAGCAATTTAGTTTCGTTTGGAAATTTCTCGAAGAGTGTTCAGGGTAGCGACACGGCTATCGCAAGTGCACTCCATGTGTTGGACAGGGGCTTTCAATACTTGAGAACTATTTGAGGGGTATCAGGCATGGCTGAAAAGCTGAAATGCTTTCAGATGGAAATCGTTGGATGCGTAATTCAGTGCTGAAGCTAAATGGCAATCCACTGGCTTTAGCACTGCGAATGAATGCGAACCACGTCGCGAAGAGATTTATCTGCACCGAAGACTTTACCGTGTTCTCATGCAGTGAGAGTACACAAAGAAGGGTTTCAATGCATGTCTGGAATGACTTCGGGAGTGTCGTCGTCACTGATCGCCAGTACGACTTTGCAAATTGTCATTGCTCTCGCCATCGTCGAGCAGAAGGTGTCGTAAATCTTCGAAACGATCTGAAAAATCGTTCAACTACTCGGCGTGCACGCTGGGCGGTCACACGCACATACAGTTTCATGAATAGGGACCTGTGGAAATCTTAACACTTTCTGTTCCATTGAGTTACCTAAGAAGTTACCATTTTTCACTTTTAAAAATAGCAGTTCTGACAAGACCTCGACTGAATCTTATTAGCTAAACGATGGACTTCCCTTGAAACCGATGGACCTTCAAGCTGTACAGCAAGAAAGCGACGAAGCTTCACCACCCAAGGCGGCCGCCTCTAGAAAAACTGCAATCTGCGATTGAGTGTATATTTATTGCTGTTTTTTGTCGAACAAGCAGCGGCACTCCTCAAAAGCAGTCACTTTTCACAAAAACACCTCCTTCAACAGCAGCAGTGTCAGTGCCATTGGTACACACCTGCTTCGTGAACTACGGTATGATGTTGAAAGTGAAAAAATTGACATGACATGCTAGCCAATGACGTCTGTGCCGAGTGCTCTAGGTGCAAGTACAAGACGACCAAACCTTGGATGTCAGGGGAATCAGAAGCCAGTCCCTGACTTCCATCGTGGGGTCCGTTTTGTAATTTAAGCAGCCTGTTCATGAGATTCCCAGCAACTCAGCCTAACCACCTGCCTGCAACGGCGAGGGCTCTGATGCAATCGCGCAGCCGGCTTCCATAAACAGCGCCTCGCTTTTTTCTGTCTTTTCTACCGTAACCCGGTAGAAGTGTTGGTACGTGAAAACGTGCGATTTCTCTCGCTCCAGCTTCTGCCCTTTCCTCTGTGTTCGTAGGGCGCCCTCTGCGACGCGTACACACTCTTTCCATTTGATTTATCTTCTTCTGAGTGGAACAGGTTCAGTCCTGCCTTTGATGTTGCCGCCTGTCGCTTTCGCCTCCCACCCCCTCCTCGACTTCTACCTCATCCCGATTTCACATACGTATATTCATAATCGACTCGAATAGACGAAACTATCTCTTCAGTAAAACTTTGGTATTATATATGTGGTCAAATATAGCCAGGTATTCAATTGGTATAGCCAAGTATGTACTCAATGGTATTCATTGGATAATGGTCCTAGGAAAAAATTTCAAAATAGCCAAACCTTGATGTATTACAAAATTGTATTTTATTGGCAACTTCCAGTATTTCCAGTCTATTAGAATGATTACCATATCCTCAAATAAAGTACGCTCTTTCTGAGGTGAAGCTCCATTTACTGACATTCTATTGCTGAAATAAATTTCGCCTGAGAGAGGAACATCCGAAAAGGATCGTAAAAGAGCTTGTATGCATAAATTGAAAGGGAGATTTTTACGTGGATTCCAGTTAATTTAGAACGGCTTTGAAATAATTGTTTGATAGCTCCCATAAATTCTCGTCAATAATTCCAGCAAGTCTTACAATTGTGCGACATATGCTCCAATAATTAATGTTTTGAATCATATTCGCATGTAATTTCGCTTGATCCAAAAAAGCCGAGGTTGAAAAGAACTTACTAGAAAATCAACGCGAGTATGCTTGATTGCTACTAACTGAAGAATCGTCAACAAGTCAATCTGAAGACCAGACTTCTTCAACCGATTACAGTTGATTTCAAAATAATTTCGCAGAAGTGAAATTGCATCTGGAGTGAACTAAATGCTTAAGTTAAATGGTTAAATCACATATACCATTCAATATTTCAGAACAATTGAGATGCTTAGTCATGCCCAAAAATCACGGCAAACTATTTTATTTTATGTGTGGTTTACTTATTTTATTTTATTTATTTTTATTTATCTATTATTTTTTATTCATTTTTATTTGTTTATTTATTTACTATTTACTTTATGTGTGATTAAAAGTGATATTTCTAAGAGGAAGGTTTCCTTCCACAGCACCATTCTGGCTTCGACATGCTAATAACACAGTGTTGAAGTCTTACATATCTTAATAGCACATAAATTCAAATCGATCCAATAAAGTCAGGCAATTGCTGGTTTTGAAAGTGCTCAAAGTGCTACTTACAACATACTGGAATCATGATTTATATTGAATTCAGTGCGTATCGACCTATTATCGCAGTCAGTAGGTAAGCAATCTCCTCAATCTTAGTATTGGTCAGTTACGAAGCCTCATGAATCTCTAAATGTGCAAAAAAAAAACAGTATGAAATTTCAAAACCTTATTCAAAAAACACAAAAGGCTGCAAAAGACTCAAAAGTTTTCTGAAATATATTGCACTATTTCGAGGCTAACAAAGCCCTTTTGAAACTACAAAGGAACATATACAACTCATCTTGAATGGGCACAGTGACCCGAGAGTTTTTTGAATAAATTTCTGAAGTCTCATACTGTTTAACGCAATCTCCTCAATGTTCAATTTCAAATACCCTGTCATATAATCGACGCTTTTTCTTATTGTTTAGCGAGATTAGCATTTATCCGTCCAGTCGAAATGACTTAATTCGTTGATGATTGCTTTCTTGAGGCTTATGACTTTTTGCAGTGTTTTTTGTGCCTGAATTTTAACTCATATTTACCCATTCCATACTAACGATATGTTCAGAATATCGAATGTTCTGTCGTTGGTCTCCAGTGATGGCCCATAAATGTGACTGACGATATGGGCGAAGTCCTTCGTAACATGGCGCATTGCTACCATCGCCTTATTACAGTGATTATTATGATTATTACCATCATGTTGCAGGTTAAGGCATAGAGTACGCCATGGGTCATTTCAAATCGAAAAGTGCCGTTATAAATATCCTTATGAATATATTTTCTTTCCGGGACTTCAAATCTTTACCTTGTCTCAACTTGCGCCCTTTTCTCGGTTTCTCCCATGAACTCATAATTGAATCCTTTTACCATGAACATGATACGGAGCAATGGTTTCCACTCTCTGTTGTTGAGAGTGATGAGCGCTTACATTGAGAGGTTGAGAATAAGACTTGCTTGATTAGGTCACTTTTCACGCTCACATATTCCTATGATCCAATCAAACTCCGCAACTTTTTCAGACCAATCAGCAATACAGTATGCCTTTCGTTCTGCCCACTTACAAATAAAACTTCACAAAATGCAAAAATGCTGGCATACTTTTTTTCCGAGTGGCTCTCGGCTTCCGTGGCTCAACCGCTCTTTGCAAAGTTTTGTTGTCGTTTGACTGTGTGTCTCGGTTGGCTTCTGTCCTTGTTCGGTATTCACATTCAAATCAGTCGCCAGCCACCCGTGGCTCGCCATCGTAAACCGTACGCTCGTACGTTGCGAACTATTGTTGCATACACGTATCGTCGCCACCTCGCCACGATTACAGTAGTACCTCTTAGTCACAGTTCGATCTCCTCTTTAACCTCCGAAGGACATCTGTGACGTTTTTTTACTCGACTAACTCTCTGCTATAGTTGCCTGGACAGGTCTGTCAGACATTGTTCTTTACTCACATCCCTTTGCTTCTTTCGAGTGTACGTGGCCCTCGGAACCCCTTTACTAAGTGCTCACTCACTCAAAAAGTAGAAAGCTGCTGGATCAGAGGCCAGGACAGAGGACCTTTCCTTCAGTTTGAGCTGTTGATGGCAAGAGATGAGCTCGAGCAGTGGAGTAGGCGAGCATGGGGGAGCGTAGGTCTTGTAAATGGGGCACAGATTTGGAATTTTTCCACATTCTTCCTTCCTTCATGTCCTCATTCAGCTCTGCCCTGAAGAGTCACAATTCACTTACCTCTTTTTTTTTGTTGGGAAAAATTTTTTTATCTATAATTTGCATAAATGTAACCGCTAATTTCGGTCATACCTGGCAATTTCAGCGACGTACTTGTTTGACTTTCTTGGCCCTGATCGGTGGATATGGGTGTCTGATAGGATAATTGAATAACTCGAAAGAGTTCAAGTAATTTGTCTAAAGTGGGCCTTTAGACGTTCTTTACGCTTCCTCCGTAAATACACAAGTCACCTTATTCGTCTTGCAAGAGAAAGCAGCCTGCTTCCATCGATTACCCTACAATTTTTAATTTATTTTATCACTATACTGGTTTTTTCCAAGTCGTTAACTGGTTTAATATCAATCGATCATGAATGAATCTCAGATACATCGAATGTTCATATATGGTAACCGTCTCCTATAAAAAAACACAATCAATCTGCGGAAAATCTTTGTAATATCGATTTAATCCTAGGTTTTAAGGCTACCCAGGCCAGGTCGTGAAGGTGGGTATCCAATTTTACTCTGACAAGTGGCAGTCTCCGATAGCCCCAGGTGCCATTTAATACGGATCATGTCTGGATGAGTAGAGCCATGGCACTAAAGCGGTCGTTCTATAACCCATGGTAGTCATATACCCAAGCTGGTATCGAAGCAATGTCGTATGATCAGAAACTCTCAGAAGGAGTGATTTTTTTTGGGAGAGTTTTGCGATCGAAAGGTGGACGCAATGACTCGTTGATTGCATTGATTATTCAGCGAACCTGCGAGCAACATCACACCCCTTCAGATTACTGTAATAGTAACGTATTTTCCTCCTTCTGAGCTGCTTGCTTTTGATCTGATATTCTTCGGCGGAGCCGCCGCTTCGGCCTTGTCGTGGTCCGGGTGCGCTGCTGCACAACGTGTAGCGAAGAGTTTGACGACCTTTTTATAGCCAATCCTTCGTGATTGATGATGAACGTTTAGCCTGTTAGCTCTCTCGTCCCGTCTCGTAGGTTTATGATCAAATGAGCCACTTGTGTTGTCTCACCTACATCATCCGCAACAACCCTGCACTTCAAAGTTTTACGCAACAACCTTTCAACCCCCTTAATTCTTTCCCATCAACTGTACTTTGCGTAGACCCTTCTGTTCTCAGCGAAACCTCACGGAGACGATCTGCACACCCCGCACCTGGAATTTACCACACACAACCCCTCACATATGGCTAGAGGAACGAAAAAAGGTAGTTTACGATCGGGCCACACGTGCGAATCTGATTTATCTCATCCGCTCTGCTTGAAAAACTCGCGCCGGAGCAGGTATTGTTGTAAGATCCCTATGATATGCGAAACGATCCACATACATTCATATGAAATCCTCATGAGACCAATTCCCAAACCACCCAGTTCGTCTTTGCTTAGGAGGTTCATCGATGTCCCGTTTATGGTTCCGATTTCGGCAAGATCCTTTGCACTATACCAGCAGTTCGTCTGGGAATCTGGATACTTCACCTTTGTCCATTTGAATAACCTCGTCCTTTATTCTGAAATGCAGACGTAAATACAAATGGAAAGAGCATATTATATAATATATGCGCACCAGCTCAAAAACCTCGTAAAAAGTCTCGCCGTAATGAAGTTTAATTCGTCTACGTGGAATTATGAGGTTTTGAATGTATCCCTATCAGAACAGTGGGTTCCCTCCTCTTTTTCCCCTTTGCAAGTCCATGCTTTTGATCTAAGGCCTATTGGACGAACTAAGGGTTGCATATTTCGGGACCTATTTGATTGCAGATAGTTGACGCCAGGAAGTGTTGTGCCCTTGGCCGTAA
Organism: Trichostrongylus colubriformis; assembly: GCA_963978905.1. NCBI lineage: Eukaryota > Metazoa > Nematoda > Chromadorea > Rhabditida > Trichostrongylidae > Trichostrongylus > Trichostrongylus colubriformis. The sequence continues at coordinate 11,596,813 of OZ022259.1, read as the reverse complement.
ATCGTTTTTACGACTCCCACCTGGATCGGCTGCAGGGCTTTCATCGAGGCCGCAAGCGGTTCACCCACCTGTGCTCATCGTAGATTCGGTCAACTGTCAGCGTTCATTTTGTGTCCTTTCTACAGCAGCTCTTTCCTTCATTTTTTTGGAGCAATTTTGGTTGCTTTCCAAAGTTTTCATTTTTCCCTAATGAAAAAATGGCAAACACGAATCTGGTATGATACGACGAGTGAAAATGATTCCTAATGCTACGTTTCTAGTTATTTCCCTTTCGCCGGGATGTTTTTGGCAAACGCCACACTGAAGCCTATAATTTTGACTCTCAGGTGTGCGCGCAGAGTGAAACCACATGCGATCTCCATTTGCTCCGCGGTTAGCAGTGTGTGTTCGCATCCGCTGAACACCTATAAATTCATCCCATCATTCTCCTCCCCCACATGCTGTTCCTTTAAAGAACCCCCTTTTTCCATTTTGTTATGTGCTGTCCTCCTCCGCGTGTCATGTCCTTGTCACCAATCCGTACTACTTTATTCGGCAATCGTTTAACAATGGTGTTATGTGTAAAGTTATTGAACAGCTGAACAGACCCAATACCGTATTCATTGGTGGCGAAGTGGAAAAATGCTCCATTAAATCGCACTCAAAATCGATGCGTGGCGTCGCGCGCGTGCGCGGCTGGCCTAATAGTATAGCAAAAAGACGCACTGAACGACCGAATTTTCGCCCACTAACATGCCGATTCAGCTGCTGAACATGTTTCCGATTGCGAGTTAGGTGGCCTTGAAGTGTGTTCAAGAAACGTCCAGGGTTTTTAGAATGATGGAGGAATCGCCCACGCTGATGAGTGTACCTTTTGCAGGTGGTAACTCTCATCAGCCAACAGCAGACAAATGATGCCCTAACGAGGTACATCGAGGTGGACTGCCGTGGAGGGTGATCACATTTAGATAACCCGAAGAATGCCGCCCTCTTCCGTCGGCATCTTTCAAGTGCGCAGCTCAAAACATACCGCGAATTAGTCGAATTCGAATTTGACCGAGTTTAGCTAAGGAGAAAGTCAATGGACAGATATTTGAAAGGATAAATGGCTTTTCTGAATCATGGTCCGGACGAGAAGCATGTTTTGCACTGGTTCATCTCATTGAGCAAAAGTGGTGGATATTGAGGGTTAAAATGCGGAACATCGAAAGTTAAGTGATGCGCGATACAGGAGAGGAAAGGGAAGGAGAGGCGGGGTAAACGAGGAAAAGTAAAGATATACCTGACGATACCCAAAGAAATGGAGTAGCAGGTGCCCTTGAAATTTGCAATCTCAGCACTCGACTCCATTTGAGGGCTTCTGGAAGGGCTAGATCAGAGAAGGCTGCTAGGCGCACTAGCAACATTTCAGTAGCTGTGGCCCGAGATGACCTGAAATGAGTTCAAAGGTATCCGTTTGCTGCCATCACCATGGCACCCACTTTCAAACCATCTGGGGCAGTGGCTGTTGGGTAGCTCATGAAATACTATGAAATGTCGCTCAAGATATGGTTCAAACCTTCAAAAAAAATGGCTGTTCGATGCGCGTGCGCGAGCTACATGGTGGCCTCGGCACCTTCAAAGGTGGGGGGGGGGCTACTGTGGATTAAGCTCCGCCTATGGGGTGGAGAAGACCGAGCGCGGTGGGCAACGAGACGCAACGACCACCCGAGCGCACCATCGCCACCCATCATTTGAGTACCTATTCGGGTAATCTAACAAGCTCGTTAAAGAGTTAAATGTCTGTCATTAAGCGTTTGTGCACTTCCCAGACAGATTTCTTCCACCCTCAACAGCTCCTTACGCTAACGCGGTCTCACTATCAGCACGTCATTTATGGACTCTGGTGATAAGTCATGATAACCAATTTTATTCCGTGGACTAGTAATGGGTAAAGGTTCCGGCGTGGTGACCATCTAATCCACCCCGCGTTAGGACGTTTCTCGAGCACAAAAGATTGCTTTTTCTTGAATAAAGTCAGCTCTATTTGCTCTCCTATATCCGTAATCTTTTATGATCTTAACCTTCATTTATCTCGATGGTCCCTTCACTAAGCTGTGCTGTTTGCTCAATTCTCTGGCTCGAATCCTACCGCAGTAATCATGCTGTGAGCCTGCTTCTGAATCCCTTAATCTTGAGGTAGCTTCTGGTCACTTCCACTGATTTCTATAAACTATTCTAAACTGACCTACCCTTCTTAGCTTTATGGATGACCTCTGCAAACATTCATGATATTTCTTTTTTTCCCATGACGTACCTGTCAATCATGATGAGCACTCATTTCGAGCACATTTGATCATTTGTCATTGTTATCAGGACCGTTTGTGATTGCTTAACATTTTCCACGGACATCCGCGTCGCTCTACCCCGCTGCGCACAGCTCGTCCTCCTCTCGCTCTAATTTGCATAGTCGTAAACCTTGAAATGCGATTTGATGTGAATCAGAAATATTGATTTCGCCTCAAGTCCATGCTCCCCAAAAGGCCATTTTCCAGCAGTTTGCGTTTATATATCGACAAGCAGGCTTTTCCGGCTATAAAGCTCAGGAAGAAAAATCATAGAAAAGTCACGTTTGAGTTACAATAGGGCATTATTTGTTCACGAAAGGGCAATATAGAAAAGTGATTCGCTTTCAGGGTGATGGTTTTTTCAAGTAACTGGCATGACACGGACATTCTCCGGGCCAATGTTGTCGAAGAATTTTATGATATACAAACAAACTTAGCAAACAGCCCACTTTGGGTGGTCCCTTGTGGAGGAGCAAGCGTCACTTGTGATGTTCCCTACTCAATGTGTTCCACTGCCTAACAGTCAACTGACGTTCAGATCTATGGCGCTTTTCTGAGCGTTTCGTCTCACTCACATGGAAACCTTCAAAATTATCAACTGGTAAAGTTAAAGGCTAAAGCTGAACGTCATGTCCAAAACTCACCGGGCAGTTGAGGCAGAAGTGCTGCTTGCGAACGAAGAAGTAGATGGCTTGGCCGGCTGGTTGACGAGGCGCCACTGACGACGATGATTCGACGTCGTCGTCCGCATAGGTATGAGAAGAGGCAGGGTTGTTCTCTAATAGCCGCCATTCGAAATGATCGTAAAATTCGAACGGCCATCCAAATGCCCTCATTAGAAAGGTTCAAACTATCGCGATACGATGAGCGTTTCTTTCAAGTAATTTGCTCGTTCTCACTTCTCGCAACATGGCTGCGTAACATCATGCTCGAATGTTGCGAATTATTCAGCACCCACTGGGGCTTGCTCTTCGAACTTTGAACCCGCCTTTCTTGCTCTGAGACTTTTCCTCACTCTCTCTCTTTGGATCAGCCTGTGTACCGATTAAAACGATTCTCAGACTTTGTCACCCTTGAAATAGCCAAGATCCGTCTAAGGTCCGACTCCACGAGCTGAAACATCCACATTCCAACTAATTCTATTCGATTGCCTATCGTTTATGTTGGTAAAACCGTTATTCATGCGAAATTACTTCGGCGGCACTTCCATCGGAATTTATCGACCCTACAAATCAAACACACATGTCACCATGTCAGTGTCAGAGCCGTTGTAAACTTCATGATAGGATGGGGAAGTCTTGACAATTTTCAACAACTCCATTACCTATTTCATGGCGCATTTTTCGTCGTTGCTTCAACGCACTTAACTCGTCTGTCTCTTGACAGCTTTCAGCGAATCACGGTCGTCCGCCACGCCTCCTCGACTACGGTAGTGTCGCGCCGGCGCCGAACCTCAGATGAATCCCGCCACGCTGTCATCGGTTGGCTTCGATTTCGGAGCCTCTGGCAGTCAGCCAGAAGCAAACGATCATCTTCAGGTGAGCTAAGCTGTCTATCATTAATCTCTTCACTTATATTCTTACTGCATGATCCTCTCACAAGCTCATCAAATGTACATTTAACTAGGTCAGTTCATCAGTCTACTACGAATATACCACCGCATTACATGCGCCATCATTGCGGATCATAATTGGTAATGGGGCCCATTGGTGAAACATTAGAGCCCTAAGTGCCTCATTGGGCAGGCACATAACTCTTTCAGTTGGCATATTCATGACGCGCAGTCGTGTGAATCCACTGCAACCGCAAAGCACCAGCACTTAGATGTGTCTGCTGCGAAAGGCCTCCAGAGCTCTGCGCTAATGCCGCTAATGCCCACTGAAATGCCTTCAAGCTCACGTGAACAGGAAATTCATAGTTTTTTATTTTCACCTTTCCTATAGTAAGTACCATTCCTCTGAAAAACTAATTTTAAGTGAAGTTAAGTTTAAATCCTATCTAATCACTTCTTTTCAGAGGCTAGCTGCAATGACCCAAGGAGTAGGGAAAGATGATCATGACCAAGCAGCAGCCCCGTCCACGGATGCCGCATTATACACAGGTTAGTAGTATACTCTATGAGATGTCATTCAGCGTTCACCTTCATCTATATTTAGGTGCAGCCGCTTATATGCCCGGATACGCTGGATGGCCGAACTATTACCAGCAATTTGGACAGCCCTTAGCCCCAGCAGCATTTTCTGCTTGGCCTCCACAATGCTATGCTGCTCCACACTGGCCTAATTATGGTAAGTACTAGCTCATTCGTTGGCCCACAATCAGTCATATCCCCAACGTTCAGCATTTTGCCCATTGCTACTTCTTGTCCAAGTATCCTTTATGAACCTGTCTTTCCACAGGACCGTAAGCTCTTAGACTTTGGGAGAATAGTGGGATCCACAGGTACCGTGACTCTGCTCTGCTGTTAGACTCTTAATTTGCTCCATCGATTTTCTTCCCTTATGAGGTCACACTGGGAGCGACATGAGCTCTTCCGTCTAATGGCTACTTACGATTGTTAACGCGGCTCTTTATGATTTATGTCATGTAACTGCAGAATTACCATAGTAACGCTGTTCGCCCTTTGCAGTGCTGTCCTTTGCTGTTATAAACCCAAGTAAAGTGGTACAACTATCGGATTTTAATGCCGTATTTGGTCTTGAACGGAACGGTGTGCTACTGTAGTAGTGGCGAAAGTCGATCGAGTTGTAACTGTTGTGCTAGTGTGTGTTTCCTCTGTTCATTGTGTGGCATGGTGACCACCGTACACGAATAGCAAGTGCTTTGTACAAAGACTTACTGATTGATCGATAATCGATTGACTCAGTGTAGATCTTGTACAATGTGCGAGCGACGCGCTGCAGGCAAACACACGCGGGCAGAACAGGCATGCAAGCGAATAAGGCTGAGTTATAAGCGTTCCGTTCATACTCTCCTAATCCGGATCACCATCACCTGACGTGTGTTTGTTTCAGCAGCGTCGAAAAAGGGCAGACAGACGTATCAACGATACCAGACGAGTGTGCTCGAGCAGAAATTCCAGCAATCCAGTTATGTGAGCAAGAAGCAACGTGAAGAATTACGACTACAGACGAACCTCACCGATCGGCAAATCAAGATCTGGTTTCAAAATCGACGGATGAAAGCTAAGAAAGAGAAGCAACGGATAGATGACCACGGCGAACATGCCCCACTTCTACCGGCAAATCCGCCAAAAACCCTTCTAGATGATGACGATAAAAAATGGCATATGGGTGCAGCTCAGCAGGCCAGCGCTTGGCCTCCAGCACCTCCTCATCCCTATCAGTATCCATTATGTCCCCCTTAGGTGGAAATGTTAACACGGGTCTAATTTTACGAAACTGTTCAATTCGATATCTATTGATTCTGTGCGGTGTGAATTTTGTGTGTAAAGTATTTGTGCAAAATGCTGTCTTCGTGTACTTGATTGCTGCTTTTGTGAAATAACTCGATCGACATCACGACCGTAAGGAGTACGGTGGAAAATCCAAAAAATGCGATACTTTCTTTTGGCCACCATAATTGACAGTAAAAATGGCTCTGCAGGCCTGGCAATTTTTGAGTTTGCTGTGATCGCAGGGATGGATCTCTCTGCAACGATAATTCTGAACAGTGGTCAAATCTATACTTTTTAGTGCTCGAGTGTACCATAAGAGTTAATAAAGGCACCGTGGATAAGCCTGAGCCTCCCCGAATTGTGGCATTGTGACACTTTTAGGATTTTTTGATAGAAAATTGAATTTTTTTGAGGGGAGGCTCCAGTATTTCCCAATATAGTATTTATGATTAACTGTGGAATGTTTCTTCCGTTGATTTTTGTGTATGAGCTGACAGGAACTTCTCTTACGATAGTTACTTCCGCGTAGGTACATCCTAGAAATGGTTTCGGGTGAGAGCAGGCATCAGCTAGTCCAGTAGAGCTCCAATTAGTCGAGCAGGTCCCATGACATCACAACCAGGCGGTCGCGGATTGAGGTGCAATTCCAGACGACTTTTTGCAGACGATTCCGGTCTTGCTAGTTTACAAGGCTGCATCCTTGTGGTCGCCAGCCACACGTTGCAGCTCTCAGGCACGTTTTTCTACATCGCTGCTGCGAATCCTTCACGAACGGGTAATATGCCTGATAGCGCAGTAGATCTAGCGCACATGTTGAAAAACAGCGCGCATCTGAGGGAACCCAGACGATTGAAATCTTCCTCGGATACATTGCGATTTTACCGGATGATCAGTGGTAGAGTTAATCGTACAAGGATTCTCTCAGCACACTTTTGTAAGGAAATATCCTTCTCATTTTTGTTACCTCTGAAAAAAAAAAACTTCCGGAATTCAGTTCCGGACGCCTGTAAGAAACGTGGACGGCAGACGTACACTCGGCAGCAGACCCTCGAACTCGAAAAGGAATTCCATTACAACAAATACCTCACAAGAAGGTCAAGTTAATCTGAATTGCTATGGCTCGCTGCACCTCTAGCTCTCATCTAACTGGTTTACAGGCGACGAATTGAGCTGAATCGAAGTCTAGGATTATCCGAACGTCAAATCAAAATTTGGTTCCAAAATCGGCGAATGAAGCAGAAAAAGGAGAACAAGTCACAAAATGAGCAACGTAGCGATTGTGCATAACTGACCAATTAGCCTTCTCCAAGTCTTCCATGCCCCCTGTTCTCATCTAGTCCTTACATTCCCCAGTCTAGGTACGGTCTCATGTATGATAGCGTTGTATAGGTGATTATCTTGTGCAAAACTCTTTTTCTTGTTGTATCACTTGCATTCCATTCACTTTTGTTTGGTAAAACCGACTTAGATTACGCCAAAGTCAAGCTGGAACCAAGTTCTCTCAAATCCTAAACGATACTATACAACTGGTGGTACTATGTACTTCTTTCCACTCTGTACTGTAGATGAACATGTTAAATCATTTATTGAATTCACTGACAGATGCTCGACAAAGAACGCAGTGTGCGAGGTGGAGATACCGTAACCAGCTGGTTGACCCGCTCTTGTACAGCACCAACACGGGCGGCACCGCGTTTTCGATCCACCACCACCACAAAAACGGTTCCCCTTTATAAAGGCGGCGCCGCGAATTTGCATGTGACGTTAACTTCATTTGAAACGAATCAAACGGTTCCTGGCAATGATCCGAATGATGGTGAGGCAATGGAATCACAGACAGACACATTCGAAGAAATTGCGAACAGCAAACGGGTACTCGTCTCGTGATGCATTGACAACGTTTCCAGTTCAGTTGTAGAAATTGTCACAGGGCGTTATTGACTGAAATTGCATAAACAAAAAGTGAAAATTTCATTTTGAAAAAAATATACGTGAATATATCAAGATAAAGGTATGAAGAAATCGAAAGAAAAGCGAAATAGATTCGAATATTCGAGAAAGAGCAAGAACAACCGACGTGTGCATATGAGAGTCATGATTGGGGGTGACGGTGACGCATGAAACGCTGGTCCGGTTTGATGTTGTGTTTACACAAATATTTGACTACCGTATACCACATACATACATACAGCGAGAGAAAAGCGCGTTCGTTTGTTCGTTCGTTAACTAGCTACCGTAGTCCATGGTCGGAGGGACGACTACCTTATTCATTTATCTCCGAGCGGAAGACGACGAACAACGCGCGCAGTAGCCATTTCCATCATCACAAACGAACGAACGCTACCACACACACATATTCGCTCATGAAAATGCTGCCAAGAGATGGTGGCAGGGTTCATGAACAGCGAAATATTCACGCGAAAGCAGTGACATGTAGGAAGAGTTCGTTCCATTTACGGCATACACATTGACCTCATAGTAAGAGTCATGCTTCAATTTCATCTCACCACTCACCTACGTGGATTGACGTCCATTTAAACTCCCGACCTATCGTAATCTATCGCTACCGTACTTCATTCGCAAGTGCGAGTAAGTGCGTAGCTTGGGCGCATCAGTCCGCATGTGTGCATGTGTGTGTGTGTGATGGTCCCAGGCGTCTCGTAGTCTATTGATATTCAGAAGGGGAGCGAGGAGCCAACTGTGAATTAAACGATAAATCGCACGCGGTTTCATGTGATTTTCAATGGGCCCATAAATGGGGTGCATGAGAGCATGAGGCGCTCAGAGGTTTCAGACGTTCAGAAAAGCCAGAGCTGGCTAGACCTGCTGGAGTAGTGCTGGCTAGATATGGGCGATTAAGAGACGATGGATGAGCTTAGAAACGGCCCAGTACATCTGGAAAGTAAGAAAAATTTGGAATTGATTTGAGATACAATTTAGTAATTTCGATCTCTTAAGAAACAATATGCTGGAGCTGAAAACTGTCAAAGGTGGCGGGGAATTGACAGGAAAGCCTCAGGGGCTTCAGAAGCGGGCCAGAATGGCTAGAGACAAACCGTTGCGACAGAAGAACGAAGGGTGTCTGCTGCATGAGCCTACTACTCACCAAGCTTCAATAATGATGGCGACGGGGCGACTTGGGTCAAGCTCCTGTCTGAATTCATGAACTCAGGCCAAAATCTAAAATGAGAGATAGTGGGAGCGTCCATGTTCAGGAATTTTACATATATCTAGGAAGTTACGGATCTAGACAGTGTCATTTAAGGGGATGGATTGAACGAACTCTTAAACTCTACAAATTCGTGAACCGGCTGCAGCTGGAGTCTCTTTAGAATGTCCTGGAATCGAGGCGAACAATTACAATAAGATTGAGATCAATTCATAAGTACAAATTGCATTGCAAAAGTCATCGAATTTTATTTATAACGTCACATTGCATCCTGACGATGTGAATGTGCACAGCTCGGCATTGCCGTTCGTGATGAGCTGTGCAGAGGTTCTGGAATTGATGGACCAACTTTTCGTAGAGTGCTGTCCTATGAACTAGCGTCTATAGCTTCCAGAAGAATGATTACTATGAGGAGCTGAAGCGGATCATGACCAGGGGATCATGACCCAGTAAGATAGTTGCACAAGTTTTTGCGAAGATTTCGTTGAGGTTTTACTTTCTCCCAGCACATTCTTCTTCCTTCGTTTCATCAGCGTTACAAAACCGTGACTTTTAATTTTCGAGAGTTTCCATATTCTATTTTTTCACGTGGATGGACTCAGTGGTTTTTTTTTTCAGAAAACCCTCTTAATCTGAAAGTCACATAGAGCAGTTGTTGCATGTCGAAAAAGCGTACTACATTTCATTCGTACAAGGTGCTCCGAAAGCGGTGCCTTCTCGTTTCCAACCAACAGAATCGATATTTCAATCGATATGGTTGACGACGCCATTAGGTTGGCCCATTAGGCAGCTCTTCATGTCCGACCGGCAAACACAACGGATCCACGCAGGCTGTCGATGAAAGCAAAACGAGTAAAAAATGTCGAAGAACCTCTCTTTAACCAATAAAGCATGCCGGAGTAAACTTTTTTGTGGCAGCATTCAATGTTTGCTTCGATAACTTCTTGGCTTGGATCACAGGCGCCGCTGCGTAGCTTGAATACTGGCGTTAGAACTGATTGGATTACTGTATTCTTGTTCTTTGGAAGGCTGCGTTGGTGTTGGTACAAGTCGGAACCAGCAATCGATTGCAATCGGAATCCTGCAGGCCTTCCTAATGGACTGTATGTCGATGGTTTTTCGAACGAAAAGCGTGCTGAATGTCTGATTTTTTCGCTGTGGCGCTAGGTAGGTCGGCGCCATGTAATTTCGCCACGCGACAAGGTCGATACGCGAAAAACAGCCTCACTTTTCGCTGAATACGGGGCTATCTAGAGGGATCGCACTATCCGGACCCCTCTAAGGCTGTCTGAACTCATGAAACGGTCCTTGATATTGTCTTGAATGCTCCAAAACTGAGATTTTCTTGATCCAGCTGAATTTTGAGGATGAGAGGGAGCCGTCATATTTGGAAGATGGTTTATTCCAGTCATAATCTAAGCTTGCATCTGTCTTTTGTCCATGGCCCTCAATCAATATGTACGACTGGAACAGGTGAATGTTAGGAAAGTTGGGAGCCATCCCACTCCTCTCTCTGCTGAACTTCTCCCGTAAATTTTGAATTCATCAAAGAACACAGCTTCCCTGTTCATTACAGTGCGTGTTGGAATACATTCCCAGAAGGATGAGAGTAGCAACTAGGCGATATGCTGCCCAAAACTCCGAAAACTGTGAAACTGGATTTCCATCCGAGAAAAGCTCATTTCACCAGCTGAACCTGCCCACAGCTTTTCTAGTCAGCCTCAGGTTTTGTGCTCTAGAAATGACGAGAATTCTCTCTCATGAACGAAGCAATGCAGAATGTCACGTTGTCCATTGCCGGTCGCCGTCTCCCTTCTAGTGCAAGGACAAACTCGAAATTGAAATTCGAAAAAAACCTTTCACCAATACCGTAATCCACGGAATGAGAAGCGATGGTGGCGAGGAAAGAATGTTTCGCCTCTGTGCCTCTATGCTGCAGATCTAATTATGAAAACGAGTGAGAATCGATTTGCGTGTATGCGAGCGAGGGAATTCATTTAAAATAGATCATAACATGACCATAAAATTGCGGTCGTTCCGACACATTCGATTCACAGGTACTAATTAGTGGTGCTGCTCACATTGCTGTTGATGTGGTTACTGTAGTTGGGATGAAATTACGTGGAGACTACCGTATACCAAATTCAGGACAATACACATATTGCAAATGCAACAGACGTATGGATTATGCATTACTTGCGAGGCTACACGACACTCCGATTCTCGACTCTCGCGAGTGCTGCCAGCGAATTCGCGCTTTTCAGAAAAGAAATCCGTCAGGGAGGGGAAAATTCAGAAAGATGAAGGGAAATCACAGCTTTGAAATCACACATGTACCAGCAAAAACATCAAAAGTAGCTTTCCCAGAGTGCTATGGCAACTCATGGCATAGAAACTCTCCGAAAAGGATTCGTAGCATCACGGGAAAATGATGAAGAATGAAATGAAAGTTGAAGGAAATCAGCGGTGGAGAAGCGAGGAAAACCAACTATACGGCTGAGTGCGGAAATGCGAGTGTGTATAAAGCGGTGCCTGCCGCGCCGAGCCAATACCATCCATCCAGATGAATTGTATTGCCTCAACCCTGGATATGAGGTTTTCTGATGTCGGTAGAGCGAAATCGATTGATTCCAGCTGTAAGAGTCCATTGTCTCGTCAGCAAAACCCTGTGACAGTTGCGTGCTGATGAACGCGATGGACGGCTTATCTGGATCCAGAGTGTTCAAGTTGTGGTATGGCAAGGAAGTTCGACCAAAAAAGGGCCGGATGAGTGTTGTCGTCGAGATATCTTTCAATCTATTAATTAATATGGAATACAATCAAAAGCACATGTGATACGTTGTGAAATACCGAACTGTCATCGGGATACCTTCCAATCTGTTAATTAGTATGGAGTAGAATCGAAAGCACATGCATGTAATACGTGATGAAATACCGAAATGTATACAGCTTTCAGAATTGGTCAAGTTTTGTTGATGAGTACCTTGGCCAATAATTACCGTTAACGTTAACTGCGTTCTTCGTTCACGTTTCAAGATATTCCACGGTATTGCTTTCAATCCATAATTTTACCTCTTTTTCCCTCCTTTTTTACTGTTGCCACAAGACTTTGTTTGTTATTGGTTTTGAAGCAATGTTGCAGGTCCCTGCACGAATTGTCTCATGTAATACAGGTAAAATATAAGTGGCCCAGGAAATATAGACATTTGAGGAAAGTCAATAATATTTGAAAAATGCTTTCCGGAACAGAAGGTTCCATTAAGTGAGGGAAGACGAAACTATAGCAATGCAAAGTTTCGGTCCGTAGGGTTTTTAAGGGTTTTAGGGTCCGTAGGGTTTTATGCACTCGACTTTCAGTACCACTCAGGCACTTGCACTTATCCAGAGAGGCACGGGAGCCAAGCGAATTCCTTTTGCTATTTTCTGCCTCTTTTTTAAACTCAAGAGTTGTCCGAACGGTTTTGAAGTATGCAAATCTTGTTGGTTCAGCACACCCGGTATTTGAACCCTTTAACCACTGTAATTGTGCACAGCTCTACGGCCATGCGACTTGTGCCTACTTAGGGGGAAGCGCGAAGGAAAAGTCAACCCTCCAGCATCCTCTCCCTGGACCATGCTACCCGGAGCGGGACCACTTTGTACGTGAAGGAATATTTCAAATGCTCAGTAACATGGGTCATTCCTTTGAGCATGAAACATGAACGTGGATAGCGTAACGGCAGTCTCAGCAATAGCATGAACTGTTTGCATGCTTGGGGAAAGCTTCTGGAAGTTTTTGATTTCTGGTATTTGCTGATATCATAGCCATTCAGAGTCGGAAACATAGAAGTTAATACCTGCTCAGGCTTTCAGTTTTACAAATCTATGCTGATTCTGGACACCGACTGAACTCGTTTTAAGTGAGGGTGCTGATCAGCCATGGCGATGAGTCATTCCATAGGTAATAACGCTTTTTTCAAGGGTAATTTTTTCCTACAAAGTTTCAAGCTTGCGCAACATATTGCATATCTCCTAGAAGAGTTTAACAGCTTTCAGTGCGGTACATATGTCCGCTCCGCTTCCAAGGAATGGTAAAAAGTGAGTAGAGGCAGAGAGCAGGGATGAGGACACATCATTCCTTATTTATTTGTTGTAGAAAGTAGGTTGTGAAATAACGTCAGCTGGATCCCTATTACATTAGAGCAGAGTAAATTTTTCAGTCAGTCAGTGCTTCGAAAAAAGCAGTTCGGAAAAAGAGCACCGCGATCTACCGATCAACCAGTTAGTGTAACTTATAGAGATTGGAGCCAATTGCTGGGCATACACGTGATTGATAGGTTTCCCCAAAGCGGATTACAATGCTTTTATTAATAGCCGCTTGGTCGGTTTATGTCTACTAGATCTACCACTTCACCGGCTCAAGAATCGGCCACATACTAGGTGGCCCAGAAATGTACATACCTTCTTATAGAGCACGAAACTTCCCGGGATATTTGTATAACACGTAGAACAAACTTGTGACTTTGTAGGAAAAAGTTTTCCTTGAAAAAAGCGAAATTACCTATTGAGCCCAATACCACTCAAAGCCGGGAAGTGATGTAGGAGAGCTTGCTAGAATAATGGATTGACACATATGCCAGGCAAGATGAACTGCGTATTTGAGTCCGCCCGATATCGGAGCTTTCGATTATAATTCGGCATCCTAGTAGCAAACTTCTATGGGTCTGGATAGGATTGAGGTGGGTTGATTCTAGTGCAGCACTCCTATGTAAAACGCTTACTCGCTGTCAATCAATAGTCAGAGAAATTTATTGCAGTGTCGTCGGGAAAATCAACAGGGATGACGCTGTTCTTCTACGATCGCACGAGAGAGCTTCTGCGATCAACCACTCTGCAGTATCTGCTACCGGCCGTATATTTAACATTAGGCACGGTAGCTACTAGATGGAGTAAGTATCCGAAAAAATAGTCATAATATCCTCAGTCAGCTTCATATGATCTATTCAGTCTTTCTTTCTATGAATTGTACTGAGATCGAATTGTGAAATGAGAAATATACCGCAATTATTAACTCAATCCTGTCGTATTCAATTTTTGAGCCCTCTTTTCAAGAGAATATTAAAAAATGGGTGATTCACGCGAAAAAATTGAAGTGCTCTTTTGAACGAAAGGTAAGGCCGCGGTCATACTTTGCGGTGCCGGCGGCAAGGTGTGGCTGCGTGTCTCGTTGTCTTCGCCTATGCCACCCTCCTTCTTGTCCGCGTCGACTCTGCACCTTCCCCGTACCACTACCTCACTTCCTGTGAACGCAGCCACACCCTGCCGGCGGTGAGTATGACCGCGACCTAAGGCATACACCTTGCTCACTTCTCCATACATCTTCCATCACATTCGCAGATGATGATGGGTGAAATTATTTCGGAAAACAACTCATGTACAGTCATTATTCGTGAAAGTACTTTCTTGGCCAACAAACTACGTAAAGAGGTGCTGCAGTCAGCAGCACGGCACGAGGGTCAATCTTGCCCAGTTTAGCCAAGTATTCCTTCCCTTTGAAGTTGGTATACTAGTAACTCCGATTTTAATTTTGTTAACAAAATTGTCACGGAAAAATAGAATTACTGAGGAGAAGAATTTACCCAATATATGCCAGTGCGTTAACCAAACACGTACCCTACCTCTGTCCCTACTCGAGGAACTAGCCAAGAGGATCTTTTCAAGCACTTGATTATAATTAGCAAGATGAATCAGTTGCAAATAATAATCAATGTGAAGATGCTTGTTTTCGAACTCTACAGGGTGTAGAAAATTAAATTTCACTCTGAGTTTTCAGCACAAAGCTTGATAGGGTAATATATTGTAGGATTTCATGGACACCGAAAAAAAATTGATTGCTCTACCAACTCAAGGGGCATTAACCATGATTATTCCATCAACTTTCAGGGCATTGACCTCTTGACCTTGTTTTTCAATGCGGGCAGGTCGAGATCGATTTCCATGCAATTTGGTGTGATTTCGCGACCAGTTTGTAACCTTGGAACATACAGCAGATGTTTTCAGCAGGTCCTTTGCGACGTTGCCAATCGACTCAACATCAAATGACTGAGATCGCTGCACTAGGGAGGAGTTCCTCTGATCGTTCCAGTGGAGCGCAACAGTTTGTGACTCAGATTGGAATCCTGTTCCAGCCGCCCGTTTTCCCAGTTGCTATGGACATTGGCGTGCTAGCCGAATTTTTACGACTTCTGCTCGCATTAATGTGCGCTTTTATGCGGTGAAGACATTATATCATGACGATCTCAAAACCTGAAGAATGGATGAATGCTTCGTTATTTGAGTAAATAGTAATGTAATACGGAACAAATGAGCTGAATTTTCTGATGTACAGGGCACTGACTCGGACTATTCCATTGTAATAAAAGTGAGGCGATCTAGTGGGTGGGAGCACCTGAGCTGCTTTTTAGTCCTACCACTTTTATTTTTAGTTACAGAACAATTTTTGCTACGTTTTCGTCGAAGTTTTTCGGAAGTTTCCAGAAACGACGGTAGGTGGTGTGCATGAGGAGAGCACCCAGTACAACTGAGCAGTTTTGTTTTAACGAATTTTAGATGGTCCACGCCTGCGATTTTCCGAGATAAATCTTGGTTGCTTCTTCCTCTCCTAACAAGTACCGCCTGAGGTCCAACTAAAAGAGGGAGCATTGGCATTCAACCCCAGCTGACTTCGAATTTATATTTAATTTGATTTTTCTTTCTATTTAAAAACCGTTTTCAAGATATTTGCATTTATATATGCTAAACATGGCTCAATGTGTTAATGTACAGAATGTCTGGAAAGTTGCTGTCTCGCTACACACATCGTATCAACTTTTGAAGCTCATTTTTGCTGAGTACATGTTTCTTTTGCTGAGTATAAGTTTTGTTTGAAATCAATTAGTGTCAATTCATACGCATACTTTCATGTGTAATTGACATCTTTTCAAGTTCATGTTCTGGGCTTGTTTGGATGTTTGTTATCGGCGATGTAGATTGTTGAATTTGAAGACTTCATGCGATTTCCATTGACCAAAATGTTGTTTTAAGGAAGAGAAAGAAAAATTGTTGCGTTCAAAGTGCGATGTACATTGGGATTTGAAGCTTCTTAGAAGAAGCGCTTGCCTGTGATTCGGAGGTCAAAGTGATTCTCGCAGTACGCAGCTTGTAGGCTGTGGAAAGTGAGTGATATTTGCGATTATTTGGTCGACTCTAAAGAAATGAGCTTGGAAACTTTCAAAAATGTGCTCATGCTGAAAAGTGCCCTGAAAAAGATAGCTCACTGAAAAAATGACGTGTGTGCGGAACATGGGCGAACAACTATTCAACATGTGACAGTAGGCCTGAAAAAGTCGGACTCTTGTCGAGGGTAAAAAGTAGAATCTTTGCAGCATACACCTGGGAGCTGGTGACCTACTTAACAAAATTCAACTTTTTCAGGTCGTTCAAGTCATCGGATCAAGACGAATCCAGCGCTTCTGAATCCTCTCATTTTATCACTTCAAATGAAGTTATGATGTGAGCGGAATTGTAGTTGCACAGGTTCTTCTTCAACAGTGTTCATAGTTATTGGAGTGGCTTACAATAACTTTATTGTTGCAAGCCTTTATACAAAGCGATGTGAAACTCTCGCTCTGCCGTGTTCACCCGCCTCACCATCAACTGAATCAATCGAAAAATTTTCACAGTTTCAAGCTTCACACGTAACCCACTAAGGTCAATACAGTGCGCTTCATAATTATAAGGTCACTCCCAAATCTTCGGTTTTCAGGACATACAGCCAGCCGAAAATTTTTTGAGTATTTTTTTCAGATTCCTCACCACTGAAAACCCTTCCATACTAAATTTGATGACATTACCTTTTAGCCAGATATTTCTATGAATATTTTCTGATTTTTGTGCCGTTTCATAATTATAAGGTCACCCCGAAGAAAGGGAAGATTTGCAAGAGTTAAGAGCGCATGCGAGAGGGCTCATAATCTGTGGTTCCCTCCTGTTTAAGAACGACATTAACCAGCCGTTTGGGGAAGTGGAAACGAAATTTCGTAGAGCCTTACCACAGATATTGTTCCAGTCTTCAACAATTGCCTGTTCAGCAGCTTTGCTTCCCAGAATTGGCGATTATTGGGGTAAATATTTTTGCGGCGATGTCTTCCAGATCTCCCCAATAGAGCTGAGACCAAGACTACATGTTATCTATGGCTGAAGATCCGTATTTCGGAACTTTAACCACGATTCCGTTGAATGACCTACTTGAACAACAGCCTTGTCATGCAGTTATACGCAATTATGAAGAGCCGATCGGCTCCAAAAGACAACTGATTTCTTCGTAAGATCATCTAGCAGTCTCTGGAATCCATTCTGCAGGTTTCGAAGGGAAGATTCAATGCAACCTCATTGCCGAAAACCACTTAGGCCATCACCCTTCTCCCACAAAAATTGCCAAGGCTTGGCTAGATCGGCGCAATTCTCAGACCAAGCTAATACCACCTCTACCCGCTAGCACCATACAAATAGAGTATTTTCAGACTCAAAAGTACAATTTGGATGGAACTATTCGCATGCAGGGTGCAACAGCTATGCAAATTCAGTTTCGTTCAATCCGTGCTCAAAAACAATATTGTAAAGCGAAGTCGTGGCGCCTTATGGTGTGCTGTAGGCCTCGGAAACTACTTCACTATTCCTTTGGCTATGCTTCTGCTCTTCCTCGCTACTGTACACGCTGTGGTTTCAGAAAGAGAATGGTTCAACTCCAAACAAATCTGGTCCATGGAGGAGGTGCTGTGGGAAGTGGCCCCTACAATCCTTTCCTCGTTAATGATAATAATCTCACCTGGGAGTCCAGAACCTGGAAAACATATGAAGACACCGAATCTTTCAAATGTCATCTAAATGAGCACAGGAATCTTCCGATTTTTTTCGGAAGGGCTCTCAAACTGAGCCTAGCACCACAAGAATCCCAAATCTAGGCTCTCTCAAACTGAGCCTAGCACCACAAGAATCCCAAATCTAGGCTTTTCTCTCGGAACATAGTAGCTAGCCACAAGACGGTTGAATATGTATCTCGAAGATGTATTTGGAAGACAAATCCAAAATCAGAGACCTGCCGGGGGCTTAACTTTTTTCTTTTTTTCAGGGTGACCTTATAATTATGAAACGGTGCAAAAAACAAAAAATTCTCCTAAAAACATGAGGTAAACGAGATCGCTACCAGAAATTGGACACAGGGGTTATTTCAGGTGAGGGATCCGTCTATGAGACTGAAAAGATTCCTCAATGGAGTGTTGCCGAGAAAACCTGAAATTCAGGGGTGACCTTATAATTATGAAACGCGCTGTACATCTGGTATATCATGGTTATAGGAAGTTGTGATATCGGTGATAATGTGGTGGTGAGTGATAAGGGGCTATTGGTTTTCGTGGATTGGGGTGAAGGTCAACAAGAATGTGAATAGGTAGTACACGCGGGTACATATACCGAAACGCTCGACTCGGTAATATTAGGTTGTACTGAAATTCTCGCAGGAATTTTCCGATATTCATTTTTTATTATCATTTCTTCCAACAAACGACAAATAGGCAACATCGTGTTCACCATTGTTGTCAGCAACACTTCGCTACCACATAGGTAGACCGTTGATTCTCAGAACTATGAACCTAAACCGGTAAATCGTTGATTCCCTCCCAGAACTCTTGGGCTTTGTGAATCGAAGAAGTTAGCGTCGCCTTTGTAAACAAGGCATAATCAACGAGTTTCCTCTTGGTCAGGAGGATTTCAGAAAATGGGAAAGGTGATAGTCAGAAAGGGAATGTCTAGAGAATATGGCTGGTGGGCCAGGACATCCCACCGAAATCCTTCAGCTTGGCCTGGATACTTTTCGCAACGTGGGAGCGGGCGTCGTCATGGAGGAAGGTGACTGCGAACCTTCTCTGGCGCTTTTCTCGAACTGTAGCTGGCGGATGTATACGGTGGCGGTAACCGTCTCGCCTTGTACCAGCACCTCGTGGAGAAGCATTCCTTCCGTGTTGCTGAAGCAGCTCAGTCCTGAGCGTAGTTTGTCTTCCATGTCAATCTCGCCTTGTGAATCTAGATTAATCTTACACCAAGCGTGGTTTACCAAGCCATATAAAGCTAGTGACAGGCATCCCTGCTTACAATGAATTCGGTGCGATAGACATTCCCAAGAAATGTGATAAACCAAATCGAACCAAGTTTGAATCTCCACACTGGATCTTGGCGAGCATTACGGGTCATGGGAATCCGCAACGGGAAGGTTGTAAAGAGTAGAAACAGACTACTTAGCAACATGATACTGTAACAGTTTCAACCATACCGGCAGTCTTGCGAGCAAAGTGAACAAAGGAAATAATTATCCAGGAGTATCTTGCCTTCAGAATCAAGTGGGAAACCCAATTACGACCACCTTTGCAAATGCATCTTTCATCACAAACGTGCATATTCAGAGACGCACGAAAGTTTTCCATGGGTTTTCAGAATGGATCCTCGACGCATAGACAGCGAATACTTCTACATATATAAGTATCTTCTCGAAAGCACTCACACAGCCGACAGCTTCGAAAACGACATAACGCTCATGGAAGCATTACATAAGCAAGCTAGCGTCACCGGAGTCCTTCAATCAGAATGGACACACCTGAAAGGTAGCGAAAGTTTGTCCTCGCGGCACCAGGAGAACAACTTCGCCTAATTAGAGAACTTTTACGCACGGCTGAGAGTTCAGTGCAAAGAATCATGGGGCTGGCAACGTAATTCGTCCTTGCGGAAAGATTGTACGAGGTGCATGTACAAAACGGCAAGATAAGCCCAATCATAGGACGCGAATGGCTCAACAAAGACCACAAGTTTCAAATTCAAGCACAAAATGCACTCACGTTCGCAATCCGAAAGACAAAGGAAGTCGAAGCGATTATCGTCGAACTCAGCCGAGACAAAAGGGGCAGAACAGAGGAACAATGAATATCAAGACCAATCAGGCTGCAAAGGCGTCAGCTAATAAGTCTACTCTGCGAAGAAATGATCGACGAAAGGGCGATCATAATCGGATAGATAAAAAATCTGGAAGAGAGTGTCAGAGCTCACGAGACTGTTCTAACTGGTCTTAAGGAGAGCACCCACTCAAAAATGAAGGATGAAGATAAGTACATGGATGTGAGTCGAAAGGCATCGATTCCGGACCACTCGGAGAACGCGGAAAAGCCTGAAAATGTCGATCCAATTCTGAGTGACATGGAGGCAGTTGATGATTATTTTGAAGGGATGATTTGTGAAGTAGAGGAAAAGGAGTACAATATGCAAGTTGATGAAAGTGCATTAGTACAAGATGACAGTGATGTCAGTGACGATCGTTCATACAAAAGGAGTACGCCCAACGCAGAACGAATTGTGCAGTTTTGCGAGCAAGCACTGGAGCTTGAACAGTTTTGAGAACGTTCCCATATAGAAGTTTAGGAACTACCTCAGCGAAAACAGCGAGTGGGATTCGATGTACGTTCTGCGAAGCAGTGAGCAGTCACTATTCGGATTCCTGTCCTAAAGTCCAAGAAGGCAACCTACGATATCGAATAATAAGACGAAAGAGATTATGCCAGCACTGCTTAGAAAACTGTCCCCACTGCAATACCGTACAAGGAGTTGTTGTCACTGCAAGTACCGTACAAGGAATTGTTGGTAGTATGTGAAAATTCGCGGAACAATAGTCGATGACTTCCAACCAAACGACGAAGAACACCATCGAGCCCTCTGCACGGTACCGGATATGAGGATGGAGGTGCGAAGGAGAATGAATGAAATCCAAGAAGAAATCAGTAGCCTCCAGACAATGGAGAAAACAGCGTCGCGGTGGAGTGTCGACAAATCGACTTGAAGCAGTGATTCATTTTAGTTACCTGTTGTGTTAGTGTTCATTGTTCGTTGTTAGAGTATGTATAGCGGTGCTGTGAAACACCGCTTAGTTATAAAAAGTTTGTAGAATGAAAGCTATCTACCTAAGATAAGTATGATAAAGATATAACAGTAGCATAAAAGGTGATGGGGAGAAGAAGCGAGGCTTAGTTTGCTCACTGCGAGCCGACGGACAAGTGCACCTCAAGCTTCTTCAAACCACAAGGTACTATTGCTATATTCTAAGAGTGGATAAACTTTCATATCTAAAAGTGTTAGACCCGCTGGCAGAGAAGAGCAGGCTCGACTGGGAGCCAGAAGTACAGACTGACAGAGCTACCGTTGCTACAGAGTGTGCGAGCTATGCACATCGCGGTAGTTGGGTGCTAGAACGATTACACTGTAATGCTAGGTTCGCGATACGCATTTGACTAGTAATCGCTTCGGAACCTAACAACATGGCGCCTTCAGTTCGTCCACATTGCTTCATCTGCGACATGCCGCGGTGCGAAACCCTGACATAAGGGTACACACCCTCGTTCTTCTGGTGTTCGAGTAGTTGAGCGCTGGCACATGAGTTAGCCGGTGTCCATCCCTGCTCTGCGACTGAGAGCAGCCGTGTGGTTCAGGTTCCATATAGACACCGTCAGCCGCATGGTCAAGAGGAGACGTCCGGTTGGGGGTCTACTGCGTATAGCCGACTGATGGAGTCGCCCCAACGGAGGCGACATGGGAGAGAAGATAGCAGGTATGATGTTGTTACGTTGTTGATAAATGCGTTATGTATGTTACCTTGTGTTATGTCCTAAACATAACATGCGTTCTTATAATGCGGTGTGCTATTCTATTGTTGTGTTGATATCTTGCTACTACGAGGGAAACCAGAGGGGGTGTGCCTAGCGCAGAGATGGAGGAACCCCGCATGGTCCAGCGGAGAGCTGAAGACCTCTAGGTCTCCGAAGTAGGTCTACCGAAGCGCGCGCGGATGTCCTGGTGAGGCTTAGCGGTCCATTGAGGCTTCCACCCAAAAGGTTGGAGCCACGTGAGTTTGAGAGCGAGTACACCACCGATGATGACATGATTAGATTTCTTCCGCGGAACTTATGGTAATAGTGGGCCTTGGAAAGGGTTTGGAGAGCGTTGAGGCATCCTTAGGGATAGTTTTGGCAGATTGTAGGATGACAGGGAATCGTGAAAAGGCTTTTAATAGAGCAAAAGTAGCAAAACAACAGAGTGTGACGGTCGAACCCTATAAAGGTTCCACTTCTTCATTTTTTATATCTCTAATGCGAGTTTCGCCACAGTCAGTCTCTTCTAAACTCGAGTAGTCGCTTACAGATAACATGTTCCCCACTTCTCACTTTCGCTTGTGCCTTATTGATGTCTCTAACCATTTTGCGTTTTTTTTTCAGCATCGAATTGTGTGTAATAAGTATGGCCAAGAGGATTGCCTCGAGTGTGGTAAAGGCCCGGCGACTCTTCGAAAATTGTACAGTCATGCGAGATACGTGCACGATTTCTTGCTTTTGCTGTACGAAAAAGCAGTAGCAATATCGAAGATGAGCTACCTTGAAGAATGCAGACAAGTATTTTTCATAAGAATGGGGCTAACGTTGTACCATGAGCTAGCTTATGTGACATTTCTTTCCGTTGATATCAAAATTGATCATTCGTGACCAATATATGGCTTATAAATTTCACAACATTGATGTGAATATCGCACGCTCCGTCGAATGCCTAGTCTGATAATTCATCCGCATTCGCCAACATTGGGAACCACTGCTCCGAAACACATAACAAAGACATACCTGATGGACACCTCAACAGTGTAGCTAGTCAAATACAGAATTGGGGGCTTCTGAGGTCCGCCTTGAGCAAAAACTTGTCAGCAAACATCTCTGGATTGAAGGACACTAGTTGTATCTTCTAGGACTGGGAACGTGCGGAGGAACTGGCACGAGAGTTAATTTTGTCATCCGGAGATCAGATGAAACACCAGGAGGGAAGTCGATCACGTACGCTTTCCAACACGTCAGAGGGAATGGTAAAGATGTGGACATGATGGCTCATCATAAGCGATATAGAAGGACAAACACTTACTGTCCAGTTTTTTTTTTGAATGAGCGTTAGCCATTTACTCCATAGTCCTTCACTGCGGGCAAATTTGCTCTGCGTTTTACAGCTGACCGATTACAGCGAGTGGTTCGGACGTGCAGATCGAGTCGTCTCCTCAGCTACGCTTCCACTTGCATCGGCGGACGAAAATATTATAGTTGAAATGTTGTAGAGTGGTCTAACACCTCTGCTGTACGCTTTTCGTGCCACGTTTCTCTGAAAACTTTTGTTTGCAGATTCTTGAAGAATATCGAGTACACTCGCGTTCATGCGCCCTCTTTTTATAGCCATCAGGGCATTTCCAGGCACATTGCCCCCAGCCTCGTGGATGGAATATTCCACTATAATGACTCGTTATCTTTGGAAGAAATTCAAATTCATCGACGGATGTATTGGATCACATGTACGAGAATCCATCTGATAACAGAAGATGGCTTCAATATTGGATGGGCACCACGAAAACGTCGTCATCGCCATCAGGGTGCAACGAGAATCAAGCATTCTTCGACAGGGAGGTTGTATTTGATGGGATAGAGGAGTTGTGCAGAGGTCAGCGACAAGCACTAGAATGTGAACTTCAATAATCAGATGAGAAGCGAAGGGTGATTCACAGCGAAGCCGTGTGAGGAAATGCGAAATAAATATATTTTCGCTTCAGGTAAGAAACCGAAGCAAGAAAAAACATAGCAGCTACATAATTAATATACAGTTAGCATGGTAGAAGCCGAAAAAGGGATAGTATATGCTCTCAATAGAGAAGTGGCACTACAATGGCAGTTTTTTCCAAATTTGGAAGCCCTAGCGGTCATACCGTTTAGGGATATTTTAGCATTATTAACGAATTTCCTTTTACTTCCTTTGTTAGGGACGGGTGCATGTTGCCGTTTGTATTGATTGTAATTTTGTATGTTTGTCTTCCGTCTCTTCTGCCCACGTGTTCTTGTGTGATGGCCGCGGAGTGTCTTTATTGATTGAGTTTCTCCCCTCCCATGTATTGTATGTTCTTTCTGTATATTGTATTGATTGCGCGCCATGGGAGCCCGCAGGAAAGCATAGAAGGGGAACCGTCCGTTCAAGTGAGTCGAGTTGA
This sequence comes from Trichostrongylus colubriformis, assembly GCA_963978905.1. Lineage (NCBI taxonomy): Eukaryota > Metazoa > Nematoda > Chromadorea > Rhabditida > Trichostrongylidae > Trichostrongylus > Trichostrongylus colubriformis. The sequence goes on along the minus strand of OZ022259.1, from coordinate 11,572,823 downwards.
GTGCCTGCAGTGATCGCGAGTGGCGGTCTAGTAGTGAGCTTAGATAGGTGGGAGACCATCGAGTCCAGTTGAGTGCCTGCAGTGACCGCGAGTGGCGGTTCATTGGATAGAGTTGAGTGTCTGCTTAGACCGCGAGTGGCGGTATTTTGGTGAGTGAGTGGATAGTAGTCCCTCAAACTAGTTGGATAGCTGATCGTGACTGCGGGGGCGGTAGTAGTAGGTACTCATGTGTCGAGGTAACCAGAAAGGGGGTAGAGAGTGGTCCACCCTGGAACAGGTTCGAAGTGAGCTTGAACGGATCCCGGTCGTGATTCATTTCCGGAGGATCCTCATAGTATTCTCTTGCTGCCACTCTTACCCAAAGAAGTTGTTCGTTGTATCGTATCGATACTTGTGCTCATTTTTTGTTACTCGAGATTCCGTGTCGCTATTTAAGCATACTTATATAATTGCCTGTCATTCGCTGTCGTGAGAAGCTTTCTATGCACTTTATTTGGTATTGTTGTATGAACGACATGAAATTGCTTGTCATTGAGTGTGCGTTTTCCTTGAAAGGTTATATCTCATGTCAGTATCGTACCGTTCCACGTCGTCGCTTTGCGGAAGTAGGGTTGAGACCGAGGGCGGGGCGCCTTCGCGCTGGCGGAAGCCGGCCACGAAGGCCTTTTGGCCCAGCACCTGATTTCACACTGTATATCGTCGGAAGAAGTGTCATTGTTTCTCGGATTAAGCAAAGTATTGGATTTTGACACGCAGATAAATTTAATGCGGAAAAGATGATTCACCAAAAATGTTGTTTTGGCGCATTTCAGGAGGCCATCCCACAGTTACAGGCGCCCTAGATCATGACCGATGGGACAAACGTATTCTATAGCGCCTACTATTCAATGTCTCCCAATGCAGGGCACAGTGAATTTTGTGCTCACTCCATGTTTCTGAAGCTGTTCATAGAAAGGTGAAGGAAGTTCTATTATACCGGATACCCCAGTTTACAGGCAGAAGATGCAAAACTGGGACAGAGGCTATTTGGTGACCTGTTGCGGCAAGCTTCCAATCCGCATCCTTTTTGACGTCGCTCTATTCGGAGAACGCCTGGAAAATCGAATTTTTTCAAGAAGAAGAAGCAAGTAAGTTGAAACATGGGAAGGAATAAAAGGGAAGGAATATCCGACTGTTTGCAGTACATAAAAGTTGTGAGGATACCGTAACAGATCATAGGGGAGCCATGTAAGGATACGGTAATAGATCTTAGGGGAAAGGGTCAAAGAGACCGTGTGTGGTTAAATTGACCACCCGAGATCGCGCGGGCTGAGAACAGTATTAAAGCAGGTCATCAGAATCAGAACGCCTTCTCCTCGCCGTCGACCACCCCACATTTTAAAACTTGGCCCTGTTGTTTTGTTGTATTTTTCTTTGTTAAATAAATTCGCCGTTTCTTCCCTCGTCTTCACTCATCCTACTTTGGGCATCTAACCGGACATTACACTACAGCATTGAAGGGAGTGGTTATGCGGCCACACGAATGCGACAAAGTGCTACTTGGGTCGCAAGGGGAGTATGCGCCATGTTATCGCATTAATTGCAACATAAATTTATGCATAAAATTGGCATAACCTTTTGATCTTTTGAAACACGTCCTTTATGATAAGCAGAATAATTGATCGCATAATCTTGTTCCACTCTTGTCAGATGCACCGAGATTTGGAGTTGAAACTTCTTTCACTTATACCCTGCCTAATCTTTGATCATAGAAGTTATTCTCGAAAAAGGATGACTATAGACCCTAAGCTACTTGAGCGACGGCAAGACTCGTCGCATACAAACCTTGAAAAGACGCAGGGAAGCCATTTTGCAGTATTCTGAGAGTCGTGCGAACCAAGTACAGAGGACCTGGGCGATCATGCATCAAGCTCATGGGAAGTATTGTAGGATGTATCTAATCAGGACCAGGCAAATATGGAAGTTCAAAAGTTGGAACAGTAGAAAGAGCTAAACGGTGAGTTTTTTTTATCACAACGATAATAGACAAGATACGAAGAACCCCTCATCTCACAAGGGAAGGACCACAGGTCGAAGTGGCCATTCGGAATGGGATACATATGATCCGACGTATTTTCGGACGCTGATCTCGAATCTGTATTGGAAATTTGCAAAACGATTCTCTGAGCGGAGTTGTGGAGGTTTTTTTGAAAAAAACATTACTATTATGGTAGGTTTGAAAGCCCATAGCGCGAGCCAGACCTTCTTGCGCAAAACCAGGGAGATTTTCGTGTTCAGGAAGTCAAATTACCCCAGAAGACAAGTTTTTAGCCAATTCGAGAATTTGACCAAATTTCGGAAAAATTCACGGGCTATAGGGTGGCAGCCCATTGAACGAAGGAGAAGTCGTTGACCCTTGCCTAGGAAATGCTCCTAATTGACGCTTGTTTCGTACATTGAGTGCGATGGGCAAGTGTTAAAGGTATGTGTAGGCTATCTTGTTCAGGTTGCAGGGTTTTCTGTAGAAGAAAATTCAAAATCTACCACTTTATAACCTGGCCACCCCCAATTTTTCGAAGTTGAACCAAAAACTGGATTTGGCTGAAAATTTGCACAGAGGGGCAATTCGTCCCCCTGTGCACGAATATCATAATCTTTTCACGCAAAAACGCCTAATTCGTGTGGTACGGGATTCTCTTCGACTTGGTATCCTTCCCTTGTGAGTAATGTTAGCACTTATGAATAAAGTGGCAGAGTAAATGATGGGTGTGATAGGTACCAGTCCAAGGAAACGTTCAGAAGTGGAAGAAAAGCACTTACTGACAATGAAACACAATATGCAAAAAAACTCGCACTGGCGGGGAGCAAACCCTCGACCCCTCTCCTGCAGAACCGGAGCACTACCACTGAGCCGCTGAGGCCGTTGACTGATCAGCAACGGCTATGCTGATGAACCGTTCATTCAAAAAAAACCTCCATAACTCCGCTGAGAGAATAGTTTTGCATATTTGGAATGCAGATTCGAGATCAGCGTCCGAAAAGAGATCGGACCATATGCATCTCATTCCGAATGGCCACTTCGACCTGGGGTCCTTCCCTTGTCAGGTAGATTCTCATCCCGACGAAATCCACTCTGGTGTCTCCAAAAGGGACTAGTGTCCGCCTTCAAGGAACTCAGGGTGGAGCAATGATTGGACAGTTTCATCTCACTGACTGGTCTTGGGTCAGGAGGTATTGAGCAAAGGGCAACAGTTTAAGGACAAGGAATAACACTGAACGAAGTCAATAGTAGCATATGGAAGGGTAAACACATCTTTCCATAATTGTTATTTTGATATATTTTATATGTCCTTTCGTTCCAGTAACAATTTAGCGCAGAAGAAAAAAGGAAAAAGCAAATTGCAGCTAAAAACGCTCAAACCTAGATGAAGTCCGGGACATGAAACGTGACTACCTGATTGTTTGCTCTGTTTGTGAGAAAAGGCAACCACCGGAGACAAACGAGAACGTTATAAGATGGTGCGGTTCCTCAAAACGCCTGGCAAGTTGGTATTGGAGGAAGCAATTGAGCAATGTAAGGTTTCATTGCATCTTGCAAGAAATAGACTCCTACTGCTTCACATGCTGCACGCTATGTAATTCTCTCTTCATGTCCAACTCTTCGGCATTTTCGAATACGAAGAGTCATACGCTTGTACTAACCCTCTAGAATTGTTATGCTATTTATCGTTCGGCTAACATTTCGGCAGTTCGCCTTCTTGTGAGCCTGTAAAGCCAAATATTTCAGTGATACAAAGGGTGTGGTACTCTTTTCCAAATTGCAAACGAAAAGTAAGAGTGAATGAATCCTTAGAGGCAGAACGAAACCCGCTGACCATTTGAAAAGTGCCCATGGTTTGGCACCCTGAGCTGGGATTTTTACGGTGGCGGTTATATATGTATTTTTTAGCCCCACGATCAGGTCAGATTATTATGAGAACCTCCCCAAGGATATTATTATTCAAAGCCATACCGAGGATTATCGATCCAAACCGGTTGCCGTCCGTTACCCTCCTTTCATTGATTTTTAGGTTGACCGTCGTAAGTTGGCAACTTTGTATTCGGGGTCAGCTCGCCCATACTCTGGAAAGTGCCACGCAGGATTTTACCGTATTCGACTCTTTTGCCAAGTCGCCACAGGTGAACACCTCAAACTTGGGAATTAAACTTTATCGAAATGACGAGGTTATCAGGCAAGAATAATTCAGAAAGAATGTACTAATCGAGATTACTATGAGCAGTAATGTAGCAGCCTCGTTAGATATTGCTTGTCCTACAGTGCTTGCACTGGCCACGCAGATTGCTGAATAGTTTTATTGGTACTGTCGATTATTGTACTGAAGAGAACAGACAATAACATAAAATAATGCTTATTACGTCTAATATTCGGAATCAAACTATTGGTCTAAATTCTTGTGAGACTAGTGAGAATATTGAGTGCAGGAAACTATTGCGGTTAACTGATACTGGGATCTGTAATAGGGTACTAAAGTGTATACAGGAAAAATAGGTCAAATTATGAGAACACGACGAGTTGAGAGGTCCTTGAGGGAGCGAACGGAGCCCGGAGCCACGAGGTAGATTACAGAAGTCAAACGCCATGTTAGTCATCGCGAAATGCTCGTATACAGTAAAGACAGTCATCAACTGCAGCTGTGACTTCAAAGGTCGTCTCGTCAACGCAGCCGGCAAGCGAAAAACATACTCTGAAAACATGTGAAGAACATCTTGGTGTTAAACTTCTTAATTAATTGATAATAATGAATTAAGTCCGATTCATAAAAGTTATCTACCATATATATACACAATAGCGTAGCTACAAGTAACGAGTCCTCAACTTAAACCAAAGATGAGTCATAGGCCAAGAACTTAATAACATTGGACAAAGAGAATGAAACAATGACTGAAGGAGTCGTCATACAAACCCCTGCCTCTTCGCCCATAATCAATGATTTCAGGGCTCCAATTGGTACCCCACCTGGGCGGCTCCCGGGGGGGGGGATTCGACTACATGCCAAAGGCCTCACAAATCCGCGAACGGTGCCAACCCTCTAATAATCACCACGCACTCGTCCTTCCTATTGATCGTAGAGTACTTTGCCTTGATCTATAAGGCCTTAAGGGTGTTGCGTGCTGAGATCTCCTGTTCCCGTGTTACAATGTGATCACAACACAGTCCATGGAGGAGTTTTCGAGCTCTAATGCAGAGCCGTCTACCTGTATTCCCCACGTGTTCCTTTCCCATACATTTTAGAAAAGATCAAGTGCATGACTTCTAAAACCATGTAGTCGCCTTCTTTTCCATGAGGGCACATTACGCAGGAAGAGCAGTGGCAGGGTTGGTTCCGCATCAAACGCCTCTTGGAAAACGAGTCACTTCAACCACTCCAACTTTCTTAGACATTCTCTTTCAAGACACAATCGCAGATGGCCTTGCTCACTTTAATCGAAGTTGAGGGGATGCGAAACGGTATCGTTTTCCGCTCTTCATCTTGTCCAGCCTTCGTTCTGGCTCGTCGTCTATGCCACGCCGATTACTCACCTTGTGAGTAGCCATTTTATTGCGTAATACGATGAGGTAATGCAATCGACTCTGTTCGCTGCTCCTTTTTTGCGGAACCAGTGCTAAGCCAAGCACCTGAACCTAGATACTTTCCGCCTAAAAAGTGGATGCTGATACGGACCTCGCCACCCAAAAGAGGAAAGGAAGTGAATCCGTTCAAAGAAGAGCTCTTCCAAACATAAGAATATGCAAAAATAATAGTGTCTCCAGTGAGGGTTCTATCCCAATGGAACAAAGTTGGACCTCGCCCATCGTCGATGAAGTGTCTGATACCTCACCAATTTCGGCTCATTTTCCATATGTCGAAGGTCCACCTTTTCCTCGGACGTCAGATGCTTATCCGTGCTGCCTTCTAGCGAATATCCATTTGCTTCCCAAAAGACCCCTGCACCTAATGCGGAACGTTAAAAGGAACGCGGTCGTTTTCACGAAAAGTTGCCGTCTAACAACAGTGCGGAATCCCTATTTCGAGAATGGTGCAACCTGTGTAAGATCTTTGGGACGACCGATACTGCAGTCGCGGTGACCATGTTGCCGTTACAGTGTTAATATTGTACAGCCCTTGATAAATATTTGAGAAATCTTTTTCTTCTTCCTGTGAACTTATAGGTGTGGACCTCGACATGGCTTATACTAATTTGGGATGGTACTGGTTTACAGGGGTCTGTCGTGTTCGACTGCTGCTTTCGAACATTTATTACAGACGGCTAATAGTTGCTCGGTATTTCCGTATGGGGATTTCAGCCTTCCGGAGGTTTCATGACCTCAAGGAGAGAGTCTGGTTGCCGTTCTTTTTCAGGCACGTCGCTTCATCGACTTTTTCAGGGTCTCACTCTTCCCCAAATAATTGTAGGTATTATGGGTTCGATATTTAATAATAACTATTAAATAATAGTGAAGAGTTCATAAGGGTTGCAGCCATTCGATACCTGTTGGGATATGATCAGGCTTCCATTTTGTCGCTCGAACTACACGCTGTTAAAGTTATGAGTTCAGAATTAAAGAGAGGCTCAAAAAAAAAACTAATTTTGATGTGACTGATGCTAATTTGAATGACGTTGACTGGAATGGATCCTTGAGTATTACTGACCGTGTTTGGTAAGTATCAAATGTTTTTGGGAATTCACCATTCCATTCATTTTTGTCCCTCTTTGAACACGAAAGACTACAGATACTCAGTCACCTCTCTATTCACGTAACCTCAGTCGCAAGAAGAGTAACGTATGGAACAAACTTTGAACGCACCGGAAGAGAAATTTTGGCCTATGGTGCGGGCTTACTGTGGCTTGCAGTTCGTTACTCTGGAGCAATTGTACAACGCCTCTCCAGGACGCCTATTGTGAACGTTTTTGGTTCTCTCATGATGCTGTGTTTTCCTTTACTTGTTTAACATCATCCAGAATGAATCACGCCACATCAAATGATGCTGGCGAGGTGAAGAGTGCGAATCAAATCGCGATAGCATCCAAGAGCGCGCTTTTAACGCGGTTTTCGCTACACTTTATTTTTGAGTTCAAACGTTCGTTCACAAAGGAAAGCATTTAACAACGCGTTTTTCTTTTTACCGGCCCTCCCGGTGCCCTCAAAGGTGAACAACGTAACGATTGGAAGGAATATACTAGAAAGTTACGAGCGATTTTGATGAAAAAATTATTTAGGTTTCATAGACAGGTTAGGAAGAAGGGAATATTTTGGTACTGAGATACTTTCTGCAGATTTCTTAAATTGAAGCTAACTTAGGCTTAGCAATGAGCATTTCACGTGGGCTCTACATAGACTCCAGAGCACTGGTTGAACTACCGTGCCACGCAAATTGTGTCTATACGCCCCGGCCTCCTTGCTTGTCCCGTTGCGCATATGTCGATTGCTAGGATCACTTCCATCTCCTTGCGTGACTTAATCCACTTGCAGTGTCCTGACTCCCTATTCCAAGTTCCTATTTTACGAAAATCGCATGAAGGTTGTTATGAAAAGATGGGCTGAGGACAAGGTTAAGGGTGGGGTCGCGGATTTTTTTTTTGAGAAAAAAAAGGATTCTTCGAAAAGGCCCCTCATACGACACCCCCTCTTCACACTCCAGTATTTCCAAGATTTCCTACCCAGACAATGCGATTCATCGAGGAAATTAGGAGCACACGTTAAGGCAGAACTGAGGACAAACTCGCAACAAAATATAAAAAGAAGATCCCAACCAAAGGACTTGAAAAAATTCAATATCCATTCCGAAACGGAAGCTTCACCGACCATGAAAGATGTGTTCATCTTGTTGCAAATGATGCCCCATGAATGACCCACAGACCATCGGAGCCAACGCACAACCTGCCCCTCTGTAGTCCCAAATGTTGTCACTGAAATTCCTCGAGAATAGACATAGGCTGACACCTAGGAACTTTTCCCATTTCGTAATACACGAAGAACAACTGCCTACGTCACCGACATGCACCGTTAGGAAGACTAGCGAAAGCGCTCTTGGAAAACAAGAATACACGAAGGAATGTTATAATTTTTCGTTGAACTAACATTGGATAACTGCACAAGAAACACATGTACAACAAAAGACTGCATCGTATAATTACTCACGCCATGCTCTCATTACGAGCCCCCTCTGATGAAACGCTCGCTACTCTCTTGATTTCCTCTAAATGCAGGGACTGTTTCTCACTGATTCTAAAATTCCAAGCTTCGTAGTGGCACCGCCGGCCTCAGTAAGGAGGCCCGTGTCGTGATCAATGCCGAACTTGGCAGTACCGCAGCAACAGACTAACGAAAAGAAGTACCCGAGGTTCGTGATGGATGCGCAGCTATCGCTTGTTGCTGTGAGGGCACGGAATCCGACCAACATGAAAAGGCGACGATCAAACCCACGGAAACCCACCCGCTTCCAAGGAACTCAAGAGCGATCCTCGCCTTTCGCGACACATCCTCTGATGACAGGGAAGAAGGATAAGAAGTCATGAAAGTAATGTAGGAAGGTCGCAAGACGAAAGAAGAATGGCAAAAAGCTAGTAACGAGAGCAGGCGTCCGTGGTCTGGAGCCCGCCACTCCGCGGCGGGTCAAGAGTGCCCGAAGGGGCCCATAAAAGAAGGCTCGGGCCATACAGGAGTCAGTTGCTGCAGTTTTTCCCTCCACCACCCGAAGTTGGCAGGGGCCCGCTGGACCTGTCTACCGCCACCAGCCGCCGGATTCGCTACCGTCATCAGCCGAGCGTCGCCCTCATGAGCCAAGCCTCGTCACCGCCTTACCCCCTTTTGCTACTCCCGACTCCTGCATACTGATTGGCTGAATTCCATTGTTTGTTACTCTCTGTTACTAATAAATCATTGATAACTACTGTTGTCATTCGAGGCCACTGTGGAGCAGACCGGGCTACATATCACGTGGGGGACAAGCCACTCCTTATAATCGTCTAGAGTGACTTCAGGGTGATCAATAACCTTTTGAACTCATAGCCGCTTCCGTTACTCGCAGATTTGAGAAAGGCGTTTGGATGCAGTCGAACTGGCTAAAATGGATGACTGCAGCGATCAGGGAGGTCGGCCCGAACATCGGAGGGGATCTGGATGGGGTATGTTTGGACCTTTACTGGGGCCCAATGCTAGTCGGCCCATCGAGCAGCAAAAATACACATTTATTAGACGAATTTGTGAAGCAGTCAAAACATATCGACAATCAGACAGCAATAGCACAAGGCGAAGGCAGCGATGCTCTACTCTCCGTTTCGTCATTTATTCGTTCTCGCATCGGCTCATTGTCTTGTCAGGTTCCTATTCTCGGGCTCGTTGTTGTCCTCGTCGTCAACCTTCGTGCTTCCCTCGATTCTTTGAACGAGACTTTTGAAGCATTGCTTATCTGATGATATGACAAAAATGACTGAGAAACTCATTGTTGTTGAACGACAAAAACCGCCTCGTAGGTGTTTCTTAATGGCCTCGTCTTTCTGTCGTAATAGCTGAGTCATCATGACTAAAGCCTTGACACTACCGACTCGACGAAAGGTGAGATCGTATTGACTTGTAAACCTGTTTTGCCATAGTGTTGCAATAGTTTAGGAGTAGATTATAAATGTACAAAAGGGATGAGAACTACAACAGAGAATACACTCAAAGTGAAATAAAAAAGGGTCACAACGACGGTGTCGTGGTTTCCATTTGAAGGCAGGCTGTGATGTAGAGACGACGTTGTTGTGTTGTCGTCACGTCGTTGGCGTAGTGGACAGCAGATAGCGCTCGAACTTGTAGTCGAAGGGTTCGCCAAGAAGACCATACTTGCCAAAAAGAGTATCAGCAAGTAGGGAAGACGAGAGGGCAGCTCCTTTCTCTTCTCTTTTTTCTTTTTCCTCTTTTTCCTTTTTTCTCTTTTTTGGTTTTTCCTGAAATCTTTTCCTTTTTCCTTTTCTTGTTTTCTTTTGTTCTTTTTGTCTTTTCTCTTTTTCGTCTCTTTTTTTGTTATTTTTTTTGTTTTCGACAGCGATTTTGCCTTCGATTGCGATTATGTTGTACTAAGTACTGTAGACTTAAACTGTTGAACAGTTTTTTGTTGAATATTCAACAACAGTTGAGACCCCAAAATATTTATTCAAAAGACTCAAAAGATCCCAAAAGTCTCGAAAGTCTTGGAAATATTTGTGCGATATTTCTGCGTTTAACGCCTTCTTCAGGTTTGAAACTGTGCAAGTTAGCTAATATATGATATACGTTATATACCACTAGCTTACGGCTCTGTCTCAAAAACTTTTTGGCGGACCCACCCTGCCAAGGACGTATGGTGCAGAAAATGATGAACCCACTCGGCCTCACCCTTATATAGTGTAGGACACTATGTGACTGTGTCGACTGTTGATATGAGAAAGATCATGCAGTAATCAAGAATGATTACTTGATCAAGGGAAGATATGTAGAATGTCACGTAGTTCGTCCTTACTATTTATTTCTGGTGATAATCGTTTTATTTCAAGAACCTCTAGTATTTTTCTTTCCACAGTATTGTCTATTGAGCGGTGTAGTACTTTGATGACGATTGTGGGGGTGTTTCATGGGCATGTACCCTTGTACGATGTTTGGAGAAGCTGCTATTGGGATAGTAGGATGGTTTTACCAATGCTCTGCGGTGTTCGTCAATGCGTTTTTAGAGCGGTTTCTTAGTTTCTCCAACATACTTTTGCCCACATCCTTGGCATTCTATAAGATATACCGCTCCAGACGTCGAAGCCGTGGCAAATGTTGGATGGATGTAGCCTTCCATTAAGAGTCGTTAACTCGATGGTAAGCGTGATTAGCTCTCCGCTCCACAATTCGAGTTGAAGGAATACATCTTCTTTGTTGGTACGGTAGTTAACTTTCCGTCACGAGAAGGTTCAAGGAGCGTTTTATGTTTGACCCAAGAAGTGAAGAGAGCACCCGTAGTGGTAAGCGTAAAGAAGACGTTTTACACGAAATATTTGTCGTAGTACAACAGCTAAAGACTCAATAACGATTGTAGGGCCAAAAATCGAGAAGGGATTGCTGTATCATTGCTGAGTGTCGAGTTCGTTGTTAGGCAGATGATCGTAGTAATTATAGCACCAGATACGATGAACGCTATAGTAATCATGTAAATTAGGTATTTTTTGCATGTGTTGTTAAAATCCCATATGTCAGGAAGTTGTAAGTCGATGTCGAATAGTTCATTGGAGATTTGAGTGGTCGCCCCCATTGAGAGATATCTGAGTAATGGCTTTATTCCGTCCACGTAATTTAGTGAACCGGTGAATTGAAATATGTTCGTTCCACATGGTGCGGAGCATTGTTGGTGTATTGTGGCGCTCGAGGAGAACAGACGTATTCCATTTAATGTGCTCTGTATCGTGTATTGCAGTATAAATTAATGTGTTCTACAAGCCACTTGAGCTATTGCCCTGGATGTGATATTCAGCGGTGCTAATGTATTATTGTATTGAAAGTGGGGAACCTTCTTTTTCAGGCAAAGTCGAAAATATACGTTACAGTGTGCATATTGATTGCAGCACAATGTTATGTGAAAGACGGCTGTGGAAAATGACGATTCCCAGCTACATTTGTACTAAGTGCTATAGAACATGAATAAAATTAACGCGATCTTGAGGTAAGCAGCTAAGGATAAGTGTCGTATTTGTGATCAGCACTCTGGATAACCTCTATGTGATGATTTCAAACGAAAATAATTTGGAGAAGTTGTGGCACTAACGTGCTGCGGTTGCCCCAAATTGGCGCTAACGCTATAACCGGATGTCATACTTGTGGTCAGCATCCCAAATAGCCTCCACAGGCAAAATTCCAGGAAAATTATTTTTTGACTAATCGCGGTTTCTGGGGTAGTGATAGTTGAATAATGCATATTTACCTCCAAGACTTAGGAAGTGTAGGACCTTCCCTACCATACAGAATAGTGCCAAAAAAGAAATCGAATGTTCTCAAAGGAAACAAATAATGAACTCGAGATATGTTCGCAAGTGTCAGGAATAAGGCTTCTCGAACTGGCTCACGGATTTTGTAAGTATCCCTCATGTATGGTAAATATCTCACAGTTCGTATGTTTCAGTTCAGACATATCCGAATAATAAGTATAACATCAGCATTATATGCACATGTAATTTGTTCCCGTAATTACTTGACCTTATTTACGATTGATGCAAATTTTGGTTAACACATGACCTCCTAATTTTTGTACTTCGTTATGGTTTGTTCGCACCGTAGGTGCAAACGGTTTGCACTGTAGATGCGAAAACTCCATTCGTGCCACTTTGTAAAAACCAATATCAAAGTTGTCCGTATCACACAATTACACACTATGATAAGCACAGTACTGAGCCTCAGCTCAACAGCACAGCTCCTCTCTCTGCAGACAGCCACCATTTTTCCCAATTTCTAGTTACCAATAATCATCACTTCCCCAAACAAACACCACTATTCGGAGTTTCATAACCTAGCGGTCCATACGATTCGTTGCTCCTGATAACGCATCAGAAAGTGGTTCTCTTCTCATGCTTCCACGAATTCAAATCGCGTCTTCATGATTCTCTCAGATTGCAGATTCAAAAGGCAGACACAAGTGCCTGGAAGGCTAGACAGTATAGCGGTCACTACAGCGCCACAACCTATATCAGAGCATAAACAAAATATGCTCATCCAGTGACCTTGAGCATTATACACTTCAACTATAGTGGTCATATTGTATTGGGTCACACCATAAGCAAAGTCGTTTTTTTCCAACGGAAATTTTTCTGATACTGCAGTTTGTACACCATTTGAGAGCAATTTTTCTGCTATACAAAACGGTGCATACAATTTTTGGATATGTCAGAAAAGGGCCAGGGGTGGGTCCACTTGACAAAAATTGACCAAACCTGCAATCAACAGAACACTATATTTCACTATAGTAAAATCCCAGTTATGCTTCCCGTATTTAGCTTCGACCTATGCTTCCCTCACTTATCTTCGATCTCTTTTATAAATTCCAGTAACTGGTTGGTTTAGTACTCACGTCGTCCTTTCCTGGACCATTTTTCCAAAAACACTCACACTTATTCGAATGAAACACTTCCTTTCAAATTCCTTGTTCAGCATTACTTTGTCAACGGTGAGGAAGAAGTTTTTGTTCTGTCAGGAATAGGTTCCAGTTTTAATCTGCCCGCGACTGAGATTAAATCGCAAAGCTATGTGTAAGGGACTATGATGACATTGTTTCACGATTTATTTTTTCAGAGATCTCAAGGAGACTGGGTAATAATGTTATCTCTTCCCTACTCATTACCTCTACCTGACGTCTCACCATTCTCTCAGCTGATTGGTTGAGAAAGTTCCTGCCTGGATTTGGAGAAATTGTCTAAAATCATCGATTTGTGAAAAAGAGCGAGGCTACTTCTCAAGAACCAATTGGTGAAACTTGAGATGTAGTGCTGAGTATAAGACACATGATTGATTGATTTTCCTTAGTGAGAGATAGTTTTCAACTAATTGCCGATTTGGTTAGGTTTGTCAACGAAACCAACCACTTCGCCGGCCTGAAGTCGTCTCCATCATGATGGATTAAAAAACTAAACACAAATGGTATGCAAAATGTTACATGAATTTGGAATCATACAAAGAAAATTCCGTTCGAAAAAAGCCAAACTACTTATGGAATGACCCAATGGTAGTTGGCGATGTACAGGAGTTCCCATCTAGTTGCCAGTGAATCTTATCGCCCCTCATCAGACATCAGTGTCAATCCGTCACCGTTTAGATTCCTGTACCATTCTCTACAACAACTATAAGTGCGAACACTCCATTGTCAATCGACTGCTCTTGGGAGCCCGGCAGAGCGTGGCTGCGTCACCTTCTGCTCTTTCACCCACTACACTGTCTCTCTTAAAGGCTGCCATGCCCTGCCACTGGCACTCGCAGCTGCCGCATCCTCGCCGCGGGCAACCACGCAATTTTTCGGAGTAAGTAGCCTCATCCCACCATTGCTGTGACGCGAGGTATGACTTTCTTGGCAAACAGACGGACATACACACACGCACAAGCATACTGAGCTGATTATATAGAGTAGAATTCATTTGGGTTGGAATTATTCATTTGGTATCAAAGATCATATCATTGCACCCTTGTCAGTGCGTTTTTGAAGTGTCTGAAAGTGGAGAAAATCCTATACTCCGCTTGTGCGATTACTAACTCTGACAATATCGTACAGAGCATGATGAACCAATTATTTTTCATCGGTGTTGAGAGTACTCTTCACAAGGGCGCATTATATATTCTCCGTGTCCAGGAATACATCAACGGAACCTCTTCTCCCTTTTCAACTTTTCTGTGTTTACTGCAATGCAGATCGTAGTGATATCACTCGCCTCGGTGTACATTTGAACGCTGCATCCGTCTAAACTTGCCGTGAAAAACAGCACAATTTTGCCGTTGTCATGCGAATACATGACGTTACATCCGGTACATAGTCCAACCATACTGTGTTCGATCGCACAGGAGCTGGCCTAAGTACCACGAATTATCAAAGTGCCAGCATAATTACATCCAGTCTGAATCCATTTGACAGCACACATCCATTTTCACAGAAGGTTCGGTCAAACAATACTTTGCACTCTACTGTGAGAACGTTTAGTCAGTTTCGAAGAACGGTGGATACAATAGTCTCAGCATGTCCGAAGCAATTTTACAACTGTAAAATACACAGTAGATGTTGCTTGCATCTACTGTGTATTTTACAGTGCGTCGTCTCTGCACCTCCTCCGTGCCACTCTGCCTCGCTGTGTATGAAGGCAGCCACGCCCTGCCGGCGCAAAGTATGAACGCAGCCAACCGACGCTTCTTATGGGCACAGTAGGCGTAACCTGCATCCACCTTAGCATTTCTTTCACTTTCAAGTCTCTGTACAATCCACACTTTCTGGCAAAATCATGTACCCGTATTGTGTGTCACCTGTGTTGTACTGTTTTGTTACGTTGGTATAATGATTTATATGCATCGGCCCTGGAATGCCCTCGCATCCACACAGCTCCCACCAAGTTAACAACGCACTCTGGGTTTGAGTTGTTTCTTGTGACATCGATTCCATTTTAAGAGTTATAAAGGAAGTTCGTGAGCAAGGAGGTCGACTTGATGATGCTTGGCGCTATGTCACTTGTGATTGTATTTTACCCTAATTGGTACACTTTTCCGAATGGAGAATAGTACACAACAAGCCATCACTGACAACCGTGAATTTGCCCGAGTTCTGGACTACGACATTTTATGCTTTGCAGATTTCTTCCTTACTTTATCAGACTACTTCCTCAAAGTTAATAGTAGCAGCATCGACATTATCGTAGAAAATTGCTGTTGATATTTATTTATTTATTTATTTCAATACACCCAAAGGTGTGCACAATAAAACAGAAGATCCAAGGTGTGAAAAACATTGGCATGTAAAACAGCTACACTTGGGCTCACCATTGTATCAAAAAATTAAATAGCACCAATAGTGAATGTGTTGTGCTCTTCTAGATGAGAAGGCAAAGACTAATGTAGCAGGAAGGAGTCACCCTTAGGCACTTTCACAGGTTTATATATATATATATTTTTGGTCGCAAGGCATCCAAGAAAAAAGTGATTAAAGCACTAGTTATAACAGGGTTTACTGCCAGCTAAGATAACCGAGTCTGAGGCCGAGCATGTAGGGCGGATGCAGGTTGCATCTCATTAACCTAAACACAGACCCAACACAACACCTAAACAGAAACTGAAACACTAGATTCATGCACGGCATCAATATTTTATTTATAACAAGGGTGCCATTGGTGGTTCCACATCCAGAATGAGCCAGAACAAATAGATACACTCAGATAATCACTCGCACCTCAATCCACTACAGTTAGTTGTGAAGAAAATGGCAATCGCGTCATGGCGTCGAGTAGTGGCGAGGCGGTGTCCGGAAGCTGAGCTGCTCAATCAGAAGCTTCATTACCACATAACATCCCAATACCAAAATTCACGAGCTGTGGAATTAAATCTAGTGTGTTTTTATGTATGTATAAACACTTTGTTTCTATGTACTGTGCCTCGAAGTCAGAATAATTTGCAGTGAGACATAGTGCAGGCTCAAAGATAGCTTGATCCGGTGAGATAACCGCTGAGTCAGTCTGACAAGAAGGGATCAATTAGGTGCCGCCTCATAGAATTGCACAACAATACTTTCGGATAAAAAATAATGTAATTACCAAAGTAAGTAATTAAGTAGATTCATATGATTATTATCAATGTTGGACCTGTGTGTAGCTACACATAAACAAAGCAATATCAGAAACATTAGGTGAAGCACTTTAATTGGCTGGAATCAGGCTTCATCTGTACTGAAAAACTGGCTCTTCAAATGAATCTTGGATCCTGAACCCAATCACAACAAAGTGAAGACGACGGCGACAACAAATCTAAAAATCTTCCATATTTACTAGAGACAGAATGTTTACTTTGCTGAGTTTACGACGGAAAACCGTGGAATTGGGTGAACTCATAAACTCCTCCGGTAACATTTGCAGCCACCTGGCAGCTCGACAGAAGAAAGAACTATGTAATTTTGCTGAATATGGTTCTTTAATAGGTGTATAGTCCAACGTAAAGCTATTCGTGCGGCCATGACTTGGTCGGAAGACCCAGTACTTACTTGCCCTCAATTTGGTCTCCATGCGCAAAACCCGGAAGCAGAACACCAGATCGTGGTAGATTCTTCGATAGAAAAGGGTCTTGAGCCCACGTCTAAGCCTTGCGCTATAGCTGGGGCAAGGATACGTGGGACTCGGCATGGATCCATACATAAGAAGCCTTGTGAAAGTTTGCTGCACTCTTTCGATTTTTGCTTGGTATTTTCTTGTTTGTGGACTCCATACTTGACAACAATATTCAAGGTGTGGAATCACATAAGCTTTGCAGAGCCTTATGAAAATATTCTCATCTTTGCTATGTATATTCCTGAATAGAAAGTATACAGTTCTGAGCGCTTTTTGAATAATGTTATCTATATGGTTGGAGAAGTCAAGAGTTGTAAGATATTCTATTTTATTTGTTAACTCTAAGGCCTACTCTCGGCAGCTACATGTTTTAAGTCACAAATTTTCATCATCACACTACTTCTTATAGTTCGTCTGAAACAGAGTGCCTGTAATGTCGTTTTCACAAAACTGAAGCAATTCTCACCGTAGCTCAAGCAATGCATCTTCAGCAAAGCGTGTATCCTGAGATCTCAGTTCTGACAAAGTAATGATTGAGTAAATGTACCTGAGCCACTACGTCAAAAATCTAATGGTGGCGCTCTGGGAGCACTGAATATTTGTTGTGTAAATATCGATGGATACTAACGTATTCACGTGTTCCGTTTCACGATATCTCAGGCTCTTCGGTACTACAATAGTTCGACCGGCTTCGGCTATCACTCCGAACTCTTAACGCAGACAGTAGCGAATATGCTTCGGAAAATACCACGCTAATGCTCCTTAAAGAAAAGCAGTCGTTTCCTTTCCACGAAGCGTCACTGAACTTGACATACCAGGGTCAAGTCTTGCGTCAGTGAATTTTCGAGAAATACTACCTTCCACCTTGAACACGACCCTAGCACAACGATTCCCATTTTCCTCACTGCCGTTGTCAGTATAGTAAAAGCGTGTCCCTGAAAATGGAAAATGGCGATCCATAACCACAGTATTGCACAAATAGCCTTTTATTGCTACCTAGGTACAGAGCGAAATTTGGAGATCACCTAATCGGCCTGAAAACCGTAATAAAAGAGGTCGATAAAGCAGCCACTAGAGACGATGTGAGCGAACTGACTGAAAAACTGAGCAGTGAAGAGCAGCGACCTCTTTATACGGCAGAATTGGAGCTCGATGGAATTCTATGTTACATTACAATAGTCCCCGATCAGCCACTAGATGAGCTTTCTATGTGTTACAAGTGAGTCATCAAGATTCCTATAAGCTAAAGTCATACAAATGGTAGTATCAAACCTACATATGATTGTACTAAGTGAGTTTCAAGATCATATAGAAGATTCTCTAAAATTCCTAGGGACGAATGCTTGGAGTAGGTGAGGCACGCTGTTGACGATACGTGGGGTTTCAGCTACGTGACGGTTTGCTACGGCGGCGTGCGTGTCCAACCGAGCATTATCTGGTGTTTTCTTTCTTTCTCTTTTGAGCGCATTTCTTCATGATTAGTTCATACTTTTTTCTCTTCAGCAACGTCTCCAATCTTGTGCGTTTCTTCTATGCGACGAATCAGTGAGAATATTCCGTGGTTGACCCGGTCCTTGCGGTTGTTGCGGATAGCTTCTCGCAATACGGCATCGTCCGCCATCGATCGATCTTTTAACGGTAGCTCCTTTTTACTGGTGGGCTCGGAACGTATGTTGAAACCGGAGGAGAGGAATCCACTCACTTCTCTCCCACTTATTGTGATCCGTCTCCATGCTTCTGAATACACTGAATTTCGAAACACTTTATCAAACTCTTTTTTCACCATTTTCTCAACTTCTTTACTGCTCTTCGCGGTGCCCTTCTCCCCTTTGGACCTCCTCCAACTTGGTGTACACTTGCGTATGCAGGGCTCCCATCTCCCTCCCTCTTCTTGAGGGCGCTTCCTTTGGCTCCTTCCACGGTTGCTGACGCCCTCTCGGAACTGTTCCATTCACCTGGAGCCTCGTATCTGCTGCATACTCATCGGAAACTAAACCATTCCAAGACCCGTGTCTCTTTCCCACGCTTCTAAAACTTGACATGTCAATTACTGTTGCTAGCAGAGGAACTTGGATAGCGATGGTACTCGAAAATCCCATCGCTATTCCGCCCTGAAGTGGTAGTGGCGGTGGCGGAGGTGACGATTTTGACGTCTGATAGATTGGGGTATAAGACCACATAAATGACCGTGAAGGACTTGGGGGAAACTATTCTAGAGGTCGTCGCTTTCGATCTGCATGCTTTGGCCATATGCCCAGGTCGAGAGCAATAGCTACAAAACGCTGTGTTCCCTAAAGCTCCTACGGAAAGCATGTCCTCGACCACCACACATGTACACTGCACTGTCGCGACCGAGCGGTTGTTCACTACCTTCCTATTCTGCAACTGCTCTTCAGTTCAAGCCCTACCCTGCATGAATCTCATTTGTTGCAGCGTTGTACTCTGCTTCATTCGTGTAGACTTCACTTTTTCAGCTCGAACTGCAAAGATGTTCACTTCTTTTATTTCCTCTTTCGAGTGAGGTGCTTTCCTTCCTACCCTTTCGAACGCTTCTGCCGCCTCGAGGGCTTCTTTCGAAGTCAGATGCTCCTTCTCTAGGAGCCGTTTGCCGGTTTCTACGGAGAAACCCCCTTCCCCCCTATGAACACCACTGGCATCCCAATGGTCATTTATCTTTTCGAACTCACACGCCGTTGCAGCTTTCTGCAATTCCGCATAATAATCTTGCAGGGTTTGTCCAGGGCGCGCGACATCAATCCATATCTTTCGCCCGAGATCGGCTTCCTCCGCTCGAAATGTCCTGCCATTGTGCCGCTCAATGGTTTCGGTTCCTTCCGTTGGAGCAATGATTTTAGCAACACGTAGTTGCTGCCGCCGACTTCCTGCAAAAAGATCAGCCTTTGCTCCATTTCATCCGTTACTTTACTGAGTGTGAGGACTTTATTGAAAGACGCCTTCAGGTGCTCCACGGTGTACCCGACACATACGCGCCAGGGCACGGCCCTGGTAGACCTCCATCAAGGTCCCTGTTTCGCCACATCGGACGCCTTGATAGCGACAACATGGTTCGTCGACATCTCTCCTTATTCGTTTCGTATGCTGCCTCCTCCGCTTCGAGCAGTGGTCCTGATCACAGTCGATTGGTGTATAAGCGCACAACTGTGGGGAGCATTCACGACCACTTTTCACCCTATAAGGTGCTTGCTTATTTTTCCTTTATCTCATTCTTGTCTCTTCTTATCCTCATCATTGTTCGTAATGGTCTCCCATCAATCATTCTGAAACCTTCACACCCCTACAGCTCGGATGTAAGGCGAACTAGGAGATAGTTGCTTCTATTCCGCCGACCCCCTAGTCATCTCCGTCCGCAAGACAGAAAACTTGTGTTGGTTTTTATTGGAACTCTCAGATCAACGATTCGTAGCAGTCTTCCTGGACTTCGGAGAGTACGTTCCGCACTTCCGCTACTTACTCAACTCCGATGTTGGTGGCGCTCTTGGCATCTTCGATCGAGTCGTGTATCTACACGGTGCTTTCGGCTGTTCTCTCCAATAAGGTCGATATTATATTCTGCAACGTCCCCTCTGTCCCCTCTTCTATGATTAGAATGGCTGGCTTCAGAATGAGTTTCATGAACTCGTAGTGGTCGGCTATGGTTTAGCCGAGGGTTTCCGTTCTTCATGCGGTGATTCACGAAAATCTAGAATGGCAGCGTCGTTATTCTTAACGGCTCCTATTCGCCTTCCACATTTCTTCGAAGATGGTCACTCCGCGGAGGCAGACTCTTCTCAGAGGTCGAGCGAAGAGCTGACCTTGCTGGTGCTCGGTGCTTTCGTGAAGAGCGGACCTTACGAAGTTTTCCTCCGGAGTGATCGCTTCTGCTTCTTCTGAGCTGTCGACTCGACCGTTACCATTGATGACGATGCAGAGGCCGGTGACATGTAGACCAACGCCGCCTTGAACAGTGGAAGGCTGCACTTTGACGTGCTTCATACGGAGCACGCGAAATCGAGATTGTTGTCGTGATTACTATGCGGTGAAGTTTCGATCTGAATTTGAATTTGACCTTTTCCTACAGAGTATATAGAGAGAATATAGGGAACTTTCATATGATAATGCAACAGTACTGAACATCTTCCAGTGCTTACCCGATTTATGCTGCACTGGGAATCCATACGCCGGTCGTGATCGTTCTTTTCTTCATCCTCTTGCTCGTCCTCGTCAACACCCACGCCCACGTCCACGTCCACGTCCACGTCCACATCCACATCGACGTCCACGTTCACGTCCACGTCCACGTCCACGTCCACGTCCACGTCCACGTCCACGTCCACGTTCACCTCCACGTCCTCATCCTCATCCTCATCCTTATCCTACTGTTAGGCCTCGTCCCCGTGGCTGAAAATGGTTTCATAGAAAACAACATCGCTTCTGTGAACGCAAGTGAATTCTGCTCGTAACACTGTTGATAGATGTAAAGAATAAATGTGATATTTGATTCGCGAGATGTACGCAAAGTGAGTTGAAGATAACTTGCACAACAAATTTCTTGTGCTATCAAGGTTTGCGTTAGTGGGGATGATGTTCGCCAGAATCGACATGTGAAAACCAATATCTACCAAGCTTTCAGCTTCACGATTGGATGCCGATATTGGCCAACCGGCTCAACACATTATGCGTGTGAGTGCTGATAAACTATGGTGTATGTACCATTCAGAAACTGAGGTAAGGTGAAAGGGGTCTCGGTAGTGCAATGGATTATCACACATGCTCGGAAAGCATGGGTTGCGGTTCGGCTCCCGTCCGAGACCGAGGCGTTTGCCCATAACTTAGCATAATTGGAACAACTTCCGCATCGCTGGCTGCGGCGGAAATCAGCAGCTATCAAAAACCGAAATATCAAGAATCAATATCTTCTAAAAGGATTTTATTAAGTGCTTGAGGGAAATAAAGGGTGAATGATTCTCGTCAGATGTACAGTGTTTATGGGAGTCGTTAATTACCCGTTGAATGGAAGGACTGGTGTTGTGTTGCTTTAAACTGGCTGAACGACACGCTGACGTTCTCGTCAACGGTTTAATGGAGTTGGAATTGCCGGCCATTCATAATCAAGACGACGACGAACCCTGCGCACGGAATGCGAGCGAAGGCGGACACGTATTCGAACTCCGCTGTGATCTTAAAGGTCATATCTTAGACTTGTTTGATGTGGAATGTGTGGAGATATAAAATAGATTGAGCAATAATTTTCCGTTTTTCATGTCTCCTTTGAAACACTACCGCTCACCGACCGCCGACTCGTTTATCCGCCGCCTCAGTTACAGCGCAATTCAGCAAACCGACGATCAGTGTCATTTCATGCCATCCTCTTCGTGTCCCATCGAGTCCTCTCCTGAAACACCTGGCTATGTTTTTCCATTAAATTTTTCTAAGATTGTTATCTAAAAATAAACCATCTGGCGTGTCCGTTTATCTCTAAAGAGGACTGTTTTTACAAGAGTTACGGTACTGCGACTGGTTTGGAGTTGTTGTAAAATTCGTTTAGATAAGGATAAATAGCACATAAGTCCCGTTTTCCCCTTTTTGACGGATGCAGGTCTTCCCTCATGACAATCCCCGCAGATAAGTTTCGGAAAAATGTACGAAAGGAGAACCAATTCCTTTACAAAAAGATCCTCTAGGGAGGAAATGTGATGGTTTCACATCCTGACTACCTGCTGGTAATAAACCCCTTTCTAGATTTGTAATCGGCTGATTTGTTGCTCATACCGAAGAGTCCCTCTAGTTGCGAGCAGTCGATAAGTGCGGCCGCTGGTGGCTGGTGTCGGTCATAATTCACTCGACGCCCCATCCCCCATCCCTCCATCTCTCCACTGAATTACGATACGGCCCTATAGTGAAAGAATGTTTTCGAAAAACAGACCTCACCGCTTAGCAGAGCTACGGAGATATACTGTAAGCCCTTAGAAGTTGGAACTATCGTCGTACGCCATTACGATGGAGTACATGGGCGTAAATGAGCTTAAAAAAGAAGGAAACTTGTGGGCAACGTGTACAGCCAGTAAAACTGCTTTAAGTCAAAAAGCAGCCATTGTTCAAACTTGTTCTCTTTACCGTACTTGGTTTTATCTGGATTGCGACTTTGTCATTGTTTCCCCTTCTCTGCCCCCTCCACCTCGCGGCTACCGTATGCTAGGCGCATCGATTGGTTCGCAGTTCATTAGTGAGTCGCGATGAATGGAATCGAGAGAATTAGATGCAGAGGCGGAAATCTCAATTTTAAGCAGATACTCGTCCGGGTCATAGGAGCTTGCAGCAGGATTGTTCGAAGAATAGAAATTCTAGATAGGGGCGAATATAAAAAGAAGGATTTTCGAATATAGGCTGGACCAACACAGTGTCCCCAGTGATCCAGTCTTCTGCTCCGCATATTAGTATGTTATGCACATTTAAATAGTTTGTTTATTGAATCGTGCACAGATTTCACAGTAGTGATACGACGAGTAACCGTCAAAGGGGCATTTCAAAGCTTACGCGGGCAATTCTTAAAGTATCACAAATTGGAAAAGCTGTACCTCCAGGAATTTTTCTCAGGATTTTCCTCCTGCTACCTTTCTCCTATCAGCCAGTAATTACCCGTCTATACTGGAAGCATACAAAAGTATTGGGGGCCCATGTACCGCTGCATCTAAAATAAAACTTATTCGTATGCGACATATCTAATTGTCAGATTATGGATACTAATGTACAATATTAATAGTCGGCCAGCAGTCACCAGAGCCGTGGTTCAGGAACAAGAAGTGGTACAAAGCTTGGAGAACTGGAACAAAAAATGGATGTCGGTTTTGAGGGATGAGGATTTAATTGGGATCACCATCAAAGAAGTACATATCTTGTGCTCGTCGTCATTTTCCGGCGGATAATTAGGTACAAAACACGACCACTCCACTATAACTCTCAACGTTCAAAAGTTCGACAATTATGTATTATGTATACATTATTACGCATTGCTACTTGTTTAGCGACAGCCAAATGGTAGTTATTGATTAGTCCCTCAAGCGGTGAAAACAAAAACGGATTCTTCGTCGGTAGGAAGCTCTTGGCCAAAGTGGAATCAGAGAGATAGGTCTGCTAAATTGTTGCTCCGTTGTATGAATATCTCTTCAACTTTTAACTTTGAATGCCGCCACAGGAAACAAGCAAATATGGAGCAAGCCATGGTTGATTTGTTGCCTTATAAACTTGTTTTGGCAATGAGTTGCTGTTTGCCACATTCCTACTTGTCCCTTTCCTTTGAAATAATTAAACACTAACGGGAACAGTGCCGAGATAGAATTTTAATGTTACTTATTGCGCTACGTCTAGCTGAAACATGGTTTTTATTTTATTACGGCTCCTCCGGTGAGAAGTAAAAGGCACCGCGATCCTCATCCTCTCCAATGATGTGGAGCTTTTTTGTTTGTTTTGATGAAAGAGACATTGTAAGAAGATGAGTGCTATTCTACTTTCATAAATTTCCGCGTGATTAAACTGAAAGGTTTCTATCATAAAACCGATTTCTAACTGAAAATTTTAGCAAGTATGGAGTATGTCAAAGATATAAAGCAAACAGTCAGTTTAACACCATTTAATCCATGGATTATGAAATAGATACGATCTTGGCGAAACCATAATGGGCACGATTCGAGGCAAAGATCACGAATGAACGATGATGATTGAATTTGTACTATAGAAAATTGGTGGACACCGTGCCGATTACTGATAGGGTGAATGCGAATTCGCAAACCTGTGGATCTGTGGATCATCTTAAAGGATAAGGAAGTGTTCATATTGTGAGCTGTGAAGACCTGAAAGCAGAAGAATGAAAATATTGGGTAAAGAATTAAAAATAAGCAAATAACCATCGATAACACCAGTTTTGCGTACATGTACAGCGAAGCACGGTGATAGCCGAGTGAATCTTCATGTGGATACATAGAATAAGATCTGGACTAAAAATTGATTGGATACGTAAACAGTATTGATCACGACACCAACATAAACAAGGATGGTTCATGTATCCTGCGGCTTTCTTCGAAAATTTTTGCAACACTTGAAACAACAGAAACTTGAAACAGAAAGTGCAGCACCTGAATTACCTGGGTAAGGGTCAGCAAATTATCAGGGTAGAGCCCTAGCTGGGTAGAGCTGGATCAGAAGTGTTCGCACATTTACGACTAAACTATGTCACACTTCTTGGCTATACTGTTCCCACAGCTCTTGTCTTGCACTTTTTCATGTCCTATGTAAATGTAAGAGGACCTCTTCTACTAGGGTACCAATACTGATACTTCGTAAGCCATGAAAAAACAATCATCAATGATGGAAGTAAACAACCACCTGCTTTTTTTGAAATAATTTATTTATAGTGATGCCCTATTACCGTAAGATGCTCTGTAAAGCTTAACTGAACCTTTCCAGCATTTTCTTGGTAATAGCAAGCTCTGTGAAAACAGTGTTGATAATAGAGTTTGGTGTCCCTGACAGACTTCCCTGAGTCAGCTGAAAGCTCGCCAATTCGAATGTTGACGACGAGCTCTCAGACTTTTGATGGCCTATTAATGCCAAAGCACTTGATTTGTTGGCACGACAGCAGCAGGCAAACCATCCTCGAATCCTCCGGCTATCGATTAAATCGGCATCTTCCAGAAAGCTGCCAGTGTTCCACGACTAGGAGCATTTGAACAAACACATATAACAACTATGTAGTACTAGACGAAAATTTCACAATATGGTTACATTTTAAAATTGAAGAAGGGATGGTGTGAAGCTATAAAGGCATTAACGAAAAAACAGTACCAAACTTCATCAACCTAGAAGTTTCGAAGCAGTTGAATTATGGATGACACTGTAAGCAAGAAGAATTCAACATTGCAGTAAACTGAGTGAGCGTGAGTCAGAAACATTGATTTCACTTCTTCACTACGAAACGAGCACGATAATCTTTGAGAGTGGCGGGAGATTAAAAATCCTTTGGAAAATTGGAAATATAGGGATGATCAGCTGCTCTACACGGATTCTTGAGTATTCTCAGAGCTTATTCGATTCCTAAAGCTTCCAGGCAACGGAGTCAAGCTATCGAGAGCCTGTCAATATGCTCTGAGTTCTCCTCTCTGTGATCACACTCAAGACCTCAGGGTGCATAAGTTGTCTTCAACTAACGTCTCTGAACCACGCAACCTCTGATATTACCCGATTTCTACGGACACACTTAGGAACAATTTAACTAAAACGTGCGCGGTACTAATGTCCCAATACCTGGCTTCTCCAACTTACGGCACATTGAGAACTATTAAAGAAACAATATTATTTGATTTGCATAGTGCAAAGGCTGGTGGATACCTTATTGCTTCAGGTAATCAATGAATACAAGATTTTCTGGTAATACAAAATGAAATGATTTTCTGTGATACGGGAAGGAACCCATACAATTCAGTCTCTTCAGAATACGCCGACAGCAGATACATATGTAACCCTCTCCTACGTGTTCATGGTACTTGAATCCTTTTTTTTCTCTAAGATCTCTGGGGCAGTAAACCTCTGAAAATTGTATGGAAAAAATATCTGTGGATTGCTCATAAAAGGCGTGAGCGACCCAAGAATGAGAGAGAATAGGGGATAGGTATGTAGAGTCATGAGTCAGAAGCTTTTCGGCCTTTTGGCTAAGATCAAAGTTTAGTTTGGTTTAGAAGTCATTTCCTTTTTCGTGGTTCCGCTGATATTGAGACTCGTGCCTTATATGAGTAGCCTGATTCGCCTGTGCAAGTTTCCGGAGGAGGTTCAAGTGAGAAGAAAAATTTTTCAAGTAAAGTCCTTTGAATTTCATTGAGCCCCTCACGTTTTCCAAAGACCTGCATGCACCTCATCAGACTGAATGTGAAGAATATGACTATCACCTGACACACTGAACGAAAAAAAAACCATAGGAGGCTTGCTGCATCGTGAAGCCATAAGAACACCTAAAGAAAGGTAAAGAATGTGCGATTGTTGGACCGTAATGCATGCTTCATGAATGAATAAACAGAGCAGAGGAAAAGGAAGTGCTTCGGTTGTCGTTAGCAATTCGCCGTGGTCGTGTTGGATTGTGCGGATGATTTCGAATGGCCACACACGAGCTATCATAAAATAAGCTTTATGAGTTTTGGCCGTCTCACACGGGCCGACACCCCGTCGATTCGCACAATATGTCGCTGTCTGGCCCCTATTCTCTGGTTTTGGCTTAGAAACAGCCGGCTCCTTTTTTGCGCTACCGCATACTGTATTTCATGTGATATGAGTAACATATTAATTTTTGTTGTATTATTGATTACTGCCTTCCTTTTATCATGTACTCTCAAAACTTGAAGTGGATTAGAATCCTGTAAGGTTGTTCAGACGTAATGGGAAATCTAGAAATCATCATTTTTTTAGAATTTTGATGCTCCGATCGATTCTCTGCAAACGAGACCCCCGGCATCGGCTCAATGCCTTGTTCGTAACATTTGTTCCTTTGCAAGAATGCTGTGACTACTGAGCCAACCCATATGGTTACGGAATGATTCTACTGGAACTAGAAGCTGAACAGGCTTCGTAAAGAAGTCATGGTTACGATCTGAATCAATCCGGCCGTCACTGTTCCCAACAACACCTAATGGCAAGGCGAGTCCAGCCACCCCCCCCCCCTTCCCACCAAAACCCTTGGTAAGTGGCCATGATCATACCATGGACTTACTTGGTCAGCTATCCTGAAAAACTTTAAAAAGGGGTTCTTGACTATCAACACTCAGTCCTGTTCCCAGATGGCGGCTCTTCTAGTTTCAACCAATCTCTGCCCTGTACCCATTCTTGGAATAAGATGATTCCTTATTTCCTTCATTTTTATTTCTTCCGGTGATAGCTGGCCGTCGTAATATCCGGTTGGAGCATATTCTGTTCTGCTTGAAGCCCATTCCAGGATGAGGTCGACTATACGATCTAACACCTGGCAAACTTCATAAATCTCCCTTTCCTTCAATTATCCATGTACCACGGTAATGCATCACGCGCTACCGTAGTCCCGGAAAAATTGGGGTTCCTGAAGAAGAAAGACGGAGGGCAAGATGGACAAAGCCGGCCAGTGAGAACTACAGCGTGCCGAGGAGAGCATTCATGGGATATCGCAGTAATAGAATATTAAAGTAGACGTCCGAAGGCGAAACAAATAATGGCCTTAGAGATATTCGATCGGCAAATTGTCCAAGTGAATTTTTATGGGTAGGGTGTGAACTTGGAAATCCTCCATGAGTTCATTCGGGGCAAGGAAGTCAACAACTTCCAAACTGGCCAATGTTTTCGACAACAATCGCTACGAATCATTCTTATCAGATGATGTTGAAGTAAAAATCGGTTGGAATACGGTAGCTGCAAGGAACAACCGAAAATCGACCGTGAAGGCGACCTTCGTACAGTCGATACGATGATGAACGGCTACGGTAGTTGTTCGAAAACAATAAATTCTTCTTCGCCATGTGTGCCGTCGACTTCGCACGAACTTCACCAGTGATTCCATTATCTGGCTGACTTTCTGCAAATTTGTTGCCAACCTTAGCAGTGATTTAAAGTCTATGGGAGATGTGAGGCCCCCACACAAAGACCAGGTAGTCTTCGTCAGGGCTATGGTTGCAAGCAAGTGAAATTCTTACGATCAGCATTCACATGCAAATGTTACATCTCAGCATTCGAAGTTTTCTTTTCTGCCCAGGCTGGCCTCAAGACTTGAGCGTCTATTCAGCTATAAATCAGTTGAGAGGAAAAAGCTCGCCTCTCATCCTGATGCTTTGATCTTGCCGGCAACCACCGCCTCGGGGTTACGGTACATCAGCCAGCAAGGCTCAACGACGACCGGTTTGTGGGGGTATGTCGTCGATACAGTATTATTTCATGGAAATAGTCCGATACACTGGCTGATATGAAGAACGACCATAACTTATTCGCCAGCTTTGACGAAGATGCAACAATTGAACCGGATGGAACCGTAATGGTGTCTGAATGTGTGAGGCAGCTACACAACTTTGGTTTCAAACTACGCAAGAACACTGACAAAGTCCTCAACGACGCTTACCGTTTCCATCAACATCAATGGAAAAATTTAGCTATCACCTGCCCAAAAATGGCTGAAATTGTGTCTGTTACATTCCTCCAGACAACTTCAAAAGTGTTAGAAAGTTGCCTGGAGATTCTAATAAACTGATGGAGAGAAACACATCCTGGATTAATTCTCTCTCATAGAGTTTGAGCTTGGTTGATCGGGATTCCTGGACAGTTTTTTTTTCAACCATCGGAAGATCCTGCCTGCAGTCAGCGGCGCTGAGGTGATAATAAATGAATTTCCCCTTCATTCTGTCATGTCATATATCCACTTACCACCCATCGGTCTGACTTGTTAAGCAGTGATGACTTCTGTTTCTAAAGCAGTTCATGTCAAGAGAAAAATTATTAGCCGGGTGGAAATTCGGTGTAAAGTTCGGAAAGGGAGCAAAACATTCGTGATTCTGATAAATTTGCTTATATCGCCGTGAATCTGATGCGTGTGGATGCATCTGGTTTGGTTTCGGGAAACAGTCTCTGGCAGAAGTAGATCCAGGCCTTGATAAATTCAAAATGTACTAAAATGTACTAAAAATGTACTTAGTACTTGCGGATAATGGCTCATCAAACTTGTGGTCATATAAAGTTTTGATTTAAATTGTCAACAATTAAATCAGCAATGTTAATGGCTTTGAAACAGTCCACCGCTTGAAAAATTACCTATGGAAATAGTGGTGATCGAGGTCATCGCAGTTATGGAATAGTATTGAGCTTCTCATTTGCCACACTAGAAAGCTGGAACTGCCTTGCAAGCACAAGGAGGAGACCACTGACTCAACTTGAACAGAGCTCATCTCCGGACTGACATCTCCTATACTGGTGTCGGAAGGGAAAGTCCGCTGCTTTTAGTGCGATTTTGACTCTGTCCTAAACAAAGCCTGTGGAATAATAATGTCCTCGTTGTCTTTGATGCGCGAGGGCCAGATCGAAAGGTTTATTATTAGGAAACCCTTTCCCATATCCTTGTGAGGCAGAAACCCCACTGTGACCTCATCACGGGTTCAGTCTTCATGTTTTTTGAGTTTTCTTTCACTCGTAACCAACATCCACAGACATTGTCTTTTCTGCAGGCTGTTCGATGACTCTCCACTATCAGCGAAGATGCTGGTGGATCAGTTCATGGTTGCGTAGGAGTAATGAACTTGCTCCGAGTAAACCACCTTCTCTGGGAATAGTTTCTTCCTTTCAGCAGTGCTTGCTCAACTCTCAGTTATCGAATTTGACTTCCACTTGAAAAGCATCGCAAAAATCTCCCTGTTCACGTTTGGCTTCCGCGATTCTCATGCAAATCTTCGTTCACAGTGAGATTTGACATATAATACGCTCAGATGTTCATGACGGTCCCTGTAAAGACTACAAACGTTGGATCTCCTTCCCTCCGTCTCAACATGATGGGTGAGCTTTCTACTAAATTTGGTTCTTGGGTGCATCCCCGCTTACCCGCTGTCTGCAAGCTATTCATATGCAATAGAGCTATGCCAAAGATCTTAATGGGAAGGACCTCAATAGAGCAGTCATATGGAATCCTTGGTGACAGCGCTTTGCAGCCGTTACTGGCCACTTCCAAGGAAGATTTCTCAGTAAGTCTGAACGGTGGATGATGCAGGTGAATCAGTGATGGGGTCTCCGAAGTGGTCGATGCCGAACTGTTTTACGATTTGGCTAATGTCCGTCAGCATACCTTACTTTTTAGATAGATAAACCCAATACTTATTCAGGGCATCCGCGAGGGAATCCCACTCTGCTATTCTTCTGTGAGCTGATTTAACACCTTGCAAATCCAGAGGCTTTGCAAGATCAGAACTAGAAGTGATGTTTCGCCTCCATTGCTGACGATGGGAGCTTACAAATCAATGACCTCCCAGACGAAGCCCCAGTTGTAAAATCGCCCTGAGAGCCTTCCGAGGTGGTTTTCTCCAAAGTAACCTGTGCATAGTGGTGAGATACTTCATTGATTCTGGGATTCGATCATGTGTACATATGTCGTGAATCTGCGGAATCGCAGGTGAGACAGATAAACGAGCCAATTCCCAGTGACAAACAGCTCTTCACGTTTTCAACCACCATTAAACTAAATGATAAGAGGTGTGTATACGATGCGAAAAGAAGAGCAATGACTTTGCGTTGTTCTCAAAGTGGTCGAGGGCTAAAGCGGGTGATTGTGTTGATTGAGACGAACTGAAGCAGGACATTCCTTGTGAATCTGCGCCAAAAACTTCTTCATCGCCATCAACCCGTTCAGCAAGGAGTGATCATACACTTAGATTCACACAAAAATATTTAGGACAATCACCTCAGACGGAACGCCGCTATTTTTTTGCAAAGATGGGAAAGATGAAAGGGTTACCGACGGTGGCCGGTTTATATGAGAGAAGAGTTGACGACAAACAAATTTATAGCACTCAGTCCGACCACACACGATTTTCAGTATGGAATTTTGATCGTGGATGGGCATGAAACGATGGTTAATGAATGTACCGTGAATTGAATTCTCTGTTTTTAGAAGAAGTGTAGGGGATGAGGACAGAACTATAGAAGCGACTGTGCAGACTGGAAGCTTCTGAAAACCAGTGGAAAGGCAAACAACCACAATGATGGGATCGTTGACTGCGTTCAAAACACGCTCAAAAAGGAAATCATTACTGAAAGAGCTCGTGGCTTCGTCATGCTCCCGAAGATGGTACTAACAAGAATGTGTTCAGCTGAGCCCTTCAAAAGTTCTTCGCTTAACAGAAACCTTCTGGCTTTGCCGAGGGAGGAATCTCACAAGGATTCTGTGGTAAATTCCTAAAATTTGAAAGTATCTGAAAGCAAAATACGGAGATTGTACCATAGCTCAAATTCGAGAAAAGAGCAGTGAATTTCCCCTTTATGTCTTTGTATTAATATATCATATATTACACATTTTATTGTACATGCATGCATACAAGTTTTAACGAATTCGTATTTTTATTTCGCGGATGTACAAGTTCCTATAGGTGCACCCAAATTTTCAAAAGCAATTTTTAGATTTTCCCAGAATTTTTTGATCCCATAACCAAATAGCAGCAACAGTAAGGGCGTTGGCTAAACTAAAGCGATTTTGAAAGCCCATATTGCATTTTCTGACAGTCGTGGCTTGGGATTCAGCCTCCCAAAAGTTCATACCACTGGTTTCATACGAGAATAAACTGGTGAGAGAGAAAATCGATAGAAAAACACCGAAAACCGGAATAAGTAGTAAAAAAGCTGTACGTTGGTGTGACGACTGGTGTGGACGGGGAGCCAGTTGATAGAGCTACGAATATGTACTGTAGAGATGTGACGAGAGTGGTAGTGTGTGGAGGCAAAGTGTTTGTCTGTCTGTGTGTGTGTGTCAGTTTGTGATGGGGTGGTGCGAGCGCGGATCATTCAAAAGGTAATAAACGCACTCGCGAGGATCATAAAATAGCCGAAAACGGCGGCCACTCGCCACATAAGTATGTGTTAACTCTACGACATTACCGTCATCAGCATTATGTTACTGTGGATAGTGGGGGGGGGGGGGGGGAGGGTGATGCCAGTAGTGAAAGGAAGAGAAGCTCAGCTTCGAGAAGGGCCTAAAAAACTTTGTGGTATCTAGGGTACCTGGAACCTGATAGAAGTCAGAAACCCAAATCAGATGATTACATCGATGTATTCGAATTGTACAGTGTCTGTATCCCTAGAGTGGCGTCTTAATTCTTTCTCTGCAAAACTGCTCTGAACCATCCCAGTGCACAGTTGCTTTCCAAGAACAGGATTTTCCGAATGAAGAACTCCGTTGGAAATGCTGACTACCGTAACGTCAAAATGAAAAAAAACTGGTGCAGCTTTGAAGCTTCAGGAAAGGGCCAAATGTCCGATGGCTTCCTTTTCCATTTATATCGTTCGGCTGTTCTCTTATTACTGAACGGAGCCTATTGGACATCGACACACAATCTCATCTATCTCGCAGTGTTCATAATCGTGCTATCAAATGTGCTATGTGTTCCTACAGAGAAGACGTTTCCCCAGCGATGAACGAGAATTTATGGCTTGTTTTATGACTGCCCAGGCGGCAACATCAAAGGCATCAACCGATCACCACCATTGGTCGACGCGCTCTGTATGTCTGACAGCTGGCCACGCCCTCGGTCGTGTCTGCAGTGTCTGGGGCTCTGCCCCCTTGTCTTGACGGTAGTCGACGATGAGTATGTATCCGAACTGGACTGGCGATGATTCCTACTGGGGTGGTCAGTCTACCCCACAGGGTCTAGCTGGACCAATGCCTCAAGCTCATGCCCTAAAACAACCCTACGATCCTCTGCTCTATAATCAAAGTTATGTGAATAATATGAAGAATATGCTCGCAGCTCAATGGGTGGAAAATTCAAATCCGTGAGTTTTCTGTTCTATTTCAGTTTATTCCATCGCTTTATCATTGACTGACAGTTGTGTATTTCTTTCGTATTGAGTATTTGCCGTTGTAATTCCCTTCATTCACTGCCAACGACTGGTTACTGCGTGATAAGACTTTCATCAATAACGTAAATTGTTCCCAGGAGGCAACATCAATCGATTTACGATTTAATTAAGGTTTTCGGGATACAATGCACTACAAGCCAGTTCAGCATCATTTCCTGATCGGTCCGTTCACCTTGCACAACCCGTATTTCCATGGATGAAAATGAGTGGTAAGTATTTCGATAGCTATTTCCGGTTTTCAAATTCTGCTTCTGCTTCCATAAATGTGTTTTTCTGATTTGCTTAGTCGATTTATCGTCACCAGTGACGCTTCCCCTCCCGCCCCTGTTATAATCGTCGGTCATCCATTCTTCATCATGCACGAACATCGCATCTTTCCAAATGTCCATAAAATGTGTTTAGTAGTTGATTCGCTCGATTGATAGCAGTCATTAAATGCAGCGTTAAACGTAACGGCGATTGGTCGTGAGATGGTCGTTCCATTTACCACTAATAGGACCCCGCTATGCTGCTGGTTTTATTGAGGTTCACGGCTTGCTTGAGGTGCGCTTGCATATTCGGCCTAGGGGTGGTTGCGTTTCGGTTTTGCCTAAACTGCATTTGAGCCCCGGGTGACTGCGGATTTGTCAAAGATTCAAATGAGTTACAGTTGGGTAGTTTCCATATTTGAGAACCTTACTTGCTTTGGATCGGCTTTTCAGATCAGTGCAACAGCTTGGAAACCTATTTGGAAGGGTAATTGTTAGAGCTAGCAGCACGTATTTGCAGTTGCCACTAGATTTTCAAAGAATTCATTGAAATATCTTGCCTGAAAACGTGTCGAAACAGAATCAAACCTTCCCGTCTCACGTTTTCTCAACCAGTATCCCATAAGCGTTGGCGACTTTCATTTTATCTATTCCATCGATTTCTTGACGACGACGACGTAGGTCGTTCACTGTTTCACCTTTGGTGATACTTTGTTAAAAAGTTGTTTTGTAAGTGAAAATCCTAACAAGCAAGTTCTGGTCGTCCAAGCAACGTCATCATCAGATGTCCCTCCTTCCTTGTTGAAAGTAGAATTCCGTTAAAAGTCGATTTTCGTCGCTCAGGTCATTCTTATTCGTCGCTCACTATCGCCATTTATCACGTGTTCATGCCACGTCCCACGAGGCCCCTGGTCCTCAATTGGAATTGTGCATGACACACTATATCCATTTTATTTGTGGAATCTAGAGGGCTTAAGTGGATGAACTTTCTCACACCTCCGTTTCCAGCGGCTACCATTGTCCTCATTTTACACAATTTCCAGCGGCATTGGTTGACAGGAGAGCTGGCGCGGATCGAAGAGCAGCACTGTCAGACAAAAGTAGCTGTAAATGCGCTGCGCGCTGACTCTGCAGCTGTCCGTACCTAATCCTGATTTACGGTATGTTTACACCATCCTGATATGCTTAGCCGACGGATTAAACACAGCCAGAACCGTGTGCGATCTCGCCATAAGACTTAGGAAGCCCTACCAGGAGCACAATAGCACTGGGATGAACCTAAAAGCGCCTAAATTTTTTTTATGAAGGAGAGTGGCTAAGTTTTCAGCGGGTTTCATTCGGCTTGGAATGGGCATAAGGCGGTTGTTTTCGGCGATAATGGCGGCCATCTGACCTCGACGAACTAGTTGTTACATAATTTCGAAGATAATTTACCACATTTCACAAGCGAATCTAATTTTCGTCGCTTCATATTTCAACATTTAATGGGCAACCGCGCCGTACGTGACAGCGAGCGCCTTTTTGTGCGCGCTCCGACGAGGATACGGGCGAACGCGATCAGCGACCGCTCCCTTCGTCAACGTTATTGGTGGCGGCGTATGATGCGGATTGGTGAGTTTTCCAGGTTGAGAGGAGCAAAGAAAAGGACTTCTAGAAGTAGTTCTACCACCACACATTCACCTTTTGTTGATCATTTTCTGCTCGTTTGTTAGTTCTAACTGTTTTGCGGGTTGCCCTGCATAACATGCTCAGTTCCATTTCGGGAAGTCGCATCGGCGACATTAGAATAGTATCTAAAAAATCGATACGGTTGTTCGACGATGTTTTTGCGCCCAGAGGTGTGAAGAACTCTCATCGCCGATAAATGACGATAAAGGGGTTGACGAGGAGCATCGGAGTGAGTCCGCAGACGCGTACTCTCAACCGTAACGATGAACGCCGGTGGCCATTCTCAGTAATTGCAGAGTTGTTCGAATGATGCACTGCGTACGGCATGGAACGGGCAAAACCATGTCGGTGACATCGGTGAAGCGATAAACGGATGAAACGCTCATCATCGCGAACCGGCATTTTGCCCACCACCACCAATCCACGGCATGACGGGCAAAATTACGGGCAGCTTGCAGGGAAATCGCCAAAAAACCAGCATCCATGACAGATACGACGGAAAAGTCATAAACCTCGGTCTGATGCGCCCATGAGGGTCAGCCGAATCGACGTTCGAACTTTAATAATTTAATGAAGGTGTCAATCAGTTTCATCAAATTAGAACTGTATTTTGATCCCATTCACAAAAATATTCGCAATTTCTACAGGATCCAATAGATCTGACTCGTTCGTAAGAAATTCTCCCATGAACCTCAGATGAAATCTCTTCTGTTGTGTGGCCGCCTCCCTATCGTTTTTGAAACAGCAAAGAATGTCGAGTGCGTTAGAGAAACAACTGGTGCAAGCTGTCAAAATGTTTGAAATATTGCCGAGGCGGCATCGCTTTGATCTGCCGCTCGACCCTCCAACTGCCGTGTATTTGTTCGCTGACGACACCTGCGTGTCTGCGACGCAACCGCTCGCCATCTACCGTAGCCCTGGTCTGCTTGTGGCTTGAACATTGCCTCCTTCTACCTTTGTCAAAAGTGAGAGAACGATCCAATAACAGGATGGATCTGGAGAAAGCCTAGCTCCCAGATATAGTATTCATAGGAAATCGCATAGCACATGTTCATAACATTCTGAGCTTTCTAGGGGGTTACGAACAGGCGGTAAGATCCTAAATCCATTGATCTCGTGCAAAACACGATGTGATCAGTTGTGGTTGGTAACACGGGTCAGTCGCAAGTTTTACGATGCGTCCTGCCTCGCTGTCCATAAATTTCTCGCGCCCCCGCCAGTGTGTCTATCCGATTGACCATCTTCACTTGCACACACATACACTGAAGGCTACTGACGCGCCTTTTTGCTTTGTTCAATAACACTTCACTGACAGAGATTCCTTATATCACCCTTCGACTGCTCTGTTTTTATTTACGCTTTTCCTCATGAATTATAATAACTATGTTATTAGTAATGATCATTAGTCGAAAGGTAGGTAACTCGTCTGCAGCTCAGAGCTTATGCGCGGCTATCTCTCTCGAAATTGACCATAGGAACAACTATTATTCTGAAGTACCCATCGAAACCTTCGCAGTACACCAGTGATAATGTTGGCCAGGTTCATGAAGCGATCCTCATTTCCATAGCTAGCATCGTTTCTGAACAACATTCGTAGTAAACACCACTAATCTACTTTATTTTTCTATTTCTCATAGCAATGCAACATTTCAATAAGTGACAGAATAATCAAAAAAACCTGTGGTTGAAAAAATTAGATTCAAAAAATGGTGAAAAATCTTGGGTACTTGTTAACCCTCTTTTCAGAAAGTGATATCATTTTTGTTACATGGAAAAGCAGGAGATACTAGTAACATGGAACTCTCGCCATTCTGACCATCAGTGGGTTGGAAGTCCTAGAAACGAAAACTATTTTGTAGTGTTCACTCCGATCCGTTTTCCTGGCAGTCCTTTATGCACCAGTGGCTTACATTTCACATACGAGCTTTCCGGACTTGGACAGTTAAAGAGCTTTCCGGACTTGGACAACTGTTGCAAACGGGTTTATTCTTTTTGCCCGTGATACAACAGTTTGAGTCCCCTTTTGATCGTGATGGAATTTGAGCAGTTGGTTTGAGCCACAATTTTTTTGCTTTGGACATGACCTTCCAAAAATGATCCAGCTTTCAAATTCAAGTTCGATTAGGTTCTGATGAGATGGATTGACTTATTTTGAAACAAGTAAAAGTTCTGAATCTCTTGGCTCAAGTTTGCAAGTGAGATCCGAGCAGATCAGTTTTTCAGTTCAAAAGAGCTGTGCTGCATTGTGATGGACCAGTTGATTAGGAGTTGAGAACATTAATAACCTTCCAAAAAGTATCAAACAGAGGATAGATTATAGGTTCAAGACAGGTTTTTTTGAACTTGGGCTTATCATTGTTTTTAAATATACATGGATATGAACAAACTAGCTTCAGCTACGCGATTCAGCTACGCGGTGTATCAACGGTACTGATGAAAAGCGGGCTACGTATACAGTTGAAAGAATAACTTAGCGGTCTCCTATCAAAAACAGCGTAGGACTTCAGTGTCTTCCTACTTATGCGAAGGGACTTATTCGTTGGTGCGACCTAATAGTCATACAGATGAAAGTTATGCGACTGTACCCATTTATGTTGCAGCATATTTCTCCCTTGTGCTGCCTTTCGCTCACAATCTCACGAATGACTGAGGCTGTGACTTGTTTGAAGTCTTGCAATACAACGTTATAAGTTTCAATTTACTTACTTTCCCACAAACTGCCCGATCTACCCTAACCTTATTGTTCCCTTACCAACCTTCATATCTACACACCATCCCACTCTGCTGGCACCTAGCGTGACGTGAGCACACAGCAGTATGGTGGCAAGCATCCTGAGTAGATGTTCATCCAGGTAGCAAGTACTATCACATCGAACATGGCCTCAGGTTGATATTTCAGCATTGATTAGATTCTTCCAAAACTGAGCGGTCGATTTCTCCTATCATTCCTTATCACAACCGCTGACTTGCGGGCGGACAAACATACAGTCCGACACACAAACCGATATACGAAGTAAATGATTTATGTGATAGGTCAATTTCGCCTATCAGTCCTTATCACAACCTATCAGTCCTTATCCTTAAATGGTTTACATAATGGATGGGACTGGATCATAGGCCTTGTGTACGCAGGATTCAGGGACTAAACTCAGAGCTTATTCGTGGAACCTGGGAAAATTCCAGAGCCTTTCTGATGCCTTTGACAGGATCTACCTGAAAAACGGACTAATCTGTGACAACAAAGAGCTAGCGCACACTCCGATATTCACCGTCCTCTCGTTTGGATCGGCTATCGATCATAATTTCGAATTCAGTTTCTGGCAAAAACCTGTATCATCACTCGGACTGAGTCTTCCCCCAGTGATTACACTGTACTGCCGCCTTTAACCGTAGAAAAGGAGACGCGTTTCACGTTATAAACGAAAATCAACCGCTCCCGTTGAGAACTAAATCCGAATAGAAAATGAAGTCAGAATGTCAATAATTGATGAAGCATATCCGAATATTAAGTTATCATTCCAAGGTAATTTCCTTGCACTCGGTAGTGTGAGGAGCGACTGGTCAGGAGCATTTAACGGAGAACCGTCCACTGTCTCTCCCAGTTCGCTCTCTCATTTGTTCACTGAACTAGTCTCACGCAATACCGTATCCCATGCTGCCCGAATTCGATCGATTCCGTTGAACAGGGGCAACAGGGGCATACGTCAGCGCCAGGACCTTCCGTTGGACTCTCGACGGTTGTGTGGTGGTAATGCCTCGGTTATCCACTTTTTCTACCAATGCTGTTCCTTTCGTCCTTTGTTTTTGCGTAACATTCGTGTGATGCTCATCGTGTCTTCTAGGCGTCATCACATCGTTGCTCGTCGTCACAGCGAATGCGATTTGTGGTACCGAACCGGACGTGAATTAGAGTTTATTTTGCGAGTAATTATGCGCAATATTGCTCGTTCTCCTCTCTCGCCGCCGCTTCAATATGGTATTGGCCCCTAAGAAGCGTCCGATTCAAATTGGGTTTTCATTCCGTTTTCCATAAATCAGTCTCAGCACACACACACCACACAGACGTCGCGTATGGCCTGCAATGCATCGCATGAGCATAAATTTCATCGAACAGACTTTATTTGGATACTGTAGCTTGGTGACGAGTGACTAACCAGGTGCATAGGGATATTGAGTCACCGCAGCTTTTGGCACGGTATATGGGAACAGAACAGGTGCTCGAAAGAAGTGCACGCGATATCACAGTCTGCAAGGACGAGACAAAGGCCAAGCTTTCCTGTTCCTTGTGAACTGTGCTGAACGACTGTATTTCGAAAACTTCCATTCTCCTCATTACCAGCAATACGGAAAAGTGGACTTCCAACTCAATTTCGTGGTCACATCAAAATTCCTGCCGAAATCTAGATCTCTCCGTAATCATTTTACCTCACCGAAGGTAGTAGCTCACCTTCGTTAGGGTGGACTTGATCAAATTGTTTTCACTGATTGAGGTTGGGGCCTTTATATAATTCTTCAAACGACTTGCTTTAGCACCTTAGAGCAACTTGGGTGGACGGAGGGTGGACTTGATCAAATTGTTTTCACTGAATGAGGTTGGGGCTTTTATATAATTCTTCTAACGACTTGCTTTAGCACCTTAGAGCAACTTGGGTGGACGGAGGATATCAGGCAAATATTCGTCCTTTTGGCGAGGGATTGGCCCTCGCTTTGACTGAACATCTCCTCAGTTCATCCATGGTCGTGTCTCGTCAGAGTAGAGATGAACTTTATTAGGTTTGTAGCTCATCCGAAACACCTGGATAATTCAAATTTGGTTAAAAAATCAACTTTTAGCTTCCATTTACCACTTTAACAAGTTCCAGTATATTTCCAAGAGCGATTTATCAAATCACCTCAAGCGATTCATCAAATCATCTCAAGCTCACGTACGAGCGTAACAAACTTTTATCCCAGAATGTAATGAGAATTTGCATAATTTTATGTCGATACGAGGCTCGCCGTCTCCGTGTTGTGGCAACGGACGACGACCATAAATCTTAGAAGCAGATCGCGAATTCGCGCAGATGAAAGGAGCCGCAACGCGCTGCGTGCGCTTTGCGACCTGCCACCTGACCACTGACGTCGCATCACACACGGCTGTATACTGTAGCCCCAGACGTGTGAGTCAGTTTGGGACAACCAGCCGCACTGCTCTGTTTCAAATTACTACTCTCGACAACAACTATCTCTCTCACAGTTTTGGTACTGTTTTCACCATCATCCGTGCAATATTATTTCATTCAGGTTCAAAGTCAGGCGAATCGAAACGCACAAGGCAAACGTATTCACGAAACCAAACACTGGAACTTGAAAAAGAATTCCACTACAACAAATACTTGACAAGGAAACGACGGCAGGAAATTTCTGAAAGTCTGCAACTTACGGAAAGACAGGTATCGGAATTTTCGTTTAATTGCAATAAACTTGTTTGTTTGCTGCATTTGCGTGTCGCCACTTCACTGGTGCACTTTTGACGAAGGAATACTCGTTTGCTCATCAACATCACCCCCGTGTCCACATGAGCATATTGATCTACGAACGACGACGTCGTTTACCGTAATCCATGCAAGACGTAGATGAAAGACGCCGTCATTTCGCTCCCTTTGTCACTATTTCGATTTCCCGCGAAAGCGACAATAACTGGAGTTTTTTTTCTCGGTGAAGCGCTGCTGGTCGTTTCTCAAAATGAAGAGTGGCGTAGCGAAGAAATTTTCTGATTGGAGATGGGCTGTGTAAACGTTGGTGAAATGTGGCACCTGATTCAACCATGACTGCAAGATTGTTTGGTGTCAAATTAAGTTCTCATTTTCACGTTCATAAGATCATTTCTGGTAAAGTGAACTATAACTAGCCGATGAGGGGAAAAATAATTTTTCATCTAACAATAAAAGGTCAAAAAAACATGATTCGGCATGAGACCTGATCGGACTCATTTTATCAATACATTCACCTGCTAGAGGCGATCGCTCTTCCAAGATCTGCCTGGTCAAACAGCGACCATCACTCCGAGTACACCACGAAATATCGGACAGGGTAGGAAATGGGTTGAGAAATTTTCGAGAAGGGACTATTTTTTGAAATTATTGTTGGAGCCGTCCGTAGGTGCTCCAAAAATTCAGAGCTGGGCGCGTAAGCCTCGGAAATGGGCTTTGAAACGTTATTATTCGATATTTCATACTTTGTACTAGGCGGATGCTATGGTTATAGATTGACAACTGTTTAAGTGAGCAGCTGCAATCAAGGAAAGGTGTGATATTGTCGGGCTCGATTCCGGGGGGGGGGGGGGAAGGGATCGCATAACTGAAAGTTCTTACGAAGTGAAGTGCTTTGCCTTGACAATAGGATGCTTGAGCTTCTATGTGGTTGTTACGAGGACAAGAGATGATCCACTGCTGAAAAGTCTATTTACTTTCACGTCCAAAGGTCTTCAGTCCAAATTACCATTTGCCGCAGAAAGCTCTAGTGACGTTGAGCTGGCATTTCGAGCGTGTCGTCGGAGCATCAGTGAAAGCAACAGCGTTCTCCTCTGTCCATTGGTCTAGATTGCATAGTTCCTCACCACCGCTTCAGCGCTGTTACTTACCCCACAGGATTCGAATACCGTACATTGGAAGAGTCTTTTCGGGGAGTTGTGGTAGGCCTTGCTCTTTAAACTATCAAGATTATAGTTGGAAATGCCTAGGGAGTAATTTCGGACAATGCTCTGAGTAGCTGATTTCTACTATTCTACCTCACTTCCGTAATTGTTAGTTTCCTGAGTGGTGAAGCTTGCCGTAGCTTAACCTACCGTAGGGTAACGTACATTATTCGCCAAGTTATTCTCCCCCACCATGTACAGAGCAAGGTTTGAGTAAATTTCTGGAATTTCTGAAGCGTTTCTCTTAGGAAATGGGAACGAAGCGACATACACGAATAGTAGGTTGTGGGGCTCTCCCTCATTGGAGAAGATGAGATGAGTTGACGGGCCAATGGCACCGTGGAACATCCACGTCTACGGAGTTTGTAGATGTTCTAGAACATCGGCGGACTGTGATGCCCTGGGGAATAAACTTAATCTTGATATTTTTGATTTTTGATAACTGCTGTTTATCGCCGCAGCTCGCGATGCGCAAGTCACTACAAGGAAAGGGGTGTCGGTAGTGTAATGGATTAGCACATATTCCCGGAAAGGATGAAGTGCGGGTTCAAGTCCCGTCCAACACCGAAGCTTTTGCCCATAACTCAGCATCCTTGTAGTAAACTTAAATTGGTCCAAATTTGTAGTCACAGACAGTCTGTCTACAACCGATTTATGCTATGCTATGGAAGG
The DNA here is from genome assembly GCA_963978905.1 of Trichostrongylus colubriformis. NCBI lineage: Eukaryota > Metazoa > Nematoda > Chromadorea > Rhabditida > Trichostrongylidae > Trichostrongylus > Trichostrongylus colubriformis. Next base: position 11,530,157 of record OZ022259.1, on the reverse strand, counting down.
TTTCACCGTTCAGGAAAATCGCTGTAGAAACCATGGTTGAGGAGTTCACGTTTTCGTTAAAGTTTCATCACAAAAGTGCAATCGCTCTCAATGACCTTGTGAATCGCTCAGGGTCATGCACACTTCACTGAAGTGCAGACAGACGAATATGTTATCATTTAGATGTTCTCAGCTAGAGTCTTAATGTGAATCAGTTATCAAAATTTTCTCCTGAAGCTAACATTTCTGGGCATTTCTATGTTTTGACGTGCAACATTCGGCGGCCATAAAAGCAAACTATAGCCGTTAACTCAGCGGTCAGGGTTCTACCATAAATATGAAAGCAGTCCTCTAAACTACACCGTGAACGTAGGGTAGCAAAGAAACTATTGGCTTAATCGGCGCAGAAGCATACCATTTGTAAATAATAGCAAATGATACGTAATTATAGTAAACCAATGTGACCGCACGAAGGAAGAAGTGGAAAAGTTGCAAATACGTATTTCGAAGCGCATTTCACCAGTGCGCTATAACTTGTGTTCTGGAAACCCTTTCATATGTACGGCCAGGAAAATCATGAAGTGCCCACACGTTCAGAGGGAATACTATTGTAATAGCTGTCAATGGCTTATTTCGAAGACCCTTTTGACTCTTCACTACCTCAGGGGGACCGTACAGTGTTCAAGCCGGTTCTCGTAGTTCGATTCCCAACAACTGACAGCTTAAGAATGAGAAGATTTGTGGTCGATTCGCTTCACTACTCCTGGAAGGCTCGTGGGTAATCGATAATTGACTCGAATCAATCACGATCGACGATCAACGACCAAGCATAATTAAAGCCCCACAGTTTGTAAACCAGTTCCTGAGTTTGGTAAAATTGAAGTATAGATACATCAGGCTTGTGGGTCTGGACTATCCAACTAGATCTGGTCACGCTCGGAAATGAGGGCCGCGGCTTTCGCGCACGGCCAATTCACAACGGGGCCAGCAAGGTGTCTGGTGACCAGGTGGACGGTGCTCACGCACGCTTTTACATGACAACGCGTGACGAATATTCTTACTGTAGGCTTTCTTCTGCGTTTACTTCCTTGACGCGCTCAGTCTGCACTGCTGAGATTAGAGATTCCAAATGGAAGCTTCTTGTGTGCGGGGCCAATCATTCGAACACTCTGTGCGGTGCTATTACAGTGGGGGGGGGGGCATCTTATAAGGGCACGTGCAAAACGAAAACCGAACTAACTCTTTGCATGAGCCCCACTCCTAAAACAAAAATTCCCTTGACCATACCTTCTTTTTTGAGGCAGCGTGCCCAACATCAAAAATTAATACTCAAGCATAGCCCTCAATATTTGGAGTTTCATATTTTCAAAGAACCTTTCTTACATTTCATGATTCAGAGCGTTTCACACCCAATATTTCTGAGGAGTCAATCTACACATTCAAAAGCATATTTTTACCTGAGCCGGAAACGGAGGGAGTGATTTCTCCCAATAGGTTTGAATTGAAATAGCGCCCATAATGCGATCCCCCAATCCTCTGTGCCTTCACCTGGGAATATTCTTTTCATCCCTTCATGAGCATTTTGATTTCAGGTTAAAATATGGTTCCAAAATAGACGAATGAAGCACAAGAAGGAGAGCAAAGGTGAAGGCGTTGGCGAGCATGAAAGTGACGAGTCGACCCAGGACGATCAACAAAACTCCTGAGTTCAAACCTACCTGTTCCGTCACCTTCTTCCCATTCTTTCTCTTCTCCTCTAGAGGTCACGCAATCTAAGCTTTGCCTCTTAACCATTTGCCATACTATACATACATACATATATGAATGCGTTGTAATATTTCCATCATATAGCGCTTATACATACAGACATACATACATTTTGATACATTTCATTTGCTTTCGAATCGATTTATGTAAGTCTGAATGTCCCTCTCTGGAATAATTTTCTAATTTATCTCCAACGCACGGGTTTCTATGCGCTAGAGCTCTTCTTTCTTCTCGCACTACTGTGAGTTTAATACTACATCCCGATCTCTTCTAGTTACAGCGGAACTACCAGCTTTGAGATTCTGTACTCTATTCACGCACAGTGATAGTCTGAAAGTGGAGTTCCGTATTTTCGTATCCCAGTGTAATGTGTTGTTCATATATATGTTCTAAATGAATGAATCTATATAAAAGTCATGTGAAGGGGCTGATGGCTCCAGATGGTTCCAAGCCAAGTATCTGAGTTTAGGAATTTACTCAGAAGCAGCTTTAATACCTCCATGAGTGAGATGCATAGTGGTTGTTCTCGGTAGGATGCGCTATGACTTTCACATCCACATTAAGAAACAGAAGCATTTGATTGCGTTACAGAATGAGTCAAAATACAGACGGGATCATATGTGTGGCAGTTTACCGGTCGCCCACGATAAACTGTAGACGTAAATTTAATAGTAACGTTGTAATGCTGCTGTAGTTGCAACACCATGCACCGATAACGTTAGAATTCAAATTCCTTGAGGAAGTACTCATTAAAAATACTTTCAGAGCTCTGATAGCGAAAATAAAAATAAATAGTCACGGGAGCAGCGCGTGATGGGGACGGGAGCATTTCAGGCGCAGTGCTACACACTTTTATGTCTGGCGCTATTTGCTCGAGCCCTAGTATGTAGGGAAGAGGAATCAGGTACACCAGGGTCGAGGGTGCCTCGTCTGAAGGGGGGGGGGGGGTAGGTCGTACCTCGAAACTATGAATAAGCCGATGATAGTGAACCCGTGTAAGGGAATGTGCAATAAATAACCTTTTGCTTCAGGTATGAAAACATGACAATACTACTTATTATAACAATGCAATCCGGCAACAGTTATTATTATGTAGGGGTCAAAAAGAAAGAGAGGGGTCGTCCTTAGTTCACGTGAAGGGGGAGGGGTCGTACTTAAGCGGCCAATTTCCTCGACATCTAGGACTGCCCTGACAGGAACCTCTCCCCTATTCCACCGAGGCATACGCTTGAATTTGCAGCGGACACAGATTTATTCAATATTCTTCAGATGTCCCCCACCCCGGCCCCTCATTAAGACGGAGCATCCAAAAATCGGAAATCAGCGCAGCGAAAGAATAGCAACAAGGAAGCAGTCGCAAACTATGTATGCACATTGAGATATCTAACGCAAGATCGGGCGTGTTGTGTGCAAAACCAGCAACACCGTAGCAATGCATTTTATTTTACGCCGAAATTTAATGGTATCACACTTGTGCAGGGCACCACTTAATCTTGTTGCTCAACTTCGAAAACGTTGTGATTGATACATTCTGTGGGTGGTCTTATCAACTTCGCTACGAGGCCGTAGCCGCACGTAAATACAAGTGATTCATCAACGGCAATTTTCCTTTTCCGTTCTCCCAAGCAACTAGAAAAATTCGGTCTCATTTGAACATCACGTATTTAAAGGATTTCGTAGTACGTCTGCAAGGAGACTGGAGCGACCTAATTGACCGCCTGCCACTTTACGCAATGTTGCACATTTTTCAGTGTAGCGTCTAAGAACGCGAAACAGCTGCAAACGTTTGCAAATGCAAATGCACACGTCATCAGCTACTGCAGCTTTTTGTACTGACAATGAGACCACTGGGATTATTACGTCGTGCGTAACGCTCTCTCGATCCGTGACAATGCTGATACTGAAGCTGCTCCCGCAGAAGCTGCGTATCTCTTCTATCGTGTCGTGATTAGGTCATCGGAATACGGCAAAAAATTATTAAAACTTGGTGACGACGTGGATGTTAGGTAGGCTTTTCTTGGCCATCGATCACAGTTTAACAAGTGATGAAAGTTTCTTAGGAAACCCTCTCCTCTGCAGCTCCAACTTTTGTAAAGCTTTTGCCAAACTGAGCAGCCAAAGAGGGCAGCTGTCTCGGTTTGGACGGGCTTCCGCAATTTTAGCTGCCGTATGACTCGCAGCACTTGACAAGCTTATGAGCTGGCGATAGATTGACGGGTGCATCTTCTTCTAACTTTGTAGGGACAGGGAGCTTCAAAAGGGAATGGGACCCAGTGCACTGTATCATCCTTCATAGCTCACGTACTGATGCTGCCTAAAGATTCTGTAAACTCTCCTTCGAAGTTGAATTGGCTCAAATCCATTTGTGAATGAACACATTTGCACGCTGTGTGGATAAGGATGGCCCCATTAGGTGTCTCCACACACTTGCGATATTTGGGTGCGTACCGTTACGTCCGAAAATCGCGCGGCCGTCTGCGGCGGGTGCGAGTTGTTTGCAGTTTTATCAGTTCAAACAGCAAGAGTAGCAACATAGTCAAACTTCCGAAGCTTCCAACCTGCAATCTTCGAATACCCTTCACGGTATCAGCCCAATGCATCCTGTGCGGAACTCCAACCGACTGCGATAAGTCGCACTGATGCCGCAACCCGATTTTTAGACGTAACGCTACACACCCGCTATATTGCTGCCAGCGGAGGGGTCTTGTGAGGTCAGTCAGCCACACCAGACAGCCGGCCGGCCGTCCTGCCGCCACATTCGCACATGCTGGCTGGCCGTCGTGACCCTTGCGATCGTAAAGTCAGCGGCGATGTTCGCACTGTTAACTACGTTGTAAATCATCGAAGGCGGCTCAAAATTAGAGGGTTTTGCGAAGGCAACGTGGGTCGCTTGATCGGCAATGTCCGATAGGCTTCCTTAGAAGTATCCGACATTATCATTCCATTTTATCAGCTTAAACAGGACAACTCAGTTTGTGTGGCAATGATCAGCTATCTTATCGGGTGAAGAGTCATTCGTTCTGAAGCAAGCTCGTGAGTTGGCCAATGAGTACGCAGGTACGTGTGGTTCGTTTTTACTGCGATCGAGACACACTTCGCGATAATCTAATGAGCTGATCTATCTTCTTGAAACAGTAGAACCTTGGGTAATTATTTAGGCTGCACCTTTTTTGCATCACCACGGTGCGCCATCCCGGTACCACCCCAGCTCGAATCCACTCCGAATCCACCCATTTCGCTCAGTTGACGAGGGAGCCCAAGTGGGTGGCGTCGGAGTGTGTTCAAGCAGGTATGGCGCCGGGCGCTCATGTACTATGGGGGTGGCACTCAAAAACACATTTGAAATTGCTACATAGAATTGATTCCATTACAAATCTTCAAAATATCTAATATCAACGTGTCCGATTGTTATTAGGATGTTTTTATTTTGAAATGTTAAAGTAAATAAACAAACAAAATCCTACCCCTGCCACTGATGATCTCCCGTCTGTGAAGTGTCTCCCCCTCAAGGCTTAGGCTAAATGCTTAGTCCTAGTTATTTCATGGTCTCGTTTTTGTACTTTGGGTTTCTATGCATGTCTGTTCCAGTATTATGTTTTTAATGTGTTGGAAGGTACTAAAGTGCCAGTGCAAACCGGGGAATGTGGTTTTTGCCTAAGCCTTGAGGGGGAAGGAGCTTCGGAATGGGTGGGTATTTTTTAGAGTAGCAAACATGTTTTTTTTGGTTGAGGACATTCCTCGGAGCTCCTTCTTAACCTCTCAGGGAGAGGAAAAAATTTCCACCTCCTAGAAACTGTTTTTGAGTGCCACCCCCATAGCACATGAGCGCCTAGCGCCGTGATAGCGCAGCGGAGCTAAGCAAAAAAGGTGCAGCCTGACCAGTTTCTCAAGGATCTACTGTTCCAAAAAGTCGACGAGATGAGTCGGCACAACAGATTATCCGAGATGAAAATTACCTGAGACCCCTCTTCCACTGGAAAGAAGGATGAGCATAGTCTCACTTCTATATCATACATCGTTCGTAACAGTGGAATTTGCCGAAAAGGATTCTCGATTGGAAGAAGTGTGCAAACTGCGTTTTTGTTGAAATACGGAATTATGATATCCACGTTTCCTTACTTTTCTTGACAAGAGAGAGCCTTGAGGTCGAAAAGTATCTATTTATCTCACCTCTATGAGTGCTGTGCCACCCAAACGTATGGAAAGGAAGAAACATGCCATCCTATTAATCTTCTACCAAACAAGCCAACAATACCTTCAGTGTAATGTCTGGGTATCAGTGTCGTCAGGAAATGCTTTTGATTCATGAGAGAGAGGCGTACAGGCCCCATTGCGAGATGATAAATTGATCTAATAACTTCGTGACAAATCAACCTTTTCCTTGGGTTGTCCTCGGAGAAACTGATCTGTTTATGCTCATTACACTTACGGCAAATCGGATTAATCCTCGGATTTAGGATTACTACGGACTTGTGCGTTCGGATTCTGCAGAGACTATACCCTGTTATTTCGAAGATGATATTACACTACACGAGATGGAAAAGCTCAAGGTAAACGGGATTCGCTCGAAAAAGTCAGACCTCAGTGCTCTAGTGATGAAGGGGCAAGTTGTGGATGTGGAACAGGTGCATGCCTCCATCCAGCTCTGGACAGTTATTCCCGTTAGGCAGTGTTCGTAGCGGTGATATAAGTGAACTTGTGGAAGTGGTAATCAGTGGAAGACGGTACCTATCGATTGGAAGAATCGCAGAATTCGCGTTTTTGAAGGAATGTGGACTCATGGAATTCAAGGCAAAGGTCTACATACGTATCCAGGTTCTGTCCCATCAAGACGATAGAGGGCGATTCACTATCTCACTTTCAAAAGAAACGCAAAAGCTCTTGTACCATACACCCGAAAAGGTATTTGAAACCGCATTGAAGATTTAATCTCATTATAAATATTTGAAACATGTAACACATACTTGCATAGTTACTAAAACTATATATCTGCTCGAAAACTTCAGTAATAAATGGAAAAATGAACACATAAGTTTTTTTACAAATAGGTGAATTTACGTTACAGCGAATCTGCTTGATTTAAAGAAATGTAGTGGCATCACTTGGAAATGGAGCCAGGAAACACCGAGGTGTCAGGGAAATTCGCTTTTCCAGTACGATCTACATAACCTCTACAGTAACAGTAACTATGCCGTTTGCACAGTATTATAAGTATTTTATTAGTGTAATTTTTATGTTGATCACTCGTTGGTCCTAACATCGATTCATCTACTACGAAAGTCCTTCCTCTAGAATTAGACAGTCAGAAATCACATACTATGATGCGCAGCTCTTTTTCAGCATAGTTTATACAAAAAAGCATCACACAGAATTTAATTCAGAGGACCTCAGAAATGACAATCGATCGGAACAATGGTGGGTGGCTCCATTTAGGGAACATCGAGAGTTGAGGGCCCCTCGACAGGGGAGTCATATAGGGGGGGGGGGGTCGTAATAGCAGTGGTCAGCAATGGTCCCAGGCTAGATGATGGACGCGGAACGTGGCATCAGCTGAGCCGGTTAGAAAATACGATTCAATTTGTGTCGGGGGGGGGGGGGGGGGGGGAAGGGTGGGACTCGACTCCACGTTCCATGTCTCAAAGATGAAGTATCGAGCAACATTGCTCACAAATACGTAAAGTCATAACAAAATGCCCAAGAGAGCGTTAGTTTAAGCTCAAGCTTGGCCTGGATAGGACAAAGTAGCTCCTAGTAAGTGCACAATTGAGGAGGTTCTTTTGGCGCATGGAAGTTGTTTCAACCCTGTAAAAGCTCTTGCACTTCCTAAGCCTGAGCTAAAGTCCTTATCCCATTCCCTCTACGTGAAAAAGTTTTGGCACGATCTGCTGTGGCAACGAAGTCGCGGAAGCGTTCTCTTCGCAATGTGAAGTGAGGCCGCATCCGACCCACATTGACCGCAAATTTTGCTGTGAAAATATTTTCGGAACTTCTTTTGCACGTAAACGCACTTCTCAGAGCTCCTTCTTGCTTTCTGAGGGTGGTTGAGGATTGTCACTTTCTTAGAAACCTTTTTGATTGCGACCCTATAGTACATGAGCGCCAACGTGAACCATATTTTAACGATTTTCCTGATCGGTAAATATCTATACAAACTTTCCTCACAATTCCACAATTTCGCGGTACCGCCAGTTCCACCATTGCGAACACTGCCTTACGAGTCGTATATGTACCTCTATAGGCTACGTTACTCTACATTATTGACACATAATCATAGTATGACATGTTGCTGTGCGACATTCAACAACTTGCTCCCTTTTCATTGGAGTAGATCTTTTGGTGAGTTTTTAGTGATGCCCTTCTTCTATTATATGAACAAGTAAACTTGTGTGTCTATGTGTCGGTATGTCAGTATATGTGTAAGAGAATGTAACTAGGTAAGGCCGCGGTCATACTTTGCGGTGCCGTCGGCAGAACGTGGCTGCGTGTCGTGCGTCTCCGCCTATGCCACCCTGCCTCGTTGCCTGCGTCATCTCTGCACCTTCCCCGAACCACTGCCCCTCGCTGCCTGTGAACGCAGCCACGCCCTGCCGGCGGTGAGTATGACTGCGGCCTAAGTCTCTCTGTCTGTAGCAACTAAATGGTCATCACTAAAAAAAGTGATGAGTGCCAGAAGAACAGTATAGATTAGATTAAGTCAGTCAAGGGAAAACGAGTTAATGAAAGCATCTGCAATTCTCCCATTACGCTGTTAAGTGGGTATCCATCAAGAGATCATCAGAACTTCAATTTCCATTACTAATGGGCCACACTCATGGGTGGGGCCACTTGCAAAATATTAATTTAACAACATTCATGTTCGGCTCTCTTCTAATTTTGGCAAAGATAGCACTCTGGCTGATTTTTGTTGAAGCCTTACGAACGTTTCGGCGTCTTCGCCTTTTTCATGGCCTTGGTATTTTCCGACCGGGCGCAAGATGGACCATCAGTAAGAACCATTCTTTGGCTCTGCACGCTCCAGGAACTGACACCCACGCTCGGTAAAGGTACAGCCTACGTGGCTTGGGTCGAACTATCCATCCACCGCAGGAGATGTGATATCTTGATAATCCTGGCATGTGCCTCTAAGGCAGATCAGCGTTCGAGCAGTCCATTCCTTCCGATGGGCGTGGATCATGTACTCTTATACCAAACATCCTTCTTCACAAAATCGGCTGAGTGTGTTTATGAGTTGTGGTGCTTGTATGTAAGTATTATATATAAGTGTTCCATCAGAATTTCTTAGTTTTCGTACCAAGGTAGAAATCCAGTTTACGCGGGGGTATGGGAAGCGGGATAGCGAAATTAGAGATGGGTAAACAAAATTGATGAAGAGTGAGAAGGAGTGTCGTAAACGTGCTTCGCTAAATCCGTACGGTTTTCGCATGGGCTTTCGAGTATTGATGGTTATATCCACGTATTAGTGGACTGTAGCACATGACTGTGCGAACAACACGGTAGAATCATGTAATGTGGAATCGGTCAATAGACGAACCGATATGAAAGAAGTCCATATCGCATGCTTTTACACTAGGATAAGTGCTGTACTGAGTGCTAGCCCAACTGACCCCTCTACAGACACTTATCATTTTTGAAGTCTCAGCGTAGTGGTCAAAACATTACGTTGCTACTGATTTCGTAAGGGTTATCTTTACATTCTGAGCATTTAGTACTCGAGTGTTGTTCGTGGTTAATGATGTTGTCGGTTATCACTGCATATCACATTTCTGGAAACGGTTACTTCTTTCGTAAATTTAGACTTTAGTAATCGATATCTTTTGTTACGGCTGACATCGGAGTAGAAATCTGTTCATCTACAGACCATTCATCACTTGATTGTAGTGTTCACTATTACGGAGTTTGTATATCGCAATGAGGGAGGAGAGGGCATCTCACCATAGGCGCTAGTTTCACCTAAGCCCAGAAGGGCAAAGGAACCTGCCCTTCCTCCACTAATGCTTAGGCAAAAATATACGCTTCAGTGTACGGATCGTCCCCCACCCCCTCCTCCCAAAAATCCCTTCCAGATGCATAGATGTGCAACTTTCTATAAGATGCTCCCTCATTGCGATCTCACTGATAGCACCTTTTAGAGCTCGGTTAGAGCTATCGCAATGAGGGGGTCATCTCCATAGACACTAGTTTTACCTAAGCCTGGGAAGGGGGGAAGGACTCCTCCCTTCCTTCACTAGCGTTACGGCAAAAACATACGTATGAGTGTGAAAATTGACTCTCAGAGATGCTAAGGTGAGCAAATTTTTCTGAGATGCTCCCTTTCAGTGCGATGGCACCATATTCCACTCTTTCCAAAATATTTGAAAACTCATTTCTTTAAAGGACCTCCCACAGTGCCAGTCCGTTGCTTCCTGAATGGGATTGCTTGGTTCTTCAAACTAGTCCTTTGGAACCGACCGATGCAACTCGAGTTGATGGCGCTGTGGGTGCGCCTCTGCCAAGCTAAATTTCGACCTAAATTCGACCGACTACACCCCACAATTTCATATGGTGTGCACAATGCTGTACGATAGCCGTAGTGGGTACTACATAAACTAATGAGGGGAGCGGGCATCCTATATTATACAACCTATTATCATCCTAAATGCCCCAACCTAGATGATTGCCCATCTCACTGCATAGTTCTCAGTATGGCAAGTGAAGGAATTTGCAAAGTTTTGCAGAAGTTTTGTTATTCTTTTCTTTCATTCATCTAACCTTACACCCAAAAATATGGCATGTTTTTGAATTTTTTCGTTATTTATAATTCGATTCATATATTGAAATTATACTTTTTTTTTTATATTTGAGCTTGGAAGCTGTGTAAGTGATTGTCAAATCAAGCGAAAAAATAAATGAAGTACAAGTTGGAAATGAACGTAATGTGCACTTGACTGCCACGGACCCTTGGCTTGCATTTCACAATACTCCTTTCATTTTTCGACAAGTTATATGTACTTATGTATACAATTTATATTTTATTCGTTTATTTATATTTTATTCCTTTTCTATTCTGCAGAACCCAATTATTTGTTGTTACGGGTATGCTGAGTTGGGACTCTACCAGCTCTCCAGCTTTTCGGGCTTATGCTAATCCATTACACTACTGAGACCCCTTCCACCTCAACTCAGCTTCCGAGTGGTGTATTTACCATATCGGTTCGATGCCGATATTGGCCAACCGGCTCAGCACGTTATGCGTGTGAGTGCTGACAAGCTATGCTACATATACCATTCAGCGGCTGTTGTAAGGTGTATGTTCTTAGTAGTGTAATGGATTAGCACAAGCCCGGAAAGCATGGAGTGCGTGTTTAAGTCCCGACCGAGACCAAAGCTTTTGCCCAAGACTCAGCATACTTGTAACAACATTTGCATCGCGGGCTGTGCCGAAAATCAGCAGCTATCAAAAATATCAAAATCAATACCTGTTAATTGTTGTTCTGAGCATTCAGACGCTCAATATTTTCAAAGCTCAGAAGTGGAATACCCGTACGGTACAAACCTCCATTTTCGACGCCACTTCTTCTTCGCTTGCAGTTGAGATTTTATGAAACGGTATTATTTGGCTAAAACCCAACTATGACATAAATTGACCAGTGAAGGGTTACAAAGGGAAAAAAGATAAAAATCGACGTACTTATTGTACAACCAATTACTAATGGTATATTAAATTCCGTCAAACTCTTGTTACCAGGCTTATCAGATGCCACCCTGCCACGAGCAATCACGCATTGTGATATCAGCTCAGGCGAACTCTGTCGCCATTACTGTGGTGTGAATTTTTATGAAAAATCGATTCAGAAGTGTATATTACGGTGATTTTACTCATTCACATTTCACAGTTCATTCGTTTACTAAGATCAGCGAAGGATACCCGCGAAAGATAAACTGTTACTCGTAAGAGCAATAAAATATTGTCGGCATCGGGCAACACTGCTCTTTCACAAAACAGCATCCTGGCATGTGGGGATGCAATAAACAGTTGTGTTTTGAGCAACTGAATCCGTAGGGTTCGCAGCGATTAGGAAATAGGTTCCAGACAAAGTGTGCCCATGATAAATGACCACATGAACAAACGGCCTCTAGTTATTCAGGGTCGTAAATTATCACATTATCGCCAATGCGGCCGGCGTATCTAGGGAACGCTACACTGATGAAGGGGGAGGGGGTGTCCGGAGGAAAAACCATAGTCCCCCGAATGGATCTTCCATATACCTTTGAAGGCAGCTTTAGGGAAAATTCGGACGAAAAGTAGAAAAAAAGTAGTGAATATGAAAGCCGAGATGCCTAGTAACAGGACAGTGGAGAAAAAACGGATGGAAATGGCCAAATACCCGAGAAATAGGACCCCTTTCCCACCGTTGGTTCTAGGCGCGGACAACCTTTCCATCAAGAGGTGGGCAGTCCGCATAGGTTTTCCATTGGCATTACCAATACGTAAACATGAAGGGACGTTCGGAAATGCGACAGCATCTATTTTCATGTGGTGAGCTTCAAGCTAAAAGTGAAAAAGCGCGCTGCGATACTTTCAATCCTGATCTCCTTGACCAACCTCACCGTGACCAATCACTATTCACGTCGCTGGAGGCGTGCTGTTCTAAATCAAGCGGCTTGCCCTGACGAAGACGACTCCGCCACAGCTCAAGGGGCGCCTTCTAGGGGATTTCGCCATGCATAGGCCTTTCAGACCCGTAGTTTTTCACTAAATGACTCCTTTGGACTTCTTATCACCCACATTATCCCTAACACTGTCTTTAAGATCATCTGGAGACTTGCTAGCCACATCAGCCAAGTATACGAAGCGAAGGGTAATGAAAGAGACCAAAGTATCGGTGCAAAATATTCTTGGAATATTTCTCTAGAAGCAGGAGCAGGTGAAGCTCACCACTTTCACCATCATGAAAATATTAAGCATTCATCGACACAGTCGAGCTTTAGAGCACCTACGGCATCAGGGTCCGCCTTAACAGCAGAGTCAGCTTCCGTAGTACGTATCATGTGGGAATCTTCTTAAGTACGAACCCTTTGGTCAAGGAAGTCACAGAGCTCTCGTTGCTTGGATAAGGCTGCTATGATCCGAAGTGTCATTTTTCATGCCTGAAACCCGCCTTCGGAGGGGTTTCAATGGTAACACGGTCTGGTTTTTAGAAACGAAAGGCGTTGGGAACTCGGAGGAAATGGAAAGAACATCACCCAATATGAGTCCCGCCAGGTACCCAGAATGAACGAACCTCAGGTTGACGAAATCCCGGATTTTGCTGAGTTGAGGTGCCTCTCATAATCACTCGGAGGAGTGTGGTGCGTTCTTGGATATGGGGATTAAAATACCTCTTTCGAATCTACTAAAGTTCGTTAATGTAGGGTTGAAAAAGGAGGAGAAGATGCGATCCTTTTTTGGCAACCCCTGTAGAGATATTTATTTGTTTATTGCTTACTCGTATATACTCCATGGAGCGCCACAAAAAAAAAACAGAACCACGAACTTGTAAACACATTTAAGTAAGTAACTAGTGCTTGTTGACTTAACCCGAGCGAACGAATCCGCTTACTACCCCCAGCGAACAGGTGTAGGGGGACCTTAAGCGATGGGGTTCACGCCAACATGATCCTCGAACAACTACCTTGTCATTACTCACATACTGCTAGAATCAAGAATAAAATGAGCGTTCTTATGCTGTAGGTGGCTTGTCATTCGGCTAAATTTGAGGTACTACATCTGACACAGCAGAAACATTAAAAAGACATGAATCGTGTGACGGCTTAATTTCAAAGGTCTGAAACGTAGACTGAGTGGCATTCTGCCCAGTTCAGATTCTATAGTCGTTGCTCCATTTGAGCCACAACAAATGCGCTCTGAAACAAATAAATTTTGTCATTTTTTTCACGAAAGCTAAGCCATTCGCAGAAGCACACCAATAAGTTCTGTAAAGTAGTACAACTGGAGCCAGAACTAAAAATCTTGAATGATCAGTATTGAAAGAACGTTCATTTCATTTGTCCACGTGGAAAACCGATGAATTAGAAGGACTAAATACACCTTCAGGTGACACGTGCAACCATTTAATCGTGCTGTGAGAAAAAAGGTTGCATACCTTTGACTGTAAGGCCTTCTGAATGAGATATAGTGAAAAAACTATGGTAAAACTGTTGGCACGCCCGTTATTTGGCCTGAACAGTATTTGCCTACCCTGAGTTTGGTTTCCATGCGTAATATTCGGAAACAAAAAACAAGGTCGTCTGAAGCCTCTGAAAAAGCTCTAATCCAGATAATTGGAGCCTGGGAGTTTTGAAGAGTTTTGAAGACAGTTTGAACGTGCAACTTACAACAAAAAATTCCAAGGGATGAGTGTCTGTTCCCCTCATTTTTCTCTATAAGCTTTGCTGTGATTTTGAGTCGAAGTCAAAAATGGGAAAGAAGGAGTGACGGAAGTTTCAACGAGTTTTTTAGGTGGCGAATCACGCCGAACAGATAATGGCTATGCTGAACTACTTTTACGCTCATTCACAACTCAGTCACAAGGAGCGCAAAATCCTTTGGGACTTTTTACATAAAAAACTGGGTGAGTAGTGTTTTGAAGCGACAACTGTTGTCACTGATATAGTATTAGGTCTATGCAGAATAAATGGCCAAGACGGACTACTTTTTTCAAAACGCCATAACTTCGCTCAGACACAACTTTATTTGTCGAAATAAAAACCATTCGAATCTACACAACCTTGCCAACGATCTGGTAAAGAAAATATGCCATCATGATCAAATTCAGGATTGCGAAAACTGATGAAATCAACGATGGCATGTTCAACATGCATCGTTTCGGCGAACTCCTTCTGACCCAGGTTTGCATCGATAACCGGGAAAAAGTGGTAATTCGTCAGAGATAGGTCTGAGGAATAAGGGGGGTGAGGGAGAGTCTCGATCAGTTTCTGCCGGGTGACTTGCGAACTGTGGGGTTTTGCGTTGTTTTGCGCACCCAGTAAAAAAATGATGCGGTTAGGCATCGAGCCTCTCCCTCACCCCCTTATTCCCCAGACCTATCCCTGACGGATTACCACTTTTTCCGGGTTCCCGATGCAAACCTGCGGCAGAAAAATTATGCACGGTAAAAATGCCATTCTTGACTTTATTGATTCTCGCAATCCAGAATTTGATCGTGATGGTATATTTTCCTTACCAGATCGTTGGCAAAGTTGTGTGAATTCGAATGGTTTTTATTTCGACAAATAAAGTTGTGTCTGAGCGAAGTTATGGCCAATTACGTTTCGGCCATTTATTCTGCATAGACCTAATACTTCAATTTGCGTATGTCGATGAATTTGTATCATCATCAATGAAAAGAAATGGGTTCAAACCTGCCAGAAAGGTAAATACTTTTCCACGCGTAGGCGAGCAAGATGGTCAGCGTCGGAAACGAACCACATCTTTTCAATCGCTGACGTTTCGGATTTTCGTGAGAGTCGATGCTCATGGCCAAGTGTGTGTTGATGAGAACGCTCGAACCGCCAACGCTTCTCATGTCGTATGTTCCCAGGAATGGGTAAATACTTTTCCACGCGTAGGCGAGCAAGATGGTCAGCGTCGGAAACGAACCACATCTTTTCAATCGCTGACGTTTCGGATTTTCGTGAGAGTCGATGCTCATGGCCAAGTGTGTGTTGATGAGAACGCTCGAACCGCCAACGCTTCTCATGTCGTATGTTCCCAGGAATGCTCTCCTCCAGCATCGTAGAAGGCGTGTAGTTGGTACTATCTTCAGGTCTCGGTCAGTCCGATGATGTCGTACTTGATCTTCATGGCTTACATCGTCAGGTCTTCGAAACACGCTTCGGATGCAAATATTCGTGCGTTGAATCGCCACATTAGTTCTTCTCGATTTAGGCAGCCTGTTATAGCCCTGAGATTGTAGCAGCTGTTCTCAAGCGGTTCTACCCAGTGCTGCCGTATTGGGAGCTACACCAAGTCAGGGGGAATGAGGCCCATCCTTACCGTTGTTTCAGCAAGATGAAAGTAAGAGCAGCTTACCAGGCGGGCTGGGTATACTCGGGTAGTTTGCCGAGCTATCTTGAGGTAGACTCAAAGCTTTTTATTGGAGGCGACTCCGAACCGTCTCCCATGTATCTCCCAGTCCTAACTGAGCAGGCTTTTGGCCGGGTCGAATGGTACCCACTGCACAATACACGCACCGCTGCATCCCACACGTATGAAAGAAACGCCTTTATGGGTGCAGTGGGTATGAATTAACCAAGCACACAGTAGGCGACTCTATACCTTCAGTCTAGCCTCGTCTCATAGCAAGTACATGATGACTTTCGGTTTGTGATTTACCGCAGAGACGCGTCACGTAGCCTTACCTTTTAACGGCTCCAGATCCTTCAGAAAAACCCCTTAGTGAAAGAGATCCGTGGCTATCCTATCCGAGCATAGTGACGTTTATGCCCTAAAATGAGTTTTTGGTTCTTCTAAAGCCTTCACACGAAGCGGATAAACGACGGTCCCATACTGACGGTTTGTCTCGTCATCTTTCTCTTCCACGACCCACCTATTAACCGCATCGTAACCCATAATGAGAGCCGGATACTGTAGGATAGTCTGCACAACGGCTGGACGACGGTCAAGCTCGTAGCTGTCAGCCTCATCCGCCTGGTAGGGCACGGCGGCGGTGTGGTAGTCTGTGGCTGGTCCATTCCGCAGCAGTTTCAAGTGAATCCCGGCGAAATTATTACAGATGCAAATGGTGTGAAAGCTCACGAGATGCACCACAAATTACGATCATAAGTGCAAGAACGAAGAAGCAGGAAGAAGGAACCCGTCTTCAGAGATAATGCATGGCTCCTTTTCGCACAATCTTTTCTGGAAAAATTGGATTGAGCGGGACTACGAAACTAGGCGAGATCCACCATACTCATATGACTGGCTTCAATTTTGAATATCATTTCTTCAAGCGTATGGACAGCTTTCCTCTGAGGATACTTCAAGACTCATCACGATAATGAGCGTCCTTGATCGAATTTATCGCCTCTGGATCTCTAAAATTCTGGGCAACCGGAATAAGCATGATTCGTCCTTGTGTGGGAGAATCTGCTGATCCTTAGGGTTCATATTTCCTATCTCTCAGAACTATTGCTATGGTAATACAGATATACCTGAATCGTCAGGACCTCAAGGTAGCCGTAAATCCCGATCAAGGGCTTATGAAAGAACTGAGCGTCAACCTACTTGTTCATACAAGCAAGGCCAAGACGGTATCGGAAAGAGGCCACTTCCCTTTTTTCCTTCACCGTTGCAGGTACACATGAATCGAGCTTTGTCTTACTACTTCATTCTTTCATCCTCTCACATCTTGATTCTCCAGAAGCCGTCATCCGGATGAGTTTGCTCCAAAAACACTCACCTGTTACTTTAAATGCCAAGGTTGACACATTAGAAAAAATACAACTGACCACACCGAAATTGTCCGAGCTACAAAATCACAGGAAATGCCACATATATGTAATGGTATTTCTCTAGACATAGCTCATAAAAAAATTTCACATCAAGGTATCAAAGGCACATTCCACGACAGTTAGTGGAATAGACATTGTCATAGAATAGGTGCAAAAAGATTCGATGCTTATCAATCGTTGACTGTGTAGAAATAGCGATGTCAGAGATAGGATTTGGATACGCATCCATTGAGATATCTGTGGAACTGGAAATTCGTTGGGTTTTATTATTGTTTTTGCTGAGGTTGAAAAAAAGCCGCATTAATTATGCACGAACACAATACTAATTCCACTGCGATGAGCGTCGCCTTAGGGTGTTGCAGTCCCACGCGCGATTATATATAGTTCGGTTGCCAGGCACGCGGGCTTCAGTAAACGCACATGCCTCTACCTAAAACCCGCGTGCTTGCGGACCGAGCTATCAAGGGAAGGGTGAGTCACTGTAGCGCATAGAATTACCACCTCCAAGCGACCTTGAGAAGCTGGCAACCACCATATACGAGACTACTGGCTTCGGTTGCCACGAGTGTTAGAGAAGCTCGCAATGAGTGCGGTAAGATAAGATAGGGTGTAAATTCAGTGATGAAAGCAACAGTTATGTGGATCAGCACGTTGTATGGTGAATTCTCGTGATATTCCCAAGCGGAAACGCATTTGAGCGCTCTGATGCGAAGAAATAAACAATTGTTAACAAAGAAACAATGTTTAAAAAGACTTTAGGGGGGGGGGTGGGAAGAAGCAAAGAAATAGTTTAATCTCCGTTTCGCACGGGCCCTTAGACGGAGGTTAAATTTAGAGGTAACCTCCCTCTGTGCTCATCAGTAAGGGAAGAGAGGTAGGCATGTTTCATGTAATATTTACTATATATATAAGTTAATGATTCGAAGTCTCGCATTACAAAACCTCGAATCATGGATTCTTCCTTACCGACTCCTTGCACCTCTTATGTCGTTATTTGGAGGTATGTGCCTCTAAATAACAATAACCTCAAAGGCAAGAATAAGAAATACATAAAGTGCGTGATCCCTGAAATGATGTTTTCAGTCGTATCTCGTAAAGTTTCCATTTTTTTCATTTTGGTTAAGAAATGCTGCTGCTATTTCAGTGTGGCCTCACCCGTTTTGTACTCTGCTGTACAGCGAAGCAATTGAGGAAGATAAGGATAATGGAGTGATACTGCGAGTGAAACGTTACCTTGAGGTATAACCTGTGCTATGCTGTGCTAATTGTAAGCATAAGCGCTACTCCATTTCAGCTGAATATTTCCTCGTGGTCAATACGACTGCTCAAAACCGCTGAATGCCTACGGAAGGCTCCTCTTTTCACCTGGGGAAAGTTCTATGCAAAATATTAGGTGGTCATATTGCGCTGTGATTTCAGCTAGCATTTACCATTCTTTTGTTTGAAATTATAACGAAAGCTCAGAATAAATATTTACGCATTGCTTAACAACTTGTTGCTTGAAAGTGCATGCAGAGTGCTGTTCATTTAGTTGTTTTTTTAGTGTAATGAATCAGCTGTGATTCCTGGTACACTGAATCCGGTGAAGCGGTAACTTACTAGCCGCTGCTGTCTTAATGTTATATTAATCAGCCGTGCAACACTTTCTGTTACACTTTTTGTCTTCTTGGCGAACTATGTAGGGCATTTCTGTCCTACAAGAGACGAATGGTCGGCTTGGCCGTTCGATGCACGGACGACCGAAACCTAGCGGCATTAGCAGCTACACACCTTCTGTGATGCTGGAGGAAAGCTGTTCTTTGAAACATATGACATGTGAACGCCATGAGATAATAAACTCAAATCTGCTCTGGATCTGCGAAACGACTCTGCGAATGAAGTTATTTTTCTCGAACGAGCAAAACCACAACATAGGAAGTGGCAGAGCCTGGAGCGCACGAGTAAAACGTTTTCGCACAGGACCCTTTTGTTTTCGTGCTCAAGAGGTCTAGTCACCCCTGGAGACAAATTCTTAGCAAGGTCGAGGTCTGGACCGAAATTCGGAAAGATTCCTGGGTAACTGAACGGGAGCACATCTATACAGGCGAACATGTTGATCTTTGCCAAGAAAATCTTCTTCATTGGCGCTTGCTACACTCGTTGCTGTGATAGGCCACCTCACCTTTTCGAAGGTGGCTCGAAAGATCGGTTTGTCTAGAATTTGTGCATTAGTTTTGAGCAGTATCGATTGCTTCGCGCGTTACGTGCGTCGGCTCAGTCAAACAAGCTGGATTATTGAAGACAGTGATAGGAGTAATAGCATTGAAAAACTCCAAATGAAATATGAGGCCCTAACTAAAGTAGGGTTTCAGCTTCCCATGGAACTTTGAATTGAGACCCAGATAGGTCGATAGAGATTCGAACAGCGATTATAACTGTGAAAACAGAAAGTACAAGAGCAGAACATAGAACGTGTCTGCTTTGGGGTGGAACGCCCACCTGTCAGTATAGAAATTGTAATGAATAATACAGTTGAATTCCCCTTACCACTGCACTGATATTCGCCGGAATGTTATTAATCATTGTACAGTCCATTTCACAGCGCATGATAGTGCGTGGCCTACGGAGGATGAAAGTGTATCAAACCCTCCGACCCGTCACACGCGCTCACCCAGTCTGTAGGCCACGCCCCGTCTATCGCTTCGGAATGAACCGTACACGAGCACATTTTGGGGTGTTTTGCGACTAAAAGGGGAAGCCACATGAAATGCAAAAACGAACTGTGAATATGAGAAACCTATCTTCATATATAAATAAGAATCCCAGACATGACCTCGCCAGCGTTACACCGCGACGATCATCATTGAGCTAGATAGGGGTGCTACTCGAAACCAAATATTGCACAAATTCACAACATTTCCCACTCATTCCTTCATATTTTGCGCATTGTCTGGTTTCTCCCCGAGTTGGATCGCCCAGCTGCCGCTGGGCGCTCCTTCCCTTCCCTGGAAGAGTCGGCGTCGCCGAGCTCCTTTGAAATTTCGTTTTTTCTATGAAAGCCTTTTAGGCACACTTGGCATACGTCAGCAGTTACTACTGATATGGATACTGACAATGAGCCCTTGATGGTCAACATTTGATATGCGGCGACTTCGGCGCACACTGAGCAGGATGGGAAAAGCGCATACCTTCCCCAAAAACTACACTTTATTAATCCGATTGGAAGCGAAAGAGAACGCGTTGTGGCCTGTGGCCATACGCTGATCAAAGATACACCTAATAACATGTTGGCATTATTGTGGGCATTATTTTATCGAAAATGGGCTTAACAATACATCGTCTCATTCTCCTGGAATTATCAAATAACTACTCACTGCTCTTTGAAGGCCGCAGTGATGGTAGCTTTCTACAATAGACCGAAAAAGGAAACGGAAGACTGTTCATGGCGAAAGAATTGGGAAATGCATAATGTGGCAGCCATGCCCGCTTTTTGAAACGACGTGATCCACAGCCGGCATGACACCGTAAAGCAAATTGATCAGATCCGATCTTCAAGTCTTATGTGTCGATCGACAAGGAAGCAAATCCATATAGTTTGACAAAGCCAGTACTTCAATCTCAAAGAGCGAAGCACTGGAGTAGTGTAATAACTACTGACGCCCTTTATGTAAAGAATGAGTAACATTCATAGAAAAATGAAAACAGAAAGGGTTGGCGAAGCCGGCCCCTCTGAGAAGGAGAAACGATCCGACGGTATCCGTACGATAATGTTAGCAGGAGTTGCTCAGCGTGTGATTTAGCAAGGATTATAGTGTAACATGGTTGGATTCACGCTTATCCGCACACCCATTGGTGCACCCATTAGGCACAGGAATCAAAGCATGAGACTTGGAGGGCCGGAGCGGGCTTCGGCTCTCTCAGTACTTTATGATAGCTGTCTGAGCCGGCCATATTTGTTTAAAAGATTACAGTCTTTTTAATTTACCACAGTTACCCACTCTGTGATCGGTCCAGTTCTAACGGCAGTGCTCCTCCCATAACCCAACATACTGCATGCCATCCCAATGTGATGAACCTACTGCGACGTGGGCCGCAGATTGACGGTGAGGTCAGTACACCATGAAAAAACACAAACTTTTTTTGTTCTGAACGGGATGATCCGGATAAAAACTCGAGACTTTGCAAAAATCACAACTTGCATGCCCGAGTGGAGCCTCTGTAAATAAGTCGGTTATGTCTTTGCTTATTCATTATTTTATCTATCCTTTTTATCTGAGAATTATATGTAAACATTACTTGGCTCTGACGCTATGCTTTCAGATCCCGAGGAGGTATGATGGGAACGACGCGCTGACAGAAAGCCAATAAAAGGACCGAGAACGCAGGCTGGGGGGAGAAGGCGACGTCAAGGATTTGCCCCGATCGGAAGTCCTACCGATACCGTTATCATCGTCGCATCGTCGTGATCTCTCATTCTCGTCATCATGTCCTGTATCGTGCAGATAAATTCTCTGTGTTTACCGCGATGTCTTTGTAGTGCTATGTCAAGTCAGTTGAAGGTAAAGTTGTTAAGTGCACTTGAGGTCTTGCATGGCCTGGCTAGCTGCTAAGGAAGAGCCGGCTGAAGGCGACGGCGGCACCTTTATACTATAGTAAACAAATACAGCATGACAATGTGAGGAGCTGAAAAACTAAAGCTTCATGCACGATTACTCTGAACGCACTGCTCGTGATATCTCGATATTCCGCTCTAATCCGTGAGCAGATACTTCCTTCCACAACTGCCGAGGACGTGTCTCCAGTGCAGTGCCAGCATAAACAGTAAGCGCACAGCAAACCCGTCAGTGAGATGGCGCACACCGCCTCAAGATGGTGGACTCCCGCCGTCAGATCAAAGGAACTTTTGACATCTTGAGTTTCGGGTGATGACGCCCAGCATCATATTTCTTGGTATTTCAAGGGTTTTTTATTGTATTCTTCAACTCCCCTAAAGTCATTACTGAGCGCAATGACCCACGAGGATTATAGAGAATTGTGGCGCAAGTGTAGCGAACCTTGAAGCTAAAGAACACATCATTTTATTTCCATCATAAGCGCGGAGAAATGAAGGAAACAGACTAAGGAAAAAGCGAGTGATGACAAGAAACGATTACTTAGTTCTCCTCATAGATAATCGCTGTCGTTCCCATTGTTCAAACATTAACGTTTGCGGAGTCAATCCACTGTTGATGGCGCAAACATCAGCGGCATGTCTCTTCACTCAGTATGCACTTTCAAGTTCGATATCACCTCGCTAGCTTTTTTAACTCGCTCGACCTTTCAATTTGCTCATTTGAAATCGGCTGAATAATTCGCTCTAATTCAAAAGTAATAGAAGATTCAAGTGAACTGTCGTCAACTCATGATTTCGGAACTAGATCCTGTTTGTGTCATTCGCTGTATCCAATTTATTTTGACCTGTGTAGCTTCTCCTTTCTGCAGGAAGTACATATTGCTTGAGAGCAAATGCAGTCACTGTTATATTTGACTGCATTCGATGATGGTTACCAAGCTGAGCTAATCGCAGGAATGCTTTGCTTGCCATATTTTCATTGTTACAATATACATATGTATTAGGTGTATGCAGACCACTTTTTTCAAAACGCCATAACTTCGCACAGACACAACTTTATTTGTTGAAATAAAAACTATCCGAATCTACACAACCTTGTCAACGATCTGGTAAAGAATATATGCGATCATGATAAAATTGTGGATTGCGAAAATTAATAAAGTCAACGATGGCATTTTCGACTTGCATCGTAACGGCGAACTCCTTCTGTTGCAGGTCTGCATCAGGAACCCGGTAAAAGTGGTCATCCGTCAGGGGCAGGTCTGGGGAATAAGGGGGATGAGGGAGAGTCTCGATGCCTAACTGCATCAGTTTCTGCCGGGTGACTTGCAAAGTGTGGGGTTTTGCGTTGTTTTGCGCACCCAGCAAAAACTGATGCAGTTAGGCATCGAGACCTCCTTCACCCCCTTATTCTCCAGACCTCTCCCTGATGGATCGCAATTTTCTCCGGGTTCTCGATGCAAACCTGCGTCAGAAGAAATCGCCGATACTATGCAGGTAAAAATGCCATTCTTGACTTTATTAATTCTCGCAATCCAGAATTTGATCAACAGAAATTCGCCGATACTATGCAGCGTAAAAATGCCATTCTTGACTTTATTAATTCTCGCAATCCAGAATGTGACCTATCGTATTATCACTATATAGATACCATAGTACCAGAAAAGGGGGTGAGGAAGCGCATGCTCCCGTTTGTTGTATCACTTTTTACTGTTTCACATGTTCAACATCATTATGAATGAAATCCAATCACGCGACGTCAAATGACAGTGGCGTCTGCCGTCTTTGTCCGCTGTAGGCAAGCAACTCCGTCACAGAAGCATGCAGCTCGAGGTGGAGCTCCCAAAAGCACCCTTAAGGTCTTACACATTATCTTTTCAGAATTCAAATGTTTATTTACAGAGAATAACGTTATCAAATACGCTCTCCTTCCTTGACCTTTCCAGTGGCTTTGAATTTACATATGTACCTCCCCTGCATCGATCGGCGTTTGATGTGGCAAATAAGATGACTAAAGTTTTGCATACGATATCTGATTATTTCGCTTCGATTTGCACCCGGAAGAACATAGCTCAATGAGAACTGGTAAATGCTGACAATCTGTCAGCGAGCATAACAGAAATTGAGCTTTAGGCCGCGGTCATACTTTGCGCAGCTGCGTTAGTTGACGCCGGTGCCGGCGTCAACTCACGCAGGCACCTGCGTTAGTTGACGCCGGCACCGGCGTCAACTAACGCAGCTGCGCAAAGTATGACCGCGGCCTAAGACGTGAAATCATGACATAAGGGTACCACCCAATCAACAGAAGTACCTACCTTTTTGTTCTTCTGTAATACATCCCATATTGTATATCATTTTGCTTTGCTTTTCTTCTAAGGCTACCAATTTTGAATCAACATCAGAGATCTGCAATGGGTCAATTGTACTAACTATCCAGCAACGAATGAGACATGTACCACGATACTCACCTTTTGCATATTGTCCCACAGTTGCCGATCATACGCATTCAGCTCCAACAAGCAATTCAAGAAAGCTCGCTCGTCGGAAGCGAGATCCAGTGTCATTTTTTGAGTGATCTGTAATAGTTATCGGGGACGTTTTTACAGCTCCATCGAGAGATATGGAAGGAAAAAGTATCACTCATAATTCATCGGCAGCCACAAAACATTGGTAAACCTGTGGTGAAATTATCAAATTTTCTAGAACATAGATCATGTTACAAAGAAAGGTCAGAGTGAAAATGACTCTCAAATAGCCATTGAGTTCTAGTTCCCAAGCGGTTACACTCATTTCACCACCGATTCCATCGTTTCATGATGGGTACTAATTGTTACAAAAAAAGAAACGGAACGGCGCCAAAGCGTGCACGTATATATTTTGGCCTCACTATGGTTTTGCAAGTAAACGACGTTATGAAGGTCAAAGGCAGCTATTCTGCAACCAATTTCTTACACGAAAGTGCGGGTTTCATATCTGCTGCCATTTTATGCCGAATTTATACTTAGCGGTTTATGACGGTGCCGCGACTTATGGAAGCGCCCCCACGTTACCTTTGAGCACCAGCGTGAGGCCAAGTAAAACGAAATGGCTAGGTAAAGAGCAGACTTCAATGGAACCTTATAAGCTTACGTTGTAACACGGGAAAACACCGTACTAAGTATTCTGTGGGAGTTAAAAATTTACGAAATTTGAACATTTCTTGTCATCTTCATAAAGAAACTCACTGCAGCCAAGTCGGCAAAGTTGATTTCCGTATCCGCAGTCATGCTAGCAAGAAGCTGAGAGCACGCTGAGCCAACAGATCCTTCCTTCTCCAATAGCTGTTTCAAAGACGAACCGGTGCTGGCATCTGCACTTGCAGCCTCTGTAGTTGTCCTAAAGATCAGTAGCTAGATAATGATTCAAGGTTACTGCAAAAGCAAGAACAGACGTTGTACTGGTCTCAGCAGGTTTGGGAGCAGACTGAGGTGTGGATGAGAATGATGTAGCTGAAAAGCAAACAAACTAAGATCATGGAACTATCCACGCTGATGTGTCTTAGCTAATGGCTCTAAAGTAGTCCCTCATTGAGATAATGAACCCATGAACGAAAATGAACTTTTCGTATCCGCTGCCGATTTTATACGCTGCGCTTCCAGCAATTTGGTTGAAAAAAAATTAGAAAAAGTTGAAAAAAAAAATTAGAAAAAAATGCCCCACTTCAACTACACCAGTTAACGCCGTATTAACACAGTGACAACTGATAAAACATCTTATTAGGCAAAAAAAATGACTGAAGAAAAACTTACCACCGAAAGATAGAGGGGCTTGAGCTGTCGACGTTGACGTTACTGGAGCTGCCGCTGAGAAAACTAAAATTCAAAATCTCGATGTTGAAAGGATAACTGGAATGAAGAGTGCAGAACTTATGGAATCACTTGTGTGGGATTGGGGGAGGGGGGGGGGGGCTGCGTGTTGAGCAGTGACATACCTTTAGGCCGCGGTCATACTTTGCGCAAGCTGCGTTAGTTGACGCCGGTGCCGGCGTCAACTAACGCAGCTTGCGCAAAGTATGACCGCGGCCTTACTCGCGGAAATCGCTGAGAATGAGAGAGAGAGAGGGTGCGAGAGAGATGAGGAGAGAGAATGGCAAACGCACGAGGTCTGAAAGGAATGCCGGTTGACTGTCCGATGGTCTTTAGCGAAAGCCCGGATAGTAAACCCGCAGAGCTTCAAGCACCTAAGCAGCATGAAACACAGATTCTGTCTACTATTTTATGACCACATAAGACTTATTCATGTACACTTTTCTGTTTTTTTCGCATTTTCAATGAACTCGGGCGCAGCGTAGCTCGGCGTAACCGTGAAAAGCCAGGTGCTGTTTTGTAGTTGTGATGGGAGCTCCAAAATAAGGTCATCACAGATCTGATGCCTCGCTTAATCCTGTTGCAACGACCATTTGCCCCAGCTTCTCAAGCGTGCTCCTAATCTCTTGTTTACACAGGAAGGATGTGATCATACTGGTCTCCCAAACGTGCTATGCAAAAAGACAACTTTGATGATTTTTAGCTGGAGTGAACAGCGATGTTGAAAATTTAACTATCTCTCCTTAGCTCTAGCTACCACTAATCACAGCCACTTATCTCCGCTCTATATACCGTTATAAATCTCAACTGTTTATTGGAATGTGTACCATCTGAATATTCGCATGCTCCGCCCACCATGGGCGGATCTCCATCTACTTCGGACGAGTTGAAATGTATGTTCATCCTGATTATATCCCTCATTTTCCCTAGGCATACAGGATGATCTGAGTTTTGCATGAGATAACCATTGATTCATGCCAATTCTCGTTGACTAGTGGCGATATCCGGTACGTGGCATATCGAGTAAACGTGGTGCATGAAAATGACAAGGTTTTCGGCGTTGATATATCCTTGTTGTGCTCGCCGAGCATTATAATTCCCTTCAGCACGTTATGAAGGTTGAACGCGAAATGGCTATACAATGATTTACTGGATCAGCCGATGAACAAACTATCGCTTTTATCCTTTTAGATGAGCTAGTGCCAATTCACATAAACGGAAGTGGAAGACTTGATTGGCCTGGGCAGGCATTGATACGAGATTTGATTCCCGCACCACAGTAGTAAGGGCCACCTTCTTTCTACAAGCGTTAGGCATACCTTACAAAAAAGGTTGACCCTAAAATGTAGGGCCCAAGTGCAATCCTAAGACAACACATGAGTGATAATGGGAGGCATTCAAAAGCTGATTTCGTACTCCTTAAAAAAATCTTGGAAAAACAGCGTTATGAAAGCAACTTCAAAAAGTAATTCTATGACCTTTTTTGAATCGTCACAAATCACAGTCGGTGACATCCATTCAATTGTTCTGCGATTCATGATCTCGGACATCATCGACCGTGTTCAGAAGAAATTGCTTATTTCCGTAGTTGCGGGCAGACTCAAATCTTGGAGGGAAATCCGTATTTCAGGTCGAAAAGTTGGCGTCGACTTTAGGGGTCGCATTTATCAGTTTCTTCGACAATTCCCCAACGCCCATGCACTTGAGGAAAATCCATCCTCTCCACCGTAGAGGAAATTTTATGCCGGTTTATCGACTCCTATGAAATGGTCGTCAATAGTTGATCATATTATGTATTAGGTTGAATGGAAAGTTCTTTCGTTATTTAATAACGTGCTTTTCTCCTCCAAACTGCTTTTCAGCAATTTCTTCTGAACATTTACATGTAGTACAAGTTCACACGCATCTATAGACATTATTGTCTTTCATCTCCCGGATGACCTTTTTCGGCAAAATAATTATATCAAAGGTCAATGTCATCTTCATTATCGAAAGTTTTTCTTTGAATGGCGTTAGATAGAAAAAGGAAAATATGATAGCTTGATGGAGCAAGATCAGGGCTATAAGGTGGATGAGGCAGCACTTCCCATTCAGGCACGAGAATTTTTGGCGAGTCACTTTTTCAATATGTGGGAAGACACGCCAAAAAATTGACTCGCCAAAAATTCTCGTGCCTGAATGGGAAGTGCTGCCCCATCCACCTTATAGACCTGACCTTGCTCCATCGGACTATCATTTTTTCCCTTCCCTATCTAACGCCATTCGAAAAAAACCTTTGGTGATTAAGATGACGTTGACCTTTACTATATTTTTTTTTGCCGAAAAGGATTGTCCGGGAGATGGAAGACAATAATACTTATAGATGCTTGTGAACATGTTCTACATGTTCATGTGCAGAAGAAATTGCTGGAAAGCAGTTTGGAGAAAAAAAAGCACCTTTTTAAAAAAACGAAAGAACCTTCCCTACAACCTAATACTAGACAGCGGTTGTATGATTGTTCGAATGATGATCTCTTTCGAAAAGACAGTTCGACTATAGAGACACAAACAGTTTCGGTGGCATCGATCGCTGAGAGAAGGTTGTCGGAGAGGAGAAGCAGAAGGTAGTCGCATTTTCGTAAACTCCTCGACGCCAGGCTCAACCCCCGTTACGAGATCCTTAGAAACATCGGACTTCATTTTTTTGGGTCTCTCGTAGTGTAGAATGACTGTGGAGTTGTTCATGTTCAGGCAACAAGCAATTGCCCGGCCTTGCTCTGCAAGAGTATAGCGCACCATTGATCAGAAAGCCAGCCTTGAGTCATTAAATTTACCGGCTTTGTGGAAAGCACTGTGGTTTGTGCTGAAGGAACGAGCCCTTCTAAACCACAAAAAAAAAACTGAACTTGAACCTAAATAGCCTGAAAGAAACGTGGTATAACGCTAAATGTGTTGTACGATTCATTTATCACTCTGTAGTGCTCTTTGTTGTTCTCTAATGTACATATTTTTCTCTGAGAACGGTGATAATTGTAATGCACTTGCAATAATTCAACCATGGTTTTTGCCCATATTCACTGGAAACGGCTGTTTGTTCTCGTTATGCTCGAAAAATATTCCAAGTCGTATGGGAGATTGCGCCTATCTTTACTTTTCTGCTGCACGTATACAATACTGTCTGCCACTCTGTTTGAGCTCATGCTGCCTTCTTCCTTCGTTCTACGCGCCGCGGTGACAACAGCGGTACGAGTGACAAGTCCTGCATGATCTTCACAGATTTTCCTACCCCTCTCAAAGGATTTAAGGTTTTTTGCTAGTTTTTTAAGAAATGCGAATGAAAAAAACTGGTGTCAATCAAAGAGTACTTTCCGGAAAAGATTTGCTATAGAAATACAGCTACATTAACATTCGCAGCCACCCGGTGCTACCTCTATCCCATTATCGGTGCTAACAGACTGTAAATGGGCAGAACACAGCTGATAAGTCCTGCCTCAACCACCATACAGCCCAGACCTGGTGGCACCATCCGCTACGATCTGTTCCGGTCGATGCAGCACTCCATGGTCGAAAGAAAGTTCACAATCCGCGAAGAAGTCCAACTCTGGGTGTCCGACTACTTTGAGTCGCAGTTGGCCGAGTTCTTCGGAAGAGGAATCCATTCTTTGCATAAACCTTGGCAACAAGTCATTGATAGGAATGGAAATTATCTTTTGAATTAATCTTGTTTACTTTCGTTTTTATAATAAATAAATTTTTAAGTTCAAACGCGCATTTCTTTCCCAACAACCTAATATTTTCTCTCATATCACTCTTCACAGTCTTTGTCTCAACTCATATGTTCGTGGCGGGTTCAACTAGATTCATTCGGAACGTGAGTTGCTGTAAGCTATTGCGATGGTTCCTAGGCGTAATAAAAGTAATCATATCACGATCTATTACCGAACGGATCAAAGTCAAGATCCATCCCCAGGCCAGGCCACAAAAGTCTCACACTCTATGGGTTCGTTGGATCCCCATTGCAATGAGCGATGAACATTCCATTCCAAATGGAATTAATTGATGCCAAATCATTTTGGAGTGTTCCCGGATAATATCAGAAAAGGTAATTCATTTATACGTGACAAATCAAATGGTGTTATTCACCCACGGATGGTTCGAATTGTTACGTGCCTTCACGGATTTTCAAATGATTCACGACAGCAAACGCTACGTTTTCAAATTTAGCTTCAAAGCACGCATAGGAAACAGCACAGCCTTGCAAGCAATCAACAAAGGAAATATGGGGTTTGAAAAGTAAGCTTCTGTCCCACTCGCACGCTCAGAACGAGATCCTTTAAATTCCTCTCAAGTAAAGTGTATTCTTGACAAGAAGCGACGCAGAGCCCTGAAGGTTAGAAAGGTTTTTCCATCTATATTAGTTTGAAAGGTTTCAGAATTGCCAGGCGAAGTAAGAAAACCGCTGGCCTCCCCAATTCATTGCACTCATCCGAACAAAAACGCGAAAACTCAAAAATTGACAAAAAAAAATTGCTCAAACTGCATGATTTCTCATTGAATAACACCATTCGATTCGTCAGGCATTTGCATACTTGCGTGTCACATTTTTGTGAAAGGCTGACGAATTACATTGCACGAAATCGTACGAAATCGACTCCAAATCATCATGCATCCTGAACATTTTGCTATTGAAGTACCAGTGCAGATATTTGGAAGGATGGCATTTGATTAGCGCTGGATCTGACGAGTATGACGGACGAGTAAAGACTTAAGCGTGCAACTCCTTCAATTTCTGGAAGACAGTCGGTGAAAAATGCTGTCACGTAAGGCTGCCGAGGAGTCACGCAGCACCCACTTTTTGTTTTGCAGATAGAAAGCATCCTGAGGTGGTTAACCACATTTAGGGGAGCCAACAATTTTAGTTATGCCCTGCAAATGCGAACGCTCATCGCTTTTTACTGTTATAGTTGAAGCGCTTTGATCAACCAAAAATTCTAAAGATTCATTTTCATTTCAGCCCTTCTCAAACCACGGTCCATCTAGCTCAATGCCTTTTCCCCATGTGAGGCTGAAATTTGTAGCTGCCTTCATTGCCGCGCGACTAAACAAAACGTCGTAGAGTGAAAACATGTTGTGAAAAATGCCTTTTTCGCGGCACCTCAAAATTTTCATAATATCTCAACATTCTTATGTAATCGGAAAGCCTATATCCAGGATGAGCAACTTTCTTAGCTGTTCAAGGAGCACAATAAGTATGATCTGAGTCGGGCGCTTTGAAATTTCGATTTATCTTGTTAATGTGCAAAACGACCCACGACTTTCCCAGTAGCCTATAAAGTAGTTGGAGGGCTTTGTTCCGTCGAGGAAAACTGATCAGTTATGTGCGTCGCACATAACTGATCAGTTTTCCTTTATTAGCACTCCAAAAATTCGAGAAAAATTTTGCGGAAAATGTACTACAACTAGGTATTTTTGGCATTTTTACACTTTTGAGGACAGCACAAAAAACTGCAGTGCTTTCATTTGTATGCCACTTCCTAACTTGCAAGGAGATTTCTCGATGAGCGTTCAAGAAACAGGCTCAGCATAGCAGTACCCTGTCTATCCCCGTTTCATTGACTCTGACTGTAATGAATGCTGTTGATCACCGGTCGTTAGATTCACGCTCATCTTCTATTTCTACTCTGCATATTCCCTGTCATTTATATGCTTTATTCCATTTTCGTTGCACCAATTTTTATTGCCGGTTTCTTTACTTGATGAGTGAATTAGAAAACTTCGCTACCAGGGATTTCTAGGTCGCAGGATTCGTTTTTACTTCCAAGTTTAGTTTAACGATGCTCAAACCTTAATCGGTGTCACCATCAGCTCCATGTGTCTCATTCGCTTATTCTAGCACTCGCCTAACGTGCCGCTCCACCCGTTCACCTATTCATTTTGTACTTTCTAAATATACCAGTTGGCTGGGGCACACTGTGTGCGAAACACCATGCCCGTCAGTAGGTCAATCGAAATTGCTCTTTTTCTTGAGGACAGGGTATTTCAGTGCACACTCCACCCCCTGTGGGAGCAGCTCCTCATTTCTTGTCCCATGGCCTACCCATCCCTCACTTGTCCCCATCTCCACAAGTCGTTTTTCAGTAACGTCGCCCCGCCCACCACTGCAAATGCTCCGCCCACTGTGCTCATGCTTCTTTCATGGCTTCAAAAAACTCATGCCTGACCTCAATCCACCCGTCCCCCACGTTTGGTGTACATTCGATCCCATATAGCAATTTTCGGCTGAAAACGGACATTCCACAGCACGCCCCACCCACCGTGGGCGGAGCTTAACTTGGTACATATGTGGTCTTTAATTCTTGTTCCATGCCCTACCCATACCACACTTGTCCCCATCTCCACGGGTCGTTTTTCATATGTTACCTAATTTCATGACATACGGACGGAGGGACAAAGGGACGGACAGAGTGGCTGACGGAGGGACGTACTGACAGACGAAACGTTTTATGTATAGTAGAAATACACTCTCTATGTCGGAATCCATGCATGTAATACCTCTTTTATCTTTTCTTCGATGGAGATCATGTGATTCGACACGAAGAACATATTTTCTGACAACTCTTTAAACTTGCGGCGGCTACGCGATCATATCGAACAAAAGGTTTTTCTTTGCCATCGAAAAGTTATCCAGATGGAAAAGATTTTAAGGGATCGGTGTTGAGAGAGAACGATGGTTGAAGTGCAGACATTTGACCGAACCACGAACTTTGTTGCAGCGGCATGCACTGTGCAATGGTCCGTCTGGAGCACAAATACATAGGTCGCCTATCATAGCATAGCATTGGGCAAAGTAATTCTCAGTAAAATGGACGAGACTCTCACTGAATAATGTCATAGTATCAAACTACTTTAGCGCTTGTATTATTTACCCTTAAAACACCAAAACAATGGAGTTGTTGAGAAAGAGAAAGAGGGGAACAACTGCAGAAAGGAAAAAAAAAGAGAAAATGGGGAAAAATTAAGGTGGGAAAGTCAGAAGCCCCATTCCGCCTGTTCATGAGAGGAGTCAATGATAGCATCAATCACGAGGCTTTTTGGTGATTAGGATTGAAAGTTCGCAAGGAGGGCGGTCCCTCCAACTAGCACAAGTTTTTGCCCCTCTTCGTCCCCATATTTTCTCCATCAACTGTGACTACATCATTTTCTTTTTTTCCTTTGAACACCTGTGATTTGTCTTTACGTCATTGTATATTTCAGCATCGGTATCGCTCGAATTCCTCAGCTGTTTTTGCATTATTACAATCCAAGATTGTTTCCTTGCTCACTACATCTCTCGCTGTCTGTCCTTCGCTCCCCCTATCCTAGAAAACACCGACCGAAGCCATTTCCTGCATCACAGTCAAAGCATCCATTTCATATTTTCCTTTCAACCGCTTCTCTTTCATGATCGCTAGCATATGTGGCTATTTCCTGCAAGCGAGAGCTTCGATAGTTCCATAGGGAATACTTGTTTTCGAAAAACGGAGTTCAAAGGAGAAGCTCTCTTGGGTTTTAATTATAGGCTAACAGCTACATATTACGAGCTATTATTATTGCAACACACTGGAAGAGCAAGTAGTTCAATGTAGCCCGGGAATAACTATCAGCCAGGCTCTTTTTCTTCCCTACTTGTCCATTTTCTAAAATTGCAGGCGGAAAAAACACATGAATCTGAAAGGAAGAACACTCAGCGCGAGAACCCTTTACATAGGAATTCGGGTGTGTACCCTTATGTCAGGATTTCGTACCGCGCCATGTCGCAAGCGAAGCAATGCGGACGAGCGAAAGGCGCCATGTTGTTGGGTCTCGAAGCGATTACAAGTCAACTGCGAATAGCGCTCACGCCACGGAATTAATAATAATAAATAGCAACAAATAATATAACAATATAATAATAGAAAATAATAAACAATATGTTAAAATGATACTGTCTTTTGTTAAAATATTTATAATTATTTATATTTGATTTATATTTATTTCATGAGGTGAACCATATGGAAAATGACAAATAGATAGGAACAAACCTGAGAAATGTCTGGTTAGACCTGAACTAATGAACAAAAGAAGCGCTACAGATTTTTTTGCCCTATGATGAAGAGCAATTCTAATGAGGTTTGAAAGTGATTCTGGTCTGGCGAATCTCGAATTGGCTATAAATTTGTACTCGAGGATGGTTTGATACGTGGAAACGGTAAAACACTCACTTGGCTTGAATGTCTCTGGCGACCACGCTACAGCCGCGCGCAAAATTGATGAATCATGAAATTCGCTAGAAACTTGATTACAGAAGTAGTCTGACCTGCTCAGAAGGATTTTTACACCTTCCCAGGGTGAAACGGCCTGGCTCCTGCGTTACAATGACTAGTTGGTGCATCCCGTTTTCGCATTGGTTCCTGTGGCGCGGACGCCAAGCTGTTTCGCTCCCGCTGATGTCGTTTTGTGTTCTACTGGTCAGACGACCTTTGAGTACAAAACTCTAGACAATCGGAACGTGCACTGAAGGTCATCTGTTCAATCTCATCGAAATGCTAGCTGGACGGCTTTCTTTCCATAAAAAGTACCCGCTTTTCTCTATATTCTCTGATTTTCATTGCAATCTAAGGGTTCATGCTTTTCAAGCAATCTACCGTTAGCACTGCAATAACATCAGACACAGGTGGCCTGTTTAACTCAAACATCTCCATTCGCACCCAGTCATAATCCGCGGTGATTTGAAAAAGGGACATCAGGCCACTCGACAGCTGCTCACTGTGTGCTATCAGCGCTAGGAGACTTGACTTGGTACTGTGGTAGGTGGTCCACATATCACGAAACATGCCCATCGACACGGCCAAACGAGATTTGTGTTCTCCTCACGGCTAGGTGATTACCCTTTTTGAACCATTCATCTTTTTTCGATATCGTGCACTTTTTGGTAATTGGCTTTATTCAATCTCATCAATTTCACGCATCCACATTGCTCCTACCCAAACCGAGGCCCTCCCACT
Source organism: Trichostrongylus colubriformis (assembly GCA_963978905.1). NCBI lineage: Eukaryota > Metazoa > Nematoda > Chromadorea > Rhabditida > Trichostrongylidae > Trichostrongylus > Trichostrongylus colubriformis. The sequence goes on along the minus strand of OZ022259.1, from coordinate 11,495,502 downwards.
CTCTCCTGCTACTTGTCTTACGGGCCTTCCGTCACTCTGATCAATCGTTTCCTCACCCTCCTGCTAGACTACTTTCCATGTGCTTCCCTGGGTGTGTGCCATTAAGATAGAAAATTGGCGTGGCCGCGTTTGGCGAGATGGTAGGAGATAGGGGCCGCGTACTAGTTGGGTCCTGAAATTCAGAACAAGGCGTAGAGCATCGTCATAACTTCAGGACCCATCTAGTATGGCACGCGCTCACAAAACACGTCGCACGCCGGATGCCGCAACGCGAATTTTATGTCTTAGTGACACACACTATGCTTCCTCACTCTATTTTGTCTTGAGTTCCCTTAGCCGTTCTCTTTTTTGTGTGTTTTTCAATGCCCTTCTTGCTGCATGACTGAGTTCGCTCCTTTGCTGTCGACTATTTCCTTCACATTCTAGTACAAATATCATGAAGAGAAGAGGAGGGTGCTCACCAAATTGATCTCTGTATAGTGTCTACTGGGTGAGGCTCCTTACTCCGGAAAATGGCTTCGCGGCGCGCACTTGCGGCGCCACCAGTACGACATGCGAATCGATTGCTCTTGGGAGCCCGGCAGAGCGTGGCTGTGCCACCTTCTGCACTTCCACCCATGCCACACTGCCTCGCTTGAAGGCTGCCATGCCCTGCCACTGGCACTCGCACCCGCCGCGCCCTCGCCGCGGGCGGCCACGCGATTTTCCGGAGTAAGTAGCCTCACCCATGTCTCCCTTCCGGTGATAATGCCGCTAATTTCCTTTTTTCTAAAACAGGTACTGATTTTTCTTCTTATTCAGTCGGTCGATCTGAAAAGTCAGGCGGACTCGTGGAAGGTGTAATCTATCGATAGTGACGGCCCTCTGGCCCAGAGGTATTACCAATGCCGCATTTTTCGTGATCGAATTCTGCTTGGGCTAATCTAGCCCATCGCTTCCGCATGGTTTATACTCGCTATTCCCAAGCTGATGTTTGAAACGATGCCGAACTTGGGTAGTTAAAGTTTTATGGGGGAATGAAAGAAGGCAGTTAGCGAAATGAGAAAAACGTAATGTGAAATCAATGAAAAACGAAGATGATATCACGCTGTGTGCCAACCGTGTACGGTTGACAGCACTGGAAGCAGTGGAAGACTAGGAAACGCGGATATCTACAAACCGATAGCAAAGCTCCCTCCGCCTTTGCTGCACTGAAATATGAATCGACAAAGGTTTCTACATGATTGTCTTATATGCGAGCACTTTTCCGGGCGGGGCGATACCGGCTAATCAGAGCATTAGGCCTGTGACTCAGCCTCTGTAGGCTCAACCAGCGTTACCTTATTGGACATGTTCGATTTTCTGCTCACCATCCGGCCTGATCCAACAGAAAGCGCTACGTAGGAGTCCTCTAAGAGTAAGCACAAGCCGAGCGAGGAAGTTGGTGGAGGCCAATTCGTTCCGAATAAACACCGATAACAGCTGAAAAACTAATGCAGCGCGCCCGCGAATTCCAAAATGTCTATAAGCTCGCGTGTTTGTGTGGTTCTCCGCTTTCTAGAGGAGGTTACGTGGGTCCTTGGTAGATTACTGAACGCTCAGAAGTCTACTGTGGCTCTTAGTTTCGCATCTTATTTTTTATTTTATTCTGCAACTTGGCCAACTATGGTTATGGTTCACATATCTTCTACGAAGCAGGAAAGGCCAAAAAGGCTCAGAGTCGACATAGCGTAGTACAAGTGCTTTAGGAGTGCGGAGGCGGTGCCTCTGCCTCCCTACCACACATAGTTTTTCATGCCTCCACTCCATTCGGCCGCCTTCTAACTGCCCGTAACTGCGTAGTTGACCAGATGGATCGTGTCCTCTCTTTGCTGATGTGAGTTCATCGTTCTCAGTTTAATATCCTCGCCGAATCCCTCAAACTCGTCATTGTATCAGCCGTTGTTTCAGCACAATGCATTGATCTTTGTTCCTTCCTCATAAATGGCGGATTCATCTACATTTACGGGACCATCTTTCTTTCACTGTAATACCTTAGATTGTTTCCGCTGTTAGCTCTCTTTCCCATCTGTATCTTCTTGGTCTTCTTTTTTTTCAAAGGATGGAAGATGGGTATGTGCTTAGAAATAATGGGATCCCTCTGGGATACTTTGCCTTTTCCTTTTTAACTCACTTATGAGAGCACTTTACCGCCTTATTTGCCGGCATGTAGCCTTGTTTTATGGTAGCTTGTTAGGCTTGCCAATATGTGAGCAGTATGGGCACTTCTGCCACTCCTGCGTGCCCCTGTGCTTTGACGCATATAATTTCGAGTTCTTCGAGGCCAATTCCTTCAACAATTATTGTCCTCCTTACTCATGGCCTTTACAAGTCCCCATCCTAGCTTGGTCTCTGCAACTTTGGGATTCCTCTTTGAATAACTCCGAGCTTTAGCACCTCCTGATGTATTCTGAAATGTCAGCGGATCAGTCATAATTGAATTTGCGAGGGAAAAAAATCACTGAAACCGCCTTTCATGAACTCCAATACTGCCGACCCATCACTTGAGAGACCTCCCGTATTCTATGCGCATAATAAACGAATGATATTTTCTGGGCATCTCGTTAGCAGGAGCTGAGAATCCAATGGCACGTGCTTGGACTTATCGATTTTAATGCTGCTCAGGCTATTATCTGTTCGTCTCGCTCCCCATTCTTAGGCACATGTGTTTTCAAAGACTTCGATTTGCACTTTGGTATCATGTGGGCAAAATTTATGCGTGAGCAATTAAAACGGAGGACTGATTGTTTGCAAAACCAACACTTAGAACTCCAGAGTGGGAGCCTATGGAAAAGCCGCGGCGGCAGCTGACTCTCCCAAGGGAACCGTCGCTCTTTTTCTCTCAAACAGCAGACCAATGTTCGCACTTAAGCTCACAATGTAGTACTTGAAGTTGAATAGGGAGGGAACGCCGTCAATACAGATAATTAGTGTAACTAGTACTATTCGAATTAAGTATGGAAGATAATTTACGCGAGCTGTACATAGCTTTCGGGAGATCACGTTTATTCCCAGCAGCGACAGCCCAGTGTCCTAGAGTAATTCTGGAAAAGGGGTATTCCTATTTAGAAACCACACTAAATTCAAAACGACAATGACAATGACTTTGCCCACCCAACGTTGTGAATGATTCCTCAATAAAGTGCACCCCTCCTGGGAAATGAGTAGTCAGTCTTCAATAGGTTCTGTGTTTTGGGGATAGTTTCAATTACAACCTGAGTACGGGTGCATGAGCCTCCATATGTCATCATTGTGCAGTGGCACGCTGTGGTGGTCTTTATTTCCTATGAACAGCATGTCCGAAATGTCATCACGAATCACGGCAGCGCACTCCCACTGCCCGTGCCCGGTCGGAAGTGCATCCGGTCCTGGAGTAGATCACCCCCCCCCCCCCCTAAGCAATCCACTCATCCTAGAATGCGTAAGTTAAATTTTATGTGAATGTACTGAAATATTAGGTCAATGCAGAATAAATGGCCGAAACGTAATTGGCCATAACTTCGCTCAGACACAACTTTATTTGTCGAAATAAAAACCATTCGAATCTACAGAATTTTGCCAACGATCTGGTAAGGAAAATATACCATCACGATCAAATTCTGGATTGCGAGAATCAATAAAGTCAAGAATGGCATTTTTACCGTGCATAATTTTTCTGCCGCAGGTTTGCATCGGGAACCCGGAAAAAGTGGTAATCCGTCAGGGATAGGTCTGGGGAATAAGGGGGGCGAGGGAGAGGCTCGATGCCTAACTGCATCATTTTTTTACTGGGTGCGCAAAACAACGCAAAACCCCACAGTTTGCAAGTCAGCCGGCAGAAACTGATCGAGACTCTCCCTCACCCCCCTTATTCCTCAGACCTATCTCTGACGAATTACCACTTTTTCCCGGTTCTCGATGCAAACCTGGGTCAGAAGGAGTTCGCCGAAACGATGCATGTTGAAAATGCCATCGCTGACTTCATTAATTTTCGCAATCCTGAATTTGATCATGATGGCATATTTTCTTTACCAGATCGTTGGCAAGGTTGTGTAAATTCGAATGGTTTTTATTTCGACAAATAAAGTTGTGTCTGAGCGAAGTTATGGCGTTTTGAAAAAAGTGGTCCGTCATTTATTCTGCATAGACCTAATAGTAGGCGCATTTAGCTACGTCACTAAGATGATCTAGAACAGAATGGCTACCGACCTGAATCTTGCTAGGACGTTTGCTTGGGAATAGACCGCATTTCGGTCAAAAGCGTTCGTTTTTCAGTGATTCCTAGCATACTTCTCCCATATTCATGTTGTTTTCTGTACACATCTCGCTTTATCTGATGTAGTTCTCCACTGATTTGAAACTTTTCTGCTTCATTCGATCGATTTTCTTTTCAATTCTCATTAACTAGTCACGAGCCAGTAGGCTTTTTCTACTTTCTTTCAGATTAACGATGCCGTGTAAAAACTTTCGGGTGGTCCAATTCTCTCAAGTATGTATGTGCATCAGTTAATGAATTATATAGCATCTTTAGCCTAATAAATGTCTTCCTGACTGGATGTCTGTCTAGATTAATATAAATTCTGATAATGCTTATATGTCTTGTAGAAGGATGATCACTTTGGGTACCAAGTTTAGAGGGAGACTAAAGAATTAGGACTGCGCATAGAGCCACTTGTCTCTGAACATTTACTTCCTGCTAAAAATTATCATAAATAGAAAACAATGAACAAACGCTATTTCGTTGTAAAACGATCTGGTCCCTCGTCTGAAGTTCCTGCTTCTGTTAGCGCTTGAACTCAGTTTTCACGGGTTTCATGTGAGAAAGAAGAGCGCCACACACGGGGCTCGTTAATTCTCTTTTGCTGATTGCTATCATGCGTTCGCGGGATTGACACAGAATACATAGCCTACAACGGAATGTTATTATAGAGCAGACCTTTCACCCCATTACCTCGCTGCGTTATCGTGGCCAACACCCATGTGGAGCATGACAAACTCACGCAAAAAAAAGACTGAGTGATGGAAAGTCAACAACGAACGCAATCTAATTTCAAATTCAGACAGTCTGTAGCGCTGTTCATTCTTCTCTATTTTACAATTATTGGGAGATGTTGTGCTTACTCACCCCGGAAGAGCGTAAAGATGATGCTGCCAGCCGTCATTGGACATGAATCATTGGTCAGTCGCGTTGCTTTGAAGGGGTCTTTGGAGAGGACATAGCACCCAACTTACAGTACTACTATTTCACTGATTTAGAACTTTTGTAGTTCACTTTCGTCAAAAATGATGCTGCCGCGTGGATCACGAATATATTAATTTTACGAAGATTCCATTGCCGCCGATCATATCGTATCGAATGCCGGGAGTCCTATCCTCTCGATCGCAGACGTCTTAATTGACCACTAAAAGTGGGCATAGCTTGAAAAATGAATGTTTATGGCCCCGTGCGTTTTGCAGCACTGCTCACTCCATTCTATTTCGCCATTTCAAGCTCTTGTGTAGGGCCGTGCTCCAGTAATAATTCTGCTGCTGTAGTTATACACTGAATGGTCATGCGAGTCCAGTGACATTTTTGGCTCTTCTGCAATCAAAAAGCGCGCTGTTCTGCCGACTTTGAAAAAAATCTTTGCGTGTGGTTTTTCCTTTCACTGTGTGCTTGATGTATGGTATGGTAATCTGCAAGCTTTCAAGTGCTAAAGTCAAGACAAGGACCAAGCGGGGTGTTCAGAGAACTGCCCTCCTGATTCTGAAGAATGAAGTTCACGTTCTTCTACATTCTTGATTGAATTAGAAAAGAATCGAAAAATTGAGTGAAGTTCATTGGAGATACCTTTACTTCAGTTGCATTCTTGAATTTACTCGATTCATCCTTTCTTGATATGTATACGGCTCTGCAGAGTACACTTGAGAATCGTGGAGGCAGGTATATACGAGGGTGAGAATTGTGAAGGAAGCGTCCACGAGAACTTTCTTTTTCGCCCTGGCCGATTGTTGATTGTTATCATTATGTACCCTATCAATGCGGGCCATAACCCAAATTTTATGAGAAAAAAATGTGAAGTTTAGCAGAGACAATCTCCTTGAACTCTCCACATCTCCACATTTTTCAGTCACGCTACTAACGTGGGTTGGGCAACGAGAGTTCTGAAAGCAAATTGGTATGTAAATCCACACCGGCCTAACCTTCCTTCTTCCTTAGTCGGTGACCGGTGGCAGACTTAATTGGCTCTGTGATATATTAGGTTGATTCATAATAAATCGGACAAATTGACCAATTTTAATCATTGTCGTACAACTTTTTTACGACAACAGGGATTCACTTGAAATATACTCCATCTTTATCGATGACCTTCTGCCACGGTATAGGCAGATCATGGATGCCCTTGCTCCAGAAGGCCGGAAGCTGGAGCTCGAAGAAGTTGCCGAGTGCCGCCTTGACCTCGTCGCGAGTTTTGAAGTCTTGGCCGTCCAGGTGGCGTTGGCTGTGGGAGAAAAGGTGGAAATCTGAAGGGGCCAGGTCTGGGGAGTACGGTGGGTATAGAAGTACGGTCCAAATGTACGACAGCAGCTCGGCCTTGGTCGATCTTGCGAAGTGCGGTCTGTGGAAGTAGACACGTTGTCGTGCTGGAAGTAGACATGTGACCGCCGCCGTAGCGAACTTTGGACATTGGCCTTCAATTCTCGTAATTGACGAACGTAGACGTCGGCGGGTACTGTGGTACCTTCATCGAGCAGCTCCCAGTACTCTACGCCGTGTACGCTCCACCTACCGCGGTTTTCGTCTTCGATGGAATAGTCGCCTGACGCAAACTTCGAATGCTACAACTACAGTGTACTTCTGCCGGAGGCATGCTCCTTGTGAACTTCTATCAGACGTCCGCCGATATCCGCGGGTTCCTGGCCAGATAGCGATATAAATAGTATGACGTTGCGGATGTGGTCTCTGGACCGCTTGAAATCGTGCGGCATTGTGGCGGAATGAATTTACTTTGGAGTGTTTATTTTGCGGTACTTTGAAGAGCTTTTCATACTCATTCCAACGGTACCTCGCGCGTCCATTTTCGTTGATTCGTTACTGAGTTATGATCTCTAGAAATCATCACTACCATTTGTCCGATTTAATATGAATCAACCTAATAAAAACGGTTATCGGGCAGTAACTGGCGACTATAATAATACGTGTATGAATATTCGCCTTTCACTTATACATATGGCATCCTTATCACCTGAGTCCGTACCACTTCGATGAGCCGCTATGATATCAACTCTGAAATGCGGTTTACCGAAAGAAGTTGCTCGGAATAATCACTGAATTGATTCAATCAACTTAATTCAAATTAGTAATCAATTAATTGGACCAATTGAACCTAAACAGCTGATTGCCTTCACTTGAACCGGAAAGCAACCACACAAAGCTGAGACACGTTTTGGCAGGCCTTGGTCTCGGATATGGCTCAAATTTGTATTTCATGCTTTCTGGGCATAGGCGTTAGTCCACTGCAGATACATAACTCCATGCGCTCTTCTTACCAAGAAAGAGTTTAGTTTTCCATAAATTTTAATGAGAGTTAGGTGGATGGACAAGGTCTCGAATGCTGGTTACAAATATGAGGACCAAAAATGCAAAATGCCGTTCCGAATAGAGTTAAAAGGGGTCAAAATTTGCTTGCGATAACACAATTACTGGGTGTTTAGCTTGACCTGACTCATCAAAAGTTTTAAGCGAAGGGACAAATCCACATTTCATCACATCTACAGGAAGAGCGCTACCAGTGAGCCATGATTGTTGCCACTCACACTTAGCCTTGCTGATGCGTCACTCCAAGCAAAGTACCCCGCCGATGAGTCATCACAAGCGAGACTGGACCCCACTCACTCAACTCTCCTCAGAGCGCATTTTGCAAATTTGGTTTTCATTACTCATTAATCAGGATTCGATACTCTATCGATCCACTTAGGTCTTATTTTAAAGTTCCTTGGGAGTGAGAAACTTTCCTTGGTCAGACGTATTTCCATGAAAGTGCTCTAGTACATATTTCTTCATTCACATTTTCGCTCGTTCATGAGATGTCATCCTGGTTTCACATACGGTTGCATTTCGCTCCTGAAGTGTAGCTCCAAGGCAGACCTATGTAAAAAGTGAGAATCCGTGGAAAATTGTTCGCTCTTCACCTTACACTTCCATTTTGAGCAAGCGAAAATGAGTCTGCCGCGGATATCCGAGAGGTGTGCGAGACCAGTCCTTTAAATCGGGTTATTTGGAAGCTCGAATATAGTGATCGAATTCGAATGCAAAGAGCAATCGTCATTCAGCGAAGCCGTATTAGACTTCCACTGAGCGCTTCTTACTCAATTCCATTGGACTTCGCTTATTGTTAGCAGCTACCTGCTACTCACACGCTTCTTTTGTTTTTAGTCCTTATAGAGATTCTCAACCGTTTTTGGTGCCGCTTTTCCCTCCGATCTGCGCGCAGGTAAAATCATAGCTTGTGGACAGGCGATTTATAGAACTAGTTTGCGTAATGCACTTTTTTGGTTTCCTGCATTGATTCCCTTACTTTCTGACTTCCTGTTGAAGTCGACGATGAACAAATAAAAAAGTATGTTTGTTCTCTCCTGTGTTTGACACCACCGACGTTTTCTCTACTGCTCACCCATACGTTCGGAGGATCCCCATTTCCTTTTCACGGTCCCTCTATGTTCTCTGAAAACATACCTTCCACTTCAGAAGAGGTGATCTGTGGCGGAACTCGCACTGAAAAAGCGCAGATTGGGGTCTTGTCACCCCCCTTTTTTTGGAATGTTGCGTCTTCATCTCTCTATTCTTCATATGATCTTGTTAACCTTTACGATTTACAGTACTGTATATATACATGAAGTAGCGCTGAGTGCTCGAGACTCGTTCTAGGGACACCAAATGTGCTCGCTTTCAAGAGTTGACCGTGGAAGATACAGAAGTTCGAAAAAAATTCTGTTTGCTATCCTTGGTGGTTCCTTTTCCGAAGAGTGCACGTATGCTGCTGGAACGTTTCAAGGCTCACCTCATGCCAGTCAAAGTGTTTCCAATCCACCCAAGGGCTATCAACGTCGGGCTGCGTTCATATTTTGCGCCGGCAGGGAGTAGCTGCGTTCATATGCAGCGAGGTAGAATGACACGGGAAGATGCACATATGACGTAGGCAACGAAGCATGATGGCACAAGGAAGACTCAGAAACACACCACGCTCTGCCGCGGCACCGCAAAGTATAAAAGCAGCCTCGGTCTTACTGCAGCCTGACAACTGGTCATTGGGGCATTGGACTGCTCGACCCCCGACTAGGAAAGTGGTCGCATGTAGCCAGCAGATGTCGCTTCCTGGGTCCCCGCCGCGATTCTCCTGCCACTAGCCTGTATGAATGCCCTGTTTCCTGTCTATGCTCACTCGTGGTTCGCCTTCGCAGTAACGGATATTGAAGATAGCAACAAGAGCCAAATTTGAATGGCCTTTCTTGATTTACTTCGCTGGCTAGCCATTTAGAACCTCTGTTTTCATTACTTGGCAGTAACCGACCCAATGAAATCGCAAGATGTGCAGCTAATTTGTGGACAAGGAGTACATATCCATGTACATATTTATGACATATTATATCCTAATACTCTTTGATTAAACGACAAGGTGAGCTAGAAAACGGAAAAGCCTTACCGTTGAATCGCTAACCTTGACGTTTTAAGCCACGATTGTTAGGTATCATTTTCAAATTACTTGGGGCTTTTTAAAGAAAGTTGTAGGAGAACAACAAAAAGCGTGATCTATCCATCTTCTAGTGTCTATCTACTATGAATTGGAAGCATTATTGCGGGGAACTAGTGTATCTTTGCTAAGATAGATTTATAAACAATTTTCCTCTAAGTTCAGCTCCTTATTCAGCCAAATATTTTATCATTTACTTTTGTCCAAACGCGTATGAAACCATGCGAGACTCTCAAAATTTATTCCAGAAGGCTCAAAAAAGCGCTCACAATATCGGTTGCAAAGACGGATTATGAGCCTTATAGGCAAGTTTCAGTGTCCAGCGCCTTTATCAAGCGTGAAATGGTGCCAGCTGGATCATATTAAGATCCTCTGTTTGAGAACCGCAAAGGTGTGTTTGTACTTCACCGATTCACCGACCTACTGCTGCCACCTTATTACTGTCATTACCGTCTTGATGGTGAAGACAATGGTTCGTCTGAGGTTTAGAAGCGAAACGAATCATTGGAATCGTTCTAGTTTTAGACATATTTGAACTTTTACTTTCATATATCGATGAGAATCTCTGTTGACGGAGTATTCACTCACAGCCTAAGCCCATCTCAGGACTCTGATATGCTCACGCGTTTGGTTCAGTCCCTCTGTATGCTCTGTGCATGCAAATTCGATCTTGAATCGCCAATCTTCAGAACTTAAGTTGCATGTGATCAGCTCATCAGCTTACACACATACAGTAGCGCTCAAAAGTCTTCGGCCAAAACTTTTTTGCCATAACTTTTATCTACTTGACCAAGTTTGACAAAATTTTGATATGTGGTGCCTGAGCCTACTATTGTCAACATTTCCTTCTACTTGAGTGCCGCTTGACTCTCTTCATGGTTTTTACAAGAATTTACTACAAGACCACCGAAAAAAAGAAAAAGGCTTGGTCAAGAAAAACGGCTTTCTTTACAAAAACAAAACGAGCAAGCCTCAGAGAACATCAATATTTTGTAGAAAGTCCACGACTTTTGATGACAGCGGCACAGCGGTACGGCATAGGGATGGCACTCCAAAAACAAAAAATGATTGAATCAGTAATCACACCGTTGAGCGCCAAAAGAGTACATTTAGTATGCAGTGTCTCCAAGTACAACATACTAAAATTTCTCTTAGATCGGTCCAGTCGCAAAAAAGTTACAAGTGAATAACTCAAGTGAAAAACCATTTGGCCGAATATGTACTTTTGAGCGCTACTGTACATACATACATATATGGTGCTTTCTTATGGAGGCATCTACATATTATCTATCGGAAGGACACGAATATGTAGCAGGAATCCGCTACGTCAAACTGGTCAAATTGATTGAACAGATTTCTGCTACATATTCCTCTTCGGTCAAATTCTTCACGTTTCTATTTCATGAGTATGAAACTTCTGTTGCTTTGATCCAGCAACAGAACCATTGATACTGACGCAAGGTAGAAGCGACGGCGAACAGCTTATCATGTGAATAATCATGATTTTTCTATTAAGCATAAATGGGCTTTATTTGAGTAACTGATGACTTGTAAACACCAAATCTCGTAAGTCCGTCGTAACTGCTTCTTAACCGACATAAGAACCATTGCTTTAAATATTAGGTTGGGACATAATTTCTGTTACACAATGACAAAAAGTTTCAAATTTATTTTTCTTTATTTGTGTCTAACTTCAGTCAACAAAATATGTATGATTATGATCAACAATACATTGCCAGCAAATAGGGAGATAATAGATGCCTTGCTTGTAGAAGTCTGGGGATTTCTGGTCGAAGAAAGCCTGGAGGCCGATTTTGAGATCATGGTCATCTTTGAACTGCCGTCCGTCGAGGAAGTGCGTCAGAGATCGGATTAGGTGGTAGTCAGTTAGGGCCATGTCCGTAGAATACGGTGGGTGGGGGAGCTTCGTCCAATCAAGGTCCTGGAACTTTTGACACGTCGACTTTGCCATATGTGGGCGAGCGTTGTCGTGGAGGAAGAGACTCGGTTCATTTTTCCGGTTATTTTTGCAGCTACGGTGTCCAGTTGCCTGCAGTAGAGATTGGCAGTGACTGTCGTGTTGGATGGCAATTTTTTGCCCTCTTTTTTGAAAAATTTTTTTTAAAAATTTTTTTTCTCTTTGCGATTTTTTGAAATTTTTTTCCGTTCCAATTTGAGTCGATCGAGCCATCGGATTGCCGCTATATGAGAGACAGTACCTGGGCCCATCGACTGGTTGATTCGGTTAGTGACCTTGCATGCTGAGGAACCGGGGCGGTTTTCGTGAATTTCGCCTCTCTCGCCAAATTGTCGTAGATCCAGTGCTAGTTGAAGCCATAGAGAATATGAATGTGTTAATCAGTATTCCTTTTCACTCGCTTTATATACCCCTCACTACCAAATATTCCAGAAGCTTCCACAGTTTCCCCCAAGAAAAATAAAAAGTGTGACAGAAATTATGTTCCAACCTAATAATAGCAATCCAAGCCAATAGTTCTACTACTTGATGAAGCTGCTACCTGTTGCTGTAATCCCTGTGGCCACACAATAATTGAATTGCCTTCCAAACTCTGAAATACCTCTCGATATTGAGGAACTGCGCATTTCCCGCAACCTTCTTTTTTCGTAAACGTTTTGTATCCCAGCTTTTCGCAAACCTGCACTCGCACGTATCACCAGGTACTACCACACATTACAATCACCTCATCATTTTCTTTTTTGATATTCTCATTTAGCAATGCACGCGATGCCTCCAAATACATATCCGAAATGAATGAGCTCGTTGTTTGCGTGCCGATAGGCTTTCTCGTCTACCGTCAATTGATGAGATCGTTCAGATTTATGATGCACTTTTAGGTACGCTGTCAGCATTTCACCATCCAATTCATTTTTGAATGAATGGAACAAACGAAGAATGATATCACGCCTACGATGGATCTCGCCGAAATGGAGCCCATAACGGACAAGATGTCAGTTATCTTAAAATCAGAAAAATAACACCGTGCCGTTCATTACATTTGGGAGAATCGTCCATAGAACTTTTAGTTTTCACCTTCAAGTGTGCTTATTTGTTCAGCACGAGCTATATGTATCCAAAATCATGCGCAAAAAATCAAATTCCGATAGATATACATACCTTCGAAGCTGCGTCCACATAGGTAAAGGGGGTGGGGCCTGTGAAGCGAGGCGGCGGCTCCCCACATTGCCGATGTTGGCGCTTGATCGTGTTGTCGCGTGCTAGGCGACACGATGTAGGAAATATACCCAAATCAAGCGAAAGACTTTAGAGTGTGGAGATGAGAATAACCCGTCGTTTTGCTCCCAGGGCCTCGCGGCCCCGCCCACGATCCCGACATGGACGAAGTTTGAGAGGCTGTATCCCTAGACGCGGACAGCTTTGCATTAAAGTTTTGAACGTATAAGCAGAACTGTATGGAAATTAGAAAAGTGCCAATCTTCGTGCAACTTCGTTTACTAAACGATGCATGGGCCACATTCATCACAGATCAAAAAAGAAAAAAGAAATTAAAGAAAAAAAGAAGAAAAAATAAGGAAAAATAAAAAAAATTGATATGAAAAAATTTGCGCTCACCAATGTAGCAGCCTCTCGACGTTATTGCATACATTCTGTACCCGAAGTTTGCTTCACTATTTGTGGCTTCTATTTATAACATTAAGAATACTTCTGCTTCTTCTATTGCTCTTCTCAAAAGTTAGGCTCGACAAGGGATGATGTCACAGCAATAAAGCGAAAGCTGCGAAATGAAAACGTTAATTTCCACCCGTAAGTAATGCCGTTTACGACGCGTCGTTCGACCATCGTCAGTGAGTCGTCCATTGTGCAGAATATTTCAGCTAAAAAAAACATGCTAGGGGGGTGGCTAAAAGCCAACGATTGTGAAGATCACCTGGCTAAGCTGGCTAACCCCATAAGCCGTGGTCCTGAGCCAAGGTCAGCCTGATGTCGGACCGCATTGTTGCAACCACATGCGTCTTTCCTTTGGAAATTTATTATAGGATTTCTCTCATTCTCTCCTGAAAAGTTGGCAGAACGGTCAATCCGTTTTTTCCATTGCCTCTTCTGCCGACAGTCGAACAAGAGGGACCACGAGTTCATGAAGCTCTTAAAGCCCTTACCGAAACGTTGAACTTACCATTTCCATATTCACTTCATCCCTACTGCTGCTACCTTTCTCACTTCCCCCATATCTTTTTTCGAATAGGAGGATGAAGTCTACTCATCGAGATCACATTCAGAGCTCGAGCACAATCCGGTAAAAAGTTCAGCGTCAAGGCAATGCTACAGCAGGCCTTTATCGAAGACAAGAAAACGAGTGAGTCATTGTTTTTACAGGAAATTTATGATCATCACTACCTACTGTTGGGTTGGTACTATAATATGTTACGTTTAAATTGAACGCAACAAGCTTCTAGATAATATGTAGATAACTAACATGTTTAAACTTTGGATGGGAAACCCAACAGAATTTCTCTTCAAGAGTAAAGACTCATTCACGGCTTGCTGTTCTTGTTTCTGAACGATCAGGAACTTTGCAGTATTTAGTATGTTGTGCCTGCTCAAATTGAATGTTCGAAATCGAGCACGGAAAATTGGACTAGTTTGCTGTAATTATTCCCTAATTTATTGCTGGTCTCTAATGAAGAGAGTCGTTAACTGGAGCACTTGACCAACTTGCCCTGATACAGATTTGACCACGTGGTATATGTGGAGTTTTCTTCCAAATTACTCTCTTTGGTGGTTTAAAGGCACATCGCGCGATAATCAGATTAGTGGTTCACTTTATTGGAGTAAGTAGGTCCTTGGACAACTGCTCAGACTGCATCCTGTTTGCGGCTGCACGGTGCACCCTCGCGTTGTTGTGCCTGCCCGAACACAACCGAACCACGCCCACACAACCAAATCAAATCTGGCCTTAGACGGATAGTTTCAATGTGGAAACTGCTTTCATCATCGAAATGACTGTTTCATCAAATTATCTGAAGTTATTGCAAGTTTCCCTCTATACGTGAGCGCCACGTTGGAAATTTAATCGTTTGAGGCTAGGCGCGATTTGGTTGGGCGGGCGTGGCTCGACTGTGTTTAAGTAGGCACAACGCCGTAAGGGTGCACAGCGCAGCCGCAACAAAGGTGCAGCTTAAGCAGTTATCCAAGGACCTACTCGCCCCAAGAAGCAAGCCACTAATCTGGTTATCGCGTGGTGTGCCTTTAAGCCAGGCTCCCTAATTGTCGCTGACTGCAATAATGCTTAGTAGTTATCTTCTGTAACTTTTTTTCCTTGTTAGGGTGGGATACTCGATGGCGCATACCTACGATACCAGTATTGCGAGAGAATCGGTAAACTTGAGCAAGGTTTCTGCAGAGAAGAAAGCCAAGGGAAAACTAGTAGGAATCAGTCTAACCTCCGTTTCGCACGTGCCCTTAGGGGTTGGACATCAGAAATAACCTCCTCTTCGCCCACTACTAAAGGAAAAGAAGTTAGAATGCATTCGACAAGATAATTTCTGGTTAAAAATTCGTTATTATTGTTATGGTTCATTTATTACAGTTTTTTGTTTTATATTGCTTCTGCCACGAGGTTTTTAGGTGGAATCTTTATTCGGCGAAAACGAAACGTTGGCCGAAAGATTCCACCTAAAAACCTCGTGGCAGAAGCAATATAAAATAAGAATAACGAACAATGCCGAGGTTCTACGATGAGAGAACTTGGACTTTATTACTGTTATATTATTATGTTTCATGTGAACAGCAATGATTAGTTTATAAATGATGAAGAAGGGGAGGATCTTGACTGATTATACAAAAAAATAATATCCCGTTGAGTGCTATATAATAGCAGCTCTCTGTTATAACTGTGACGCACATGTACGAATAAAAACCTCATAAATCGGCTCATCGATCGATTGATTGATTGATCATTGGAGTCATCTGCAAGTACTTCCTGGGATCAATGAAGGCTTTTGCAGTTCGAAAACGTCGCTAAAATTCCTTATGGTTTCTTTTCTGGGTCATCATAGGAACAGTTCTAAGTTGAGCTCATCTGTTTGTGAGGTTTTGAAAATGCTGTCACCAAAACCACTTCATCGTTTGGCTCTTGTGGTATTCCAGATGGGAATACTAGTAAGAGCCATGTCCAATGAGTGGCCGTTATTTTCTGATCAACATCACATTATAATTTCATATAATAGCGAAGAAGCTGGATGGCCCCGTTCCCGAGCAAACAACAATCGCTGGTGTCCTGAAAAAGCCTGTCGCTTAGTCTATTGAAAAACTTTAATTTCTTTTCTGTTTTAATTCATGAATACAGCCTGCCAGCAAATTGAGTTCGTTTCTATAACAACTTTGATGAGCAGCCTGAGGAGAAACCAAAAGCCACACCCTCTTTTAATCGAACATTCAATGTCACTGCAGAAGGAGCGGTTTCAACGAGTGAAGTTAGGTATGGTTACCGGATTCTCTTCAGTTTTTAGAAATCCTTTTTTGTGCGGACTTTTAAGTATCTTTACAGGGGAAATTTCTGTTTCTATTCATCATAGACAGGCACAAAAGACAAAATTAGTGACATACCCACCGCTTCAATTTTTTTACGCAACAGACTTACGCAGTGAATTGTAAAGATGAAGTGCGATCGAAAATTTGGTAGATCAATAGGAATGAAAAAGATGGTGCTGAATAGCGCAATGGAGGGGGAAAATGAAATGAAATGATAGAAAACGCGGGAATTGTTGAACTACGAGAACTGCCAGCCAAATTGCGAGGGTCGCCATTGTGGTTAGCATTCCCTTCTTCGAGATTTCCACCATCACTGTCTGAAGTCGCTAGCTTCCTTAACAGTCCTCCTTTCTGAACACCTAATGCTTTTGAGGATATTCTCCTACGCATTTTTCATTTTTGTGTTTTATTTTTTATTTTTTTTTTTGGCGCAGAAGCATTCAGAGAGTCCTTCGAGGTTTGTGTTGTGTAAATGTAGGACCTAATGCTCTTAAAAGTACCTGGAAGACCTGATACAAAGGGTAGGGCGGTGGGATGGTGAAGAGCCGGTCCTTGTGTGCGTACATACTCCATGCCCTTGAAAGCGTTCCTCGAGGAAAGCATCAGCTGGGGCTTTTTCTCCGTGTTCATTGGGCGAAACAATTTTTCGCTCGATTCTTTCAATGTCTCCTATTCACTCCTTCAGGTTATCGCATTCGTCTATTCAATGTATTCATCAAAACCCTTTCATGCGTTCTGTATTGTGTACGAGTTGTGAACGACGCAAAATTACTCCCAGCGTCACATCACTACAAAGATGGAGAGATAAAATAGTGAGTTTATTTACTGCACAACTTGTACCCGTAAATTTTATCCATATTTTCAGTGAATATTTGTTCTGGGTCGGCAGAAACACTTTTCTGTGGTTTATACAAACATTTGTCGCTGTTGTTAGCCTGACAGAGACCATAATAGTTTTCTACATAAGTTATGAGGTCAGTGATACCGATATTCGAGTAATAATCAGTGTTTTTCGTTTCGTTAGCGAAGAGAGCCATTATTTTGGAGACATCGTTCTGTACTGCGAAATTTGCGTTGATTACGTATACGATGTAGAGGTTGCTGGAAAATATCTTACTTGTATGACATACATTCGTCTCCATCTGGATCGTAGAGACAGCAGATCAAACTAAACATCTGGCGTGGACCCAGTACTAGAGAGGGATCATGTGGTTATGTTGTCTGAAAGCATGGGATGCAATTTTCGGAGTGGAGCCAAAAAATCGCGATAATGGTGAAGACCGCGGGGTGTGTACCCTTCTGTCAAGATTTCGCATCGCGACATGTCCCAAGCGAAGCAATGCGAACGAGCTAAAGGCGCCATGTTGTTGGGTTACAAGTCGACTGCGTATCGCGCCTTGAGCATTACCGTGTAAGCATTCCAGACACAACTACCGCGACGCGCATAGCTCGCACATACACTGCGTCGCACGCCGCTCGTCGTCGTGCGAAATCCTGACATAAGAGTACACACCCAGGACCGCACGTAGCTTCTGCTTCTTGCGAGAGATTTTCAGAGATTTTCGACGACATAGTTCCAGCATATCAATTGTCTTCTTTTCTGTTTCTTTGTCACTAAAGGTCTGAATGACTCCCACAACAACTTTTGAATAACAAATCATCAAAGTTTTCCTTTGGGAGCACGGTGCCATAGGCCTCTACTTCGGTCTTCCCAAAATCTGAACTTCATTTCCTCTTTGTCCCTAAGTTGCATTGATTTCGCATAACAGCCGAGGGAAGATACTGCCTTCCTTTAAGATTTTCCCAGTTTCTTAGTGCATGAGGCTTATAAATTCTCCTTACCTGCACTGTACTTTGTCGGCATCTTAAGCCTATACTGGTTTATAGGGCCATTCATTTTTGCGAGAGTTATATCATTGTACTATCCAAGTAGGAACTGGGCATTGGCCTCAGCTGTTTTTCCTCACCTATAACTCGTTAACAGGGAGAATGCATTAGCCACTGTGTAATCTCGCCGCAAGACGCATTGTATTTGCCTTGGAAGCCTTAGGTTTCGCGATGGTGGAAACGAATGCATGTTCATTGATAGCTGTTAATAACTGCGCTAATGTTTCTTAACATGATTGCTGTCGTGGCAATAAGATGTGCATTTTCAGTGGAATATTTGTCGTCTATTCGTCAACACCCACTTTCTCCTAGAACTTGCTACCAGTTTCCCATTCATAGTTACGGTAAGCATAATTTCACACACTTGTTATCCAAAAAAAAGAGAAAAAATCACATGAGATCGATGTTTGCACACACTTTTGTAACTGATCTTTTATTATACCTCTTACTTTGTCAAGTTCGCATACTTCGATGATTTTGACCGTCTTATTCCAATCCTTATCCACAGTTGCACCACTAGACACTCCGTTTTCATCCCAGTTCACAGTCATTCCATAATCTGCCAAAACCACCCCTAGTGCCTCTAAAGGCATCAGGTGAGGTAAATTAGGTCCCACCAGTGACATAACGAGCACGAAAATGCTTCCGCGGTGTGTACTGGGAAGGGCAACATACTCCAAAAGTTCTGACCGTATCATTCCGTTCCTTATTCACTTACAGGGGAAAAACACGAGGTCGAAGTGGCTATTCGGAACGGGATACATGTGGTCCGACGTATTTTCGAGTTCTGATCTCGAATCTGCCTTCCAAATATGCACACTTGTTCTCTGCGCAGAGTTACAGAGCCGTTTATTGACGAAGGTCAGCTCAAAGTCACCATAAGCGAGTGCATTGTCACCAGCCGCCTGCCAGGGTGGTAGGTGTCACTCTCCATGAACAGAAGGCGATGGTTCGGATCCTTGGGGGAACCCTGCTTCTGCAAATTAATGGACTTCTTCTACTAACTACAGAAGACACTTTTACGGTGATTACACCTTATTTTGATGGTCTTTTTGGCATCAGGCATATTCAAATAGTAAGCACTTTTCTAATATCCGATCGATAACTTTAAATGCATTGGTAGTTTCCTTTTCGTAAAGGCTCCTTTTTATGTCTGGGAAACAATCTAAAAGTGCTATCTTGTCAATAAGTGTTATATTCCTCTTCCGGGTATCTCACTATCCCTATCTTCAGAATCGCAGAAAACACTGGGACCCAGCTTTCTTGATTGAGCAGACTCCCATAGCGCACAAATTTGATGTTATTAGGCAGAACGAATATGATACGCGCTCAGGGGTCGAATAACCCCCCCCCCTGTGCAAATTTTCAGCCAAATCGGGTTTGAGGCTCAACTTCGGAAAGTAAGGGGTGGCCATGTTATAAGTATACTTTTCTCGAAATTTTCTATGAAGAAACCATCAGCCATGACAAAGATAACAATCAAATCTATTACAAATGCCCATGACAAAAAATGAAGGGCCGAATAAGAGCCATTGCTCGGCAAGGGCAACGACTTTCCCTCTGTTGGATGGGTTGCCAGCCAATAGTCCATGAATTTTTCCGAAATTTGGTCAGATTTTCGAATTGGCTGAAACATGTCCCACGGAGTAGTTCGATCCCCTGAACACGAAAATCGCACTGCTTTTGCGCGAAAACGTCTGGACCACGATAGTATTATTTTTCAAAAAACCTCCATAACTCTGCTCAGAGAATCGTTCCGCAAATTTGGGAAGCACATTAGAGATCAGCGTCCGAAAATACGGCGGACCATAAGTATCCAATGCCAAATGGCCGCTGCGACCTCATATCCCTCCTTCGTAAGCATCATCACTCTCATTCTGAGCAACCCAACGGATTTCCTGATACCTATGATAAAACCTGATCTTCATATTTTCATTGTGCAGATATTTAGATAGAGTGTGAAATAGTTGATCCCCTTGAAATTATTTTGAGATATGATTTTTAATTTTTCCCATAATTTTTTCGATACACTTTGAAATTATTTTGGGATATGATTTCTAATTTTTTCCGTGAATTTTTTCGATACAGAAAAATCTGAATCAATTGTGGTGTATTTCAGATTTTCTTCAAAAATCTTCGCATAATGTATATTCCCGTGTTTTTGAACTGCTGGCTTGCCAAGGGATCACTTCATTCGATGATGGTATGTTTGAATCTCCATTTTGTTTCTTCTGCAAAAAATGCAGTTCTTTTTCAGAATGATCTCAATCGCGGATCCCTTGTAAGACACTCAGCTCTATTTAGACATCTTTTGATTTTGTTCTCCACATTAATTTGTTTGATATTTACTGGTAGGTTATTGCTCATGTGTTGATTCCATTGCGTGGGATACACAATGCTAAATTCAGGTATGTGTAGTATAGAACATCTACAGCGGGCAGGTGAACGTCAATTCGACCTCTTCACCAGCTTTTATTTTGTTATGGTCACGTTTTCAACTGTCGGCTATGGAGATTGGTGAGTGCTGCTAATTATGTCAAGGTGGGCCCCTTACATATGCAAGATAGGTATTAGCATGGGGCACATTTTTTCAAAACAAGCTTATTTATGCATTGGAGAGGTCCAGGTCAAATATCAGGTTGTCCCAAAAGTCTTGTAGGATTTTTTTCGATCACCACTTTTTATTATTTTTTCTTCCAACAAACAACAATTAGGCAACAACGTATCCACCAATGTTATCAACAACACTCTGCCTCATAGTTAGATCGTCGACTCTCTCCTCCCAGAACTCGTTCTGAGAGTCGAAAAAGTCAGCGATCGCCTTGGCAAGCAAGTCATAACCAACGAATTTTCTCTTGGCCAGGAAAGATTTCAGAGGATGGGAAAGGTTATAGTCAGAAGGGGCAATGTCTGGAGAGAATGGCGGGTGGGGTAGCACATCCCAGCCAAGCACCTGTACCATGGCTTGGGTACTCTTCGCGACGTGGCAGCGGGCGTCGTCATGAAGGAGGGTGACCGCGGACTTTCTTCGGCGCTTTTCTCGAACAGCGATGGGGAGCTGCTGGAGCTGGTGGGTGCATGCGGTAGCAGTGACTGTCTCGCCTTGTACCAGCATCTTGGAAAAGCATTCCTTCCGCTTCCCAGAGGTACACAGTCCTGAGCGTGATTTGTCTCTCATGTCAATCTCGCCTTTGCTGAAGTTGATGAACCAGCGGCGCACGGTCACGTGGCTCAAATATCCCTTTCCCAGTGCAGCGTTGATGAAGTGGCAAGCTTCCGTCGCTTCGGTGCCGCAAGACCACTCATAGAAGATGACACCGCGTGTTGGGTGGGTACCGACTACGGGCATTGTAGCTCTCTCTACGGAATCTGATGGGTCAATATATATTAGGGTGTCCATAAATTCGTTGGCCATTTGCAAACAGCGTCGCGCTACGCAACGCGTTGTGGTTTTGCATAATGATTTCGCATTGCTGAAAGTACTCGCGATGGGCTATTTTCTGAACTGGCTAGCTCTCAATTTCCTTTCCTGCTCTTCCCACAATAAAGCAGTGAAGATGAGTAACAGTCACCACCACTACTACAACCTGGGCATCTCCAGACATCAGGCCACGACCAGGATGCGTCAGCAGTTTGGTGATAACACCCCTCCTAAGAACTGAATGTCAAAATGGTGGACTCGCTTCACCAATGGAAACTATGGATTCGAAGATACAAATCAGTGATAAGTGATAAAATCAGTGGCGTCGTCCACTACAGCATCTTACCCGACAATGCCACAGTGACGGCAGAGACCCTTTCTAAAGAATTGCAGAAGCTCAAGGTGAAAGCTGCCGCCTTGTCCCAGAAACTTGTAAGTCCGTGGTTGCTCTGGGACAACGCGCGCCCCCACAAAGCGAGAGATACTCAGGCCGTTCTGGACAGACTGGGCATCAAGACGGTCACGCATCCACAGTATAGCCCGGACATCAGTCCATGCGATTACCACATCTCCCGGTCCATGCAAAGTTTCTCGGACGGAAAACAGCTGATGAACGAGGACTACATCGAGGACGTAATCGAGAACTGGGTCGAAACGCGGGCGGCCGGCTTTTGGGAGGATCGAGTTGCCTATCTACCCGATCGTTGGCGAAGGGTTGTAGGTATGCATGGAGATTATATCATGGAGCGGTAAGTTTAACTTGGTGAGTTATCTTTACAAGCTCGAAAAAAACGAATGGTCAACGAACTTTATGGACACCCTAATATTTTGTCAGAAAGCTTAGAGAACGTACTACCATATTCCTGAACCGCCTATATCTGTCTCGAAGTAAACAAGAGTTACTGATTTTTTGGAAAAATCCTACAAGACTTTTGGGACAACCTAATATATCCATTACTATTGTCGATGACTTCTTGCAAACATCCATGCTGCTTACGAATGGTATCACTCAAACATGCAGGTTGGTGCAAAGCGTAATAGGTTGTAACGGTTCTGGCCGGTTTTGCGCGTTCACAAGACAAATTCGAATCTGAAAGCGTGTTAACATGAATTATCTTACATATCTTGCTCCTAAGATAGGCAAAATTTGCTCTTTCTAAATATATGCTTTTCTTGAAATGCCACAAGGTTTTCGAATTACTACTAGGAAAATTTCAAGGTACTACGAAAATAGGGTGCTCTTTGAATGACTTCATTTCGAGAGTTCTCGTTTGGTCGAGTCATACATAAAGGCAACCACAAATGTTAGTATCGTAAGGGGAGGGGGTGAAGCATTGGATGGAACAATTTGGTCCTGGTTTCAGAGGTGCAGAAATGTGATTGAGTTGCTCGAATTTTCAATTGATCAACTCGCTTTAACTAAAGCGGCAGGAAGCGATGAGCGTCTATGGACAGCTCCCTCCAAGAAGTGTGTACAGAAAAATTGTGATATAGACTCAACTTTTTTCAATTTCAAGCAACGTAAATCGTCACTCCTTTATCGAAATGGAACACTTAAGTATGCATAATGTTGCCAAAGGTGAAGCGAATCGAATGAATCTTATTCTCTGAGAAAAGATGCAGTTCGAGCCGAGTTATAATCTCCCAAAGTTTAAGTTGTAAAAGCCGGTTGAAACTTCCCTCACAATCTAATAACAGGTCAGTGTGACTTTGACATGAGTCTTCAAGCTTCTTTCGTGCAGGTAAAGCTAGATATGGATAGTCGAGTAGATAAGAGTGTAGGCTCGCATTTGCACATTCAAGACGTGTGGTTTCGATCCACGCTGAAGCAGAATACCACGCCTTTCTAGAATTTACAAAAATGGCCACGTTGCCAGCGTCAGGCTCAGGTTAATAGACCGGCTAATGAAATACCTACTCACAACATAAATGTCTGAAGACGCAAAAAGTATCAGTTCGAAGACTAGGATACCACGCGGAACCCTCGCCCGAGTTTGGAATCGCTGACCGTGAACTCCCGGATGGTGGCTGACCTAATGAAACGCAGAAGCCTACAAGTCCTACGCCTCCAGGAAATACGCTGGAAGGGGCTAAAGCTAGGAAGATTGGTGATGGTGTCGAACTCTTGTACAACGGAGGAGAAACTAAGCGAAACACCGGAGCACTA
Source organism: Trichostrongylus colubriformis (assembly GCA_963978905.1). Classification (NCBI taxonomy): domain Eukaryota; kingdom Metazoa; phylum Nematoda; class Chromadorea; order Rhabditida; family Trichostrongylidae; genus Trichostrongylus; species Trichostrongylus colubriformis. Next base: position 11,471,788 of record OZ022259.1, on the reverse strand, counting down.
TTCCTCAAGGACTGTGTCTCTGCAGTAAGGAGGATCAACGACCGCATCTTGGCTGTGAGGATACACACGAAAGAAGGGTGATGGATCATGATGACCCTGTGCGCACCTCAAGCTGGCTGCCTCGAAGTTGAAAAAGACAAGTTCTGTCTAAACCTCGATGGAGCCAATAACTACCTCACCGTAGCGGACGATCTAAACGGTCATGTCGATAGTGACAGGAAAGGGCCAGAGAGGCAGAACACGGGAGCAGGGGCTCGGGGTCGAGGAATGCTGGAAGAGAGGGTGCTTTATCGAATACAGCCCACGGTCTTCGCGACAAGGGAAACTCAGAAGATAATCTACAGCAGCGGAGGAAGACAAATGAAAATAGACCATGTAATCGTAAGGAGGCTGTTCAAAATAGACCATGTAATCGTAAGGAGGCTGTTCCTCAAAAGTGTAAAGGACATGAGGTGGTACCTGATGTTTAATATTAGGTTGTTCCAAAAGTCTTGAAAATTTTTTCCAAAAAAACCAATAACTCTTGTTTACTTCGATGTGGGTCTAAGCGGTTCAGGGATATATTAGAACGTTTTCTAAGCTTTCTAGTAGAATATATATTGACCCACCAGATTCCGTGGAGAGAGCTACATGGCCCGTAGTCGATACCCACCCAACACGCGGGTCATCTACTATGAGTGGTCTTGCGGCACCAAAGCGACGGAAGCTTGCCACTCCATCAACGCTGCATTGAGCAAGGGCTGTGTGGGCTACGAGACTGTGCGCCGCTGGTTCGTTATCTTCAGCAACGGCGAGATTGACATGGAAGACAAACCACGCTCAGGACTGTGTACCTCTGCGATGCAGAAGGAATTCTTTTCTAAGAGAGGCAGAAACAAGACGAGACAGTCACCGCTGCCGCATACACCCAGCAGCTCCTACAGCTCACCGTCGCTATTCGAGAAAAGCGCCTGAAAAGATCCGCGGTCACCCTACTTCATGACAACGCCCGTTCCCAAATCGCGGATAGCACCCAGGCCAAGCTGCAAGAGCTTGACTGGGACGTCCTGCTCCACCCGCCATATCTCCAGACATTGCCCTTTCTCACTATCACTTCACCCATCCTCTTGAATCCTTTGGCCAAGAGAAAATTTGTTGATTATGACTTGCTTGCAAAGGCGATCGCAGACTTCTTCGACTGTCAGAACCCAGAGTTCTGGGAGGAGGGAATCAGCGATCTACCTATGAGGTGGCAGAGTGTTGTTGATAACAATGGTGAATACGTTGTTGCCTATTGTTGTTTGTTGTAAGGAAAAATAATAAAAGTGATGATCGAAAAAAGTCCTACAAGACTTTTGACAACCTTGTATGTATTTGGCAACCCAACATAGCTCGCTTTTAGTGAACAGTGTCGTAGAGCTTCCTATGAACAAAGGTAAGAACTGAGCAGGGGATACTATGGTGGAAGCTACACAGAGTGGAGAGGGATGATCTAAAAAGAGGGTGATCGAAGCTGGTCTCCCAGACTGCTTCTATCCGGTTCAGGAGACTGGGATAGGGCCGCCAAGGTCATACTACGGTGCTGAAAGGAAACACCGGGAAACTCGTGGTTCTGGAACGAGGAGGTCCAGCGAGTGGTGGAACGGAAGAAGGAAACGCGCAAACGCTGGCTGAGAACGCGGAGCTCAGAAGACCCCGCCGCCTATGAAAGTTGCAAGAGGCTTGTTAAGGCAACCGTAGCCGAAGCCAAGAACACGGAAATGGATACCTCGTACGAGAAGTTAGAAGGCATAGAGGCGTAGAAATTCGTCTTCACTCTGACCAAAACCAGATTGCGAGCTACTCATGATATCAGGGTGGTAAGGACCCTAAAAATCAGTGTCAGTGTTATCCCAAGAAAGCAACCCCAGGTGAAAAGGGGGCAGGAGTATATCGATGAGCTATTGAACGCGGAGTTTTCCCGTAACAAAAGCCCAAAGGAGGAGGCTACGGCTGATCCAATCTTACACTGGACGAATGGAGAGATCCGTGGGTGTAGGTTGGGATCATCGGTAAAAAATCCACAACCGACGCCATCATTATGGTCAGGCAGGTGATTTAAAAGTGTGAGAAAAGTGGCATGCTACCTGGCATTCCTCGATCTTGAGAGGGCCTTCAACCGCCTTCCGAAGTCGGTTCTTTGTAACGTGTTTCGCAAACTCCATATACTGGAACAGCTGATTGCCCTCATAAAGGATATGTACGAATGAGCTGAGGCAGTGGGACACACTTAACATTTGCGACGAATGAGGTATTATAGATAATGCGGTAGAGGTACATCGAGGATCGGGCCTAGGCCCGTTCATCTCATTCCCCATTTTAGATATGGTGAAAGACCTGATTGATAGGCAACTAAAGACCATTCGGTACGCCGACGTCATAGCTCTGGTAGCGCACAATAGAGAACAACTTCAGGCAAGAATGCACAAATGGCAGGAAAAACTATCAGGGAATGGACTCCGATTGAACCTCAAGAAGACCAGGTTTATAAGCTTCAAGCATGCCTAAAGCCGATTGCGGACCGGGGAGACCATTCAAAGGGTAGAAGACTCCTGGTACCTCGGTAGTCATCCAACGGCTGATGGTGCGGTGACCAGTGAAGAACCGAATAAACGCGGCATGATAAACTATGTATTTATATTTATTGCATGTTCAACAGGTACATAAATCATGAACTACTAAAAATCGCACCAACGAGCAACAAAACTCAGAGAATAAAACGTCATCATGCTAAAATGATGGAAGGAGTTTCACTGGGAACCTGTGCGATTGACGGCGCTTAAGAGCAAGCTGTACTGAGTGATGGTAAGTTCTGCAATGCTGTAGGGGCGAATGCTAGAGGCAGCTGCACGCGGCCGAAATTAGAATGTTGAAGTGGACACGCGGCTGGACGCAACTGTACAAGATCAGGAGCAAGGATGAGAGTACAGTTATGCAGGCGACTCCTATTCATTCACTGAAGTTGAGAGAGCAACGGCTGCAATGTATGGACACGCGCTGACAAGGACAGCGGATCACCTCACAAGGAAAGCAGTAGAGCTTGAAGCGTAAGGGAAGCGACCACATGGAGCCCCAAAGAAGTGGTGAAGGGATGCAAGAGCGATCTAACCGAAGTCAAGTCTACGACGGAGGATGCCTCAGATAGAAACAAGTGGCGACGTCTGACAAGAACAGCAGACCGTGCGACGACGCTAGTTAGAAGAAGAAGATAGAAGACAGCAACTTTCTGCGTACGGGTCTCTGTACATCTCACGAGATGGATCTCACGAATCATAGCGAGGGTAATGCTGAAGTAGTGGACGATACATATCCGTGCAATCACTGCATCGTCCACAGGCATGACCTACTGATAACGAGGGAAGTCATCTGATGATAGGCGAAATTGTCCTAACAGATATCCCTCAACTGGTCTGGATGCACCCACTTTCAAACTGAAAATGAAAATGTGGAAGAAAGGTGCAAAGTGATGGGAAAGTAAATTCAGTGCAGCCTTGGGACTAAATCTTTTCCATCCGTGAAAGAGGTGGCAAAAACGAGTGGACTTAACTCGCAAAAGGAAATCGTCTTGCGTATATAATTACTGACAAAATGAAGCGGTATAAGATTTTACAAACGTATATGTCCAAAACGCGAACAGAAATAGAACAAAAACTGCAAAACTTTTCTGTCGACCTGAGTTCATCTTTGTGTACCTGAGGACGGGTGGCACTCGTTTCTGACCATTGTTTGACGGATTATTGAGTCATCGAGGGTAATGCTGAAGTAGTGAACGATACATAGCCGAGCAATCAAACACGCAGTCCTGCCTCACATTTATCCGTACAACCTTCTATCTTTCCAGGTACCCAGATACTTGGATGTCTCGACTCTGTGTTATCATCCTGATTTGTGTAGCATTAGTTTTGCTTCCCTCACAGGTACGGCACAAAGAAAAAATCTATCTGCACCAGTTCCTTGGTAGTGCTCATCGTTGTAGATTGAAGCATTGGGTCAAACATGGATAGCAAGACAGAAGTGTGGAAGTGATTATAGTGGAGGGTTCGCAAAGAATGAAAAACACGTTGTTGTTACGATAACGCATTTGGAAATGGCTCTTGTCAAGGATTTTTTGGACGAGTTCTATGCACATTATGAAAACAAGGTGAGTCATCGAATCCAAGCGAAGAGGACATTGAGGTGTGCGTCAGGATTATCCATCGTTCGCCACGTGTGCGAAGCGCCTTTCTGGTCCCGTTGAGGATTGCGCGGAAGATGCGAGCGCCTCCCACTCGTGTAAGCTGACCTAGTGCGAACGTCCCGACACATACCCTAGGATACCGCTACAGGTGACTTGCACATAGAGTAGTACCGACATTACCGGTCGGTTTCTTCATCCAGCTCCGCATGTCGATACCCAATGTCGGCTATGGTCACGAGGATAAAAACGTTGGTCAGAAGTCACAAGTAAATCTCGAAACGGGGGTTTCAGTTCCCTGGAAAACAGTCATAGGGGTAATGTGGGTAGGTGGTTCCCTGAAGTAAGTCATGCAAATAAAAATTGGGAGTCTAAGAAGATTAGCCACGATGGAATTCCAGGTGGAGAGTGCGCCCCTTAGCTGTGGTGGAGGCATCCTATATGCTACAGGTACCGCCTTTGTTCATCATGGCCCGCCAGTTAGAGACGGGATTAAATCAACGACAGGAACGCGATCTCATTTCTCGCGTTTTAGCCCTTTTATTCAGTTTTTCTTCACTATCGTTTGACCACAAGCACTTCGACCTTCACATGTGTTCAAAATTCTTTTCATTCGGCCGAAATCGCCCTTACCGCTGTCTTTAATGGCACATTCCAGGATAATCGGAATGTTAAAGCTTCTGCCGTGGTCAGGTAGTTCGACCCGCATTCAGTGAGCTGCACCCCTACAGAGGCATTGGTGTCGGTCCCTGCAGTGTGCAGAGCCACAGAAGCAAGCACGGCTCCACCCAGCGGCATACCCCAGACGTGACTGTTGGCAGTGGCGCTGGCAATCATGGCTATAACCTGGCAAATGAGGCCTGCGATTTGTGTGATAACATAAGATAAGGAAGAGATGCCAGTGATAAAGGAGACGATGACATGAACAGACAGGTGCTATCCCAAGTACCCTATGATACCTCTCAGCGAGAACTGTTTCGAAGGCTCGTTTTCAAGCGGTAATCTCGTCCAAGCCCACATGTCAGGAGGCCTCATTCTTGCCCTTTTTGTGAGCTAATTTTGAATTTTCTTCATCAGCGTGTTCCGGCGCTCCTTTAATCTCATTATTTAACGCTTCAATCCACTCAATTTAATCCAGAAATGTGCCTCCGATACTTTATAGATCAACCGTGAGCGCATTCCATTGCGACGGACCAATTCCTACTTTTACAAGTCTTTCGCTGATTTGCGACTGCACTCCAGTTTGGATTTGAATAGTGACAAATAGCTTGTTGAATTCCAGCGTGTGCACGTGGTTCTTCTGTCGCCTGCTGAATTGGACGATCCAACCCGTCTTCTGTTGAAATTCCCCTTGTACAGTGAGCGTGTCCATTACGTGAGAGGTACAGCTCTACGTGACGAAAACCTCGAGAGGTCGGGTTCAGCATCACTCGTTTTACGTTCTCGCAGTAGGAGATATGTTTGTTTTAGAGCTCGCCTTGGAGACGCCAAAGCTTGTTTCATTCTATCAGCTCGTCATAAGGACAAGAAAGTCTCAACGGTAGAGAACGGCTTTCCCTTTTTCGAAGATGAGGTCAAAATAAAGTGCGCTTTTTTGAGGATGAACATACTATTCTTCGTTCTTGGGCAGTCAAGGATTTTGCACCTCATGTTAAGCAATATGTACAGATTTTTAGACCAGAAGCCAAAATGCATCTGGAGCACGCAGGTAAGGTGCTTTCTACTCAGCATTAAATTGTAACTCAGACGAAATCGAAGCTTGAAGTGTTACAGTTATAGTGTTAGTTGAAGGCACATTCCAGGATTATTAGGGTATTACAACTCTCGCCATGGTCCAATAGTTCGACCATAGCCAGCGGACTGTACCTTTACTGGCGTGTGGGTGTCAATGCCAGGAGCGTGTAGAGCCAAAGAAGTAAGCGCGACTCCACGAAATAGCTCAGGCCCGCCCACCCCAGACGTGATTGCTTGCAATGACGGTGGCAACGGTAGCAACTGTGTGGCAAATGAGGCTCACGATTTGTGTGATAATAGAAGATAAGGAAGAGATTCCATAACAAAGGAAACATTGACATGAGGAAATAGTGATATCCAACCATCCTGTGGGAAATGATTCGACGTCTCGTTTTTACACGGTAATCACGTGCAAGGCCAGATGTCAGGGGGCCTTTCTTTCTCATTTTGAAGACTTCATTTTCTTTCAGATTTTTCTCTGTCGGCGTATTCCTCAGCCTTTCTAATTCCATATTTCAGCGCTTCAACCCACTCAAGTTAATCCTGAAATGTGTCTTCGAGCCCTATAAGCCCAAATGAGCCATAGACTGGGTTCATGCTCGAATGTAAAGCTAAAACTACTTTCGTCCGCTTGAAGTTTCTTCTGCTATGCCAACGAGTTTTTTAGGTGAAATATTCATTGATGGCCTGACTTTCGACAAGATCGTCTTCCTCAAAGGCCCGGTCCACCACCGTTGTTCCGCTCTCGCTGTGGTGGACTGGGCTTTTGAGGAAAACGAACTAGTCGAAACGTCGAGCCATCACTAAATATTCCACCTAACAACCCCGTTGGCATAAGAGAAGAAGCTTCAAACTAATATCGATGCCGAGATCATACGGAGAGCAAAGTTAGAATCTGTTACTCCTGTCTGCTTTATCATGGCAGGTTCAATACTGGCAGCTGCTAAACTTTAGGGTAATCTCATGTAGAAAACATGAGCACAAACAACAACAGTCCACGGTAAGTGTTGTAATCGTTGTGGGTCAGTGGGCCCACCTAAGACTCTGAGATGCCGAGGAACACATAAGTGAAAAGAAGAAGGCTCCTTAAAACCCTGGAAATTAGCACTTTCCACCTTCAGCTTCTATGAGAATGCAACCCACAAGTTTAGACAAGTTTTGAATTAGTATTATCACGTAGTAACTTCGCTACATCAGAATTTCCTCTTCCATATTATCGCAGTCTGTCGCGGCGCGGAGCGGCCCCACAGGACAAAGAGTTATGGCACACAAGAATTAGTGTGAAGCCGCCCGCGCCGTGCGCCGAGAGGGAATGCCAGGCAATTGCGCCAGATGCCTCGCCTGCCACGCGATTACGAGCGGTCCTACCCCCAGATATACGACTTCTACTGCACCACGACCTGTCGGCCCACTGACTGCGCCTGTGCACTGCGCTTGGTGTCGGTGTACCCCATTTGACCCCAGGACGGACACTGCGCATTAACCAATCGAACCCCCGATGTCATAATTGACAACTGACCAATAATAAATGGTTATCGACACATGGGCAACAAATTAATTGATCCCCACAAGCAATATGCACCAAATGCACTCGGATATATACTCGTACACAACACGAACACAATATACTATAACGGCATTTATGCCTACTTCACAAATAGGATGAAACGCCTAATTTAAAAGAAACCTACGGGATCGGTCCTCTCCTTACTAGGGGGCGCCGAGGGCTAACCAACCGTTCCGTCATGCTTGGCGGCGTCAACCAGGGTTTCGTCGGCACGTCCAGGCGCACGCCAGCGACGGGTGCGCTTGATGACACTGCGCGCGAGACGGACAGCGGAGAGCGGCGTCGTAACCGACAGCTCGGAACGCAGGGCGAGCAGAGACTAACCGACAAGGATGATTTTGAGCCTGAAGCCGGCACGGTCCAGAACATTCCATGGATACGGTAGCTGCGCGCTAGGACCCCAGCGCGTGAGTCCGCTTATCCCCCTTAGACGGCGAGGGCCTAGGCGATGACAAGTGCGCGTATATTTGACGCACGGCCTAACGGGGACAAAAGAGTCGTGCGCGAGTAACGACACAGTCCGTAGCAAGCCATTTCCGTCATTTCCACACCGCTCCGTTCGCATTCGCCCCGTTCGAAGTTGCGTCCGCGGAAAATTATTTTAAATGGCGGAACCCTTCACGGAACAGCGGCTTTCCACCGTTGCAATGAATATCTAATTTGGTGAACATACTTATATGACAGAAATTCCTCTCTTTTTGTAAGGAAGTTTTTCAGAGGTGCTCATTTGTGAAGACGAATTCAAATATGCACTGCTAGCAAATAACTGCATTTGTCCTGGAATTTCCACGTTTATCACGCTTCTGATGCATACATCGAAAGGAGAGTGAGTTATTATCTTCACAGTTCCAAGTAAGTCTTTTGCTGTCCCAACATTGTGCCTTTCAGCGAAGGGAAAGGATCGACTGAACCTTGGCATAAGGTTTACGGATTTCACTCCGGCAATGAGCTCTACATGATAAAAGCAGAAAATTCCAAATTTTTTGGAAGCTTCATAGGGAAATCATTCACCTACGCTTCATATTACGCTCATAATAGGTTCGTAAGATGTACAGTTGCGTAAATAGGCTGGACGTATGCATCATATTCAGGTTTGGAGTTGGGTTGATTGGAGTGAAGTCAGATGAGCCAAATGCTAAAGCGCGCTTGAATCCCGGAGTTTTGTATGTCGTCAAGCCCACTGATACTCTTTACTACATGGCGTTAACAGATGAGGAATCCTTGTTCAACTTCCATAAGGATCTGAAAGATCAAAAAAAGAAGGCCGACATTGCTTCAGCTATTGCTAACGTTGGTGAGTGCTTCGATGATGAAACTGCTTATCAGTAAATGAGATAATAAAAAGTATAGATGTCAGGCTCTCTTGACGGGGCCCCGCTACTTATATTTAGAATTTGACCCGAGCGGTTTCTACTCTCACAATGACTCGCGAAAAGCATTTTTCTGAGCGACTGTGGTTGTCTCCACTCTATTCTCGCCTCCAGTGCCCTAAAGTGATTGGAGACAGAATGTAAATAACTGAGGAGTATTAGATAATACAATGCAAATCGAATGGTCAGATAAAGGCTGACCATTTTTCCCATGGGAAGCTTTTCGCATGACACGTCAGGTGCAAATCGCAGGAGTGCTCAAATGTAACAGATGTGAAGGCCAGATTGACCATGTTTTTAGCAAACGTAGCTCAGCGCACGTGCTTGCAATCGACAATTCGAAACGATAGTTAAGGCCTGAAGACGTGGAAAACTAGCACTACCCAGCAATAGTGAATATCACCCGGCTGCTCACTGTCTCGTCTCCAGCACCCTCAAAATGGATATTTGAAATTTATTCAAACTGTAAAATTAATAAAGAATGTACATACAAGTGATTAGATGGTGAGAGGAACAAGCAGGTGAGCGCGGGAATGAATGAACTATTAGGTTGTCCAGAAAGTTCTAAGTGTTTTGAGTGTTTCACTTTAAACGATCATAACTTTCCTAATACTCATCGGATTTAATCGGAATAAGCACCGTTGGAACCACCACACTTTTGCAATGCGATGCTCGGCGACATATCCCATCAAAGGAAAAACTGGGTGGCCTAGGACCCACGACATCCAGGCTTTCGGTTGGATTGATGAAGTATTTTTCAGCAAGGAGGCTCTGAAAATGTCTGAAAAGGTGATATTCGGTTGGAGAAAAGTCTGGAGAATATGGCGGATGTCGTTCTTCAACCCCCAATTCGTTCAATATATGGGTAAAGATTTGTGAAACGTGTGTGCGGGCGCTGTCATGCAAAGGAATAGGACCCTTTTTGTTGACAAGTGCTGGCTTGAGCTGAGCAATTTTTGGTACACTCCGTTAATTTCATTACAGTAGGACTCTACTGTGATGGTTCGGCCTAATGGTAAAAGGTTATAGTGGACAGCAGCCGATGACCACCACACTATGGCCGTAATCTTTTTTCATGAGGATTAGGCTTTGGAAATTGCCTCGGTGGTTCGTCGGTATCCAGCCACTATCCAGAACGTCTCCTGTTATGATACATGACCCACTTTTCATCGCGGACGATAATTGGATCGTTTCTCTTGCGCAAAAGCAGTGAAGAAGAAACCTCGAGACGTACCAATTTCTGCGGGTCACTCAATTTGTGGGTGACCCACTTGTCGAATTTTTTGACCTTCCCAGTGCGTTTTGGAGCATTCGCAACAGTAGATATGCCAACTCCTAGCTTTTCTGTAACCTCTCGAACTGTTTGGGAAGTGTCAGTCTCCATAAACGCCGTCAGATCCTCGTCAAGTATTGCTTTTGGTCTACCGCTACGAGGTTCATCTTTAGGGCTGAGATCTCCAAAAAGGAGATTGTACAACCATTATCGCACGGTCTTCCTCCAACACTGTTGGGCTCCCACACCTGATTAATTTGTTGAGCTGTCTCGACTGGGGGTTGACCCATTTTGTAGTTGAAGAAAAATATCGTCCGAAGTTGCTCTTTTAGCATGCTTCAAAAAGTTTCGAGAAAGGGGTTCATCACGCCATGTTGAAATGGCAATTATACCATCAGATAGCGCTAGAATTCTTCCAGAATATGCTACTGATTGTGAGGCGCAAGGAAGAATGCGTTTTTATCAGCAATGAGTGTGCAAAAAAATAGTAACACAAGGCGCTGAGAACTTTCCGGACAACCTAACACGATGATCTTTCCTTCCTATTTTATATGTACGTCCCTTGGCGCGCGATCGCATTCTGATCAGATAGCTCAACGGACGATGTTGTTTCACTTCAAGCGGCATTAAGTTAGTCAAACATTCAAAATTGAAGAGCAACTTATTACGAACACAGGGATCATGAGCACACATCTTTATTTTCCTGCGGTTGTGACCCTTATGCATAGTATCCTGCATTCGTGGCGATGTTCCCATATGGGTTTACGTCACTCTGTCCGCACCTTATCACTCTGCCACCGAGCCTCACTTCTTCTCTATAGATGTCACACAAGGTCGTGTAGTAATCTCGATCCTCCGGATAAGTGATTTAAGCGAGGGTTCCACTTACGCGACTACAGCGACTACAGCTCTCTTTCCGGTGCGAACACTCTGTGCCGACGTCTCTGTTCATTTTTGAGGCAATACTGGCAGCAGGATCTCTCTCATCTCGTCTACACTCTCTTGTTTCCATCAATAACATGATGACAGAATCAGTATAAAGCTCTTCTTCTCTGTCACATAGAGCGAATTCTACGACAAATTTGCGATTCCTTTTCTCTATAAAGGATGCTCTGCGGATCTCTTTCCATTCAGTCGGTCCTTTCATTCAGCTCGTCGATGAGCTTCTGGGCTCTCTTGTTCTTCAGTCGCGACTATCTCGAGGTAGGGAAGTCAACCCCTTTGAGGCATGCGAGTTGTTTCCATTTTCTGGGTGGGGTGGGCTCCACTGACTATCCTTTTTGATCACACTTCTTTCACAACGTAATCGCTATTTTTCAGCGAGTAGAATTCTTGAAGTGGGTTGTCTGTGTGCATTTTGTCGCCATTATCTGCCGTCGAAGAATGAGATCTTGTCTCCGTCAATTTCGTTTCTGGCGCTTACGCCGTAGTGAAGATCCGCATCAGATTCTCAGTAACATTAAACCACTACCAGTTGTGAATAACACTCAGCTGCTTACAATCAGCATTCAGCCACGCGGAGCTTGAATCTTAGCACTTCTCCAGCATCATCAAATTTGGACAATTTACTTTATTCAAACTGTAAAATTACAAAGTTTAACAACTAGCAAGTGGTTTGCTTGGATTGAGTGGAGCAAAGGGTGAGTACAGGAATCATTAAACTATGATAACTCCTTTCTTTCCGGAGCTCTTTTACATTTTCCTTGGTACGATCACATTTTGATCTCGACAGCTCAGTGGTCAACGTTGTCATCAGCTGCAGTTAGGTCGCTGCATTGCATAGGTCATTGTGCATAGCTCTCTCATTGTTAGATCATCAAAGCTTAGCGCTGCATGAATCTTCCGCTGTCGCTGTACACCTTCGCTCTCCCCTCTACTACTTTTCACAATATGTATGTTGGAATTCAAATGTCTTCGGAAGTGTCTGCGGGAAAGTGTGTTCCTTGAAATACTAGCTCCACAAGTAAATGACATGTTTCTGGGTCATTCGGTGTAATTTAAATTTTCAATTTATCAACGATGTGACCTACAGCTTTGCAGGTATTGAAACACCCTACATCGAGAGTGGCCTGAAAAGGTTGAATTACATGAAGAAGCGACTATTGCGAAGATCAAAGGTCCGTCTTCCCAACCAGGTGTCGGTGGTTTTGACTCCCGCGCTGATATTTTGACAACTTGGTTTTTCTGATGTCAAAGCCATAGTGGCATTTTTTAGGGAAGAGATCAGGAGGCACTAATCGATAGCTCTCTCAAGATGCCCCCTCCTCCGTCGTCTAAGTCCATGGAGATACTTTCTGAGGTAATCGTTTCTCAGAATGACGGGCCACAGAGCTCGCAAAATGATTCTCTCGAAAAAATTTGTATTACGTTTGAAATTACTCGCAATGGTTTGTAAGTATAGTTGAGGGGGCCACAATGCTTCTATTAATACTAAATACTTAGGTGGCTAATACTAAATACTTAGGTGGCTAACCTCATTGATTATAAAGCATGGAGGCTACAATCTTAATAGCGTAGCCATGGTTGAAGAGGAAGAGCGTTTTCGGATTTGTGGCGATGCACCTGGTTCTCCACCCTTGCGTCAGATTTCTCAACGCCGCATGCAGCGTGCAACTCTATTATAGCGAACTAGGAGCGTCATAGTGCTTGGGATTAAGGCGATTGCTGTAACCTACTTTTTGAGATAGGATGCAATTGCTACAGGAACTAACCACATACGGCGCTCTAGCTCGAATGCATTGAATCGCACACTGCACACTGCGGTGCAAAATCCTGATATAAAGGACAAGCAGACAGCCTCACCATTAGACAAATCACACCTCCTCCACGTTTCCTCTTCAGCTGGCAGGACACTCGACCTGTTCCCCATGCCTCTCTCCTCACGAAATCACGGCAGTGTTGCTAGTAGGCCTTCATGGGCGTGCGTGTCGGAATCGTCATCACCTGGCTGTAAAACGATCTGAATCATATAGTGTCATTTAGGTTCAGCCAGGCACCTCAAGCGACTCAGATAACGAGGGTTACTGTGACAAGTGTAAAGGCCCGTGCATTAAGCTGAAGTAAGTTCATACAAATGCTTACCGCGAAAATCTTTTTAAATGGAAATTTATTTCCCGATTGCAACGCTCTTATCCCCAAGTTCGCACATACATCGGAACTTCAAACACTGTTTGTCACATGCTGAAGCAAAAACGACCCATATGTTGTCTGCAATTGAATGAGGTCAGTGGTTGTAATTTCACTGGTTCTGAGTCAGTTCCTTTATCATCGAACATGGAGAGGCGCCATCGTTGTTAACACATTCAAGTCTACACCGAGTCAATCAAATCACCTTTCATCCCAAAAGATGTGCTCAATGCGTCAAAATGTTTATTACAGCGTGCTCATTCCCACTGATAAACTTACATATACTTGCACCGTTGGCCATTTTTTTAGGGGTGGGGACGGAAATAAGCATCCCCACCCAAGAACTCCTGCTTTTCCAATCTTGCTTTTTGCGGTCACCTATCCACGGATGTTTAAGGGCCAACGAAGGCGGCAATTTGGCGAATGATTCAACTATTCACCTGTGTCATGACTGCATGTCATCACATCATTTTGCAGAGATTTCCCACTGGATCCTAGAAGTCTTACAAGAGCGTGCTCAACCATTCCTTGTTTATGTGTCGTCATAACCCTTTCTGATGACATCGGCTCAGTACAGTCTAGTTTTCCATAAACCGTCTACAGGATTTCTTCTTTCATACGTACCCACAGAATGGAAAGCCTGGGAAGCATGCGCAGGCACAAAATCTGGACCGATGTCGTGCGAACTGACTAAAAATCGGAGTGCACATTTGACAGTTCGCGTGTTACAGTTGTTGTCTCGACATTGCTACTTCATTTTATAGTCGCTTGTCACCGTTTATCATACGTCTATAGACGGCCGATCTTCCAAAAATAAGGATGATGTAGCGGTCTGGCCTGATTGTGAGTGAAGAGCTCTTTAATACCTATTTAGGGAACACCAGCCTTGGGTGACACATCAAGTTCAGTTCTGACACGAAACTGCCATTCCTCACCTCGTTTTATAGGCACACCTCGCGTCAATCAAGATAGTCGACTCGCCTTCTTAGGTGTCATGACTTACGTAGATCTTCCCTGCGTTTGTAGCATGCTCCGATAGAAAACCGCGCTCTTACTGGATCCGCCCTCAAAGTCCTGCACCTGAACGGTTGAAGCCACGAGAAGCGCGGAAGAATATCGACCCGCAAGATTCCCGTCCAATACAAGTCACTCGTCTGTCTGTCGTCATCCGAAGCAGTCAGCCTGCCATACCTCTTCGATATCAATCGCACAATGCTGAAAATGCCACTTCCACCTCCCCTGCTCGGATTTCTCTCGTCACCTACTGATCGACCGCTCCCCATGTGAGTTCATTATGCGATGATAGTATTTTTCTGTAGTGTTTTCTCTTTCCTCACATTTTGGTTTTCTCCTATCTTCGTTGTATAATGTTCTCACATTTCTATGTATTCAGTGGTATTCGCGTAGTCCATAGTAAACCGGTACAATACTTTATGTGCCGTGGCAACTGTAACACAAAGTTGGGCCTTCTTTATTAGAAGTACCTCTCCATATGCGACAAGCATACAGGCCACCCAGGAGGGCTGGCGAAAGGTGCATTCTCATAGGTGCCACAGGTACCCTTACAGGCTGTGGGCCATAATAATACCCACCGTGGTACGGTTGCGGTTCAAACAACTGATAAGGTGAGCAATAACGCAAGCTTTATCACTAAATTACGGCGGATAGGTCGTGCTTTATTAGGTTATCTGAGAACGAGAGCTTGAGGAGACATGTTTATATATAAATGGGGTTGTACGTGTACAGCAGAAGTTAGAAAAATATGTGCGGTTTCCGATCTGTTTCATTGAGTGACAGTTACCTTCAAAAAATTAACCAGATATGTAGACGTCGTTCGGTCGACGTCTACATATCTGGTTAATTGTTTGAAGGTAACTGTCACTCAATGAAACAGATCGGAAACCGCACATATTTTTCTGTCACTCAATGAAACAAAGGATTTCAGCCGAGTGGAGTGCAGGATGGAGGTAAAAACTATATAACTGAAAGTTATGTAAGAAGCCATCATCGTACCTCATGTTGTAAAACTGTTATGATTATGAATGATGTGTAACAAAGTCCCAGCTTTATTCCGTGTTACTTTCTGTACACCGGCTCGTTATGCTGGGTTATGAGCTGTAAATTGAATTTTTAAACAAAATTTGTTATCTCCACCCTGCACTCTGCTCTGCTAAATTGTCCTCTTTCGCTGAGTAATAGATGCATTAAAAAAAATAGACGAGTCATGATATGTCGACAAAAGTTGTGAATTAAATCCAAAACCGCATATTTTATACCGCCACTGTATATACTAGTAGTGTGTTGATAGATCGCTTCATAGGTTTCACACCACTTTGCGTTTATAATTGCAAACTTTTTGGAAGATTATCGTAGATCCGCCACTTGACTGATAACAGATTACCTATACCATTCCGGGAGCCAACTTGCTCATTCGCTTGCTCTTGTCTTGGCTGAGATAAATTTTGCGAGCAGTCCTTCTTGCCCCAACTTTTTCGAACACCATTGGGATCTTTCAGGGGTCAGATTACAGACAGGATCGAAGTCACACACGAGGAGGGCTCGGTCTCTCGACTGATGGTGTGGCGCTGGCACCATTCATTAAAAGGGTTTGTCTTCAAGAGATAGTGGGCACATTACAACCTATGATTTCAACCGGTGCCCTACGCTAAGCTCATAAAAAGATACTATGTGTTATAGTTCGGCTGTTATACGACGTGGCACCCCGGTGCTCTAAGGTCGCACCGTGACATGCTTATGAAGTCGAAAAGATCTGAAAAGATGGAGTTTGCTCCACATACGTGCTTAGCACGCAACAGTCCAACCTGGAACTCAACGTTACCATGTTCCTCCTGATTATGCACCGGACCTTTGCGTGGCTATTCAACATAGTCACCGACAATAAAGACTGAAGACTGTGAGTTGGCTTTTCAAAAGCGACGGTAGATCTGCTTGAACAATTCGGAAATCCGACAAACACAGTCCAGCCCACCGGAAAATGGGTATTAGGTTGATTCAATATGAATCGGACAAATTGGCAAAATTTTATCTTTAACTTACAACTTTTTGACGACAACTGGGAATCACTTGAAATATGCTTCATCTTTATCGATGACATTCTGCCACGGGTTAGGCTGATCATGGATGCCCTTGCTCCTGAAGGCCGGGGGCTGGAGCTCGAAGAGTTGCCGAGTGCCGTCTTGACGTCTTCGCCAGTTTTGAAGTCTTGGCCGTCCAGGTGACGTTGGAGGTGGGAGGAAAGCCGGAAATCCGAAGAGGCCAGGCCTGGGAAGACGGAGCAACTGTACGACAGCTGCTCGGCCTTGGTCGATCTTGCAATGTGCGGTCTCGCGTTGTCATGCTGGAAGTAGACATGTGACCGCCGCCGTCGTGAATTTTAGACATTTGCCTTCAATTCTCGTAATTGACGAATGTAGACGTCGACGCACTGTTGGACCTCCATCGAGCAGCTTCCAGTACTCTACGCCGTGTACGCTCCACCAAATGCGGTCTTCGTCTTCGATGAATGGCTGCCTGACGCAAACTTCGAATTCCACAAGTACACTGTACTTCTGGCGGGGGCATGATCCTTGTGAACTCCTTTCAGACGTCTGCCGATAGCCGCGGGTTCTTGGCCAGATAGCGATATAAATAGTATGACGTTGCGGATGTGGTCTCTGGACGGCTTGAAATCGTGCGGCATGGTGGCGGAATGAAACTACTTTGGAGTGATTATTTTGCGGTACTTTGAAGAGCTTCTCATACTCATTCCAGAGGCACCTTGCACATCCCTTTTCGTCAATTCCTTGCTGAGTTATGATCCCTGGAAGTCATCACTACCATTTTTCCGATTCATATTGAATCAACCTAATATTTTCGACTTGTTGGTGGAACACGACGGGAGCAGTGCATCGGTGCTTCTACCTTGTGGTGCTATTGCTCTGCGGAGTTCTCCTGTAAACAGCTCATGTAGCCACTCAACTGAAATTGAAACAATGCAGTTAACCACTCAGCTGAAGGAGAAACAAAGCAAACATCATTCAGTATTCGCTAATGCTCGACCAGTGCTACCAAGAAAAATCACAAAAATAAATTAAAGAATTGGTTCGGACATCCCTTCTCTATCCATTCTATAGTCCTAACCTCTTACTAGTGGACTTCCACACAGTAATTTGCTCTCTAGCTCATTCTGTGAAAAAGATACGACAAGCTGAGCAAGTTTAGCTCGAGACCGACATTCAATTTTTCTTTGATCAGAAGTTCATGAAGCCGCAAAGAAGAGAAATCGTATAAACCTTTGCGTATAGTTGCGACACGTATTACTTTGGAATATTGTAGCGGAGAAGTGAGAAAAATAGGAAAACACGTTCGACCAAGGTGCTTAGGAACTTATGGACCAACCTAATACTAGCATATGTGAGCATATGGGCTTTTGCGATTGAGCAGCTCGCAGTAGCGTTGATCTGAGTCGACCGCCCGGAGGCACCATTGTGATCACGACTGCGGCCCCTGAAAGATTGTTGATTCTCCATTGACAAATCACTCGGCAATTCTATTTTCGTATTTGATCAAAATCCAGTTATGGCCGAAAATCTTCGTGCTTACGACCTCAGAGCGTGATCGTACTCAATGTCTATTCGCACGGTTTGAATGGAGATTGGCAGCGGTGATTAAGACTTTCATATTCTGCAGAAAAAACCAGAAGCGATTTGAAAGGTCACTGAGATTAATTAAGTAGGAGAAGAGTATCAATGGATATTGGAAGAATATTAGTATTGATGTAGAGTTTATAGGCGTGTGAGCACTGCCCTTACACTTCCGCTCATGAATATGGATGGACGAATAGACCCATTATTCTCGCAGCTGACAGAACGAGCAGTGGAATGTACAATCTTCTCATACCTCTCAGATAAGTTTCAAGTGACTCAGAGTCGTTCTTCGAAGCGCACTTAAAAGGGATAGTCACAAGAACCATCAATGGAGTTCGTTTTACAGCTTACTATCGCCAAGTTCATAGACTTCATCCTATTGTTCTGCTACTTGAATTGGAAGAGACGTCAAGTCCCAATCCGGGTTTCCTAGATGCTATCTCATACTTTCCTTTAATATTTTGGATGCAAGGCAAAATTTCTAGGTGAGCCCTGTGTCGTTCATGACGTGTTGCGATTTTCGTGCTTCTTCTGTCTATAACGTAAACTTACCTTGAATGCAGGCAGTTTCACACATTTAACCTTTACAGCACCGACAACCTTCTTCGAGCAGGCGTCAGTAATGCAGAACATGTCGTTGTTGTCAAGGAATTTGCTTCACTGGCAGAAGAACATCTCGCTGATTGCAGTACCATAATCACTGTTCAGAAGATTTATAGGTGAACGTCTTCTCCGCTCAGACTTGTTGCAACAAGATCAGCAACATTCTAACGAACGAGGTATTCCAGTTCGAAGTGACAATTTGCAATGAGACAGCCAACATCCCAAGTGTTTTTCAGCGCCGATTTCGAATTTTTTCTGCCCAACGATTTCTTGAATGGAGTTATGGAGGTTTTCTAAAGGCACCCGTTCCATCTTTGTTACCGTGTTCTTCACCCATGTCGCAGATAGTAACACAGGAAAATATTTGGTTGGTGTATGAGTCGTGCGACACACGTGTCTTTCTTTCAAGACTTTACTACTTGAAAGCTTTTAGATTCATAGGCAAAATAATCATCGCTGTCTTCTACCACACACCCCCAATGACTAGGTAGCCGCTAAATGCCTTCTGTCCAAAATCACACGAGCTACGATTCGAGAGGCCAATGGATAAACAATTCTAGCTGAGCTGAATAATTAAACCTCTTGCTCTCTATGTAATGCTCAGGGCCCTGAGTGAGTGATATTGGGAACCCCTTAGGATAAGATATGTATGATGAAACGGAACTTCAGCAGATATTTTGTCAATGATGAACAGCACAACAGAATTTCTTAGCCATTTACAATGCTGTCATATCTAACTTGCTGTTTTGATAAGGTACCTAACTGCTTACATTTTCCCGAAGCCATGCTCTCTTGATAGTCTACCAGTTGTCCTATGGGTAAAGTAGTTGCTTCTTTTACTCACAGTATGGCCTTCTTCGGATTCGTTTTCAACCTCTGAGTATATCGCTTTTGGGTGCGTTAAGATTCGCATCTCCTGACCCGTACCGATGGAGCAGCGGAGCACTGCAAAGATAGATGCTATCAATACTAAGTACAGAATAGGTATCAGCAGGTATTGCATAGCTAGAAATCCTGATGATACTTCTTATAATTCTGGAGGTCGCATTTACCGAAAATCCATTCTCGCTACAGTGTAGGGAGGCTACCTCATATACTTTTGAAGAAAATGAACGAAGAATGCCTCAACTCACTATGATAGTTGAAACCCGATAAAGTTCAAAAGCAGCAAAACCACAAGAAATTCTGTAAGTATCGCAAAACTTATGCACCAATCTGAAATAAATTGCCAGCAGCAGCATAGCACATTGGCAAGCTGCGTGATCTTACACTGGTAAGACGATCATGGTCGGGATCCCCTTAATTGAATTTCTTTTGCCCTGAGTGCAATTTCTAGCCAAATCGAGTTTCGGTCCAACTTCGGAAGCGTATAATGGCCATGGAATAAGTGGTACCTTTTTCTATATTTTTCCAAATAGAGGGAACTGCTTTAAAGAAGATAACTGGAGCATACCCAGTTTAGGTGCTTATCGCAGCAAATTTATGGAAGAAGCGTTTCAAGAAGGAGAGCATTTGCTTGACAATGGCGAGGACTTCCTTTTTGATGAATGTGATGCCACCTAATATTTACTCGGATGTTTACGGAATTCGCTCAAATCTCTATCCGGCTGGCAACTGTCCTAGGGATAATTCGATTCCTTGAAAAATTTTGCACAACACGCCTGACCTGCGCCATAGGTCCCTGGACTTACCATGTAATGGTATTGTTTCGTCAGAGAAACCTCCATAACGTCCTTCCTAGAATCGTTTGACATATTTTGAATACAGGTGACGCGTCTCAACTCAAATGACCACTTCAACTTCCTTTTCTCATGAGCGCTTTTATGGTAAGCGCCTTCATGAAGTAAGCATTCTAGACATTAGCGTGTTGCGTTGCAATTCATCGACAGCCTAGAAGGATTACATGCGCACTTTTCACTCTCCTATAGCCTAGGAGATAAATGCTACGTTGGCGTACTGTTTTCCTCACCCTTTTTATGGAGTGGAATTTTGAACTGCTCTCCAGCTCGTTTTTGAAAGCGTGGAACCTGAAGTGGAACACTCTGTATCTGGTGAATGAAAGGTCTCGTTTGCGTTTGAGCATAGAATGTGCACCACAGCAACATAACAATTCATATTATGCTCAGAAAGCTAAGTGCAGGATTGAGATGGAGTACCGCATATAATTTTGTCTTGCATCGATGGTTTTTTTTTGCGATATAAGCAACTGCAAAACATAGGCCATCACTTATTTCAGGATGTTTCCACGGCTACGAATGATAACAGAGCTCACGCATACGAGTAACATGCGTTTTGTACAATTCAACGCAAACAATCCCTATTCTTTGGCGCAGTCCAGATTTGAAAAGGTAAATTCGTTTCTTACTCTTGCGGAGATTTTACAATAGAGGTAAATCACCATTTATAATGTCAGAATGAGAAAAAGCGTGGATCGCACATGCCTTACATGTTTCGTCTGCCATTCGCACAAGGTGGAGTGTTCAGTGCCAACATGTTGGACAGATTACTTTACCAGGTAGGTCAGGTTTGTAGAAGAGTGAACCTAGAAGCATATGAAATAAGTTCCGATTTTTTACCTTTCAGGCCATGATCAAGCCTTACGTTGTAACGCTAACTCGATTGCTACTGGGGATCGACCAGTCTGCTGGGAGCGGCTACCTTTCCTCGGTAACGCATATTTTTTCTACTTGTCAAAAACAAATCAGCTCATCTGTGTGAAGACACCATTACGGGTCATTTAATCCGATTGTGGAATATGAAAGCACGTAGAAATGTTAGGTAGTGCAGCAGTAGAAGAAGAAGGAGAGTTAAAAAGCAGAGAAACACAAGTTCGTGCACAAACCAATGTCGAGTACGTGTCCCGCACCCTACTACATCACTGAAAAGACAGCGAGGCTAGTCAAGCTGGCGTTACCAACATTGGCTACTTCGAACAACACCTACACGACTACTTCGCCGTCGGCACACACCGCACGAAACTTGTCCATGTGTATCGCGGTAGAGATTGGTAGAGAACGAAGTGAAGAAAGGAGGGGTCGTCTTCGATCGGTTCCAGATCGTTACGTTCATGAGGTATTAGGTTGTTGTAAAATTAATTTTGGTTTCAAGGTATGTATAAATAAGTAGATTTTTTACCCTGAACTATTCCATCCCAAGGAACGCCGGGCATACCATTTGTTGGTTTTTTTCTGCTCTTTCAGAAACTTCTATGAATGTCGCTCTAACCTTTTCCGGAGCTGCGTATAATCATGAACCGACGCGACTATCGAGTCATCATGCTTTATGAGTTTAAATTGGAACACTCCGCAGCGGAGGCAGCTCGTAATCTCAGCAGTGTTTTTGGGACGAATTGTCCTTGCGAACGAACAGTGGAGCTCTGGTTTAAAAAAATTTGCTTCTGGCGGTTTTGATCTCGAAGAGAAGTCGGGTCGCGGCCGCAGGTCATCGCTTAATGATCAAGGTTTAAGGAGAGCCGTCGAAGCAAATCCGGAGACGAATACTCGTACGTTAGCAGAAGACCTAGGCGTACATTACTTTACAGTGGCCAGACATTTGCTGACAATCGGCAAGGTGAAGAAGATTCGAAGTGGGTGCCTCATGACCTGACCGATGAGCAGCGTCTGGCACGTTTCGACACCTGCTCTAATCTCCTAGTTCGCCATGAAAATGAGCCATTTGTAAACCGTATTATAACTGTAGATGAAAAATGGGTTCTTTATGATAACAGGAAGCGGGGATTAGTATGGGTAGATAAGGATGCTCCTCCAAAAACTTTTCCTAAACCCGACCTTCACCCTAAAAAGGTTATGATCCACGAGATGTGTGCGCAAGTAGTTCATCTCAACTCTTCTGACAGTATATTGCGTCGCGTCATCACGTTAGGTGCCTTACCGGTCCCATTATGAGTTGACCTCCCTTGGAGGTACGGCCGCTTCTTTTTCGTCATACATATCTACAGCAATGCTAGAGTGTTTTAATGACTGGACAAAGGCTTATGACCGAGGGAAACTGTTGTTGTTGTTCATTTTGCTCTCCAAAAAAAAATTATTAGATCCCATGAATCGCTGATGCAAAAATTGGAGCATTTTGAAATCCATCTTTAGCGTAAGGAAGAATTTCTTTCACCATTCTATTTAACATTTACACTACAAATTTTCTTTTCGTCATTCAGGATCTTATTATTTCTTGTAACATTTTTGCAGGTGATATGCATACCTCTACAAGGTGATAGAAGACTGATGTCCATTTGAATCACCAAGCGTATTTTTAGCCATTATGGTGTTGCTAGGTTCCGTTCATATGCAATGCGCCCATCTTGCACATGTGCCATGGAATTTCATCAAATCCGTTAGCTGTTCGTTTGTACAAGTACAAAGAAGAGCAACTATGTACTCATATCCACTCCACGGTTTCAAAGTTAGGTCAAAACACAATCTGGACAATATTCAGCATCTAGGACTAAATAGGCCTCATGAGTACAAGTATCACACTAGCTTTGCTCGAATACTCCTGGTTCACGCGCTACGGGCGCCGACGGATCCAAACTTATTATCCACTGAGAACCTTGAGATGGCTTCGGTTTGGTGTATTAGAAATGAAAACTGAGTCATTCCGCACGTGCTCAAATAGTTCAGCGTAAGGATGTGGATATCCAAAAAAAATCCAAAAATCTGCAATCGAGGACACCAAACCATGATCATTGTCCCTACCCTATCGTTCCATTCTCGTTCCTCATTCAATCATCCCCTGACCTGTGCATCCCTGTGAGTATCCCCTGCCCCTTTTCAGCAACGACCATAGCTGACTCCTCAGCAATGACCACAATTGACTCTATATTTTGGATTCAGTTCGCTTTTTTTGATGGAAGTTTGAAAATGGAAAAAAAATGAAAAAAATAAGTTACTACATTGAACGCTGAAGCTGCAAAGCACTGCAACAAAGTGGTCAAAGTTGTCTCCTTTCTATCACTTTGTCCCTCAGTTTTGGTCCTCCAAAATCATTTAGCCAAATTCGACGCTGGTTTTTTTTGTTTCATGTATGTGACCTTACAAGATGCAAAAGAGCGTTTTAGAAAAAGCTCACCATACCCTGATGGGTCTCCCTTGTAAAATGACCTCGATCACGAATGCCCATGACAGCTCACTGCCGGTCATGGCACCGACTACGAGCATCACAGGTCGGGCCCATCAAAAACAGCAACATTTGCTCCATAAGTGCCCGATTGCGAATTTGCGATTATTTTAAAGGTCGAAGGAACACCTACGCTCGACTTTGGGTGCTTATTTATTGTTATTCACCTTTTCTATGCATACGACGATCCCAAGGCAGCGTGGTTTTCAAACTATTCTATATTTCTGCAAATTTAAGTTCGCTGTAGGACTACGCCACATTTTGTTCCAGGTGGTGGTCAGGTCTGATGACCTGTGGATTAGGACCTATGGACAGCTGTATAAGAGGCTCTGTTCATCTGGAGCCAATATACCTCTGGGTATATTCAGAACGAAGGATATGGATACCAAAACGGTAACACGCTCTCGATATTTTTTGTATCCTCTAAGAATAACTTCTCCTGTCTGCTTAGGTTTCTCATGATATGGAAGAGCAGTGTCATTCGGTAGACGCAACGCAAATGGAATCGACCCGAGAGCGAAGGAAGGAGATGCTGTGTCATATAAGGACGAGAATGCGAAGTCTTGGGATATGGGAGGAAGGATGTGGGTGCAGTGAGAATGAATTAGCTTTCTATGTACATGGCAAATGATTTCGATGTAAAAAATTGAACTGTCTTTATCAACCAATTTTAGATGAATTTCACTCCGCGGTTCCCTTCCATTGAGGAGAGAAGCTTCATCGGGGTGTAAGGTTTATCGTTAAGCTCTGTGTCGCATGCGATCCACGCCTGACCGTAACAGAGTAACAATTATAATACGGCGCTGAATGCAATAAATAACCTTGCGAGGGTTAGAAGAGAACCACTTGATTCTAGTAACAGACGAATAACAAGTCAACAATTGAGGCAACTATTTTTTACAATTTTTGACAGCGAAACGAGGCTGTGCTGAAATAATAAGAGCCCGCACGCTTGTAATAGGCTCGTGTAATGTGAGGAGAATCATACACCTGATGACATAGCACCGAATTAATATAACCGAAAAATAGCATATGGTATGAATTTGAGCCTACCAAGGTAATGTATGCATGTACAGAGTAGTAAAGAACACAACGACTTAAAAAGGTCCCTTATGGGAAGCTACAGCGAATTTTTCGCTGATCAACAGAGGTACATATAAATACAAATAATGAACGATATCGGAAGTTGAAGTTGATCTGTCCATGTCTTTGAAGATGGCTCCTTCTTTCCACGTGATGAATACCTCTGAAACATATAATGACGAGTCAATGGGACCCGTCAAATGGGATATGGTCTACATAGCTACGGAAGCCTTCTATAGACTTCCATCTACTGGCCAGCATTATTTTGCTGGCATCCACTCCTTGTCTAAGCGCGTGCGTTGCTGCTCCTCCCCTAAAAGAATGGGGGGGGGGTCAATTCTTGTGTTGCAGCCAGCTGCCACAACAATGTTTTTTTGAGTCCCCACTTGACGGTTACAGTGACCCCCTGTCCGCGCTGGTTAGTCATGGATCTTTTGATCCTTATCCACCAAAACTCTTCTCTTCGGTACGAAAAATCCCCGAATTGGAGCAGCTGGACTTTGCTCACCCGAAGCAATCCCGAAAATGCTAGGAAGACACTTGTGTCTGCTATGATAGCTGTTGATGATTTTACGTTCAGGGCGTCTTGTAAGATTAGGACCACGTCCTTTTTAAGCTTTCATCCTATTGGCCACGGGAGGCCTATTCCCAACCATCCTGAGGTGCGCTTCAAGGATGTCCCCTTCGTCTTCCGGTAGAGGACCGAAAAAGTGTGTAACAGCGGCAACGTGATAGCCCAACGATCGATCCTGCCCGTTATGGATGAAATGAGCGATAAAAATATTCCGTAGCTCGGCAATATTCGTTAGAGCCACGCCGCAGGTACGATAAAACTCCAGGAACCGCTGTTTGACTCGTTTATATATGTTCAGGGTTCCTGGAAGGAGCGACCGCTCTGTCGATACGAGGCTGTTTCACATCTGCCACATCTCTGAGCCCGCTATTCGCTGCCAGGTCTGCAGGACCGAGGCCGTTACGAGCCGGGCTGCGAGTCGTAGATCTGAAGACGGCTGGCAAATTTTTGTGTACTTGGGATGGGACTGGGTGGAGCCAATATGAGTCGAAGAACCGGAAAGGGGAGCCTTCTCACTCTGAACAGGAGAAGGGTGGCGCGAAGCGAACCGCGTCGAGCGGCACGCCCTGTCTCTACGGGACCGTCCGTAGCGGAGAAAAGTTGCGCCAGCACAAAACTCCATTTCATCTCCGTACTCTACGACGGAATGGGGAACCTTCTCACTCTGAACTTCTCACTCTTGTTACGCAACAACAATACGGGAATAGAATACTAAAGCTCGAAGGGGTCAGAAAGATAGTAAAGCAAAGGCGAAATCAGGCTGATGAGATGAACCTTGATGAGTTGAGGATGGTGTAGAACCTTCGAGTACGAAGGAGCCGGCTGGAAAAATAACAATCTGCTAGAGTTCTCTAATCCATGCACCGTTATTTCTAAGTGAAGGGAAGTAAAAGTTAGATGGTCACAATGGAAAGCCCAGGATGCCCCTCCTACCATAAGCCCTTGCCCAAGACACTGAGGAGATGAGGAAGTGGAACTCACCAACAGAACGATGTACTCCACCGAACTCCTTGTCGCTGCAAAAAGCCTCAATGCCTGAGGAATACTCGCTTGCGGGTCTGGAAAGGAACTTTTTGCGTTTATTTGAGCTCGAACTCGCAAACATGTCGACTGTACATATTTCCTAGCTGTTCTCAAGCTCTCTGAAGCTTTGAAAACACTCCATTCGTCTGAATTTACGAGACTGGATGCTGTGTCCGCTTCTACATTCAAGGATCTGGGGATCCACACGAAATCTACATGAACCTGTAGGATCTCATAAATCCCAAAATTTTCTCGCGAATTCTTGTAAATTCGGTTTTAAGCTCCCCTTTTCAAGAATGCGAACGGCGCAGTGGCTGTCACAGTGCCAAAAGCAATTCTGGAAGGTAATGTAATTTGCGAATGCCCTGAGGCTGGTCAGGATGGCATACAGCTCTCTAGCTGTAGAGGAAGTACCTAACAAAAGGTGGGGAGAAGAGTAGACGTGGTGATTTTGGAGCTAGGTTCCGTGTGCAGATTTGCTTCCGAACCGAATAAGGAGCGTCCGAAAAATTCAAGAAAGCTTGTTCAAATCAGCTGAGGGTGTTTCTATGGAAATGCCCGTGAATGACTTTTCAGAGTTTAACCAGCACAGTAACTCACGTTTCTCATCTACTGAAATCCTCCAACGAAAGAACAGCAATGCTGTTCAGTCTGTTTACTGGCAACTTGTGACATAACTGCTCGCCATCTCTTCTTCTTCCACTCTGAAGGAAATATCAGACACATTGATGCAATACAGCCTAAGCATCTTAATCGCTCCACAAGAGTAGGCTCTTTACTTGATAGTAAACTCTTTGTTCTATCCTGGGCTTTTTGTTTCCCTTCTACGGTGACATCCGCGTAGAGCTGTTTGAATCAATAACATGACCTAACCACGAAATAAAATCTTCTGGACTGTGATCCAGGAACATTTCGCTTTGGCCATGATCACGCCGGCACCATACAGGTCTTCCCTGACAATCCTGACAGATACTTCGCATAACTGTGCGGAACTGGCCCAAATGAGCCCATCGTCTAAGTACAAAGCAACGGAAATACCTCTCTCCATTTCCCGAGCAGACGTCCAAAGATTTTTGTGAAAATAAACGGCGCCGGCGCCAGGCCGAAAGGTAGGACTAAAAATACATAGAACTTGCGCCGCCAGGTGAACCCAAGAAGTTTGGTAAAGGAAGGGTGTTTTTAACGTGGTGGTAACCAGGCTTGTAGTCAAATGGAGTCATGTAACTTCCTTTCGTGAAAAGAGGAAAAACCTCGGCTACATCCTCGAGCTTTACCTTAGATCTACATAAGTATTTGTTGAGCACCGACAAGTCTAAGGTGAGCCGTAATTTTTTACCGGTAGCAACAGTTTGGGGATTAATTCTGATAGTTTCTGGGTCCTGGGTCTCTCCTACAGCTCGACTAGTGACGAGCTTATTGATTTCCGAATCTACAAATTGGAAATAAAGTAGGGCTGAGAGGGCATTATCCTTGACAAACCTCAACTCTGGCTGACGGAAATATTTAGGCAGAAAGCCGTGTAGGAGAACCGAACGTGTGAGATCGGAAAGATTAAGGTCCATCCAGAACTGGGTGTTGCAATGAATAGCTTCTGCATAAAACTCACTTCGAATTCGCTTTTACACTGGGAGCAGAGGTGACCGGCTCTCCCGCAATCGAAACAGATTGGTCTCGTTGTATCGGTCCGCTGATAGAAGGCCCCATACGGAGAGATGGAGTAACCCTGGTTGGGGTTTTGGCCTGGTCTGTCACCGTTGGGAAGAAATGTCTGGAGGAGCGAGGGCCCAAGTCGCTCCTACCGCTCGAAAGGGCTGGAAGGACCTTACGTAAGGGTGGATACGTCTCCACTCTGCTGTCCTCGCTGTCCTCTTGGTTTCTCGGTCTTCTTCTTGTCTTTTGGGAACGCCGCTAGGATGAAGTTGGACACCTCGTATTGTTGGGCCAAGTTGTACTGATCAAAAAACTCTCACACACTCGGATCCTTATTTGCTACTACCAGAAGCTCGTTCCTTTGGTTCCTTTGAGTGGGGGCTACTACAGCCTTGTTGAGCACCACTTTCCATCCGAAGACGTCTGGCGCTGTGGCTGCCACGGGTTTTATCAACCGATGAATGCCAGAATTGAAAACGAAATGTTTCTGTAGTGCGATTTTCAATGAAAGCTGGAGCTGCGAGAGATGGTGTGATTGGTAGAAGAGGAGTCGGTGTTGTGACCGCCTCACTCGGCACCGATGCCATCACGCTTGTCACCGAAGAAGTCGGCATTGAGTCAAGAATGGGCGCCGTCGATCCTTGCCGTTTCGAGTTGCCTAATCAACTTTTCTGTCTTACTGAAACACGTGTGGTATGCTAAAAGGAAAACTGAGAATGTGAGGCAAAAGGCGAAATAATGAGTGGTCGCGAAATACTTCTAGCTAAAGTAAACGTAAGATAGGCTGCTGTCTCACCGAAATGAATATAAACTTGTAAAAAGTTCTATTTAAAGGCACCATTAGGGGTAAGGGAAAACTGAGATCTGGAAGTACATGTTCTCTAAAACGAACCTTCTACTTCAGAAGGGGTCACATGTGGTAAAAATCCATGAAGAAAACGCGACTTGGGGTCTTATGGCGGCCCCGCAGCTCCTCACGCCGTCATGCCGTTATGCGCCCGGGGGAGTCGACGTGGAGAGGCGGGACAACAATCGAGGCCAGCTGGTTGAGACTCTGGCCTGTCTTCAGTCCACTCCGACCATAGACGCAGAGGTCGAGAGGGAGAAGGGGGAATTTCGGGTTCCTATTTCTTGTTTTTTTCGCCGTTTTATGTCGTTCTTTTTATACTGTTATATTACTGAGCACCTCTACTTTCGTAATCCCCCAATTTCCTGAAATTGCCCCTAACGGTGTCTTTAAGGTAGATGCCTCTAATCCTATACACAAAAGGCGATACGAAAATTGGCCATGCGACTGGCCACTATGAAACGAAAACAGGAATGGGGACCTTCTCCCTCTGAGCGGGAGAAGCATGGCCGCGACGCGAACCGCGTCGAGGAGCACGTCCCGTAGTGACGGGACCCATCGTGGCGGAGAGAAGTTGCGCCAGCACAAAACTCCATTTGAAACATTAATCATTCGAGCTTGAAACCTTTTCAGCTCTCGTCGAGAGCGATGCTACGGACGGCAGTAACAAGATTTCCTTCGTCATAATAAACCCTACTGCGGACTTGCAACTCGAAGCTGGCGATATTGTGTACGTTGTTTATTTTCTTCTTTACGGTCTATAAATGCTCATATTCGAGCTGAACCTATACAGCCTTTTGTACCCTTCAACTACGAATGACTGGAAGATTTAGGGTATGTGCGCGCGAGTTGACTGATGTCGGTAGGAATCGCATGTAATTGCGTAAGAAGGGTAGCTACCATATCTACGCCTATTTTTACTCATTTTACCGCTATTTTGAGCTTGTTTTCGAGAGTTCATTTGAGGTTTTCAACTACCCATGGCTGATAATAATGTTTTGCATGCATTCAATCCATTTTCTGTGCTCTTCACCTTCCTATATGCATCATTTTTGCTCGCCAGAACTTTTTCTACCTCAAACGTAGTATTATAACGTGAATAACATATTTTGTATTGTTAAAGAACTGATATCACTTTCATTCATGATACATAGATTTATCTTTGCATCCTTCATAAAAAGTACAATGGCTTGTAAAGTTCGAAATCAGCAGAAGGCGGCGGATTCCTCACCCTGTGTACACGCTGAAGGTCCTCGAGTCCAGTTGGGTCGAAGAGATACGCGATTCCATGTTTTCTGCTGCATGTTCCACCTACACGTTGAACATAGGACGCTGCTATGCTTTCGTCCTCCAGCACTTGAGGCGAACGGCTTTTTTCATGTAAAGAGATTGGCTGTGAATTTCAGCCTAAACCTGGGGAGTGGAAGGCCATTCGAGTGGGTGAAAAAACTCTTTTCCGAAAAGGTGTCTTATTCATGAGAAGTGGTTCATTCACTTAGAGCTACTTTCTCGTTTTAGTCGAAAGTATGTAATGGTGTCACTGCAGGTGTTTTTACGTTATACTGATTAAGTATAGTAGGCTGTCTGTGTCCTTGCAAATTTCGTGGCAGAAGCAATCAAACTAGGTTGCTAGTTAAGGCGATTTTATGAAGTAGGATCATTTAACTGTCAAATAGGGTGTTGCTTCTTGAAAATTTCCTGTGAGAAAGATTTTTCCTGAAAATGAACAAACTTTTCGAAAAATTCAAATTTCATAAAAAGCTAATAACTCAGCGAAACTAGCAGGTGTGCTGAAAAAATACGAAATAAATCTAGGTTTGCTTCACTGCATTGAAGCACGGGGCTAGTCATTTTCAGAGTATTCAGGTATATAAGTTTTTTAGCCTCGCATTCGGTATGTAATTTTTTACCTCCACCCTGAACCATACTCAGCTGGAACACTGTTTCATTGAGTAATCGTTCCTCCAACGCAAAAAAAATCTTTGCCCGCTACTGTATGTAAGCAATCAAAATAATCACCATGAAGAATGAAGTGTTCTATTTCAGAGTAGAGAAGGCTCTGGAAGCTAGGTGTGTGCAGATATGATAGCGAATCGCGTGGCCGCCCGCGGCGAGCGGCGCGGCGGGTGCGTGTGCCAGTGGCAGGGCATGGCAGCCTTCAGGCGAGGCAGTGTGGCATGAGTGGAAGCGCAGACGTGACGCAGTCACGCTCGGCCGGCTTCCAGGGGCAATCGATACGGCGAGTTGTACTGGTGGCGCCGCGAGTGAAACGCCGCGAAGCGGTTCGCTGTCATATCTGCGCACACCCCTCGAACTAAAAGCTCGCCTATAGGCACAAATTTGTTTTGCAACACTCTATTCAGACCTTTGCGAGAGTCTTCTAGAATCAATTTCGAAGCCTCGCATTGTTCTGACTCCTTCGAAGTTACAAGCGATCAAAGTAGGGTGATTTTTATGCCAGTCGGATTCCCCTCATTTATTCCTCAACAGCGAAATCAAAATTCCTTTACGAATGCTTACTTTTCCATTTCCAGAACTATCCAAACAATGATACCTTCTTGTAAAACGCTTAACCGTTGTGTACATTATAAAACGGCGGCTGTGCTGATTCCCATCATGTTTAAGAAAGATTTTTTTAAACACAGTATTCGGTAAAACTGTCACTGCAAAGAAGCTGTGGTCATTCCGTTCAAATTTTTGCCCCTTTTTCTTGAAGATAGTCTCACTTTATAAGCCGCTCCGAAATTAAATCTACACTAAAGCTTGAACTGCGAGTTTTGGGGCATTCTCCTGGTATGCCATTAGGGCGCACCAAAGAGGTGATTATGAAGTTGGTTCAATGTTAAGGAAAAATTGTCTCGGCTGAGTTACTATCATTCAGAAATGGGTCACGTTATCGCCTCAAAGACGGTCTTTACATCTAATTCTTAATTGCTGAAGAATTACAGATATGTGCTGTGTAGCCCTGTAAATGAGGACGCAACTAACCACCAGACGAACCCTAGAAGAGGGCTTCGAAGGGCATACCACGTCGAGGAAATGACCATCGACCTCAGTGATAAAAGCACTGATCCTGTGTCTTATAATGCTCGCTCGTTTCCATAGAAACTCAGTGATTTGCGAATGTGTTATACTTTGCAGTTTGTGCCATTATCATTTAAAAAATCATTTTTGGTGCCAGTATTGCTTTTGTGTCAACTAAGTGATCAGCCTTATCGAATTTCTCGCTAACGCTTCTCTTCAAGGTGCTTTTTGTGAAAAGTTGATTCGTTGACATATGTTTATAGTTTATATTTGTCCCATTTCTATATTTTTTCTTGTACATAATGAATTAATGCAAGCAACGTTGTAACGCTTTTGGGAAACAGAAAGCAACATTTTGAGGCAGCGAGAATTCGCCCTCAGGGTGGAAGACCTATACAACAGGTGAATGGCTAAGGGTAGGAGGAAGCAGCTCGAGGAAGGTGCAATGAAAAAAAACATACACATAGAAAAATCTGTTCCCTTAGACCGCATTCCGTAGAGTTTGGACTGGTTCACATTTCCTAAGAAGCAGCGCTACAAACCTTCAACAGAACAACAACAGAAATCTGCACCAGACAGTTGTGATACTCCACGACGTTCAGCATAAGGGGTAACACGAACTCACAGAATCTCGGAGAGGTGGGTACAACAGTAACGGCCAACTCTTTGGGACCAGCAAGCAACGTTAAAGGTCATAGCGGTACGCCATATAGGAGAGACCGGCAACAGCAACTGTGACTTGTCGAACTACCGAAAAAAGGCTGAAAGGATATCCGTCAGGTCGCGGAAAAAATTCAGCCAATGAATTGGAATAGAATAAATGGAATAAAATAAATAGATTCTATAAATTGAGTGCCTCTGGCTACCAGAAGGAGCCAAACAATGTCCGGGCCAAAGGGTAGCCGACTCAATAAATATTGACTACTTTTCGTGTCCTCTCCATAGTGCTTTCGTGTCCTCCGAATGACCTCTGCATCACCTTGAAAAGACACTCTGCTTTTTCCCCTAGATACAAAGCCCTAGGAAGCCGAGTAAGAAAAAAACATAAAAGCTCATCAGCTAGCTCTAGAGCCTCCAAGCGTTGAGAAAATGCGTGAAAATATGTTGGCTCAAAACATGGTAACCATAGAAGGGATGCACATGTGAAGCGGATACTAAAGCATAGTTTACAAATCTTCATCCGAAGAGACAAATGTCTCAAATAACGCACCCTAGAGATGGCAGACGCACCCTGAAGATGGAATATGGCAATAGATGATCATTTGGAAAAAAACCCAATGCTCAACTGTAAATTAAATTGAAAGTCTTCAACATGTACCGCTTTAGTGTGGAACGGATAAGGACGTGTGGCGAAACCTTGAGATCAACGTCACATGCTCAAAAGACTTTAACCGAATTTTCGTGGCGTATCATGGGCGCATATACAACAAGTTCCATAGGTCAACTCTTTTCATTACAGTGGCTCTATGAAGTCAACAGTTCGCTGGTAACGTGCTCTACTTCAGTGAACAGATTAAGTTTGATCTTTCATTCGCTACTGTCAAGTCCCACATCGGGACATCTCTATGCATAAACTTTTATAACACATTTTCCATCCTATATGAAACCTCAGCGTAATACTCACTTACTCTATTATGCTTATTGATTCACTATTTCACTTTATTTTGTTACTTTACCCATTTTTGCCTTGGAAACATCAAATGGAGGGGCCGTAGGTACCGAGAAGACTGCTGATCTCTATCGGAAGCGACCCAAAATGACACTGAAACCACCTGCAACCAGTTCATCGCTTTCAGATCTCCACAGTTCAGGGCTAATGGAATGTGCAAAAAGATATTTCGCCGAGAAAAATCTGCTGATTCTCATGGCATTCATCACGATTATTAAAATCCTGTATGAACCGAAATATGTGCATTGAAATTATAGGTCGAAAGCTGCAAGAACTTTCAAACGACTTGAAAAATTACCTTGAAACCTATCATCACCTATCGCTATCTTTCACATAAATTGAACCTTAGTCTCATGAATTTACATGAAATTAACCTTAGAAAAAAAGAATATTAGTCTATTTAACGAGAGAACACCGATTATCTCCTTCAATATAAACGACCAAACAGCCAAATTTTATTCTTTATTTGATATGAAGGTATGTATCAAGAGAGCGTAAAATAACCACAGGATAGCTTTTCAACCACGGCAGCTAGTCTTCAAAAAATCGATCAGGAAAGTCGCACACTTCCAATTTCGAGATGGTTGTGCAGGTTCTTGGAGTGAAGTCCTCCATCTGAACAATCAATTCATTATTGGACAGCGCATATTACAGCGCGCATCGTGGAATGGAGTGCAGAATGAACTTGTTTAATACATGTACCAGTTCACTGACGCGCACTACTGTACGCGTAACATCATGGGCGTCAGTGAGTTGATCGGAATTGCCTTTTTATAAATTCACTCAGTACCCGTTACCACATCACGCCCCGCCCGTTGCGGGCGGGCTTTCCCTCATTTCAAGTATGTTCAAGGTAACGTGGACATTGGTCACTTCTGCCGATTTTTTCTGGTCTCAAGGCTGCGTTGGAACGAATTACGAATCCTTGTTGTACGGACCCCACTCATGGTGTGTTGCGCCCACTGTGCCTGGGACTCTTTCATAATTTCGAAAAACTCATTCCTGATCTGAATCCACCTTTCCCCATGTTTGGGTCATATTGGAACCCAGCTTACTATTTTCGGCCTGAAAACGGATAAGGCACAAATAGCCCTCAAGTGAATACAAATGTCTGCTGGAGCAGCAGAAAATGAGAGATGTTTCGAGATTCTACGTTTGAATTCTGCCAAGGCAGTAAGTCGAGACATCACAGCAGCAGCGCATTCGGAAGAATTTTTTAATCATCGTACAAAGGTACATATATGAATAGGCAATTAGCTTACAGAAACGCACTTTTATGACATTGCGATCGAGATTGGACCGCGATCCACTCTAATATATCTCGTCGAAAAAGAAAACTGCGAACAAATAGGTTACTGCGACCAGCGATAATTTGATTGAAGTTTTTCGCTTCAAAAATTGTCTCTTAGCCTTTTCCCTTTTCATCCGAGAAGAAAGTAATTACATGTACCTGTTTTAGCAGCAGGTCTGTTGTTCGTTTCTGTTTGTCCAGTTCTTGAAGGAGCTGCTCATTTTGACTCTCTAAGAGTGTCATACGATCTCGTAGTGTCTGCTCTTCAGTGCTTGTGCGATCACTTTGTGTCTTCTTAAAGAGGTTGAGAACCTCCCTGAGTTACCAAATTTTGCATCGCCTTCAGAAATTCGTTGTGCTTTGCAATGAGGGTGTCGGTCATGCATTCACTTTTACCATTTCTTATAACTGAAGCGCAGATTTCGCAATTCGCAAAAATACAAATATGAACGCTTCTCTAAAGTCACTAAAGTCCAGGCGAGCATAAATGATAACACAAGGACGATCCAGATATGGAAAATGGAATGAATCCACGCAAAGCGTTATCATTAAAGGCAGCATTAGGGGAAATCCGAACGAAAAGTAAAAGAAGTAGTGAATCTGAAAGTCGATATGGCTAGTAACAGGACACTGGAGAAAAAAGGATGGAAATGGCCAAAAACCCAAGAAATAGGACCCCCTTCTCTCGTTAATCCTCAACGCGGACGACCTTTCCGTCAAGAGGCGGATTCTCCGCACGTAATTTCCATTGACATGCTGCCAAGTAAACACGAAGGAAGGTTTGGAAATGCGGCAGCATCTATTTTTTGGAGTGAGCTTCAAGCAAAAACTAGGAAAGCGCGCTGCAATACCTTCGATCTCCTTTGCTGCTCTCATCGTAGCCCATCAGGAATCACGTCGCTTCGAGGCGGGGTCGATCATCCAAAGGCGGCAGCTCTTATCCGTTGCGCCGTTTCTACAGCTCGGAGGCGCTTTTTTCACCCGAGATTTCGCCGCAGATAGCCTTCTTTGGCTCATAGCTTCCATGTAACTAACTTCTTTTAGGGATTTCCCAATAACCACATTACCCCTAATGCTGTCGTTAAGCAAGGGTGAGCTGAAACCGAACTGAATTCAACAGAATTTGAAATAAGCTCAGCATTGCGTGTATATAATACAGTCCAGTTCCCGCAGGCTGGCAGGGCGTGGCCTACAGACTTGGGTGAGAGTGTGTGGCAGGGTGAGAGAGATCGATACAAGTCTGTAGGCCTCAGCCTGCCAGCCGTCGGGAAATGGACTGTATATAAAAGTTGAAGGATTAAGTTTTTGACGTTAGTCATTCCCTGATGCACCGCACATTCTAGTTCCATTCAGAATTGTGGTGGCCGGTGAATGTGATGTGGCCCATACAATGACTGCGGTGGCCAACCGATGTACATAGTGCTTTTATGCTCACAGACAAGTCTTGTACCAATTCAGCGACTCCGGAGAAATGAAATGCTTTGTTGGCCTGGGCGGGCGTTGTAGCGGGTTCTGATGCCCTCACCATGAGAGTGGGGTGAGCGTCACCTGTCAGTGACGGTGTAGATACAGGCTGTCACTACACCCCTTCGCCTATATAAAATACAATATAACATGTAATTTGCACATAAATTATATTCTATTTATCTATATATGTAATTTGCATAAAAATAGCGTAGGAACGGTCGACACTCTTCTTACGCAAATACATGCAACTCTCACCAAGGGCAGCAACTCGCGCGCAAGCGTCGCGCGGCACAAGCTGCAGGGCGGAAATTCGTCCTGCTGTGTACCAGCCAAGCACTGCGCTTTTTCGTATTTAATGATATAAGCTGGTTTTCCGCGTAAAAAAGCTTGACTATTCTTGTCCATTAGTTCTATGGTTATGAAGGTGACTTGATGGTCATGGAAGTAATGCTCCCACGGAATCTATGAAATTAGTAGAGAGGAACAAGACACTATCTATCCGGAGAAAGGCGGAACTGGTGGAAGTTTGGGAGTACTCGCAGAAGGGATCGTATTCGACATAGTATCTAAGTGAGATATGCGAGCCCTTTTGCACCAGTTTCACGGATCGTATCCAGTACGCCGTAGATTACTATTTTCACCTGTATCACTAAAACCATCGATTCTCCATACATGGAGCGACCTTATAGTATGTAATGTAATGCATTGATGTAAGTATTCTCATGAAATCAAGGTCTTACCCTGTTTTCCTCACAGGAGATGAGTGACGATGGAACTGGATGTCTTCTGACTGTGAGAAAGATATCGTAGGACCGCGATTTTCGACACCTCTGGAGAAGATAAACCTTAAACCTTCTCGGGATGCTGCATTGAGCTAATTCTGTCAAAACGCTTGGACAAAGCTCATGCACATCATTACCGTGGATCTAAGAGACTCCCACTTCGATCCCACCACTCCTTCCAAGCTACCTTGCGACAATAACAACATAGACCCTGCGAGGCTATCGGTGGGCCTATGTCGTAATTGTCACAAGGTAGCTGTTACCAGCGTAGAGCTGGTTAACCTCTTTCAACGTATCTGATGGCACCAAAAGTGTGAGCCGTTACTCCCATCCCAAGGGAACACCTCGGGAACAAATCACTGAAGAAAAACGGGCACAAACTGCTACTTACGCTGCATTGTCCTCGGCAGCTCTCGGACTACGTAACCTTAAACGAAATTTCTCTCAAAATTTGTGTACATTCCCGCCTCGACAGTCATATGTATTAGCAAAACTTCTTACCACGAATTTTTCTCGAATATATATTTCCTATTGAGGTATATTAATGGAATAAAGCCAATCGGAAGCAAACGGATAATCAACCAAATTGAACTGAGTAAAACACATCCGAGGCCGATAGCGACAGACATAACTATCACGCTTCCATTATCGCTAAACGAACGCCATCTAAGAAACCGTCAATCAAATATAATACGCTTATGACTCTTCAACTCATCTAAATAAAGTTTGTTCGAAAAGTAAAGAATAATCAAAGAAAACCAACGCTTCTTCAGAATCCATTCGGTGTTCTTCGCTCATCGGATCTGAGAAGGCTACACTTTCCACGCATTTTTCCACTAGAACCTATTTTCACAGACTGTTTCTTAGAACACATCTCACCACATCCATCATACTAGGCGGTCCACTATCAACTGTACGCTTTGCATAATTTTTCAGCTTTTTATCATGAACGACACATGGCACTTTTTACGTAGGTCACTAATTATATTTCGGGAATAGGCAATACTGTTATCATGGGAGTAAATCTGATGGTTTCATCGTAAACTTCGCCTTTTTTTGACTATATACCCCATCATTCAATTTGCCGTACGGCGCTTTTTGTTTATTTTACATCCATCTGAAAAATTTTGTTTTTTTTTCAGGAAATGAAAATGAAATTTTCAAAAATTTTTAAAAAATTTGGCAATGAAGCTCCATCAAAGACTATAGTGTATCGTTGGCTTAGGAAACTCATTCGTTGTCGTAGTCCGCTGTCCGACGAGATTCATGAAGGATGTCCGAAATCAGCACTCGTTTAAGAAAACATCAATTTTGCTTGAACACATGGATTTGCAGAAAATATTTTTCCGTTGAAACCCACACAATTTGACAAACTCACCAAGAAAGGCTTGTGTCGACGAAATTTTCAAAAATTTATAAAATGAACAAATAGCGCCGTGCGACAAATTGGATGATGGGGTCTAAGGTTAAAAGAGGAGAACTTTACGATGGAATCATCAGATTTACTCCCAATAACAGTATTGCCTATTCCCGAAATATAAATAGTGACCCACGTGTCATAAATGACCCCCCGGAAATTGAGCATGCAATAAAAAGTTTGAAAAATTTGATTCTATATCTGGCATAGTTCGCAAGAGAAGAGGAAGGAAATCGAAACCAGTAGGCATGCCTCAAGTGGGTAACCGTTTCTTAAAGGAATCGTCCACGGAAAAATCGTTTATTGTTACCCTTATATTTACGTTGCATTTGCCTAATAAGGGCCGCATGCAAAGTTGCACGCGAAAAGTGAGCATTTGGCTAAGATACAGCTCCCCAAATTCTTGTCCAGCTGGGCGGGGCCTCCGAGTAAAACCACCGTGCCGTGGTCCTCCGGGTTCGGAACGGAGAGTGGGACTGTTCACGTGACTTTCTGTTCCTACAATGCGTCTCCGACCGAGGCGGACGACGGGGTGGACACTTGCTCGGAGGCCTCGCCCACCCGACCAAGACTTTGTGGTGCAGTATGGTAGCCGGATTCACATATTCGCGTGAAGCTTTGCATGCGGCCCACATAAAGCAAAGACAACATTAATATTTGAATAACATAAAAACTCATTTTTCCGTGGACATCCCTTTAAACACACCTTTGAAGATGAGGCAAAAAGCTCAGATTGAAGGGAGGAAGAAGTATTAAATCATTACAAATACCAGGCACTCTCTCGTTTTGTAACGACCAGATTGCGAAGCTGCTTCGTGTGAGCCAATCCTCTGATTTCCTGATGAAGCTTCGAGTACAGCATTGCCATGTTTTGATCTTGTCAGCTGCTGATTTTCGCTGCAGCGCGCGAAGAGAAAGTTGCTACAAGAGTGCTGAGTAATGGGCAACAGCGGACGAGACATGAACCCGCACTCCATGATTTCTGGACATATGTGCTAATTCCATAAACATTTATCTATTTATTTATTTGTATACTCCAGATAGGCGAGCCAGAAAACAAGGAAAACGACTAAAACAAAAAAACTAAGGTTGGTCAGGGGGACCGACGCCCGATTTTTGGTGTAGTTGGTGCAGAGGTATAAAAAGCCAACATCGCTCTTAGCTGTTCAGCCAACGCATCAGGGTACAGCTCAATATCCCTTTCGCCTGAATCACGAACTATGAGCTATTCCAAAGTAGGGTTAGTTCTTTACGATAGCTCAGATAATACAGAATTTTATGACATCTATCGCATAACGCCACCAAACGAGGAAGCCACTGGAATAACACCTGCTCTCAACGTTGCCCGTTAAATTAGCGAAATCGAATATCTGCGGTGTTTTGAATAAGTTTAACAGAAAAAGCTGTTCCTCCCCTCATGGTGCCTTTGAGATCGGAGCCAATTACTTTCATATCACCAAACATACCTGCTTTACGTGAGAGACTGTCCAGACTTGATGTCCTATAGCGCTTGGCTCGGATTTGGGCACTACTGATTTCCTAAAGAAGGAACGGCTAGCAAAAGAAGTTATCCCTCATCTCTGCAATGGGGTGGGATGCGAAATCAGCTGGTTACATCAATAATTGCATCACTCACACCGAAGCCGCTTCGCTCATGCCCAACACTTGAAATTCTTTAACATTTGCACGGGTCGCGGATTTAACCTTGGATTAGGTGTGTGAATCTCCTGAGTAAACCACCTCCATTGTGTGAGAAGCCCCAAATGGCTTCACCCACCCTCGAGTTCCTTCCGTAGCTTTACGTAAGTTCCTTCCGTAGTCTTTCCTACCTCATATTAAGATCATGTTAAAGCTTGCTATTGTTCATTATTCAACAGTTTCCCCTCGGAGCCCTTCCTTCAATACGGTGTTCACATCAGTCTAAGTGGAAGAGTTAAAATCACAACAGTCTAAGAAGATGGGTCAAAAATTCACGATAGAACGGTGCAGAGCACCAAAGTGGGAGAGTTGTTCAATGTTGCTACAGTAGGCATCATAGAAGCAAGCAATATATGCTCGAGATTGTTCCACGTCCATCTTTGTGATACGATCCCACATGCGAATCTGAGTACCACTGTTAGATGGCTGCAGTGCTCAAAACTGCGAACTACTGCATGCATAGATTGAGCTCCATGGCTTCAGCTATCGTATATCCTAACAGCAGCTCCCATGTTCTCCTTTGTTGAAACCTCGGCATAGTTGTCGATTGTTTTTCCTTTGTATGCCAACACGAGGTTAGTTGTGGAACCTTTATTGGCCTAACGTTTCGACCTTCTCGTCTTCTTCAGAGGCCTGAAAATGGCTCGAAGCTCTTGATTTGTAAAGTATCCGAACAAGCGCCTCCTCCCCTCTAGCGTTTCCGACGTCGTTCCAAGATCGCTCTCGGACAACCCGGTAATAAAGCAACAGACTCACCTAAGATTCCACCAGCGGAGCAGCAGCATACTCCTGCCTTTCGTATCACAGTGCGAGTTACAGTAAAGGCGACGTACGCGGTAGTAGTTTCTGCCGTATAAGGAACATCGAGTTAAGTAAGACTCGTTCGCCCTTACTAACACAGATTTAGGCGTGAGCTGCTGCTCCGCTGGTGGAGTCTTGGGTGAGTCTGTTGCTTTATTACCGGGTTGTCCGAGAGCGATCTTGGAACGACGTCGGAAACGCTAGAGGGGAGGAGGCGCTTGTTCGGATACTTTATAAATCAAGAGCTTCGAGCCATCTTCAGGCCTCTGAAGAAGACGAGAAGGTCGAAACGTTAGGCCAATAAAGTTTCCACAACCAACCTCGTGTTGGCATACAAAGGAAAAACAATCCCTAACAGTAGCCTTTCAATGCCTGAGGCTAGGGTTCAGGTCCTGAATAACTTGACAGTGCACCAACCTTCAACTTCGAATGATTTCGTCTTTGATTGGATTCACCAATGGAACTCAAATTGTTCGAGAGACCAGTGCTCATATTTCTTTGACAACTGGAGCAGAGCTGGGAGCAACATTGTGTGCTCTGACACTGCATCCCTCGGCTTTCGGGTTCGCAGCAGTGTTCAAAAGAATGGCTGGACGGGGTTTCACAAGAGCAGGCATAACGAGCAGAGGTTCCTTCATGTACTTGGCATGTTGAGTATGACTGTATTCCATGGGAACTGTATTCCTGAAAATAACCACTCAAAAGAAGAGCTTCATATCAATGTAGGAAGAGGGAAAGTAGGCGAACACAAACACCGCGTGTTCTGTTACATTGCACTACACACACCGATAAGCATGCATATGGCAGACATGTCGTTATGTTGCAGATAACGCTAACAAATCAGAATTTGCACGGGTCTTGAGCGAGGTATCGCTTTTTCTTTGAAAACACCACCGTAAACTAAGGGGATGTGGTTTATAGCCGAGACCTTGAGTAGGTAGGAAGTTTAGGGAAAATAGAAAATCCTATGTCGTCCTATATTAAATTGATGATTATTGAAATCAGGGTCTTCAGAGTCTGTGCAAGAACACTTAACAGGTTTCCATTAGTGACATTGTCATGCCTGATGGAAGCCTTATTGAGGTTTTAAGGGTTTCAGCAGGTTCATCGTCCTATATTAAAGGAGAATTAGTTGTAGAAAGTGTGTGGGTTTCACAGCTTCTATGAAGGGGGTGAGGCTTTTCCGTTCTCATGGAAAGAAACTCCTTCCAGTATCTTGGAATGTTTCCCTTCCCTCCGAAAGCTCGAAGGAATCGTCCACGAAAATTCGAGTTTGCCTTGCTCTAACTGGAAAGGTTGCATTCATTCATTACGGGTAACATGCACCATTTCACGTAAAAAAAATTGGGCAGAAATGCATCCATTTGTACACTCGGGTAATATAATCGGTCTTGATTCCATGTCTATATCGCGTCCCAGCACGTGACCACGGGAATGTGTCCTTTTTACTTGAAACTTTGCATTTAGCCCTTAGTGAACAAATACAAAATAACCGCATTGGGATAAAACAAGTCGAGTTACAGTGGATGATTTCTTTAAGCTCAAATTGATCTTTTCCTTGGAAAAAGCCTTCATCATTATGCCAGCTGTAGGATTTGACAAACCAACATACCGAAGAAAGGGCAAAACACGACTCTGACGTTCGCTTTCGCTTTGAAACACTGTGAAAGCATCCGTATTCTCCCAGTGGCTAAAATATTATCAGATGATCATACAAGACGTGCCACGTGACGTGATTGGAGTAATTCTCAAGAATATGAACTTGTAGACAACAGTCTTGCTGAACGCGACAAACTAACTCACCATTGCCAAGCGATTGTACGGATTACCGCTCGCAACGTTTGCACTGGATCAAATACCGATAACCTCTCGAGTCAACAGGATCGATAAGCCTTTTTACTTTATCGTTCAAAATGCTCTGCAGCGTATAACCCAGCTCGCAAGCATCTTGAAACACATGATCCATGTCAGCACTTACCTAGGTTGTCAGCTTTCTGCCGGCTGACTACAGTTCGTGTAACTATAATATTGTGTAGGACGGCATGTAACTGGTAAAGGTAATGCCAAAGGATCGATGAGGTACCGTGAACATTGCTTAAACTTTATATTTCCATGGCGAGCATTTGCGACTCACATTTTTCCAAGCCAAGATTGGAATCTGACTGAAAGCAATGCGCCATTCCTGCCTCAAGATGTCTTCAAGCGTACGCGTCACGTTAAGGCGCTCGGTCGAGCAGGTGATCCAGTCACTCTACAGCCAGCTTTTCAGCAGCTCTCGTCCATCACAGCTGCGCCCAATTACGCCATGTGGAGAAGTACGCCCCTTTTTAGCGTCAGCAGTCGAAAGCATGTTTACAGAAAAGGTCCCTGAAAAGACGGCATCCCCGCCGAGCTTCTGAAAGCCTGTGGCGGCTCCCTATACAGCGCTCTTGCATGACGTTTCTCACGATACGTGATAGGAGGCCGTGTGCCGTCGGAATGGCGCTCATCAAAAACTGTCTTGCTATACAAGAAGGGCGACAGGAAGATCTTCCGAAATAGCCGCTCGATCACACTCCTGCCAGTCATGTACAAAATCTTCACAAGCTGCGTATTCGAGGATCGGCAGAGTTCTGGAAGAAAATCAAACGGTTGAGCGAGCGGTATTTTGGCGCTCTTTCTCAACGATCGATCACGTCTTTACACTGAGCCGCCGTCTGGAAGCCGCACGCGAACATCAGATACCGCTGGCCCTCACATTCACCGATTAGAAAAGGCATTCGACAGTGTGGAAGCGGAATGCGTCTGTTAAAGCCTTCGGCAACAAAGAGCTGAGGATGTTTACATTGAGGCGATTGAAGCGTGATATTGGCAGTGTACGGCAACGCTAAAGCCTTTCGAAATTTCGTTGTACCTGGGTAGGAAGGATATATACAAGGTGGTACATCTCGCCGAACCTCTTTGCAGCCACCCTTGAGTGTGTCATCAGAGTTTGCGGGGGAGGACAAAGGAGTTCTGTAGACGGCCGAAAAGACTCAACCATCTTTGCTTCCCTGACGACATTGTTCTAATCGGTAACACCCCTTTAGCGAAGCCATCAGCATGTTAAACGAGCTGAATAGAAGGATTATGCCTGCAGGCCTGAAGACGAACATTAGAAAAAGGAAAGGCATGCAGAACACCTTTGCCGATTCAGCCACTGTCACACTAGGAAACATTCAGCCGGAAAAATTTGGGCATTTTGAGAGTCTGATAAGGCCCCTCAAACGCGCTAAAGCCGGAGATATGCCGTCGCAGAAAAGGTGAGTGGGCTGCTCTGAGCTCAGTAAGAACAGTGATAGACTTCACAAGAGAATCGTCTCTACGTGCCCAGCTATTCGACTCTACAGTGCTTCCCGCCTTGTGTTATGGCGCTGAATCATGGACTCTCACCAGGCCGTTATCGGACCAACTCAGGACCCCCCCCCACGCTTCGCTTGAAAGAATGCTTCTGGGTCCGACTCTGCTCGATCA
Source organism: Trichostrongylus colubriformis (assembly GCA_963978905.1). NCBI lineage: Eukaryota > Metazoa > Nematoda > Chromadorea > Rhabditida > Trichostrongylidae > Trichostrongylus > Trichostrongylus colubriformis. The sequence continues at coordinate 11,427,329 of OZ022259.1, read as the reverse complement.
AATGGAACGACGGCTGCATAGGGACAAAGTCAGAAACACGTCAGGCGTCAAAGATCCATTGGTCCACGTCAAAAATCTCAAATATCGTTGGGCAGGCCACCTAATACGTCGAAACGACGAACGGTGGAGTACAAGCACGGCAGTATGTTATCCTCACCAGTGGAAAAGGCCTCTTGTACGCCTCCAGTACGGTGGTTTGACTGTTTTTCGAAAATCAACATCGACAGATGAAAAATTGCAGTTCACTGATCCAAGCGTGCTTGAGACCGTGAGTGGAAGAGATGCTGGGATCCGCGCGCAAGCCGAGTAACGGATCACCTAAGTAACCTAAGTAAGTATGAAACTGGTGTTGTGGAATGTAGGCACCAGAGGCACCCAGCTGCTTCCTCGTGATCATGGCTGCAGAGTAATGACAGATAGCATACATGCACAAAATTCCTACTAGAGGACAGCATATGGCAGCATGCAGTAGCTGTCAAAAATAATTGTGGTTTAGGATCCCAACCACAACTTTGGTCGACATTTACATAACTTGTTCGTTTTTTATGGATTAAGGATGTTGCGCAATAATTCGAAGTATCTCACCTGACTGGGTTGCAGGGTGGAGGGTGAAAAAGCTAGTCAACTAGAAACACTTAAAATAAATCTGACGAGAAACCACATCAGCCAAATTACAAATGTAAAAAAATTGAAAAGGCAATTAATAAAGCTTATAACTCAATGAGGGCGGAGGTGGTGTAGTGACAGGTGGCGCGCACCCCACTCTCATGGTGCGGGGATCAAATCCCGCATCAACGCCCGCCCAGGCCAACCAAGCCTTCCATCCCTCCGGGGTCGGTAAATTGGTACCAGACTCCTCTGGGAGGATAAAAGCACTGACTTGTACATTGGCTGGCCACCGCAAGTCATTGTATAGGCCACATCACATTCACCAGCCACCACGATTCTGAATGGAACTATAATGTGCGGCGCATCCCAAGAACGGACTGATTAACGCCAAAAACTTTATCTTTTACTTTTATAACTCAATGAAAGGAGCGGTGTGAACATTCGGCCTACTTAGCTGAGATACGTTGTTTCATTAAGCAACAATTGCCTTTGAAGCATAAAAATGAGAGAGAGAGATTTGTAAGCGTCGATCAAGATTATGGTTACAATATAAAGCATGTATTTTTGACCTCTACTGCATGCACATATTATCATGGTCTGTTTATACAGTGACTATGCATACAAGAAATGTGATAAGCTTATCAAACTTGAATTTCCGACCATTTGGTGGAGTTGAGTTCATTTTTAGCTCTTCTACTCGTACTCGTGGTTTCATTCACAAATGAAAAAGGTAGGTTTTTTGAATTATACTACGGCAGGAATACTGACAGATGCATGGCTGTGGAGCAGATGAGTAGGCGTTTTTGAAGTGCGTGAACTACTTCTAGCATAATGCAAAACCGTCTGAAGTGCGGGAACTACTCCTAGCATAATGCAAAAGCGGCGATCGCGTGCTATGAGGATCGCACCCAGCAAAAATAGCGGTACCGTGACGTTTTTCGCAATGGGAGGGGTAGCGAGTGTCGGTAGATGAACAGTTGTGCAGAGGAAAATCGCGCGTCGCGTTAGCATGCCTCGAAACAAAAACACGTGCTTGAATATGCAAAATATGCGGTCGATGTAAGAGTCAGTCACCTTTATGCTCCTAGACGAGTTTGATACCAATTCACCTCTTACTAAAAGGAAGAATGTGAAGCTGTGTTGTCCAGGGCGAGCATTGCTGCGGTATTTGATCGTTTACCATCGGAGTGGGAGTGCGCACCACCGGTCAATGCACCACATATGCCCAAACCCCTCTTCATTTTAGACAGAGGAATGCCACGCCTTAGCTCTGTAAACCCACGAGCTTTTTCACCTTAGCCCTGAAAAAAGCACATCCCTGGCTCAAAGGAGTGATAGGCGTAATTTGGTGATGACATTCATTCAAACCTTTGAAAATTAGTGAACGCGTTCGTCACAATAGTCGACACGTCAAGCACCACGCTATTTTGATCAACACTGCAGTGATATGATACGATAAGTATCAACTACTATCACTCCCATTACTCCACTTCTCAATCATTGTTCGGCAAAGTCCACTTCAAGCAGTGTTCATAGTTTTGGATTTGCGGAATTGCAAATTGTGCAATTTGCGGAAAAGCAGTAGGTAGATATTGCATGAGAGGACTGCAGAGTTGGCGGAATTGTGGAAGAAGAATAGATACGTATCCATCGGGAGAGCGGAATTGTGAAGTGCAGCTTAAAGCGGCAATCAAAATAGGCACTTACTTTCTTGGGGCAGGGAGACCTTTGGGTAACTGTCCAGGCCAGACACATTTTGCAGCATCACGTCGTACCCTCGAGACGATAGGCCCGCTCTCATTACTTCATTGATTTGTTGTGCTTACTTCCTCAGACATAAAAGAGAAAGCCTCACGAAAAGCAGAAATGTCTCCCTGGAGATCCCATACATAGTCCCATTACATTCGAAGCACCACCCTACCTCTGTGCTGCTGCTGGCGGAGATTAAGCTTGCCTTTATTCATCTGCGCTTTGGCGAGAACACACTCATGTGAAGCTGGTGCAGTTGGAAAAACCTCTATAACTCCATCCAGAGAATCATTCGACAGATTTGGAATACAGATTTGAAATCAGTGTCCAAAAGCACGTCGAGTGATGTTTATCTCACTGCAAGTGGCCACCTCGAGCTGGTACCTTTTCGGGAGAGTTGCAGCAGGTGGTGTCCGTAGTGTGTTGAATCAGCACAAACGCCTGAAAGTATGGGGTGCAGGCTCAGGTCCCGTTCGAGACCAAATGCTTTGCCGATTACTCAGCATACTTCTTATGTTTTGGAACAGGATTTTCTAAGGCTATTCCGTCGTAGAACAAAGAACGACTTAAATTTTTAAGGCATCTCAGAAACCTGGAAAAAATATACCGAATGCTGGATCTGCAGAGGACTCTAAGGAAGAGAAGATGAAAGTTGGGGGAAAACCACAAGATGCATCAAGGAAAGTCATAAGCACTTTGTTCTTCTTTCATAGCTAAAAGGCCCACCTCGCAATAAGCTGTAACCGTCACTGCACCTAAGAATGAAGACAGAGGTGCTTCAGTGAAGGGAAACGAACTAAAACACAATGGATTTTCTTCCATCTAACACTGCCTTCACTATTACAACTTTTACATAACTTACCACTATTGTCACATATATCCCCTGTCACGTAGACGCCAGGTTGCATAAGCGAGAGGTTTGATATTCCCGGTGATGCCTCAGTCGCGCCGAATCAAGCGTGGAACCTCAGAAGCTACACGGGGATCCATCTGTTTCGTAGGATGGACTGACGTGTTTATCGCAAAGTGTGCCTTCGAGTCGCTTTGCTTAGCCGAATGTTATAGCAATCCACTGAATATTACATTTGCCAGTAAAAACACAAGACTAGCTATCACACAGTACTGAGCGCACCACACGGTGGAATTTTGTCAGCGTCGTTTTGATTGACCTAATTCATCGGTATCAACATAGTACAAATCGTGCAGTGTGATACGCGCACTACTGGGTGCTGAGCGATCGTATAGAGTCACAATGAACACAGACCTTTCTTGGGAGCAGCGGTCGAAGCATTTTCGGGATAAGCAACATGCCCAGGGCAAATTCGTCGTTTGCAATGGTTTATCATTCTCCCGTTATATAAACACAATTTGAGAGTCTGGTTAGTTAACGCTTTTAGTTTAGCGGGCTATAGCATATCGGAATAAAGAACGAAATGTGACACCCATTGATCGCCTACATTTGACATAATGATTGCCTAGTAGTAGTGAACGGTATTTCTAATACGCCCTTGTTATCGACTTTTACTGGGAGGCTTCATCACAAGTTATCACCTTCTATAAGTTTTCACTCCAGACTGGTAAGTGCCGACCCTCTCGGGCCAATGCGAAAAGCTTCACGGATTCGGTGACAGTTGCCTTCGACACTTCTTACCAGCCTTGATCAGATGCTATCATTCCTAGTAGCCCACCGTTGGTGATCCCGCTTCATTCCACGTAGCGCCCGTGGTGTTAACGCCCCACCGTCAACACGAAGAGCCCTATGAATTTGATACCATTTCTCCTAACAATAAGAGGCTTTCCATGATCAGTGCTAGGCCACCCACCATCAATGTCGCTGTACTCCTACACTACTGGTATAAATAGGCTAAGGCTCATTTTTGTTGAGACGTGCTTGAATTTCGCGACAAACGAACGAACACTACACAGAGATGCTTACTTGGTATGGTAAGTGAATACATTCGTAGGCCTCCCTTGCCATGTAGACTCCAAGTTACCAACATCCGCATTAGTACCTACACCGGCGTCGGTGGCGTTAAAATAGTTTGATTGTTGTCTAGACCTTAGTCCATCTATGTACATAAAAGTGAACTTTATATCAACTGTTTTCAGAGGTGATCCTAAGAAAGTGACACCGTGCTCAAAGATGTTCCCAAAAATTAAAAAGACGGTAACTGGGCAGACACTGATTCCATTAGAAGACGTATTGCGCGATCGATGGCTTGTCAAGGCATGAAATTTCCTTAACTTACTATACATGAACTGCGGGTGGAATGATTTGTGTATCTGTCGGATATCAAGCCTTTTTAATGCTAGTACCCTTCCTAACCCCTCCACACCAACATGAAATGGTGCCCGCGTAAAATTAATCAGCATTCAAAGCACATCTGTGGAATGCTAGTTGAAGTAGGTTATTGCCTAATTTTAGTATATGGAACGCCCAATCCACTACTGGTCTATCTTCATGCATAGATCAACGTGGGTTCTACATACGACAAAAAATCGCGCGGCCGCCTGCTGCGAGCGGCGCGGCGGGTGCAAGTGCCAGTGGCAGGGCATGGCAGCCTGAGAGGCAGGGTGGCATATGTGGAGCAGGCAGGGTGGCATGGGTGCAGGAGGCAGTGTCATGGGTGGAATTGCGGAGGGCTCTGCCGGGCTCCAAGGGCAATCGATTCGGGAAGTCGTACTGGTGGCGAGTGCGACGCCGCGAAGCAGTTTTCTGTCGTATGTAGACAGACAGACCCAATCAACGTAATCCAGCATCTACATCTGATGAAGCGCTTCATAAGGGTTACCCCTCTGATTCCTTCGCGCGAACGGCTTTACCTGCACTCTCATACGTAAGGAACTGTCCAAGGTGGTACATGGGACTGTTTTGGGTGCTTCCAAAATATGTGGTAGTACGAGACCACAGACGAGAAGCTACCAAGAAAATCAGATTTTTTTTTCGTATGAAAAGCATTTGTCGTCTTCTAAGGAATCCATATTAAAGGGCCTGATTGGTCACGGAGGATACGGTGAGATTTATTATGCCGTGGATATAAGAAGTGCAGAGGAGGTGGCTATAAAAGTGGAACCAAAGAAAAGGAAAGGTCGTACCGTCAAACGGATGATTCTAGAGCAGAAGGTACTCTCACGGAGAAGTACCAAATTAACATTCACATTGGAATGGGTATTACAGGTTCTTCTCCGATTACAAGGCAGACCACACATACCAAAAATGATTGCCTCTGGTCATGATAACAAAATCAATTTCATCGGTAAGTCCATGAGTGAATAGAGTCTGCGATCTATGAGCCCATGTCGGATTACAGGGTGTTCTCTAGGAAATGCAACATGAGTTCACCGTGTATCAACTTTCCTCAAAATGAATGCTACTTTGAAGGAATCGTCCGCGGAAAAAAGAGGTTTTGTGTTACCCACATGTTTATGTTGTATTTGCCTAACGCGGGCCTCATGCAAAACTTCCCGCGAAAAAAGTGATTCTAGCTGAGATACAGCACCACAAAGTACGACCGGGTGGGCGGTGTCTCCGAGTAAAAGCTTCGTCCCGTCGTCCGCCGTGGTCGGAGACGCATCATAGGAACAGAAAGTTACGTAAACAGTCTCACTCTCCGTTCCCAACGGTGGCGGACGACGGGACGAGGCTTTCACTCGGACGCTCCGCCCACCCGGACGTACTTTGTGGTGCTGTATCTTAGCCGGAATCACATTTTTTCGCGTGAGACTTTGCATGAGGCCCAAATTAGGCAAATACAACATAAACATACGGGTAACACAAAAATTCATCTTTCCGTAGACGATTCCTTTAAACAATTTCACAGAAACTTCCACCCAACCTTTCTTTTATCATGTTCCGCCCGATCTTTTTTTTCCAAAATAATCAGGGCCACATGTTTAATATTTCATGTCTCATGCTTTCTCCGCACCTACTGCTGTCAGACAACTGGAACGAGATTCTGCCGTGGGAGACTACCGAGATAACTTCAGCTCTTTCGGTGGTGGTGTGCGGTACCGATCCGTATTGAAGCTCATCCTCTTGAAAGGTCCAGCGTTTCCCACTAGGGGGCTCGCGGAGGACAGTAAAAGGTGCTGCACTGGAACATTCACCCAGTGCCCAGTCTGTGTCCACTAGCTCAGTCCCTTTTTAGACGAAGGCCGATGGTAACCGTCACCTCATCTTAGACCATAGCAAGCACTGCTCGCTAGCTGGGTGAAGAATCCTTCCTATGTCCTTGCTTGTCCGAGAACTTCGAGCGATTGCAACCAATTTTGACTATTATAGCTCGCCTCCAATAAAAACCTCTTTGCCAACCAACAGGTCTGTAGACGATTTACTTAACACCGAGGATTTTTCTCTTCAGTCCTTCCCGATTTATTCGGTTGGGGCGTGTCTTCTTGCATGTTATGAAGAAACATGTGCAGTTGTTAAGTGACCTGTCCGCCCATGGATGTGGACACCGGTAACAACTACTTCTCTCATGGTTCTCCAAGCTCTATGGTCCACTCGCTTTTTCGTATTTTTCTCGAATCTTCAAGAAACAGAGCCACTGCGATGGTGACGCTGAAGGGTGTGCCCCAGTCCCTCTCTACTGTAATCCGTTCATTGCAGTATATCTGACCTACTCTGCGAGGGCAAACTGGGTGGTACGGAAGCACTATGAACGGGGAAGCGAACAGCAAACCATAAAATATAGCAGGTATACTTGAGCGGAATGGATGTGGAAAATATCCCTACGTCATCTGAAAAAACCCAATAATTGCCGAGAAAATGGTCCACAATTTCATTGTATTAATAGCGGATCACCCTGTAGGAGTTTGATGGCAAGGGGGTTGTTCACAGCGAGGTGAAAAGGTGAGAAACCCTAGAATTGTCCTTACCATTATTGTTCCAGTTATGCAACTACTGAGTGTTAACGTCGGAGACCTTAAAAAAGCTAGTCCCGTGAGAAGACTCGGAAGGAGCACTGTTGGAAGGATTATGCAGCAAGTTTGTGCTTACAGTCAAGTACTTTCGAACGGGTGGATCGGGTGTGTACGCTTATGACAGGATTCACAACGCGGCATTTCGCAAGCGAAGCAATGCGGACGATCTAAAGGGGTCATGTTGTTGGGTCCCGAAGCGATTGCAAGTCAACCGTATCGTGCTCCTAGCATTACCATGTAATCGTTCTAAGACCCATCTACTGCGACGCGCATAGCTCGCACACACTGCGTCGCACGCCGCTCGTCGTCGTGCGAAATCCTGAAATAAGGGTACACACCCGGATGCCAAATCCAATGAATGTCTTGTGGCGTGCGCTTCATATGAGCACTGCTCCAATAATGCAGAGTATAGAAGCAGCCACACCTCATAAAGTGGCCGCTGACAATCATTCAGAAGCATGCTAAATCATCATCCTTTTCTCGCAGCATAAGTCGCCTTATGAGGTTTATCTAATATGATTAAGGCTATTGCTGCACTGCGAGATGTTCATTTGGGTGGTTATATTCATCGGGACGTGAAACCAGCGAACATGTGTTTCGGAATCACACCCCAGGCAATTCATTGCATCTTACAAGACGTTTTTTGATGCAATATTTTATAAGTCTAGTAGTATCATTCCACCCCTACGTAGGCGACCTGATTTCAGACTCGCCATATACTTGTAATAGTTGACTTTGGACTTGTACGCCGATTCAAGAACTTGGATGGCACTACGCGTCCCTTGAGACCGAGAGCAGGATTCAGGTAAACAGTTCTTATTCCAACAAATGGGGTGTGTGCACTTGTGACAAAAAATCTCTCCGCGACGTCGCACTCACGGCGCCATCAGTATGGCTTTGCCCAAGTCCATTGCACTTCTGCTCAGTATGCAGTGGGCCTCCAAAGATTGCAGGTTGGAAGCTTCGGGAGTTCTTATATGTTGTGGTTGTTGCTGTTTCAACGGATGGAACCACAAGCAACTAGTACTCGCCCCGCCGCTCACCTCCAACGGCCGCGCGATTTTTTTTTGTCTTAAGTGCACACACCCCAACAAATGGATTTGCGCAGTCACCTATCAAATAATGTGCTGAGAATCCTATGCAATTGTGTACGCTTACTGCTGTACATGCAATTAAAACGTTAAATGAGGGCTCACCAGTATTCGAAAAAGAAAAAGGATCACGCAAAGCGCTGTATACATACCTGGCTTGGATTCTATGGTTGATCTTGCAACTGGCAGCCATGCGGGTGTGTGCACTTAAGGCAAAAATCGCGCGGCCTTTGGCGGTGAGCGGCGGGGCGAGTACAAGTCGTTTGTAGTTTCATCCGTTGAAACAGCAGCAACCACATATAAGAGCTCCCGAAGCTTCTAATCTGCAATTTTTGATCCGAATTGCACAGAGTTGTTCAGATGCACAACCTAGCTGTGCTCTAAACTGGAACTTGCTCTAAGTGACGTTTCTTTTAAATCCTGATCACCTATTTCGATTACTGCTCATTGACAGCTCGCGATGCGAAAGTTGTTACGCTGTAAGTACGCTGAGTTATGGGCAAAAGCTTCGGTGTTCGAGTCCCGTCCGACACTTGCCCATAACTCAGCATACTCGTAACAAATTACTGCTAATATTTTTCAGAGGAACAGTGCGTTATGTGTCTATTCGAGTGCACGATCGCATTGATCAAGGTCCTGCAGACGATCTCGTATCTCTCGTATACTCAGGTGCATAGTTTTATACAGTGCATTATCATTCTCGAGTCTATAAGTCAATCCGTGTCAGACCAACTAGGACTTTTGCAACTGACTGGATTTTTTCCTGCAGTACACTACTCAGTTTCTACTTACCAGCCAAAGGAGTATATTTTCAAAATTGATAAGAAAGTCTTCGAACGTATTCCGAGCTACCTTTGCAGATGTGCTTTTATTTTCTCACACAGAAAATGATATTCATAATCATCCATCAGTTCACAGGCAACATAGTGAGCTACTCTGCTGAGGGTCGATTGGTCGAATTTTCGCGGGGCGCGGCGAGTGCGAGTTGTTTGTAGTTTTATCCCATGTAACAGCTACAGTATAAGAACTTCCGGAGCCACCAACCTGCAATTTTTGAATGTCTCTCACGAAACCAGCCTACTGCATACTGAGCGGAATTCCAACCGACTGCAGCAAGTTGTGCTGACGGCATCGCGAGTGCGATGCCGCGAAGCGGAAATTCGACCAATCGACCCACATCCGAGCTACCTAAGTCGTACCTGATATGCTGTCAGGCAGGATCCATTAAATTTCCAGCTTTATTTCCTGGACCATACAAATAATTCATCCTATCCGAAAATGGAGGAAGATAAACCCAGATTGATCAAAGATCAAAGAATAAAAGATGAAGAAAGAGTGACAGGGTGGCGCCTCGTCATCATCCTGTTGGAAAACATGGTCCCTCTATACCTTTTTCAAGAGAGATAGCATTAGCCTTCACGAATAAAGAGCAAATGTATGCTTATGCTTTGGCGGAAAACAAATTCAAGAAAAGCCAGAAATTTCAAAAAAGACAGGGCATGGCATCCAACATGAGACTTGTCCATTCCCGTGGTGCACACTGGTATGTATGACGTTCCCGGAACGAAACTCGGCCAAATTGCTCCTGTCTGCAGAGGCTTACTCAATTATAAGGGAATGCAAAGAGCACCCAGGAACACTAGGAAGGCTGAGCATGAGTAATTAGTCCGCTGGTCTAACCCGCCCCATATTACCTGGCATTCGCTTGAGATATTCATGCCACCGCAGTGATCTACACTTCTTTTCAACTTTCGACGGCATATTTAGCATAGCTTACGTAAGTAAAGCGATAGACCGCTTAGGCACACGAGTCTTGATGTGGAGCGTAAAACGCAGCGCACGATGCTGTCACTTCAAGACACGCCATCACTGTGAGAAGAAGGACTACTACGCTGACCTCTGCTGAGTCACTTCGAGTGTCAAGATGCCCTAAGCACAGTCGTTTTGACTTTTCTTTCCCTTTACTACTTTCCGCCACCAAGCAGGGAATGAAAAGAGCATATGGAGGAAAACAGTTGACACGCGAATGTGAACAAGGAATATTGAAAATCATACAGTTCATTTTCAATGACAGTTTTGGAATGCCTGTAGCTTAAGATACATGTATTATAGTTACATGCGCATCAGATTCGAGCTTGACTGCTTTCAGAATCTTTTGTTAGCAGGTGTCAATTCGTTAATTAATCTGAATCAGGTCTTGAACTACTTGTCGGTGACTTACCTTGGAAGTATATCGTGAAAGGCGACGATGTTAAGCAAGCGAAACTTGAACTGGTATGCTTTTCTCTAGCAGAAGTGTCCGCTCCTACTGTCGCATGTTATTCTAGTAGTAAAATGTTCCTTGAGTACTAAATGAACGAGACTCTTTCAAGCAAGGTGCGCCTCAAACCTCCTTCCTCTCGTTGACAAGCGAATCTTTTCAAGAATTTGCTCGAGCGGTGTTCAGCTTGAACACTGAGGAGGAGCCAAATTATGCTGCACTGCAAGCTCTGCTTACGGTATGCAACCCACTTGCTCTGTATACGTTACGCTTCATGAATGGATTTCCAGGAAATGGTTGGAGATAGAAAAATGAGCGATCCTTATGATTGGGAGATGAATTATCGAGAGGCAATTGAAGGTGTGCGGTAAGAGCGAGTGACTCTTATCAAATATAACAACTTCATTCAAAAATATCGAGTCAGCACTGAGACGGTAGCAGAGCACTCCCAGGTGCCGAGAAAAGTAGCCTTCAGTACGGCTCCCCCCCCCCTCTCCCCTCTGCGACGCCCAAATACGCCCCTCCCTTTTTTGACCTCTACAAGACCAGCAACTGTTTCCGGATTGCATGGTTACAATGTCCTTCCTCGAGGCAAAAAGGTATTCATTTTACATTTTGTCACTTGGATTTGCAGTGAAATACCCTTTGCTTCCCATCTGCTATTCGAAAATTTAGCTTTTTGCGCTTATCGCCGACATCTGAAGGTACGACCCTCCCACCCTCCTATTCGATTGAATACGACCCCCTGTCGAGGAACCCTGTACCCTTGGTGCACCCTAGACGGTAGCCATGTTCTTCTTTACAGCTTTCAGATTTGCTCTCTATACATTAGGTGGTAAACTTAATTCTGGTCAACGGCATTTGCTCACATAAAACCTGGGTTAACAAATGTAAGTCTTGCTGAATGCGTCATTCTCGACAGTTCTAACCTTCCCACAAAATATACCAGGCTTTGCCTACGTTTAGTGATTTATTTGTTTCTGATAGTGGTCATTGAATAAGGGCGAACATAGGGACGAACTTGCATCTCCCACATCCCATTCTTCTGTTGTTTGCCATGGAGATAACGTGTTTTGGGACGCAAAGTATAGTGGAAACTACGGAGGTCAGGCCCCTTGTACCGCACCTATCAGTGTTCCTTTGAACGATCAAAAAGTAGTGGTTCCGATGTTAATGACGACTAATGCCAAGGCCACATAAAAAATTGAAAGCCTGTGAACAGCACTCATTGTTCGATAAAAGCTTGGAAACGAGCTGGAAGTTACTAAACTGTGTCTCATAAATTATTTGCATACATTTGAGAAGGTCAACGAAAGAAACGTGGCTGCCACTCAAATTGTCCCCAACTTCAGTCACTGTTCATTTAATTGTAAGGCGCAGGAAAGAGTGTCCTTAGGTGTGCTGTCATTGTCAACCAAATGTGGACCTATTGTAACATTTTCGGTGCTAGAAGTGGTAGAAAAGTCCAGGACAAGCATCGAAACCGCAATCAAAAATAGAATGGTCGTGACATTAAGTTACTGCTCTCCACTTAGGGAAATCAAGGACAGGATACTGTTTGTGCTTGCGACCTTAAAGATTCATGTAAAAGGAGAGTCGCGCGAAAAGGACAGGCGACAGTGAGTGACGAGCGCTCACTCGATTCATTCACTCGCATCGCGGCTTTTGGCAGTGTGCTGCAAAAACTGTTGAGAAACACACTTGCAGCTCGAGTAGGAATCAGGCCTTCTACCATCGTAATCAACATTCATAGTGCCTACTAAAAACCATCTGCACAGATCGCTGTAGCGCGTCATAATTGTTACACGATTTTGAAAAGTGGAGATGTGCGCAAATAGGTTAGTGATTTAAATGCTCCAACGATGGCACAATTTTATCGCAACGGCATAATTCAAGCATATAAGGAACCAAAAAAATGCTGTAGAAAATTATAGAAGTTGATTTAGTCGAAATAGCTCGTACTATATTTTTAGTGAAGATGCTTTTTCTTGCTACAAAATGGCCAAAATTAGGTCCAGCGCCTAGACCACCTAATAACACGCACTGCTTCCTCAAAGCCATCCTATGGACGTAGGCAGAATTTTGAAGCCTCGTATTGGTGCCTTTTGTTATTTCCTGGTAGCTGAATTCAACACATTCGAAGGATTCATAGCTGTGGATAACAACCACCTCGGGCTGTTCCCTTCAGAAGAGATTGCGTGACCGTGTGTATCCACGACTCCGGATCTTCGTTTTCTAATTTTTATTTCATCGTATATTTATTCAACGGTGTACCAACAACAATCAACGGCAGTGTGTTCCCAACGCATCGTAGGCAAATCGATGCCCTATGGACCACACATACCTGTGGTCGAAGGTGGAATTGATGTCACTCTATCGTATGTAGGGACGCTGCGGAGATTTTACGGACCTGCACAAGTTTTATATGTCTGTCTGTTGATTTTGCTCAAAAGTAGGTACGCTTGCTGACACGTTATTTTCAACTTTATCAGCGCTCATACTGTTCCGATTTTGCAAGTTGTGACTCTGCTTCAAAACTATCAAATTGTGCTTTCGAGTGATGCACCCAAATCCGTGCTGCTAACATGAAACTCAGATTTTCTGGCTCGGCTATTTCTGTATCCAAGCCGGACCTCTAATCCCTCTATTTCTTCAGCTAAATTTTTCTATCTCTGACTGAAACTTACGATTTTTGTAGTCATCTCTTATTTCTCAATAATTCCTCAATTTTTTGTTGTTCGAGCTTTACTCAGCCACTGTTGATTAGCCTCATGCCACTTTTCAGTTGGAACCGTATACCAGCACTTTTTCTAGTTTTCCTCATCTATGACAGCATAATCTGTTCTTCAAGTGTACTCCTTTTAACGAAGTGCTTAGCATATGAGTGTTTGTGCACTCAGTGCAATGGGTGCTCAAGATGCTGCAGTTCCATTTTTATATATTATGTAGTATTTCCTTATTGAAACACTTTGCCAAATGGATAGCTCAAATTAACTCTAGGTACTATGTGTGAGAGGTTTAGACTACTCGTTTTGTGTTGAGTGAGCTCCAAGTACGTGCTACGGGGGACCTATGAATCAAAAGATTCGTGATCTTGTATTTGACCAGATGCAGATTTGATTAGCCAGTCTCAACTGTCGATTACAGGTTTCAGAGTTATGTTGCTTGACACGGGAGATAATTAGCTTAATTAGGCCTGTACACCAGAATGTTGTTGATGCGAGAAACTGTATAAGGTGAATTTACCGCTTTTACAGTGGTTCAGTGGAACAGAAAGAGACTACAAAAGTTGAACGCCCTTATTGTGAGTGTACCAGCACAGAAATGAAGCCCATACCTTTGTGTCATGCTGTCTAGTTGTAAGACCAAGCGCCAGACGAAGGTTGTAAAGGAAGATGAATTTTAGCGATGATAATGTAATTAAACAACCATGTGCAATACAATACACGAAAGCATCAACTGTAGTTGTAATTGCTTAGAAGGAAGACAAATCCTAATTTCACACAAAACCGAGATCCATTCTGGATCAGAGTACGGTGTGAGGGGCACTTATTCTCAATTGAATGCAATCTTGAAGGCGATCTGGACCATCTTTGGCCTCATTACATCCGCATCACGATGGATGAGAATCATACAAATCAACATAAAAACTGACCCAACGAGAATTTCGTTCGAAGTTGATCTCCCGCAATACTTCGTGATCGCTGTTATTCAAACAGTGCTTGTAAAAACCCACAATTTTCTCAACCCAACTGAGCGCAGCTAAAGTGTGCCTGGCGTGTACAAAAATTATAAACAGTGAGATATTGGTAAGAAGAACCGATGCGAATGACTAAAAACCAAAAGGGCTGACTACGAACCTCTGCAATTCCAGCTCTTACCGAAATAGGATTTAGAATGAGTAGCTTTGTAACACTTCAACAAATGCACGGGTGATGGAGGTCTCAATGAGATAGAAAATAACTCAAGCTCGCAGTAGACAAAATTTATTTAATTATTCATTTATTTATTCATTGATGGATACGCCATGTTGCTTGCAACGAGGCATAGAAAAAACACAAACAGATAAAATGTCCAAAAGGAAATAACAACTACTGAGCTTCTAGACTGTCAACTTACGAGAACATTTCAGTGGTCTTTACTTTCAGTGGTCTACACTTCATGGAGTTGACATCAGACCGCAAAAAAAGAACTTGAAGTTTTCGCTGCGCTCCCTCTGTATTGGACCATAGGGCTGTGAGAGATTTGGAAACCTCTAAAGGTGCCACACTATGATAGATCTTGTACGTCATAAGATCGTACCACTTCTTCCTATTTGGTTATGACTTCAACCCGAATATATTGTTTCTTTCTACTCCAGTTGGCATGTCATTATAGTTGACCTGGCGACGGCGAAGCATTGGCTCACGAGTGAAGTTATTTTGCACACTCTCGAGGGGGAAAATATCTTTCTTCTTTTAAGGAGAGCAAACTGTGGAACCACACCTTAAAAAAGAATGAAGAAAGACGATGAACATTGTAAATGATGAAAGTTCTACAAAGGCCTTCCGCCACAAGTGCTTTGTAATGTACGGAAAAATCAAGACCCCTGTCATTGAGAAACCCAAGATCATGGGCTTCGGACACACTTTAACAACAATATCCTCATCTTCAAGATGATATTATAGGCATCAGATTTGTTCCGTTCAAAATTGAAGGAAAAAGGTTTTCCTATAAGACGGTCCACTTGAAAAAAGGGTGTGGTTCAGTGGTTTTCTAGTTGTCTGTTGGCCTCTGACTGGATCCACCAAATCGTCCACTCGGGCTTGGTGCGATCTCAAACTTGGGTAATTACACTTTATTAGGTTAATCTGTAACGACAACTCATAACGAACAAATAGCACAGATATAAAAATCCGCAACAAAGTAAGATCGGAAAGGCACCGTAATACAATAGGATAAAGCACTGAGGACAGTCACTGAGAACTTTACGGGTTACCTGATACATGCGATAAACACTAAATGAACCATAAATGAGATCGAATGAGCATGAGGTTAAGCCAGGATTATGAGTATGAAGGTTAGCAAAGAACATAAACACAACAACATGATTCTCTGTAAATCGTGACACAGCTCAAGAACAATCGCTAGAAAAGTTAAAATGCCAAAGATTGTCTCGACTTTCCTGCCCTCGATTCATATGGGCTATTCTTGGCGCGCGACCACTTATCTGATTGCCTTGATAGCCCGATCAAGATCAAAATCAAATGTCAAATGAATATCAATTGCGTTCTTTACGCGATACTCCGTCCCACTAGAAAGTTTCACAAGTTCGCCAATGATATCGCACTTCGCAAGGTCAATTCTGCAACTCGTTGCGTAGCCACTGTAGACGAGGACTGATATTGTCTGAGGCCAATTCGCAGTGTGCCCTCCCCGCTTCAATCTGCAACGAGGTTCCCGGCAATACACAGACGGCAGAATGGTGTCCTCGCCCTTCGCAATGAAATTGAGGGTTCCTGTTGGGACAAGCTAGTCCCTTTTCGCACTGGATCTCCAGGCAGTTGACGAGTCCTTACAAGGTATTGCTTACGTTCGACTCCGGTGCGAAGCTAATCACATTAGTCAGAATTATGGCGTCCTTGTGCTCCACAGAATACGCAGCGCATGACTCTCTCTGCGCTACGACACCGGCTCTATATTCTCTGGGTGGGCAAGTCTTTTGATGCCAGCTCCAGTATCCGTCGAGTTACTTGCGTCAGCTCAGCCTCGAGTGTCTCGATTTCCCTTCAGTTTCATCCTGTGGGTTTCCTCCTTCATTCTCTCCCACTGCTTCCATGAACTCGACGTTGGCGCAATTATTGCTTCTTCTCCCTCGAGTTTCGCCTCTGTCGCAACTGAGACCATTGAAGGGGTCTCCCATTTCTGTACACTCGCGATCTGCTCGACGTTGTTTCGCATTTGCGCCATCGAATCATCAAACAATTGGATTGCATTCAGTATATTATTGTGCATACTTTGCTGCTGAGCCTACTCTCTAGTTAAGCAATCCGTATGTAACTGTCGCAAGGTATTCAAAAATTCTTCGATTCCTCGAAGCTGATCCTTGAGGATGCGTTCAATGGCCATCTGGTCTATCAGCAAGGTTTTCCTATCGCCGTTTCGGGATTTGTATGCCTGCGATTGATTCATCTTAGCTTGCCATACCTGAGCGGATACGGCCTTAGAGCTATCCGGAGAGGAACGGTCAAGTTCAATAATTGCAAGTGTATCAAAAGAAACTGTAGGCGCACCTTGTAATTTCCACTTTTCAATTCGGGAATACCATCGTTAAAAGCACGACCATCAAGGTCAAGACTGTCCACGAGTCCAACAATGTGCATAACATGTTGGCAATTAATAACAATGTCATCATAACGTTCCGCAGGAGATGGTAGTGGCGGTAGAGCGGATTCAATGCGTTTTAGCTCCCTTTTTATGCTACAATTATCGTCGTGATACATGTCTGATGACTGCACAATTAGCACTGGCGTTAATCAGGCGAAATCGCAATCGCACACAACTCGTTAATCATAGGACCCTTACGGCTTCATTATGGCGCCGGTCTCTTAGAGAGTGGGTACCCTTTGCACTCTTCTCGACGAAAGTGCCATTCTCAATGGCTTCCTTTTACTTAACCCTCTCGCAAATCTCGTGCGGTCGGCGCTAAACATGAAGTTTCAATTAAAGTGTGACGCGCATAGCAAGTCTCGACACGTAAGAAGAGTTACCAGCGAGAATGAAGAAAAACGTCAACGTTCGATACGAAGTATCCACCGTTATTAGCGATGTGTAAGAGTAACGGCGCGTAACGCGTAAATGAGGAGGACCGATAGGCTGTTTATTACGCGTTAAGACATTGTGCCCATGGAAAGTCATGATATCTTGCGAAACAAATGACTACATAGGCGAAGCGATGATGATTAAGCAGCATTTGAGGTAAAACAAGCAATCTCAAAAAATACCGGTGCACAAAGTACTGATCGAAAAGACGAAGAAGAAAAAAAGGGATTCATGGCGCGAGAGGATCGTGTGTGAAACAGCCAGAGGGCAAGGAGATGATGAGAGGTGTTGTTGGACGACGCTTTTATACGTCTCAACAACGCTATAACGATTGAGAATGAGAAGACTGCTAAAACACAATGTGAGAGGGGCGGAATGGTAGATGCGGCACAATAACATGTGTAAACGACTAGAAAGATGAGATTAGCGAAAATACTAGACCAATGTTACGAAATCCTGGAAGATTCTAGAAATCCATGTTTCGCGCTTCTTGTGCATTGGCACCAAGGGTTGTGTAGAATACGGTTGCGTTATACCCCCTACAGCATACCGTAACCGCAGTCTGTCGTCCACTTTTGCAGTGGTGTCTAAATACGGGAGACTGTTCAAACCGTATGATCTTGAGGTATCCTGCCGTTAAGTTGCGAGTGGCTGGGTTCACAGTATGAATCAGCATTTTTAATGTTCGTCTGGGTTTGTTAGTTATTTTTTGTTACGTGGTTCCTGTTTTGCGCTCCGCTCTTTTCGCCTTTTTTCGCTACTAGCTAGTATTTCGAGGTCGTAGATTGTATCGTGCTTGGTTAAATGCTGGATGTTCCTCCTGTGTGGGTTCGCGTTCTCCGCTATTTATTTCGAGTGTTATGATGAGGTTATCCACCTACTGATTTTTCTCTTATTTTTTGTTACTAGCTGAACTTCTCTTATTGTGCCGTCTTTGGATGGCTTGGTTTCGATGACTCGTGCTAGTTTACATTCGTTTCGTGGTAAAATTGGATCAGCGACTAGCACTATCGCTCTTTTTGTGGGCACGCAGTATTGCTACGGTTCTTATTCATCTTCATTTGATGTTGTTCTCGTAGAGCTGTTAGATATTGGTTTCGCCAAGTGTTCCAGAACTGGGTGGTGATTTCGACGGATGATTTGAGGCTTTCACGATTTGCTTCCTTGTTTCGATTTTTGGTATTTCTTCCGGAGGATGGTAGTCTGGGTCTTTAGATCCTCTTCGACAATTTCAAATGGGTATGTGACGTTCAACCTGCTCTACAAGAAATCAATTGGTCTTATTGAACTAAATTCCTCGCCGTCTCTTGAGGCCTCGTATTTAGTGTGCCTTCTATCTCGATTAGAATCGTGGTGAGACTATCGTACGAAACCTTTGCGCGCTCCAGCGCTTTCTATAATGAATGTTTTATAGACTGTACCATCCCCTCGTAAAATCCCCTTGCCAGGGTACGTATGGTGTTATATACTTCCAATGTACGGAGTTGTCGCTCAGGAAATCTGTTACTGGAGCGTCGCTGGTTGCACTACTGAGGATCTGGCGGCCAACAAGAAGGTTGATGCGTTATCGCATGTGATCATGGAAGGAACGGAGAAAAACCATCTTAGAGCATTGAGGAAAGTTTCGATATGCATACTCTATAAGACCCCCAAGTGTATCATACGTGTCACCGCGCAGGTGAAAATGCAGCCGTATGCTTTATGATCCTTGTCTTTTACTGGAGGGAGGTCGAAGAAATCGACTTCAGTGTGTTCCGGCCGATGCACCATGGAAAGGAGTGTGATTCAGTGGTTTTCTAGTGGCCTATTCGCCTCTGACTGGGTCCCAAATCGTTTGCCACTCGGGCTTGGTAGGCGATCTCAAACTTGGGTGTTTAAACTTTATTGTGTTAACGTGTAACGACAACTCATAACGAACAAATAGCAGCGATGTAAAAACCTGTAACAAAGTAATATCGGGATGAGATAAAGGCACCGTAATACAATATGAAAAGCACTGAGGATAGTCACTGAGAACTTCACGGGTTACATGATACATGCGGTAAACACTAAGTGAGCCAAATAAATGAGATCGAATGAACATGAGGTTAAGCCAGGATTATGGACATGAGGGTTAGCAGAGAACATAAACACAACAACATGAACCTCTGTAAATATCTCAACACTCGCACATCTAGCTCAAGAGCAATTGCAAGAGAAGTGAAATGGTCAACGGTTGCCTCCACCTTCCTGCCCCGGTTTATATGGGCTCACTCTTGGCGCGCGATCACTTATCTGATTGCCTTGATTGCCAGATCAAGATCAAAATCTAATGTCAAATGTATATTAATCGCTTTCTTTCCGCGATACCACTGAAGTAAACTTGTGGATGAATAATTTTGTATATTATTATGGTACCAAATGTGCGAGAGATTAGGTCGAGAGTCGCAACTTCAAAAGAGAGACCTAGAATTGTATACGAAAGCTTTTACGACGACGAGATAAGAGCACAGAGTAGTGGATTCATGTAATTGATTGCATTCAGCAGAATAGACCCCATTGTTGAAGAATGCAGTCCAATTTCCTGAGATGCTTCTATCCACAGCTGTTAATTGTTGTGGCTCTTGGGAAGGGTCCTATCAAATGAACAGCTGTGGTGACTCTATGAGAAAACTTTTGATAGCACTTCGTCGAAGAACGAACGTTATTATGTAGGCTCCGCAGATAAAAAGTGATGAGCAAAGGGAAGGATGAAGGAGTTGTTACTTAAAGGCACACCACGCGATAATCAAAGTGGTCCTCACCTTCTCAGGGCAGGTAGACCCTTGGATATTTGTAAAGACTGCACCCTTTTCGCGTCTTCACGGCTCACCTCCGACGCGTACGACCTGGTCGACCTGATCCGAGTTGAGCCCAGCGAGACGAATCACACCCGGCTCAGACGAGGGGGAAGCTTGCGATAATACAAGAAAAGGCAGCGATATCAATAGCAAAGCTAGCTTCAACAGGCAAGAACTGGTGATAAAGGATAAAGGATAAAGTTTTGGCGTTAATCAATCCCTTCTGTGGGATGCGCCGCACATTCTAGTTCCATTCAAAATTGTGATGGCTGGTGAATGTGATGTGGCCTATACAATGACTTGCGGTGGCCAGCCGATAGACAAGTCAGTGCTTTTATCCTCCCAGACGAGTCTGGTACCAATTTACCGACCCCGGAAGGATGGAAGGCTTGGTTGGCCTGGGCGGGCGTTGATGTAGGATTTGATCCCCGCACCATGAGAGTGGGGTGCGCGCCACCTGTCATGGGGTGCGCGCCACCTGTCACTACACCACCTCCGCCAAGAACAGGTGATATCGTAGCATTTTGCGCGAGATCATCGAGGAAAAGCTCTTCTATAATCTCCAATACTCGTACGAGGACTGAGGGCAGGGAGCTTTATCTTTGGTGATTTCGATTCATTTTACTTCACTGGTGGGTAAACCAGGGCCTCTACATCCTGTAACACGGGCGATAGCTCTCACAATTTTTCGCGAGGTGTGCCTTTGAATAGGTTCCTTGTGGAATGACCCTTAACCCTAATTCCACTGCTTCCGTCTTAGGGCGCACAAAAAATCCTTATTTCAACTGGAGAAGCTTTTCCTTTTGATTTCAGTTGCCTCAGAAGTTCCATTCAGAGTGTACCCTTTCGGATTCGAACAAAAGTGCAAACCTCGACATCGATGTTCAGGAATAATGGAGGAAGCTTATTAGGACCTTTACCTTTATCGGATAGTACTCGACTTTTCAATTCCCACGATAAACTGTGGTCAGAACGAAAACTTGCACATCGTTAACTCGAACGCAAATCCACACATCGTACGAAGAACACTGCAGTTGTAATATTACCATGTCCCCCAAAGTGCAGCCTGTTAGAGACACCAGGAGGGGGTAATTTTGGCTTACTGTAGAACAGACGTAGTGTGGACGAGTTTGTGTGGCCGCCATTGCACAAATTCGCCAATTTGACGCCTTGGCATGGTGCCAAAAGAAGATGGTTCTATTATAGGTTTGTTTTTTCCTTTTAGTTTTTACTTTGTTCTTTCTTATATTGTTTCTGGATGTACTTACGGGTCAAATAAAGTCGGGGGGGGGGGGATACGCCAAATTTGGTTAGGCTAAAGCAGATGAGACCTATGCTTTGACAGATGCTTTTTAATGTGGGAGGAGGGGATATCAATTAAGGGAAAGGAGCTTCGACGTCGACGCAAAGTTGCGTCTCCCCCCCCCTGACTTTATTTGACCCTTCTGAGATTTTCAGGTATAGAAATGCACAATTAAGAAGACCCATAAGTAAACAAGTAAAATATGTCACTAGAAAACAGTCTAAAGAGGGAGTAATTCAGAAATAAGGTTACATCAGGCCGAAGACAAGCTCTAAAGTGAACGAAGCGTGGCTCGGCCATGGAAGCTTGCAGTTCGGACGGAAGCGCGCCCTGGGGGCAAATAGCGTCCTATGGCGCGTTTTTCAACGCCGGTTTCGTTACACATTGTATCTACCGAACCCATATGTTTGTTTTCAGACGCCATTGTTTTTGCAAACGTTATTTCGCCCTTGCCCCCCTCCCGGTGCCTTTGAGGAAAGTCTGGCATACCCATTAGGTCGTATTCTACTGGGAAACATTACCTCAATACATTCGAAGCCCTCTGATGGTAACAGTTCTACTAAGCATCTAACCACAACTGCCGCTCGCCGCAGTGCAAACTTCTTAAGCCGCGATTATACCTTGCCAACACTTTGCAACACATTTGCATTTGAAACATTCGAAAGACCTCGATCCAACGATTCTACGATGATGCGAATCGCACAATCGCAAACGAGCACTCATGAGGCACGTGAAGGGCTTGCCCTTAGGTAAGGTACAGATAAGGCCGCGTTCATACGCAGCGACCGCGGCAGCGCCTGTGTCAAATCTGTGCCTACCGTCAACCACGACGGCACTCTGGTGGCGCGCTGCGATTGCAAAACTCTTGACCCAATCACAGTGTGATGACCGTTTGGAATCTTGGCGTACAGTCAATTCAAATTGCACAACCATTTTACCAGCCGCAGACGACGGGTCATATAGATAATGCGCAGCGTTTGCAAGATTCTCGACCCAGTCACGCTACAGTATGACGATCGTGGCCGCTTCGAATATTGGCACTGGGCGGATATGCGAAGCGGCCACGATTAACATACTGGCACAGCGCCAATGTACAAAGCGCCACAATCACCATACTGTAGTGTGATTGGGTCAAGAATTTTGCAAACGCTGCGCATCATCTATTGACGCCGTCGTCTGCGGCTGGCAAAATGGTGGCGTCAGTTTGACGCCGGCACCGGCGTCAACTGACGCAGACACGTAAAGTATGACCACGGCCTAAGATAACATGAACAAGAAAATGTCTGATATTTACTTACACAAGGTTGCAATCCAACAGGGCTAAAAAATGAGAACTAAGTGCATTCCTTCCTGCTGCTTCATTTCGAAAGGAGGAAATAGTCCAGTAGTTGCCGCTGCCGCCCTCGCCTTCTTTCGTACTCGATTTCATCCAAGTAAGGTTCAAAGTACCAAATTTCCTATACCATTACATCCATATGTCGTGTTAAAATCGGTCATCAAGGATAAATAGAAGGCAAGTTTCTCATTACAGCATTGTGAGAACTTCATGAACAACAAAAGATATTATATGAAGTTTTCGTGCACGAGAAATTATCATTGAACCATTCTGAACGGGTAGCGACGAAAATAAGCATAAAACATAACTAACGCGACCATAAATGGGTCAGAGCACTAACCTGTTTCCACTGGATTCACTTATCCTTTGATAGCCTTTCGCCATGCAGCGCCAAGGTATGGGCATGTGAAAAGCGCATCTGCGAGGTACGCCTTCGGACCTGGCAGAATCAAAAGCTTTCCGAACCAATTGAAAAGACACTAACCATTCTTTGGACGAAAAGATGAGCTACTTCAAATTGAGACGTCGTAGGACTACAGTCACTTCTGGGTCAGGTTCGAAATACAGTAACGGTCAAAAGTATTCGATCAAAAACTTTTTTGTCATAACTTTTTTCTACTCGACCAAATTTGACAAAATTTTAATATGTAATGCCTGAACCTACTGTCAACATTTCCTTCTACTTGAGTGTCGCTTGAGTTTTTTCATGGTTTTTTACAAAAATTTACTACAAGACCACAAAAAAAAGAAGGCTTGGTCAAGGCAAACGGCTTTCTTCACAAAAACAAAACGAGCAAGCCTCAGAGAACATCAATATTTTGTAGAAAGACCACGACTTTTGATGACAGCGGCACAGCCGGACGGCATAGGGATGGCACTCCAAAAACAAAAAAAACTGCATTTAACTACGTAACTTACACCGTTGAGCGCTAAAATATTAGGTTGGAACATAATTTCTGTTCCACAATGACAAAAAATTTCAAATTAATTTTTCTTTATTTGTGTCTAACTTCAGTCAACAAAATATGTACCAATATAATCAACAATATATTGCCAGCGAGTAGGGCAATAATAGATGCCTTGCTTATAGAATTCTGGGGATTTCTGATCGAAGATAGTCTGGAGGCCGATTTTGAGATCATCGTCATCTTTGAGCTGCCGTCCGTCGAGGAAGTGGGTCAGAGATCGGAATAGGCGGTAGTCAGCTAGGGCCATGTTCGGAGAGTACGGTGGGTGGGGGAGCTTCGTCCAACCAAGGTCCTGGATCCTGCGACACGTCAACTCTGCCACATGTGGGCGAGCGTTGTCGTGGAGGAAGAAGACTCGGGCCATTTTTCCGGTACGTTTTGCGGCTACGGTGTCCAATTGCCTGCAGTAGAGATCGGCAGTGACTGTCGTGTTGTATGGCAATTTTTTGCCCTTTTTTTTAAATTTTTTTTGAATTTTTTTCTCTTTGCAATTTTTTGAATTTTTTTTTTTTTTCATTTTCAATTTGAGTCGATCGAGCCATCGGGTTGCCGCCATATGAGAGACAGTACCTGGGCCCATCGACTGGTTGATTCGGTTAGTGGCCTTGCATGCTGAGAAGCTCGGGCGGTGTTCGTGGATTTCGCCCCTTTTGCGAAATTGTCGTAGATTCACTGCTAGTTGAAGCCATAGAGAATATGAATGTGTTAATCAGTACTCCTTGTCACTCGTTTTGTATACCCCCCACTACCAGATATTCCAGAACATTCCAGTTTTTTCCAAGAAAAATAAAAAATGTGACAGAAATTATGTTCCAACCTAATAGTATATTTAGTATGCAGTGTCTCCAAGTGCAACATACTAATATTTCTCATAGATCGATCCAGTCGCAAAAAAGTTACAAGTGAAAAACCCAAGTGAAAAAACCATTTGGCCGAAGACTTGAGTGCTACGTATGTATCATAAGAGTGTAAGCCATACTCGCGCCTACGAATCTCGTCTTCCGTCTTGTTGTCGTTCCGCAGTTCATCTGCAGGAGCGTTTGCCAGCGAAGGCGTCTCAACGTTCGCGGCCGGCTACTTCAACCTCCGCCTGTCTCCAGTCTACCCCGGTTAGTGACGCATACGGGTGCGAGAGTGGATTTTCGGGTTTTTATTTCAGTTTTTTTTTTGCCGTTTTTTCTTCCCCAAATGTTTCACTGCTGAGCACCCCTACCTTCATAGCCACAAATTGCCAGATTTACCCCTCCCAGTGTCCAAGCACGGTGACATCACTACATACAACGTGAATGCAAGGGCGCGAACTCACAATCGCGACAACAATCGCAGTTTCGCTGATCGTCGCTGACGGTGCCTCCTGTACTGCACTGTCCCAATGTTTCTCACACGCTGTTCTTGTTAATCACAGGTGTTGTCATACAAATACAAAAATAATATTCATTCGACGTTGGACGCAACTAGTGAGGAAAAATGAACGAGTACTTTGTGGAATCTCTCTACTTTACTTCCGCTGAACAGTACACGCGTTTTAAACAAATATACACAAAAAAGATTCCTATGGATAACACTATTTACGATTTGAGCCTTCGCCGCAATTAGATGACGCTTAGTACATGATATTTTGTCGCTAAGCAAAACGATCATCATATCACATTCAAACGAACAACTGTGTGCAACACCTTCCTAACAATAACAATTACGCCATGTACAGCGTATATCTAAATGAGAAGACGTTTCCGTCATGCTATTAATTACTCGAGCGAAATCCTGACATGTGCACCATGTGCTGTGTGACATACGGACATATGAGTTCGAGATTCGAGCAACAGAATTCTCTTCAGAGCCCAACGATAAAACAGACAAGTACAAGCTAGCGTACAATGGTGTTGTCAAAATTTTCACAGAAACCCGGTGTGACCCAGTAGTTTACGATGGGCACTGAATATGAAGAGCATAGTCCAGTTCGAGCATGTTAAATAGGAAAAGAACAAGACCGCAGAAGCATATTCTAATACCAACTAACGATCTCCTGATCTACAATTATTGGATATGGCACGCAGTCTATCAAGCGATTAGAAGAAGTACAAGAGTAATATCGTCAGGTTTCCCACCAGCAGCTGAAAGACCATGCTCACGTGCCTTGACGGCAAACGGACTGTTATGCGTAACGTCGAATGATAACCTTCGCGCCGTTAACGCAAGCGCATTACAAACCTAAAACATTAAGCATACTCTGACCCACAAAAACATTGAAAGACAGAACTCACCTCTTGCACTGTAGCTTTTTCCTCGATGAGTGGTCGGAGTTGGTCGAGAACATGTTGCTCTGTGAGATTATCCCACAAGCCATCGGTAGCCAAGACAATGATGTCCCCTTTTTCAACACGGATTTCTTTCTTATCTGCCAAATCCGGAGTATCTCCGATGAACCCGCGGTATCCTAGAAGATACAGTAATCTTAACCAATGAGTGGTTTTGTAAGTATCGCCATTGGAAATCTACGACACCTTCAGTCGCGTCCAAGTTCAGAGCTAATCTAACTCACCTTCAGGTGGAAGTGTGAGTTGGAAGGGTGCGTTGAAATAGTGGACTTGCTCTTCGCTTTTAGTGACAACTTGCCCATTTCGTACAACCATAAAGCCGGAATCACCGAGATTTGCCGAATACAACATTTCCTGGTGTACTACCAAAACGCATGCTGTTGATGAACCTGAAAACTTCGAAGGTGTAGAGACTTGAACAAGCTCCGTATACCAGACAAAACCTTCAAAATACAAGATAACAAGCTCAGGAACACGGTGGCTGCATTCAAAAAGGGAACGTTAAACACTTCTTGTCAGGTGTACGTGGAATAGACGGAGATGACAAAGTGAGGACGCTCCATACTGAGACCCTACTTGGCGATGGTCATGAAACAGTGACTTCAGTAAGAAAATCATTCAGGGGGAGATGTGGCATAACAACGGACAGTGACCAATATCAATTCATCCCATAAATAACATGGTAAACACTACAGAACAATAAAGATAACGTTCGTACCTACTGGTCGTGGGGCCTCCGCTGTAGCCTTGAAAGCCTTCTCAAGCAAAGACTCCGGACTTTTCGGGTCGAAATCACCAGTTGAGACGCGCTTCTCACATTCTCGCATCAATTTCCGACTGAATTCCGATGGATCAATACCGTATTTCCGCCATCCGCCAACACCATCAGCAACTCCTAGAGTGAATGCAAGCGATGAAACTACAATCAAAAGGGATACCGCTAAAAAAATGATTTCTCACAAAACTTGTACTCCTATACTAGATGTGCAAAAACCGACATGAAACTTTGTTTGTTCTTTTTCGAGACAATACACTGAAAGTGGCAACGAAGAATTTGTTAGCGGCGTTCATTAGAACATCCAATGCAACCGCACTGCCCGCATACAACTTAAATATCGGCGCATGTTTCTAAATCGGAAAATCTACATTACGATTTTATTGATTTGGTTCAGTTTCGAAAAATCAGCACAATTCTAAAACAAATCAGTTCACGAAGTTGATGTCGGCTATACTCAAGCAGATAATCATGAACGCGTGGGGGAAATGTTTGGTAGAAGCACCACGATGAGACAACTGATCTCTCGTCAGTACAGATAAGCCAGTTCGAGTGGGAAACACGAAAAACAGGATTACTGACACAAATGAGCATAATCACAATCGAGATGAGAAAACAGACCGTGCGCATTTATTACTGACCACGTGCGTTTTTTTTTTTCTTTCAGCTACCATACACCAGTGCTCTGGTAACAGCTCTTATTTCATCTGTTCTAGTATGGCGACCGAGAGTTAGCAATCCTCGTGAAAATTTAGCTGATTCTTACACACCCATTACGCGCGACACAAGAAAGTATCCTGATACCCCAGTTGTCTCGTTGTCTTGGTTGTTAATCCGCGACAGTAAACTACTTTATTCTGACGCTTTGCATGCAGAGCGACTCTTAGGCATTCGAAAGCACCGATAGAGCAGTACACTCATGGTGCCAAGAGCACTGCCAACTCAGAGAAAATGGCATAGTTACAATTTCATTGCAATGCAACGGAGTAGCATCGCAGTCGCAAAACACATGCTGCAAACTCACCGACGACAAAAGTGTTCTTAAATCGTGATATGAAACATGCATCGTCCCCGTAGACTCCCGAGTCGAGCACTGTAGATGGACCCTTCTGCATGTCCTAGAAATTGTAACTTGAGTAATAATTTCGTGATGTGCACTAGGCAACACAATCTTGTTAACAAATTTCAATGAAAGGCACCCAGGTCACCGTGGCCCTCGAGATGAGGTGTATGTATATGGCCTAAGCGGTTTGGAACGGTAATCTCAAATCTGCCAAACGCTTCTGGGAGCGAAGTTGTAGAGGAGGGTGATGTACGGCGCAACTTGCAGTTCAGGCCTTATACCAGTTTCGTAACAACGCTAACAGAACTCAGACAGAGAAACGGTTAATTTGAAGACCAACGTTCAGATCCTTGATGCATACGTTTTTGCTTTTTTTTTGGAGTAACTTCTAAACTTTTGCAAGTTGCTTTGTCTCAATAGGGGTAAGCGCGGCCTTCATTAGTACAAACAGAGAGATGTTTTCTTGCCTACCCTACCCTTTGGGATAAAGATACCAATCAATCCCACCACCATGTTTGTTTATATTACTTGCAAATGTGAAATTATGAAGCCTTTTGTGAATACTTACGATAAGCCTACAACAAAAGGCTGGAACTGAAAAAATTTTGGCCCTCGAACTATCTACCGTCAATTTTGATAGTGACGAAAAGGTGAACTATCATCTGACCTATCAGTTCGGCTGGAAAGTTGTGCCTGGGAAGCGTCACTTGCAAAGTACGCAAAATTGCATTTGTTCAGAGCGAATCTCCCTGTTGGCTCTGTGATTATGGGCCCAATGGTCACGGTAACCTGGGAGCCTTTTCTTGCTAGTCTACTACACATAAAGCATAAATAATATATGTATAGTTGGTCTATGTGAAGATGACAACGACATACGAAAAAATTACCATGTTCAATCTTACCTTGGGAAACCCAGCACAACTAGCCACTACTGGGGGAGATGGAGGTGCAGCAGTAGTCGGATTTTCGCCTCTAGCTGGTGCAGTTGCCAAATTTCGTTTGGGAAGAGGTGGATCCGGACATGTCGTGGATATAGTAGAACCTAAAACGTTTACAATAAAAATATTTCAAAATAAGGAAATAAAGAAGGGTGAGCTCCGAAGCACATAAGCCTTTAAAAATGCTTTCCACCGCTCGCACATGCTGCCTGAGATACTAATGTGGCATTCTCTACGCTGCTAGTTAGTCATACAAGAAGCTGATTCAGCACTGTTGGAAGGTCACTACGGTCCTAAAGGCGTGAATTTCGAAACTATTTAATTTGACGTGTTCACACACACCGGGGCTCTACGCCAATCGATCCTAGCCGACCTCCTGTGGGAGTAAAAAGCCTAGTCATGACTGAACTGTGGATTAGTGACATAGCAGTCATTACATGATCTTCAACCATACCATGTGATATCTGCTACGACTGGAGCCGGATTTTACTTTTCTCTGACATTTGCAAATCTTTACGAGTCATTTGTGGACTAATATCGTTGAAAAGGTTTGCAGTTATTGATTTTTGGGGATTACAAGAAACATAAAAAGAAATCGTTCAAGTTTCCGCCGTAGAAGTTCGTTCTCCAAGGCTAGACGAGCGGATTATTTCTTTTTCTTATAGTCAACGCATATTATTTACAAGAGGACATTGACGTTTGACCCCACGCAAGCAATGCAAAACAAAAGTAGATTATCACTTCTACGAAATCAATGTATGAGCAGCCTATAACATCAACCAAAAGGACTCACCAAGGTCGAGAGCAGATGCGGATAAAACGGCCCTTACGGCCAATCGACCGCAAGCTAGCAATCGTACGCCCCCAACCATCTACGCATACGCTGGAAATGAAGGCTATACTACGTACAAGTATTACAATTATCTAGACAAAACAAATAGACGAAGGGTTTAGAGAAACTGAAAAGAGCGCCTCTATCACCAAGATAAGGACGTTCTTCCCTTAAAAAAATCAACAAACTGCGCACGGAGCACAAGTAGGAAACCTTTTGCAAAGAGCAGGAGCACGAAATGAGTAACGTGAAGTCGCCCTAAGTGGGACGTAAGTAACAACTGAAGCACTTTCAATAAAACGCGAAAAACACAGTCCAATACGAGCAATTATGTGTATGTCCAAGTGTAAATGAATTCATTGCCGGCAAATAAAGCACTTCCCGTCGTTGGCGCAGTTTCGTATTTGCTTGCCGTGTTCAAACATTCACTATCTTCATGGATCTTGGTCCACGATTGCACCTGTCGGAAGCTAGAGGCAACAGGCAAGCATTATCAACCCCTACTGAACGCAATATCTTCAGCCCTAAGTTTCTGTATGCTTCTTGAGCATAGCTCATAGCTATGCATACACTGTTTTGCAGCAAATAGAATTCATCTTGAGTGAGAGTCTGTCCCCTCAAACGCAACGAGCACAAAGAACGATAGGAGGAAACTCATAAATGATGTTTAGCTCAGTGTTCATGTCGAAAAATGAACGATCAGGGGAAACGTTTATCCCTCAAGGTAGGGCTAAAACGATGTTATTGGGTGGGGGAGTTATTCGGTAGAGTATCTGTGAGACTCTGGTGTGTGAAATGGTTGTGGTTGGTGCAACACATTGCAAGAAAGAAGTTGAAACGCACAAAAACTTGTTAGTGTACCACTTCCCTCTATCATATGCACCTTGACTGTGAGTTCCCTAAGCCCGAAGTCGAACATCGCCACTCTGAAATTCTGCAGTATTGTGATGTCGCGACTCCGCACGCGAGGACGCAGCACCGCAGACTCGCATGGAGTGAAACACCGCGAGATCGCAAATCTGGTATCGACTGAGCTTTCTCGCTTGGAATTAGAATAAGGTCACCACTCACCACGATTTGGTTTTTTTTTGTGTGAATGTGAAAACCTGACGACGTCTTGCAACGCCATCAAATACAATACCAAACATACTGAATCTAGAAACAATGGAATATTTCTCTACCATAACACTGGGGAAGAACTGTGCATGTGAGGAGTCAGGTCGAGCGGAGGTTGATCTGCTCCACGCCACTCCAGGGGTATTTGTTTCCAACAAAACCTGATTTCATGTCGCATTCAAGCAACACGGAGAAAGAAGCAGTGCGTGACGTTGGATAATCTCGTGTCGTCATGCCGCGTCTGTCGAATCTGTCATGATCGTTGGAACTGAGAACATTAGTTTCTCCTGCACCACCCCTATCCCAGCTGATAGAAGGTGCATATCCGTGAATTGGCGCTTCATTCACTTGTCCAGCACAAGAAGAAAACACCCAATTTCTACTAATTGCCGAAAAAACATTACTAACAAGCATAAGGCACCGAATGCCATCTGTTTATTTTGTAAACAAGCCAACCAAGTTGAAAACAGGCGATGGCTTCGTAGTTAACTAGCCTAACTAATTCTACAAAACTGAAATGAACCATACGTAGCCAATCTCAAGCCACCGGTCATGATCACTAAAACTCACTATCACTCGTATGAGCAGAGAACACAACTTTGCCGAACAGATGCATCCAACAAAAAACCTTTATAACCCAAGAAAGTATTACATAAAATGTTTTTTACCACACGCATTCTACGTAGCCTTCGCCATTAGTCCGACGAACCGTTCTTTGAACAAATTACTTACTAAAGAAGCCGGATGAAAGTGAAGAAAAGAGAGGCATCACCCATTAAAGAAATTTCATGACGAAGTTTAAAAAGTATCATTTTCGAAATTTCGATGTTTTTTCTAAAAATGGACCACTGGATGTACAAAGCCCTTTCCATTCGTGAACTGTGTCACAAAATAGGCCGTCTTTGAACTTGCGAACCACGTACCACCAACATCCATTCAAAATCAAATATGTTAATCACTATGAGCGAGTTTTTGCCGGTGTAAACAACTCGCGAAATGTGTTCAGCGCAAGTTAACAATGTGATAGGCATATTAATTCACAACAGCTGTCACATTCGACATTCGCCCAGATATACATTCTTGCTAGGAAGTCCGTCGTCAGACTTCGCGATTTGGGTGTAAGTAGTTTGGCGCGGCCGTTGCAGGGTAGGTTGGGACACACCGATTTTGACTTAAGCCTATGACCCTGTGGCAACCTGTGGCCGTTGCAGCCTCGAATGCGAAAAACTGCTGTAGTAGACTTCAACAGCGGAAGATGTGAGAGGACACATAACATGCGCAAACATAGAGCAGTGTTGTGCAGTGGAGAATGTGGGAGGAGAGAATGTAACACCTCGATTTGTGCCCTAAGGCAATAATAACTAGGCGTAAGGTTACGGTACCTGCCAACAGTACGCAAATGCACGGCAGCCGATGCATGATACTTGATGGGAGCCGTGTCGCGGCTCCGCACGAGAAGTTGCGGCAATGTAAGGCTGAGGTTATGACTTGCGGACCGTACGATGCGCAGGATGGCAAAATCCAGAAGCGCAAGTGCCGTCCTGCGCACTCGCACTTGTGCGCGTTATTTTCTTTCATAACGCTGGTCCCTTACCACTCACAGTCGAGAGGTAAACAACCCGCCAGACAGCATACTCAAGCAGGAGTGTCATGACAACACATGACTCTGCGATTCTTTCGTATCATCCGCCAGGTATAACGTCAGCCTAAGGCCGCGGGCAGACTGCAATTTTGCGGCGTTGCACTTTTGCACGTTGCGAAGTTGCGGCACTGCACACTCAGGGTTGCAGTATCGCACGCGAAGGCGCGACGCCGCAAAATCGCAGGATAGCAAATCGCAAAGTCTGACCGCGGCCTAAGATCTCAAGGTCGCAGTATCGCGTGCGGAGCCGCAAAACGCAAACGCAGACGCAAAACCGCAGAATCGCGAAGTCTGACTGCGGCCGAAGCAATCTCACTGAAGCACAATAAATAACCGCAAGTGTTCGAAAAAGCCCCACCCCTCACAGATATCGCTGAGTACACTCAAGTTACGGGACCCGATTCAGTGTAAAAATGTACCGGTGAATCGTCATAACATAGCTTAGAATAATAGTTCGACTTTGCTATCGCTACCGGTGAATCGTCATAACGTAGCACAAAATAATAGTTCGACTTTTGCTATCGCTATCGCTTTCCCTGAATATTTTTTCGGGAGAAGTACATTACTATAAAAAACAAAATGAACTGAAACATGACACGTTGTCTCCATACAAAGTGTAGAGACAAAGATTTTACTGAGATTTTCGCTAAGACTGAAATAGACAGTGAAGCATCAATTGCTGGGAAGCTGCGTATATTGATACGTTAATTATTTCAGATTTAAACAACGACAAAAACAACAGATAGGGAGATAAACACTGCAATAACATGCGGTGACTTGAACAAATTCCGAAAATTACGCCGATTCTCTAAAAGAAGAATATTTTATATTTATTTTATGAGATTCGGAGCACTTTTCCTATTTTCCTGTACATTACATTCATCAATTTTTAATTTTCTTTGAACCCTTTTCAGAATACCAAGATCGTAAAACTGCATTAGATCAACCCGAAGGATTATATTTACTGCCGTTACTTTTCTCAGCCAACCAGGCTTCTTATGGAACCGTATCATAGCGAACCTAATCGGCACAGAGTAATAATATGACACTCAACATGCCCCGGTTTCAAGAAGACCGAGCATGTAATTATATTTAGTGCTGCTCATCAGCTGAGAAAAACATGAGTTGATGAATATACTCATATTCTATATATAAACCAGATTATACTTATAGTATGACCGTATAGAACCGTGTGTGGGACCGCAGAATCGCAAAATCCAAACCATAACATAGAGTGCAAAACCAGCGAAAGTATGAACGGTCGAACTACACAATTATGAAATTTCAATACGTACCAGTCCCCTTCGCGAAACTGTAAGTATCTGAGCACTGCGTACCTGGGATAGTTGATATGGTTTCGCCGATGCAACTTCCTGCATTGAAGCCAAATTGACTTGGATCGATGCAAATACAAGTGGAGGGCTGAGTGGGTATACAGTCATAACAATAAGTACATAACTGAAAGGTCACATCTGTTTTCACAAAAGCATCGTAGCCGTTCGTAATGGCTGAGGGGTGCTACTGGAGACAGGAGTGGGGGGGGGGGCACTCGACCAGGAATGACTGGATATTTCCATTCCGCCCGCAGTATCGTATATGAATCAAAGACATGACCGAAGTGAAGAATACCAAAATCGAAAAAGCTTTTCTATCTCGTGTGGAATTACGAAATTCCTACTCGAATATTC
Source organism: Trichostrongylus colubriformis (assembly GCA_963978905.1). Taxonomy (NCBI): domain Eukaryota; kingdom Metazoa; phylum Nematoda; class Chromadorea; order Rhabditida; family Trichostrongylidae; genus Trichostrongylus; species Trichostrongylus colubriformis. The sequence continues at coordinate 11,393,098 of OZ022259.1, read as the reverse complement.
AAAGCAACCTCGAGCACGCCGATAGCTTTAAAGTTCGGCGTCAAAACGCTTCTTTGACATGCGCCCTTGCAGCGCTGTTAAGGCCGACATCGGATTCCACGATTCCACATTTGGGCGTTCCAGTCTTCGCGATTTGACGATTCTGGGATGGGTGGTGGAAACTCAATTTTCAAAAGCAAACTGAGAAACGTTGAAACAGGCAGCAACAACCCTCTAAAATTTTTTAGACTTTCGGCGATGTATCTGGGTATGTTCAAAGATGGGTGCAACGCAGTGTTGGAGGTCACTTATGTTGTATGTATGTCCTGAGCGGAATTCCAGTGGCCCGCGGCGCCGCGAGTGCGACGTCGCAAAGCGCAAATTCGACATAAGTGTACACAGCCCTATGAGGGCGAGGAAAGGAGAGGCGGGAGGCATCTTATATGACACGAGGGGGTTGAGGATTCAATCCGTACACACGTGCATACTTTTGCATATGCCTCAGTGGATGACGGGAACGGTTCCTTCCAATTGCTATGCGAGGAAAAAAGAGCGCCCACAGCGGAGGCCCCGTTCACTGCGATAGCACCCAAATTAGTCGAGAGTACAAAAAATGAGACCAGGGCGCCCTCTTGACGAGCAGTACGTTCACAGCAAGGAACTCCGCCTACCTTTCCACAAAAATGTTGAGAGGACCCCTACCGCGCCGCGGCGATACTGAACATAGCTCGTCACCCCTCAACAGTGTCCTCCCACGCAAAAAAGCTAAGGTAAGTTGCACGAGAAGCCTGAATTTTAGAATCCGCCTGAATAGTAGTGGAATTATTCAATTTCCAGGCCCCGCTTGTCGAGGATTGGAGAAAAGGAGAAATGTAAAATGATAAATCGTAGAAACAGCGATATCATGGAATTCACGGAAAGGGAAGGACAGGGGTTCACGATAAAGAGTTCATACAGCTTCACATTTTTTGGAATTTTTTAATTCCTCCATTATGAACGCTGCCACACATCCTGAGGAACCCTCACGCCCGCCATGATTTCATGTTTATGAACAACCGCTCCGAATTGATCAATCAAGAAGGTGGACGACTTGCCTGACCTGCACCAACAACTAATAAGAACATGGCAAAGGGAATAAATCGCGCAGAACAGAAGGAAGCCTAACCCTAATCAGCCAAAATTTCAAAGAAAAAATGGCATTTTGTTGGGTCAGCAGCACCAATTTAGGAGCCTGAGGTATGGTAAAATATGTGTTAAATGTAAGTATGAGTTGACGAAACCACTTCGCCAAGTCCCGTATTGCCTCACAACCGTACGAACTTATTCATTTTGCCTTTACGTAATTAGAACAGATACATCATGAATACCTTTGCAATATCCTTATCAAACAACCAGCAAAAACAAAAAATCTCCCTCAATTTTGTAGCCTGTAAAATAGGGACGAGGAGGGCACATATGCTATCTGTACCGCTGTTGCGAAGCGGTTTCGTGCGTGCGTCCACACGTTGCATGCTATCACAAAGTCGTCCTGCACGGAAAACCGCGACGCAATCCTTCCATCGTCAAAACTGGGGTTCATTTATTTCAGAATGGATCAAGCTCCTGCATGTACCAGTTGAGTGCTCTTTGTAACAATAAAGTTAGTATACTCAATAAAACGAATAAGCAATAAACTAGTGCATATTATATCAGAACCGAGAGCGATGAGCAACTCGCGGGTCAATCAAAGTGTGGGGGGGGGGGACGCAAAATTTCCACCGACGTCGAAACTCCTTTCCCCCCCCCCCCTAAGCTTACAATTAGGCTAAGACAGATGAGACAGATGCTTATCATGTAGGAGGAGGGGATATGAATTTTAGCCTAAGCCAAGGGAGAGAAGTAGCTTCGACGTCGGTGAAAACTTGTATCTCCCCCCCCCCCCGACATTAATTGACCCCAATTCGCGATTCGCAATAGTATGCAAAAGACTCCTGCCCAATCTGTCACATGGCAGCGAAGATTTTTAGAACTGAAGAGCGCAATAATGGATGGATTTCGAAATCCATTAATGAATGCACTACCAACAAAAACCATATAGCGAAGAAAGACAATGAGAAACTAATACATAGGGGAAGAATCTAATAGAATTACTGTGAAATTGGGAGAAACGATACGGGTGGGGGTCCCGCCGACCTCGTTGAGGGCCGTTGTGCCACCCGGCCGTCGCCCGTCGATCGATACGCCGCAAGAGTCGTGCGCACAATCGATTCGTCAGCTCTGCCCCCGGCCCTGTTGGGCGCCCAGAAATCGGAAGAAGGGTCTAGGCAGGGGTAAAATGATCAAAAAAGAGCTTGGATGATTTCGCGACCTTCGAATGGTAGTGAACCACCTCTATTGACAACCGTTTCGCTCCAGGTCCATCTTAAAACGTGAATTCTCGTAGGAAATTTATTGTTATGGCTGTCCGCCAATAGGGTTACAAGGGGTGCCCCCAGGTCGACTTTTTCGATTTTCATGGCTTCGGGGAGGAAAAAATCACGCTGGTTTCTAAGTCGAATTTTCCTTGCTGTTTTGTCGTGAATGGTTTACATTATTGGTTGCTCATTTTATCAAACAAAAAAAAATCAACAAATCAGGCCAATGATTAGGGGAGATACGTGATTCACAGCTGATTGCGTGCAGAACTACGTCTTCGCAAATCGATGGACATTTCCGAAGGAGTCATGTGGAATTTGGGGCGTCGCCATATTTCATCTCGTTTTTTTTTCAGTTAATCAAAACATGGGGCGGGTCGATATGTGCTAGACGCGACGAAACTTGACGACACAGTTTCGTGGTTTTCGTAAGGACAATGATAGGAGTACTGTGTTTATGTTCATGTGTTTATGTTTATTACGCTGCTAAAGGCAAAACGTGGAACAAACATTCAAGAACCAGAAAACCAACAAATTGATTAAGCATAAAAATATTCCTTGGAATCAAAAACACAATCTAGTAACAAGTAACACAATTAGAATGCACGTATTACACAACAATACAATAAGATCACAATATCCACATCAGGGTCATATGGAATAGTAAACCCCAAGGAATCAAAAAAATCACATAATCAGATAGCACTTTGGCTGTGCGATGTGGTTGATAAGGATCATAAAAAGTAAGGCTCAAAAAGACGATCTGCGGTGGTCTGTGGAGAACTTGCCCTTTTTAGCCCCTTCTGTTCCAATATTGCACCAGAACCAACCTCACACTCTCTCACGTATCTATCTATGAGTTCCCTTTGGCACTTAATACACAGATTATGTGTACTTAAAGGAACCGGTAGGGGCCAGAAGAAAGAGGGAGGTGGGAATAATTGATGATTGTGGAACGAGGTTAGAAGTGATAATCGGTTGAGAAACTCGAATACGCAAGTGCGACGTTGTGGCCTGCCTCTGTCGCATCTCCCGCGCATCTCTTTGAACTGCAACAACACCTTTCCCAGTTGCTCGCTGTAGAGGATGTCGTTTATTGCTTCGTAGGGTGTATTTCATTCATTCATGATGATGTGAAATAAGTGGGTGTACCTTTATGTCAGGATTTTCGCACGACTACAAGTGGCGTGCGATGCAGTGTGAGCGAGCTGTGCACGTCGCGGTAATTGGGTCTTGGAACGATTACACGCTAATGTTGGTGCGATACGCAGTTCTTGTAATCGTTTTGGGACCCATCAACATGGCGCCTTTAGCTCGTCCGCAGTGCTTCGCATGCGACATGCCGCTGTGCGAAAATCCTGACGGGTACACACCCGAAATAAGTGACTCCACAACAGCAGCAATTAGGTGAAACAATGAATGAGCGAAAAAGCAGAAGAGTAGGCTGCAACCCAGCGAACTGCAAGCGTTACGGTAGGTCTTACCGTAAGCCGACATTGCCCCACCCAGGTATCCTTAATCATCTCGCCTGCACCTGGGATGTGACCTCGTTTGAGACCTGGTGTCACGCCCAGGTTCTTCACCCCGATTTATTAGCATTCTACCACCGACCCCAACTGTAGTAGACGTATCAGTAAACCTCCAACAACTACAAGTCCTTCGCACCAGCATTCTAAGATGGACTTTGCCAAATAGTGATTTAGAAGTGAGTAATGGGTGGGAGTGATTCTTGTTATATCACTTTACTGGCTTACATCAAAGTTTTAATGAAGGATAAAACCGTAGTACAGCCCATTTCACAGCGTTAAGTAGGGCGTGGCTTGAGTGGCGAGAGTGGGAGTGTGTGGAGGGGTAAGAGAGTTTGATACACTCTCACCCAAGTCCGTATGCCACGCCCTATCAAGCGCTCCGAAATGGGCTGTACCCCTACCAGTGCCTGTGAGTAGCCATCAGAATGAAAAGGGCAAACCCTTGCCATGATGTCTAGCAAGTTTTTAAGCTCCACACTCAGAACCACATCACTGTATAAGTAAGACGCAGCATTGTGGAAGTAGCTTCTTACCCTATAGAAAGTGTTTTCTCATACGAGATCGTAAATTGGCTCCTTGATTATGCCTTCGTTCTCTTATCTAAGCGGCATTTGTCTTTAGTCTTTATGAGTACGCCGTACTACAAACAAAACCATAACAAACAAACTAGGAAACACATCCATGAATACTGGTTATCAAGCGGGAAAAATTTTTAAAAAAATGCATGCGGAATATGCTTTGCTATCATGTCCTATGAATTGGAAGACGGTTTGCTGACCTGCAAAATGAAGATCCAGCTCGAAAAAATAAGAATTTACTTGAAAGTGTTTCAGGCCTTGAAAGCGATGTTAGGCTGAGGTTTTAGCACGCACGATCGCACAATCGCAAACCTGCATGAATCATTTTCGTCGTGCCCTCTCCCACTTAAGCGCGCTATTTCCCCTCACGAATGGTGCGTGGGTGCTGAGAGGCCGTGGGTGGGTGAAATCCCATGGTGGTCATAAATATATGAGGCTTTGGATTCCAACTAGTTTGGTCGACGTTTACGTTTCCCATTCAATTTTTTTGTGTTTTGCAGGCAAATGGTGCTCAATGAAGCAAAGTATCTCAGCCGGGTAGGGTGCAGGGTGAAATTTGAAAAATTTATCTAAATTAAGACTCTGAAAGTGACCAAGCCTTTCCAAAAATTCAACCAGTAATAAAAAGCTTATAACTTGTCGACATGAGCCGGTGTGCAGGAAGTGACACGTAATAAGGCTCGAAATTTGGTACAACTCAATAAAGGGAATTTCCCGGCCGATGCACCAAAATTGTGGTTCCCTTTCAGTGGTATAAAGCCTGTCTTTACCGTGCTCGCCTATTTGTGTGCCACGCGGGTTCTAAATTGTACGGTACCAGACAATGTACCACTAATATTTATTATACACAGAATAATACAGAACACCAGAATCTTCCACGTACTCGTCCTTTATTGCGACGACACCAGAGGGACGAGTCCGCTATTGTAGGCAATCGTGAAGAAGAGGGGTCCAATATTGAGACGAGGGACGACGATGAACAGGGATCCGATAGTGAGGAACGAATAATCCTTAGCTTGAGCGATCGTCTTGCCAGGGAGGAAAAAACCAGATCTCTACTCAGTCGCAGTCCTTTTATACGGTAACGGACGTCGGCAGCGTGGGCTTGAAATGTAACCATATCCCATTTAGTGGCCTTAGCTACACATGTCATTTGGAATCATGACAGCGCTTCACAGCCCAACGGCACGTAGTTGGTCATTCTCAGAGTCTTTGGTTAAATATAATAAATTCCCACCCTTCACCCTGCACCCACACTGCTGATTTGCTTTGCTTCATTGAGTTCCAGTTGGCTTCAAAACACAAAAAATTGAATGAGCAATGTAAACGTCCACCAAAGATATGGTTAGAATCCAAAACCGCACACACTCCATGTTCGACTCTCAATTAATCTCGGCATAAGGACCACAATCAGTATGACGTTTCGTTGAGCCTCCGAGATTGATATTATATTTATTCGACCAACGTTTCGGCACAATCGCCTTCTTCAGAGTCTGCAATGAGCCAAAACATATCAGTGATACAAAACGTCGAGTACCTTCTTTCAAGTTACAAAAAAGAACTAAAGGCTAATGAATCCTAAGAGATCTAGTGAAACCCGCTGACCTTTTGAAGCTGTGGAGCGATAAGTTGGCACCTTTAGCTAGGATTTTCGCCTTGGTGTTTATATATGTGTTTTAACCTTGCGAGCTTTAAAACACATATATAAACACCATAAACACCAATACATATATAAACACCAGTTGCGGAAGGCTACATACCAATGGAGCAGTGTAGTCAAATTATCGTGAAATGTACCTTTCAAAGAATAGGGAGGTGTCGGGAGAAAGAGGAAGATGAAAAAAGTGATCGTACTGAAACGAACATTCGAGGTTGGAGCCGATAATCGGTAAAGGAACCCGGATTTAAAAGCGCCACGTTGTGGTCTGTAGTAATATCTCTCGCGCATCGCTTCGATTTGCAACATCACCTTCCCGAGTTGCTCACTGCAGGCGATGTCATCTGTTGTCTTGTAGGGTGTATTCCATTCTTTTACTGATATGAAATGAGTGAAACAACAACAGCAGCTCCAGCGAAACAATGAATGGAAGAATAAGCGAAAGAGTAAGAAAAAGGTGTTTGTGGTAAAAAATTTATTGAATTTCACTCGACGTTCAAGCAAGGTGTCGTGTGTGCAGTGTCTGCAACCTAACTAACTGCAAGCATTGCGGGAGGTTTTACCGTAAGTCAAAAATGCGCCCTCCCGATAAGGGCAACACCCTTGACGTGGTACCGTCTATCTCTAAAGTTTTCCATTCCACGGAAATTAACGAACGCTAAATCGTCCTACTTACAGCAATGGAGAGCCGCTTCACTGCTATTACGGTTTTGAGGAGATCTTCTGAAGTGCACTAGTTGCTTACCGTTGCATGACATGTCTGTATATAGCTGTCCTCAGATAGGTTCTTCAGCCGAAATCGTCACTAGTGGCTCATTTTCTGCAAAACCGAATTGAGGGTTTCGGTGGGTATACTGGGTTGAAGATTATTGCAAGATGTCCACCTCTGTACCTGTAAAGAACACGAACTACGTGAACATATTGAAGATTTTGTTTACTGCAATAATTTCACACTGTTCGTCTCTGTCCATATCTTTGCATTCCGTGTCTAATTCCCCAATAAATAATGGAGCCATCACACGTAACATTACTACATGAGCTTTCCCGATACTCTACTGCTGTAGCACCTGTGAACATGATCCCCCCGGCATGAGTATCTTGAAAACAGAGAGTGCGCCCACGTGAAGCGCATGACGTCTGTTTCATTCTTGAACGCCTACCAAATGCTGTCAAGAATTTTCGTGCACTCCGACTGACGATGTACTTTGGATCCGCTTCTTTCATTATTCTCGAAACGGAGAGAACATGAGTATATGCAATAGAAGAAGGGGAAAACTTGCCAGCGTGTGTCCCAACGAGACCAGATCTCAAACAATAGGGACCATTCCACTGCAGCATAATTCACTGGAATTACTGAAAGATTATCCTATCCTATATCCTATACATATATATAAAGCAGGAGTTTGGTGTGTTTGTGTGTGTGTGCGTGTGTGTGTGTGTGTGTGTGTCCGTCCGTCTGTTACATGCACTCTCAGTTCGACCAGATGTTTGTCGTGTTTGTGTCATCTGTTTGTCACGTTGCACTTTCCGTTCAAACATGGAGAGGTTGGGCAAGTAAGGAGTGTGTAGGGGTTGACCAAAGTGCACGAAGATACCTAGCCCCGCCCACCGTGGCCGGGAATTGCGCAGAAATCCTATAATGGTAAAAAGTCGGGTAAATTAGGGATGGGCCTGTAGAGATCGGGCAAGTTAGGATACGGTAGGGGCCAACATAAGTGCACGGAGCACATAAGAACTAAGCCTAGCTTGCCAGCAGAAGTTTAGTGCGTTTGTCTATGTGTCCTTCTGTCGGTTACATAGTGCACCCTTAGTTCAACCGGAAGTTTGATGTATTTGTGTGATCTGTTTTTCACATAATGCACTCTTAGTTCAACTGTACAGAGATTTGTTCATCTATGTACTTACAATCAAAACATCGTCGATATTTCATCTTGGTTCCGAATGGCACCTCATTCATCTATGTGCCTTACAATCAAAACATCGCCGATATTTCATCCTGGATCCGAATAACCACCTCATTCGCTTTTCATCCAAATCTATTCCATTTGAAATGCAGTTGGTTGGGGAGGGTGGGGGGGGGCTCACCTATCCATTACCTATATATCACTCTTGAAAGTCAAACTGAGTAATTTAAACTTTTATATAGGATAGAGAGCTTTGTTCACCTATGTGCCTCATAATTAAAACTTCGTCAATGTGAAGCGAACCGAATGAGGACCTTATTCGCTTTTCACCCATAATATTTGTTCCATTTGAAATGCAGTTTGTTGGGGAGGGAGAGGCTCAGCTATGAGAGCTCAGTTAAACTGGGCATGCTAAATTCAAATCTGCTCTTATTTTTTTCCACCTTGGGTCAAAGTTTATTTGCTTCCGGATGCGCCGCATTCTCGTCCGTCATGGAGATTGGATTTCAAAATTTTGTGTGATTTATATTATTTTCATTCGTATGCGCCGCGCTTTCGTCCCCCATAAAGTTTAAGAACTCCGTCATAGAGATTGGATTTCGAAATTTTGTGTAATTAAGGACATATATCGAATATATAACTTTTAAATATCAAACTGAGTAATTTAAACTTTTATACAGAGCTCCGTTAACCTATATGATTTCACTTCTGACGTGATTGTTGGAAAATGTGATCTCCGCTTTTCTCTACCAAAACTGATCGAACTCATGCAATACTATCTTCCTTTTCTTGAATGTTTCAACTTTTGCATAGGTAATGGATAATGGATTTCATCTTGGATCCGAAATAGCAGCTCATTCGTCCCTCACCCAAATTTGCATGCTTTTTTTATCTTTCGGTCTAAGTTTATTTGCTTTCGGATGCGCCGCGCTTTCGTCCCACATAAAGACAGGATATCAAAATTTTCTGTAATTGAGAACATATATCGAATATATAACTTTTAAATATCAAACTGAGTAATTTAAACTTTTATACAGAGCTCCGTTAACCTATATGACTTCACTCCTGACGTGATTGTTGGAAAATGTGATCTCCGCTTTTCTCTACCAAAACTGATCGAACTCATGCAATACTATCTCCTTTTTCTTGAATGTTTCAACTTTTACATAGGTAATGGATTTCATTTTGGATCCGAAATAGCATCTCATTCGTTAGTCACCCATATTTGCATGCTTTTTTTATCTTTCGGTTGAAGTTTATTTTCTTTCGGATGCGCCGCGCTTTCGTCCCCCATGAAGTTTAAGAACATAATATCGGATATGTCACCATCGAATATAAAATATAAAATTGAGTAATTTAAACTTTTATGGAGAGCTTTGTTCACCTATGTGCCTTCACTTTTGGCGTAATTGTTGGAATAATAATCAAAAATCAAAATAATTGGAATAATAATCAAAATAATATAATCAAAACTTCGTCGATTTGAAGCGAGTGAAATGCCTTTGCGACCTTCTCCGTTTTTCTATCAAAACTGATCAAACTCACGCAGTAGAGACTGGATTTCAAAATTTTGTGAAATTTGTGTTATTTTCATTCGTATGCGCCGCGCTTTCGTCCCCCATAAAGTTTAGGAACTCCGTCATAGAGATTGGATTTCAAAATTTTATGTAATTAAGAACATATATCGAATATATAACTTTTAAATATCAAACTGAGTAATTTAAACTTTTATACAGAGCTCCGTTAACCTATATGACTTTACTTCTGACGTGGTTGTTGGAACATGTGATCTCCGCTTTTCTCTACCAAAACTGATCGAACTCATGCAATATTATCTCCTTTTTCTTGAATGTTTCAACTTTTACATAGGTAATGGATTTCATCTTGGATTCGAAATAGCAGCTCATTCGTTCCTCACCCATATTTGCATGTTTTTTTTATCTTTCGGTCTAAGTTTATTTTCTTTCGGATGCGCCGCGCTTTCGTCCCCCATAAAGACAGGATATCAAAATTTTCTGTAATTAAGAACATATATCAAATGTATCACTCTTAAATATCAAACTTACTAACTTAGTAATTTAAAGTTTTATAGAGAGCTTTGCTCACCTATATGCCTTCACTTCTGACGTGATTGTTGGAAAATGTGATCTCTGTTTTTCTCTACCAAAACTGATCGAACTCATGCAATACTATCTCCTTTTTCTTGAATGTTTAAACTTTTACATAGGTAATGAATTTTCTTGGATCCGAAGTAGCACCTCTATCATTTCTCACCCATATTTGTTCCATTTAAAACGCAGTTTGTTGGGGAGCGGAGGATGGGGGAGAAAGGGGGTGGCGTCAGCTATGAGAACTCGATTATTCTGGGTATCCTGAGTCTACACAAATTTTCGTGAACTGATTTCCTCTTCTTATTTTTACTTCGGGTAACCACATTTCTAAATACAAATTGGTTCACCACGTCGATCTTAGTTTGAATGCAATAAGTTTTGGAGTTTTTCATCTTCGAGGGCCACAGTTATCTTGAGTGAATCCTATACATATATATAAAGCAGGAGTTTGGTGTGTTTGTGTGTGTGTGCGTGTGTGTGTGTGTGTGTGTGTCCGTCCGTCTGTTACATGCACTCTCAGTTCGACCAGATGTTTGTCGTGTTTGTGTCATCTGTTTGTCACGTTGCACTTTCCGTTCAAACATGGAGAGGTTGGGCAAGTAAGGAGTGTGTAGGGGTTGACCAAAGTGCACGAAGATACCTAGCCCCGCCCACCGTGGCCGGGAATTGCGCAGAAATCCTATAATGGTAAAAAGTCGGGTAAATTAGGGATGGGCCTGTAGAGATCGGGCAAGTTAGGATACGGTAGGGGCCAACATAAGTGCACGGAGCACATAAGAACTAAGCCTAGCTTGCCAGCAGAAGTTTAGTGCGTTTGTCTATGTGTCCTTCTGTCGGTTACATAGTGCACCCTTAGTTCAACCGGAAGTTTGATGTATTTGTGTGATCTGTTTTTCACATAATGCACTCTTAGTTCAACTGTACAGAGATTTGTTCATCTATGTACTTACAATCAAAACATCGTCGATATTTCATCTTGGTTCCGAATGGCACCTCATTCATCTATGTGCCTTACAATCAAAACATCGCCGATATTTCATCCTGGATCCGAATAACCACCTCATTCGCTTTTCATCCAAATCTATTCCATTTGAAATGCAGTTGGTTGGGGAGGGTGGGGGGGGGGGCTCACCTATCCATTACCTATATATCACTCTTGAAAGTCAAACTGAGTAATTTAAACTTTTATATAGGATAGAGAGCTTTGTTCACCTATGTGCCTCATAATTAAAACTTCGTCAATGTGAAGCGAACCGAATGAGGACCTTATTCGCTTTTCACCCATAATATTTGTTCCATTTGAAATGCAGTTTGTTGGGGAGGGAGAGGCTCAGCTATGAGAGCTCAGTTAAACTGGGCATGCTAAATTCAAATCTGCTCTTATTTTTTTCCACCTTGGGTCAAAGTTTATTTGCTTCCGGATGCGCCGCATTCTCGTCCGTCATGGAGATTGGATTTCAAAATTTTGTGTGATTTATATTATTTTCATTCGTATGCGCCGCGCTTTCGTCCCCCATAAAGTTTAAGAACTCCGTCATAGAGATTGGATTTCGAAATTTTGTGTAATTAAGGACATATATCGAATATATAACTTTTAAATATCAAACTGAGTAATTTAAACTTTTATACAGAGCTCCGTTAACCTATATGATTTCACTTCTGACGTGATTGTTGGAAAATGTGATCTCCGCTTTTCTCTACCAAAACTGATCGAACTCATGCAATACTATCTTCCTTTTCTTGAATGTTTCAACTTTTGCATAGGTAATGGATAATGGATTTCATCTTGGATCCGAAATAGCAGCTCATTCGTCCCTCACCCAAATTTGCATGCTTTTTTTATCTTTCGGTCTAAGTTTATTTGCTTTCGGATGCGCCGCGCTTTCGTCCCACATAAAGACAGGATATCAAAATTTTCTGTAATTGAGAACATATATCGAATATATAACTTTTAAATATCAAACTGAGTAATTTAAACTTTTATACAGAGCTCCGTTAACCTATATGACTTCACTCCTGACGTGATTGTTGGAAAATGTGATCTCCGCTTTTCTCTACCAAAACTGATCGAACTCATGCAATACTATCTCCTTTTTCTTGAATGTTTCAACTTTTACATAGGTAATGGATTTCATTTTGGATCCGAAATAGCATCTCATTCGTTAGTCACCCATATTTGCATGCTTTTTTTATCTTTCGGTTGAAGTTTATTTTCTTTCGGATGCGCCGCGCTTTCGTCCCCCATGAAGTTTAAGAACATAATATCGGATATGTCACCATCGAATATAAAATATAAAATTGAGTAATTTAAACTTTTATGGAGAGCTTTGTTCACCTATGTGCCTTCACTTTTGGCGTAATTGTTGGAATAATAATCAAAAATCAAAATAATTGGAATAATAATCAAAATAATATAATCAAAACTTCGTCGATTTGAAGCGAGTGAAATGCCTTTGCGACCTTCTCCGTTTTTCTATCAAAACTGATCAAACTCACGCAGTAGAGACTGGATTTCAAAATTTTGTGAAATTTGTGTTATTTTCATTCGTATGCGCCGCGCTTTCGTCCCCCATAAAGTTTAGGAACTCCGTCATAGAGATTGGATTTCAAAATTTTATGTAATTAAGAACATATATCGAATATATAACTTTTAAATATCAAACTGAGTAATTTAAACTTTTATACAGAGCTCCGTTAACCTATATGACTTTACTTCTGACGTGGTTGTTGGAACATGTGATCTCCGCTTTTCTCTACCAAAACTGATCGAACTCATGCAATATTATCTCCTTTTTCTTGAATGTTTCAACTTTTACATAGGTAATGGATTTCATCTTGGATTCGAAATAGCAGCTCATTCGTTCCTCACCCATATTTGCATGTTTTTTTTATCTTTCGGTCTAAGTTTATTTTCTTTCGGATGCGCCGCGCTTTCGTCCCCCATAAAGACAGGATATCAAAATTTTCTGTAATTAAGAACATATATCAAATGTATCACTCTTAAATATCAAACTTACTAACTTAGTAATTTAAAGTTTTATAGAGAGCTTTGCTCACCTATATGCCTTCACTTCTGACGTGATTGTTGGAAAATGTGATCTCTGTTTTTCTCTACCAAAACTGATCGAACTCATGCAATACTATCTCCTTTTTCTTGAATGTTTAAACTTTTACATAGGTAATGAATTTTCTTGGATCCGAAGTAGCACCTCTATCATTTCTCACCCATATTTGTTCCATTTAAAACGCAGTTTGTTGGGGAGCGGAGGATGGGGGAGAAAGGGGGTGGCGTCAGCTATGAGAACTCGATTATTCTGGGTATCCTGAGTCTACACAAATTTTCGTGAACTGATTTCCTCTTCTTATTTTTACTTCGGGTAACCACATTTCTAAATACAAATTGGTTCACCACGTCGATCTTAGTTTGAATGCAATAAGTTTTGGAGTTTTTCATCTTCGAGGGCCACAGTTATCTTGAGTATTCTGAATCTACACACACTTTCGTGAGCAGATCTTCCCCTCTAATCTTTCTTTTTTCCACTTTTTTTCGAGATTTTTTCACGATTTTTTTCACTCGAAGTCTACTTCCAAATGTCTCGATTTACCACGTTGATATAGGTAACGGATTTCATCCGAAGTGCAGTTTACTGAGGGAGCTTTACTTATGAGTACCCCAGTTATCATGAGGATTCTGACTTTCTCGATTCCTTCACTCAAAGTTCATTTCTTCATTCAAAGTGCAGTTAGTTGGAGGAGTTTCAGCTATGAAGAACCCAGTTATCTTGAGAATTTTACTTTTCCGATTCCTCCACTTAAAGTTCATTTCTATATGTTTTTTTTTGTACCGCGCTGATTTCATTATGAATGCAATTAGTTGGGGAGTCCTTCAGTTATGAGGACCTCAAATACATATTTTAGACATTCTGAATCCACACTAGCCCTCGCGAACTAATTTTTTCCTCTCATTTTTCCGATTTCTATACTCGGAGTCTATTCCTAAATGTTTTGATTCACTACACTGAACCCCAGCTATTCTGGGTATTCTGAATCCTCATGCATCCTCGTGAACCGGTTTTTTCCTCTCATCTTTCTATTTTTTTAAAGTATGTTTTTGGATACATTGGTTTACTACGTTGACCTACACATACCTTCGTAAAGTGATTTTTAATCTCATTTTGTGGATTTTTTCACTCATTTTCCAGAGTCCATCCTATACATATATATAAATCCTATCCTATACATATATATAAAGCAGGTACATATATATAAAGCAGGAGTTTGGTGTGTTTGTGTGTGTGTGCGTGTGTGTGTGTGTGTGTGTGTCCGTCCGTCTGTTACATGCACTCTCAGTTCGACCAGATGTTTGTCGTGTTTGTGTCATCTGTTTGTCACGTTGCACTTTCCGTTCAAACATGGAGAGGTTGGGCAAGTAAGGAGTGTGTAGGGGTTGACCAAAGTGCACGAAGATACCTAGCCCCGCCCACCGTGGCCGGGAATTGCGCAGAAATCCTATAATGGTAAAAAGTCGGGTAAATTAGGGATGGGCCTGTAGAGATCGGGCAAGTTAGGATACGGTAGGGGCCAACATAAGTGCACGGAGCACATAAGAACTAAGCCTAGCTTGCCAGCAGAAGTTTAGTGCGTTTGTCTATGTGTCCTTCTGTCGGTTACATAGTGCACCCTTAGTTCAACCGGAAGTTTGATGTATTTGTGTGATCTGTTTTTCACATAATGCACTCTTAGTTCAACTGTACAGAGATTTGTTCATCTATGTACTTACAATCAAAACATCGTCGATATTTCATCTTGGTTCCGAATGGCACCTCATTCATCTATGTGCCTTACAATCAAAACATCGCCGATATTTCATCCTGGATCCGAATAACCACCTCATTCGCTTTTCATCCAAATCTATTCCATTTGAAATGCAGTTGGTTGGGGAGGGTGGGGGGGGGGGGGGGCTCACCTATCCATTACCTATATATCACTCTTGAAAGTCAAACTGAGTAATTTAAACTTTTATATAGGATAGAGAGCTTTGTTCACCTATGTGCCTCATAATTAAAACTTCGTCAATGTGAAGCGAACCGAATGAGGACCTTATTCGCTTTTCACCCATAATATTTGTTCCATTTGAAATGCAGTTTGTTGGGGAGGGAGAGGCTCAGCTATGAGAGCTCAGTTAAACTGGGCATGCTAAATTCAAATCTGCTCTTATTTTTTTCCACCTTGGGTCAAAGTTTATTTGCTTCCGGATGCGCCGCATTCTCGTCCGTCATGGAGATTGGATTTCAAAATTTTGTGTGATTTATATTATTTTCATTCGTATGCGCCGCGCTTTCGTCCCCCATAAAGTTTAAGAACTCCGTCATAGAGATTGGATTTCGAAATTTTGTGTAATTAAGGACATATATCGAATATATAACTTTTAAATATCAAACTGAGTAATTTAAACTTTTATACAGAGCTCCGTTAACCTATATGATTTCACTTCTGACGTGATTGTTGGAAAATGTGATCTCCGCTTTTCTCTACCAAAACTGATCGAACTCATGCAATACTATCTTCCTTTTCTTGAATGTTTCAACTTTTGCATAGGTAATGGATAATGGATTTCATCTTGGATCCGAAATAGCAGCTCATTCGTCCCTCACCCAAATTTGCATGCTTTTTTTATCTTTCGGTCTAAGTTTATTTGCTTTCGGATGCGCCGCGCTTTCGTCCCACATAAAGACAGGATATCAAAATTTTCTGTAATTGAGAACATATATCGAATATATAACTTTTAAATATCAAACTGAGTAATTTAAACTTTTATACAGAGCTCCGTTAACCTATATGACTTCACTCCTGACGTGATTGTTGGAAAATGTGATCTCCGCTTTTCTCTACCAAAACTGATCGAACTCATGCAATACTATCTCCTTTTTCTTGAATGTTTCAACTTTTACATAGGTAATGGATTTCATTTTGGATCCGAAATAGCATCTCATTCGTTAGTCACCCATATTTGCATGCTTTTTTTATCTTTCGGTTGAAGTTTATTTTCTTTCGGATGCGCCGCGCTTTCGTCCCCCATGAAGTTTAAGAACATAATATCGGATATGTCACCATCGAATATAAAATATAAAATTGAGTAATTTAAACTTTTATGGAGAGCTTTGTTCACCTATGTGCCTTCACTTTTGGCGTAATTGTTGGAATAATAATCAAAAATCAAAATAATTGGAATAATAATCAAAATAATATAATCAAAACTTCGTCGATTTGAAGCGAGTGAAATGCCTTTGCGACCTTCTCCGTTTTTCTATCAAAACTGATCAAACTCACGCAGTAGAGACTGGATTTCAAAATTTTGTGAAATTTGTGTTATTTTCATTCGTATGCGCCGCGCTTTCGTCCCCCATAAAGTTTAGGAACTCCGTCATAGAGATTGGATTTCAAAATTTTATGTAATTAAGAACATATATCGAATATATAACTTTTAAATATCAAACTGAGTAATTTAAACTTTTATACAGAGCTCCGTTAACCTATATGACTTTACTTCTGACGTGGTTGTTGGAACATGTGATCTCCGCTTTTCTCTACCAAAACTGATCGAACTCATGCAATATTATCTCCTTTTTCTTGAATGTTTCAACTTTTACATAGGTAATGGATTTCATCTTGGATTCGAAATAGCAGCTCATTCGTTCCTCACCCATATTTGCATGTTTTTTTTATCTTTCGGTCTAAGTTTATTTTCTTTCGGATGCGCCGCGCTTTCGTCCCCCATAAAGACAGGATATCAAAATTTTCTGTAATTAAGAACATATATCAAATGTATCACTCTTAAATATCAAACTTACTAACTTAGTAATTTAAAGTTTTATAGAGAGCTTTGCTCACCTATATGCCTTCACTTCTGACGTGATTGTTGGAAAATGTGATCTCTGTTTTTCTCTACCAAAACTGATCGAACTCATGCAATACTATCTCCTTTTTCTTGAATGTTTAAACTTTTACATAGGTAATGAATTTTCTTGGATCCGAAGTAGCACCTCTATCATTTCTCACCCATATTTGTTCCATTTAAAACGCAGTTTGTTGGGGAGCGGAGGATGGGGGAGAAAGGGGGTGGCGTCAGCTATGAGAACTCGATTATTCTGGGTATCCTGAGTCTACACAAATTTTCGTGAACTGATTTCCTCTTCTTATTTTTACTTCGGGTAACCACATTTCTAAATACAAATTGGTTCACCACGTCGATCTTAGTTTGAATGCAATAAGTTTTGGAGTTTTTCATCTTCGAGGGCCACAGTTATCTTGAGTATTCTGAATCTACACACACTTTCGTGAGCAGATCTTCCCCTCTAATCTTTCTTTTTTCCACTTTTTTTCGAGATTTTTTCACGATTTTTTTCACTCGAAGTCTACTTCCAAATGTCTCGATTTACCACGTTGATATAGGTAACGGATTTCATCCGAAGTGCAGTTTACTGAGGGAGCTTTACTTATGAGTACCCCAGTTATCATGAGGATTCTGACTTTCTCGATTCCTTCACTCAAAGTTCATTTCTTCATTCAAAGTGCAGTTAGTTGGAGGAGTTTCAGCTATGAAGAACCCAGTTATCTTGAGAATTTTACTTTTCCGATTCCTCCACTTAAAGTTCATTTCTATATGTTTTTTTTTGTACCGCGCTGATTTCATTATGAATGCAATTAGTTGGGGAGTCCTTCAGTTATGAGGACCTCAAATACATATTTTAGACATTCTGAATCCACACTAGCCCTCGCGAACTAATTTTTTCCTCTCATTTTTCCGATTTCTATACTCGGAGTCTATTCCTAAATGTTTTGATTCACTACACTGAACCCCAGCTATTCTGGGTATTCTGAATCCTCATGCATCCTCGTGAACCGGTTTTTTCCTCTCATCTTTCTATTTTTTTAAAGTATGTTTTTGGATACATTGGTTTACTACGTTGACCTACACATACCTTCGTAAAGTGATTTTTAATCTCATTTTGTGGATTTTTTCACTCATTTTCCAGAGTCTATTTGTAAATGTTTTGGTTTACTTTTCATACAAAAGCAGTTAGTTGGGGGTTTTGAGCTATGAAAACCCAGTTATTCCGGGTCCTCGTGAACCAGTTTTTCTTCTCATTTTTCTTTTCTACTCAAGAATGTTTCTGATTACTTTCGCTCTACGTTGATTGTAAGGATACCTCAAGCGCATACTTAAGCATGACATCTATACACATTGTTACGTCTTTTAGAGGTTCTATTTTCACCTCCAAACCTGTCAGTTGCTACGCTGTATGGTGTCATGCTCATTTTGATGTCTTCTAAACTTAGGCATTTCTCCCTTTTTTAGTGTACGTTGACGAGGAAGAATGAGTGAAACAACGTCTACAAGGGACACTGGAAGTGAGCAACTAAGAGAACATGTTGAACTACAGGATAATGTTGGTGCAGTAAGAGCTCTAGGGCAAAGAGTTCCGTCCCGAGTTGCAGAACGGGCGAGGGCGCGAAGGGAACAGGAAAGCGAAGAACATCGAAGAGCTCGGCAAGCGGTAGATGCAAATAGGGCCAGACTACGGAGGCGACAAGAAGCGGGTGAGGCGCAAGCAGCTCGCCGCTCACGTGAACTTGAGCGAGCAAGAACTAGAAGGCAACGTGAAGACTCACAGCAGCGAAGAGTTCAACAATCTCGTAACGCTGCAAGAGCGAGGGCACGAAGGGAAGCTGAAAGAGAGGAACAGAGAAGAGTTCGCCAATCCAGAAACGCTGCAAGGGAGAGAGCAAGAAGAGAGACTGAAGTCGAAGACCAGCGAAGAGTTCGCCAATCCAGAAACGCTGCAAGGGAGAGAGCAAGAAGAGAGACTGAAGTCGAAGACCAGCGAAGAGTTCGCCAATCCAGAAACGCTGCAAGGGAGAGAGCAAGAAGAGAGACTGAAGTCGAAGACCAGCGAAGAGTTCGCCAATCCAGAAACGCTGCAAGGGAGAGAACAAGAAGAGAGACTGAAGTCGAAGACCAGCGAAGAGCTCGTCAGTCCCGAAACGCTGCAAGGGAGAGGACACGAAGAGAAACCGAAGTCGAAGAACAGCGAAGAGCTCGTCAGTCCCGACACGCTGCAATGGAGAGGACACGAAGAGAAACCGAAGTCGAAGAACAGCGAAGAGCTCGTCAGTCCCGAAACGCTGCAAGGGAGAGGACACGAAGAGAGACTGAAGTCGAAGAAGAGCAAAGAGCTCGTCAATCCCGAAACGCTGCAAGGGAGAGGACACGAAGAGAGACTGAAGTCGAAGACCAGCGAAGAGCTCGCCTGTTCCACCAGGCTAGACGGTCAGGATCTCAAAGACAGCAAGAGGATGCTCATCAGCGTCAGGAACGTAACACTGTAACTGCTCAGAGGGAGCGGTCGAGGAGGGCAAATTTGTCATTAGTTGAAGTGGAGGAAAGGCGGCGCATAGAATCAGCAAGGCATCAAGTACGTAGCAGAGGTGCGACTTCTATGACAAGAATAGCACGTTCACATACTGAGCCAGAAGAACATTATGACGGGCCTCTGGATGTAGAGTGCGGAAGTTGTGGAGCAAAGCATTTCCGGTCAGAATCGAAACAAGGCAAAACC
The DNA here is from genome assembly GCA_963978905.1 of Trichostrongylus colubriformis. NCBI lineage: Eukaryota > Metazoa > Nematoda > Chromadorea > Rhabditida > Trichostrongylidae > Trichostrongylus > Trichostrongylus colubriformis. Next base: position 11,373,327 of record OZ022259.1, on the reverse strand, counting down.
ACTTTTAACGATTGCTGTAATCACGGAAGCATCACGTTGCAGCATTTCAACAACTTCCCCGCGCAATTGCGTCAGTTGTTTGAAGGACAGAACGCCGAGGCGAAAGAATTCCGCGAACATATTCGCAATTACAACAGCGCCTTTGCATTCGCTTCTATAGGTGTCCGGCTTGACACTCTACGACAAGGACCGTATTGCTTCCGCATACATGGCCAGATTTATCACAGAATTGGACCAGCGTTGCCGCAGGAAGGGCATCCTCCACTATATGGACAAGTTTATATTCTTGACACTGCGATAGCAGCTGATGAAAGGGCAGGAAATCCCGCAAACATTAATTGCAACCCAACACTGATTCAATCTCTCAGTACACTTTTGCATGGAATTAATGCCTTTGCGCATGCTTACAAAATGCTCAACGAAGTTGCTTTGGAAGAGGATGCTCGAGCTATCAGGGAAGGAAGATCAACGATGCCAGTAAAAATGGTGTTCCAGACCTCTAATGTGGATTCAAGGCGCTACAATGATCCTACAGCTAATGAGGTGGCAGTGGTGTACGTTGGAGAGGAGGGAGATGTGCCACAGCAACACAGCCTCGCCGTCCATCTTCGGTCAGGTGGTTTACAGAATGTTCGAACTATTGATGCACAGTGCGACCCACTTTCGTACCCTATTTTGTTTCCCCGCGGGGAGCTCGGCTGGCATCCAAACATGCAAAAAAACCCATCAGAGAGACGTCGAACACGGATTAGTCAAAAGGAGTACTATTCAAGCATGATTGCTGTGAGAAATAACTTCAATCCTTTACATTACGCAGGGAAGTTGTACCAGCAATTTTTGGTGGACAGCTATGTGAAGATTGAGCAGAATCGGTTGAACTACGACCGCACCCATCAAAAAGAACTGCGTGCAGACACCTATCGTGGGCTCGCTGACTACGTGGCAGGAGATATCAACATTGCAGGCCCACCGGGCACCAGAAGGATCATTCTGCCATCGTCTTTCCCAGGATCCCCGCGAGCCATGATGCAGAACTACCAAGATGCAATGGCGATAGTATCGAAATACGGAAAGCCGGATCTCTTTATCACATTCACCTGCAATCCTACATGGAGGGAGATCAAGGAACAGTTACGTGCAGGACAGACAGCATCTGACCGGCCCGACATTGTTGCGCGCGTGTTTCATATCAAACTACAGAAGCTCTTTGAGGATTTATTTAAGCGGAACGTTTTTGGAAGAGTAGTTTCCCACATCAGTGTGATGGAGTGGCAAAAGCGAGGGCTTCCCCATTGCCACATCCTCTTGACATTGGGTGGAGAAGATAAGCCCAGGGGTGTAATCGATGTAGATTCTATTGTACAGGCCGTCATCCCTGATCCTGTAACAGAGCCTCGGCTTCATCGCATTGTGACGACATGCATGATGCACAGACCTTGCGGAGTGGAGCATCCGAACATGCCATGTATGATTAAGGGCAAGTGCTCGAAAAGGTTTCCCAAGCAGTTTAAGGAGTCCACGAACATCGACGTAGATGGCTACCCAGAATACAAGCGCCCAAATGATGGTAGGACAATCAGATGTGGCGATACAGCATTGGATAACAGATCTGTGGTTCCGTACAATAGATATCTATCTTTGCGTTATAACGGCCATCTGAATGTTGAGATCTGTGCAATGATCCAAGCTGTGAAATACATGTACAAGTATGTCTACAAAGGTCCTGATAGAGCGGCCTTACATTTGACGAGGACAGTAGGCGAAGAAAGTACAACAATTGATGAGATCGACGCATTCGTGAATGCCAGATATGTATGTGCTCCGGAGTCCACACACAGGCTGCTAGGATTCGACCTGTATTCGAAATCACATACCGTTTACAGATTGCAAGTCCATCTGCCCGAACAAGAGGTGGTAATCTTCCAGGGTGGTGAAGAAGAAGAGGCTCTTCGACGAGCTGCGGAACAAAATACCACGCTGACAGCTTATTTCATGCTGAATGCAGAGCATGAAACTATCTACGGAAATGGGGTTGCACCGGAAGGCGAAGTGGATGCTCGAACTTTATTTTATGTGCAGGTTCCGGAGCACTTCACGTTCAATCAGCAGACAAAAAAATGGAGTAGAAGATTGAGACAGAATCGCCAGATTGGAAGGATGTACACAGCAAATCCGAGCGATCTCGAGCGCTACAGTCTGAGAATTCTCTTGCATAACACAAAGGGGGCAAAGTCATTCGACGATCTGAAGGTTGTGCATGGAATTAGGTACAACGGTTTCAGAGATGCTGCAAAAGCGCTTGGACTATTGCATGACGACTCGCATTACGAAAGTTGTTTAGAGGAAGCTGCCATTTTCCGGATGCCCCAAGAACTTCGTTCGCTTTTCAGCAGCTTGATCTGCTTTTGTGATATTACTGACCCTACCTATTTGTGGAATAAGTTCAAATTAGCATTGGCAGAAGACTACGTGCATCGCGGCATGAGTAATGAGGAAGCCGTAGTACGGGCATATTTTGACGTAATGGACAGGATGCAACTATGTGGACGAGATTTGAGTAGCTTGATTGCTCCCCCGGCTAATCACAGGCCCATGGATATCGACAACGACACTCAAACAGAAGCTGAACATGCTGCACTCGGAGCAGAGCTGTTGGAAAAAATGAATAGACATCAGAGATTGGCCGCCGATGACATCCTTTCGACTGCAGAAGCGGAGCGTAGCAAAAGGCACTTCTTTATTGATGGCCCAGGGGGAAGTGGAAAAACTTTCCTGTACACAGCGCTGTACCATGCTCTGTTGGGGCAAGGTAAAGGAGTCCTTTGCGTAGCCTGGACTGGGATTGCTGCAAATCTACTGCCTCAAGGAAGAACAGCAAGTAGCACGTTCAAGCTGAATATACATGATGGCAGCAAAACAAGCACCATGAGAAGTGAATCTGCAGAGGCACAGGCTCTTCGAAACATCTCTGTTATCTTCTGGGACGAAATATCGATGGTGCCAAAGTGGACGATGGAGGCTGTGGACATGTTGCTGAAAGACCTGATGCAGAATGAACTTCCGTTTGGAGGAAAACTAATGATTGTAGGAGGAGACTTTCGACAGATTCTCCCAATTGTAGAAAGAGGTAAACAAGAAGATCTAGAAAGCGCATGTGTCAAGAACTCATGTTTATGGCACTACTTCGTCACACATAAGCTTTCCATGAACATGAGGGTAACTGCAAGTAACGAAGATTGGGCACAAATGCTTCTCCGGATTGGTGAGGGAACATATCAAGAAGATGAAAATGGTCTGATAGAATTGCCATCTACTACCTACTGTACCGGAGATCTCATCACTGATGTGTTTGGTGAAGCAATTACGATGGACGACGTCCCAGATCTTGCAGAAAAAGCTATACTTGCTCCTAAGAACATACATGTGGAGGAGATGAATGAACTGGCCCTACAGCGAATGCCAGAATACATAGAACTAAAAGTGTACAAAAGTGCGGATGAAGTAGAAAAGCCGAACCCTGACGACGCCATCTTATATCAAGTAGAACATCTCAATAAGTTTCAACCAAGTGGGATGCCACCGCACGAACTCAAACTGAAACGGGGATGCATCGTCATGCTGCTACGCAATCTGGATGTGTCTCGTGGTCTGTGCAACGGCACAAGATTAATTGTTGAGCAGTGCGGCCAGTATGTCCTTGGATGCCGGTTCGCCACGGGGAGCAGAAAGGATCAATTTGTCCTCATTCCTCGAATAGACAACTACACAGACAAAGGACTGCCATTTCGTCTTCGAAGGCGGCAATTTCCGCTTCGTTTGGCATTTGCCACTACAATCAACAAAGCTCAAGGCCAAACAATGTCAAAGGTAGGAGTGTATCTTCCCGATGATGTATTTTCTCACGGGCAACTCTACGTTGCCCTGTCGAGATCTCGGAGCATCGAATCAGTGAAAGTATTAGCACCAAAGCACAAAATCAAGAATATCGTATACAAAAACATTTTGTAAGCATCACGCGATCCTCACCGATTTTACTAGCTGAAAATCACTGCTGTTCTATTCGGTCACTCTATGCGCATTCGCCTCTTGAGGACGATATCTGAACATCTGTCAGAGGTTGGTCACTAAAAAATCGCTTTTCTTATCATTGCTGCCCAATATTATCCTCTGGAACGCAACCTTTGCAGCTAATTTCGACTTTCTAGGTTCTTCTTCAAGTCAACATTTTACGCTTTTATTGCTGTTCTTACTCTATGTATAATTCCAATATCAATACCACACTCACTAGGTAGCTGTTTGTCCTCGGTTACCATTAGGAAGTGATGTGTTATAAACAGGTTGGTATCTCTCAGCATTCGGCAAAGGCCTACTTTTCTAGAACTGAAAAATGCATGTCCACTCAAAGTTTTAGCCCTCCAAAGTCATCTGCTACGCCTTCTGTCCGCATGATTCTAATACTACACTCACTAGGTAGCTGTTTGTCCTCGGTTACCATTAGGAAGTGATGTGTTATAAACAGGTTGGTATCTCTCAACATTCGGCAAAGGCCTACTTTTCTAGAACTGATGAATGCATGTCCACTCAAAGTTTTAGCCCTCCAAAGCCATCTGCTACGCCTTCTGTCCGCATGATTCTAATACTACACTCACTAGGTAGCTGTTTGTCCTCGGTTACCATTAGGAAGTGATGTGTAACAAAAAGGTTGGTATCTCTCAGCATTCGGCAAAGGCCTACCTTTCTAGAACTGAAAAATGCATGTCCACTCAAAGTTTTAGCCCTCCAAAGTCATCTGCTACGCCTTCTGTCCGCACGATTCTAATACTACACTCACTAGGTAGCTGTTTGTCCTCGGTTACCATTAGGAAGTGATGTGTTATAAACAGGTTGGTATCTCTCAACATTCGGCAAAGGCCTACTTTTCTAGAACTGATGAATGCATGTCCACTCAAAGTTTTAGCCCTCCAAAGTCATCTGCTACGCCTTCTGTCCGCATGATTCTAATACTACACTCACTAGGTAGCTGTATGTCTTCGGTTACCATTAGGAAGTGATGTGTTATAAACAGGTTGGTATCTCTCAGCATTCGGCAAAGGCCTACTTTTCTAGAACTGAAAAATGCATGTCCACTCAAAGTTTTAGCCCTCCAAAGTCATCTGCTACGCCTTCTGTCCGCATGATTCTAATACTACACTCACTAGGTAGCTGTATGTCCTCGGTTACCATTAGGAAGTGATGTGTTATAAACAGGTTGGTATCTCTCAGCATTCGGCAAAGGCCTACTTTTCTAGAACTGAAAAATGCATGTCCACTCAAAGTTTTAGCCCTCCAAAGTCATCTGCTACGCCTTCTGTCCGCATGATTCTAATACTACACTCACTAGGTAGCTGTTTGTCCTCGGTTACCATTAGGAAGTGATGTGTTATAAACAGGTTGGTATCTCTCAGCATTCGGCAAAGGCCTACTTTTCTAGAACTGAAAAATGCATGTCCACTCAAAGTTTTAGCCCTCCAAAGTCATCTGCTACGCCTTCTGTCCGCACGATTCTAATACTACACTCACTAGGTAGCTGTTTGTCCTCGGTTACCATTAGGAAGTGATGTGTTATAAACAGGTTGGTATCTCTCAGCATTCGGCAAAGGCCTACTTTTCTAGAACTGAAAAATGCATGTCCACTCAAAGTTTTAGCCCTCCAAAGCCATCTGCTACGCCTTCTGTCCGCATGATTCTAATACTACACTCACTAGGTAGCTGTTTGTCCTCGGTTACCATTAGGAAGTGATGTGTAACAAAAAGGTTGGTATCTCTCAGCATTCGGCAAAGGCCTACCTTTCTAGAACTGAAAAATGCATGTCCACTCAAAGTTTTAGCCCTCCAAAGTCATCTGCTACGCCTTCTGTCCGCACGATTCTAATACTACACTCACTAGGTAGCTGTTTGTCCTCGGTTACCATTAGGAAGTGATGTGTTACAAAAAGGTTGGTATCTCTCAGCATTCGGCAAAGGCCTACTTTTCTAGAACTGAAAAATGCATGTCCACTCAAAGTTTTAGCCCTCCAAAGTCATCTGCTACGCCTTCTGTCCGCACGATTCTAATACTACACTCACTAGGTAGCTGTTTTTCCTCGGTTACCATTAGGAAGTGATGTGTTACAAAAAGGTTGGTATCTCTCAGCATTCGGCAAAGGCCTACTTCTCTAGAACTGAAAAATGCATGTCCACTCAAAGTTTTAGCCCTCCAAAGTCATCTGCTACGCCTTCTGTCCGCACGATTCTAATACTACACTCACTAGGTAGCTGTTTGTCCTCGGTTACCATTAGGAAGTGATGTGTTATAAACAGGTTGGTATCTCTCAGCATTCGGCAAAGTCCTACTTTTCTAGAACTGAAAAATGCATGTCCACTCAAAGTTTTAGCCCTCCAAAGTCATCTGCTACGCCTTCTGTCCGCACGATTCTAATACTACACTCACTAGGTAGCTGTTTTTCCTCGGTTGCCATTAGGAAGTGATGTGTTACAAAAAGGTTGGTATCTCTCAGCATTCGGCAAAGGCCTACTTCTCTAGAACTGAAAAATGCATGTCCACTCAAAGTTTTAGCCCTCCAAAGTCATCTGCTACGCCTTCTGTCCGCACGATTCTAATACTACACTCACTAGGTAGCTGTTTGTCCTCGGTTACCATTAGGAAGTGATGTGTTATAAACAGGTTGGTATCTCTCAACATTCGGCAAAGGCCTACTTTTCTAGAACTGAAAAATGCATGTCCACTCAAAGTTTTAGCCCTCCAAAATCATCTGCTACGCCTTCTGTCCGCATGATTCTAATACTACACTCACTAGGTAGCTGTATGTCCTCGGTTACCATTAGGAAGTGATGTGTTACAAAAAAGTTGGTATCTCTCAGCATTCGGCAAAGGCCTACTTCTCTAGAACTGAAAAATGCATGTCCACTCAAAGTTTTAGCCCTCCAAAGTCATCTGCTACGCCTTCTGTCCGCACGATTCTAATACTACACTCACTAGGTAGCTGTATGTCCTCGGTTACCATTAGGAAGTGATGTGTTATAAACAGGTTGGTATCTCTCAGCATTCGGCAAAGGCCTACTTTTCTAGAACTGCAAAATGCATGTCCACTCAAAGTTTTAGCCCTCCAAAGTCATCTGCTACGCCTTCTGTCCGCATGATTCTAATACTACACTCACTAGGTAGCTGTTTGTCCTCGGTTACCATTAGGAAGTGATGTGTTATAAACAGGTTGGTATCTCTCAGCATTCGGCAAAGGCCTACTTTTCTAGAACTGAAAAATGCATGTCCACTCAAAGTTTTAGCCCTCCAAAGTCATCTGCTACGCCTTCTGTCCGCATGATTATAATACTACACTCACTAGGTAGCTGTTTGTCCTCGGTTACCATTAGGAAGTGATGTGTTATAAACAGGTTGGTATCTCTCAGCATTCGCCAAAGGCCTACTTTTCTAGAACTGAAAAATGCATGTCCACTCAAAGTTTTGCCTTCAAGAGTCAACCACTACTCCCTCTATTCTCAATCAATTTCTCACTCTCCCGATACTCATAGGAGAGCTCTGCGCACTCAATTATCACTCCGTCGGTGATCTGCTATATGTAGCGGGTTGGTATTGTTGAGAGTAAGACCAAGGATGGTGTTTCCCCGGCTTATGTATATACATATGTGTCTGTTTAGCGTTTCAATACTACTAAAAATCAAATGCTTCGCCTCTCTTCCGGAGCTACCGGAAACAAAGTTGGATTCCAGCAAATCATGGAACCCGCAATCTCATGTCTCATTCTGTTCCGTATAAATATTCGAAGCTATTGCCTTGAGCGACATAGCAACCACACGTGGATAGATCATATGTATAAAATTTTCGGTAAATGAAACGCCTTCGAACTCTCGGAAGGACTGCTCAGAATGCTGTCGCTCCTTTTAGCGTGATTCGTGCCCTCTTTGATTGTATCTCACACACGAGATCAACGGTGGGGAGGAGGTGTTATTTCTTGAATTTTTTTGACCGTTCTGCTCCATCTCCTCTACTTTTGTACTACTGAATACTTAGATTTTCTTTTCACATTCGGATCAAATTCTACTGCTTTTTTGGAGGGGATCTACCTTTAGTGGGCAGGGGTTATAGGTGCGTATGCTATGTCTTAGTTGCAAGCAAAGCCGATGAGAGTCGGAGGTCTAATTAATATTTACAAGTCGCATATTACCCACATCAGGGCCTATACTTGCTGCAATGCGCGCGAAGCGCGCATGCGAAAGTCGGCTCGCCGCGTTAGCGGCGAGCCGACAGTCGCCCCACGCTACAAAAGCGGCGAAGCCGCCTCAAGGGGCCGCCGAAGGCGGCCCTACGAGGATTGGCCGGCGTCAGCCGGCCAATCCGAGTCCAGGAGGGTTGGCCGGCGTCAGCCGGCCAACCCGACTGGTACATATATATAAAGCAGGAGTTTGGTGTGTTTGTGTGTGTGTGCGTGTGTGTGTGTGTGTGTGTGTCCGTCCGTCTGTTACATGCACTCTCAGTTCGACCAGATGTTTGTCGTGTTTGTGTCATCTGTTTGTCACGTTGCACTTTCCGTTCAAACATGGAGAGGTTGGGCAAGTAAGGAGTGTGTAGGGGTTGACCAAAGTGCACGAAGATACCTAGCCCCGCCCACCGTGGCCGGGAATTGCGCAGAAATCCTATAATGGTAAAAAGTCGGGTAAATTAGGGATGGGCCTGTAGAGATCGGGCAAGTTAGGATACGGTAGGGGCCAACATAAGTGCACGGAGCACATAAGAACTAAGCCTAGCTTGCCAGCAGAAGTTTAGTGCGTTTGTCTATGTGTCCTTCTGTCGGTTACATAGTGCACCCTTAGTTCAACCGGAAGTTTGATGTATTTGTGTGATCTGTTTTTCACATAATGCACTCTTAGTTCAACTGTACAGAGATTTGTTCATCTATGTACTTACAATCAAAACATCGTCGATATTTCATCTTGGTTCCGAATGGCACCTCATTCATCTATGTGCCTTACAATCAAAACATCGCCGATATTTCATCCTGGATCCGAATAACCACCTCATTCGCTTTTCATCCAAATCTATTCCATTTGAAATGCAGTTGGTTGGGGAGGGTGGGGGGGGGGCTCACCTATCCATTACCTATATATCACTCTTGAAAGTCAAACTGAGTAATTTAAACTTTTATATAGGATAGAGAGCTTTGTTCACCTATGTGCCTCATAATTAAAACTTCGTCAATGTGAAGCGAACCGAATGAGGACCTTATTCGCTTTTCACCCATAATATTTGTTCCATTTGAAATGCAGTTTGTTGGGGAGGGAGAGGCTCAGCTATGAGAGCTCAGTTAAACTGGGCATGCTAAATTCAAATCTGCTCTTATTTTTTTCCACCTTGGGTCAAAGTTTATTTGCTTCCGGATGCGCCGCATTCTCGTCCGTCATGGAGATTGGATTTCAAAATTTTGTGTGATTTATATTATTTTCATTCGTATGCGCCGCGCTTTCGTCCCCCATAAAGTTTAAGAACTCCGTCATAGAGATTGGATTTCGAAATTTTGTGTAATTAAGGACATATATCGAATATATAACTTTTAAATATCAAACTGAGTAATTTAAACTTTTATACAGAGCTCCGTTAACCTATATGATTTCACTTCTGACGTGATTGTTGGAAAATGTGATCTCCGCTTTTCTCTACCAAAACTGATCGAACTCATGCAATACTATCTTCCTTTTCTTGAATGTTTCAACTTTTGCATAGGTAATGGATAATGGATTTCATCTTGGATCCGAAATAGCAGCTCATTCGTCCCTCACCCAAATTTGCATGCTTTTTTTATCTTTCGGTCTAAGTTTATTTGCTTTCGGATGCGCCGCGCTTTCGTCCCACATAAAGACAGGATATCAAAATTTTCTGTAATTGAGAACATATATCGAATATATAACTTTTAAATATCAAACTGAGTAATTTAAACTTTTATACAGAGCTCCGTTAACCTATATGACTTCACTCCTGACGTGATTGTTGGAAAATGTGATCTCCGCTTTTCTCTACCAAAACTGATCGAACTCATGCAATACTATCTCCTTTTTCTTGAATGTTTCAACTTTTACATAGGTAATGGATTTCATTTTGGATCCGAAATAGCATCTCATTCGTTAGTCACCCATATTTGCATGCTTTTTTTATCTTTCGGTTGAAGTTTATTTTCTTTCGGATGCGCCGCGCTTTCGTCCCCCATGAAGTTTAAGAACATAATATCGGATATGTCACCATCGAATATAAAATATAAAATTGAGTAATTTAAACTTTTATGGAGAGCTTTGTTCACCTATGTGCCTTCACTTTTGGCGTAATTGTTGGAATAATAATCAAAAATCAAAATAATTGGAATAATAATCAAAATAATATAATCAAAACTTCGTCGATTTGAAGCGAGTGAAATGCCTTTGCGACCTTCTCCGTTTTTCTATCAAAACTGATCAAACTCACGCAGTAGAGACTGGATTTCAAAATTTTGTGAAATTTGTGTTATTTTCATTCGTATGCGCCGCGCTTTCGTCCCCCATAAAGTTTAGGAACTCCGTCATAGAGATTGGATTTCAAAATTTTATGTAATTAAGAACATATATCGAATATATAACTTTTAAATATCAAACTGAGTAATTTAAACTTTTATACAGAGCTCCGTTAACCTATATGACTTTACTTCTGACGTGGTTGTTGGAACATGTGATCTCCGCTTTTCTCTACCAAAACTGATCGAACTCATGCAATATTATCTCCTTTTTCTTGAATGTTTCAACTTTTACATAGGTAATGGATTTCATCTTGGATTCGAAATAGCAGCTCATTCGTTCCTCACCCATATTTGCATGTTTTTTTTATCTTTCGGTCTAAGTTTATTTTCTTTCGGATGCGCCGCGCTTTCGTCCCCCATAAAGACAGGATATCAAAATTTTCTGTAATTAAGAACATATATCAAATGTATCACTCTTAAATATCAAACTTACTAACTTAGTAATTTAAAGTTTTATAGAGAGCTTTGCTCACCTATATGCCTTCACTTCTGACGTGATTGTTGGAAAATGTGATCTCTGTTTTTCTCTACCAAAACTGATCGAACTCATGCAATACTATCTCCTTTTTCTTGAATGTTTAAACTTTTACATAGGTAATGAATTTTCTTGGATCCGAAGTAGCACCTCTATCATTTCTCACCCATATTTGTTCCATTTAAAACGCAGTTTGTTGGGGAGCGGAGGATGGGGGAGAAAGGGGGTGGCGTCAGCTATGAGAACTCGATTATTCTGGGTATCCTGAGTCTACACAAATTTTCGTGAACTGATTTCCTCTTCTTATTTTTACTTCGGGTAACCACATTTCTAAATACAAATTGGTTCACCACGTCGATCTTAGTTTGAATGCAATAAGTTTTGGAGTTTTTCATCTTCGAGGGCCACAGTTATCTTGAGTGAATCCTATACATATATATAAAGCAGGAGTTTGGTGTGTTTGTGTGTGTGTGCGTGTGTGTGTGTGTGTGTGTGTCCGTCCGTCTGTTACATGCACTCTCAGTTCGACCAGATGTTTGTCGTGTTTGTGTCATCTGTTTGTCACGTTGCACTTTCCGTTCAAACATGGAGAGGTTGGGCAAGTAAGGAGTGTGTAGGGGTTGACCAAAGTGCACGAAGATACCTAGCCCCGCCCACCGTGGCCGGGAATTGCGCAGAAATCCTATAATGGTAAAAAGTCGGGTAAATTAGGGATGGGCCTGTAGAGATCGGGCAAGTTAGGATACGGTAGGGGCCAACATAAGTGCACGGAGCACATAAGAACTAAGCCTAGCTTGCCAGCAGAAGTTTAGTGCGTTTGTCTATGTGTCCTTCTGTCGGTTACATAGTGCACCCTTAGTTCAACCGGAAGTTTGATGTATTTGTGTGATCTGTTTTTCACATAATGCACTCTTAGTTCAACTGTACAGAGATTTGTTCATCTATGTACTTACAATCAAAACATCGTCGATATTTCATCTTGGTTCCGAATGGCACCTCATTCATCTATGTGCCTTACAATCAAAACATCGCCGATATTTCATCCTGGATCCGAATAACCACCTCATTCGCTTTTCATCCAAATCTATTCCATTTGAAATGCAGTTGGTTGGGGAGGGTGGGGGGGGGGCTCACCTATCCATTACCTATATATCACTCTTGAAAGTCAAACTGAGTAATTTAAACTTTTATATAGGATAGAGAGCTTTGTTCACCTATGTGCCTCATAATTAAAACTTCGTCAATGTGAAGCGAACCGAATGAGGACCTTATTCGCTTTTCACCCATAATATTTGTTCCATTTGAAATGCAGTTTGTTGGGGAGGGAGAGGCTCAGCTATGAGAGCTCAGTTAAACTGGGCATGCTAAATTCAAATCTGCTCTTATTTTTTTCCACCTTGGGTCAAAGTTTATTTGCTTCCGGATGCGCCGCATTCTCGTCCGTCATGGAGATTGGATTTCAAAATTTTGTGTGATTTATATTATTTTCATTCGTATGCGCCGCGCTTTCGTCCCCCATAAAGTTTAAGAACTCCGTCATAGAGATTGGATTTCGAAATTTTGTGTAATTAAGGACATATATCGAATATATAACTTTTAAATATCAAACTGAGTAATTTAAACTTTTATACAGAGCTCCGTTAACCTATATGATTTCACTTCTGACGTGATTGTTGGAAAATGTGATCTCCGCTTTTCTCTACCAAAACTGATCGAACTCATGCAATACTATCTTCCTTTTCTTGAATGTTTCAACTTTTGCATAGGTAATGGATAATGGATTTCATCTTGGATCCGAAATAGCAGCTCATTCGTCCCTCACCCAAATTTGCATGCTTTTTTTATCTTTCGGTCTAAGTTTATTTGCTTTCGGATGCGCCGCGCTTTCGTCCCACATAAAGACAGGATATCAAAATTTTCTGTAATTGAGAACATATATCGAATATATAACTTTTAAATATCAAACTGAGTAATTTAAACTTTTATACAGAGCTCCGTTAACCTATATGACTTCACTCCTGACGTGATTGTTGGAAAATGTGATCTCCGCTTTTCTCTACCAAAACTGATCGAACTCATGCAATACTATCTCCTTTTTCTTGAATGTTTCAACTTTTACATAGGTAATGGATTTCATTTTGGATCCGAAATAGCATCTCATTCGTTAGTCACCCATATTTGCATGCTTTTTTTATCTTTCGGTTGAAGTTTATTTTCTTTCGGATGCGCCGCGCTTTCGTCCCCCATGAAGTTTAAGAACATAATATCGGATATGTCACCATCGAATATAAAATATAAAATTGAGTAATTTAAACTTTTATGGAGAGCTTTGTTCACCTATGTGCCTTCACTTTTGGCGTAATTGTTGGAATAATAATCAAAAATCAAAATAATTGGAATAATAATCAAAATAATATAATCAAAACTTCGTCGATTTGAAGCGAGTGAAATGCCTTTGCGACCTTCTCCGTTTTTCTATCAAAACTGATCAAACTCACGCAGTAGAGACTGGATTTCAAAATTTTGTGAAATTTGTGTTATTTTCATTCGTATGCGCCGCGCTTTCGTCCCCCATAAAGTTTAGGAACTCCGTCATAGAGATTGGATTTCAAAATTTTATGTAATTAAGAACATATATCGAATATATAACTTTTAAATATCAAACTGAGTAATTTAAACTTTTATACAGAGCTCCGTTAACCTATATGACTTTACTTCTGACGTGGTTGTTGGAACATGTGATCTCCGCTTTTCTCTACCAAAACTGATCGAACTCATGCAATATTATCTCCTTTTTCTTGAATGTTTCAACTTTTACATAGGTAATGGATTTCATCTTGGATTCGAAATAGCAGCTCATTCGTTCCTCACCCATATTTGCATGTTTTTTTTATCTTTCGGTCTAAGTTTATTTTCTTTCGGATGCGCCGCGCTTTCGTCCCCCATAAAGACAGGATATCAAAATTTTCTGTAATTAAGAACATATATCAAATGTATCACTCTTAAATATCAAACTTACTAACTTAGTAATTTAAAGTTTTATAGAGAGCTTTGCTCACCTATATGCCTTCACTTCTGACGTGATTGTTGGAAAATGTGATCTCTGTTTTTCTCTACCAAAACTGATCGAACTCATGCAATACTATCTCCTTTTTCTTGAATGTTTAAACTTTTACATAGGTAATGAATTTTCTTGGATCCGAAGTAGCACCTCTATCATTTCTCACCCATATTTGTTCCATTTAAAACGCAGTTTGTTGGGGAGCGGAGGATGGGGGAGAAAGGGGGTGGCGTCAGCTATGAGAACTCGATTATTCTGGGTATCCTGAGTCTACACAAATTTTCGTGAACTGATTTCCTCTTCTTATTTTTACTTCGGGTAACCACATTTCTAAATACAAATTGGTTCACCACGTCGATCTTAGTTTGAATGCAATAAGTTTTGGAGTTTTTCATCTTCGAGGGCCACAGTTATCTTGAGTATTCTGAATCTACACACACTTTCGTGAGCAGATCTTCCCCTCTAATCTTTCTTTTTTCCACTTTTTTTCGAGATTTTTTCACGATTTTTTTCACTCGAAGTCTACTTCCAAATGTCTCGATTTACCACGTTGATATAGGTAACGGATTTCATCCGAAGTGCAGTTTACTGAGGGAGCTTTACTTATGAGTACCCCAGTTATCATGAGGATTCTGACTTTCTCGATTCCTTCACTCAAAGTTCATTTCTTCATTCAAAGTGCAGTTAGTTGGAGGAGTTTCAGCTATGAAGAACCCAGTTATCTTGAGAATTTTACTTTTCCGATTCCTCCACTTAAAGTTCATTTCTATATGTTTTTTTTTGTACCGCGCTGATTTCATTATGAATGCAATTAGTTGGGGAGTCCTTCAGTTATGAGGACCTCAAATACATATTTTAGACATTCTGAATCCACACTAGCCCTCGCGAACTAATTTTTTCCTCTCATTTTTCCGATTTCTATACTCGGAGTCTATTCCTAAATGTTTTGATTCACTACACTGAACCCCAGCTATTCTGGGTATTCTGAATCCTCATGCATCCTCGTGAACCGGTTTTTTCCTCTCATCTTTCTATTTTTTTAAAGTATGTTTTTGGATACATTGGTTTACTACGTTGACCTACACATACCTTCGTAAAGTGATTTTTAATCTCATTTTGTGGATTTTTTCACTCATTTTCCAGAGTCCATCCTATACATATATATAAATCCTATCCTATACATATATATAAAGCAGGAGTTTGGTGTGTTTGTGTGTGTGTGCGTGTGTGTGTGTGTGTGTGTGTGTGTGTCCGTCCGTCTGTTACATGCACTCTCAGTTCGACCAGATGTTTGTCGTGTTTGTGTCATCTGTTTGTCACGTTGCACTTTCCGTTCAAACATGGAGAGGTTGGGCAAGTAAGGAGTGTGTAGGGGTTGACCAAAGTGCACGAAGATACCTAGCCCCGCCCACCGTGGCCGGGAATTGCGCAGAAATCCTATAATGGTAAAAAGTCGGGTAAATTAGGGATGGGCCTGTAGAGATCGGGCAAGTTAGGATACGGTAGGGGCCAACATAAGTGCACGGAGCACATAAGAACTAAGCCTAGCTTGCCAGCAGAAGTTTAGTGCGTTTGTCTATGTGTCCTTCTGTCGGTTACATAGTGCACCCTTAGTTCAACCGGAAGTTTGATGTATTTGTGTGATCTGTTTTTCACATAATGCACTCTTAGTTCAACTGTACAGAGATTTGTTCATCTATGTACTTACAATCAAAACATCGTCGATATTT
Organism: Trichostrongylus colubriformis; assembly: GCA_963978905.1. Classification (NCBI taxonomy): domain Eukaryota; kingdom Metazoa; phylum Nematoda; class Chromadorea; order Rhabditida; family Trichostrongylidae; genus Trichostrongylus; species Trichostrongylus colubriformis. Next base: position 11,357,466 of record OZ022259.1, on the reverse strand, counting down.
CATCTTGGTTCCGAATGGCACCTCATTCATCTATGTGCCTTACAATCAAAACATCGCCGATATTTCATCCTGGATCCGAATAACCACCTCATTCGCTTTTCATCCAAATCTATTCCATTTGAAATGCAGTTGGTTGGGGAGGGTGGGGGGGGGGGGGGGGCTCACCTATCCATTACCTATATATCACTCTTGAAAGTCAAACTGAGTAATTTAAACTTTTATATAGGATAGAGAGCTTTGTTCACCTATGTGCCTCATAATTAAAACTTCGTCAATGTGAAGCGAACCGAATGAGGACCTTATTCGCTTTTCACCCATAATATTTGTTCCATTTGAAATGCAGTTTGTTGGGGAGGGAGAGGCTCAGCTATGAGAGCTCAGTTAAACTGGGCATGCTAAATTCAAATCTGCTCTTATTTTTTTCCACCTTGGGTCAAAGTTTATTTGCTTCCGGATGCGCCGCATTCTCGTCCGTCATGGAGATTGGATTTCAAAATTTTGTGTGATTTATATTATTTTCATTCGTATGCGCCGCGCTTTCGTTCCCCATAAAGTTTAAGAACTCCGTCATAGAGATTGGATTTCGAAATTTTGTGTAATTAAGGACATATATCGAATATATAACTTTTAAATATCAAACTGAGTAATTTAAACTTTTATACAGAGCTCCGTTAACCTATATGATTTCACTTCTGACGTGATTGTTGGAAAATGTGATCTCCGCTTTTCTCTACCAAAACTGATCGAACTCATGCAATACTATCTTCCTTTTCTTGAATGTTTCAACTTTTGCATAGGTAATGGATAATGGATTTCATCTTGGATCCGAAATAGCAGCTCATTCGTCCCTCACCCAAATTTGCATGCTTTTTTTATCTTTCGGTCTAAGTTTATTTGCTTTCGGATGCGCCGCGCTTTCGTCCCACATAAAGACAGGATATCAAAATTTTCTGTAATTGAGAACATATATCGAATATATAACTTTTAAATATCAAACTGAGTAATTTAAACTTTTATACAGAGCTCCGTTAACCTATATGACTTCACTCCTGACGTGATTGTTGGAAAATGTGATCTCCGCTTTTCTCTACCAAAACTGATCGAACTCATGCAATACTATCTCCTTTTTCTTGAATGTTTCAACTTTTACATAGGTAATGGATTTCATTTTGGATCCGAAATAGCATCTCATTCGTTAGTCACCCATATTTGCATGCTTTTTTTATCTTTCGGTTGAAGTTTATTTTCTTTCGGATGCGCCGCGCTTTCGTCCCCCATGAAGTTTAAGAACATAATATCGGATATGTCACCATCGAATATAAAATATAAAATTGAGTAATTTAAACTTTTATGGAGAGCTTTGTTCACCTATGTGCCTTCACTTTTGGCGTAATTGTTGGAATAATAATCAAAAATCAAAATAATTGGAATAATAATCAAAATAATATAATCAAAACTTCGTCGATTTGAAGCGAGTGAAATGCCTTTGCGACCTTCTCCGTTTTTCTATCAAAACTGATCAAACTCACGCAGTAGAGACTGGATTTCAAAATTTTGTGAAATTTGTGTTATTTTCATTCGTATGCGCCGCGCTTTCGTCCCCCATAAAGTTTAGGAACTCCGTCATAGAGATTGGATTTCAAAATTTTATGTAATTAAGAACATATATCGAATATATAACTTTTAAATATCAAACTGAGTAATTTAAACTTTTATACAGAGCTCCGTTAACCTATATGACTTTACTTCTGACGTGGTTGTTGGAACATGTGATCTCCGCTTTTCTCTACCAAAACTGATCGAACTCATGCAATATTATCTCCTTTTTCTTGAATGTTTCAACTTTTACATAGGTAATGGATTTCATCTTGGATTCGAAATAGCAGCTCATTCGTTCCTCACCCATATTTGCATGTTTTTTTTATCTTTCGGTCTAAGTTTATTTTCTTTCGGATGCGCCGCGCTTTCGTCCCCCATAAAGACAGGATATCAAAATTTTCTGTAATTAAGAACATATATCAAATGTATCACTCTTAAATATCAAACTTACTAACTTAGTAATTTAAAGTTTTATAGAGAGCTTTGCTCACCTATATGCCTTCACTTCTGACGTGATTGTTGGAAAATGTGATCTCTGTTTTTCTCTACCAAAACTGATCGAACTCATGCAATACTATCTCCTTTTTCTTGAATGTTTAAACTTTTACATAGGTAATGAATTTTCTTGGATCCGAAGTAGCACCTCTATCATTTCTCACCCATATTTGTTCCATTTAAAACGCAGTTTGTTGGGGAGCGGAGGATGGGGGAGAAAGGGGGTGGCGTCAGCTATGAGAACTCGATTATTCTGGGTATCCTGAGTCTACACAAATTTTCGTGAACTGATTTCCTCTTCTTATTTTTACTTCGGGTAACCACATTTCTAAATACAAATTGGTTCACCACGTCGATCTTAGTTTGAATGCAATAAGTTTTGGAGTTTTTCATCTTCGAGGGCCACAGTTATCTTGAGTATTCTGAATCTACACACACTTTCGTGAGCAGATCTTCCCCTCTAATCTTTCTTTTTTCCACTTTTTTTCGAGATTTTTTCACGATTTTTTTCACTCGAAGTCTACTTCCAAATGTCTCGATTTACCACGTTGATATAGGTAACGGATTTCATCCGAAGTGCAGTTTACTGAGGGAGCTTTACTTATGAGTACCCCAGTTATCATGAGGATTCTGACTTTCTCGATTCCTTCACTCAAAGTTCATTTCTTCATTCAAAGTGCAGTTAGTTGGAGGAGTTTCAGCTATGAAGAACCCAGTTATCTTGAGAATTTTACTTTTCCGATTCCTCCACTTAAAGTTCATTTCTATATGTTTTTTTTTGTACCGCGCTGATTTCATTATGAATGCAATTAGTTGGGGAGTCCTTCAGTTATGAGGACCTCAAATACATATTTTAGACATTCTGAATCCACACTAGCCCTCGCGAACTAATTTTTTCCTCTCATTTTTCCGATTTCTATACTCGGAGTCTATTCCTAAATGTTTTGATTCACTACACTGAACCCCAGCTATTCTGGGTATTCTGAATCCTCATGCATCCTCGTGAACCGGTTTTTTCCTCTCATCTTTCTATTTTTTTAAAGTATGTTTTTGGATACATTGGTTTACTACGTTGACCTACACATACCTTCGTAAAGTGATTTTTAATCTCATTTTGTGGATTTTTTCACTCATTTTCCAGAGTCTATTTGTAAATGTTTTGGTTTACTTTTCATACAAAAGCAGTTAGTTGGGGGTTTTGAGCTATGAAAACCCAGTTATTCCGGGTCCTCGTGAACCAGTTTTTCTTCTCATTTTTCTTTTCTACTCAAGAATGTTTCTGATTACTTTCGCTCTACGTTGATTGTAAGGATACCTCAAGCGCATACTTAAGCATGACATCTATACACATTGTTACGTCTTTTAGAGGTTCTATTTTCACCTCCAAACCTGTCAGTTGCTACGCTGTATGGTGTCATGCTCATTTTGATGTCTTCTAAACTTAGGCATTTCTCCCTTTTTTAGTGTACGTTGACGAGGAAGAATGAGTGAAACAACGTCTACAAGGGACACTGGAAGTGAGCAACTAAGAGAACATGTTGAACTACAGGATAATGTTGGTGCAGTAAGAGCTCTAGGGCAAAGAGTTCCGTCCCGAGTTGCAGAACGGGCGAGGGCGCGAAGGGAACAGGAAAGCGAAGAACATCGAAGAGCTCGGCAAGCGGTAGATGCAAATAGGGCCAGACTACGGAGGCGACAAGAAGCGGGTGAGGCGCAAGCAGCTCGCCGCTCACGTGAACTTGAGCGAGCAAGAACTAGAAGGCAACGTGAAGACTCACAGCAGCGAAGAGTTCAACAATCTCGTAACGCTGCAAGAGCGAGGGCACGAAGGGAAGCTGAAAGAGAGGAACAGAGAAGAGTTCGCCAATCCAGAAACGCTGCAAGGGAGAGAGCAAGAAGAGAGACTGAAGTCGAAGACCAGCGAAGAGTTCGCCAATCCAGAAACGCTGCAAGGGAGAGAGCAAGAAGAGAGACTGAAGTCGAAGACCAGCGAAGAGTTCGCCAATCCAGAAACGCTGCAAGGGAGAGAGCAAGAAGAGAGACTGAAGTCGAAGACCAGCGAAGAGTTCGCCAATCCAGAAACGCTGCAAGGGAGAGAACAAGAAGAGAGACTGAAGTCGAAGACCAGCGAAGAGCTCGTCAGTCCCGAAACGCTGCAAGGGAGAGGACACGAAGAGAAACCGAAGTCGAAGAACAGCGAAGAGCTCGTCAGTCCCGACACGCTGCAATGGAGAGGACACGAAGAGAAACCGAAGTCGAAGAACAGCGAAGAGCTCGTCAGTCCCGAAACGCTGCAAGGGAGAGGACACGAAGAGAGACTGAAGTCGAAGAAGAGCAAAGAGCTCGTCAATCCCGAAACGCTGCAAGGGAGAGGACACGAAGAGAGACTGAAGTCGAAGACCAGCGAAGAGCTCGCCTGTTCCACCAGGCTAGACGGTCAGGATCTCAAAGACAGCAAGAGGATGCTCATCAGCGTCAGGAACGTAACACTGTAACTGCTCAGAGGGAGCGGTCGAGGAGGGCAAATTTGTCATTAGTTGAAGTGGAGGAAAGGCGGCGCATAGAATCAGCAAGGCATCAAGTACGTAGCAGAGGTGCGACTTCTATGACAAGAATAGCACGTTCACATACTGAGCCAGAAGAACATTATGACGGGCCTCTGGATGTAGAGTGCGGAAGTTGTGGAGCAAAGCATTTCCGGTCAGAATCGAAACAAGGCAAAACCACTTTTAACGATTGCTGTAATCACGGAAGCATCACGTTGCAGCATTTCAACAACTTCCCCGCGCAATTGCGTCAGTTGTTTGAAGGACAGAACGCCGAGGCGAAAGAATTCCGCGAACATATTCGCAATTACAACAGCGCCTTTGCATTCGCTTCTATAGGTGTCCGGCTTGACACTCTACGACAAGGACCGTATTGCTTCCGCATACATGGCCAGATTTATCACAGAATTGGACCAGCGTTGCCGCAGGAAGGGCATCCTCCACTATATGGACAAGTTTATATTCTTGACACTGCGATAGCAGCTGATGAAAGGGCAGGAAATCCCGCAAACATTAATTGCAACCCAACACTGATTCAATCTCTCAGTACACTTTTGCATGGAATTAATGCCTTTGCGCATGCTTACAAAATGCTCAACGAAGTTGCTTTGGAAGAGGATGCTCGAGCTATCAGGGAAGGAAGATCAACGATGCCAGTAAAAATGGTGTTCCAGACCTCTAATGTGGATTCAAGGCGCTACAATGATCCTACAGCTAATGAGGTGGCAGTGGTGTACGTTGGAGAGGAGGGAGATGTGCCACAGCAACACAGCCTCGCCGTCCATCTTCGGTCAGGTGGTTTACAGAATGTTCGAACTATTGATGCACAGTGCGACCCACTTTCGTACCCTATTTTGTTTCCCCGCGGGGAGCTCGGCTGGCATCCAAACATGCAAAAAAACCCATCAGAGAGACGTCGAACACGGATTAGTCAAAAGGAGTACTATTCAAGCATGATTGCTGTGAGAAATAACTTCAATCCTTTACATTACGCAGGGAAGTTGTACCAGCAATTTTTGGTGGACAGCTATGTGAAGATTGAGCAGAATCGGTTGAACTACGACCGCACCCATCAAAAAGAACTGCGTGCAGACACCTATCGTGGGCTCGCTGACTACGTGGCAGGAGATATCAACATTGCAGGCCCACCGGGCACCAGAAGGATCATTCTGCCATCGTCTTTCCCAGGATCCCCGCGAGCCATGATGCAGAACTACCAAGATGCAATGGCGATAGTATCGAAATACGGAAAGCCGGATCTCTTTATCACATTCACCTGCAATCCTACATGGAGGGAGATCAAGGAACAGTTACGTGCAGGACAGACAGCATCTGACCGGCCCGACATTGTTGCGCGCGTGTTTCATATCAAACTACAGAAGCTCTTTGAGGATTTATTTAAGCGGAACGTTTTTGGAAGAGTAGTTTCCCACATCAGTGTGATGGAGTGGCAAAAGCGAGGGCTTCCCCATTGCCACATCCTCTTGACATTGGGTGGAGAAGATAAGCCCAGGGGTGTAATCGATGTAGATTCTATTGTACAGGCCGTCATCCCTGATCCTGTAACAGAGCCTCGGCTTCATCGCATTGTGACGACATGCATGATGCACAGACCTTGCGGAGTGGAGCATCCGAACATGCCATGTATGATTAAGGGCAAGTGCTCGAAAAGGTTTCCCAAGCAGTTTAAGGAGTCCACGAACATCGACGTAGATGGCTACCCAGAATACAAGCGCCCAAATGATGGTAGGACAATCAGATGTGGCGATACAGCATTGGATAACAGATCTGTGGTTCCGTACAATAGATATCTATCTTTGCGTTATAACGGCCATCTGAATGTTGAGATCTGTGCAATGATCCAAGCTGTGAAATACATGTACAAGTATGTCTACAAAGGTCCTGATAGAGCGGCCTTACATTTGACGAGGACAGTAGGCGAAGAAAGTACAACAATTGATGAGATCGACGCATTCGTGAATGCCAGATATGTATGTGCTCCGGAGTCCACACACAGGCTGCTAGGATTCGACCTGTATTCGAAATCACATACCGTTTACAGATTGCAAGTCCATCTGCCCGAACAAGAGGTGGTAATCTTCCAGGGTGGTGAAGAAGAAGAGGCTCTTCGACGAGCTGCGGAACAAAATACCACGCTGACAGCTTATTTCATGCTGAATGCAGAGCATGAAACTATCTACGGAAATGGGGTTGCACCGGAAGGCGAAGTGGATGCTCGAACTTTATTTTATGTGCAGGTTCCGGAGCACTTCACGTTCAATCAGCAGACAAAAAAATGGAGTAGAAGATTGAGACAGAATCGCCAGATTGGAAGGATGTACACAGCAAATCCGAGCGATCTCGAGCGCTACAGTCTGAGAATTCTCTTGCATAACACAAAGGGGGCAAAGTCATTCGACGATCTGAAGGTTGTGCATGGAATTAGGTACAACGGTTTCAGAGATGCTGCAAAAGCGCTTGGACTATTGCATGACGACTCGCATTACGAAAGTTGTTTAGAGGAAGCTGCCATTTTCCGGATGCCCCAAGAACTTCGTTCGCTTTTCAGCAGCTTGATCTGCTTTTGTGATATTACTGACCCTACCTATTTGTGGAATAAGTTCAAATTAGCATTGGCAGAAGACTACGTGCATCGCGGCATGAGTAATGAGGAAGCCGTAGTACGGGCATATTTTGACGTAATGGACAGGATGCAACTATGTGGACGAGATTTGAGTAGCTTGATTGCTCCCCCGGCTAATCACAGGCCCATGGATATCGACAACGACACTCAAACAGAAGCTGAACATGCTGCACTCGGAGCAGAGCTGTTGGAAAAAATGAATAGACATCAGAGATTGGCCGCCGATGACATCCTTTCGACTGCAGAAGCGGAGCGTAGCAAAAGGCACTTCTTTATTGATGGCCCAGGGGGAAGTGGAAAAACTTTCCTGTACACAGCGCTGTACCATGCTCTGTTGGGGCAAGGTAAAGGAGTCCTTTGCGTAGCCTGGACTGGGATTGCTGCAAATCTACTGCCTCAAGGAAGAACAGCAAGTAGCACGTTCAAGCTGAATATACATGATGGCAGCAAAACAAGCACCATGAGAAGTGAATCTGCAGAGGCACAGGCTCTTCGAAACATCTCTGTTATCTTCTGGGACGAAATATCGATGGTGCCAAAGTGGACGATGGAGGCTGTGGACATGTTGCTGAAAGACCTGATGCAGAATGAACTTCCGTTTGGAGGAAAACTAATGATTGTAGGAGGAGACTTTCGACAGATTCTCCCAATTGTAGAAAGAGGTAAACAAGAAGATCTAGAAAGCGCATGTGTCAAGAACTCATGTTTATGGCACTACTTCGTCACACATAAGCTTTCCATGAACATGAGGGTAACTGCAAGTAACGAAGATTGGGCACAAATGCTTCTCCGGATTGGTGAGGGAACATATCAAGAAGATGAAAATGGTCTGATAGAATTGCCATCTACTACCTACTGTACCGGAGATCTCATCACTGATGTGTTTGGTGAAGCAATTACGATGGACGACGTCCCAGATCTTGCAGAAAAAGCTATACTTGCTCCTAAGAACATACATGTGGAGGAGATGAATGAACTGGCCCTACAGCGAATGCCAGAATACATAGAACTAAAAGTGTACAAAAGTGCGGATGAAGTAGAAAAGCCGAACCCTGACGACGCCATCTTATATCAAGTAGAACATCTCAATAAGTTTCAACCAAGTGGGATGCCACCGCACGAACTCAAACTGAAACGGGGATGCATCGTCATGCTGCTACGCAATCTGGATGTGTCTCGTGGTCTGTGCAACGGCACAAGATTAATTGTTGAGCAGTGCGGCCAGTATGTCCTTGGATGCCGGTTCGCCACGGGGAGCAGAAAGGATCAATTTGTCCTCATTCCTCGAATAGACAACTACACAGACAAAGGACTGCCATTTCGTCTTCGAAGGCGGCAATTTCCGCTTCGTTTGGCATTTGCCACTACAATCAACAAAGCTCAAGGCCAAACAATGTCAAAGGTAGGAGTGTATCTTCCCGATGATGTATTTTCTCACGGGCAACTCTACGTTGCCCTGTCGAGATCTCGGAGCATCGAATCAGTGAAAGTATTAGCACCAAAGCACAAAATCAAGAATATCGTATACAAAAACATTTTGTAAGCATCACGCGATCCTCACCGATTTTACTAGCTGAAAATCACTGCTGTTCTATTCGGTCACTCTATGCGCATTCGCCTCTTGAGGACGATATCTGAACATCTGTCAGAGGTTGGTCACTAAAAAATCGCTTTTCTTATCATTGCTGCCCAATATTATCCTCTGGAACGCAACCTTTGCAGCTAATTTCGACTTTCTAGGTTCTTCTTCAAGTCAACATTTTACGCTTTTATTGCTGTTCTTACTCTATGTATAATTCCAATATCAATACCACACTCACTAGGTAGCTGTTTGTCCTCGGTTACCATTAGGAAGTGATGTGTTATAAACAGGTTGGTATCTCTCAGCATTCGGCAAAGGCCTACTTTTCTAGAACTGAAAAATGCATGTCCACTCAAAGTTTTAGCCCTCCAAAGTCATCTGCTACGCCTTCTGTCCGCATGATTCTAATACTACACTCACTAGGTAGCTGTTTGTCCTCGGTTACCATTAGGAAGTGATGTGTTATAAACAGGTTGGTATCTCTCAACATTCGGCAAAGGCCTACTTTTCTAGAACTGATGAATGCATGTCCACTCAAAGTTTTAGCCCTCCAAAGCCATCTGCTACGCCTTCTGTCCGCATGATTCTAATACTACACTCACTAGGTAGCTGTTTGTCCTCGGTTACCATTAGGAAGTGATGTGTAACAAAAAGGTTGGTATCTCTCAGCATTCGGCAAAGGCCTACCTTTCTAGAACTGAAAAATGCATGTCCACTCAAAGTTTTAGCCCTCCAAAGTCATCTGCTACGCCTTCTGTCCGCACGATTCTAATACTACACTCACTAGGTAGCTGTTTGTCCTCGGTTACCATTAGGAAGTGATGTGTTATAAACAGGTTGGTATCTCTCAACATTCGGCAAAGGCCTACTTTTCTAGAACTGATGAATGCATGTCCACTCAAAGTTTTAGCCCTCCAAAGTCATCTGCTACGCCTTCTGTCCGCATGATTCTAATACTACACTCACTAGGTAGCTGTATGTCTTCGGTTACCATTAGGAAGTGATGTGTTATAAACAGGTTGGTATCTCTCAGCATTCGGCAAAGGCCTACTTTTCTAGAACTGAAAAATGCATGTCCACTCAAAGTTTTAGCCCTCCAAAGTCATCTGCTACGCCTTCTGTCCGCATGATTCTAATACTACACTCACTAGGTAGCTGTATGTCCTCGGTTACCATTAGGAAGTGATGTGTTATAAACAGGTTGGTATCTCTCAGCATTCGGCAAAGGCCTACTTTTCTAGAACTGAAAAATGCATGTCCACTCAAAGTTTTAGCCCTCCAAAGTCATCTGCTACGCCTTCTGTCCGCATGATTCTAATACTACACTCACTAGGTAGCTGTTTGTCCTCGGTTACCATTAGGAAGTGATGTGTTATAAACAGGTTGGTATCTCTCAGCATTCGGCAAAGGCCTACTTTTCTAGAACTGAAAAATGCATGTCCACTCAAAGTTTTAGCCCTCCAAAGTCATCTGCTACGCCTTCTGTCCGCACGATTCTAATACTACACTCACTAGGTAGCTGTTTGTCCTCGGTTACCATTAGGAAGTGATGTGTTATAAACAGGTTGGTATCTCTCAGCATTCGGCAAAGGCCTACTTTTCTAGAACTGAAAAATGCATGTCCACTCAAAGTTTTAGCCCTCCAAAGCCATCTGCTACGCCTTCTGTCCGCATGATTCTAATACTACACTCACTAGGTAGCTGTTTGTCCTCGGTTACCATTAGGAAGTGATGTGTAACAAAAAGGTTGGTATCTCTCAGCATTCGGCAAAGGCCTACCTTTCTAGAACTGAAAAATGCATGTCCACTCAAAGTTTTAGCCCTCCAAAGTCATCTGCTACGCCTTCTGTCCGCACGATTCTAATACTACACTCACTAGGTAGCTGTTTGTCCTCGGTTACCATTAGGAAGTGATGTGTTACAAAAAGGTTGGTATCTCTCAGCATTCGGCAAAGGCCTACTTTTCTAGAACTGAAAAATGCATGTCCACTCAAAGTTTTAGCCCTCCAAAGTCATCTGCTACGCCTTCTGTCCGCACGATTCTAATACTACACTCACTAGGTAGCTGTTTTTCCTCGGTTACCATTAGGAAGTGATGTGTTACAAAAAGGTTGGTATCTCTCAGCATTCGGCAAAGGCCTACTTCTCTAGAACTGAAAAATGCATGTCCACTCAAAGTTTTAGCCCTCCAAAGTCATCTGCTACGCCTTCTGTCCGCACGATTCTAATACTACACTCACTAGGTAGCTGTTTGTCCTCGGTTACCATTAGGAAGTGATGTGTTATAAACAGGTTGGTATCTCTCAGCATTCGGCAAAGTCCTACTTTTCTAGAACTGAAAAATGCATGTCCACTCAAAGTTTTAGCCCTCCAAAGTCATCTGCTACGCCTTCTGTCCGCACGATTCTAATACTACACTCACTAGGTAGCTGTTTTTCCTCGGTTGCCATTAGGAAGTGATGTGTTACAAAAAGGTTGGTATCTCTCAGCATTCGGCAAAGGCCTACTTCTCTAGAACTGAAAAATGCATGTCCACTCAAAGTTTTAGCCCTCCAAAGTCATCTGCTACGCCTTCTGTCCGCACGATTCTAATACTACACTCACTAGGTAGCTGTTTGTCCTCGGTTACCATTAGGAAGTGATGTGTTATAAACAGGTTGGTATCTCTCAACATTCGGCAAAGGCCTACTTTTCTAGAACTGAAAAATGCATGTCCACTCAAAGTTTTAGCCCTCCAAAATCATCTGCTACGCCTTCTGTCCGCATGATTCTAATACTACACTCACTAGGTAGCTGTATGTCCTCGGTTACCATTAGGAAGTGATGTGTTACAAAAAAGTTGGTATCTCTCAGCATTCGGCAAAGGCCTACTTCTCTAGAACTGAAAAATGCATGTCCACTCAAAGTTTTAGCCCTCCAAAGTCATCTGCTACGCCTTCTGTCCGCACGATTCTAATACTACACTCACTAGGTAGCTGTTTGTCCTCGGTTACCATTAGGAAGTGATGTGTTATAAACAGGTTGGTATCTCTCAACATTCGGCAAAGGCCTACTTTTCTAGAACTGAAAAATGCATGTCCACTCAAAGTTTTAGCCCTCCAAAATCATCTGCTACGCCTTCTGTCCGCATGATTCTAATACTACACTCACTAGGTAGCTGTATGTCCTCGGTTACCATTAGGAAGTGATGTGTTATAAACAGGTTGGTATCTCTCAGCATTCGGCAAAGGCCTACTTTTCTAGAACTGCAAAATGCATGTCCACTCAAAGTTTTAGCCCTCCAAAGTCATCTGCTACGCCTTCTGTCCGCATGATTCTAATACTACACTCACTAGGTAGCTGTTTGTCCTCGGTTACCATTAGGAAGTGATGTGTTATAAACAGGTTGGTATCTCTCAGCATTCGGCAAAGGCCTACTTTTCTAGAACTGAAAAATGCATGTCCACTCAAAGTTTTAGCCCTCCAAAGTCATCTGCTACGCCTTCTGTCCGCATGATTATAATACTACACTCACTAGGTAGCTGTTTGTCCTCGGTTACCATTAGGAAGTGATGTGTTATAAACAGGTTGGTATCTCTCAGCATTCGCCAAAGGCCTACTTTTCTAGAACTGAAAAATGCATGTCCACTCAAAGTTTTGCCTTCAAGAGTCAACCACTACTCCCTCTATTCTCAATCAATTTCTCACTCTCCCGATACTCATAGGAGAGCTCTGCGCACTCAATTATCACTCCGTCGGTGATCTGCTATATGTAGCGGGTTGGTATTGTTGAGAGTAAGACCAAGGATGGTGTTTCCCCGGCTTATGTATATACATATGTGTCTGTTTAGCGTTTCAATACTACTAAAAATCAAATGCTTCGCCTCTCTTCCGGAGCTACCGGAAACAAAGTTGGATTCCAGCAAATCATGGAACCCGCAATCTCATGTCTCATTCTGTTCCGTATAAATATTCGAAGCTATTGCCTTGAGCGACATAGCAACCACACGTGGATAGATCATATGTATAAAATTTTCGGTAAATGAAACGCCTTCGAACTCTCGGAAGGACTGCTCAGAATGCTGTCGCTCCTTTTAGCGTGATTCGTGCCCTCTTTGATTGTATCTCACACACGAGATCAACGGTGGGGAGGAGGTGTTATTTCTTGAATTTTTTTGACCGTTCTGCTCCATCTCCTCTACTTTTGTACTACTGAATACTTAGATTTTCTTTTCACATTCGGATCAAATTCTACTGCTTTTTTGGAGGGGATCTACCTTTAGTGGGCAGGGGTTATAGGTGCGTATGCTATGTCTTAGTTGCAAGCAAAGCCGATGAGAGTCGGAGGTCTAATTAATATTTACAAGTCGCATATTACCCACATCAGGGCCTATACTTGCTGCAATGCGCGCGAAGCGCGCATGCGAAAGTCGGCTCGCCGCGTTAGCGGCGAGCCGACAGTCGCCCCACGCTACAAAAGCGGCGAAGCCGCCTCAAGGGGCCGCCGAAGGCGGCCCTACGAGGATTGGCCGGCGTCAGCCGGCCAATCCGAGTCCAGGAGGGTTGGCCGGCGTCAGCCGGCCAACCCGACTGGTAAGCATAATAGCAGGTAAAACAGAGCTTTTTTATGTACATTTGAAGCTAAATGCAACGATAAGCATTCCAGAAACTTGTTGTATAGAAGGTGGGGAAAGAGCCTCAGCCAGCATCTTCTTGTTTACACTTCTCTGAGCCCAGTCTCCTGAGTGTCTCCACGATGACATAAAAGAGAATTTTTCTCGATGACACAAGCAATCTTATCTACAGGAGATAAGGCCTTTTTTCCACGAGCACATAGCCTTAATCACAGAGCATTTCTCCTTGAAGTATATTACTTTGCTTTCTTGTGTATTTTCATCCTATTTGGCGTTCTCATTGGGTTAGCAATTAATTGTAAGTCTCGTATAATTTATTGATTGCAGGCTTGAGTGCCTACGAATATGGCATCTTGTGGCTTGTCCCTAGTGTGTTCTGCAACTACGGGAACTCTTGGAAAGCCTGCAAAAAGTGGTTCTGCTCCAAATGGGAGTATCATGGCCTGGCAACTCTCTCTGCACTCAGTGCTGAACGAGAAGATTCTAGCTGAGAGGCTCATCAACAGGGTCATTCACCACGGCCACTTATTCGTCTGGGTGAGAACATTGCTCCGTTTTTACTCCTATGCTGTTGTTGAGCTTGATCCGAAATTGATGGACACTTTGACCCTCACTACTCGGCAGTCTTACTTATTTCCTTCCAAACTCTCGGAATCAGAGATCGCTATAACGGGCGATTCTGCCGACTCATCGAACGAGTACCTCTGCTAGTGTGCTTCTTCCGCCAGAAAAGTAGTTGCTTCGATCTTAATTGGTACCATTCACGGGGCTTAAAGTTTTTTCGGGATGTACCAAATCCTGTAATAAAGCTGTATCACCGTGCTAATCTAAATCTATGAAATTTTAAATAACAGAGATTTCTGAACATGATGCCGCAGCTGGAGCTGGGTGCAAAATGGCCATGCGAAAAGCCCTGGGAGAAATGCACACTGCAAATTGAAGGCAAAAATTTCTCTCATGATCATTCCAAACTTAGATCGGTAGTCCATCCAGGGTTGTGAGATAACCCACAATCTGGCGTTGGCATGGAATCACCAACCCGGTGATCCCTTATGTAGGGCCTTTCGGTTGACATCACCCAGAGGAACTCACGTCAGTCACAGAGCATTTCCCCTTGAAGCAATTACTTTGCCATCTTGCCTTTTTGTCCTCTTTGGCATTCTCCTTGGGCTAGTAGTATTAATTGTAAGCATAATTTGATAACAGACATATCATGAGTTCATCATGCCTTATTTGTTCAGCGTAAGCATACCCTATATGATACCGTACTTCAGCTTATTTACACATCGTGTTCATGTATGGTACAATTTATATCGTATTATACTTACAGAAAGTTTAATTACCTACATCTGAGGTGCCACCGAATCGTTCGATTAGCGAGATTTTATAAAATTATCACTTGCTCCGTTTAGAGTGCATAAATAACTGGCGCATGCGACTCCAAATTTTCGATTGAAACACGTGCTCGTATCAAAAAGGATACAATCCACGTGTGTTGCATCGAAAGTCCTCGTATGGAAACGCCATTTATTAGTGTGCATCATCCGTGCAGACTGAACTGTATTCATTTGAGGAGAGATTTCAATGAATATTATCCGCCCTTGTATCCAAGAGCTGGTTGCGGCTCTTGGTCATAGGTGCTCTCGTCTACAACGTCTCGAACATGAGCTCTTCAAACTTTTGAAGTTTAATTAAAATTATCCCGTCATTATGTCGAGATCTAACTATAAATTTCATTGCTCATAACTCAACCGTTGGCTAGCGCATATGATTGCGTGCATCACACGATATTCTCATCTCTGTAGCATTAGCCACTCGATGGGATGACACACATCCCCAAAGTATCGTCCACGAAGGCGGGGCTGGTAGCGATGGCTGAGCCGCAAGGCCTGTAGAGCTTACGGGCAGCGGTTTCGTGACCAGTCTGGGATGCAACTCAACGCTGGGATGCAACTCAAGCTCTGGACTGCGCTCCGACCCGCCGATAACTGTTGAAAAGTGGGTTGGCGGCAACTGAAACAAATCGTTGTTCTTTCAGATTTTTGATTTCGCAAACTACTGTTCGGTTCCTTTTGCGCTTGTGTTTAGGTATTTTATGTGTATAAGGATTTTTTTGAATTGGAATCCTGGGGTTTCCATTCCTTTCACAAAGGATTCTCATATCGGACAGATGTGGGTCCGTTAACCGACGTCCGGTTGGAACATTTGTTGATTTAGGTGGAGTTCGATCGACGAAAGCTGTCACTGGGATGGGACGCAAATATCTGTTCCTTGCCTTCATACAGAAACTTGCTACGACCCGTCCTCCTACGCAGAAAATGTGTCGAAGGCCGTAGCGGCCGACTCACCACGGTAGTGATAACGATGAGTCACCGTTTCCTAGGACAACACCACGAAGATGTTGAGGATGAGTCATGATGTTGTTCAGAAGCGCACAAGCAATTTTTTCTTCCATGTAAGAGGAATGATTAAACAGCTGAAGGAGCGAGGCCATTCACAGAACCATATTTGTGTAGTCAATAATTCCTCATGTCCTTTCCGTCACACTGCAAACGGCCCTCTATCCATCCACTTATGTCTGTTCGTGTCTGTATCTGGTCGTAGTATAACTATTGTACATCAATTATTGTGAATCACGTGGCCTTCACTGGAAATGGGCCTCACGATCGAAGGGCGCCTGTATCAAAGCGGCTTATAGTGTTTACCCAGTTGAACACAACCGTGCAAATTCAAAATCGAATCTGTGTCGCATTCCATTCCTAACTATTCAATTCAGCTTATCGTTCTTTGAGCACCGTATGTTTCTTTTTCAATGAAATTCACATGTGCTGGATGAGAAATGGCGAAAACTCTGTTGTTTTGGTTTTTTTAACAGTGATGCCGCGCCTTCCTTTCCTGTAGTGACGTCCTGTTTGTTACCGATTATCGTCCGTTTAAACACTAAAACTAAGGCATAGGATATCAGCGCTTATCAATTCCCTAAGATGCAATACGCATCTTACTTGTACTCAGAATCGTAGTGGTATCTCAATACGATTTGGCTCATGTCATTGTTTTGCCAACCAGCCGTACACAGTGTTCATATAATCCCAGCGGGATTGAAAACCTATTCCGGAAAGATGGAGGCTTCGTTGTCCTGAGCGAGCATTAGTTAAAGGAATCGTCCATGGAAAAATTACCTCCTTTGTTACCCTTGTATTTATGTTGTATTTGCTTAATAAGGGCCTCATGCAAAGTTTCACGCGCAAAAGTGAGAGTTTGGCGAAGATACAGTTCCCCTAATTCTTGGCTGGGTGGGCGAGGCCTCCGAGCAAAAGCTCCGTCCCGTTGTCCGCCGCGGTTTGGAACGGGAGTGGGACTGTTTAAGTAACTTTCTGTTCCTACAATGCGTATACGACCGCGACGGACGACGTGGTGGGCACTTGCTTGCTGGCCAAGACTTTGTGGTGCACTATCTTTGCCGGTTCACATTTTTTCGCGTTAAACTTTGCATACCTACATTAGGCAAATACAACATAAATACATGTATGGGTAACGTCAAAACTCATTTTCCGTGGATAATTCCTTCCAGGATTTGATTGCGTGAGCACGCCAGCAGGAGCACCTGAATTATATCAGCTCCATCCTGTAAGAAACAATAACATACCCATCCCTTGCTGCCATAACTATAGCCGTAACTAAAGATAAGTGCAAAGGTAAATCTTGGGTGACCTTATGACAAGTGGCCTCTGTGAACAGAGAATCCGCGCATTTTCTATTTGATTGATGGAACTGATTCACAGACTACTGCGATAACATTTGAAAGCAACCGAAGTTTTTGGTGAAAGGCAATAATTAGATGAAAATTGCTGATACTTTGGGGAGCGTTAATAGGACCATGGATAAATAAGTTCCAATAGAACCAAATAGATGCTTCTCTACGTTATGGCTCATTGGCTTTCACACTGTGCCTTTGAATTTTCACGAAACATTTTCAGAGCCACAATAAGCATTTATGTATTAACCAACAATCATTAGGATATTGATTTCAAATCTTCCCATCTGAAATCATTTCAAAATCTCATACCATATCACCGATGGATGAGCAAAATCTAATGGACCCGGTAGTAAAATGGATCGAGTACTCAGTATTTGTTCTCTTCGTCTCGATGCGGCAGACGTTCGGCTTCTTCCAAAAAAGGGCACTTCAGATGGAGGAGGGAATATCTTATTAAATGATGAGCAGTAATACCCTTACATACAATGAACGAGAGATGTGTCACTAACGCGCCGTAGATATCGTAAAAATTTTGAAAATGCATGATCGCTGAAGCTCGGATGGGATTAGCTCCATTCCTGATCCACACATTTGAAGTTTTTATTTATGTAAGGCACGTGAGCGTGTTTTCATGGCAAGGCAGGGTATCTGCTCAAGCCTAAGGAAAGGAGCTTCGAAATAAATGAACCAATTAATTAATGGGTTTCTTGCTTATAACGTCGTCACTTGCCAATATCGATATGCGTTTGTTTACATTATTGTCTCTGTTCTACATCAATGCTATAGAAACTCCCTTGCTGCATGAGGGAATCCACCCCTGTGCGCCTTTCTCCAAGGGTTGCGCAGGGTTCTCCTTCCTCAAAAAGCTGACAGCGTCATTAGCCACATACCATCAGCCAGGTGGCCTACATCGCTGTAACATCCAACATAATTAGGGTTTCGTTTGTATAATTTCGCTGTACGGGGGAGGTTGGTGTATGGTACCACTGTACTGTATTCTACTGAAGTCCTGTGATGATCTGCATGTGTTCCAAAAATGCCAAAAATGTATGCCAAAAAGACATAAAGAATCCCAATTTTTTGAAATGTTTTGCATTTCATATTTGGTTTGCTTCACAGCACCCTCTTCAAATTCGAAATAGTTTTGTGTTGTGAAAATACTAGTATATAGATTGAAAGAATTGTCCACCAAAATTTCAGTTCTCACGCACATATTTATGTTGTATTTGCTTACTAATGGCCATATGCAAAAGTTCAAAAATAAAGAATAGAGAAAAGAAAAGAAAAAGAGATACAGCTCATAGCAACGTCTGACGAGGTGAAGTTTTGTGGGAGGCGGAGTCACTAGAGCTCTAGGAGCAAGGAGGCGAAGGTGACGTCGGTAGTTAGACCGCGTTCATGCTTTGCGTCGGCAGGGCGTGGCTGCCTTCACAGGCAGCGAGGCACACTGGCACGGGGGAGGTGCAGACGGCGCGAGCAACAAGACAGGGTGGCGCGGATGGAGACGAAGCGCAGCCACGCCCTTCTACCAACACTGTAAAGTGTGAACGCGGCCTTACGAAGAGTGGGAAGCAAATGAATACTGTCCGCAAAAATTTGAACTACGCATTTCCTACCGATACCCTTTCAATGATTGCTTAAGCGGGTTGTTGTTCTTCCAGTTCTTCGATGTCTGTATTGTGAAAAGGAGGTTCCTCGGTTCTCTTCTTGTTTCTTTTCATGTATGTGTCTAGTAGGGTGATTCGAGAGGAATCGTGGGATTTCGTGGACGATTCCTCTGATAACTTCCACATCATTCCTCAGAAAGCGCGCGTAGCCTAACCCCGCCTACCTTTTTTCACCAGGTGATCTTGTGAGACAGAAATTCTCTTCAAAAAACTATTTTGAGGATCTTCGATATCTTCTGGGAGCCTTCTTTGTGAACAAGTTTCAAAGTCTTATATGATATACAGTCAAAGTCAATTTAGATTGAAAGCTGAGGAAAGATTTGACATACTCGGGCGGGATCATACGGATGTTCCCGCCTCTGCAAGCCATAAGCAGCACCACTTTCCATTAACGATAAGCGTTTCGCTACATTATTCCTCTACAATTTTCCTTCATTGCTTTTTTTCTCTACTTGTTATGTCCTATGCAATGTGCAGGGAAAAATATAGGAAGTGGAGAATAGAACAGAATATGTAATACAAAGAAGAATACAATGTTTCACCTAACAAGTGCTCTCTTGTAATTGAACAAATGGTGGATTTCAGAATGGAAAAACTACCTCTCCTCAGTGCTCTTTTCATTCCTGTGATGACGTTCCGTCAGCAGTTCATCGGTGTCCATGGACTACTCATGTGTGGAAAAGCTCCCCTAAAAGGAACTTCAGTGATGCTTTGGAATTATAATTACATGGGTTAGGACCTTTCATTGTTCTCACTTTTAAGACACTGGGTCGAGTCAACCTACTTTTACCATTTAATTTAGGATTAGGTCACGAATTATCACACAATGTCACTGATAGGCTGGGACGTTTCGAGCTTCAGGGAAACGATTCTTCACTACTGCCACTGAACGTGCGATTGAAGATCAGACACCATTGCGAGGCAGCAGAGGTAAGCTTTCGAAAACTAACTGACCTACCAGACTGCACAAAAAGTTTGAGTCTGGGGTTGCATGTGCCCATGTAACAATATATTACGTTTACATTCCACTGTCTGGAATTTCAGAGACAGCTTCCCTAATGTCTGTTGTCTCTCTCTCTGCTATCAGTACACTGTAGCCAGTTCAGTAACCTCACTCTCAGTCATGTTTCCGTCAAGTCATAGTCCTTGTCAGTCTATGACCATTTTTTGGAATCGAGCCTTTATAGTTATGCGTATGACTGCGTTTCTTTGTCGTACACGCTTTTCTCGTGGTGGAGGGTTCATTACTCCTAAGGGCGAAATCCTCGCTTTAGAAGCCACGGTTCCCTGAATTTTCATCTTTGAGGTCAACTAAGCTCCAATGTGAAACTCTCTCAGCGAAATGTAATGGCTGCTTGAGTTTACCTGAAGGAGATTGAAGTTTCTAGGACATATTCTTTTGAGAAATTTGACAATATTCGATGGGTCCTGTCGAAATACCGGGAGGAATGAATTCGGCGGATTGTAATAGAATATGAAGGTAGTTGTGCTCCTCAGCAGTGTAACAGTAAGGAAAGAACGAAAACGGCAAGAATCCCGAAAATCCTTTTCTCTTCAGCGCCTCTCTGCCTCACTAGCCTGGAGTAGATTACAGTAAGGGGCTGAATCTGCAAGCCGCAAAAGTTGCTTTGCCCTCGCCGGCAACTTCCGCCGCGGATGTACTGCATAATGACCCGTTGTGTTGTGGGATCGCAATGAGACCCCAAGCCACGCTTTTCCAATGTGAGTTTCGCTATACATTCCACTTTCTCTTTACGCCTTTCGATGCCTTTCCCCCAACTTCAGAAAAAGATGTTTTCCTCTTTCCCTCTAAGTTTGTAAAGGGGTACTTTCTCCCTAGACCAGATTTGGCAACACGAATTTCGACAAAGGTGAGAGGGTGATTTCTAGCGATCCAATTTTGCTAGAAAGTGTGCCCAGGGGCAATTTTGCCGGTAGAACACGAATATAACACTTTTTTGGCGCTAAACCATCTGACGCCAGCGCCAAACAAGGTGGTTTTTTGAGCTCCTCTGAAGTGAACTCCAGGCATTTCGGGGCAATTTAGAGAGGAGAGTAAGGTAATTTTACTCAGTAGGTTTAACTGTTTCCATGGACATTTTCAGAGCGTTTTTAGAATTAGAGTTTCTAGCCTGCTGCACTTTGCTCTCCTCTAGGATGACGACTCTCCCGGGGATTTCTTATCATCGTCAGTCGGGAAAGGGCGGGGCTCAGACTACATATATGGCACATGATGAGGCTTGGTCCCCCTTGTTGTAGGTTGTAGTGTGCTCACAATAAAGGTGTCTAACCATCAGGTTTGTGCTCTTGCGACACATACGACTTTGTGTGCTACAATACCCGCCTCAAGTTTTCAAAAGAAAACGCGGAAAGCGCGGATCCGCGTTTTTTTTCGTTTTTTTGCTGTAACTCGGTTTGTTTTGCCGCAATCTCCATATAAATATATATTAGTCGAATCAGCTCACCGAGCTCTATAAAATGGTCCCTTCAAACCTTCAAAAAGCTAACTTTTTATGTACTCGCATGCACGAAGTGGCAGTGGGCACTCACCTGCGAGTGACGCGCGCTATAATTATAACCAGGAGGCAAATCTGCCGTCAACATACAAAACTCAACACTTACAGGAATACTAGCCTTGTTAAAACTAAATTAAAAATAGTTGCTTAATCTTTGATGGTGGTATTTCATTAGGTGTCAATTCACCCACTATGCTATAGCAGTCACCATCTGATTATTGTTCAAAAAATTAAATTTTCTTGAATTTAAACGGACTTCATCCAGGGAAAAATTCAGTGTATCGGTTGAGTGTATCCCAATTTATTTATAATAAAAAACATGATCACAAGTAAAGTTATCGATCTTTTTCAAAAGTTTTTCCGTTCTATCCTGTCTGACCCCTCGATCTCATAGCAATTAGTCAGCTCACTGAGATCTCCCAGACAGGTATTGATCGGCCTTCCACAGTGATATGCCACTGCATCAACCAAACAGATTTCTCAGAAAGACATAAATCGAAAACAATATAGAAGATTGCTTTGCACAACATTCAATTGATTTATGTTTGGAATCCATGATCGTAAGTAAAATTTTCAACCCTTTTCAAAAGTATGCACTCTTAGGTTTTCTACTGCAATATTTACTTGTTTTACTTTTTACTTTTCATAGTTTGGAAAACTTAAATGAAAAATGCTTTTGAATAAGTATTATTAATCCACTGATAGTATTATTCCTTCAAAAAGCTAACTTTTTATGTATTCGCATGAAAAAAGACATAAATCGAAAACAATATAGAGGACTGCCAATAATTGCAATGAAAAAGGCCTGATGCCCTCATAATCTTACTGTTAAAAACGGTTGCCCTTTCCTTGAGGTGCGAAGAGCGTCCTCTGATAAGTGGCAAAAGAGCCACCTGGATCGACATTCAAACCTTGCAGTCGGTTTGAAGCTCTATATGAACCATGTATAGAGGGAAGGAGTTTTTCACATCGTTTTCGATGTCTTTTTTGAGAAAATTGAAAGCACACATTGAGCATATATGCACTTCGCATAAAACTACCATGTTATCCAATCTGTTTGGTTGATGCAGTGGCATATCACTGTGGAAGACCGATCAATACCTGTCTGGGAGATCTCAGTGAGCTGACTAATTGCTATGAGATCGAGGGGTCAGACAGGATAGAACGGAAAAACTTTTGAAAAGGATCGATAACTTTACTTGTGATCATGTTTTTTATTATAAGTGAATTGGGATACACTCAACCGATACACTGAATTTTTTCCTGGATGAAGTCCGTTGAAATTCAAGAAAATTTAATTTTTTGAACAATAATCAGATGGTGACTACTATAGCATAGTGGGTGAATTGACACCTAATGAAATACCACCATCAAAGATTAAGCAACTATTTTTAATTTAGTTTTAACAAGGTTAGTATTCCTGTAAGTGTTGAGTTTTGTATGTTGACGGCAGATTTGCCCCCTGTTTATAATTATAGCGCGCGTCGCTCGCAGGTGAGTGCCCACTGGCACTTCGTGCATGCGAGTACATAAAAAGTTAGCTTTTTGAAGGTTTGAAGGGATTCGATTAATATATATTTATATGGAGATTGAGGCAAAACAAACCGAGTTACAGCAAAAAAAACGAAAAAAACGCGGATCCGCTTTCCGCATTTTCTTTTGAAAACTTAAGGCGGGTATTGTACTTCGTGCACGCTGCTATTCCACAGCCCTCACATTTATATAGACAATGTGGTCGTCATTGTCTTATACCACTTACCTTCAGCGATGTAGCTGTTCAATGCCCTCTGTCCAGAAATTCGCAAGCTGCGATTTGAGAAACCCATGTATACACAATTGAGTGCAGCTAGATAGTTAAGCATTTTACTCCGTATGTCTCAGAGTCTTGATTAAGTACAATTCGAAAAACTCTAGAATAAAGGGGACCTTCATAGCTCAGTTCTTTCTTACTTTCCCCGATTATCTTTGCATCATGCTGATATACGGTGCCATGTTGCTTTTTGCAAAATGGTGAAATCAAGAAGAACCTAATTTTCGGAGATTTTTAGCCCCAACAGTAACCGTTACCTTAGTACGGGCTGGTACAGCTCCGATTGTGGCGTTGTCTGAAGTGCAAATTTAAAGCTTGAAGAGCTGACTTGTAATCCAGGCTGCTGTTACATGTAAAGCCTAGTCCCATCACTTCGCCATAGTGCACCATATTATGACCAACAGGTAGTACCTAAATTACATCTTCGTTCATAATGTGAATAATGTATTGCAGATCTTTTGTCAGTAGAGGACAGCATAACAAAATTTCCTAGCCATTCACACTGCTGACTTGTCTGACCCACCGAGTCGGTAGGGCACCCAAACCACCTCGGTTTGTGAAAGCTATGAAATTTTGGTAGCCTGCCAGTTGCCATAGGGATGAATAGGTGTTGACCTTACTTATAGCATGACGACCATCGATTCGTTCTCAACCCTCCGGGAATACTATCTTGTTCAGTGAGTGTCCAAGCACCTGTGGGTGAAAGAATAACGAGCCTCACTTCGCATACAGAAGCGAGGGAGCAGCGGGAGGTAGAATGCTAGATGACATCAATAGTGGGTGCGGCATGAATAGTGTGTCGACTAGGGATCCTGTTTCCTCAACCAAGGATCTCAAACAAGTCTTTTATGAATTTTAGATCGAAGTTGGGGTTATTAATTCGAGGAATCCTTGATACAATGTAGCGTGGTCACCTCGTATACATCTGAGATAATAATCGAAGAATGCTCTAGATCGCCATCCTAAATAATACTTGAGAAAGCACAAGCGAAGTGAAACCACAAGAAATTTGGTAAGTGTCGCAAGTACGCACTAACCTAATACTACTGCACTCTGCCTCCTGCCGTTTACTTCGTCACATCAATAAAACACCACTGAATCACCGTTTGACTGTGAAAAGAGGTAAATTAAACTCCCACAGTCTCTCGCGTCCACAAAACTTGCTGCACTATCTCTGCTCGATACCACGACAATGGTTGCATTGCACTATTGCTGGTCGGCAATTATGTATTTCTGCTACCCACAGCGTTGCAGGGATGTATCTTGTCCCGCAGATTTGGGCTAGACCTTTCATTGTCCCGGATCACGAACCGTAAAAATCAGTCCTATTGCAACTGATGTTCTGAAGACGTACAAATACGATCGCGTAATGTTTTGTCATCGAAGCGCGTGATTTAAATAAAGGTGCTTGCGTGGGAATGATACGTTGCCATTTACTTCATTTGCACTCGCACCGTCTTTACATAGCCTCATCTTTGCTAGGCAGGCGGATGAAGGGCTGAAATACGTCCTTGCAATATGCGAAGTTTTTTCTTGTTGATCCCAATTTTTTCTCTTTACAGCCTTGTATTCGGAAGCTGACCCTGCCGTTGCCGCGTAAGTACATCGTTAGAGGCCGAGGTGTTTCCAAATGGTTCGATGCAGGACGTCTGGATTTGGCAACTCGATATCCCGGCGAAGTAAGGTCTTGTGGGAACAGCACAGTAGGGATTTGACCCATGTACATCACTGCAAATAAATAATTTCAAACTCCACGTACTACTCTATTCATCACGGCATCTTTAGTGAAACAGCCGATTGCATTTTAGTGAGTCTCCGAGATTGTCGCAAATATATTCTTCCGGCTAATCTTTCAGCAAATCTTCTCCTCCGGAGCTTGTAAAGCCGGAGTATATTTGTGAAACAAAATGTTGATTGCTCACGTCTACCGCAGAGTGGTGCTTTTTCACCATTACCATTTCGGATGTTCATAACCGATCTACCTGCAAACAAAATTCATCCCATTGTTGGAACTAAAATGTTTGTACTCTATATCAGTCTTTTTTACTTTTGACAGTCCAGAGCGATTTAGCGCTTACGACAGTCTCGAGCAATTAATGAAGCATAGGGTACCGGGTTCTGTCCTCGACAAGATGATGACTGATCCGAGTGGAATTTCCCCCTCAACTATCAGAAACAATATACTTCCATTTAGATCCGTGTCGTCCGGTGCCCTCTCAAACAGGGTCAAGCGTGGCGTCGAGGAAAGTTTTCGAAAAATACGACCCCCCCCCCCCTCGAAAAGGGACCTCCACACGCTGTACGTGGTTTCGGTGCCAACGGA
Source organism: Trichostrongylus colubriformis (assembly GCA_963978905.1). Taxonomy (NCBI): domain Eukaryota; kingdom Metazoa; phylum Nematoda; class Chromadorea; order Rhabditida; family Trichostrongylidae; genus Trichostrongylus; species Trichostrongylus colubriformis. The sequence goes on along the minus strand of OZ022259.1, from coordinate 11,331,914 downwards.
CCAACCAAAGACCATTGGCCGGCTTCAATTAGGATCGCGCCATACATGAGGTTTCTATGATGATTGAGTTAAACTAGTAGTTTTGGGTTCTAACCCAGTCAGTCAGTTTTAGGACATCTCTCCCTTTACACTTCGGACCCTCAGTCTGAGAAACTCCGTTAATCACTGCCTACCTCAACGATTACGACTCACCTCTCTCCGGACCATTACCACAAGTACGGCAAAGCATCTTCGCTGCATATTCATACTCGATCAAAAAGCACGCACGTTCGTCACATTCTGTGAAAATGAGACTGCAGAAATGACAGGAATAGCGGAGGTTACGTAATCGACTCACTTAACGATACCCTGTCACTCCACCTAACAACCGAAGACACAATAACCTTACCACAAATCCCGCCTGACTTCCTTACCACGTTAACGCGAACGAGATTCGGCACGGTCGTGTCGAGAAATTCGGTTTTTTTTGTGCAGGATACCAGGGGCGCAAAAATTCACACAATAAACACGACTTCACACAAACGAGGAAACAGCAAAACGTCTCTGTACTCGCGACTCTCTAGGAATATCAGATGACCATCGTCCTCAAGTAGACGACGGGCTTAACGCTCGTATTTTAAAGTATTGTTCCGTCCCGAAGCCTCATGCCGATCTAAATGTGTGAGCAACAGTGTTAGGCTCTAATTTTTTTCAAAAGCCTCAAAAGGTTCCAAAAGGTAATGCAAAAGAGATTTGAGTCTACTGGCAAGCTTTCGGCGCCTAGCACTTTTCCCAGGCCTTGTCCTACCGATGCTGCAAGTGAGCAGAAATCTGCAGGTGTCATTTCTGCAGCCGTTAAGCTGATTTCTGCTCCACTTGCAGTATCGGTAGGACAAGACTTGAGAAAGGCGCTAGGCGTCGAAAACTCGCCAATATACTCAAAACTCTTTTGCAGTACCTTTTGGAACCCTTTGAGTCTTTTGAGAATAAAAATTTTGGAGCCTCACACTGTTTTCACACATTTAGATTAAAATCTTTCTTTGCTGAACAGCAGCAACATAGAAGTGCTTAAAAGGATCCTTCCCATAAGTCACAGGCATAAGTCCGTGTAACAGCTTAACGGCTGCAGACATGACCACCACAAAAACAATGGTCATCCTTGCGCATTACCGTGAACATGAACACATCCTACAGCAACTACCTCCACCCAAGTTCAGCGCAAACAAGAGCAGATAATGGCCTGATACCTTTATGCCCCACTGCATCAGCACAATACTGCTTTCACCGCCTTATAAGTAAGCCACCTTGATAGTTTATCATCGTCATCTTAAGCAATGCCATTCGGAAGTCCATTTCACCATCGCCTCATTACGCGTGAAGTACTTTATACCATCGATCCGCACGCTAGTAGCCAAAACACTACGCACGTGCACAATCTGAAAAAGGGCAAATGGATACGCTACCGGTACCCACACAAGCCCACCATACCACAAGAGCGGACCATCAGATCGCGGCTGTTCTGAAACATGGATTAACTTGGACCCCTAAGTTATCGCAGCGTATATGCGTCGTCAAACAAAATCTGGATGTTCTATAACATGCGTGGCAAGAAGAGCCATCCATCTTAGGCTGGTCATGGGGTGTGTACCCTAATGTCAGGACGCCGCATCGCGACGTTCTCTGCGCGACATTGGCGCGCGAGTAGTCTGCCCTCGGTGGGAATCGCGTGTAATTGCACAAAAAGGGCGGCGACCGTATCGACGCCTATTCTTATTCACTTTGCCGCTATATTGAACTTGTTTGTGTATTGCTCCCTTTTGTGTTCAGTGTTCACACTAAAAGTAGTAAGTAGTCCTACAACTTCGCTCGGTTTTTCACATGACGTTCCCCACCCTAGTACGATACTGAGACCATCTGCTTATTACTTCTCTACCGCATAGAACGATTGTGCTAATCTACTGTACTTGGGTCAAATAAAGTTGGGGGGGGGGGGGTAGACGCTACTTTACGTCGAAGTCGAAGCTCCTTTCCCTCTCTAGGCTTAGGCTAAGACGGATGAGACAGATACTTGGGCAGATATTTTTCATGAATGAGAAGGGTATATGAATTTTGGCCAAAGCCTAGGGAGGGAAGGAGCTTCGACTGACGTCGGTGAAAAGTTGCGTGTCACCCCTCCCTCCCCCCCAACTTTACATGACCCGCAAGAAGCGCACTGATACAATTTGATACAATTCAAACAATACAGTAATGACAAAATAATACAATAACACAATTAATTTAACTATAGTGCGACATAGGTGGCAAAAGAAAATTTCCGGATAGCAAAAATGATGGAAGTAATAGGTAACACAGCATAGAAATTGGAACGACTGCTGCAAAACACTACCATCAACTAAAAATAAACTGAAACCATGCAACATGAACTAATTCATGCGAGTCCCGACGATTAAAATATAAAAAATTCAAGAGCAAACTCAATATCACCGCCAACATGAATAAAGGTAGGCGTCAATACGGTCGCCGTCCTACTGGTGCAAATACACGCGATTTCCTCCGAGGCAATGAACTCGTGCGAAAACGTCGCTCGCCGCTTTGTGCAGCGCGCCGTCCTGACATTAGGGTACACACCCCTGGTCATGAACGCCGACGCCATAACTGGCGCTATATTCGCACATGGGTCATGGAGACCCAACGCACACTTTAGCGCAAACCGTAGACTGACCTGTCATAACACCGTCATCCCCTGGAAAGGGATTTTACGAACGTATGGTGCAGTTGTTTAAAACAGCGTTCAGGAAAACCATGGAACGTAACTTTTGAGGAATTCCACATCGTGATCACGTAGATGGAGGCAGTCGTAAATACCCGACCGATGACACCGTTCAGAGAGAGCAACACTTTCCTTTGCGGCGCTTAAACCCATCGGCTTCATTTCTCCTGAAGTCGAACTCCACTTAGACATCAGACCCTTACCCAATCAATTCGCTACTGCTGCGCTTAAACTAACATACTAGTTTAGAGAATCTCTCAAAGCCTGGACAATTTTTGGGAAATTATGGCCTGTAGATTACCTCTCGGCTACGAGAACGCCACCAATTGCACATGAAACAGCCCAGGTATGTATGTAACGGCCCCACTTTATGGAAGCGACGTCGTCATTATTGCTGACGACAAACTACTAGAAGCTACTGTCCGTTTGGCGTAATTATCAAAATCAACACCAATGCTGACACAAAGCCGAGCTCTGCAAACCGCACAGCCAGTGGAAAAACCGTAACGCGCTCGTTTGCGTACCTATATCCATTAGAAATTAGAGCAAACACTCAAAATCAGTGTGAACCGCAATCACGTATAGGTGCTATCAAACCACTACAAAGAACACAGCCAAAAAAGATTGCAAAAATACTTCACAAATATATTTGATAAAGATATTCGCCATAAAAGCGGACTGATGTATGCATCCCTTAACTCCCATTTACGCACAGAAGCGAAAATTCAGCAAACGCAATTTGCTACTGTAAGCCTGACGTGAAATAAAGGTGTCCAGCAACAGAACTTCTGCGGGTCACACTGCACATTCTGCGTCGCGGTAGCTCTGACCAGGAGATTCTTCGAGAACATTCGTGGGGCCCTTTAGGACATCTCGAAGCTTTTCGCTATTATTGCAGTTTTCGAAATGTTAATTCGTTGCCTCTGTGTCTCTATCTTTCGTGGCAATGACGCTTATTGATGGTTCCAAACAATTATATGGGCGAATTGAGTATTGAAGTGTCAACACGCAATTTTATTCCAATTCAAGTCATAATGTTCCTTGGTTTTCGCTCAGCAATTCTCGTAAGTGATTCATTTGATCCATAATTTCCTGCAAATAAATAGTCAACTTAATGGCGAGCAATTTTTCTTCTGTCCGTTTCCATCGTAAAATGTTGTTCCTTGCTTGTCTGGTTTATTTGATCCGCTCATATTCGTTAATTTTCGGGCGAAACTCTGAACGGCCCACATATCGACCGTATGCAAGTTTTCATTATCTCCACTAGGTGCTCGTAGTCCATCGTCAGTCATTTCGTACGATTTCTCTTTTTTAGACGAAGGATATTGCATTTAGCTAGTGACATCAAATTCGCAAAATTCTGCTAAAGAAGCTGTTTTATTATTGGGTGAGTTTTTTTCGAACTCGACGGAAGTCGGAACGGTGCGTCTTTCAGTCCTTCCATTCTGCTTGAGTGTTTTTCCTGCAATAAACATGGTAGCAAATTGATGTTGTATTTGTGTGTCATGTAGTTATAGGTGTGGTTCATCCACCCTGGTGTTCCTTTTATTTCCTAAATCTGGTTGAATTCCTCTCTAGCTCCTTTACTTTTCCTTTCCTTTTTGTTTTGTTTCTTCGTCCCGTTTTGATTATCCAAAGTGGATTCAGATAGATATTCGTTAAAAAATAGCTACTGCATTTTTGGAGGCAGTGTGTTCAAGCAAATTAAAGGAGTTCCTCAAGGAGGTAACTTTAGTCCTTTATTGGCCGATCTCTCTCCTTTTGTGATGGAATGTAATTATTCTAAAAATAAGAAATATGATAGGAATAAATTGTTCATACCATACAGATTTATGGATGATTTATTAGTGCTACACAATCAAAGCCAAGATGAGTGTATTAAAGAATTATATAAAGATACTATATAAGAAGAGACTCAATTACGCCATTCCCAAGTTAATATATATTTTTCTAGTTTGAACATAGGCTCTATCATAGCGGCCGGAGGACAGGAAAGTAGCGCGCCCCATTCAATCATTTTATAGGTGTATGATAAGTAGCCTGAGTATCAAATCTAATATATTATGACGTTCCTTCGTGGCGTGTTATCATTTTATTTTATTATAACTTCAGTTCTATCCTTGGGCACCTCCGGTCATTTATTCCATCTTCTTCCTCTTAGCGTGCATTACGTTTGTCATCTTCCTTCTAATATGTATACGTTTGCTGTGTTTCGTTGCGACCGTTCTTTTCATCTTGAGCTAATACATTCTTGCATTGCCTTTCAGATACTTATTTGCTATAATGGATGTTTTGTTTATGGATATTTTATTATATGTAATATCTTTTGAAGATAATTATCACAAACACACATCTACGCTACTTTCTTTGTTTTTAAACTTATTATGGGTTTTTCATTTCCTTTTTGTTATGAGTTCTGGTTTGTGCACTCTTAAATTCCTTTGTTTCTAACCATTCTTTTTTGGTTATTGTTTCTAACCCTTATTTCCGGTTTATAATTTTATTACTTTCTGATCTCTTTTAACAATACCTTTGTTTTTATCAACACCTTACTCACTGATGAGCCTCCGGGTGTTGATGAAAACACATTGGCTCGTCTGAGTTAGGAGGCGAAACGGGCCACTAGACTCTTTCTTTACATCTAATTACACTACGTTAACTATCTTCCTTTCCTTTTCCTTGGACACACAGACAGAAACCATCTAACTTTACAGTATTGTTCTCGGCTCCATTAAAACGAGAACGGAGGCAATGGACAGTATCTCTTGCCGATGGAGCGCAGTTCCATGGTGATCCATCTGGTTGCAGCTCTGTATTATCGCATATCGATGAAATGATTTGTGCTGAAGTTGATAAGTGCACCGCCTTTATAAAGGTACTCGAGTGCCATCTTTTGAATTTACGTGCGCTCGCAGTGCATTATGAAAATTATTCGGGTTGCTGATACTGAGGATCGCATCAGAGTGAAATTTCGCCGCACTCATTGCGGACGCGAGCCACAACCGCACTTTTGTATATGGACAATGTGTCGGAGAGATACATCGTGTCTCTCCTCAAGCAGGGGTTCAAATTGATGAGGCTTGAACCTCATCTGATTTTGCGTAAAGTGCTCGAAAAATGTAGAGAAGGAGGCAAGCTTGTCCGTTTTTACCACACTACATATGCCGCTATAAGATAGGGATATGAGGCATCCGCTTTTCAACAAAGTGCTTGATAAGAACTATTCAGAAGCATTGTCGTTTGAAATAAAACTGATCCATCCAGAAAGGATGAGAACGATATAAAGTCTGTCGAAATGCATGTCAGAGAGGGACACCCAGATGTTGGAACAAGGGTGTATACCCCAGCAATAAGCAAAACTGGTGGAGGTTTCGCTCTCGGAAGACGGAACACAACAAAAAGGTTTTAGTCGTAATCACACCACTGCAACAGTTATGGATTGCCAAATATAGCGCACGAAAAGTATGCGTGTGCGACACATTTAACCTGCTAGCGTACTGCCTAAGATTGGCTACCGTGATCGTTGTAGATGAATGAGATCGAGGCTTACCTACAGGCTGCAACATATTTGTGTCTAACCGGTGGGCATTCGTTTTCTTTGATCACACTTCTTTGATAATCAGATTGCTCATTCCATCATGACTGGAAAAGAGGTAGCATTGATGTTTATGTTATATCGTGTGCTCACGTGCATACCGCCTTATGTGCCTTGAAGGAATGTTGTACTTCTAGTGGTATTGGCGATGTTACAAATGCCAATGCAGGAGTGTTAGCAGTACAAGAAGAGGTAGCACATTACAGAGCGACGATGTTCCACCCAGTGCCTCTGGAGAGAATGATGAATTATCATGTGTCCAGTGCCAGGCGTTGCCGAAAACTGAAGTTAACTAAATACTCATATGCTTCGCATTTCTACTGCAAAACATTAGACATCTCAAACCGTTAGAAATAGGTAGTCCTACAACTAGTAAAAGTCAACAGAAATGATAAGAAAACTATCGGAAAAATCGAAATTGAAGACTATATATGCGATGTATCAACGTAAAGGATCAATTGCACTTGTTAGTATGAGGGGAAATCATGGCCCACTTCTTTCGCCCACGCTTCATATCACTCACGAATTTCACGGATCCGTATGGCATAGAGCTTACTTTTTGAGACTTTCCACTGTCAGTTGATAGTCATTCCCGAGGTGGCATATCAAACACTGGAAGAAAGCTTTCATTCATCCCCATAAAATGGATCCTGCGAGGACTATAACAGCATGAAAACTATTACAGTTGGGTCTTTCAACGTAAAGAATGAGCCCGAAAAAGATTCAGCGGAATATTAAATAGGAACTATCACTAACCTTTTTCAGGATGATCGCCTGCAGACGTTAAACGTAACCGCTCACTGATTGATGCAGTATCGAGCTGTCGAACTCCCTCCAAGCTTATGTCTCAAGATAGGAGTAGAATTAAGAATTACATCTTCCGAATAGGAAGTCCCTCCCCCCCTCCACCCGCCCTCTTGAAACGATTGTCAACCTACTTTTGGCCTCATCAAGGCTGGCAATAGCGAATTCATGGGGAGGTCGAGTATCGAGCAACATTGGAGAACCAGACTATCGAATGTTGGAGTAATCACTTACGCTCACTCGCTCATCAGGTGAGAGAACCGATAGTTTCTGGATCTGAAAGTGTGGGCCGCTATGAATTCATCTTTGAGCTTCAACTGCTCGATCTCCAGCAGTCCGTGAAAAAAGGAAACGCGAAACGATAATTTAAAAGCGCAGACGAACGAAAAAGCATGGTCTTTGGAAAAAGAACTACATAAAGAGGTTTGCCACGGTGCCTAGGACGGTATTCATGCATTCTACCCCAGAACGGCATTCAAGCCAGCTTGAGTAACTCAATCTTACCTTATAACAAGCTCCTGATCCACAAAAGACAACGTAATCGATAAGTGAGTGATAGTGGGTTTATCACCGCAAACATCGCATTGCTCATTCCGATGTTATAGTTGGACGGTGCGGAACTTCTATAGCTTCCATCGATTAGGTAAAACTTCGAAGCAAAGGTAGCTGAAGCAGAAAAAATCAATAAATAGGAAGAATTGGCTGTTGATAGCTTATTGAAGCAGACTTACGTGAGTTCCTGCAGCAATTTATAGAACTTTTAGAGCCTGCAAACTGCCAATAGCTCCCACAACAGGTCCAAGCCCACCGCTTCCACGTCAATTTCGTCATGAGCTGAATTCGCTGTTACAGGAAATATGCAGCAATAACAAGGACTCCAAATTCAGCCGTGTCATCAAGATTCCATAGATTAAAACAATCAAAACCTCACCTCTCCACTGTCGGCAGTCTGACGTGACCATTTCCACTTACCAGCGGTTTCTCATGTCTCGTAATTTGCTCTTTCGATAAGGAATGATTCGCTGTTATTCATAACAGTTCTGACTGAGGAACACGAACTGGAAATATTGCAAACGAAAAAATACTCGATAATGACGATCTATAAAATAGACAAACACGGGCATCTCCCAGGGGTGCCCACTACTCCTGCGAGTGTTCTGCGTGCCCCTCACTGTGGGAGCAGATCACTGTGCACGCTAATAATCTAGGGTGCTTCCGATGCGGAGGCATCCACACTGACTTCGGTAGCTCACGCCGCATTAAGTGAACGGAAAACGCGTCCCACCACATGGATACGTAACGCTCGCCGACGTATCTGAATTACTCGTGGTCAAGCGCACCTGGAGAAGAGATGGGGAAAAAGATTCTGTTTTTCACGCAGGCGTTACATCCACGTCCATAACGCAGTTTTCAGTCCTCTCAACGCCGCATTTTGCATATTAACATTATTGCAGTCTTTTAGAAGAGCGCTTTTAAGCGTAGCTCATGCGGTTGGAGACCGCTATTTCCCAGCTGACCCAGAAATTCCACGTGTCCTTCTTTCAACACCCCGACGCCTCCTTCGCATCTGTCGTTGTCAAAACTCTCCCTCTCAATAAAATCGTCCAGGAGTGAAAACGTCGTTTCCCACATAAAAGGCTCTCTGTATTCTGTTGCACGTCGCCATGTAATCGTCAGACAAAGCGCAGCCGACGTCGACAACAACTGCACTGATATCGCAGGAGCACGGATATAACAGAAGAGACGCCAACCCCGTAAAGAAGATCGCCTTACGTGATATGTATTCATCCTTGTTTGTGTGTATTTATTAACCATTTGACAATTGTTATATGAGGAAAGCCTAGACCCCAGGTCATCAGCGCACCACCTCAACGCAAGTGCACACGTGTGAGCCACGGGGAACAGAAGTAGACGTAGGCCCAGCTGATAGACTGGCTTGCCTGTCTTTCAGGTAGATAAATGGCATTTTTGCTCCTGCGGCGCGAGCGACATAGTCTTTCCGTCGCTCCCGTATCGCGACTTTTATGCGGCTTCGACGTCTCACCATACGCGAAGTCAACTGCGAAGGACAGATCGTCAAGCAAGGACCACTGCCAGAGTCCGCACTTTGGGGTCTCATCGTGCATGGTACCGTAACCGGTGACCAACCGAAGGCCTCCCACGGGCCTAATAGGGGAGGACTCAGTTCGGATCTTCGCACACTTCTGATTCTGAAACGGCCGTCGTCCTGCCGCAGTTGCCTCCCCGCGCAGCTGTCACTTTCGCCAACGAGGACGACGCGTACTTCGCCCACGGAAGGATCGGTGGATAATTCCTGCCCCTCTGGTGCGACGTGACCGGTAGTGGAGCAGGCCCACGACCACGTTCCTGGCCATGATCAGGAGGCTTCGGAATGCCAAGTCCCTGGTTACGCAGGAGGTCGACCTTCAGGCTATGTAGTAGGTTGGATGTTTTCACTGTTTGATGTTGTGAGTGACGCGCGGAAGATCTAACATATAAGTTTGGTTTTGACCGACGAAGTGTTCCGATTTCCAAGACCACCTCTGCGTGGATGTGCCTGAGTGATAACCGCACCGATGTGCTGTTTTCTACCCAAGTGACTCCCACTCCACTGTGTTGTGTTTCTATCGTGTTTGCGTTATATTGTTAACGAGTAGTCAATCAATCAGTATCACAAAAAGAGCAAATCAATAAAGCACAAGAGTGTGAAAAATACTCGCTTGATAGAGACGCTATCCTCTAAAAAAGAAAAATCAATGAAAGACCGCATGGATTCGTATGGCAGGTGAGGTCAGAGCATAAGATCCGCAAAGCTTAGCCTCCAGTGAAACCACGACTCCAGGGGTTTACCCTGCGACGGCGCCGATGCATACAACCCAACGCTAGGCCCTCATCGTCGTTGCGACAGACCATTATCATCAGTATTCTCAAGAACACTGTCCAGGCGATGCATTCATCACCCGTTGGGGGGCCAACAATAGAGCACACCATAAAAGAATAAGGAAGATAAACACGACGTAAAACTGGCATCGACAGTTGCGGAGAAGAAGCGCCAACATCATAAGTGAAGAGTCCTTACAATGGTTCAGTCCTACAACAAATTGACCAGGGAATAATGCCGTTCAATACACCTAAGATGCGCAAGAGGTCGAGCCCTCGAAGCCTACTTTATAGCCTTGTATGTATTGCTGTCCGGTGACTAGAAAACATGAGGTGACAACAGCTCGAATCATCTTATGCAACAGTTGAAGATCGGGTTGAATATTGAAGAATTATTTCTGGAAGAGATAAGGAATATTGGGGATTGAATCACCCTCATCTGTTTTCGAACGATTCGGAAGCAGATTATCAGGGCACTATGCGTCTATACTGCAACGAGTTGAGAGAGAAAACTTCTGAGCGGACACTATACGTCGGCATATGGTGGCCAATACAGGCACTATGCCAGGAAATCCTAGTAAACATGTTCTGCACCCTTTCAATTGTATGTCCTTCTTGAGAATGGTATCTCAGAGTGGCGAGCAATATTCTGGATGCGGCAAAATGTACGTATTATAAGGGCGTACTGTCTTGGGTTCAGTGCACCGGATATTCCCAATTAATATGGAAATATTCGCGTGGGCTTTATTCAGACCGGATAATTTCACACTATTATTAAAACAACTCCCAGATTCTCGGTACTGTTGCTTGTTGGGAGTCTGAACTGTTTACTTCGTTCTTGACGGCTCCACAACCTAGAATTTGCCTGACTAAACACTTGTTAAGATTCAAATGTACATTTCATAAGATAACCACTCTACCTTCCTTTCAACTGACTGCTTTAGTGCTTGACACACGACGGCACTGTTTTCTTTATCAGTGCTCCATATACATTGATGTCGACGGGATATATCTTCACCTGGGTCGCAACATGTGTTCGGAATCTCAGACAGCTCAGTAGTGTACATCAGGAAAAGCAGAGGAGCTTTCCGAAAAACTCTCCCCAACTCGAATTGTCATGCTCTTCTAGCGGAGGTATGATCTTACCCAACCGAGGAGGTTCCCACCGAAGCCATATTCCTCAAGCTTTCCAGTGAGCTTGGAATGAGGAACTCTATCAAAAGCCTTCAAGAGGTCACTATGAATGATCTCCACTGACTTACCAAGGTTGACCGCCCTGCACAATTGTACTAGGAGTCGCAGATTGGTGCAGGCAGGAGCACCTGTTAGGAAAGCATGATGCGGTAGGAATTGACGAAGTTTATTGAACCATCCCAATAGTTTATCAATGATAATCTTTCCCATTTTTTTTGACAGGTGTGGGTGTGAGACTAATAGGCCTATAATCATTGACCCTGAAGTCTCCACTTTGCTTTGGGATTAGCCTGACAGAAATGATATATCAGAAATATGGGCGATTGGTATAGTTCGCAGCATTTCGTGAAAACTCTCTGTCGATACCATCGTAAGGTTCATTCACCGAAGGTTTAAAGGCACTAGTAGGAGAAGGGGAAAACTGAGATCTGGAAGTACATGTTCTCTGCAAACGAACCTTTTACTTCAGAGGAGGTCATACGTTGCGAAAATCGCATTGGAAAAAACGCAGCTAGGGGTCTTATGGCGACCCCGCAGCTCGGCATGACGTTATGCGGTTATGCCGCCAGGGGAGTCGCCGTGCAGGGGCGGGCCAACGATCGCGGCCGGCCGGTTCAGACTGGCCTGTCTTCAGTCCACTGCGGCTAGTGACGCAGGGGACGAGAGAGAAGGAGGAGTTCGGGGTTCCTATTCCTCGGTTTTTTCGCGGTTTTATGTCATTCCTTCTCTAGTGCTACATTGCTGAGCACATCTACTGTCATATTCCACAGTCTGCCGAATTCACCCCTTCTGGTGTCGTTAAGGCTTCTGAGGGCACTGAGAACATCGCGCAGGTGAAGACAAATATCAGAGCAGCTGCGTTGGAAACTGACTGGATGACGCATTTCATCCTTTGCTTTGGTTTGATTGTTCCATTACTAGCTGCTTTGCTTTGGAATATGACATGTCGCTTGGACAATGGTATTACATATAAGCAGATGAATGAAAATTCCTGCTGCTAACTTTACTGTGGATTGTGGACGACTGCTTAGCAAATACTGCCCTGTCTTCGTGTACGCTCATTGGACACGAGTCTGTTCACCAGAAAGCGTCTCATTGAAAAGTTGACACTGATCTGTTCCCAACTATGCGGAACAAATGATTCATGCCCTTCTGTGGATTCATACAAGCTCACAGAAACGTTATCCATGGAAAACTTGCAAAGATTTATTGCATAAAATTTACACATACACACCAGAAAAAACTCATGAGCACAAGATGTGCCAACATGACGGCAATGAGCAACATATGACAAGATGGTTATATTAAGTTGACTTTACAATGAGCTGCTTTCGCACATGGGCGCGGTAGATCATCTTGAACACCTTGGGAAAGGTTCGAATTTCACTCGCACTTCCTGCATAAAAGGCTTGTAGAGTGGTCCAAGTGTGAAAGCACCCAAAAGCCAGTAGGAATTGTTAGAGAATTTGAAGCATAAGTGGAAAGTAAACAAAGCATGACCTGTTTTGAACGAATGGATCTTCCTTCTAGAGTAGAGGAAACCATTGGAGAATTCTTCACATAGGGCAGTTATGAGAATACAAGAACAGCAGAATGAAAGATTATAGAAACTTGAAACATCGTCCGCAGGGTAAGTGAAGTGTTTCAAGTAATAAGTGAATTAAATGTATCACATCTTCGGAACCGGAAAGAAACGTAAAGAGGAACAATTGAACCAGTGGATTTATAATAGCAAGAGGTTACATTTAGCAGAGGTGAGTAAGTGATTCCCAAGCATGAAACTAACTACAAAGACTGACGCAAGCATCGCCCACACTAGTCAGGCAAATGTCGTGAACCGGTGATTTCATCAGATTTCTGAAAGCAAAGCATATAAATGGTTTAACAGATATATGAGATGTAAACCGCAGTATATCTACCGTATTTGTGGAGGTCTCCCTGCTTTGAGCACATCGCCTTCAAGTAATTCATTCTTTGATTGATTCAACTTTTTTGATGGATACGTTTTTTCCTCGTAAGCATTTTCAGATAAATAAGAGTGTAACGCATAGAATCCTCCTTACTTTCCCTACGGATGCCACACCACAGCAACGAGGTTTCCCTTCCTTGGAACAAAAACTCAGCTCGGTTGAGGATTTTAAGCGTATTCTGGCAGCGCACAACTACATCTACTCACAAATCCCTGTGTGCATCTGTGCCCAGCCAGCGAGAGCGTAGACAAATAAAGAGCTTGACCATTAAGCTTTGAGGATTCGTCCACGGAAAAATGAGTTTTTATGTTACCCATATATTTATGTTGTATTTGCCTAGTGTGGGTTGCACGCAAAGTTTCACGCGAAAAAAGTGTGAATCCGGCTAAGATGCAGCACCACAAAGTCTCGGACAGGTGGGGGGCCCCTAAGCAAGTGCCCACCCCGTCGTTCGCCGCGGTCGGAGACGCATTGTAAGAACAGAAAGGGACGTAAACGGTCCCACTCTCCCTTCTCAACCGTGGCGGATGACGGGGCGGAGCTTTTATCCGGAAGCCCCGCCCACCCGGCCGCGAATTGGAGGAGCTGTATCTTAGCCTAATTCTCACTTTGTCGCGTGAAACTTTGCATGCAGCCTTTCATAGGCAAATACAACATAAATGTAAGGGTAACAAAGAAACTAATTTTTCCGTGAACCATTCCTTTAGGTTTGAGCTAAGCAGAGGGAACACGCTTCGAAAAGGCGTAAATGAGAAAAAATTAATGAATGTTCCTTGTACGCAAGTTTCATTTCCACTTTAGAAGAACCTGGATCTCGTGGATCTTCACATGGAAGAATTATGGTAAAGTTGCGCTCTGTGACCAGTAGCAAAACTTATAAACGAAGCTGTCTACTCTCTTCAAAAGAAATGAAAAATTCTTACATTTACACGTCTTCAAAAGAAATGAAAAATTCTTACATTTACACGTATCTCATCGTTGCATAGTACCCGTATGCAGCAGGAAAAGGCAGTGAATGGGCGTGGTTTGTTATCAACGGCATTAGCCAGTTGTCGTCGAGTTAATACACGAGATGGACGTAACGTATTTGTGATGGCAATTAACGTAAAGCGTGGTACCAAACATAACACAATAGATAGTAGAACAATCTGAAATTCGTTATTAATTATATAGTGATAAAAACACCATTTTGTAATCCTTCAGTACACTGAGGTTCAGAAGCTTCATGATTATTTGCATGCGCGGAAAAGTAATATGTGAGACTAAACATTTATAAGAAATATTCAAAAGGTTGCAGGAGTTTCCAGAAGTTTTTCTTGAAACATTCTGCAATATTTCGATGCTTGGCACCTTCGTCCGACCCAAATTATGGAAATCGCTCAAGGGACCGCTCTGGCGGAAGGGGCCTCCGAGCTCGTGCCCCCCAACGCCCCCTTTTCTCTCTGGAGGGCGACGGATGAGAGGAGGCCCCGTCCCGGCGGCCACTAAACTTTGGTCATTTTTTTACAGTTCGTTATTTAGAGAGTACTTTCACAACTATTTCGTTTTGTTATTCGATATAATACACTTGGTATAGTAATAACTTACGAGCTCGCGTACTAAAAGTCTTTGCATGGACTTACAGTAGCGCTCAAAAGTATTCGGCCAAATGGTTGTTCACTTGGGTTTTTCACTTGTATCTTTTTTGCGACTGGACCGATCTAAGAGATGTTTTAGTATGCTGTACTTGGAGACGCTACATACTGAATATACCATTTTGACGCTCAACGGTGTAGGTTACGTGATTATATGAAATTTTTTGTTTTTGGAGTGCCATCCCTATGCCGTCCCGCTGTGCCGCTGTAATCAAAAGTCGTGGTCTTTCTACAAAATATTGATGTTCTCGGAGGCTTGCTCGTTTTGTTTTTGTAAAGAAAAGCATTTTTCTTGACCGAGCCTTTTTATTTTGTTGGATGGTCTTGTAGTAACTCTAGTAAAAAACCTTGGAAAGAGTCAAACGACACTGAAGTAGAAGGAAATGTTGACAAAAGGTTCAAGCACCACATCTTGAAATTTTGTCAAATTTGGTCAAGTAGAAAGTAGTAGAGTAGAAAGTAGAAGTAGTAGTAGAGTAGAAAAGTTATGACAAAAAAGTGTTTGGCCGAATACTTTTGAGCGCTACTGTATCTGGCCAGGGATAGTGAAAGAGCAGAAATTGACCAAGCCATCCTATCTCGAATAGTCTAAGACGCTACGAGTCTCGACATTTGATATGAGGATGATCATCAATAACCATGAATGGTCTGCAGTGATCATGTGATGATATGCAGAATGTCACATAGTTCAACCTTCCTATCTTCTGGCGAAAAGCGCTTTATTTCAAATTTGTTATTTATTATTATTTCGATATTTATCTTTCTGGTACTTTACCAAATCAAATTCTGATTATTTTTAGTGTTATTCTCACGTACTGCAGGGTACTCAGCGCTATACTTACCAGCCAGAAGAGTGGATCCATCATTGCGTGTTGAGCAATGTTCACCGGAGTGTCTTTGACACTTGTCCACGTCCAGTCAGCGGTTACAAAACCGTTGTAGAGCAGAGCACACACAAAGAATGACAGAACGGACAGTACCATAGAGGATACCATCGGCCACGTCTGGAACCACGCAGATGGTTATGTATATGCGACATAATTATTAGGAAAAGATGTGCTGACCCAATACTGAAGAAGTAGGCAAAGGTGAAAGGTGTTCACAAAGAGAAGTTGTGCGCACATAACCACACCGAACGTCCACATATCGCAATCAGTGTCGATGTAAGTCTATAAATGAGAAAGTCACGCAGAAGCATCTTTGCATCAACCGACTATTGGAGATGACTGTATGCGTCAAGTGTGCATTTAAATGCCACTACAAATTTGAATCAAAGCCGAATGCATGGTGTATTCTAAGTGTGATTCGATCACCACGCTTTCATGAAACTTCGGCAATTCACGTGGCTGATGACTGCAACAGACAACCACCGCAACAGCTGAATGTCCATGAAAGCATGGTGTTGGTGAACCATATTTCGTCATGCAGACAGACAAATAATGAGATCGACCTATGTCTGCTGGGCTCCTGCCATTCCACATCCAAAATGTGGCCGAAGCCATTCATGTAAGATATTCAGGCTCACTGTCATTTTGAAAAAAAAAGCTGCAACTTGGGCATGGGACGAGGGATTCTCCTGGGGACGCATTTTTAGTTCAACAAGAGGGGTGTCGTATTTTTCGGGAACTTCTCTAGTAATCCTCAGTGATTACCTCCTTTTTTTGATTTTTTAGCCGATGGGTGGCCAGAAAAAAGGTCGATCGATAATCAATCCTCGATAAGGTGGCGGCACTATGATTATTTTTTTAGGTGGACCACTAGTGTATCAACAACACCACTTATGGGATGGACGAAGGCTCCCTCGGCTTCAACGTTGTCCAAATGCTGTTTGCATTCATGACACTGGTGCTCAGCCGCTTCCAATCTGCAACGTTATTTGCTGTATAAAACTCACAAAGTGGCACAGCCAATAAACAACGGCGCTTTGCCAAACTGCGTCAAGCATGTTGAGCCAAAACGAGTACCAGCGATACTTCTGAAACAATCGAATGAGCAGAATACATGAGTTCAGCATCAAATCGCTTCCACGAGATAGTTCAAAGGATATGAGTGATTAAGCAATTTCTCGTCGGTGAATATTTGCAACTATTCCTGAGCAGAAACCTGCGAAGACATAGCTTTCCGAAACTATGAGGCCCACTTTCACTAGCGCTAATACCTAGTGCGGGTGATGGGCTATGTCCTATGGATATTGGAGAAACAGCTGACGACCATTGTGACCCTAGCTTTCTCTAATTTTCTGCAATGAACCATGCTTCATAGACTTATTCAGTACCAACTAACCGCATATTCGAACCGAAATGTAATCTAAGTGAAGGAAGCCAGAGGAAAGTGTATATAAATAAACAAGTAAATATGAAAGAAAATTGGATAAATAGAAATAAAACAAGGATAAATGTACACACAAACAAAACAAGGAACGGTTTGATGAATATACTGCTCACCTTCCCCAGTCGACCCTGGTCATAGAACTTTGGCACTTCCAGAAGTATGTCCGCTGAAGCATCCTGCTCTAGGCAGCCATAAAGAAGTGCAGGAACTGAATTACTGAATGCAATATAAAGCAGAAAAAGATAAAATGGATGTAAATGTATACCTGATGTAAAGATTAAATTGTACACCATAAGATATATCGGATCAATGGGAACTTGTGAACTGAAGCCATTGAAGATTTGGTACCAGAAGATGGTGAAAACGAACATCTGAAGATGAATAACAAAGTGTAATATTGGGTCATTCCATAAGTAATGTCGTTTTTATTCAAGCATAAATTTTTCCTATGAAATCACAAGTTTCTGCATCATGTCATACACCATTCGGAAGAGGTTTTCCTGCTCAACAAAACGACATGTTCAGTTTTTGAGTACGTTAGAATGGCGCCGACATTTAGGCTGGCGAAGATATAGGTCCAGCCGACAAAAATTGGCCAAACCGGCAATCAGTTGAAACACTATATTTCACTTTAGGAAAATCAACCAGTCATGTGTCGCGTACTTATTCCTGACTTCTTCTACAATTTCCGATATTTAGTTGATCAAGAAGTCGTGTCGTTCTTTTTCCGCATTTAGCTTTTCCTCCACAACTCGGTGATTTTAGACAATTTCTTCGATTCAAGGCAAGAAAATTTTCTCAACCAGTCAGCTGAAAGAGTGGTGGAATGTCAAGAACAGGGCGTGGGTAGGAACAAGGAAATATCACTGACCGGATTTCTTAACTTACTCATGGAAAAAATAAATTGTGAAAAATGTCAGCTGGACCCCTATGACATGGTATTGAAACTCAATCTGAATCGCAGCCAAAACAAACTAGAAAAATGTTCTCGATACAGCAGAAAAAGTTCTTGAAAGTGAATCATGACACAACTCTATGCAAGGAGTTTGAAAGAAAAAATACCATTTTGAATAAGTGTGGGTGCTTTCGAAAAAAAGATTTTAGAAAAAAAAACGACACGACTTCTTGGTCAACTAAGTAGTGGAAATTGTAGAAGAGGTCGGGACTAAGTACGCGACACATGACTGGTTGGTTTTCCTGAAGTGACATATAGTGTTTCAATTGATTGCCGGTTTGGCCAATTTTTGTCGGTTTGACCTACCTCTTCGCCAGCCTAAATGTCGGCCCCATTCTAACAAACTCAAAAACTAAACAAGTCATTCTGTAGAGCAGGAAAAACTCTTTCAAATGGTATATGACATGCTGCAGAAGCTTGTGATTTCATAGGAAAAATTTATGCATGAAAAAAACGACATTACTTATGGAATGACCCAATAGTATCAATTCACCTCTCCTCATAAAGGACTGTGCAGAATTAGGGAGGAACTTACAGCATTCTTGTAAAAGAAGTAAAGAATCGTCTGCGCAAGCCGTTGATAGCACCAGTGGCCATGGACAAGTAGAAGGTTGGCGAGGAATCGGAATCGAGCCATGGCGAAATCGCTGGCCATTACCGCTTGCATACCTTCTTGCCCGGACAAGCCGACGCCGACATCAGCACACTAAAACAAAGTACAAAAATGAGAAGATCCTGAGAATTTAGGGCTCAAAAAGAAGAGAGTTCAGAAAGCAAAAGGTTTGGTGTGAACGTCCATGACTCACGGACTTGACCATAAAGGTAACTGCATTTCATTGTGGATACTTTTCTTGGACTCCTTCTACTTCAAGAATATTCTCTTGTTGTATGAACGCCAGTACCGTACTTCTCTGCCGAGTAATTTTGCAAGGTGAGGCAAGGATGTGAACAATGAACTATGAAGTGAGTTTAAGATGCTGGATATATAATGGCGAATAAAGACGAAAAAGAGCTTTAGCAATCTATAGCGAACCACATTCTAGTTCTCCTATACCTCAGAACAATCGATATGGGCGTGAATATGAAAGGCGAGGTGTTCAGTAGTACGTTAGGAAGGAAAAATGAAAAGGTCAAGAGCCCACAAAATGACTCCTTTCACCTTAAGAATTCTCATTACTCATGCATATTATACCCTATAACTGTCTTGAAAGTTGCGTCTCTAATTCCTATTAACTGCACTTGTCGCCACCTATTCGGTGAAAAGAGGAGGAAACCCAATATCAGCACCGCACTTTCCCTTCAAAGAAAGCACACAAAAAGCGTGACCATACGCGCTCTTATATGCCCTTCGTGATTCGTACCGTCCTGCTAAGGCATCGTTCATACTTTGCGGTGCCAGCAGCACGGCGTGACTGTGTCGTCTCTGTACCTCCGCCCGTGCCATACTGCCTCGCTGATTGAGCGCAGCCACGTCCTGTCGCCGGCACCACAGTGCGAATTATGAACCTAGCACAACCACTGCTGCTCATATATAGGGTCCGCCAATAAGCGCGCTCTATCTTGGACAGTTCATGGCGGTCACGTTGTTTTTAGTAGAGTTGTCAAACCTAGTTGTTATTGCTCAGTGTATCTTCACAAATCACCATGAACCAATTCAGCCGCGAGCAACGTGTGCAAATCATGAAAACTTATCACGAAAGTCATTCATCGGTTCGAGCAACGTTCCCCGCGCTTCGTCAATTTCGATACAGACCCATGATAACGAACTTTTTCTGGTATGAAACCGACAATATGGATGCCGAGGATATGTGGCTTCAGCAGGAGCGCGCCACAACGGATCTTCTGCACGAGCGCTTCGGAGGAAAGGTTATCTCGCGCGGAGGTGACATCAACTGGCCACCGAGATCGTGCGATTTAACCCCACTAGACTATTTCTTGTGGGGTTTTCTCAAATCGCAAGTCCACGCAAACCAACCATTAAACACTGATGACCTCAAAGTGAACATACGCCACGCCATCGATGAAATACAGCGCGATTTGTGCGCCCGAGTTACTGAAAATTAGACTTCCCGTATGCGCGCCACCAAGCGAAGCCGAGGTGGCCTTCTGAATGATGTTATTTTCCATACATAATGCCTTCGAATACTCTTTCAAACAAAAAATAAATTTCATTTATACCTCTCATACAATTTGCTTTATTTCATTTTAAAGATCGAGCGCGCTTATTGGCGGACCCTATACAAGAGGACCTATTCAAATCTCATAAATATTCTGCTAGTTAAGCTGTTGATGATTGAGGACAACACTTAGAAGTCGCCATGCTTTTAAGATCTTGGAATGCAAATTCAAAACGAGAAATCTGAGTAACTATCACGCTGAGCCACGGGGCTGTACTATTGCTTTGTCTCGCGAGGCGTGCATACTGCCATAGTACAGCGAAAATTGAACTGGATAGCGGTTGACTCCACCTTCGCTAGTGAGTTCAATCTATAGTCGTGATATCTTCGGAAGGGAAAGGGAGCGTATTTGTAGCCAAAGACAAACTGACGGAGCTATGGAGCTATGGGAAGAGAGGAGGTAGAAGCGAAGAGTGTAAATGGGCATACTTCCAGGAAATTCAAAAAAAAGAGGTATGTACTTGGAAATTTCAAGGACCTGCATTTGCTTGTGTACACATCCAGAGTTCAGGAAATTTCGGGCGGTACTCTATACGACTGCATTGCTATAATTTTTGAGCTTTTTTTTGAAATGCATATATCTTGGTACAGCTCAAGAAAATGATGAAATGGCTCTTCCTTATCATCTGCTATCAGCCTCTTGTATGGCTTTTGGTTCTGTTTTCCTTTCAATTTTCATTTCTCTTGTATCTTCTTCTGCCCATATTCTCTTTTGTCTCTGTGGAAGTGACAGGGAAAAATGACAATTTGTACTAGTTGTGGGCTCACCTGGATCATGGAGACATCATTCGCACCGTCTCCAATAGCCAACACCTTTCCATTGAGACGGGTCTTTGCCATCTTTACCAGCGAAGCCTTCTGAAGTGGCGTTGCTCGACAGCACAGCACACTGCGACAGCTGGAACAAATAAAGACGTTGGAACAGTTTCCAACGCAGGTTATCATCTTGCCGTATATACAGTAGCGCTCAAAAGTCTTCGGCCAAAACTTTTTTGTCATAACTTTTTTCTACTTGACCAAATTTGACAAAATTTTAATATGTGGTGCCTGAACCTATTGTCAACATTTCCTTCTACTTGAGCGCTGCTTGCCACTTTTCGTGATTTTTTACAAGAATTTACTACAAGACCACCCAAAAAAAAAGTAAGAGGCTTGTTCAAGAAAAACGGCTTTCTATACAAAAATAAAAAGAGCAAGCCTCAGAGAACATTAATATTTTGTAGAAAGAACACGACTTTTGATGACAGCGGCACAGCGGGACGGCATAGCGATGGCATGCCAAAATTAAAAAATTTTATATAACCACGTAACCTACACCGTTGCGCGCCAAAATAGTAAATTAAGTATGCAGTGTCTCCAAGTACAACATACTAAAATTTCTCTTAAATCGGTGCAGTTGCAAAAAAGTTACAAGTGAAAAAACCCGAGTGAAAGACCATTTCGCCGAAGACTTTTGAGCGCTACTGTATGTGTGACCCCCCCCCCATTGTTGAGGCAACTTCAGTGCTGTCTAATGGGCTGTGTAGGAATAAAGATATGTAGGAAAGCTATGTAGGATACCTAGGCTACAGCCAGGCTTAATTTTGGATCTGAGCATGTGGCGTTATGGAGTGACTGAGGAGACCATGGTTTTAGGGGTAGCATTCTAGCCTATGCTACCCTTGGCAAAAAAGCTCCCCGTCAACTAACATCAACATTCTTCAAAGGGAACAAACCTTTTCAGCAGTTGTACGAAACGTTGTTCGTTATGAGGATCGACACAATAATCCAAGCATGAAGCGTTCAGAACAAGACCGAATGCCGCCTCATCTGTGATCTCGCTTGCTCGATTGACTCTATAAAAATTGCTATAATTACGTGCTGAATGCTAACTAACAAAAAAACCAGCAAAGAAATAGTGGCAGTAGGTTATAGCTTTTGACACTAGCACCTTTGCATAAACGAATGCCTCAATCATGAAAATTCCTCATCACTTTCAGGCAAACTGGGATTTAACTACTGGGTTTCTACTGTCATTTCCATGTTTTTTTTTGCTCGGTTCGATCTGGAAGAGCATCACATCTCCTCACTATCATCGATACTCCTCGCTGTGATTAGATTACCTCGAACTACTTTGATGTGCACCACTCCAAAAAACCGTATGAGAATCTCAACGAGGAACAATATGAAGCATAACGAAATTAGAGAGCGAGCTAAGTAACGCCACTGCATTGGTTTTTGCACACAAACTTGCATTCGAAAGGCGAAAGCTTCTTTACTCTACGTAGTAGTAGTAGCACCAGTAATGAAATGCATGCCGAAACAGAATAGCGTGAAGTAGGACATTCTATGAAAGGCGTCGTTTTGTTTTCAAAAAAAATTTTTTCTTCTTAAAATGTGTTTGTGCACTGTGCCATTATCTTTCGAAGGGAATGTACAAACTCTACGAAATGGTGTAAGTGTAATACACTTCCTTACTCATTCTAATTCAGGGCAAATTTCAAGCTGACGAAATGTTATGTCCAGTTCCCGGAAATGGCCAAACCAGTAACTGAAAAGCTACGATATATGGCATAATGCACAAACTTATAGTTTCCGAAAAAATTTTTTACCCTGAAGGAATACATCATGTGCATATGGAGTGGCCCCATATATAACGTATGGGCCCAAAAATGATCTACGGACTGAAGACAGCGGGCGAAAGATTTGCCGTTGGGGTCAGCTGGTTCTGGTCAGACAACGCTTCGTTTTTCTCCACGGCGTCCTCTCGTACCCTCGACTTTGGTGAGGTAGCCTTAAGACGTCCCTCCACCTTTTCTTTGAGGCGATCTGTAGTCGCTAACCGGGGACACCGAACATTAGTGCCATTCTCATTGGGCAACTTTCTGACATCCCCAGCAAGTGTCCATACCTCGCAGTCGCTGTTCCCTCACTTCAGCTGGAGAGGAGCCTTCCCTATACCGCCCAGACTCCTCTTTCCTGATCGGAGCGATACAAGTTCAGCTGCGAACTTTTGTCGTTGGCCAGTTTTGACGGGGTTTACCTGCGTCTCGTTGTTCTTCGTTGTAAGCTAGCACTCGCTGCCAAGAAGCATCTCAGACCTTATCATCGTCCGGTACGAATTTCCCTTGAGGATAATTCCAGTGAATTCTTCATTCCATCCGGATATGCCGACCGACAGAGACCGCCGGATTTTCCTCCATTGAACACAATGTTGAGGAATTCTGTGAGTCACTCGACTCCGTATTCCGGAGTGCTTTTTGCGCTGGTAACCCATCTGAACCAACGACCCTATCTGTATTCCCTAATACATGATGAACTTTTTCTTGTTGAATCCTCAGGTAGGGTGGGGCCAGCCTACCCAGGGGGCTCTACACTACTTCAACTTTCCGGACTTCTAGCATTACCACTAAGTACTTTGCTACTCTAGGCATATTAATTGTGATGGGGTTTCATTATCAGCTGATCTGTCGACCTAGAACTAACGCTGACAATGACAAGGCTCTTTTCAAATTCTCGAAAGGTAGGGATCAAACTCCGCACTCTTGGTTGCGCAGTGAATCTACACTATTTATCACCCTGCTACCTGTGACACCTATGGAATCCAGCCTGATTCTAAGAGAACGTATGGAAAAGCATAATATTCCTGCAATTTCCTTCGTTCTTTCCTTTCTTGAGCTTATGTGAGGGATCTAATAGGTATACATACTTACCGCTCGAGGTGCTCATCCAATAAATCAGAAACCGATCGAACTCCACTGGCACCAACATTTAAAATGTCCATTGCGCTGGAGAATAAACTAAAAATGCATTTTTGAAACAGCAGTTCTTTCATGTCCATTTTGTAACGACACAGTAAAAGTAACAGAAATACCGAGATGAGTATGCGATATTGACAGCCGTCTCCACCTTGTCACCGGTCAAAAGCCATACACATATGCCTGCTTCGCGTAAAAGGTGGATACATTCCGGTACTCCTTCTTGGAGACGATCTTCTATAGCAGTCACACCTGGGAGGGAGGAGTAAGCATGGGGGTTTCGAGTGCCAGAAACACAGCCCGACAGCGCCAGAACTTACCTAATAATTCAACATCCTTCTCTGCCTTCAGTATGCTGTCTCGGACGAAATTCTCGCAATGATGGGGATCAAGCTCAGCTTCTTCATGCAGCGCGCGCCATGCCTGCATAGACAACCATTCACAGATGTCTATGACATTTTAGAGATGGGGATTACCTGGTAATCTTCGTTGCTCCAATATTTTTTAGCCAAACAAAGAGTTCGCAGACCTTCCCTCGCATAGTCAGACAGATGTTCTTGTGCCTGTGTAATTGACCATAACGACCTGCTCCAGTAATGAAAAGTTTCTGGAAGTGAGTCTCACCTTGTACACCTCCTCTTCCCCTATCTCTGATGTGATGTATTCATTAGCCAAAATAGGAAGAACATTAGCATCAGCCCCTTTCGTTAAAAGTATGATCCTCTTCTTTCCAGTGCACTCTTGCACGATCACCGACATTCGCTTGCGATCAGAATCGAATGGCAGAGTATGAAGAAGCTGAAAAAAGCATTGTTAAGAAGATTTTTGTAAAAAGGAGAACACACCGCGATGAATATTCTCACCTTATACTTTACTATCTGACCACTGGCTCTGAGATGGATTATTACCTCATCGAATCTCCGCTTAAGTAGCCGTACACCGTATTCTCTAGCAGCCTCAACAAGTGCCAACTCATCTGGAGACTCGGAGTCATAGAAGGAGTGCAGTGGAGCTGCAGTTTCAGACGAAGATTGCGACTGGCGTTTGTCCAAAGATCTGAGTAGGCATTCGTGGTTGTGAAACAATGAGACATGATGATTTCAAATGTCGGAGAAAAACAAGTGAAACTTTCTGCTGTTCAATGAACGTTGGTCATTCCGTTCACAAGTGCTATCGCAATGGGAGGGGGCATCCCACTAGGGACATTAACTAAACCCAAAAGGAAAAAGGAACCCCTCCTTCCCTCCATCGAGGTCCAGACAAAAGTATACGCCTGAATGTGCAGATTGACCCCTCAAGGATCTCTCATGGATGCCTATATAAGCAACTTTTTATAAGATGCCCCCTCCATTGCGATAGCACCCGTTCACATTCTCTCACGCTTCATATTCACTCAAGGCATCAGTCACGCTGTACACATAGTGAGGTGACGCTGCTCTTATGTTCAGTGAGGTTCTCAGAAATACACCCTTACGGCACGATTCCGCAAAGCGTCGAATATGAGCGACACAATGTGTGCGTATCAGAAGCTCGTACGTGGTTTGAGGGGAGGGGTGCGTGGTGTGTGCTTTTTGAATAAAGTGTTAACGTCGAGGCTGCAGCCGCCATTGACGCGAACCAAGAGCCACATATTAGTTGGGTCTTAAAGCTAACGCGTTGTGCTACGCCTATAATATTTTGAGCGTAATCGCTCCAAAGGTAGTCCACGAAAATTCTACGACTGAAGTTATTTTCAAAACCACTCTTATAGCTTCCATACATGAGCAGAAAGACGAAAAGAATCGAGAAATTTTAGCATCACACTCTGCCTGTTCACATAATCGAAGAATTTTTGATCCTAGAGCAATCAGGACCGCGCCTCCTCGGACGCTACTTCAAAGAGCTCTATCTCAACCGGATTCGTGTTTTTTTCCTCGCAAAAGTTTGTATATTTGGCACGAAGGACGCATATACAACGCAAATTATGGATAACAGGAAAAATCAGATTCCGTAGACTATTTTTTCGAGGACCCAACAAATATGGCGTCATTAGCTCGCCCCCCTCCCCCCCTCATCGCATCGCACTACATCCGCCAAGCGAATTTTTTTTGTTCAAATGACACATCCTTACTAGTTGCTAACTAAAGCTATCACAATAAAGGTGTTGGACGGAATTATCAGACTCAATCTACAAGCGGCGCCTTTACTTCGCACGCATCGTGTAGCATGCGTTATGTTCTCGTCACTCCATAGGCACGATTAGCACGCCCCTTGCTTTCGAATTACGATGTGACTTACACATTCTACAACAGATGATAAAGACATTACTAACACTCCTCTTCTGAACACAGTAACACACGCAGTAATACTGTCGCTTCCTCATAAATCTATTTCTCATTTCTCGCTATATCCCCTTCCCAGGAACTGCTGGCTATTTCACTTCCTCGCAGCCACATACAGCTAATCAGTAGTATATCCAATTTTGAAGATACCCGTTGAAGGCATATTTTCTAAAAAATGGATCATATGATGCAACCGAGCGCGTGACTGGAGAACGCCGCCATACTGCCTATGGTAACAAATACTCGTTTGTCCGTATGCGTTGGCTCGCTCACCTTCGAAACGGGCTGAGCTCCTTTATCCCTTTGAGGCGAGCGAGACTGAGCAAAGATGGTCGGTGTAGAATTCCAGGTAGAGCAACCATGCCTTTCAATGATGTTTGTGAGTTCTTTTCCTTCGCATCGTGAGAGGCCATTTCCGGAACGCTGGGCACAGGTGGTGAATCATCCTGAGATAACTTTATTAGGAAACGCTTAAGGAGCAGCACTTCTTGACGCATACCTTATCATCATGGAGATCTATGAGCTCAATGCTCTCTCGGGGACTCCTTGGGCTATCGCTGTGTGCAACCTCTTCTTCCACCTCTTCGAGAAATTTCACACTCATCGGTGAAATCGTCAGCCGTTCAGTAGTAGTTTCTGATTCTTCAATGCCGTTGTCGATCATGTCACCATCAGGATCCATGAGATCCTGAAATATGTCCATACAAACGTACCATAAGTTTTACGTGGGGTAAGCCACTACTTGAATGCAGATGGTACGAAAAAGCACAGCTGATGGGAATAGCGGATCCCCTTCTCGTGACTGTAAAGTAGATTAACGCGTACCTCATGAGGTTTAGCGTTTACGACAACGGTATTGCAGATGGCCATGGTGAGAAAGAACAGATATATCGGGCTGTCAATATCAGCTTCCCGAATAGCACGACTAAGAAGAGCCTCAAGCCCACGATCCTTTGAAGGACGCGGTCTTCCAAGCCGGTCATCTGACTGGTCGATAGCCGCTGCGACAGAATGACCACCGAAATCTCGTCCTCTTAACGAGCAACGACGGAAAACCATCTGGAATTGAGGGGTTAAAGATAGAAAGCTGAAGACGCTGAAGGAATCTGTGAACGAGGTGATTTTGGAGAGACAAGTAAAAAACGTTTGACAGCTCCAGTACTGCCTCCGTAGCTCAATGACATAACCCATAACCCATAACTCATATACATATAAAAAGAAGGCTTACCTGGTTCTCTGTTAGCGTTCCTGTTTTGTCGGACATTACATATTGAACTTGACCAAGTTCCTCAGGAATATTCAGCGCTCTGTAAAAATCATATGGTAGTACATAGGTACTAAAAGGAAAAGCTCCGCAGAGCTGACAAGAAGCCTGGGCGCGCTGCGTGCGATTGGCGTTTACAAAAATGGCCATCGGAGCTGAATAGAGCACGCACTGTGCCTCTTGAAAATGGACAAGACCATATCGTACTTACCGACACTGCAGCCGCTTGTCCACTTTTTCATAGTACATGTTCTTGTCTTGAGATATCAACCACACCTGACCAACCTTGATGAATTCTATCGAGACGTATAGAGAAATCGGTATCAGCACCTGAACATAGTGATCGGATAGCCTTAAAGGCATCGCCCAGGGAAAAGAGAAAGTAAGAACTGGGAAGACATGTTTTCTGAAAATAAACATTTCAGTTCAGAGGATGTGATGTTTGGCGAAGCTTACCGAGAAAACGCGGCTACGGGTCTTACACGATGCCGCCGCACCGCGAGTCGCGCTGCCGCGCATCCGTAGGGGGAGTTGTCGCAAGGGCGGGAGAACGTTTGCGGCCGGCTGACTTAGCCCCTCGGTCATCTGCATCCAACCAACCGGCTAGTGATGCAGAGTACCTATTTCTCCGTTGTTTTCGCCGTTTTATTTCTTTCTCTACTGTTACACTACCGATCACTTCCACTTTTATATTTCACATGCCAAACTTTCCCCTTTCGGTGTTAATCCTGCAGCTCAATTACTCTAAAATTTTCTCACAGTTAATTATCATGAAAACCGAAAAAATAAAGTGAAGCTTCATGTCAGGGTACAGTGTCAACAACAAAGTCTACGGAAGACGAGGTGGATGTTGCATATGGTTATGTCCACACAGAAACCATGGCAATCAATTGGCTGCCGCGGAGTCGTATAGAAAAATGAGGACGGAAGAAGGTCCCACGAAAACAAATAAATTCATCACCGGCTCACTCCATCATTATGACCTTTACCATGATTAGTAGGATCACCCATTACAGGTGATCTCCTTATCGTCTTAAAAAGTCTTCTCACAAGTCATCGACTTCGCAGAACTGAAAGGCTGGCTGCTTCCGGTTGAACTAGGCCTATGCATCATGCATTCAACAAGCGATGGCGACCTTTCCTTCCCTAATACTATCCCTATGACAGACCTTTTGTCTGATAAATGCTGCACCAACCTGCAGGACGATGATAAACGACCAGAAATTCCAGAAGCTTTCAAAGGAGGGACGAAATAGCGTGCCACCGGGCTTTTCGGACCACGTGAAGAATGGAACCTGGTATGGGTTGGCAAAACTTCTCATCCATACTTCTGGAATAAATATCTATATATTAGGTAGTCTAAAAAGTCTTTTCGTATTTTTAAATACCGCTTTTTTCCCTCAAAACTGCTTTCCACAAAATTTCTTCTGTACATATATATGTAGTACAAGTCCACACGCATCTAAAGGTATTGTTGTCTTCCATCTCCCGGATAACCCTTTTCGGCAAAATAAAAAAATCAAAAGTCACCTCATTTTCGATTCCAATTTTTTTTCTTGGAATGGCGTTAGACAGGGAAAGGAAAAGGTGATAGTCCGATGGAGCAAGACCAGGGCTATAAGGCAGCAATTTTTATCCAAGCTCGAGAATTTTTTAAAAGAAAAAATTTGAAAATTTTTTATCACTAGTGAAAAAATGACTCGCCAAAAAGTTCTCGTGCTTGGAAAAAAATTGCTACCCCATCCACCTTATAGCCCTCATCTTGCTCCATCGGATTATCACCTTTTCCTTTCCCTGTCTAACGCCATTCACAGAAAAATTTTTTTATAATTTTTGTATTGAAAATGAGGTTGACCGTTAATATGTTTATTTTGCCGAAAAGGGTTATCCGGGAGATGGAAGACAATAATACCTATAGATGCGTGTGGACTTGTACTACATGTGTATGTACAGAAGAGATTGCTGAAAAGCAGTCTTGAGGGAAAAAGCGGTATTTGAAAATGCGAAAAAACTTTTTAGACTACCCAATATTTACAGTTTTCTGACAAGAAATCAACGAAAACTAAAATTGCTATGTATACAGCCTCCTGAACAAAAATAAAAAACTTTGAATATCTTTCTGTATAGAAATTTTGAAAAAAAAAAAACTTTAAAAAACGTAATTCGTGAACGTAGCAGTAAAATTAAAATTGTTATAGTATGTTCAAACCTGAGAGTACCGCTCCTGTAATGCAGAGAACCAGAAGGATCACCACACACCAAATAATATCGAGATTTGTAAGGCGCTCCAGCGTACTTCTTGAAAAGTAAGATGTCACCTCATTCAGAATACAGAAGAGGACATACCCTCAGGGCAAGAAATCAAAAATAGGTTTTACGAAAACGCTGATTGCAGAATTACACTCAGTCATTCAGCACAGATTTCAATAGGAATCACTTGCAAAGGCTACGTTTTTTAGCACATAAGTTTGTTGACGGGTGTAGTACATTAAGAGCCGATCAGGTGACACAAACGCGACCGTCGCAGCATTTTCACGACTGGTGCGGTGGCGAAGCAAAGTCGGAGAATGCCGCCTTTGGCTCTGACAGACGCGTGACTTGCGCATTTGATAGGCCTAATAAGTGTTAAAAAAAGACTGAAACCCTTCACAACTAACCATATGTATGGAAGAGGAATCCAAAAAGCTCTTGTATTCTGATAGGAGATGTTTGTGTAGAGTCTGTCATGCAGGATCTACATAAGACTCATTCATCGTAATCTACCCCACTGTACAAACGCGAGAAGGGTGTATTCTAGACACTGCAATACCCCCCCCCCCTCCCCCCTTATGGTGCTACGGACCTTCCGAAATTATGTTACGCAGAAAACTGAATAAATTAAGTTCCTAGAGAAAACGAAAAAATGGAGCGTATAACCAACCTCTTGTATCGGGGTCCATTGTTGTTTAACATAGCCTTTGTGTCACGACCTAAATCACTGTATACTCACTGAATAAAAAACAGTTCAGGGAGCTAGGTTCCTTCTGCACTATGAATCATTAGGCAGCGTCCATACTTTGCGCCGACACGGCGTGGCTGCGTTCACAGGCAGCGAGCCTGGGGGGCACGGGGAGGGGCAGAGACGACGTAGGCAATGATAGGGTGTATATCGCTAGGACAGAAACGTCGCGTGGCCGTGTTCGGCACGCGATGGGATGGTGCGAGCTATGCGCGCCGTATTACTTGAGTCCTGAAGCGATTACGCGTAGAATGAGGCGTAGAGCACCGTCATCGCTTCAAGACCCATCTAATACGGCGCGCATAGCTCGCACCATCCCGTCGCGTGCCGAACGCGGCCACGCGACGTTTCTGTCCTAGCGATATACACCCGGCAATGATACAGGGTGGCAAAGGTGGAAACGCAGAGACGAGTAGCCACTATCTGCCGTCGGCGCCGCGAAGTATGAACGCGACAATACATGAGTGTCTGCTCTTGAAAAATCAGTGTTGATCTGACAGGTGCAAAATCGGTATTTCTTAAAACCGCCCTACGTATAACAAAACGGTCTTAAATTTGCAAGCAGTTTTAGAAAATAAGCACCATTCACCTGCATACAGGACTATCCCCTCCACGAAATCCGTATTCTTGACCACACATCCACGGAGCAGAACATTTTCTTTGGCCAAGATTGTGAATTCTCGTGGTAGAGGAGGACCTGGAAAAGTGCGTTTTGCATTGCAAATTGAACAAAAGACACCATTCCACAAGAAATTAGACCAACCGCCATCCATAGTCTCCAAGCGACCCTCGAACTTGTACACGTCCGTAGTGGGCTCCTCACAACACACCTAATAATAACGCATGAAGGGTTAGCTCCGGAACAAACCAGGAAAATGTACGGCTAACAAGAAGCTCACCTTGTACTTGAACTGATCGGGGGAAAAGTTCAGCGGTACCGTGGGATTGTGAAACTTTCCCATAGCTCGAATTGCTTGTCGTTGCTTCAGGTTACTTTCACCATCCAAGTTGCAAGTGTCAACATAACAAATGCCTGAAATCGCGAATGTGATTCACTGCCTATACATTGGTGACGAGGCAGGCCTACTCCTACTCATTTTTAATATCATATAGGTACTCGAAGGCTTTTTGGGTGCTACAGCAATGGGGGTGGCACTCCAGTTGACGTTGCACTCGTGAGCATTGCTGACGTGTTAATCTGCACTATGAAAGCTCAAGCGAATATTTTTGCCTAACGATAAGCCTTAGTGAACGATTGAGATGTTCTTTTCCGAATCTATAGGCCGAACCCAGGAGATAGTTGAGTGCCCTCCACTGCAACAGCAATATTCTTGTTCTCATTGTGCCTGTGGAGGTTGGCCATTGCCCCTACCCAGATAGCTCTGGTACCAATATCGGAGGGACAGACACTCAGGGCGAGAGGATTTAGAGTCTTTTATGATCTAAATAGTATCCAGATTGATTAGCGACATCGAGAAAAGGGTAGGTTCTACATTGTCCTTTCAGGAGGGCCAAGTCATGAATTGACAAATTAGGTTCTGCAGCAGTATTATGCACGAACAGAAGCGATTCTCATGGTTTCTGCCCATTCCGAGACATGCAATCGAGAGCAATTACGCTGATTACGCAATGCTGCTTAAAAGAACCGGAAGGGGTCCGAAGAAAGCTGAAGATTCAAAGAAATGATCATTGTAACGAACATTTAAAGATAGAAGCGATAATCGGTGGAAAAACCCGGATTCTAAAGCGCGATGCTGTGGTGTGTATTCTCATCACATTCGCATCATCACACTGACTTTACGAGTTGTCCGCTGTATAGATGTCCTTGGTTGTCTCGTAGAAAGTATTTCATTCACTGTTGATGATGTGAAATAAGTGAAACAACACACAGCAACAATTAAGTAAAACAATTAAGTGAAGAATAAGCGAAAGCGCAATAAAAAAGTGTGATTACAGCGAAAACCTAGTTAATTCACTTTCGACGTCTTGGCAAGGTACCGTGTGTGCATTGCAGCAACTTCAAGCCGCTGTCGTCCCATACCGTAAACCCTTCAGGCAGTAACCATTAATTTCCGAGGTGAGCGAGATCTTGAAGACCACACTTATGCTAACTCAGTTTGGGCGACTGGAAAAGGTTTTGAAAGTGGTTGCCTGTTCGGCTTTCACGGCAATAGCACCGTGAATCGAGATCTGCTCGAGTAAATAACTTGCAATAACCAGTAATTATACCGAAACGATGAGCGCAACCTAATACTCATCTCCTGACGTTTATCACTTTTATCACTTTTATTAATGCTATAACCATCATTTACCATTAACTACCATTATTTATTACATACAAAAGAGAACTTAAAACTTGTACTTTGCTCCCTTTTCTAGATTTTTTTTGGGGAAATCTCGTGAAATCAAAAAGTAAACCAATGGAAGAATGGTTACCGTTGACGTCACTGCTTCTCAGTAGCAACATATCGGCCGGAATTATTTCATCATGAGACAAGTGCACGAAATCTCCAACAAGGATATGTTTCCATTCTAATTTGCGATACCTGAAGGGGCAGGTTTTAGAATTTAAATGCACATCTTGCGATTATGAGATTAGTTGTATTACCTTCTTGGCAGTACTAGATCCTCAGGTAATTATCCACATTGCACCTACTTGCGCCGCCGCGATGCTACACTCCCTCGAACGCCTCCTACCACGTCCTTTCAGCTAAGCTGACCAATAAGAGAGCTAGCGCGGGCGTGGTCGGCGTGGGTTGGAGCAGGAGTAGCACCGTGATAGCCCATCGTGGCGGTGCAAAATGGGTGCAATATGGATAGCATTCAAGGATACACTGCGCGAAGGAGCATTTCGCGAGAATTTCGCAGGAATCAGAGTCGCTTATCTGATCAACACAAAGTGTGCCTTTAAGACTGCCTAAATATCATTGACTCACCTGCCCTGACTTGAATCCCAAACACGGCATGTGGAATGGTTAACTTTTTGATCAGACTTATATCGGCGATAATCCTAAATCAAAGGCAGTAGAAGGGTTATCATATGTTATCAGAAAGCAGGGCGAAGAAGGAGAGCGAGGAAATGAAGAAAGAAAAAGGAAAAAAAGGAAAAAGAACTGCAAGATAGCTACCTCGAAAGCATCTTTTATAGCTGTGACTCCGAGGACGAAAGAGATTGGCATCAGTGATATGTACTTCCCAAACGCTCCAATTATCATATTCAATACAACGATAAAGATGAAATATAAATTTGCTGCCCGATGTAGCTGAATTAGAAAAATGAGATGTATATCGGTTGAAAGCGGTGAAAACAAGAAAATCGAACGTAATGGCCCATAAATTCATTGGTGTGCTTCAGGACTGTCCAATTAGGTAACCGCGTCACGCAAACTGCCGAGCGTGCCATTTGCCTCGATGTCCTGGTCACGAATTTTGATGCGCGCTAGGCTGCACGGCCACCGCCTCCTCACATGAATTGACCTACTCGGGCCGTGCCGAAGCACACCCTAAACTCAGGCTACAACACGTAATCGGTGCCATCGCAATGAGAGGAGAGGCATCCCAGCTATTTTTACCTGAGCCTCGGAGGGAAAGGAACCATCTCGTACTGACGGCGCCGCGAGTGCGACGTCGCGAAGCGGAAATTCGACCAATCGACCTCCACCCGATCTTTAGGACATGATTAGGTGTGCAACTTTTATTAGACATCCCCCAACGCGATAACACAACGAAATCTTCGCAGATTTATCAACTACATGTTCATGACGCGACTTCTTCCACGCTTGTGAAGGTGACTATAAGCATATCCCACCAATGCAATGACTTAGGCCACTGTCAGAATTTGTGATTTTGCTTTAGCGGTGTCGCAGCTCCGCACGCAAAGTTGCGGCATTGCGCGATCTCAAGGTCGTCGCATGTCGTGCGAAAGTGCGACGTCGTGAAATCGCAAAATCGCAAGGGCTGACGGCGGCTTTATGGGGACTGATAATGGAATCAGTATTCCCCCTCTCGAATCTCCTTCGTCAGATCCAGTCAGTATTCGATTCCAATAAGAATCAATTGAGCAGGGGGAATTTGATCCTACGAATCACTATAATGCAATGCCATAACCACAATACCACCTACGACCCTGAGAAATTGATCTTAAAAAGAATTGCGTCAATCAATTTGTACGGAATTCAAAGATAATGGGCAATATCATACTGGAAAACATTTGGTTCCTACCTGTTCTAATAAATTTTTGGGTAAGAATGTCAATAAACTGTATTTCGTAGTACTGATTCTATTGTCTGCATGTCGTCGATTCGGATGCTCGTACCTGTAATCAATCACTTTGAGGGAAAAAGATACGAATGCGGAATTGGCGATTCGGGGAGTACCGTGGTGGGGGCTCCGCTTGGTTGTTCGGTGTGACAACTCGATAAGCTGGCAAAACCAAATCGTTGCCAAATAACCATCGTGTCCACCGATGTCGCTTCAAAATTCGTCCACCCGTCTCCGCCTTCTCGCGAATGACTTGTGTTGGGCTCGAGAATATAGGCCTAAAATTCCAAAAAAATCAATCTTCAGCCTAGTAGCTACGACCAGGGTTGAACATGGTGTCAATGAAGATTTTTGATAAATGCAACCCTCTTCCACCGTATTTCCGTTTATACTCGCTCGTAAATCATAGCTTTAAGACCTAGTACAGAGCATAACTATAGATTAACGGTCTTTCTGGAAGATCATCTCATCGGCTCAAAGTCTCCTCAAAATAGCGTTTGTGTTTGGGGTTCTTCGAGGAAAATTTCGGAGTACGATCCTATTTTCCCAATCCGATACCTAACCCTCTCCCTACATATCCTCGACCCATCTGACCGCTGTTGTAGCTTTATTGCTGCAGAAATCAGAGATGTCCTTTTTGTGAGAAGGTCAACACACACCGAACCATCAGGACATGATTGCAGAGCTATTCACAGTGTCAAGCCAATTTCAGACTTGAGGTCGTAAAAAAATCAAATTGAAGAAAATTCCAGAAATGGGCGCTCCCGTTGACTTTGATGATGAAAGTCTTTAGGCGTGCAGCATCATCAATATATCAACCAATGCCGTAAAGGCTTGCGCTATGTGACGTTTATACGATGCGGGGACGCTTTGAAGCGGTGCTCTGCACCGTAGGCAGCGCACACCCGGTTGCCGATGAAAATAGTCGTCTCAGTACGACCTCCCCCTCTACGGGGCCAATACGACCTTTTATTTTTTGATTTCTACGATTCCACTGACTGTCGCCTGATTATATAGTTGCAATATTTCATTGCCATGTATCCTTACCTGTGCGAAAAGACATTCACTTCACATCCATTGGGTGTGTGCACTTAAGAGGTAAAATCGCTTCGCGGCATCGCACTCGCGGCGCCATCAGCACGACTTGCTGAATCGATTGCCCTTGGGAGCCCGGCAGAGCGTGGCTGCGTCACCTCTGCACTTCCACTCATGCCACGCTGCCTTCTGCAACCATGCCACCCTGCCTTCTCCACCCATGCCACACTGCCTCGCTTGAAGGCTGCCATGCCGTACCACTAGAACTCGCACCCGCCGAACCGCTCGCCGCGGGCGGCCACACGATTTTCCGTCATAAGTGCACACACCCACATTCATTCACGCGGATCGGCCATGGAATACCCTTTGCTTCCCATCCATTTTGCTTGTTGAAAACATGGACCCTAGTGCTTATCGCTGCCCTCTGCAGGTACGACCTTCTCCTATCCGTCCAAACACGAACCTCCCCCCCCCACCCCTGCCAAAGAATCTTCGCTTCCCCGCGTACCATGACCGAAGGGTTTTGTGGGCGGTGAGCGCGCCTCTAATTGCAGAGCACATCATGCACCACCCCTTTGGATGCTGCTTTGTCTCACTGTGAATGTGTTTTCCTTTCCTGATTAGCCAAATTACAAGGGCCTTCACACAACTGTACATCGAGGGCAATTATGATACAAAGGCGAACAAGAGGGAATATTGTGCCATAACCGTTTTCCCAGTCTGAAGATGCTCTATCATTTTCCCGATCTTGTCCACACGCATCGCAGCGTAACGTTCTGCGCCCAGGTCGTATGACGGAGCACAGTACAAGTGCGGAAAATCACATCACATGGCTCATAACATCAGAACAATAACGTAACGCACCAACCTTGACGGGGGTACCCATAATGAGGAAGCACGTCGGTGATGGCCTTTCGAAGTGTCTGCAGTAACTTGTGAGGTGGATGCCTGTTGATCTGTGTATACCTTCATTTAACGGCCAATTCCCTTCTATCTTTTCGCGAATATCCACATCGACGCCGCTCAGAAAAAGCTAAAAAAGGAAAGTTATTCTAGAAACATGTGCTATATTATTAGCAGCGACGATCAGCGACGAAGAAAAGAGAGTAATGAACTACAGAGTACGTAGGCAT
Organism: Trichostrongylus colubriformis; assembly: GCA_963978905.1. Classification (NCBI taxonomy): domain Eukaryota; kingdom Metazoa; phylum Nematoda; class Chromadorea; order Rhabditida; family Trichostrongylidae; genus Trichostrongylus; species Trichostrongylus colubriformis. The sequence continues at coordinate 11,294,877 of OZ022259.1, read as the reverse complement.
AACCATTCAGAAACAATGAGTGTGAAGATAAAGTGGCGCGACATTTCTTGCCTACGAATTTCTTACATAAAAACTGTTATAAAAACTGCTACACATAAAAATGCATGTGATATACGTCAAAAAAGCTCTTGTTTCTCTTCGCATTTTCGCTATCATGGCAATCGAGCATATCTCTCGAAAGCGCATCGAATGAAGGCTGGCTCATGCTCATCCCGTCTGAGCAAAGCCCAGGTATCTGCAGCATGGGTTAACCCACTTGATTCTGCCGGTGGCAACTGCCATTACCAAATTAACAGGTCTGCAACACCGGATCCACTAGCGCCATTACTAACCACTTTTCACTGCCGTGGGTCGTTCAGACGGCCCTCGCTTTCAGCAGTCACAGTACCGTAGTTCCGTTTGAGTGTTACTTATGTGTTTGTATGCGATGAACAGTAAGAATAATCTTTGTCTGCCAGGCATAACAATTTCAGGTTTGAGTGGCTTAACAAGACGGCATTATCAGGAGAATGGACCCAAAAAGCTTGCAGATTACAGGTCACATACAGGCATATTGGTGGTAATTACCAATTTCGTGCTCTCCCTTCTTACAGCAGCTCAGTCTTGATGGTTTCCATCGGGTTTCTGACCTTGCATTCCGATCGATATTTAGCATGTGAACCTTCTAGTCACAGTTTTGACGAGAATTCACGAATTCCTTATATCATCCGGTCTAATACTGTGTCGAGGTCAGGTGGTGCACCATTCTTTATTGACGAAATGGTATGTCTGATTTTGCAAAGGAGAACAGAGAGATTCAGACGGCTCCTAAGCAGATGGACATAAGTATCAAAGGAACCATTTTAGAATTCGTAGATAACCTTCTCCAGAGACTTTCAGAAAGAGGTGACCAAATCGTAGGGACGTCGCAATCAGTTGGTAAAAGCATCCAATGCATTTACAAGTAATACGTCTGAACTCAAGTTTATGATGTTGATTTGATCTGCTATGCCAACGAGGTTGTTAAGTGGAACTTTTATTTATGGCCCGACGTTTCGACCAGATCGTCTTCCTAAAAGGCCTAGCAACCACCGGAAGAGCGGAACGCCGCCACTCCGTGCAGCCTGGTCGAAACGTCAGGCCGTCAATAATAGTTCTACCTAAGATTCCCGTTGGCATAGTAGAGAAAATTGTACCAACATCAATGCCGAAGTCTTGCGAAGAGGGAATCTACAATTTATGAGTTTTGGACCTCGCTTCTCGAATTTTGCATCACTCAATGCACTGCCACAGAGAGGAATTTTATGATAAAGGAGAAGCAAGAAAAAGCAAGAAATAAAGAAAAAGCAAGAAATAAAGAAGAAGCAGTGGTCTGGACTCACACCAGGCATGGCATGTGGTGGGATAGCATATGATCTGTACCACCATTGGAGTGTTCAATGGAAACTTCCAAGTCCTGTGAATAGAGGATCTCTTGATGATGTGAACTAACATAATGGCTTGAATCGGCAAAGAAGCAATCCTCAAACGAGCACGATTTTTGCTTACCGAGGCCTTCCCCTTCCATAGACCTTATTTCTCACTAACTAACTGTGTCCAAGCGACGAAGACTGTCAAAGCAGAATTGGCTACATTTCATTCCGATCGTCAACGTCGCGCAAAGGTCACCAGTGTTTTTGAAATCGATGTTCATAGCTAAGTGCACGTTGACGAGAACACTTGTTCTGTCAGCATTCGTGCTGTCGCATCTTTCAAGGCGAACAGCTCTACTCCAGTCTCTTAAGTGGCTCTAATTTGCTACTTCAAAAATAGTGTATGACAAAGTTCTAGAAGCTTTTTAGAGAATTTTTAGGAAGGACGATGGTTATTGCGCCATAAAGTAATATAGTAATTGAAGGAAACGAAGGGATATAAATTGCTCAATTCGCCTCACAGGTCACTCAAAGTCAAATCTTATATTTCTGTTCGCTTTACAAATGCTTACAACAATGCAAAAAAAATCGTTTGAAAAATTATCTACTTGTTGGTCAAGTTTTTTTCAAATGATTAGAATGAGCGAGGTGGACAAGGACTTCTCATACATCACAAAAATCATTCAAGAATCACCGAAAAACGAGGGAAGTTTTGCAAGACTATGCAGCATAAAAATACAAAAAGTCCACAGTTGCTTTTTCCGTAGAGAACAGAAATAGAACGGTGTAAAGAATAGAACGGTTCGTGCAGAGTTTCGCCTCTTCATGACCGCTACCAATGTACATATACAATTATCTATCAATGCAAATACATATGAATGTATGTATGAAGGAAATATCGATAATTGTACACTTCATAAATAATGTGATAACAGCGCCCTATCAAATGCCTTGTGATTCACCGATGGAGCATAAACTTGTTGCTGTCAATTCAGAAAAACAGCCACAGAAGGGTTGATTTACAAGAGGTGAAAACGGTATCTTCGTTGTAGCAGAAACGCACTGAGTTGTGAAAGCAAACTTCCCGGAAGATCTTTCCTTGTATGTACGTTTTTCCTTTTTCGGTGCATGTTTTTTGTATATGACTATTTTTCTATCTTTTTGTTCAAGTTTGTTTGCGTCACTGAGCATCACTTCTTATTTCTTTTCGAATTCATAGGCATAGTTGCAATTCTCACGTGAACGCGTGTTTACGTCTCCAATAAACAAATAAATAAATCTCGAAACATTTGAGTTATAGCTTCAGCTATGCAAGTAAAACATCCAGATGCAGTCACAAAGATAGAACCCAAGCGATAAAAAGAAATGAAAAGGTTTGAGGTTGATAGAGGTAGGGCTTAGGTTTGAGTTTTTGATTTGATAGAGGGGTAGAAATTTTCTGAAATAGCTATAAAAAATTAGCTTCAAATCAAAAGCATATCATCAAAGACACATACCTATCGATAGAAGCTGCTAATCAATGTTACGATGGACGGCGCGCAAAATAGGCCCGAATCTCCATGAATAGGAAGAATACAGAAGAAGAATAATTTGATAGTAGTGATACACGGTACTGAAGTCACAGCTGACGAGGTTTTTTGAGATGAAAGGGTAAATAGTGGCCCGTCCACAGCTTTCAGGTAAGAGGAGGGCGAAAGCGTGTATGCGAGAATAAGCACGTGGTTAGAATTTTTTCATGGCGGAAGTACATGAGGAAGACTGCAATTTTTTCACAAACATAAAAAGCCCTGCCACTGATATCGTGGATCCGGGGAAGTAAATAATCCAATTTAAATAAAACATCCATCAGAACATCCTTTGATCAAGTGATATCAACATCTCTATGATGCCACTTCTCTGCTATTTGAAAGCACGTACCCACAAAGCCCACCAAAGATTGAATAAATAAACACTATGCTTGAAACAAACAGAAGAGAGAGAAGCGTGAAAGATCGAGCTTTTTTTTTGAAGCAAAAGCCACCATCCTCATCTATACTGAGATCTGTCAAGTCACGAAGGCTCTTTGAAGTTCAGAACCCCTTGTAGTAACAGTAGCGTTGGTCGACTATCCACATGACTTCGGAGCAGATTACGTAGCCTCTCAAGTAAACGATCAATGACCGGAAAATGCGCGCAAAGTCCTTTGAGGGCGATGAACTTTGGGATAGTAGAAATCACATAAAAATGCTATAAAGACTATTGTAATTTCTCGTTGGATGTAAAGAAGAACCTGTCATTTCTACTCCCATCGCTTATTACGTAGTAATGTCAACAGAGAGTGGATACGACGGGATGGCGAAAGTAAAAGGGCAAAGTCGACGACGGCCCACATTTGGGAAGGTACGGGTATGTATGGTGAAAATTGGCAGTATGGAAATGGTCTCATCTACGACTTTAAACAGTTTGCTACGTTAATCAATGCCAAATTTGTGGCCAGACTATATGATGTTAATTTCGTGGCGCTTGATAGGGCGTGGCCTGAGTGGCGAGAGTGTATGGCAAGCTGAGAGAGTTTGATACACTCCCACCCAAGTCCGTGGGCCACGCCCTATCAAGCGCTCCAAAATGGATTGTATCTGTGGGTGAAGCCTCAGAGGAAATATAATTTTCTTTAATCCAGATAACAAGATAAAGTTTTTAGATAACAACTGAACACTACTGGAAAATTGGGTTGCCCAACGTGTTCACGTTGACACAGATCCGAAAGACATGCTACCTAGCTTCGCCATCCGAAAACGGAAAAAAGAAAAGTCGTTTTCTCCTACAAACAGGTGCCCTTTCTATGGGGGATGGACTCAAACGGCAACAGAACTGCACCTGCTCCGCGTGAGCTCGAGAAGTGGAGAACGAAGCATGTTTGGAAAGCCCGATGAGTGCGGTTATACATTACATACCTATTATCATGGGTGGGCCGAATTACCATACCCGGACGTAGAATTGCGGACTGCTACTTGCCCTTCGTAGGCTTCCGCCGAATCGAAATCGAGGCGCGAAAATATTTCTGGCGAATAAGGTGAGGGTCTTTTTCCAGGTAGTTTCCTATGGCCGATACCATGCCACCTAGGTACGGCTTCGGGGTGAGGTCCAATAATGAAGATTCATGTCAAACTGAACTCATGAGCTTGTTTACTTATTTATTTATTTTATTACGTCACTAGACCTGCCATTACACAAAACACTGTCGTAGCTGAAAACAAGCAAAATAATGTTGAAAGAGAAAAAAGAAAACTGAACAACACTCAAACCACTGATGAAATTTTTAGACCCAAAATATGGAATACGACGTGTAACAACTAGGGCTGAATTGAAACGGTATGAAGCAAGATATTGATGACGATAGGTTTGAGTTTAGACAAAGTTCCTAGATTTTACACCCATTCAAATTTCAAAATTAGTGGTAAACTACATCAAGTTGTAACATTCACTGCAACATCTCAATCGATGAAACTTCGTGGGCATAAAGACATTTGATCAATAATAAACGAGATAAGAAAAAAGCCAGAGAAGGCTTGTTTATTTGTTTATTGATGGACATGCCATATTGCATGTGTTGAGAACAGGTAAAACACATATACAAATAAAAAGCCTAAAAGTGGTAATAACATCAACAACAAACTGGTTTCCAAACTATAAAATTATATAAATTTTTCTGTTGTCTTTTTGAAGACACTGTACTTCGATGTTATTAGATCGCAAGAAAGAATTAAAAGTGATGCGCACCCTATTTGAGGAAAACTTTGACCTTATGCCAAACAGATTTGTGGAAGTAAAAGGAGCAGCAATCACGCTGTTCAAAAACAAGGGTGTGTACACGTGCAAGGATGATGGATCAATGTGAAGCACCAACTTAGCCTGTTCCGTATCATTGAGCTTTATTAGACCCGCAAACGGAAATCGTCCGGGTGTGTGCCCTTATGTCAGGATTGTCGCACAACGACGAGCGGCGTGCGACACAGTGTGTGCGAGCTATGCGCGTCGCGGTTGTTGGGTCTTAGAACGATTACACACTAATGCTAGGGGCGCAGTTGACTTGCAATCGCTCCAGGACCCAACAACATGGCGCCTTTAGCTCGTCCGCCTTGCTTCCCTTGCGACATGCCGCGGTGCGACAATCCTGACAAAAGGGTACACACCTAAATCGTCCAAAGTAACATACTTCAATAAAGTATACAAAAGCAAAAAAATTGCTGTTACTAACATAATCCAAACATTGTGGTTTTTCTAATTTTTGAGAAAATTCAATTCGCATAAACGAGGAAAAGGTGAAGTAGACCGAAGTAGCCAAAAGTAGGACTAAATCGGGCAGGTAGAAAGACCATTTCCACTCGCGAGCAATCTGCTGTGCGAAAACTGATGCGAAACCCCTTATCAGTCTTCGTACTAAGAGAGGCTGTTCAAAAGAGAGCAAACCCGGTAATCTAACGAGATACGAGAAGAAAAGAGTCTAGAATCACGTAATCATATGGCGTCTGCACAATTTACCAGGCTTACCCGGAAGTGAGTGCCCCGATAGTGGAAGCCATAGGAAACTGCACATGAGCACTCCCTAATGGTGGTTACAAGGAATTGTCCATGGAAAAAACTAGTTGCTATGTTACCCTTATATTTAGTATGTTGTATTTGCCTAATAGTAGCAGCATGCAAAGTTTCACGCGAAAAGGCTAGAATTCGGCTACGATACAGGTCACCAAATTCTTGGCCGGGTGGACGGGCCTCTGAGTAAAAGCCCCGTCCAGTCCTCCGCCGCAGTTGGGAACGGAGGGTGGGGCTGTCTACGAGACTTCTGTTCCACTTCTTTCAGGGATTTTCCAACGACCATATTATCCCTAGGCTGTCTTTAAGCTTTTGAAGAAAAGAAAACCGTCGAAACGTTAGGCTACAAATACAGGTCTCAATTGAAAGCCTCGTCAGACAAAGAAAAGAAATGACGTAATCGACAATAAAGAAGAAATTACAGAAAGAGATGACACCGAAACCACGCTTGACCTTTTGAGCTACATGAAGACCCATTTTTCGAAGTTTTAAGCGAACAGAAGAGTTTTATTTCACTCATGTAGAGCTGATTGAGAAGAAAACTTTTACATGGCCATACCTTCCAAAAGACTCAAAAGTCATATCAATGTTGAGACAAGTGGAACGAGCTCCGAAAGAAAATCAAGCCTTAAAGAAGTAAACTGTGAATCGCACACTTCAGAAGACTGACTTTCGAGAAAACCAGAAGGCGATAACAACCGAAATTTAGTGACGCTTGCAATAAAAAGGCAGAAAAGTGATTTTATCTACAACAGAAAACGATCAAAGGAAGAAAGAACAGTTCTCCTCAAACAACGAAAAATGCTGACATTCCAAGGAGTGCTAAGAACGGAACTCGGCCCCTTTGTGTGGCTACACAAATGGCGATCGGTGATCATTGTGACTTGTGGCAGCCAGTAGAGCAGAGCAGAGCAAACCGCGGAGACTACGAAGAGCACCAGGAGACAGTTGGTAAACATAACCCGGCCGGGAGCGTTGTGTGCTATGCCTACCCCGTTATATCGACCTTTGACACTACGGACACCTACTTTACAAGATCAGAGGGCCGCTGTTTGCAGAAGGTTCGCGTAAACCACGAGTTAGAAAAGCTGTTTGACGAGTGAACAACGCTGCATTCGTCGGTGTTTCTGCCGAAGGAGATCAAAGATGTACGACGCACCAAAGACGTCGTATGGCAAAGACTTCTAGAGCGGGACCGCTTGAATTGAGCCAATTTATTTGACACTTATCGCCATAAATGGTCGGAGGTATTCTGCTTCAAAGAGCTAAAGCCATTTAAAAACACGGCTCATACTTTGAATGTTTGAGTAACAGCTGCGAGTCATGGGGGAGGAATGGTGCCCAAGCTTGAAGGGAAGAAAAAGTTCTTGTTTCAAAAAATAGTAACCCTCCCTTCATTGGAAAGCGCCATTGATTTCATTCGAAAGAATCCATGAGTTCGAGCGCTGCGGCTGAATTTTTTTTTGGATTCCCGCTTGATCATTGTAGTGATCTGATCACCAGCCAACGCACCAGCTTTTACTTTTCGGTTCACCATCTAAATTGATATTAATATTGTTGCAAATATGGTCATGTAAATCCGAACAAAGATTTACGTGTTCACAAACAAGCCCGATATCAACAATCCTGTAAGAGGAGTACACAGTCCATTTCAGAAAAACTGATTGGGCGTGTCCTACGGACTTGTATGAACGTGTATAAAACTTCCTCAATTCTCTCACTCCGCACACACTTTCACTCTCGCCACGTACTCTCACTCTCGCCATTCACCCAAGTCCGTGGGACACGGGTGTGTACCCTAATGTCAGGCCGCCGCAGCGCGACGTTCTCCGCGCGACATTGGCGCGCGAGTAGTCTGCCCTCGGTGGGAATCGCGTGTAGTTGCACAAAAAGTGCGGCGCCCGTGTCGACGCCTATTCTTATTCACTTTGCCGCTATATTGGGTTGTTTTTGTATTGTTTTCATTTAATATGTATATATTTAGCTCACTTTGGTGTTTCAGTGCTCACACTAGAAGTAGTAGGTAGTCCGACAACTTCGCTCGGTTTTTTAACATGACGTCCCCCACCCGGAGTACCGTACTGAGACCATTTGCTTATTACTTCATCACCGCATAGAAGGATTGTGCTAGTCTGCTGTGCTTGGGTCAAATACAGTCGAAGGGGGAGGGGGGAGACGCTACTTTGCGTCGACGTCGAAGCTCCTTTCCCTTACTAGGCTTAGGCTAAAATTGATATCCTCTCCTCCCACATGAGAAAGCATCAGTCAAAGCATAGATTTCATCTGCTTTAGCCTAAGCCTGGGGAAGGAAACAAGCTTTGACGTGGGTGAAAATTTCGCGTCTCCCCTCCCCCGGCTTTAATTGACCTGGAAGAAGCGCACTGATACAACTTGATACATTCAAACAATGCAATAATGACAAAATAATATAATAACACAATTTAACTATAGTGCGACATATGTAGGTAGCAAAAAAAATTCCGGATAGCAAAAATGATGTAAATAATAGGTAACACAGCATAGAAATTGGAATGACTGCATGCAAAACACTATCATCAACTAAAAATAAATTGAAACAATGTAATATGAACTAATTCATGCGAATCCCGACTACTGAAAAATAAAAAACTCAAAAGCAAACTCAATATCACCGCCAACATGAATAAAAGTAGGCGTCGATACGGTCGCCGCCCTTCTGGTGCAAGTACACGCGATTTCCACCGAGGCAATAAACTCGTGCGAAAACGTCGCTCGTCGCTTTGTGCTGCGCGGCGTCCTGTCATTAGGGTACACACCCTAACTGAAATATGTACGGCGCCTCCACCATCTAGCCTGTCGGCTTCGGGCTTCAGGCAGGAACGTTACACACCTAGAGGGTTCAGTAAATATCATCCATTGCAAAAGACACTTTTTGCTGCTTTGCTACTATTTGAAAAACGCTGGTGCGGTGGGAGAAACGGTAGAGAGACACTTATGCCTAGAAAGGGTCTGTAATGATCCTAGCGAAAACCATATGGTCAAGGAAGTTAACACACTATTCATTGTGAAACTTCTAAAATCTTTTCCAAAAGACTTGGTTTCCCAATAAGATCTAATTTCTACCATCTCAGGCTTCATAAAGGCGCGAAGCGCCATAAGCTTGCCTACAAGGCTCAAAATCTTTTTGCAACCTCTTTCTGCAGATAGATTTATGGAGGCTCCTCAGTTCTTTGGAGTAAATCTCAAATTTCGCACCTTGTTCCATACACATTTAGATCAACATGAGGCTTCAGACAATTACTCATGGGGCTTCTCAAGTACTCTATTCCTTATTCCGCAAATGATCAATCAGAAGCTGTGAAATTAGCTTGAAATATTTCGTACGACTTCAAAGACCCGTACTCGACTACCAGCGTCAGATCCACTTCGGTGAACAATTTCGAGCGATGAGAATAAAAACAAAGATGGGAAAAATGGGAACCACTCGCAAGAACCACAATTGCGAAAACACCAATGGACAGCCTTGCCTCATTATATTCACCCATGTGGAACCACGAAACGCAGTTCCGCTTCCTTAGGAAAAAGAACGAACACCTGATTTGGGAGCGCCTGATAGGACGTGGCCCATGGACTTGGGTGGGAGTGTATCAATTTCTCTCACTCGCCACACACTCTCACTCTTGCCACGCACTCTCACTATCGCCACTCATCTATGTCCGTAGGCCACGCCCTGTCAAGCGCTCCGAAACGGAGTACACCTATTAGTACCAAGATTAAATGATAAGAGGTATGGTACAGTAGAGGTGGCCACACTGAAATCCATTTATGGACGCGAACAGCCCTACCTTTTATTTTCGATTAGTCCAAAAGAGGATTACTGTGCTTCTTAAATGTCAGACAGTACCTCTTAGAGGTACATACCTGCACAGTGACAGATTCCATCTGCTTTATCATGAAGGCAGGTGATCCGGAAATAAATGTCATAGGTAGCGGTGATAGCAAAGCAACGAAAATAGGAACGGCCGCGAAAGTGCAGAGCGTCAAAGCACAAAAAAGGAAATGTTTTGCTATCAGTTATTGGCAAGCAGTTGGTGCGTTTCGAAATAGATCCGCTAACATGGGAAAGTTGAGGCAATTCCGAGAACATATGGCTGTAAGAAAAGTGGCATTAATGGGATCTATATCCATTTATAAAGCTCCCCAGCAGAACACTGCTTTATACTTGAGGAAAAGGTGATTTCAAAATTGTTCGCTGCATTTCCACATTCTCTCATCTGTTTTTCTGAACGACATCAGTTACATCTCATGCGGCATATGGTGTGTGTGCGTCAGAGCTCTCCAACTACGTCAGACTTCATGGAGAGTTGCGTCGCCGCGCGCTGTAGGTCTCGTGGTGAATTTGTCGCGCGCGGTCGCCGCCTCCTCGCGTGACCTGATCTAGTTGGACGGTCCTAATGCACTTCTTCTCCCCTTTACGGTACGTATGAACCCTCTGCCCTATGTACTGCTCGTATGTACTGGGAAATACTAAAGTTGATACCACTCAGAGCTGCATAAAACATTTCAAGGATGGAACAAATGGAGCGGCTGAAGCGATGGGTTATCGTTATATGATATGGCTGCCCCTCCTAGCTCACTGTACTGGCCCAAGGAACGCCCTGCTGCTCCTAATTAGATTCGGTCACATGAACCATTCCACTAGAGTTAGACGTCACTGGGGAATTTATAGTTTCTATTCTTAATACTCCAATCTTGGAATCATCATCTTTCCATCACAGCAGTTGCTTTCTCATAAGGTGTTAACACAAAATATCGACCAAAACTAAAAATGCAATTAGAAAGCCGAATAATGTAAATGTTTTTCTGTTAATGCATACCGCAAGCCATTCTACAAGATCTACTTGATTCCCAATTAAATTGAAAGCCAGCCAATTTTAAATTTGACACCTTTTTTTCGTGTTTTTGGATGATCCAAGCGAGGTTCATACATAGGAATAACATCGGTAGCTAATAATATTTTTTGCTCTCTCCATGACTTTGTATACTTGTTGCAGGTCAACGTCTTCCAAAATTTTCGAAATAGGAAAATGTGAAAATCGGAGATATTAAATTTCACAGCATAGTATTGAGATCAGCTGTAAAAAAATCAAGGTGTGCACGGAGAGAATAAGTGCTGCACTACATATTTGCATATTTTAATTGTAAGAAGCAGTGAACACTTCGCTTCTGAACAGAAGAAGAAAAAAGAAGAGGAATTTCCATCCGGAATCATAATAAGAGTTGGAGAAGATAACAGACCTAGATAGCGGATGCTGAGCTTCGTTCTTACAGAAAGGGTGGTCGAAACAGCAAGGCTGTGCAAAAGAAAGCTAGTGACGCACTGGGTGCAATGGCTTGGCCTACCACTAAAAATAAAGAGAGGGGTGCTAAGTGTGCGGCAGTGCAGAGAAAAGAAATGAGACGAACAGCTAGAAAATTCAAGAAATCGAACTCTTATGCTCCAATACCCTTTGTTTGTAACGGTGGACATGTTTAATGGCACAGCACTTTCGAGACTTATCGATTAGAGCCATGCGGATCTGTTATGTGTAGCGGTACTATGGTAAATTTCCGAGTTCCATTGGCCAAAGATAACTTTTCATTATTTCGCTTTACCCTCGAGATACTCGTTGATGTACTGATTTTTAAGTATAATAAAATCAAGGGATTTCGATGCACTATTCTTGCGAGGTAGAGCCACAAAAGACCGATAAGCGAACGGAGCTCAACCTCAAAGATTTCTTCCTCTGTATATTCTGTGCTGTAACAGGAAGCAAATATACTTTATAAACAACCACCATCTCCTAAGGCGTTCCGCATGCTCACTGCGCTGTGGTATAGAGGATCCCGTGACAGGCGAAATACCATATATAGCATAACGTAGCAGATCACGAATTCCAAACAATCAATTTCGAGATCGGGAAATCGGTAGCAAACGGAATTGACTAAATGAAGATCGTCTTCAATGAAGACGTCGTAGAGCTTTGTCGTTACATAGCGTGACGTCTCCAAAAGGAGCTTCAGAAGAATGCTGAAAACGTTTCTTCACTGGTTTCAATAAAGAGAATACCGAAATGGCAGCTGAAAACATGATATCGATCGTTTTCGCAATGACGCTGAATCATGAGCAAGACGTTCAGCTTCGGACGAAACTCGAATATCAATGTCGAATACCAGTGTACACCGTGAGTCAAGGATTCCTCGACAGGGGGGGGCTCTATTTGATCGGTCAGAAGGGGGCGTACCTACAGAGATCAGCGACATGCATTAGAATTAATAAGCAGATGAAAAGCGAACGGCATTCCACAGCCGATCCTTGTGAAACAATGTGAAATAAATGTCTTTTTGCATAAGGTAAGAATTCATGGCAATAAAATATTGCAACTATACAATCCGGCAACAGTTACTGGAATAGTAGAGTTCAAAATCAAGAGGGGTCATACTCGGCCACCGAGAAGGGCGTCGTACTGAAGCGACTATTTTCCATGACACCACGAAGTGCCCTGGTCAAGCCTAGTGAGGAAAATTTTTGGGAAAGACGACCCTCCCCCTTCCTCCCCCCCCCCCCCCCCCCCCCGATGATCCGGTCGATGCTGCGTGTTCCTATATCAAGGTGTCTCTCTAAAGATCATCGTCAGCCGATATTCGTAGCATACCTGCCACTAAGTATGAGTACTGATTGGCGACGATCGCCTAATCAATTCAAAAATCACCCGAAAGTGGGTAGTCGTCGAGGAATGCTAGGGGATTTTCGGAAGTACATACACGCCCGCCCATTTTCCAACCCAAGATACGAGTACGAATCCTTCGACCCATGCTTGGCCCTAACCCAATCCCCACTAATGCATGGATATGTACCCTAATGTCAGGATGCCGCACGATGGCGAGCGGCGTGCGACACAGTGTGTGCGAGCTATGCGCGTCGCGGTAGTTGGGTCTCAAAACGATTACAACGTAATGCTAGGAGTGCGATACGCAGTTGACTTCTAATCGTTTCGGGACCCAACAATTTAGCTCGTCCGCATTGCTTCGCTTGCGACATTCCGCAGTGCGGCATCCTGACATTAAGGTACACATCCCTAATGCATTGCGGGCCTAGTGCCTATCTATTAATCTCTTATCTATTAAGCTATTTATCATAACTAATAATATTATTAATGTACATGTATGTAATATAAATGCCTGCATCGTTCTTTGCTGCTAACAGTGCTTTAAGGAAGCGAGTGGAAAGCAAAATGGATCAAAGATCGTTCAGTGGCAAGGAACATCGCCGTAGGTGATACGAACGGTATGTGCGGGAAGTGGGATGAACTACGAATTGGAGCGCTGTCTGTCTGTCTCCAAATAGCGGGCTGAAAATGGTCCAAGTAGCAAAACTGGCCCCTAAATGAGACCAGCGTAGGTGAGCTTTAGCCTCACAACGATATATTTAGCACGGATCATACGAACGCAGCCGTCAACGGGCCGAACTGCTCGTGCGTGCGCGCACAAACCGGTATTCATCCTTCAAGCTGCTGCGAGACCCACAATGACAATCAAAATCAATGTCGAAAGCATAGAGGGTGTGACCCGTTGACGTTATAAAGTAAGTAAAAGAGGCGGCGAAATTCAAGTGGTGCGACGTTCTGGACGATTTCTGCGACATCTGCCGCCGACCGAATCGCGTTAACCTTGGTCGAACGACACAATGTCGCATCGGCCACCTGGCGCTGCCTGGCCAAATGCCATTTACGAAAACCATAAAGCTTTTGTTACTGGGAATATCCTTGACTGAAAGTGAAACGAAAGATTTGAAGACTTCTATGACGAATAATCCCTCTTAGGCCAATTACAAAAGTCTATCGCAACATCCTGGGAACAAATGGAAAAAGGATTTACCCGCTGGAATGCGCCACGTATTCCAGTTCATTTCAGAATGGCTATGTAGATGAGCAATTTGGCTTACACAATAACTTGCACGGCCAGCCGACGTACAAACCAGTGCTTCTCCTCGACTGGTCTGCTAACTTTTTACCTGTCCCGGACGGGTGTGTGCAGATATGACAGCGAGTCGCGTGGCCGCGCCGCGAGCGGCGGTGGGTGCGAGTGCCAGTGGCAGGGCATGGTAGCCTTCAAGCGAGGCAGTGTGGCATGGGTGAAAGCGCAGATGTGACGCAGCCACGCTCTGCCGGGCTCCCTAGAGCAATCGATTCGCAAGTCGTACTGGTGGCGCCGCGGAGCGATTCGCTGTCATATCTGCGCACACCCGTCCCGGACAGATGAAAGGCTTCGTTGGCCAGGACGGGCACATATGTATAGGATTCGATCCGCGCGTCCTAAGAGTGGTCTGCCATTGCACTGCCTCCACCCAAAGAAAAGGGAATTAATCGCACATATGCTGAAAAGTTGAAACCTTAGCCAAAACGTGAAATTTGGTGGCAATGTGAGCGCACATTAAGGTGTGCGCTTACATCCCGTCAATTACTGCCCGAACACTTTGTATTAGAGCGGTATTGCATGTCGTAAACCGGGGAAGATGACAGGTTCCCGAATCAGATCGTATAATGTCCAAACACCCCATATCTCGTGAGGAGTCTTAAAACATTCTTTCATTATCTAAAACAATCACAAAAATACATGCTCACGAACATGTCGATGAAGGAATCAAATCTGGGTGAACGCAAAGTAATGTAAGCCCTACATCCGTTCCTAAACACGGGAGAAGCTTCAACAGGTGCTTTGCGAATTCGGGGAGAGGCATTTAAGAAGAGTTACATCTGAATCCACATCTTGGCTCAAATAAAGCAATTCAGCTAAGGTAGGAATCTGAATGAAAAAATGATTGTGAGTGGACACAGGACGTGAATTTAAGCTGAGCCTAGAAGTGTCACAGAGCGCCTTCCAACATTTCAGTGGGCGGAACCCCACTGAGAAAAACTTCGAGGCGTCATTTGTTATGGAGAATGTTGCAAAAAGCTAAGGAATGTCTGACATCGGACAATGTGTGGACGTTTGTTGATGGAGCGGAAGTGTGCCTGCTGGCAAAAGCAAAATATAGGGAAATATAAGACGATTTTTCCGTGAATCATTGTGCTAACATAGCACGGGAAAGGCAAATCACAAACGATCGCCAAGCAGAGCGCCAGCAGCCGCCAGCCGGAAGACGATCGCCCCGTCAATGCAGAAATCAATCACACTGACGGTGGCGAATGAAACTCAAATTAGGCCGTTCCAACGAGGAGAAATGATGGTGAAGGTCGGGATAACCGGTAAGGAAGGTACGGAAGATACTACTATCTAGTTGAACTAGTAACTGGCAGAAACACCATAAAAGTTGAGTTGGTAAAAAAAAGTAAGAGGAATGAGATTCATGAAACTGCTTTTCTTGCCAGAAAAAAGGACACGAGAAGGTCGTATAAGGATCGAAGTATAAGGGCAGCAAACAACATAGCCTTTCAATTGGTGAGAAAAAACTCATGCTAAAGCGTTCATTGGAAGATAATTCCAGTCAGTCACCACTTCTGAAGTATTATATTTTTATTGGTGGTTCTTTTAATTAGATAACGTAACAAATTTCATAAGGAAATGAATACGTATAGAGACTGCAACCAAAAAAATCCATCTAAACAAATAGTTGACCTAAGGGCGGTGAAA
Organism: Trichostrongylus colubriformis; assembly: GCA_963978905.1. NCBI lineage: Eukaryota > Metazoa > Nematoda > Chromadorea > Rhabditida > Trichostrongylidae > Trichostrongylus > Trichostrongylus colubriformis. Next base: position 11,279,263 of record OZ022259.1, on the reverse strand, counting down.
CTGGTCGTGATCGCTATCTGACAAAGGAACATAACTTTTATGCGAATAGGTTTTCTACTTTTTCGTTAATTAGGAATTCTTGGAACAATGCTGCAAAGTGGAACAAGTTGGGGGTTATAAGAAAGGAGGGAGAAGTAAGAAAAGAGCGCTCTACAGAACCGCTTGATAGGCAACTTTGATAAAAAGCATTCATGGAAAGAAAGAAAGAAACGCATGGGAACAGTTGTTTTTTTTTTTTCGAGGATGGCCTAGTTTAGGCCTGTGAATACGAAACGAGCGATCGGTTGGGCTGAATGGATGTGACCGTCTGCGAATGTGTGTGTGTGTGCAGTTTTCTTGGTCAGTCAATTAATCGATGACGCGATGAACACGAAATGGACGATGATGCAGGAGGATAGGCTGGAACGAAGAATGATGACGGGATGGTTCCCGGAGTGCAATAGGCTAGGACGTCTGTTAGAGTCTTTCTTTCCCCCAATCAACTGTAACTAGCGCCATTAAATGACTAACACACACAGTGCCGCCGATGGTTGTTGTTGTTGTTGTTTAGGCGAGTCATTACGTTGTTAAGGGCCATTACCAAACATGTTGCTGACGCGTTCGAGTTCGGGCTTCACGACATGCTTCAAACAATGGGAGTGGTGGACTATGGGACAGAAAATTAGGCTACAGCCATCGCTAAATCCCGCGTTTTACATGAGCCCTACGACAGAACATGTCCGAGTTTATGGACCGAGCGTAGCGGGTTGACGTCATTCAGACTAAGGATACCCGTTCTGAGATCCGTGACGGTTCACGAGTGAATCATAAACCCGATTGCTAATCTGTCACAATCCAGTAACGGGTAATTCCATGGAATTTATTGCTTGGTATTATGAGCAGTTCCAAAAAAAACTAGGATTCCAGGTATGATTATTTCTGGGGTGTACCGCGCACTTAATTGCGAGCACTGGAACAAGTGTAGGAAACTTACTTATTTATTGAATTGTTACAGGCATAGGTGCGCTTTTACGATTGTCTACAAATCACCACAAATACATGAGCACAGGGGGGTCTGTAGTAATAATCAGGGAGAGCGTGGAAGAAGTTCAGTTAAATTTCGAGGTAAACAGCAGAAGACAGTGGCACTTCAGTAGTTATTGAGTAGTTTGGGCCCGCTTGAAGCGTTCCGAGGTTCATAGTGCGCTAGCTATTCAGGCAGATGACGTTGGGGAGAACGCCATTCCGTGACAAGAGTTCATGGCAGGGAATGTGAAGCTGAATTTTTGGATGCCAGGTATTCCCTACCCCTGACATTTCGGCTTCGGACCGGCCAGATAAGACTTAGCGCTCTTAAAAAGTAGTCTAAATTATAATGTCAGCTTCTGAAATATGGAGTAAAGATTGCGGAGTAGAGTTTATCCTCACGTTAGCGTTTCAGTCCCCATAGACCAAATTTGGTTGTGGTGCACTGCGAAGGGTCATTTTAAGGGCATGTTAACGGAATTTCGTGACTGAAAAATCCTTGAAAACCTGAACAGTGCGCGTGTTCGTGATTGAAGGAAAATATAACAAACAGAGAGTGAATGCCGTTCTCTTCTTTTTCCCTTATCCTGGATCTGTTCCAAAACAGGCTTTTCATCCATTTTGGTGCACCATCCAAAAGTTCCATTGGATCCCCCACCAGCCCACAGTCAATTGGGTATTTTCAAAAGAAAATGGAATTTCAATTTTTCACATGAAACTTTGTATATGGTCTTCAGTAATCACAACCCATTTTGAGGGCATAGAAGACCTGTCTGCCGTGCATGATTCCTCAAGCCCTTACTAGCATCATGGAAGCCAAGATATCGCGGTTTACCTGATTATTTGACTGCTTGAATGCATCCTACCGCGCGTGGTAGGTAGGAAGATTTGACAGCATACTACCCCGCTGGCCTGCTCATGATTAATATTGAGGAAAAGGAATTCGCGTGTCACCGATGGGTAGTTGTGGATCTAAAGCAAAGCTATATCTCGCAGGATCGTGAATCGTCATGCGCCTATCACTTGGGCGTGCTATTTTCCTTGAGTGACGCTGCTCTGTTACCACCACGAGCTCTGCGTTGCGGAGGAGAAATGGTACGCTTAAGCGAGAGAGCGCACGACGGCATATGCGATTGTAGACCATGTACATCGCAGGTTCGCGAGGTATCGCCGTAGCCTCGGGCCGCAGTCATACTCACCGCCGGAGAGTGGCACGGGGGAGGTGCAGAGATGTCGCAGGCAACGAGGCGGGATGGCATAGGCAGAGACGCAGAGATCCGCAGCCACTCCATGCCGCCGACACCGCAAAGTATGACCGCGGCCTTAGCGAGAAGGGAGGTGCATGGAAAAAATTCATTAGAATGCATTCAAGCGAGGCGTCCCTCAAAACGACGGGCCGTCTAACCGTTTATAGTCTTCCAATATTTCTATTCGAGAAATTTTCTTTTGTGGTAGCAGTAAATGAGGTATAGACAGCGAACATTTCGAAAATATTTATGAAGTTGTACAAATGATGGTGACTAGCGCATAATGTAGTGGCAGTCAAGTGGGGAGGTAAGAATTCGCCAGCTGACCGACGGTGATAGCCATGCAAGCACCATTTTGATAAGAAGTGTCCAGTTATTTGTGGCATGATCATGAGAGCGAAAGACTGTTGTGATGAAATTGGCCAATTACTATGAAAGTGGACCAATGATCTCAGAACCTGCGCAAGGTTTAGACGAAGTAATACTACAGATAAGCAGCGAATTAGGTATAGATTGAATGACGAGAAACAGGGCTGAGCGATACACAAGGAATCTTCAGATCTTATTGTAAAAAAGCGACTCAACTGATTACATCATTTTATCGCCACTTGATCAATCGCGCTTTCTGCATGTCCGTGTTGCATATAAAAGCAGTTGGAAGAGTGATGGAGGGTTTCACGCATTTGAGACATTAAAGAAAAATGGGAACCAGGAAGGCATGTAGCTCTCACTGTGTCTTCAACATTCCGTCCACAATCGCAAAGCATTTAAGGTGCGACTTCCCGCTATTTGTTATGTTACAAGGCCCGGACAAGCTTCCTCTGAGGTCGGATGTGAAGTAAAAGGCCCGTAGGGTGGGGTGGTCTGATCGAGTTCGTGCATAAATGATGAAGTTGTTGCTTTTTCAGCAGAACGCAAATGGAATGAATAGAGTGAAATACAAGTTTAGTTGCTGCGGTCCGAATCCATCATGGAGCAGTTTAATGTTAATTTGTTTTTACAATGTTAACTTAGTCGTCACTACATACTGGATTGTAAAAAAAAATTTCGCGAACAAGCTTGGAAAACTGAATTTTGTGCATAATTATCTAAATCAACAAAAACTATTCCTATAAATTTCGTAATATTCAATCGCCTTTTGCCCTCGACCTGCAATTCCTGATTTGGTCGATGTGCCCTTGGATCAGAGTCAAGCGGCGTCGAGAAAAATCTTCAAAAGATACGACCCTCTCCCCCAAGAGAGATCTCCAGTACCGCATCCTAGAAACATCGATAAAGTGCCTTCGCCCCCTCTCCCCCCCCCCTCCACCTGGTCGACGCCTCCGGTATTGTGCCACATAGTGTCTAATGATCCTCCTTCTAACCCTGAATACAGCCCCCTCCGTCGACGAATTCTCGACGAGTCCAGAAACTTTGAAAACGGTTTTTCACCTCCTTCAAACGACCTGAAGTTGCGTCTTTTCATAAAGTGTTGCGTGAACAGAGAAGGCCATAACAGGTCGATGCGTATTCTGGCCTGTGAGGCGGCAGAAGGTCGACTCTTTTCAATTCTTCACACTTGTCCTTGGTCTTCTTGGCCGTGTGCGGTGATGCGTGCTGCATTTCTTACCCACGATCTTCCCCTCAGCAGCGAAGCGATATTGCCCGGATCTCGAGTTGTATCTGGCATTTGCTCAGCAAAAACAACCCCGAGCGAGTAAAAATTACAAAAAAAAAACGAACTGAATTTGTACATGGTTCACGAACTTCACCATTACACAATACTGGTGACCTGATCCCTATTGGAACACTTGCAAGTCATCCTTGAGTGGGAGACTAAACAGAGATGACTCAGCACCAGTTACATCTGGGTGACTCGCCAGCAACGAAAAGCGACGTTGTTTGGAATCAACTTCGCGTGTTCTGAGCATGTTCACAGTACTTCTGCCATGAGATTTTTTTTGGTAAAATTTTTATTACTGCCAACGCTTCCACCTTCCTATTATAGTCAAAGTCCCAAACAAAGGCTGGAGGGCTTAGACCTGGCCACTCTCTCATTATGCGCCTTCGCTCGCTTAGGCCACGTTTATACTTTGCGCACGTGCGCCGGTACTTAAATCATGTGCCTGCCGCCAACCACAGTGGCACTCCGTCGTAATGCCAAACTATGCCAAGATTTGATGCCTGTTCGTGGGCTCTCATCTCGATCATCATACTGTAGTGTGGTTGGATAGAGCGTTTTACAAACGGAGCGTGTCACCAGAGTGCCGCCGTCGTCGGCGGCGAACACATGACTTTGCCGCCGCCGTCGCCGGTGCCGGTACGCAAAGTGTGAACGCAGTCTACGTGGTTCCAGCACCCTGTTTAAAACCCCTCGAAAAATACTAAGAAGCGGAAAGACGGAGAGTCATTTCTTGTGTTTGTGAGTTCTTAGCAACCAGAAAGTGGAGCTACACCTCGGCATACTGATCATTCTCCAAAATGAAGCTGACCAGTCAACAAAGTTGAACACTCACCGTCAGGTATATAGATCAAATACATCATGAAGTAAATAAATAAGTAAATTGATTAATTAATCCATAAATAAGTAAATAATTAATAACAGACAGACCATAATCAAAAGATTTATGGGAGAAAAACCAAGGAAGTAGTTTGAGCTCTAATCTACGTTTCGCACGTGCCCTTAGACGGAGGCTAAAGTCTGCGATAACCTTCCTTTGTGCTTATCAGTGAGGGAAGGCAGGCAAGTATGTTTTAGATAGCATTAACTAATCTCATTTATGATTTAAACCGAATGCAATTTATTTACATAAGTGACTGCAAAACAAAGGGAATTGTATGAACCTGGGCGATTCACATGTGAATTGTCTGTAAAACTTTGATATCATATCGGCTTATTTTTGAAGAAGATGTATAGAAGAGCCAAAAATGGTGAATTTACATCAAGCCTATAAAGGGGTCGTGAAATATCGATCGAGTAAAAGTCCGTTAAAGTACGGAAAGTGCAAGTTAAACCAGCTCACTACGAAGTAAAAGAGGAAGTGAATCAGCAAGGTGGAACAGCAGACCCGCCTGATAAAAGGCATTTCGATAGCGATATTAGAAACTAGGAAGGTCAGCGATGGATTCAACGAATTTCTCGAATTATTGAATGTTTCACATTGTTTCCATGGAGCTTGCTGGAACACATATGCTAGTCACCTGGAATGAACTGATTGTTTACTGTTTGAAATACAAATAGTAGCGTAATCAGTGATATAGAGGAGGTTGAGAGGTGTGCATGGAGAATGACGAGGTGTAGGAGAGGCACGAATACTGGAAGCCGGTGACTGCTGAGGGACACATAACTGGTTTTGTCACAACTGTGCGCCATCGATCAAACGCCATGGTATTATACCAGATGAGGTTCGGCTAACGGCAAGGTACAAGGACATGAGTCGAAGTAACCATAACTTTCTTACAACTCGTATTATACAACCGCATTAAGGAAAGTTGCACAGTTTCTCGGTCGAAAAGTACTTTGAAAAAACTTTCTAAAAGTTCTTTTGCTGCAATACTTCTCTTACAGCCACCTAAGTACTTTGTTGACAAATGCCAAGCTGGAAATAATGGGAAAACATGTAACAGCAGTCAAACATAAGACAGGAACGTGCTTGAAAATTGAAGACACATCCCACGAAATTTGTGGGGGAATACACTTTCAACTCCATAGTAAAGCTAACAGTCATAAGTCGGTCGTCTGTAATGAAAGGCAAGTGCAATGGGTACAGTGATCTGGTTGCAGCTAAAATTAAAAGCAGACGCGCAACGGCAGCAGCATTCTAGGAAAAAGAAATGGAATAATTGAGAATCTATGAAATGACTCAAAGTCACCAGCCGTTTCCGACATGTTTTCTCCCACTGCGCATCACTGACGTGTCGATATAAACTACGCAGTTCTGTGATGTATGGCAGTCATATGCAGCTGTCGACCCACTCACTTCAAGAGGTGTGGACCCTTTGGCCGCGTTCATACTTTGCGGTGCCGTCTGCAGGACGTGGATGAGTGTCCCTGCGTCTCCGCCCGTGCTACTCTCTCTCTCTCTCGTTGCCTGCGTCGTCTCTGCCCCTCCCTCGTGTCAGTGTGCCTCGCTGCGTACATTGCCTCTCTGAAAGCATGGGCGCCACACACCCTGTCATTCGTTGTCCCCTCAATTTTTGGGCGAAAGTAAAAAAAACCAAAATAGCGCAAAGCCTAAAACAAATAACTCTGTTGCGTTGGTAGGCCAAAAGATAGTTTTATTAATAGGAGGTTTTACGTTTGAATGGTTTCCACTCTCCATGGAACTTTGAGATTAAGCGGATTGATTAGGGTCTCCAGTGCTGATTGAAAGTATGAGATCAAAAATTATAAATTGTGATCCAAAGCGAATTGGAAGGGGTCAAATTTGCCTTCGATCACTCACTGACCAGCTTTTTTTGCATAGCGACTCATCAAAAGTTTGATCGAGGAGCAAACCCACCATTTACCACCTCTACAGCAAGAGCACGGCGCACACGCTTAGCCTTTTTGATGCGTTATTTCAAGGTAGGTACCCTGCCGGTAGGTCATCGCAAGCATACTATGACCCCTTCTAACTTGCTATGAAGCGACATTTTGCAACTTTGGTTTTCGTAGTTATAATCACCATTCGAGACCCTACCGATTCACATAGATCTGATTTCAAAATTACATTGGAATTTGATCCCCTGGTTAGTCACCTGTCGCCGTAATGTCTGAACATTTATGCATGTTCTGTGCAAAACAATTTGATGACACAGTAAAATGAATGTTTTGAGCGTAACTACGTTGAATTCCCACGGTTACAGCTCCCAATGGGTGATTCACAGGATCGGTACGCTTCGCTGAGAAAATATAGCAGCCAGCCAGCCCATATCTAATCCGGATAATTAATGGATTGAGAAAGAAACTGGAAGAGATCGCGAATGAACAAAATGAGATTATATATCGTCTGTAAATTCATGGAAGACACTGCTTTGAGAAAAAAATAGATAAAATGGGCAATGATCAACCGTCGTCTTCCGCTTTCAGAACATATTGACCGATTGCTCTGAAGACCTCGGCCTCCTTGATGAGATGGCCCATTTTCTGTGATCTCAGATATTGAACAAATTAGAATCAATTGGAGATAGGGTGCCTGGTTACTTCCAAGATGGGGCCATGATGTTGCAGTTGCTTTGCAATTTCCTCTTTCTTTATAAGGACTTGCGTAGCACCAACCATAATAAAAATACCAGCTCTTAGAGAACATCACTGATTTCGCAGAGTAAGGAAGTTTCAGCAAGCTGTCAAGAATCCAAACAAGTTGGAAAGAGAGGGTTATACGAATGGAGGATGCTCGAGAGAATACTGCCACAAAAAGCCGGTACAGGGTAGCACTTGGAACGGGATAGCAATTAGAGAATGAGAAAAGAAAGAAAGACAGAAGAATGCTTTACGCTGAATGTTCAGCTACGCGTCGTTCTTCAACCTTCTTTGACCTGCACTTGGAACCACTCAACGTCTCTTTATCTGCACCCGCTTTTTTCCTTGCGCTTGTAAGGAGGTCGTGCTCAACTATGGCTTCAAGAGCACTTTCAATTGGTTTCTCTCCTCCCTGAGAAGAAAAAAAAAACGAAGTCATAGGAGAAGCTGCAAGGAAAGGTGGGAAATGGTTGGAATCTGAGCTGGAAACGGTACAGCTACCCAACTTCAACGTGCAAGACAGCTCACGTCTTAAAAGTTGCATAACCCGCCCTTCCTCTCCCAATGGTTAGCAGCAACCGCAGTAAGCAGTAACTTTTTTCGTAATTGATATCATTTGCGGAAGGTGTGTAATTGCTGTCATAAAATACGTCCGTCGATGGAAGTATGCATTAGTACCACTCTCCTCTTGAAGAAAGGGATGGGAAAACTATTTCTTGGAGGAGACTTCATTAGCCATGTTAAATTTTAGAAACAATGGCTCCTCTCCCACCAGATGGAAGCGATAATCTGCTGCGGATGCGGCAGATATTAATCAGAGGTACAAGACAATGACCGGCCTAGAGAATGGTCGAAGAAGCTCCTCAATTTGAGTTTTTCGTATGCAGCCAAGCATGAGATACGAAGCGATCCGGTCGCAGTGAACTCGTTGCTTATCTTGATCGAACTTCAAATAAGCGAACAGAAGCCGCGCCGGGAAATTTCACAATAGACGTGCAATGCTTGTCCCTATGCACAGCTTCTGTTTTTATAGGTGTAAGGGGCTTTCCCTGTCAATGGTCCACTAGCAATTTACCGAAAAGGATTGTAAGATCCCGGTTGTTCGTTTTTCCAAGGTTTCAAAAGTTCTGGGGTGAAATTTTGATGCCTTCTACAATTTAGTGATCAAGCACTTATGAGCAATACATCAGCGGAACACCCAAAGACTGATATGAAGATCGACAAGCTTCAACGAGCCACAAATTAGGTTTGGGAGCTGCCTCCCTAAAAAATCATCACTCGATATTAGCAGCATTGCTAAGTTGTACTTAGAATCGATTGACGAAATTTTCAGAAGCGCCTTATCTCCAAGAATACCAGCCCTCTAAGAACGCGTCGACCCATGCTTTGCCCCGCACTGTGCTTCTACAGGAAGTGTGCCTAAGACTGAAACCTACATAGCCAGAAACTATGGTTCTTCTACAGAGCGTGCCAGAAAAAGAGTAAATTTGCTCACGGTTCCCATCCGCCAAGTGTACAAAACATAGGTAAACGAAGGAGATGAAAGTATTGGGGCAAAATATCCCCGAATGCTACTTTAGAAATAGGAGCAAGCTGAGACTCACTACTTTCACCTTCATCAAAATATGGAGCCTTCAGTCAGCGCAGTCGGGTTCCAGTGCACTACGGGTATAAAGGTCCGCTAAAACAAGGTCCGCTAAATCTGTGGAACAGCGACAGCGAGCTGCTGGAGCTGATGGGTGCATACGGCAGCGGTGACTGTCTCGCCTTGAACCAGCACCTCGTAGGAAAGCATTCCTTCCGCGTCCCAGAGTTACACAGTCCTGAACGTGGTTTGTCTTTCATGTCAATCTCGCCGTTGCTGAAGCTGATGAACCAGCGGCGCACGGTCTCATAGCTCACACATCCCTTGCCCAATGTAGCGATGATGGAATCGCAAGCTTTCGTCGCTCTGATGTCGCAAGACCACTCATAGTAGATGACACCGTGTGTTGGGTGGGCATCGACTGCGGGCATTGTAGCTCTCTCCACGGAATCGGATGGATCAATATATACTTTGTAGGAAGCTTAGAGAACCTTCTACCATATTCCTAAACCAACGAGCTCTGTCTCGAAGTAAACAAGAGTTATTGACTTTTTTGGAAAAAATCCAGACTTTTGGGACAACCTAATGCTTAGTCAGTGGTGAAACGATGGATCAGTTATAGGCCTGACCTAAGATTGTCAGTCCACGACTGTTTAGAGTGCTATCGCGATGGGGGGGGGGGTCATGACCCTATAGACATTATTTTTATTTCAACCGAGAAGGGGAAAGGAAACCTTTTTTGCCTTCACTGAGGTTTGGGACGTCTGAGTATACAGGTGATCCTTGAAAGATCCCTTCAAGATGCTACGCTTAAATGTGAAGCTTTTTATGGGATGTGCCCCCCCCCCCCTCCCATTGCGATAGCACCCTGTTTAGTTTCTCACTACTGTATACCATATAGAATAAGTCCATGTGTCATGCTTGAACCGCTGTACTTTCCTGGAAGATCTCTGTTCCTGCTCAGTGACGATGCAATAACAAACAGTGCGCCACAATAGTTTATTTATGAAGGTTATTTGTGTAGTAGTCGTTTTGTTAACGTGAACCTGTTTTCATTGTTTGTTTTTCCACATCTTATAAGATGCCACAACTGCGAGAACGTATATCACTAAGGACACAATACAAAGTAAATCAGTGAAGAAAATCCATAAAATAGCGTAGAGGAATCCGTTGCGAACTCCTTCCATAGCTTTGTTCACTAAAACCAATACATACTTAGCTGCTGTTATGGTCCTCCTGCGAAAGACTCGTTGTAATTTTTCACCCCCAATTTCTCACAGAAAACAGAAGCAGCGTAAAGGATAATGGATGGTACTGTCTAGTATCCACATAACGGACCAAAGCTGTTTTTGCTGTACTCAAATCGTAGCTAAGTGCAACTCTATGTGTTGCACTTACTAGGGAAGGTAGTTTACTTCCCATAGAACTTTGAGATGAGACCCGGGGGGACCGATAGAGCTTCGAACGCTGATTATAACTGTGAAAACCAAAATTGCCAAATGGCATCCTGAAGCGAGTTACGAGGGGTCAAAGTTTGCCTGTGACACCTCATTGGCGAGGCACTTTGCCATCACGGTTTGTCGAAATGGCCATTTGCAGTGAGACACATACCTCTGTACGCGCTTTCAAATGCTGGTCTCAAATGTGTGGAATCTGTCAAACATTACCTGAATAAAGTTATGAAGGTTTTTCTGAAAAAAGAGTAATACCATTTCATGGTATGTTTGTGAGCCCATAGCGCGCGAGCCATACATTTTCACGCAAAACCAGTGTGATTTTCGTGTTCAGGAGATCAAATTACCCTCTGGGACAAGTTTTCAGCCAATTCGAGAATTTGACCAAATCTCGGAAAAATTGATGGGCTATTGGCTGGCAACCCATTTAACAAAGGAGTAGTCGTTGACCCTTGCCCAGCAAATGTGCTTATTTGGCGCTTATTACGTGCGTTCAGTATGATGGGCAAGTGTGATAGGTATGTTTCGGTTTCTTGTTCAGTTTGCAGGATATTTTGTGGAAGGAAATTCACAAAACTCCTGCTTAACCCCTGGCCACCCCTAATTTTCCGAAGTTGGACCAAAAACTGGACGGCTGGAAATTTGCACAGAGGGATAATTCGACCCCCTACGCGCGAATATCATACAAGGAAACGTTTAGAAGCGAAAGAAAAGCTATTACTGACAATGAAATACAAAATGCACAAAAAGCCGCACCGACGGGTAGCAAACCCACGATTTGGCGCCTGCAGAACCGGGGCACTACCACTGAGCCAAGGAGGCCACTACTGGTTAGCCGCTAATCATGCTGATGAGGAAGCGCCTCGCCATTGAGATGTCACAGGCAAGTCACAGGCAAACTTTGACCCCTCGTAACTCGCTTCAGAATGCCAATAAGCAATTTTGGTTTTCACAGTTATAATCAGCGTTCGAAGCTCTATCGATCTCTCCGGGTATCATTCCAAAGTTCCATGGGAACTAAAATACCTTCCCTGATTAGCTACTCAGGGCCGTCTTTCTTTTCAGATCATATAAAAGTGTCGATTTCTGAGAGCCAAGATTTTTTCGAGTATGGAGAACAAGAAAGCAAACTTCGGCAGAGCAAAACGGGCAGACACCCAAAGATCGCACTCCGAATTACATCGTCTAGCTGAAATTGTAACTGCTGACACATAATTCCCAATCTCGCATGATCTACATTCGTGCAGGGGCAGAACAAAACGGAGGATTCTACACTAAACCTACCTCTGAAGTTTAAAAAGACGAATACGGACAGAACAATAAGTCCAATGGCTGCAAGTGCACAACATATCTGTAAATGTGCAATTTAGGTTCTCCTTCATGCGCTGTGGATCACAGCAAGAGGGCAACTAGTGTTAGGTTGGTATTGTCTGGTACAGCAGCGGTCAAAATATATGAATTTTTGGATTGTAACTAAAACTTTGGTCGACGTCTACACTGCCGAATTTTTTCGCGTCTCGAAGGCAACTGTTACTCAATGAATCAAAATATCTCAGCTTGGTAGGGTGCAGGGTGGAGTTCAAGAATCCTACTTTATATAATCGGCTAAGTGTGTCTGTTGGTGTGTCTGTGTGTGTGTATGTGTGTGTGTCTGTTTGACCGGAAATTCATATCTCGCGTAGCAGCAAAGCTGAGACCTTGAAATTTACAAGTGTCATAGGAGGTGGTAAGGGGACCATAGCGGTGGCGGACCAAAAATGATAGCCGCTGATAAGGGCTGATAAGGAGCTTCGAAAGGCTAATGTCACCAAATCCGTTAGGCCTCTCGGGTCGATCCTAGACTGCCGAAACTCATAGGTGTTTCGAGGGGTGAGACGGGCACATCAATGGTGGTTGATCCAAATTGATAACGGTTGATAAGGTTCGATAAGGAGCCTCGAAAGGGGAATGTAGCCTAATTCGTTTCACCTTTCGAGTCGATCCTAAACTACTGAAACTCATGAGTGTTTTGAGGGAAGGAACGGGCACATCAATGGTAGGCGATCAAAGTTGATAACGCTTGATAAGATTCGATAAGGAGCCTTGAAAAGCGAATGTCGCCCTATTCGTTTCACTTTTAGGGTTGATCCTAGAGCGTCGGACACTCACAGGTGTTTTGAGTGGTGGGACGGGCACATCAATGGTGGGTGATCCAAACTGATAACGGTTGATAAGATTTGATAAGGCATGTCAGAAGGCTGATTCGCCAAATCCGTTTGGCTCTTCTGGCTAACAGTGGAATGTTCACACTCGCAGGTATTACAGGGTACGGGAACTTCAATGGCGACTTTTCGAACCTGATAACGGCTTGCAGGAGCTCATTAGCGCCATTAGAAAATAGGGAAGGGATGAAATCCGTTACACCGCTTACTGTCACTATACGACTGCTGTAGTAAATACGTATGATGCTCAGTACCATTGGGTGAACATATTTTGTTTGTGCTGATATCTGCTGCCGATGTATCTACCGCTGAATTTCCCAGCGCTCCAAATAATGGTGCATGCCTATCGATACTGCTATCAACATGGATGATCAAGACACGATCTAGATTTGTGATAGCAAAGCAAGCGATTCTCTTTTGTGCGGTGCCAACAACAATATTGGGTATCGACCGCTAGACTATGTAATATTCCAAATAGTGGTGCATGTTTACAAAAACGATAAGCATCGATAACTGGCATACGGATCTACCACCAATATGTAGGAAATAGAAGCTCAGCAAATGGACAAATGGCTAACTCCCAATAGTGACCACTTCAGCCGAACAGCTAACTGATTAGTGGATTTTCCATGTCATTGCTGAACACTGATCATCGATATCATTGTAACAAAAGGTATCGCCCGCTAAATCATCTGGCCTGTGAAAAATGGTGACCTTCCTCAGCGGTGATATCTTCGATATCGGTTAATATCTATCACCTTTATGTAGAAAGAGGTGCTTAGCAAAAAGTCAACATCGAGCCATTCCCTTCTATTGAGTTGAATAAATGATGAGTATTTCGCACAGTACTGTGCGATAGCCCAACTGGTTTTCTATAACTGGAAAACTCTGAAATTGACCAAACCTTTCACAAAATTCAATTAGCCATAAAACGCTTAATAGCTCAGCAAGCGAGCAGACTATGGTCAGGACTTTTTGAGATGTCATTTTGAAAAATAACAGCATCCAACCCAGGCACGGAGTTGATTATTTTAAGAGTTTTCTGTTAGATATATTTATAAAGCTCCATCCTGCACCGTACTTATTGTTAGTTGACATGCGTTGTTTCATTTAGTGACGGTTTTCTTCAAAACACTTAAAAATCGAACGGGAAATGTAAACAGCGACCAAGGCTATGCTTGGGATTCGAAACCGCATATACAGGGGGTGCCAAAAAAAGTAATTTTGCCCACGGCTCCCATCTGCCAATTATACAAAACGTAGGGAAACGAAAGAAATAAAAGTATTGGGGCAAAATATTCCCGAAATGTTCCTCTAAAAACAGGGAAAGCTGTGGCTCCTTACGTTCACCTTTATAAAAATATAGAGCTTTCATGCGGCACAGTCGGGCTTCGAAGTGCCTACAGTATCAAATCCCGCTTAAAACGGTGAAGCCAGGTTCCGTGGTAGGTCTTTTGTGGAAAGCTTTCTGAGGATTGGCCCTTCGGTTCGTGGAAGTCACAGAGGCCCCGCTGCTTGGACAAGGCTGCTATGATCCGAAGTATCATTTTCACACCTCAAATCCACCTCCGGAGGGGTTTCAGTGGTAAGGGCACGTTTTGACTTTTGGAAACGAAGGGCGCTGCGAACCCGGAAAAAAACGGAATGTTAAAGAGCACCACCCAGTAAGAATCCCCGTAGGTACACAGAGTGAACGGACCTCAGCAAGGTTGTGAACGAGGGCGGCGAAATTTCGGATTTTGCCCACTTGAGGTGACACATCTTTTTCACTCTTTCCTCGCTTCCGTTCCTGCTCGTACAGAAGGCTGTCACGGAGTATATTGATAGAGTGAGGTCTGCTCTTGAATCTGGGAATGAGGATACCTCGACAGAATTTGCTGTAGTTCGACTAAAGTGGGGTTGAAAGTGGAGGAGACAAAATTACTTCTTTTTTTGGCACCCCCTGTATTTTGATAGCTGTTTGAATTTTGCAACACTTTCAGAATTTTTTGGTTTTATTGCTCTCGTCGTTAGCTATTAATCACCACAGTGAAATACAATTTTGCTTATTTGATAAGATACTGGCCACTGTGCAGCCTTTGAGCTATTCACTTGATGAGGCAACCAAACTGATTATACTTTCTGAATACCATGAGCTTAGGGATCTGCCAACTGTAGTATGGGCACAGCAAGAACTATGCACCAATCTAATGCATGGTGGGTTTTGGTTCTGTATGAGCCTCCTATCCGCCACCTGGGATCGCGTAAAGCGGCCTCAACACTTAAAGGCTTGGTGTCCTTCGGTGAGCGAGGCCTCTCGCTGGAGGTGATCCGTGCCCATGATCAACGTCTTCGTACCACTTCTTATATCAGTGGAATAGGCACCAACAACCCTTGCTGTGCCAACCGCCAGGCACCAACAACCCTTGCTAAGCCAACTGTAGTATGGGCACAGCAAGGGTTGTTGGTGCCTAGCGCATGCCTTTCCTCCGATTCGCTTTCAAACCTTCAAAATGATGAAGTTGATTAATTGAAGCGTGACGGGTCCAAAAGTAGCGAGATAACATGGAGTTCTAGAAGTGTCGCAAGAACTATGCACCAATCTAATGCATGGTGGGTTTTGGTTCTGTATGAGCCTCCTATCCGCCACCTGGGATCGCGTAAAGCGGCCTCAACACTTAAAGGCTTGGTGTCCATCGGTGAGCGAGGCCTCTCGCTGGAGGTGATCCGTGCCCATGATCAACGTCTTCGTACCACTTCTTATATCAGTGGAATAGGCACCAACAACCCTTGCTGTGCCAACCGCCAGGCACCAACAACCCTTGCTAAGCCAACTGTAGTATGGGCACAGCAAGGGTTGTTGGTGCCTAGCGCATGCCTTTCCTCCGATTCGCTTTCAAACCTTCAAAATGATGAAGTTGATTAATTGAAGCGTGACGGGTCCAAAAGTAGCGAGATAACATGGAGTTCTAGAAGTGTCGCAAGAACTATGCACCAATCTAATGCATGGTGGGTTTTGGTTCTGTATGAGCCTCCTATCCGCCACCTGGGATCGCGTAAAGCGGCCTCAACACTTAAAGGCTTGGTGTCCTTCGGTGAGCGAGGCCTCTCGCTGGAGGTGATCCGTGCCCATGATCAACGTCTTCGTACCACTCCTTATATCAGTGGAATGCACGATTCCACCGTTTTCTTCTTATGAAACGTCCACTCGATATTCACTTTCGCGGAATTAACTATTGCGTAATGCTGTTCGGATGACCAGTTCATGGGTGTGTGCCATTAGGACAGAATATTCGCGTGGCAGAGTCAAAAGCGCGACAAAATAAGGCGAGACAGGGCGGCACACTAACTGAGTCCTGAGGCTTTAAGGCCCGTATAAGGCGTAGATCACCATTATCGGTTGGAGACTCACCAGTAGGGCGCGCATAGCTTGTACCATCGCCTCACATGCCGGACGCCATAACGCCAACTTTCTGCCCTTATTGGAACATACGCACCTGTTCCTTCAATGTTAAAAGGGTCACTCACCCAGGCTATGAGTGATACAAGTACGGGCTTTGTTGACTTCTCTTCGGGAAGAAGGTACCCTGATATTGCAGTTACGGAGGCGATGAGCTGTAACGAGAAACCTGTAAATTAGTACGCGGAAAAGGAGGGGAGTGAAAAGTCTATTACAACTCACAGCGAAAATGGGAACTAGGCAATGAAGATAGCCTTTCCAGTGTAAAGCAAAGAGGGCACGAAGGATGCACCCTATGCCAAATATCAATGACCAGGCAATTGCCAAAAATATTACCACCTGGAACATTCCCTGGTTTCTCACTCACCTGTCGGACTTTCAATATACAACAGATAATCCTGGACGCTCAACGTTCGCGGGTGTGCATTCTCTGGAGACACATTCCCCAAATCTAGGTATATCAGTGTCCTTGGTTTTTCAAGGTGCGCAAAAAAAGAGTGCCAGTTTCCAGAAGTTGAGGAAGTGCGATGGTGCTGGCGTCGCTCCATCGGATTGTGAGGAAGTAGTGCGACGGTGCCAGGGTCACTCCATCGAGTTGTATTATGTACAAGTAAAATCATTTTTTAATGAAAATTTTGATCTGTAAAATGCTTGTCACACCACATTTTAGCCATCGTGCAGATCTGCGAGAATTACTCGGTAGAATTATACATGTAATGTAAACTTGGTTTGTATTGAATATCGACGGGGCTCCCTATCAGTCTTCATCAGCTGTTATTGCTTCCGGTCACCCAACGTCGCTAGGCCCACCCTTGCAAATTTGCAAACTCCAGGGGGTGGGGTCGATTGGTCGAATTTTCGCGCGACCGCCCGCGGCGAGTGCGAGTTGTTCGGAATTCCGCTCACAACGCAATGGGTTAGTACCGTAAGGGACCTATAAATATTGCACCTATTCAGCGCGGGCGGCTTTTTTCTTTTGTTCTTAGGCTTCCTGTGAGAACTGAAATATTAATTTAAATGTTATTGTTCTCTCTCATTCTGAGGTGAGTGATCCATAGGAGTTCCTTCCGAAGCGTTAACAGTTGACAAGATAAGACAACAATCAACAACAACCTCAAGTACTATAGCAGCAGTAATAGCTATGCCTTTATTAGCCTTGAAGGACGATGGAGAGCTTATATTGCAGTCTTGGAGAATTCAAATTCACAACATATTGCTAAGAACAGGTGCAATCTTTAAAGGTCTCTCACGGTAACGGCCTGCGTCTTGAGCGGAATTCAAAACGACTTGTACCGACGGAGCCGCTAGCTAGTGCGATGCCGCGAAGCGCAAATTCGACCAATCGATCCCCATCCAAGTCCAGGAAGCTATCATTGCTGAGGTATGACTTGCGTCACAAAGGACGCACCCACCGAAACACAATTTTGTGTAGGGGACCACATAGTATGATCGATAGGGGTTCATCTGCTCTACCGAACTATTAATTTTTCATTGATTCTGTACAATTTTGGTGAATTTTAAGCCAGTAATCAGTAGGTTCAGCAGAAGAAAACTTGAGGATAACAGCACTCGCACACACAAAATGTCATGGGAAGAATCAATCACTGGTCCGCTATCTTCTAAATAACCCGCAAATCGATGGCCCGGAAGGTGGTGACATAGTTTTTTTTTCTTTTTTTGTGTTCTCTCTAGAGATTTTTCAAAATTCTCTCTAGAGATTTTTAAGTAGTTATTACAATTCCTTTGGTTCTCGACCCGCCCATTTTTTCAAAACTAAATCGATGAGAGAAAAGAGGAAACCCATCATCGACTAAATCACCGTTCCTCTGAAAAATAGATCTCATAACAACGTGTTAACTCTCGTCCACTGCACCCCCCCCCCCCTTTTCCCCCGCCCCTTCTACGTGTATCTATATTTCAGCCTAAATCTCATTTGAATCGAATAGGGCAAAAGAACTTCCGAATGGTATATGTGGTAATGGCAGTCATGAAGGAGGACAATTTCAATCTAAATAACCTAGGTACTACCGAAAGTTTTTCATTTAAAAATAAAAACGTTGACATCGAACTTGAAAAGAAATTATAGCACTGGAAGAAAACAGTGGAAGGCACAAAAACCTTGAAAAAAACTGAGAAGTACAGGATGAGCTGTTGTAATAGGTTGATTTCTCTTACCAGGGAAGGAATTTTAATTCCCATGGAACTTTGAAATGAAACCCAGGGGGATCGATAGAGCTTCGAACGCTGATTATAACTGTGAAAACCAAAATTGCTAAGTAGCATCCTGAAGCGAGTTACGAGGAGTCAAAGTTTGCCTGTCACCTCATTGGCGAGGCACTTTGCCATCAGACGGTTTGTCGAAATGGCCATTTGCAGTGAGACACATACCACTGTGCGCGCTTTTAAATGCTGATCTCAAACCTGTATTCAGAATCTGTCAAACAATTACCTGAATGAAGTTATGAAGGTTTTTCTGAAAAAAAAGAGTAATACCATTTCAGGGTATGTTTGGGAGCCCATAGAGCGCAAGCCATACGTTTTAACGCAAAACCAGTGTGATTTTCGTGTTCAGGGGATCAAACTACCCCATGGGACAAGTTTTCAACCAATTCAAGAATTTGACCAAATCTCGGAAAAATTGATGGGCTATTGTCTGGCAACCCATTTAACAAAGAGTAGTCGTTGACCCTTGCCTAGCATATGCTCTTATTTGGCGCTTGTTACGTGCGTTTAGTGTGATGGGCAGTGTGATAGGTATGTTTAGGTTACCTTGTTCAGCTTGCAGGATTTTTGTGGAAGGAAATTCAAAAACTCCTACTTATGGCCACCCCTAATTTTTCGAAGTTGGACCAAAAACTGGATCCGGCTGGAAATTTGCACAGAGGGGTAATTCGACCCCCTATGCGCGAATATCATACAAGGAAACGTTAGGAAGTGAAAGAAAAACACTTACTGACAATGAAACACAAAATGCAAAAAAAAAGAGGCACCGGCGGGAAGCAAACCCACACCCTCGCACCTGCAGAACCGGGGGTGTATATCACTAGGACAAAACCGTCGCGTGGCCGTGTTCTGCACGCAACGGGATGGTGCGAGCTATGCGCGCCATATTGGATGGGTCTTGAGGCGATGACACTGCTCTACGCCTCATTCTATGCGTAATCGCTTCAGGACTCAACTTATACGGCGCGCATAGCTCGCACCATCCCGTCGCGTGCCGAACACAGCCACGCGACGGTTTTGTCCTAGTGATATACACCCCAGAACCGGCACTACCACTGAACCACGGAGGCCATTGCTGGCTATTCGCTAGTCATCTTGATGGCGAAGCGCCTCGCCATGGAGATGTCACAGGCGAGTCACAGGCAAACTTTGACCCCTCGTAACTCGCTTCAAGATACCATTTAGCAATTTTGGTTTTCACGGTTATAATCAGCGTTCAAAGCTCTATCGATCTCCCTGGGTCTCATTTCAAAGTTCCATGGGAAGTAAAATACCTTCCCTAGTTAGTGGATTGTTCCAATAAATACCCACTTTGGATAATTTGTATCGACAAGACCTACTACTTTTCTAGTCCGAACTTCAACTTAACATGAAACGTATACTGAAATATTCCGTAGAGCAGATGAATTTGTTCAACAGATTCTCTTTGAATGTATCATGAAATGCAAGAAGCTGCTTCAAGTTTTTTTTGTAAAAATGCCGCTAGAACTCCAAAAAAATTATCATACTTTTCTTTTGAAGTTAGAGCGTTCATTTTTTTTGTTTTGTGGGAAGACGACATCATCTATGGTGGAACCCAGTAGCTTATTCGGAAACCATTCTACCGTGTCACTGGTAAACTCTACAGTATACTGATACTTGTACTGTGGGGCAGAAGTGGTGTAGTGACAGGTGGCGTACTCATTACTCTCATGGTGTGAGGATCAAATCCCGCATCAACCCCCGCCCAGGCAAACCGAGCCTTCCATCCCTCCGGGATCGGCAAATTGGTACCAGACTCGTCTGGGAGGGTAAAACACTAACTTGTGCATCGACTGGCCCCCACAAGTCATTGTATAGGCCACATCACATTCACCAGCCATCACGATTCCGAATAGAACTAGAATGTGCGGCGCGTCCCAGGAATGGATTGATTAACCCAAAAACTTTATCCTTTGACTTATACTGATACTGCAGTTAGCGCTATGCAGGTGTCCCTTCCCTAGTGCCTGTGATTTCTCATCCAAAGCCATCAGATTATGCCTTTGCTTGCACCAATTCCTACTTCGAGTATTCATCCAAGCGCTCGACGTGTCGTTATAGCAGACCTGGTTCCCTATATCAAAGATGAATTAATTTTTGCCCTTCCTTAAGTGATAAATCACCTCCTGCAATGGTATCGTTATGAGCCGAGTCAAACCCCAGAAAAGTACACCATCATCTCACAGAATTCAGAACAGTCAAGGATTCCGAGTTATGGGCGAAAGCTTCGGTGTCGGACGGGACTCGAACCAAGTGCGGGTTCGAGTCCCGTCGGACACCGAAGCTTTGCTAAGCCATTACACTACCCACATCCATGTCACCTGGACTCAGCTTCTGAACGGTATACATATTTCCATAGCTTATCAGCACTCACACGTATAATGTACAGGGTGGGGCAAAATTACGGAAACTAAATTGATGCCACCCAAAAATTTTATTTCAGCTTGAACAAAAAAGTAATCACTATCGATTTATTCCCCAGAAAAAACTGAACAAAAACCACTTCTCTTTTTTCAAAACAAGCCCATTTACTTTGACACAGGCTCGAAGACGCTCCGGAAACGCGTTGACCGTGGCGTGGAGGTAGTCTTCGTCCAACTCATTCCATGCTTTCTCCAGTGCTGCTCCAGAGAATTGAGATCGCGATGGGGTTTGAGCATGCTTTAGACTCGAGGACGCTCCATACAGGGAAATCGAGTGGGTTGAGGTCCGGTGAACTGGGATGCCTTTCATCAAAAGATATGGAATCTGGGAAATTTTCCTTGCACCGCTCCTGGACAATCTTGGCCTCGTGAGCAGGGGCACTGTCTTGTTGATAGCACCATTTCTTATATCCGAAGTGCCTCTGGGCCCACAGTAAGACTTCGTTCTTCAAAATGCTCAAATAGTGTTCCCGTTGACCTTAACTCCCTGTGGAACGAAGACCAGCGGTGAGCGAAGACCACGCAGATGATCGCGCATCTTCTTCATTTTCGCCTTGATCGTGATAGAAGTCGGTCTCCCACGTCCCGGTCGGTCGGAAAGGTTTCCTAGTTCTGTAAACATTGCGATTGTTTCCGACATAAGACATCCTGGTACCTTCAGACGGTGAGAGATGTCAATCGCTCAGAATCCTTGAAGGTGCAGGTCGATGATGGAAGTCTGGTGAGGGGATGGCCTTGTCATTTCAGATCAAATATGAAATTTCTTGTGCTGGTTAGTAGAGAAGGTTGCGCTGAATCAAATAAAAACAAGCAAGAGCTTTTTAAATGCGAAAAGGGGTCAAATTTCCCGCGGCCGCGCCTTGTTTCCGTAATTTTGCCCCACCCTGTATTGAGCCGTTTGGCCAATATCGGCATCGAACCGTGAAGCTGATACTGTTTTGATATTTTTACCCGTTACACGTCTGAGTGCTGATAAGCTATAGTGAATATACCATTCAGAAGCTGAGTTAAGGCGAAAGGGGTGTCCGTAGTGTAATGGATTGGCACATATGCCCGGAAAGCATGAAGTGAGGGTTCGAGTCCCGTCCGACACCGAAGCTTTTGCCCATCACTCAGCATCCGGGTGGGGGTCGCGAGGTCGATTTCCGTCTCGCGGCAGTGCATTCGCGGCGTCGCCAGTACTACTCGCCGTATCGATTGCCCCCGGAAGCTGGCCTGGCGTGACTGCGTCACGCCTGCGCTTCCACCCATGCCACACTGCCTCGCTTGAAGGCTGCCATGCCCTGCCACTGGTACCCGCACCCGCCGCGCCGCTCGTAGTGCGCGGACGCGCGGAGATTCGACCTCGCGACCTCCACCGCTCAGCATCCTAGAAGTAACTTTCGCATCGCGTGCTGCGGCGATAGTCAGCAGCTATCTAAAATCAAAAATATCAAATTTTGAACAGTGTTGGGGGAACGAATCTCAATCGCAGGTAAACCTACATTTGCTGACAGTGGGATCCCGCTGATCTGCAAAACCTGGTCATCTCCTGCTATTGTATCGATGCCGGCGCTTTGTCGTGTGGAAGAAGAACATCTACTGCTGGAACATATTCCATTTTCAGCAGCACTTGTATTTTATTAACAACCGCCTATCACCAACTTCATTATAAGAAGTTAAGTGTGTTCATAATTTATTACGTTGAATACCTTGTAAAAATTTCTGCTAACCATTTAAAGCATAAAGTATACGGCATTGACGTTAATACGGCGCTTTATGCACAAAGCCTCGAGGAATTTTCTAGCCGACAGCATTCTCATAAGCCACTATGTATAGGTGCATATATTAGGTTGTAAGGAAAGTTCTGGCCGCTTTTTCGCGTTCACAGGATAAATTTAAATATCAGAGCGCGTCAACATGAATCAGCTGACATATTGTGCTCGTTAGATAGAGAAAAAGTTGCTCTTTCAGAATATATGTTTTATTTGGAATGTCACAAGGTTTTCGAATTATTAGAGAAATTTTAAAGAGCTGCGAAAATGGCACTTTTAAGATGACTTCACTTCACGAGTTCTTGTTTAGCAGAGTCCCAGCGAAGAGGACCACAAATGTGAATACTGCAAGAGGAGGGGGTGAAGCATTGGATGGAACACTTTGTCTCTGGTTTCAGAAGTGCAGAAATGAGAACGAGCTGCTTGGATTGTCAGTTGATCAAATCGCTTTAACTAAAACGGCAGAAGGCGATGAGCGTCCATATTTGCAGGGGATATCCACAAGTATTGGCCCTCAACAAGCAACCTTAGTTGACCACCTCAAGTGGCCTTGATTTGGAAAAATCCAAAAAAATAGGTGCCGCGGGACCTCTCACGGCAGTCATGCGCAAGCGCATTTTTCACAAATCCTCTTCCACTAATTGAAGCAGTTGCAGGGTGAGGCCCTCACTCGTCTATCATGTTCATCAGATCTAGCGCTAACTATGCCCCACTTTCCAAAACATCTGGCCAGCTCTTTCAGTAGCAGTGTGTTTAGAAAGAGTGGCGATTTGGAGTCGACTTTTTTTCATTTCGCGCAATATAAATCATCAGCCCTTTATCAAATTGAGATATGTAGGTATGCATAGTGTTGCCAAGAGTGTAGCGAATCTAATGGTGCTCATTCTGTGAGAAAAGATGCACTCTGAGCCGAGTTATGATCTCTCGAAGTTGAAATTTCAAAAACTGGCCAAAACTTTCCTTACAACCTAATAGCATCAAAGTCGGGGCCACCACGATCTTTTTTGTGCTGCGAGTACACTTTTTCCTCGTTTATTAGTTATATGTTCTTGTAGTGACTGACATTCTCCTATTTTACGGACGGGTCACACAGCTTTCTATGACGCAAATTCGATCACAGAAACGATTTGTGACTAGTGGATGTTTGGCATTACTTCTTGGTGTCTTTATCACTACGATATCACTGGACCAGATCTGCCTTTCTTCTAGTGCTGCACTGAAGTGATCTCAGACGGAGCGGTAGAGGAGGGATGCATGTGGCTTCACAGTACGACAGCGGTATAACCCACTCTAATGCGAGCTATTACATTAGGTTGTCCCAAAAGACTTGTAGGATTTTTCCAAAAAAACAGTAACTCTTACTTACTTCGAGGCAGGTCTAGGCGGTTCAGGAATATGGTAGAACGTTCCCTAAGCTTTCTAGAAAAATTCATATTGACCCACCAGATCCCGTGGAGAGAGCTACAATGCCCGTTGTCGATACCCACCCAGCTCGCGGTGTCATCTATTATGAGCGGTCTTGCGGCACCCAAGCGTCGTAAGCTTGCCACTCCATAAGCGCTGCATTGGGCAGGGGATGTGTGAGCTACGAGACCATGCACCCCTGGTTCATCAGCTTCAGCAACGGCGAGATTGTCATGGAAGACAAACCACGCTCAGGACCGTGCTACTTCTGCGACGCTGAAGGAATACTTTTCCATGAAATGCTGGTACAAGGTGAGATAGTCACCGCTACCGTATGCACCCACCAGCTCCAGCAGCTCGCTGTCACTGTTCGAGAAAAGCTCCAAAAAAGGTCCGCGGTCACCCTCCCATGCCGACGCCCCTCCCATTTCACGAAAAGTACCTGGGCCAAGCTACACGAGCTCGGCTGGGATGTCCTGCCCTACAGGCCATACTCTCCAGACATTGCCCCTTCTGACTATCACCTTCCCCATCCTCTTGAATCCTTCCTGGCCAAGAGAAAATTCCTTGATTATGGCATGCTTGCAAAGGCGATCGCTGACTTCATCGACTCCCAGAACCCAGGGCTCCTGGAGGAGGGAATCAACGATTAACCTATGAGGTGGTAGAGTCTTATCGATAACGTTGGTGAATACTTTGTTGCCTAATTGTTGTTTGTTGGAAGAAAAAATAATAAGAAATGATGGTCGAAAAAAAATCCTACAACACTTTTGGGACAACCTAATATTACGTTGTAAGGAAAATACTGCGCGGTTTTCCGCGTTCACAAGATGAATTCAAATATCAGAGCACGTTGACATGAATCAGCTTACATATTGTGCTCCTTAGATGGACAAAAAGTTGCTCTTTCTGATTATATGCTTTACTGGAATGCCACAAGGTTTTCGAATTATTAGGGAAAATGCGAAACTGCGAAAATAGCACTTTCAAGATGTCTTCACTTCACGAGTTCTTGTTTAGTCGGATCCCAGCGAAGGCAACCATAAATGTGAATGCTAGGAGCATGATGCACTGGATTGAACACTTTGTCCCTGGTTTCAGAAGTGCAGTAGAGTTGCTCGAATTTTCAATTGACCAAATCGATTTTAGTGAAACGGCAGAAAGCGATGAGCGCCCATACTTGCAAGAGATGTCCAAAAGTATTGGCCCTCAACAAACAAACCTGGTTAACCTCAAGTAGCCTCGATTTGAAAGAAACTCGAACAATGGGTGCCGCGCGACCCTTCGGAGCAGCTATGCGGAAGCGCATTTTCCACAAATCCTCTTCCGTTGATTGAAACAGTTGCAGGCTGAAGCCCTTACTTGTGCCTCATATTCACCATATCTAGTGCTAACTAGGTCCCACTTTCCCAAACATCTGGACAGCTTCTTCAGCAGCACTGTGTTCAAAAAGAATGGTGATTTGCAGTCGACTTTTTTTGATTTCGCGCTATGTAAATCATCAGCCTTTCATCAAAATGAGGTATGCAAATATCCATGATATTGCCAAAAGTGTAGCGAATCAAACGGCGCTTATTCTGTGAGAAAAGATGCAGTCTGAAAAGAGTTATGATCTCCCGAAGTTGAAATTGCAAAAACCGACCAAATCTTTCCCTTCAACCTAATATTAGGTAGTCTAAAAAGTCTTTTCGTATTTTTAAACACCGCTTTTTCCCTCAAAACTGCTTTCCACAAAATTTCTTCTGTACATATATATGTAGTACAAGTCCACACGCATCTATAGGCTTTGTTGTCTTCCATCTCCCGGATAACCCTTCTCGGCAAAATAAAAATATCAAAAGTCACTTCATTTTCAATTTCAATTTTTTTCTTTGAATGGCGTTAGACACGGTAAGGAAATGGTGATAATCCGATGGAGCAAGATCAGGGCTATAAGGTAGCGATTTTTAACCAAGCTCGAAAATTTTTCAAAAGAAAAAATTCAAAATATTTTTTACCACTAGTGAAAAAATGACTCGCCAAGAAATCCTCGAGCTTGGATAAAAATTGCTGCCCATCCACCTTATAGCCCTCATCTTGCTCCATCGGATTATCACCTTTTCCTTTCCCTGTCTAACGCCATTCAAAGAAAAATTTCTTTATAATTTTTGCGTTGAAAATGAGGTTGACCGTTCCGGGAGGTGGAAGACAATAATACCCATAGATGCGTGTGGACTTGTACTACATGTGTATGTACAGAAGAGATTGCTGGAAAGCAGATTGGAGGGAGAAAGCGGTATTTGAAAATACGAAAAAACTTTTTAGACTACCCTATAGATCATATTGAAGATGCAAAAAACCTATCTGCTCAACATAATCCACAGTTCGAGGCAGAATTTAAAACGTGGCGTATCCTCAGAACGAAAGTAATGTAAGTTGAGCGCACATCTATAAACTACTGCCCTATCGGATACCAAAACAAGAACCTCTTTCAAAATCAGTTACACTTTCAACTGCAGCTACAATACGGTGCAAAAATGCCTTGTGTGTCCTCAAAAGGGTGGCGAACCCCGGGTACTGGAAGTTACTGAATTTTTATCAAGAAATTTCCGCGAAAGGTAGTGTGGCTGCCACGCCTCCTGTGGAAAGAAGTTTTCCTGTATTGCTCCACTCACGTGCTACAAGATCCACGAAACACTCGAAATTCCGTGGACCTGGAACATGTGTTGGACTGAAAGAAATTCCATATAACTAGATAAAACAGCAAGCGGTAACGAAGTATTTTGTCTGGAAAACGCTATATCTGTCAGAGCCCCTAAAATTTGCATGCAAATTTCATTTTCTTGACTAGTCCTAAGATATCTGTTGCGATTTTTTGCGTAGTCAGAATAACAACGGTGCATCGGTGCCTACCTTGTGCTCCTCTTCACTGTTCTTCCGATCAACAGCTTTCCCGTCTGAGATCCATGCTCTCTCTAAAAACGAGTATCTGTTTCCAAGGTACTGTACATTTTCGCATTGCCAAAGAGTATGGGTTGATGAAACTGATGATTTACTTACAGGAAGTGAGAGGACGTTTTACAGTAGGGTCATTCAAAGGCAGCTTTAGGGGAAACTCGAAAGAAAAGTAAAAGAAGTAGTGAATATGAAAGCAGAGATGCCTAGTAATAGCATAGTGGAGAAAAAACAAATGAAAATGGCTAAAAACTCGAGAAATAGGACCCCTTCCCACCGTTGGTTCTAGGCGCGGACGACCTTCCCGTCAAGAGGCGGGTAGTCCGCATAGGTTTTCCACTGACGTTACCAAGACGTTAACATGAAGAGATGTTCGGGATTGCGACAGCGTCTATTTTCATGTGGTGAACTTCAAGCTAAAAGTGAGAAAGCGCGCTGCGATACTTTCAAGCCTGCCAATCTCCTTGACCAACCTCACCGTCACCAACCACTAATCACGTCGCCAGGAGGCGGGCTGCTCTGACCAAGGCGGCTTGCCCTGATGAGGCCGCCTCGGGGGATTTCGCCACACATAGGCCTTTCAGCCCAGTAATTTTTCAGTCAATGCCTCTTTTTGGGATTCCCTGTCACCCACATTGTCCCAAACACTGTCTTTAAAGACATACCACGCGATAATCATATTAATGGCTCCTTCATAGAGCAAGTAGGACCTCGGAGAACTGCTCAAGCTACACCTTTAATGCGGCTGCACGGTGCACCCTCACGGTGTTATGCCTGCTTGAACACGACCAAACCACGCCCACCCAACCAAATCACACCTGACCTTATACAAACAAACTTCAGCGGAGTGTTCACGTGGGGAAAGACTTGCGATGAAAGAAGATATTTAAGTGAAGCGGTCATTTTGATGATGAATCAGCTTCTACGTGGGAAATTTGTTCGTCTAACAATGAGGCCAGTTGTGATTTTGTTGGGTGGGCGTGGCTTGGTTGTGTTCAAGCGGGCGAAACACCGTGAAGGTGCGCCGTCCAACAAAAGTGCAGCATTAGCAGCTATCCGAGGACTTGCTTGCCCAAACCCGAAGAAATCAAGCCACTGATCTGATTATCGCGTGTTGTGCCTTCAAGTTGTTAACCATGAACTAAATTCGTAAAAAAAAAAACTGGTAGACTTCAGCGAAAGCTCATCGAAGTAATAATGTACCCGCTTTTCGACTACTTGCTGATAAACCAAGCAAAAAATTTTCGAAAATTAGTGTCAAATATGTAAACGTTCTTTAATCTGATGCCAATGAACTGGTGGGGCGCCGTAGAAGCCATATGTAAATGATGCTTATGATGCATGTTGCAGAACTGATTCATTCAACTCAAATAACCTCTGATGGCATCTGATGCCCATTTAGTGGAAAGCCCGTGAGCCTGACAGATTCTCGCTGGAATTCCATAGGAATTTTCGTGTAGAACTTCCTCCATGGCATCGCCGTCGCATCACTAAAACACTAAAGGGTGAGAAGTGTGAACGTGGGGAACAGAGTGAAAAAAATAGTGTTCAAGTGATCGCAAATGTCGACGGATGAAGATGAGGGAGTTGCATATTGAATAATGAGGTGCCATTCTTAAAGGCACTTTCCGCGTTAGGAGAGCGGCCATAACCGGGGTCAATAATGAACCCAGAGCCGCTAATTTACTTAGTAACAGTGAAAAAACTAGCAAAGAAGACCAAGAACCTCAGAAATGGGGACCGCATCCCTCACCAATTGGTTACCAGTTGGGTGGGGCCATCAACTGGTGGGCGGGGTCCCAGTTGCCTCCCGCGGGCTTTGCGCTGCCAAGAGGGTTCGTGGCGCCGCTCTAAGGGTACAGCCGCGACAGTTACCCGGGGGTCTACCGGCTGCGGCAGGGTAAATAGCAGGTAAGATTATCGCGGAAAGTGCCTTTAACAAGAAGGCATTGCCACTTTCACTGTCATTTACTTATTCATTTTCAATAATTTCAAACAATAAATTTACTTTCACAATTTACTTCTTCTATTTAATTTCTCCCTCCTAGACAACTTCCTTACAGCAACGGGGTTACTGTTCCGTTCTGGAGTGACCGGTTGTTTTGCGAAATCTTTTTGAAAAAGTAGTGAGACACGGGCAGATTCCGCTTAATCCGGATCATCGCCCTCACAGGGTAGCTGAGACTGATGATTTTCTTGGTTTCTTTCGAACTATGAGGATAAGCAAAGGTGCAAGTGTGCCTGGAGAAAAGGTCACTAATTGCGAAATCGACCGAGAACCACCCCTCTCGAGACCGTGTTCGCGATCGAAAACTTTGACAATAGGTCAACAAAAAAGTCATAACTCGCAACTATGAAAAGCTCCACTAGGTGAGCATCAACGTGCTATCACGATATATGAAGAATGCAGTGGCTTCTAAGGAATGGATCTACGTTATACCAGTTCTGATTATTTTTGTGTTCTGTGTGTTTCTGCGCTTTATTTTTCTGGGTTATTCTTGTTCTGCTAGGGGTACTACAGGAATAACTATGAATTATGGTAGTATGTGGCCTCTACCTCGGCCCAGAGGTATGGAAGGCCCATACATTGTTATATGTGAATCCGATTTCTGCTGTGAAATATTTTTGAGACTTTCTTTCGTAGTGAAACATACTCCTCGGAGCTCCTTACCCGCTGAAGATGGAGAATTTTTCCATCTCATACAAGGGAAGGACCCCAGGTCGAAGTGGCCAATCGGAATGGGATGTAGTCCGACGTATATCCGGACGCTGATCTCGAATCAGTATTTGAAATTTGCAGAACGATTTTCTGAGCGGAGTTATGGAGGTTTTTTTTTACTGAAAAATCAGTACTATTATATGGTAGGTATGGGAGCCCATAAGCACGCCAACTAGACGCTCTTGCGCAAAACCAGGACGATTTCGGTGTTCCGGGAGCCAGATTACTCCAAGGGACAAGTTTTTAGCAAATTCGAGAACTTGACCAAATTTCGGAAAAATTCATGGGCTATTTGGGTGGCAGCCCATGGAACAAAGGAGAAGTCGTTGACCCTTGCCGAGGAAGTGCTCTTACATATTTGACGCTTGTTTCGCACATTCAGTGGGATGGGCAAGTGTAAAAGATATGTGTAGGCTATCTTGTTCAGGTTGCAGAGTTTTCTATAGACGAAAATTCAAAAACTGCCACTTTATCCCCTGGCCCCCACAATTTTCCGAAGTTGGACCAAAAAGTGGATTTGGCTGAAAACATGCACAGAGGGGTAATTCGACCCCCTGTGCACGAATATCATAATCTTTTTACGCGACAACGCCTAATTTGTGTGATACGGGATTCTCTTCGACTTGGTATCCTTCCCTTGTGAATAATGTTAGCAGTTATAAATAAAGTGGCAGAGTAAATGTTGGGTGCGATAGGTACCAGTGCGAGGAAACGTCCAGAAGTGAAAGAAAAGCACTTACTGACAATGAAACACAAAATGCAAACAAATCCGCATTGGCGGGGAGCAAACCCATAACCCCTGTCCTGCAGATCTGGAACCCTACCAGTGAGCCACTGAGGCCATTGGGAGTCCAGTGCTAATGACAAGGTGCCTCGACAATGAGATCCAACGTGTAGCCGTTCATTCAAAAAAAACTTCCATAACTCCGCTCAGAGAATCGTTCTGCAAATTTCGAATACAGATTCAAGATCAGCGTCCGAAAATACGTCGAACCATATGTATCCCATACCAAATGGCCACTTCGACCTGGGGTCCATCCCTTGTTAGAAAGACTTCTGGAGTGCAACCCCATAGCAGATGAGCTCCGAGAAATTTACCCGAATGGGATGATAATCAAAATCTTTGCAGTATCGTAGAAAACTCAAAATATCGCCTAAGTTGGGCCTATAATTGTACAGGTCTTGGCGGATTGCAGGTTTGAAATCTGAAAGCCTAAACAACCAGATACGCCGTACGTATGTAGGTGCTTAATAAATGCTGTTTTTACCATCCCATTAAAAACACTCCCTGATTAACCCGAAAATATATACAACGATATGCGGAAATGTCCCAAAAAATTCGCTGTAGTACTGGAATCCACTGCAATAGACTCTAGACTCGGAAAAAGCAGGAAAAAGGATGATTATCAAATGGAGACCACGTAGTGGTGCGTTGCCGAACAACAACAGCTATAAATTCTTGGAAGTGTCCGTCCTTGTATATTTTTTCATATTTTGGAGTTCTTACTATGTATGCGACGTAACACACGAACGCACAATGGTCTATGGAATGTTCGCTCCTGACCGCAATGATTGTAATGAAAGCAAAAGCAATGCCACTCATAAGTATCATGTGAGTAGCAGAAATAATTATTTACTAACACTATAGCGGAATGACATTCTGGTGAGGAAAAACCTACGCAGTGCATCCGCAGCCGTACGGCGGTACGACGGTTACCGTCGGGACAGTACCGTTAGGCCAGACCGATGGGTGTGTACCTTTATGTCAGGATTTCGCACGACGATGAGCGGCGTGCGACGTAGTGTGTGCAAGCTATGCGCGTCGCTAGTTGGGTCTTAGAATGATTACACGCTAATGCTTGAGGCGCGATACGCAGTTGACTTGTAATCGCTTCGGGACCAAAAACGTAGCGCCTTAAGCTCGTCCGCATTGCTTCGCTTGCAACATGCTGCGGTGCGAAATTCTGACATAAGGATACACACCCTAGACCGATCAAAGTTCTAGAAGATTGTGTATGGAGAAGCGAACGCAAGTCTTCAAACGATCCAGCTAAGCGGTCAGCTTAGTCAGCCACTACTACATATAATGTGTGCATAGGGCCAGAAACGGTTAATGGGATAACCATTAAGGGTGTTTGCCACAGGACTTTAATTTCTATGAGTGATGGGTTGCATCAGTGGATGAGTTCACTCGCACAAGTGCAATTCATTGAAGTTCATGTATAATTGCATGATCCACCCCTAACCATTGCGTTGGGCAGAAGCTTCCAGGTATTGGCCAGAGTTCGGATTCGCGCGATTCAGGCGGAAGGCAGATGTTACATAGCGATCAAGCGACTCGAGAAATAGCGTGAATGATGCGATTCGCGCGAATTGCTCTGATAAGAAAGAAATGATAAGATACGTATTGACCAAGTGAATGATGCGCCTGAATCGCACGATCGCGCGAATGGCGAACTCTCCCATGCGTAGGCATTAAAATGGTGGAAATTTGTTTTGATCTCAATGCAGAATTCCGAAAATTGGAATGAGTGAGCTCTGTCGAATTTCCGTTTCACAATCTTCAAAAAGATGGGCTAGCTATGGTATATCAGTTCTTAATATTACCACCTAAAAACGGGTGTGTACACTTATGTTGAATTTTCCGTGGTCGCGCGTGGCGAAGGGGCCGCGTATTTCTTCGAGTGCGATTGCGTACACTGCAACGTCCCTCTGGAGTACGTTCAAACTAGTTATTTAATTAGGATTGCTATCATGTAATGCTATCGTTTCTTTTGTTTTCAAATTTAGGAGATAAGCAGCTGTTTCTCAAGGGACCTCCATGGTACGAGACCCATGCGTCCCAAGCGGAATTCCAACTGACCACAGCAAGTTGTGCTGACCACGTCGTAAAGCGAAAATCCGACATGAGTGCATGCACCGCCCCGAAAACCATACTTGCTTCAACATCAAGGTATCACATCTCTACCGGCCTTTGTTCTCCTCACTTAAAATTTTGTAAGCTCCGCAGTGACCAAGTTTGTCATCCATATGAAAGAAATAAAAAACGAAGTTCACGTAAACGATAACTTTAGCTCACGTTTTTGAGCAAGGGCTAACTCGTGTTAAACCGACTGCTTCCATGTATGCCTCCAAATGAAACACCCGTGACTATTACGGATATGCTCACTGGAATGGTGTGATATGAAAGCGTTACAAAGAGCCGTGTGGACTACTGTAAGCAACCAATAGCCGGCTCTTTCACATGTCTCCGAGGTGTGTGGGAAGCGCGGAAAAGGAATGGCGAAGACAAAAAATGAAGTAAGGGCTCAATTCGAAATTAGCTTCGAGCAGGGAGGAGCGGAGGTGATAGCTAGGTGGCGAATCGAAACGCTTAAAAGGCCCCCACTGTCATGCAGAGATAGAGTAGGACTTATCAAATACAATTCACCCAATTGAATGGCTTCCAATGTCAAACTTCAGCTAGGCTCAAAGGCACACTCTACAGTAACGGGATAGGTCGACTTACGTTCTTGGGGCTTTAGTTCCCTGGACAACTATCCGCTGCACCTTTTCCGCACCGCCTCGGTGCGCCATCACGGCGCTACACCCACACGAACCCATTCCGACTCCACTCTCGTTTTCTTTTTGTTCGTAACTACCTTCTTCAAACAGGCGAGCAATTTTCCACGCTTTCACAGCTCATTAAAACGCTTCATACCCCGAAGCAAAATCACATGTGATCGCCCTACATTAACTTCCTTCTACATTGCCGTTCACAAAAAGGCAATTTTAATGGCACATCAGGAACAAACGGTGCGTATTCCACGTTTGATGCCGCTTTGCCAATACGAAAAATAACACTTTATTCGATCGAATGAACACAACAAAAGCGACAGGACGATGCTATACATACTTTACAAATAACAACGACCAGCCATAAACAAATTTTCAATAATTTTCGCAATAACTCTTACAATCACATGGTTGCCACCGCTTGAGTCACCCCGTAGCAGCGTCGCTATTTATC
This sequence comes from Trichostrongylus colubriformis, assembly GCA_963978905.1. NCBI lineage: Eukaryota > Metazoa > Nematoda > Chromadorea > Rhabditida > Trichostrongylidae > Trichostrongylus > Trichostrongylus colubriformis. The sequence continues at coordinate 11,245,642 of OZ022259.1, read as the reverse complement.
AATGTAAATGCAAAAGTGAAGACTAGGCATTCACGAAATTTCAACCTCTCCCTCACGTACTTCCTTCAAACTGAGAATCTCCAGTCTTCCGTGACCTTTGCTCTCGTTACGAACCAGCTCGTCTGTCGCTCGGAAGCTGCCAGGTTCAATCAAACCGACCTAACATGGAAGGAAGTGATCCAAAAGCAATGCAAAAGCTCACAAAAAAAAACCAAAATCTGTACTTCAAACTTTTAAATGAATTCATAATGCATACTATCGTTAGAAGTCAAAGAACAAACCCCAGACGGAGTTCACGGAAATACTTACAGTTGTATCAATGTTCCTGAGAGTTATAAAATATGGCAAAGAGAGCAAATTCTGGCGAAGACGACTTACATCAAGCCATTATGAAAGTTCCTGCGGCTTCGAATGTCCCATCTTCTCAATTATTATTTTTTTGATACTTTCGTATGGTTTGCATTAACCATATTCTAGCCTCTCGCTCTTTCGAGCATAGGAACGTTTACGCCTTGAAAGGGATTCTGAATTTTTTCTAAAGTTTCCAGAATAAAATGGACTTCATGCCATGTCTCATGCATCCTTCTTCTCCGGCTCATAAATGGCCCATTTCTTAACCGCATCATTACAAACAATGAAAACCGGATTCCGTAGGACGATCGACGATGAGCTGCACAGTGGCTGGACAACGATCCAGCTCGTAGCCTTCACTTGGCAGCATTATGGCAACCCAGCGCAAGAAGGGCAAAAAAGGCAGAAAATTACTGTGAGGAGCTCGCCAGATGCATCATGAACTGCAGATTACCTACACGGTAACGCATTTTCATGTTGCACAAACAACCCTGAAAAAGCCGAAAGGGTAGGGCTACGAAACCCTGTGGGATCCACACTCATCTGGCCTAGACCCAAGGAATACCATTTCTTCAAGCGTTTAGACTTCGGAAGACCCAACACGATGCTGAAGCGACTTTCAACGAATTCGTCGCCTCTAGATCTCCACTGTTCTGGGCAACCAGAATAAGCAAGATTGCATCTTGCTGGCATAAATCTGCTGATTTTCACGGTTCTTATCTCGATTTATGAGTTTCATACGTCACGAGATACAGGCATTTGAAATTAAAAATCGACTACCGCAGGAACTTTCCGAACGACCTCATAGAACCATATTGTGAATCCTACCGCAACACTCCATTGAAGACAACAGGGTAATTCGCTCGGTCGTTCAAAACGAAAATACCAAAAAAGAAACTCCCACTCTTTTCATTAAATTCTTTGCAATAGGTGTTGTCAACCGCGTACCATAGCTAACGTATCAGTCCGATACTATAATGTAAGTGTAGGTACGGCGCTCATGCGTAGCAGACGCGCTCGCAGAAGGATGTGATGCCCATAGGGCCTCACTAAGGAGCTTGCAGCTCGCTTTTCAGCACAAATCATGCCACACTTTCTTAGACCCCTAGCGCTCATTTATGAAAAACATATTACCTCCACTGACAGTGGACCAAAACAAGCGCTACAAGCACTTGCGTTCGAAATAGCAGCTTGGAATTATCCATGGAAAGTCAGCAACTTTTCAGTGTTAAACGGACTATATGGAACCCATTCCGCACCAATAGACAGCAATAAGGTAACCTACCATCTCTAGTCCGCCCTCGGCCCAATCCTCAAGCTCCAAGTCCGAGAACAGAGCTTTCAGACGTGAATGTGTTATTTTAGCCTCATGAGACGGCATCGATACACGGACTCTCATCTTCGCACGCTCTAGACGAATGGCTTCACGGAGCTTAGGAATCGCCTCCAATGCCTTCAAAGCAGGATTTTCGATTCCTAACGTTGAGCAGCAGAGACCACTTGACTCACCTGTTGCTTGGCATTTCTGTTGGGCTTCAATGAGAAATGAAGTTCATGAAGTGCTTTATCAATCACGGATGTAGGAATTGGACGTTTCGTATCCGGATTCACTACCATCTCAGCGATCAGCTGCGATACCTGACCATATGAATACTTTATCAAAAATCAAACCATAAAATGACTGCCGACACAAGTCCATGCATGGGCAAGTGCCTTGGGAAAATTAAAAAAAAGAAAAATCGAAAACCATCAAGGAGAAAGCCAACACCTCTTTGTAAGTTTGATCCGTCTGCGCCTGACGTTCCTTATCAGATACTTGTAAATCTCCCTTTTCTAGGATCTGAAACATCGCTATTGACAGAGAATCGTGAAATTTTTGATGTATTCTTATACGCTATATGCAATCGAAGCTTCCTCAAAGAAACTAGTCAATACTCATTTGACAATTTTGAAGCAAAACGTTACGATACTTACAATTTTACAGATTTCTAACTGATCATCTGTTCCAAAAGCTGCTGCCAGCTCGTCTTTCTTTGCTACTTGTCCTTTTGATACGTTCGAGAAGACCGTATGAGTTTGAAGTACTTCATCAATATTCTTCTCACTGGAAAACGTGCTAACAGTACCAAAACCGTTATGATAACGTAATGCAATGTATTACTTATTGGTATACTTCTGAAAATAGTTAACTGCAAGCTAGACTTTTTGGTTATCCCTATAGCTGATGTTGCGGCTCGTGGGGCGGTTGCCCTCCTAACCGCTAGCGCAATAGCATCGTGCTCCGGGTCTCCGCACTGCGCACCACCCGGCTGCTATGCCTGCGGGTTGTCACTGTTCAAATGGGCTTCCCCAGGAACCATACTGCTTCCCACACAGTATGGCCGCCGCTTCTCGGAGGTATTGGCTCCCGCACCTCTACCTATAACCTACCCTTGATACGACGGCAAGAACAAGGTTTATAGCACCCATATTTATTATGTACATACTTCACAAAAGTCGCCCTACTCTCATCTTCCTGCTGGAACTCAGGTCCGACCGTGCTTCATTTCCCCAAGGGTCGACTATTGGAATCCCAGCGGTAACTGCGGTAGCTCCTGCACACTGCAGGCTCCTACCCCGCCTGCAGCCGTCCACGTCCACGGGTATAGCGGACGTGGGCATGCCAGCGCCCAACCAAGCCGACCGCGGTCCGCCCGACCGCACCGCGCCCATGACGGCCTGCAGAGCGTGAGAGTAAAGCTATCACCCTCAGCAGTCCGGCCTGGCATCCTAGCGCTTCCGCCCGGTGCCCTCCCCTCCCGGAGGGAAAGTGTCTCAGCACCGACTGGCAGTGGCGACCCTTTTATAGAGCCACGACTGGGGACGAGGCCGGGCGCGCGGTGCGCCCACAGGAACAGTCGCGTTCCGCGACAGCTAAAATCCACAGACATGTCAGTCTGTGGATAGTCTTCTATCCTCTACCACTACCCACTGAATTGGAACAAACACATATTTAGGTTCACATGTGGTACAACTAAGAAAACGCGTTAGTAACAAAAATCCGTAAATCGGTAATGGAAACTGGGCACGAGGGAGATTTCTAAAAAGAAAATGAAACTGGCACTGTTCATCAAGCACGACCTTATGCAACTATGAAACCGATATCAGTAGCTTCACTACTACGCACAACTCTCCAGTTTGTTACAATAGGCCCCTTCCCCTCATAAGCATTGCTTTTTCCAAAGAATATGATCTGAAACCGAACGCAGACAACTTCTCGAGAAATGAACCCACGTTTTGTTCCTCCAATTGACGACTTTGTTTTTATAGCAGGCAATTTCGAAACGCTTCCCCATCTTTTTCATTCTTACTACCGCCACATTGGTGAGCAGCTTTTGATTTGTAGGTGTTTTTATATTCTTTGACATCTGTAATATTCGAATCAAGTCACCTACGCAAATACACAGAAAGTGGAAGAGTCGAAACCCTAACGGGTGAAAAAGTGGAAGCAGGATTATGGATAAAACATAAAGGAGAACGGTTACGAGATATTTATCTGAAGTGGTATGATGCCATGTGGGTCCTCTTGACCCCGCGTATCATGGGTGGAGACTTCTTTACAAAACGTCGGATCAGACAATGAGATGACGAAGGACTGAGATCGTCATAGAATATTTTATTAAGAGAAAATAAAAAAGTCAAAGGTTAAGAGGAACTTCCCCTCATCGTTTATGGTGTCCGTTTAGGGGCTCCCATATAGTAAATAAACAATTACATGTATAAAACCTCGACATTTCAAACGAAATTAGGCTGGCAACCACCGATAGAAGCCATGGGACCAGAACTTCCTAGAACTAGTAATTCAAAACGGACTTATGTAATGGGGATGAATGCACTCATTTTAGCGCTGCCAACTCCTACCCGTTACCTGAACCATCATTGCACAAAACAAACGTGTATTTTGCCTAAGTCGCATTAAAAAAGGGAAGTTGATTTATTTCTCTTAATACTGAGGCAAAAAACGTGCCAGACGCCACGCATTGAAGTGCTCCCTCGCCAGCTTCAGTAGTCGATTAGATTTTGTTCGGTGTGGTATGAAGCTAGCTTAATTAGCCAATTCATACTCAGTTGGGTTCATTACCATACAAGCGTCCACTATCTTCAAGAAATCGTTAGTCGAGTCGAATTCCAATATATTTTTGTCAAGACAAAGGAAATGATCATATCATTTGAATCACAACCGTTATAGCATCGATCATAGCATTGGTGCAATTATCGATTAACATGAGTCGACGGGGTTAGGAATTTGAGTTCCATAATAACATTGATCATCACATGTCAAACATAATAAATAGTTATTGTGTACGGCTTAACCGTTCAATAATATTATAACAGTGCCACAACATACACATGAAAAATTTCATCGGAATAAAATCACTGTATACAGCGTAACCGAAAAACAACAAATACATACTGGTTACTTCTAAAGCTTTTTTGACTCACATCATTACATCATGTGCACATCTTGATCAATTGCCCAATGCTGGATAAGGTTCTCTCTATTGACGCTTCCGGCATTACAAACATCAACACAATTCTTAATAGCTTTACCTACCCATATTTTTCTTTACAATTCGAATAATTGGCGATTTTTCCGCATACACAATGCACAAAAAAGAGGTTAACATTGATTAGATATGACCGTCTAACAATACAACAATGATAAGGAACACACTAGAATATGGACTATGTAAAATATTTCTTTTTACGTAAAATCGTAGAATTTTCAAATGAATATGCAGATATACATTCATAGACATATTGATCTGACACAAGGCTCTGGATACCATATCACAATGCCTAGCGAATGAAAAGTACCGTAAAATACCATCAATTGTAATAGTTTATAGACACATGCAGCTGATTGTTATATATGATCTACGATGAATTCGTGAATTTCTGAGGAAGATACCAGAATTCGCGATTCCGCTGCTTTGCATGCGAACTGCAGCATGGTCGAATGTGAAGCAACACAATCGCAAAACCTCGGAGTCCGGCATCAGACTGAGCATGATGCTAGCCTCTTGTCAGCTGCACATATCTCCAACAAGCATAAATGACTATATACTGTGATAGATTTAACACCTGGAATCCTCATGCCCACATATACACGCAAGAGCCATACCACAAGACAGTATACATATTGAAGGAACCGGAATTTTCACACTGTGGGCGGTTAACTTCCTATTGCAATTGGAAGTTCGTTGCGTGCTGTTGCGCGTAGTCGCATCGCACATCATGCTCTCTCACACATACACACGTGGACACCTTTACCTATGCCCCTAGGCACCAGGGAAGCCAAAAATGCGTGATGGGAGAAATTGGCGGCACAAATTTGTCTATTGAATATTCAAAGAGTCAGCGGAAGTGGCCGAGCATTCACTAACAGCAAAAAGGGCACCAACCCAAAAATATGTACAACTAAAGGTTGAAATAAATCTCAACAGTGAAACACGTGTCTTGCAACTTCCAATTTTTGCTCTGTCTTTAGTTGTGGTTCCGCTGAGAGAAATAATCAAACATAAAGGGAAAAATGTAGGAATCACAAGTCAATCAGGCAACATCAACTGAACCTTGGGAAGAGTTTGAAGCTCTAACACATATTCGGTTAAACGAGAACCATCAACTGGGCGTTTCACAAGGCGCCAATGGAGTCCGAGTTTATGATAGAGGCATATGTTTTCGTGATCCAATGTCTTTTCGACTGCTGTCACTGTCTGAAAGCGATAGGTTTTACTTTATTCAAATACGAGTTTTTTCTACGTTTTTTGTTCTCTCTTTGACATCATTCTCTTCCTCCTTCGACACAGTGTACACATGCATTCGACAAAATTTTTCGTGCTCTACAGAATGTTAATATTCGATATGAGTCCTTCGATTGTTTGGTATCCAGAAGCTAGGAGAAGCGTAGTAATCGTAAAGCAAGAAAGGCACTCTCGACATCACTTCCTCTTCGCCTACAATCGATGTCGGAAGGTATGCTATTCTATGCAATAATGCCGTACTCCGATGGTTCTATCACTTTCGAAATCGCATTCCAATGAGGACTCCATTTGGTATTTATCATGAATGCAATCTTTGTAAGGGGGGCTTTCCCAATAATTAATGCAACTGGATAATCCGACAGAACTACATGTAATGACTCTCAACAGTTGCACTTAAAGGCCTTAAAGACATTGGGAGGGGTAGGAGGGAAAGCATATTGGCAATTACTATCTGTAAACTAACAGTTGTGCATAGAAGAGATAATGTATAGCGCAACGCGTTGAAAAAAGACGCCTTTGGGGCGTTACTGCCATCCTAGCGCACGTAACTCGAAATACACGCTTCAGTTCCCGAGTTTGTCGGCTGCGGACAGAGAGGGTGGAACTGATCTCGTCCATGATGGTGTCAACAAATAAAACAGCAAAAAAAAAAAGAAGCAATGAAAGAGAAAAGCAGCGAAGAAGTATGAGAACGCTTGTGATAGATAATATCAAACGAATTCACCCTCGACGCCTTGGCAAGTCGCCGTGTGTGCAATAGCTGAAGTACAAAAGACTGCCGTTGGCCAAACTTGCCCTTGCCGGCGTCTTTGGTAAGCTTGGCTCAGCCACATTGAGGGACTCGACTGCCACGAAATAGCACCAGTGGGAAGACTTATAATTGACCCGAAAGGTGAGGGCTTATTAAAAGCAACGCCAACGGGAGGGCGTACATAATGGGAAACCGAACATGAACCTCATATTATGCACACCATAGTGCTACAGTCTGATTATCTCTTCTCTCTTGCACTCTTTCGAAATCTATCCCTTAAAAAACTTTACATGTACTACAATTTTACGAGAGATGTTCTTGTGCTACTCTGTAACTACTGCGTGTTCTGAAACATTTTAAAAAAGTGCGACTTACCCTTCTATTAAGACAAACAACAGGGAACAATGAGCATCCGAAAGAACAGCAACAAAACAGTAATCCGCACAACAACCATCGACTAGAGCAAAAAATTAAATATTGTGGTCGAAACTTATCAAGCAGATGAATCCCTTACCTAGACATTTGCACATGCCGTTTAAGTACATTATTAATTCGTCCAAGCGTGTCAGACAACTCTTCAGGAGCTACACGTCCAATCAGTTCGCTGGGAAACTCCGTATCGAACCGTGAATTCAAGCCGAACCTTAAGTAACGGTTATAAGGCAAAAAGATTTCGAAAAACACTCCCATGATAAAGATGGAGCCAGAGGCTAGCGAAGTTCCATAATCATTTGTTGACCACTGAGAAATCAGTCTAATGTCAAGTAGCACACTACTGGTCGGAGAGAGATGCGGAGGTGTTGATATGCACATTCGAAAACGTTAATTACTGATGAATGATTGTAATGCTTCGATGAGAAATTGAGAAATGAAAATGAAAAAAGGGATCAATGACATCATAGTTCAACCATCCAACAAAAAAAGATGCAAGCGAATAAGAAGAAAACGATGCGATATTCAGTTGAACGCGTGCCTAGCTGTTCTCACGGCATGAAAGGAACACATGATTACATCATACCACTGCACATCTTCACGCCCGGAAATCTCATGACTGAATTCGAATAAATGGAAATGTTCGCCTCAGCATAATTTCGCCGTTGTTATACCTTTGTTCACCACAGTTTCAGTTTCACTACAGCAGAACCACAGTTTTTGGAATGGAGAGGAGCGGAAAAGTTACGAAAATTCGACAAAATGAGTGGGGAAATAATATTTATGTATTTGGGAATCTATGCTCACTTTATACGTTCTTGATAATACATGCTTTGTTCAGCGGCTCTCCTGGGTTCATCTCATTAGCCAAGGTTGCAGAGAAACGCTTACGCATTCATACTCTGCGGCGCCTTTGACGCCTGTAGCACCTGGGGACGCTGTACATGACTGTCGGCATCTTAGGCGTCATCAGCGCCGCAAAGTGAAAGAACCTTAATCTATACTTGTCGTCATGTGCAAAGGGAGTCAAGCCTCCGTCGAAGAATCTTTGACGGGTTGAGCCTCCGTCGAGAAATTCTCGACGGGGGGTCGAGATGTAATAAAACTTACAAACTAAGTTCAAACTCAAATCTTATTTTCAAAAACAGCATTGTGAATAATGTGGTTAAAGGGAAATTCCTAAAAGAAGTCATTCACATGGAAACTATGGACCTAAAAGACCTATTATGACAAAACCCCCCTCGAAAAGCGCGCCCCAAGCTGTAGTAATGGCGTAAGGTCGCGGTCATACTCACCGCCGGCAGGGCGTGACTGCGTTCACAGGCAAAGAGGGTGCCACGGGGGAGGTGCAGAGATGACACAAGCAATGAGACAGGGTGGCATAGGCGAAGACACAGAGACACGCAGCCACGCCCTGCCGCAGACAACGCAAAGTATGACCGCGGCCTAAAAGAATCACAGCAGATTCTGTTACATTCATCACCGATATTGGTCAACCTATCGTATAATTTGAAACAGATGTGCGTACATTATAGGTGCACTTCCCTTTGTTGGAAAGAAAATACCAAATCTCATACATTTCCATCAAGGTGTGCATGACATGCATTTGAAACGAAACCGGCCTCTTTCTCATCCTGTCATCATAAAAAAGCTAAATTTCGTGTAAATGGACTTGCTAGTGATTCATACTTAGTCGATTATTCGATTAGTCACCGTGACGTAGCAGTGCAAGTCCTCTCGATTGCCCGCTTCCACGCATGTATGTAGTAGAAATACCATATAATACCATCAAGAGTATGTAAAAAAAGATTGAGAACGTAAATAGAATCGTAGAATCCCATCTACCGCAATCTTGGGAATGGGCGCGTGCTCGGTCTCGGTTCGCAATTTTCACTTGACTATTCCAGTTTACAAAGCGGCCTTACTTTCTAATCGTCACCAAGACTGCAAGCAGACTAGGAATTGTTCGCAGACTATAACCGCACCCTTTTTACACAAAAATTTTCTATCTACTTGGGAAGCATGATGATTTTTTTTTTGATTCCCTTGACGATTATTTGAGTGCCTCTTTTATTGCCTCATTCTTGAAAATAGAAGATAATTCTTCAACAGTCATTACTTCTCGAGTCCTATAAGGTATTCCTAGAACTTGGGGTTATTTAGCAATTATTTCAATGCATTGTCTGCTTTGCAGTCAGGTGTTACGTGCAAAGTACGCATACATACCCCGCTTTTCCGCAATTATAGAAAACTCCCGAAAGTGTATGCAACGATTGAAGTGCTTTTTTTCTTGGCGCAAAGAGATAACGAGTGACTGGTAGTAATGTTTGTTAAACTCATATCATAAAACTCGCGATAAATAGTTGCCGGGATTCCGTGCACAATAAAATGGCCCTTTTGGAAATCGTCAAGGCAGCTAGAACAGGCCCAAAAAAAAACCTGAGCACAATCAGTAACCTCATCGAAGCAGCAGCTCACTAAAAGTCGTCAGGACCAATGGAACTATCCCTCAAGCACAATTAGTTTGTGAAGGAGCCAAGGATGCTACCACTTCAGCATCGAGCATCTTTCGTATAAACCATTCACCATCAAGATCCGTGAGAGAAGACTTTGATCACCCTTCAGAATAACAGCACACTCGGATGTCCTTCCTCTCCGAGCGCAAAGGATTCCGAAAGCTAATCTGCATCATCAATTCAGTGCGAATTTGCCCACTCATACGTGCCCGCAGAATTTCCAGAATTCCAATATGACAAATTCCACAACTTTTCGAGAATGAATTAGCTATGCAAAAACGAAGGAACGCAGAACGAAATAGGATGCTAGTACATTTCTCCAGAAAACTCAATTCGGGAAAAGCTTACGCAGCCACCTAACGGATAGAACTGGTTCAACACTACGACAATGAGAGTCCAGGTAGCATGACTGCGTGACAAGTACAATTAACAACTCATAGTACCCTGGCCTATACGCAGCACATTCGCATCGCAACACGACTGAAAAATCTTTCGATACGGGGCGTCTCAGCGGGACACTAACTTCGCAATCTATTTTCGTAGAAGCTACGCAACGAGCTCTAAGTATTCCACATACAGCCTAGGGGTTCTATTAATCAGGGGCAACACAATTCAACAGATCAAGGGCACGAAAGGAGCCCATGCTTGAGCCCAGAGGAAGAAGCTCTGATGCGGGAAACCAGTTCGTTCTATACAAAAACAGGGCTTTTGTAACGTTACAATGGCTCGTTCATTCCGAGGTTCCTTTATCACCCATTTCGAAGCATTAATCATTCCGTTCTGGTCTACCATTACGAAAGTATACGCAAAAACAGGCCCAATGCATCAGGGGTTTAACTTTCATAATATTCAGCTCCAGCTCATAAATTCAAGCAGGAAAACAACAACAGCAACAACAACAAATCGAAGCCGGAGAAAAAAATCGATGGCAAATCTCACATTGTAATATGGCCAACACCCCGTATTGTTATTGGCGGTTTCGATGGCGGCGCCGGTATCTCATCGTCACTGCTTGATATCACGTCAATTTCATCGGAAACACGTGAACGCCGTGCCATTCCACACTGTAAAAAATAATCATCATGAAACAAAATTGATGGCTTCAGAACAAATGGAAAAACATCAAAAGCAGACGTTCATCGAGGCACTGAGAACACTGTATCCCTCTCATAGCAATCTCAGCACCAGTCATCAAGGAATAAATTATGAAGAGAATGAATTAGAAATGCGCATAATGTGATCGCGCTCCTGGTTAAGATACACACTCTCCTAGCGCAATTTCTAGCACACTGTATTACCCGCTTAAGCGATGTATTTACTGTAACTACATTTGCACCTTCAAATCTAACAGAAAGAAAGCGCTGTTTTGATGTGTTTGATAATTCCATAACACGCGTCACAAATCATATTCATACGGTGTTTTCTCTGGGGACGACAACAAAATATTGATTTCGACGCAAGCTCGACCCTCTTCTAAACCTACCCTTCGTGGCTATACAAACCCCATGCCATTTTTGATATAGGTTGTATACCAAATAATTGCCTCTCAAAAAAAAAAAACGATCGATATGTACTGCTACCTAAAACGAGGTTTGATAATTGGTGGAAACTATCTTATCGCCTACAAAATCCACTAAAAACAGGTACGTTGTTCAAACTTTTTCGAGGAACTGCCTAACCGAATATGGTTTCTCTCTTAAGTAAAATACGACCCCCTCAAAGATAATACGGTCCTCTACTATGCCAGACCATAACGTTGTATATCTGCATATGCTCTCATTGTCAGTGCAGAGCAACATGTCCGGCAAAGGTGCTCAGTAGAACCGCAATGAAGGTTAAATTTGATGGGAACACAAAAACCCAAAAAATAAGTCTCCTTCTATTGGTTCTTACCAAGACTCGTTTTCACGGCTACTCATCCCTGGATGGCGCTCGAAACCACCTTGATTTGTGACATACAATTTGCTGTTTGCCATACGATGCAAAATGAGTACACGCTTTTCCCAAACCTGCCGAGAGGAAACAACTCCCACGCCCCCACTACTACCAATGGTGTAAGTCCGCAGACTCACTGCGGCGTTATAGAGACAGCCGGTTTCGAACATGGCAGGAGTTCGCAGAGTTACGCCATAAATAACCTCGCCAATCCCTAGCTTTCCTCGTAGGTGACACATACCGCTTTCCTGAATTCCCTCTAAAATTAAATTTTATCACACGCCTGACTGGCTGATTGTAAATTCGATGATCAGATTTTTGCTGCAAACAAACCAAACTCGAATAAATACATACAATGCTCTGCATATGATACAGCCACTTATTAACTGTCTGAAAACCTTGTTTAAAGAGTGACTCGGAAAAACTCTCGCGGTAAAATTAGTCGCCAGTGTTTACGTGCATTCGTGCACCAGCACCAATTTTAGCTAAGGACCACAGGAAACTTTCTCTTCATTTGTTTTGAATATGACGCTTTCACTATTCTGCAAAATGATACGGCCACTGAGCACATCTGGTACTCCATTGCTTCGAATGGATCCATTGCAGTGATCTAGGTCCGTATGAGATTTTTCAGAATATTTTGGTCCAACTGCCACGCTTCGATGGCAGTCTCTTTGAACTCTCTGATTTCTTCTAAATGGCATCTCTCAGCCTAAATTCGTTTCACCATGAAACTCCAAGTATTCCCCTATCAAATGAAGGTTGGAGCCGTTAGTCATATGGGTCACAAGGTCCATTCACCATGATCGAGTGCTACGGCTGACATGAAATGGCTCATTAACTAGCATGAAAACAAGGTTTTGGTGAAGATTTCGAAACGCAAGACAACGCACGGAGTCTCGGTTATCGGATGGTTCATCCTTTCGAGAACGAAATCAAAATTCGAATGATTATTTGATCCCACACCATGACACCTCCTCTTGAAGTTCTTTCTGGAATCTTCAGCCTGTACCTCGTGCGGTAGAGCCGGCAGTCGCCCCGGACGTCATAGCTTAACCCTTTTTTCGTCAGGAAGATCAACCTTGAGAAAAAACTATAGAGAAAAGGTGCACAAACTTGAGTAGGTGGTCGGACAATTTTTGGGTGGCTGTATCATTGTGCAGAGCACTGTATGGACTCAACAAAGGGGATCAGAGTTCAAACTTTGCGATAACTTAGGCCGCGTTAGTACTTAGATGTAAACGACACGGCAAATCTTCCCAAGCAAAACTGAAAGAAAACATATTAGCACTTCTCCACAGGAAATTCCATTTCTGAGCATTAGCACACTGCGTCGAGATGATTCACAGTATTCCGTACTACTCTCGGCACCACGATTTTGTCTGTTGAAGAAACATTTAGAACGATGCATTAGTCCAGCTTCGGATGCTCACGGAATAATGCTATTTTGTCACCCTCAGCTGCCTACTAGCCATGTAAAATGTGCACAATTATGCAACTGTGCGTAACCTAAATGGCACGTTCCCGTCCACCTACTCGTCCAAGGAACAGTCACGCGCACATGGGGTACACGGGGAACAGCAATCGCCTATGCAACAGGTTCGAAAGGGCTCCCACATACGTATCACCGAACAAGATCTTACAAGCAAGGACTGGTTGCTGCACTAACCAGCGTGGTGTAACATAATATTTACTTTTTCACTGGAAACATTTTACGGCATGACTGGTTCTGAGAATTTTTTCACGAAAAAAAACGAAAAATTAGTTCTTATATCGATAACGCTGCATATTAACAGGAAGAGGGACAACTTGTTGAAGGTTGAGCAATTAAATGGCTGGCGTGTCGATTGATGTTATACATATTTACAGGAATGATCCTCTGCATCTACGGAGAGCAACGGCCTCATTCTCACGAGACTTATGTTTTTACGCAAAGAGAATGCATGTAGGTTTTTGCTGGAGCAAAGAGGTGAAAACTCCTTAAACTGAACCACTTTGTTACTTTATTGTGATGTGGAACTTTTTTCAAATGGTTTTAGCCACGCCCAAATTCCTTTCGCACTCAGCCTCAACACTTTTGTAAGGGTATGCTACCGTTCGACATCTGATCAAAAATTTTCTAAATGCAAGGCAGGCAGGAGTAGGGGCGGTAGATGCCCCACCTATACTTCTGCCATCAGTGCATTTAGAAAATGTCTGATTCCCTAGAAAGAAACTACCTAAAAAATTTCGGACTTTACGACAAGGTCACTATGTCACTGACACCGTAAAAAAGATTTTGCGGAAAAAAAAAACTATGACCGACCGCCACTGTCGCAAAATATTTAGAGCAAACTGAGTGGCGACCCTATGGCATCACACAGAATCCCTGAAAGGGACGTCTGTATATCGCGGGTATGAAGATGACTCAATCTCAATCCAAATGAATGAAACGGCTAAAAAGTGAACATTCCCGTAAGGATCCACACCGCCGCATCTAGTATACGGAAAATTAAGACAGATGTTTAGCGGAACGGCTGACGCCCATTCCCTTATCGATAATGACTCCGATGTATGAGAGCACTATGAGAACCAAAATCACCTGGCCGCATCGGGTAATCAAAAGTAAGGCGCGACCCACTTCAGAAACCTCGCCCACCCAGGATATAAGCTAAACCACGCACTGTGCGCCGGGTTTTTCTTCGGCAACACGCGGGGTCAGACACCAGACAGGTCAGAGTACGCGACGCCAAAGCTCCCTCTCTGAAAAGGCTCAGGCAAATCCGAGAGACCCAGGCGGCGAAGGATGACATAGACGCAGGGTTACGCAATCACGGCCGGCGAACAGTGCGTGCATCAGCTGCGATCGCCCACCCAGCTTCATCGCCATATGAGCCTGGAGCACAAGTGGTCTCCAGAAATATTGCATTTTGGATTGCTCCAAGTGTACATAAGCAAAAGAGACATACAACTAAGACGGAGAGGCCGCGTTCATACCTTGTCACCGTCGCCGCCGTCGCACAAAGTATAAACACAGCCAAAGCAGCTCTTCTCCACAAACACATTAGTGTCCACAACCAGCAAAGATGACTATATTTGTTTAAGATTTCTTAGGGTCGGAGGGGAAGAGACGCAACTTTCCACCGACGTAGAAGCTCCTTCCCTTCCTAGGCTTAGGCCAAAATTCATATCCCCTCCTCCTATATGAGGAAATACCTGCCAAAGCATGTCTCATTTGCATTGCTCTTCTGCTTTGGCCTAAGCCTGGGGAGGGAAAGGAGCTTCGACGTCGGTGAAAATTTTGCGTCTCTCCTCCCACTTTAATTTACACTTTTCCCATGTGTTTCCCAAAGTCGCCAATTAGAGAGGAATATGGGCATTACTCCAAATTGAGAAAAAAAAATTTTAAGAGGAAGAAATGATTCGGAGTCTCCAGACATTGGGAAGAAGCACTGATTTGCGCCGTTATCACTCAACTAATACCATCCTACAATCGTCGGCTTGTTCAATTTATTGGATATTTTCAACTTAGTTGACATGGGTAGTGTTCCCTCTCAACCAAGGCTAGGGCAAAACTGTGGGTGCCAATATAGTAATTGAGGATGGGGGTGCTCTACTAAGCTCGGCGCCCGACGCTATTTTTGCCTAGGTTCTTAGCATCAGCACTGGTTTAGAGAGAAGCCCCTACCCCTACAAAACCAGACATAGGTAAAAATATACACTTGAATATACAAGCCGATGACTATAGAACGGTTTCGAGAGAGGCACGAAACTGCGACGCGTACCCTCTCCCCCAACTACCTTGGCACTTCCCTCCCCCAACTGCATTAGCACCAGAAAGAGACTTTTGGTGATGCGACTTCATTGAAAAAAAACTTTACTTATGACGTCACAAACTTACCAATAGCAATGCGGAAGACTTGGCTAGCGGCAGCGCGGGCGATGCACGATATCGACCGCGAACAGCGGTTGGAAATGTTGGCAATCAGCCAATGCTCCGCCCACCTTTACCCTGAGTATTCGACGGCTGCCGTGCCAAACGGCAAAGCAAGGGGAATTTTGAAAATTATTTTTTTTTTACAAGGTTGAGAGGTGGTTCACAAACAACAAAACCCTTTTCAAGACGTTGGTTGTGAGTCTCTGGTGTAAGTCTGCAAGTCATTTACTTATTCTTATTAATTTTGAGGGCTCGGCGCATTACTTGTAGTTAGTAGTAGGGGAAAGCACATGGAAACTTTCAAAGGACTTTGGAAGGACTTTAATCACTGAAGATAAATCCAAGTGAGATTGGAAGATGGGATTCGATTATTTATTTCAAAACTGGATGAGTTATGTGGTATTAGGTTGGACGGGAAGTTCTGGGACACCTTGTGAGAAAAACCTTGGTCTTGGTCCATTTTTCCGGTAAGTTTTGGCGCTCCGGTGTCCAATTGCCTGCAGTAGAGATCGGCAGTGGCTGTCGTGTTGGATGGTAACAGTTTCCTATTTTTTTGAAAATTTTCAAAAAAAAAAGTTTTTTTCTCAATGCAATTTTTTGAATATTTTCCTGTTCCAATTTGAGCCGATCGAGCCATCGGGCTGCCGCCATATGAGAGACAGTACCTGGGTCCATCGACTGGTTAATTTTGTTAGTGGCCTCGCATGCTGAGGAACCGAGGCGGTGTTCGTGAATTTCGCACCTTTCGCGAAATTGCCGTAAATTCACTGCTAGTTGAAGCCGTAGAGAATATGAATGTGCTATTCAGAAGCCCTTTTCAGACGCTTCATATACCCCCCACTACCAAATGCTCCCGAAGCTTTACAGGTTTCTACAGGAAAAAACAAAAAGTGTCCCAGAACTTCCCGTCCAACCTAATAGATTAGTTTGAATTCCTCTCTACCTGAGTTACTGAGACAGATGAAAAGTATTCTGCATTGCGATTTCCCAGCATCGTCATTTCCTCGTTTCATGTTGGATCATTACTTCCACGTGTTGATCCAAGAGTTCATTTTTTTCATTTTAATCGTGAAATCTTTATCTCGAAAACCTACGCTGTTTTTCACCAGTACATTATAGGCAACGAGCTATCTGCCAGGGCTTCGATTTCCGAGCGAAGTTCTATGGACTTAAACTTCCGTGTGAGTTGTAAATTCTAGTACGGAAGAGATTCTGGGATAAGAATCTTTTTGTAGCATTGTGTTCATTCTTTTTGTAGTGTTTTGCGGATGCTGACCTCAATGACTTTGCAGTTTTCGAACCTAATTGGTTCCGTCTATCGAAATGGAGATGTTATTTTTTCACCGGATGGAAATTCGGTAATCAGTCCGGTCGGGAACAAAATCTCAATTTTTGATTTGAAAAAGTGAGTTCTCGTTATCGCTTCTTTTTTCACCCCGTAATGCATTTACCTTTTTCTTGTGCCTATCTGCATTTACCTTTTTCTTGTGCCTATCTAATTTTTGGGTACGTTGATGTTCGAGTGTACTCAGCGTTTATCTGCATTCTTTCTCATTCCTCGTCATTGCTTAAAGCTTCACTCTCCATTGATAAGAGCTTTCTGTTCGTGGCTTCAGCTTTGGCTCATGTGGGAGACAATGCTGTACCGCACTTTTGCCGAAAACACCCCATTGAGAAGCTATTAGGTTGTTGCAAAGTTAATTTACGAAATGGACCGCATACTTCAAACTACTATAACTCAGCTTAAACGCAAGTTTATTAATCGAAGTAAAAACCATCAGAATCTACACACTTTTGCCAACGAACAGGCAATAAATCTAAGCCTTCACTATAAAAACTACTATCACGAGAATCAACGAAGTCAAGGAAGGCACATTCAACATCGTCTAAATTAGTAAATTGTTTCTGACGCAGATGAGAATTGAGGGCTCGAAAAAAGTGATAGTCTGTTGGGGAAAGGTCGGGAGAATACGCTGGGTGAGGGAGAACTTCTATACCCAAGTGGGTCAATTTTTGCCGAGTGATTTGTGAGGTGTGTGGCCTTGCGTTGTCCTGCAACAGGATCGGCCCTCCTCTATTCACCACCGCCGGCCACAATTTTTGCAACTTTCTATACATTTGCTCCAGATCACAACAGTAAGACTCTGCTGTGACTGGCTGACCAGGTTGCAAGAAACTGTAATGGATTACACCTTTACAACACCACCACACAGTAATCATAACCTTTTTAGGGTGAAGGTCGGGATTAGGAAAAGTTTTTGGAGGAGCATCCTTATCTACCCAGACTAATCCCCGCTTCCTGTTATCATAAAGAAGCCATTTTTCATCTACAGTTATAATACGGTTTACAAATGGCTCATTTTTATGGCGAACTAGGAGATTAGAGCAGGTGTCGAAACGTGCCAGACGCTGCTCGTCGGTCCGGTCATGAGGCACCCACTTCGACATCTTCTTCAACTTGCCGATTGTCAGCAAATGTCTGGCCACTGTAGAGTAATGTACGCCTAGGTCTTCTGCTAACGTACGAGTATTCATCTCCGGATTTGCTTCGACGGCTCTCCTTAAATCTTGATCGTTAAGCGATGACCTGCGGCCGCGACCGACTTCTCTTCGAGATCAAAATCGCCAGAAGCAAATTTTTTAAACCAGAGCTCCACTGTTCGTTCGCAAGGACAATTCGTCCCAAAAACACTGCTGAGATTACGAGCTGCCTCCGCTGCGGAGTGTTCCAATTTAAACTCACCAGTCGGGTTGGCCGGCTGACGCCGGCCAACCCTCCCGGACTCGGATTGGCCGGCTTCGCCGGCCAATCCTCGTAGGGGCGGCTTCGCCGCCCCGGCAGGGTGGCTTTGGGGCTGTCTGCTTTGTAGCGAGGAGCGACTCTCGGCTCGCCGCTAGCGCGGCGAGCCGACTTTCGCATGCGCGCTTCGCGCGCATTGCAGCAGGAATAGGCCCTGTGTATAGGGAGCGCACATTGCAGCAGGGAACGGATAATATGCGGCTTGTATATATTGTGAGCAAACCTCCAACGATCATCGGCTTTAGTTGAAACTAAGAGACAGCACACCCATCTGTAACCCCTTCCCCACTGAAGGCAAAACCCCTTTAAAGAAAGGCAGGATTCGATCCGAACACAAAAGTAGATTTGAAGCACTTAGTAGTACCAAAGTAAGGAAGATGGATCGACGGTCAAAAAATCCAAGAAAGAAGACCCCCTTCCCATCGTTGATCAAGTGTGTAAGGCACAATCGCAGAGGGGTGGCCACGCTAAAAGGAGCGGCAGCAGTTGGAGGTGTCTCATCGTGAGCGCTGAGGCGCTCCGTGGTAGTTGACTTTTGAGGATTAAAAGTTTTGAGAGGACGTGCATGTATCAGTTCTATAAGAAACATTGACCTTAACTGATTGCCGAGAGATACACCTGATAATAACGCACCACTCCCTAATGGTAACCGAGAACAAACAGTCACTTTGTGAGTGTGGTACCAATATTGCAATTATGGCCGGGCTAGGCTTAGAACTTATGTACTCTATACACAGGGGGTTGACGTGTACAGAGTACATAAGTTTGGTGGGTTGACTCCTACCCAATCCTAACCTGCCCGACCTCCACACACTCGCACCCATTTTCGTCTGTCCCTATCCAGTTCTTACTCGCACGACCTGAGCAGTTCCATTCCTGACCTTCCCGATTTTCGGAACCCAAGCGATAGTTTATAAACTTGAGCACCCATCGGTTTCAGCGCAGGTCCCGCCCATGGTGGGCGGAGCTAAGCTTGGAACTTATATGCTCCGTACACATGACCCCTACCCAATCCTAACCTGCCTGACCTCCACAGGCCCGTGCCTTATCTGCTTGTTGTGTGCACCCTTCACTTTGGTCAGTCCCTCCCCAGTCCTTACATGCGCGACTTCAACACACCCTTTCCTAACTTGTCCGATTTTCAGCACTTGAGCGAAGACCTGAATTCCTTTATTCATTGATTTCGGCGCAAGCCCCCCCATGGTGGGCGGAGCTAGGCTTAGAACTTATATGCTCCGTACACTTATGTTTTCCTCTACGCTATCCTAACTTGCCCTACCTCTACAGGCCCGTTCCTAATTTGCTTCTTGTGTGCTCCCTACATTTTGGTCTGTCCCTGTCCAGTCCTTACTCGCACGACTTCAACAACCCTTTCCTAACTTGTCCGATTTTCTGCACTTAAGCGAGGACCTAAATTCGTTTATTCATCGATTTCGGCCCAAGCCCAGCCCATGGTGGGCGGAGGTAGGCTTAGAACTTATGTGCTCCGTACACTTGTGTTTGCCCCTGCGCTATCCTAACTTGCCCTACCTCTACAGGCCCGTTCTGCTCCTTGTGTGCTCCCTACAATTTGGTCAATCTCTACCCACTCCTTACTCGCACGACCTGAGCAGTCCCATTCCTGACCGTCCCGATTTTCGGAACCCAGACGAGGACTTAAATTGGGGCACCCATCGGTTTCGGCGCAGGCCCCCCCCCATGGTGGGCGGAGTTAGGCTTAGAACCTATGTGCTCCGTACACTTGGTCCCTACCCAGTACTAACCTGCCCGACCTCCACAGCCCGTGCCTAATTTGCTTGTTGTGTGCTCCCTTTACTTTGGTCAGTCCCTCCCCAGTCCTTACATGCGCGACTTTAACAGACTCTTTCCTAACTTGGCCGATTTCCAACACCTGAGCGAGGACCTAAATTCGTTTATTCATCGATTTCGGCGCAAGACCCGCCCATGGTGGGCGGAGCTAGGCTTAGTTCTTATATGCTCTGTACGCTTAGGTCAGCCCCTAACCACTCCTTACTCGCGCGACCCTCCAGGATACAGTTGAGATGAGGCCCTACCGAGTCTTAACTTGCCCGATCCCTACAGGCCCACTCTTGATTTAGCTAATTTTTTGAACCATTTCTGCGCAAGCCCCGCTCACGGTGGGCGGAGCTAGGCCTAGTCCTTAATGAGCTCCGCACACTTTGGTCAACCCCTACCCATTCCCAACTTGCCCGACCTCTCCACGTTGCAATTGAGTTGAGAGTAGATTATGTGACAAAAAACGGACACATGCACACACACACAAACACACCAAGCTTCTGGTTTTAGCTTGCCTCTCATGTGCTCCGTACATTTTGGCTTACCCCAACCCATCCCTAACTTGCCCGACCTCTACAGGTCCATTCCTAGCCTGCCTGATTTTTGGAACCTGAGCGTGGACTTAAATTTGAACACCGGCAGTTTCTGCGCAAGCCCCGCTCACAGTGGGCGGAGCTAGGCTTAATTCTTATGTGCTCTGTGCGCTTAGGTCAGCATCTACCCAATTCTAACATGCCCGACCTTTCCAGACAGCAGTTCAGTTGAGAGATCATATCAATGAGATAGGGGTGTATGTGGTGCAGACAGGTTGTAAATGGTTGACGCTGGACTGTGGGAGTGACATAGGTACCCTCGGCGTATCCCTAGGTAATGCCTCCTTTCCTTACCGGCCCATCACAACACAGCTGCGTCGCCATTCGCCTTTCGAGGCTCCTTATCAGCCCTTATCAGTTGCTATCACATCCGTTCCCTCACCATTAATGTCCCCTTACCACCCCTACATTACCTTAAAAATTCAGGATCCCAGCTTTGCTGCGACGCGAGATATGTATTTCCCGCCATTCGCCTTTCGAGGCTCCTTATCAGCCCTTATCAGTTGCTATCACTTCCGTTCCTTCACCATTAATGTCCCCTTCCCACCCCTATATTATCTTAAAAATTCAGGGTCCCAGCTTTGCTGCGACGCGAGGTATGAATTTCCCGCCATTCGCCTTTCGGGGCTCCTTATCAGCCCTTATCAGTTGCTATCACTTCCGTTCCCTCACCATTAATGTCCCCTTTCCACCCCTATATTATCTTAAAAATTCAGGGTCCCAGCTTTGCTGCGACGCGAGATATGATTTCCCGCCATTCGCCTTTCGAGGCTCCTTATCAGCCCTTATCAGTTGCTATCACTTCCGTTCCTTCACCATTAATGTCCCCTTTCCACCCCTATATTATCTTAAAAATTCAGGGTCCCAGCTTTGCTGCGACGCGAGGTATGAATTTCCCGCCATTCGCCTTTCGGGGCTCCTTATCAGCCCTTATCAGTTGCTATCACTTCCGTTCCCTCACCATTAATGTCCCCTTTCCACCCCTATATTATCTTAAAAATTCAGGGTCCCAGCTTTGCTGCGACGCGAGATATGATTTCCCGCCATTCGCCTTTCGGGGCTCCTTATCAGCCCTTATCAGTGCTATCACTTCCGTTCCCTCACCATTGATGTCCCCTTAACACCCCTACATTACCTTTAAAATTCAGGATCCCAGCTTTGCTGCGACGCGAGATATTATGCGGTGAGCGGACAGACAGACAGACAGACACACAGACAGACAGACAGACAGACAGACAGACAAACAAACACACCAAACTTCTGCTTTATATATAGAGTATGATATTAAAAATTCAGGGTCCCAGCTTTGCTGCGACGCGAGGTATGAATTTCCCGCCATTCGCCTTTCGGGGCTCCTTATCAGCCCTTATCAGTTGCTATCACTTCCGTTCCCTCACCATTAATGTCCCCTTTCCACCCCTATATTATCTTAAAAATTCAGGGTCCCAGCTTTGCTGCGACGCGAGATATGATTTCCCGCCATTCGCCTTTCGGGGCTCCTTATCAGCCCTTATCAGTGCTATCACTTCCGTTCCCTCACCATTGATGTCCCCTTAACACCCCTACATTACCTTTAAAATTCAGGATCCCAGCTTTGCTGCGACGCGAGATATTATGCGGTGAGCGGACAGACAGACAGACAGACACACAGACAGACAGACAGACAGACAGACAAACACACCAAACTTCTGCTTTATATATAGAGTATGATAACACCCCTACATTACCTTTAAAATTCAGGATCCCAGCTTTGCTGCGACGCGAGATATTATGCGGTGAGCGGACAGACAGACAGACAGACACACACACACACAGACAGACAGACAGACAAACAAACACACCAAACTTCTGCTTTATATATTACCTTTAAAATTCAGGATCCCAGCTTTGCTGCGACGCGAGATATTATGCGGTGAGCGGACAGACAGACAGACAGACACACACACAGACAGACAGACAGACAAACAAACACACCAAACTTCTGCTTTATATATAGAGTATGATAAGCATGATGACTAGATAGTCGCGTCGGTTCATGATTATACGCAGCCCTGGAAAAGGCCGGCTGGAAAACTTAGAGCGACATTCATAGAAGTTTCTGAAAGAGCAGAAAAAAAACCCACCAAATGGTATGCCTGGCGTTCCTTGGGATAGAATAGTTCAGGGTAAAAAATCTACTTATTTATACATACCTTGAAACCGAAATTAATTTTGCAACAACCTCATACAAAATGGCGCAGTATTTTCAAATCGCTATTTTAGTATGGCGCAGTATTTTCAAATCGCTATTTTAGTAATGTATCGAGAACATTGTCTTTTGACTGTATGCATAACATCATGGCAGTTGCTATGAACAGTACAGGATCGCACATGATCCTTTCCAACGAAGGTACGTGTTCCACCTACTCTTTCATTGTGAAGTGCTATAATATCTCTATCATCAGTACTTTTCGCTTTACTTTCATAATTGCCAGTAAGTGGCTTTTTATTGCAGGTGGACATGTCCTTTATATTAATACCAGTACAGAAACTGTGATATTCAAATTTCGTGCCAACAGAACCGTACGGGCAGTACAGTTTTCTCCAAATGGCAAGTATGTACAGACGTAACTTTTGCTTCACGATTTCACATTAACATTTCTATGAAATCGTAGCTGCTGATGATATTGCAGGTTAATCGCAATATGTCGTGATATGGATTTACAAATTCAAGAAATTGGAAAGCAGACGATTTCGATGTATTATCCTTTTCATCTTTCTAAGACGTACAAGCTTTCTTCGGAAACGTTGAACTGTGTTGATTGGTCAAGCGATGGGTGGTAAGGTTTTGTTTGTATCACTTATATCACTGACTCAAGTTAATTTAACATATCCAAGTTAATGTTCATAGTTCAAACCTTTTTTTCTTTGTGCGTCCTCAAGATAGATGTAAGAGCGTAAGAACTCACGAAAAGGTGCCGGTACAGGGATCGTATTCGCTGCAGGTTTTGGCATGTTCGATTATAAGCGATTTACTTTGCGTGCTTTTGCTGATAACAGAAGCCGTGCCGCTTAACACAAGTGATAACTGCAACTGACTTTATGTGCATATATCACTGAGAGTTGATCTGACTTAGATAACATCTATCGGTCACAAAGAATGGTATCTCGTCAAAATTGAAACCGCCGGATTTCATTACTATAGAAGATAAAGAATTGTTCTAGCCTTGTCGTGGCTGGCGGAGAAGATCATATTGTTCGTGTTGTGGGTTCCCGTGACTATCGCAACCTTTTCATTCATCCCTTGGCGTCTCATCAAGGTGCTATCGTGACATGTCAATTTATAAACAATAATTATGATGTAAGTTATTTTCTTTCATTAGAGAACTGCTATCCTTGTGTCTCACGTAGCATCTAAAGTTTGTGTTTAGTTGATATCTGTATGCAAACGAGGTATTGCTAATGTTTGGACAGCATCCATTCAACCAGGGGATCTTGTTGAAGGTTGGTGGTCATAGCTACGGTAAAACTTGTAGTACCGATGATTGCGACTCAGGGAACGATAATTATTCCTTAACTTATTTCTACTTATAAACTTTCTCAACTTACGGTTGAAGATTGTCCAAAATTTGAGATGGCAGTGCAAAGGCGTCGGCTCATAACATAATTTCATTTTAGTTTTTTCCATGTTGGAATTATATTGCGCAGACGCATTTCTCATTCCCTGACAACATTCAGACGAGCACACAGAGGTATTGTATGAATGCATTTCCAGGAAAATGGACAAAGCCGGATGAAAATGAAATGGAAAGTGAAGATGAGGCAGTAACAAGGCTCTATTATGATAAAACAAAAAGGTTAGTTTGGCAGATTCCGATCTGTTGCTCTTCCGCGATTAATGACTTATGTTAATTTATTACGTTGTTTTGGATGCGTGCGTATTACACTCGCGAAAGGGTCAGGCCATCCAAATAAGTTCCTTGTATCTGTTGTTGTTTAGTGGGAAAATGGGCTCTGAAGGCTGTGAGGAAATGAGAGCTCAAAATGGAAAGCACATGAGAAGTGATTCCTTAGAATCCTATTCTTTGCAGTTTTCTTATGGAAGTACAATCTCACACAACCACTTTGAATTTTTTTTTGTGAAAATAAAAGATTTTACGTTTGCTTAGTTTCCGTCAAATACTAATCTTAATGTTGTTCCTTTTTTTGGTCTACGTCCTTCTCGTAAGCTATGTAACATTTCAAATTGAAGTTATTGAGCTTGTTGATTTTCTTGTTATTATCTCGTGATCTTGTGCTTTTCGTAGATCATTAGGCTTTTTGATTTGTTCATTTAATCTTGCGAATTTCCAGAAATTACAGTCTTCGAGATGTTTTTAAGAAAACTTAGACACTACTAAAAATTTGCGTTTCAGGTACTCTCTGTTGGAATCGTCTGGCAGTGGCAAATCCGGAATCGATGTAACATCGTGCCGTATACACACGAAGACCAAAATATTGGTGACGGCTTACTCTAATGGCGTATTTGTTCTACACGAAGTGCCATCATTTTCACTAATCCATAATTTACGGTGGGTTATACCTCCTCAGTCCTGGATCCAACAACATTTCTCTAGAAGAACATTAATTTTATAATGTTAAGTGTCTCAGACATGCAGATTACAAGTGTCGCTATAAACAATACAGGTGATTGGTTGGCGTTAGGTTGTGGTAAAGGATCAGCAGCTCAATTGGTGGTAAGCTGAATCAATTTTGAAATCAATCTGGGCTATTTCTCAGGTTTTCAGTGATCTCGTTTCCGTTTTAGGTGTGGGAATGGCAATCTGAAACTTACGTTCTCAAACAACAAGCTCACTCACAGCGAATCCTTGCAGTACAATACTCACCGGATGGTTCTTTGCTGGGCACTGGAGCGGAGGATGGAAAGGTGAGTTTCCTACAGACTCCATGAGCTGTACAAGCTTCTGGAAAGTAAGCGGTAACTAGTAGATATTCTAGTAGTCATGGATAAACTTCCGCCTCTTTATTATTCTGTGCGACATTGATGCTAGTAGTCTAGGGTCAGGTTGCGGTGGTAGAAACAGTCACCCTATATGCATCGGAGGGGAGGGGGCAACGGATGGACATTGGTCAGCATGGATCACCCATCCCGGCTCCCATTCTTTTTTTGGTTGAGCTATTCTCCCGCTCCCTTCAACTGCATGCGCCTAGCGCCGAAGAAATCTTTGCGTAAGGTCTCCTCAACTGATGAATGACTTCTACAGGTAAAAGTCTGGAACAGCCATACAGCCTTCTGTACGGTGACTTTCGATGAGCATACATCAGCTGTGACAGGCATCTGCTGGACACAAAGTGGCAAAGCGATACTCAGTGCATCACTCGATGGAACGGTACGAGCTCATGATCTGAAAAGGTACGTCACCCACGTTCGAGCCTTCTTCCAGTGATTTTGTATGACTTATATGTATTTTCACCGTATAATATCAGATCGTTTGGAAACTCCGTGTGGTTCCACTCTCTGAATATTTTTTTGGCTCTTCGCTAGGGTGGCCATACCATATCGAAGCCCCTCCCCCTACTCAAATACCATAACGTTTGTGTTCTGAAATTTTTTTTTTGAATTTTGCTTAAGTCGCCTGAACAAAATGGGCAAAAGATAGCTCCATACCACTCGTACATATTTCTTCTTCTTGGGGAACGACCCATTTCTCAAACGTATCGTGACATGTGATGAGAGCCGGATTCCGTAGAGCAATCGACGACAATCTGTATCATGGTCGGGCAAAGACCAAGCTCGAAGCGGTCAGCCTCGTCAGCACGGTGGGGCTGTGGTCTACTTCAACCTATCATGGCCTCATAGATTCCGGCAAAATTATCACGGCTGCAAAGTACTGTGAGGAACTCGGTGAGATGCATCGCAAACTGCAATCATGAGCTCAGTATTGGCTAATAGGAAGGAACCTAACCTCCTCTACGATAGCGCACGGCTCATGTTTCACAAACAACCCTGGAGAAGTTGAATAAGCGGGGCCACGAAATTCTGATGCATTCACCATGCTCGTCTGATCTGATCCTACCGGCTACCATTTCTTCAAGCATTTGAACAGCTTTCCTCGGAAGAAATCTTTTAGGACCCAACACGAAGCTGAAGCAGCTTTCAATGACAAAAACGACCCTCTAAATCTCCGTGGTTCTGCGCAACCGAAATGATCGAGGTTGCCTATCCTTGACGAAGATCTGTGGAATCTTATGGTTTTCGATAGATAAAATTTTGTATTAGCTGAGATTTGCGCATTGGAGGTTAGAGGTCAGAAACTGCAGGAACCTTCCAAACCGAACAACTAATGAAGCTCCGATAAAGTCATTTTAATGGTTATCTGTTCAAGGTATCGAAATTTCCGCACCCTGGTATGTCCGGAACCAACGCAACTTGGCAGTTTAGCCGTAGATCAGGCTGGTGACATAGTCGTAGCTGGTGCCAAGGAAGTGTTTAATGTAAGTTCTTGGTAATACTATCCAATCAGTTGCAGTATTCGAAAATTTCCTTCCAGATTTTCGTATGGAGTATGGAAAACGGGTCACTATTAGATGTTCTGAGTGGGCATCAGTCAAATATTGCTGGTATAAGTATGCACGGAAATGCATTGGCTAGTGTCTCATGGGATCGAACGTTGAGGTAGCTTCCAAGAGTTGTCTTCTAGTTTATGATTTGTTTCTCTACTGTCAAAGTGATTTTTGATTTTGATCGGTTTCAGAAAACTGATTTCAGATTGTGGAACATCGTGGATTCCACATGTGAGACAACTGAGCTTGCGCAGGAAGGTCTCGCAGTTGCGTTTTCGCCCTGCGGACTATTGGTGGCCGTGCTTACAGTTGATTCGAACGTCACATTCTATCATGCAAAAGATGTGAGTGCTTCTGAGATCACTTTGAATTTCAGAAAGATTTGATGAAGTGCTGAGCCATTTTAAGATGACTTATATCGGATCGATTGATGCTAGACCGGACCTGGATCCCGCAAGAGGCCAGACTGACTTGATTACTAGGCAGAATGCCGCCCAGAGCAAGTGAGTTTTTCTGCGGCATGATGCAGAAAAAGCCGACGCTGCATTGCTCCTTGCGATTTCCACTTTTCGCTGCGCCGCTTTGAGACTGCAACTCCGCTTTTTTTCTAATTGTGATGTCTTTCTAAAAGAAATTCATGTTTTCCACATTAGGGTTTAGATCGTTCACCTGTATGCAGTTCTCTCCCGATAGCGCATTGCTGTTGTTGGGTGGTGATTCGAACAACTTTTGCATGTATTCGGTGGTGGATCGTATGCTTGTGAAGAAATTTACGATCACAGAAAATCGTAGCCTTGACGGAGTTGTGGTGGGTGGTTTTGCCTCATCGCGAAATTCACTCTATTTCACCAAATGATTCGTCAAATATTTCACCTAAGTGTCATCTCACACATTTTTCCGCCTTCAAAATAAAAAATGACTGTTTCCATTCTCTCGAAAGTGCTTAAAGTCCTAGTGTTTCATGTGGAGCGCGTTTTTCTAGCTGGATGTGAATCGCCGCAACTTCACCGAATTCGGTAACATGGCACTTTACGATTCCTCGGACTCTGAAACCGAACCTGATGGAAAGCGCGCGATTCGGCTCCCCGGCTCGAAGCATTTTGATCTCGGAGAGCGTTCTGCCCGTCCTCAAGTAGCCGTTTATGCAGTGACATTCTGCCCAACGGGTTAGTATGAAGTTTTGAAGGCTCTCCTATAAGCCTGTGTGACCATTGTTTTGCAGGTCGGCGATTCGCAGTTTGCAGTACTGAAGGTGTCGGAGTGTACTCACTGGATACAGTGGGCTTGTTTGATCCGTTCCAACTAGACAGCCAGACAACGCCTGCAGTGATCAAAAAGTTGGTCGAATGTTTTCTGTTTTTGAGTGTAACCTACGCTGACTTAATTTTTTCAGCGCTTTATCTTTGAACGATTACTCGACGGCTCTTATGGCTAGTTTACGGCTGAACGACACTCCTTTAATACAAAGAAGTATGGAGAGTACTGCTTTAGAACAAAGTAGGTGTATCATCATCGATTTGCGATTAACGTTAAATAACCAGTGCGTCAGTGTGTTGTCTTTCAGTTGAATTGGTTGTTCGTTCCTTGCCTTTGACGTACGTGGAGAAACTGCTCAAGTGGATCGCTGATGGTAAAGTGGTGGCGAGTTCAACGCATGTGCACTTTTATATGGTGAATTTCCTTTACAAAGACGTAGTTGAGAAAAGTGCGACTGACAGGAATGCCTTATAGCTACAGCCGCGAGCTTATGGTCACGTATTGTGAACGTGTGATTTTTTGGCAATTTCACGGAAGTCTACATGTGGAAAACACAAATCCCTATTTTATGAATAAATATCTTTGAAATCGGAGTAGAAAGAATTGATAACCTACTTTATCGAAATCGTCCCTACATTCAAGAAAATGCGGAAATTTGAATAGGTTACAAAAGGGTTCATATTCCTAGCTGGTTTTTCTCAGAAACCTTGAATGAGTTTTCCTATCAAGGAAGTCTTCCAAAGTGGTAGTGTCTTTACATGTTTAGATATGGCTGCGACACATTCTAAATATCCACGGCATGCGACTCAAGGGCAGAACAGATGTTGCAATATTGACTGGAATTCAGCAAATTGTTGCCCACCATTCGCAACTAATCTCAAAATTGTAAGTTTTTTCAGTGCATTTATTTTGCGATTACCGTCCATTTTTTGTGACAAGACATTGTTTGGGATACTGCTAATGTTTCCAGAGCTGATCAGAATAAATTTGGTCTTCGATACATTCTGGCAGCGCGGAAGTTGCAACGTAAGAATGAGACACAGGGTATGGAATGTTGAGTCTGACGTTACTGTTGAACATCACTGTTACGTTACGCTTGTTAGAAGTTTCCTGTACTTATTTACATGTTGTTAAGTTTTTTTTCCTATTTTTGTTATACTATTTGTTGACATTATACTGTTACATTTGTTGAAATTGTTTATCGATCTGATCTGAACTGTTGATGATGTCGGCTGAGCTGAAATGAATATTTAATACACCGTTATAGTGATGTACCAGGTTTATCAGAGTGGTGGCTCTTGATACCGAAAACAATCTGTAGAACACTCATTCACAGGAAGACTGAGCCACGTTTAATATTGCGATAGGGTGCATTTTTTGCATAGGAACGCCATGCCGAAAGTGATATCGTTGTCAAGTGGGGCGAAATGGAGAGATGGTGCAATGACTGGCGATTTAAAGGATGCAGAATTTGGATTTCTGGGATTGTTTCAAGAGATTCTACCAGAGGATATTCAGTCCTCGAAAAAGTCAAAAAAGAAAGCGAAAGCTCAACAAGAAGTAAATTTTAATCAGGGAATTTGATTGTGCTGTACGTACTGTGAGAGCCTGTTCACCTCCTTATCCTTCCCATACCTGTACTTTCTAGAGGAACGTGTACTTTTTTTGCCATTACGAAAGCTACAGTTCATTTCAGAGCGCTTGACAGGGCGTGGTCTCCGGAGTTGGGTAAGAGTGTATCACACTCTCTCACCCTGCCATACTCACTCTCGCCAATCAGGCCACGCCGTATCTAGCGCTGTGAAATGGATCATATGTACTTTGAAAAGTGCTCGAGGGGTGAACGCAGGGGCTTCACGTTCAGTAACAACTCTAGACTTGGAAATCTTGCCACCTCTGCAACCATCGTTTTACTTGCAGCATAAGGTTGTGGAAGGTCCGGAAAATACAGCGCTGGCTGAGCAGACTGAAAATGTTTCAAAAAAGATGAAAAAGAAAACGAAGAGAAAGAAAAAGAAGGTGAAGGAGGATGCAGGTGAGAAGGTTATGGTTGACGCGGAGGGTGCTGAGGTCACCACTGCGGAGCAAGCTAGCAGTGGCAATGAAAAGATGGCGAAGGTTAGTTTTAGCCCCAACTCCTACACTTCTGTTTATCACAACACCAGTGATTCAGAAGAAGAAAAAGAAGCGAAAAGCAGAAATGACTGAAGAACCCACAACGGCGAAGAAAGTGAAGTTCGCTGTCGAGAGATGCGCGATGGAATCACAAGCATCCACTGAAGCCGAGGAGTCGTCACAATCTGACAAGCAACTGGAGGGTGTTGCGCAATCGAGTTTCACTGACGGTGTTGAGGCTGGTAAGTTGGTTCACTAAAAGTTTGAAATTGTCGAGTAGAAGCCGCCTCGTTTTCAGGTGACTCAGAAGAAGCGCTTACCTCGCCATGGGACGAGCTGTACTTACCTGGTGTAATACTGCAAGCGATTCGAGATCTGGGGTGATCTATATATCATTCAATCATAGTTCATTAAAGCGCTGTTTACTTTCATGCCTCTATATGTTGACGTGTCAATCAACTGTAGACCCTTTTTTAAGCCACCTTATGGGATGGCAGTAGATATCAACATAATATTAATTTTATATCTACAGGAATTTACATGACTGACGTGCCAATAGCCAGCGGCTGCATTCATACCTAACTGAATGGGATTTTTGGTTTTTACGTCAAGTAAAGTATTTATATCGATCGAGAAAATGAGCGTATCCCCGTGTCCGCAAATTTGGATATTTGCCGTAAAGCTGACTTACTGACGTGGTGATAGGTGGCATCGTCAAAAATCCCAAATCACGGATACGCCGATCCGGCGTTGCCCTGAAAATCACATTCAGCTGGGTATGAACGCAGTTCTACAGTCATGTAAAGTCCTGTTGGTATAAAACTGATAATATGTTAATATCTACAGCCACTCTGTAAGGAACACAGTACTCATCTCTTGTTTTCAGCTTTAAATCGCCCACCGAGATACAGAAGCAAGTGCTTCCGCTGGCTGTTCGTGATCACTGCGATGTTCTGGGAGCAGCAGAAACGGTAAAAGACATCTCAGGGTTCAGTTACCATTCTGGTCGGTAGACGTGGATGTGGCATTGTATGGATGTTCAGGGCAGCGGTAAAACGTTGGCTTATGCAATACCGATGGCTGCTCGACTGCTGGAGTTGCCGCAAGAGGCTTGTTCAAAGAAAACTGGTCCCAAAGTGCTCATATTAGCTCCAACGAGAGAGCTGGTCGTACAAGTTATGAAGCATGTAACGGCTCTACTGAAGTATACGAATTTTAAAGTAGGTTATACCATTGTTCTTTATTTTTCAATTTACTTGTCAACGAGGAATCGAGATTGTGCGACCGTATTTTTTTGCGAACTCTGTATGAGTGATATTTCATTTTGTAGGCATTTCCAATCGTTGGTGGATTAGCACAAGTACGACAAGCTCGTATTCTGAGGGATCAGAAGCCTGAGGTAATCGTGGCAACCCCTGGACGTTTATGGGCAATGATGAAAGAAATGGTAAGGGTGCAGTGCGTTAAAAGCTTAAGTTAAGGTATTCACCAATCGTAAATGTTAAGGAAGAAGGCGTGCCAGTCTGTCAGTATCTGTCGGACTGGAGTGGTTTGGTATGCTTGGTTGTGGACGAGACTGATCGTATGGTAGAAAAGGGGCATTTTGAGGAAATGGAAGATATCCTGAAATGTGTTAGAAAGTGAGTGGAGAAAATTTCTCCGATAATTACTATAATCATTCACTTACATAACATATGAGCCTGTTAATCTATGCCTAGAGCGGATTCTAAGGACCCCACTTCGCTGACAGTGTTGTGCCAGCACAGGCTCACAGAATTTAATATAATAGAATGCTTAAATTTGCTTGGATACTCAGCGACATACGCAACGCACCCACAACGTCGGTTGCGATCATTAAATAGGCGTGTTAGGCCGCTTCCATACTTTGCGCACCGACGCCGTCACGCGCGTGCCTGCGTCACGCGCGTGCCGGCGTCACGCGCGTGACGCAGGCACGCGCGTGACGCAGGCACGCGCGTGACGGCGTCGGTGCGCAAAGTATGGAAGCGGCCTTAGGCCTCCTTCATACTGTGCGATGGTGACAGCGTCTGCTGGTGGCGGAGCGTGGCCTCAGAGGCAGCGAGGCGGAGCGGCACGGACCACGCCTTCTCACCGACATCGTCGAGTATGAAGGCAGCCTGACAGCAAACTAACGTGAGCAGCATGCTAGTTTCGGCTGTAAAGCCTCTATCGCGTGTGTCGCACGGCTGTTCCGCACAGTATGAAGGCAGTCCAAGACGCAATGTCTTCCCAAGACCGCGCTGTGACTGTACGCATCATTTGCTCGCTCTCTCTTTCTGCAGGCACTATTTTATCGATGTGAGCCATCTTAATGTCATGATTAGCTACGAAATGAAAGGTGTTTAGATAATAAAGCTGTTGCTAAAAGTAAGAACTATTTGCAGGCTTTCTCGTTTTTCAGATCAGCAACAGATAAGTTACAAACGCTGGTTTTCTCAGCAACTTTGACTTATGTTCACCATGATCAGTCCCGATTTGGTTCCACGAAGAAAGAATTGACGCCACAGCAAAAAATAAGTTGGTAAATCAGTGAGCTTGATGCAGCTTCTCATTTTTATTTCTTGGAAGTTGTCTGTATTAGCCGGGTAAGAAGTGCTTCGGCTTCGATCCCCCCACTGTATCCTGAGGGATTCATTCGGCTACCTTCATACTCTGTGGTGCCGCCGGCAGGTAGGCTGGTGGCGAAGTGTGGCTGCATTCGCAGGCAGCGAAGCATAATGGCACGACCGGAGACGCAGAGAAGACATAGCACGGTCTGGCGCCGGCACCGCTGAGTATGAAAGCCCACTGCTTTTCCATAACAGTTGATTTCGACTGATCTGTAGACGAAAGGCGAAACCGTCATGAACATTTAGAGGGTCGTAAAACTCTTCATCGTAAAATAAGGCCGCGGTCATACTTTGCGCAGCTGCGTGAGTTGACGCCGGCACTGGCGTCAACTAACGCAGCTGCGCAAAGTATGACCGCGGCCTAACTTTGCAGAAGAACTGGTCCAGCTTACCGGAATGCGTCCCAATTGCAAAGTTGTGGATATCACTCGTGCATTCGGCACGGCTGAAGCGCTTGTGGAGACAAGAATCAATTGCTCAAACCTCCTAGAGAAGGTATGTTTCTGAATGTTAAACACTGAATCTCTGCCAAGCTTTTTACTTACAGGACACGACGATACTTTACCTTTTGGAACGTTACAAAGGTCGTACGTTAATCTTCACGAACTCAGTAGACGCTTCACGACGAATGTATGGGATACTGAAACTGCTGAAATTACAACCATTAATGTTGCATGCGAAAATGGAACAGAAAGTTCGCTTGAAAAATTTGGAGAAATTTGCAGGTAACGCTTACCTACTCTCACGGTAGAACTAACTAAGGAAGGGTTAAGCCTCCAATGGGTTTTGAAATTGAGACCTAGATGGATCGATAAGAGATCCGAATGCTATTTTAACTGGGAAATCAAAATTGCAAAATGTGCAGAAGTTTTTTCTGGAGCGATTTAGGAGGGATCAAAGTTTGCTTGTGGTGCATCATTGGCGAGGCACTTTGTCATCAGCATGCTTAGCACTGAGACGTAATGGGCACCTTATCTCGCTGCTACTGCACCGCCGGATCCGTACGCGGGGTGTAAAGGGTGCTCCGCGCCGATGCGGATTTTTTCGTATTTTATGTTTCATCGTAGTAAGTGCTTCTCTTTCACTTCTGAAAGTTCCTTGTACTGACACCTCTCCGCACCCATCATTTGCATTGCCACTTTATCGATAACAACTACCATTCTTTAGTCTTGTACGATTTTACTAGCGAATTCAATTGTTACTCCCAACATTAGAAAATCAACTAAAACCGACGTCAAGCATATCAGTATCAGCATCAATTAACACTAATGGAGCAGCAAAAAACCGTGTGAACCAAAGTGTGGCCCATAGAATGGGCAGAGTAAATGATAGGTGCGAATAGGTAGTACAGGGAAACACTTAGAAGCGAAAGAGAAGCACTTACCGACGACGAAACGAAAGCACAGAAATCCGCACCAACGGACAGCAAGCCCATGCGCCCCCCTCCTCTACAGATACGGGGCACTACCACTGAGGCGGTGCGGGATGATAAAGTACCTAACCCATGAGGCATCACAAGGGGTGTAGGTTGGGACGCACGAATCTGGGCCTCGGCTTGTGACAGCCTGTAGCGTTTGCCCTGTGACATAAATTACTTAGACAATTTGTTCATGTAAATCCTACCCTCCTTGCACGTCTGTTCCCTTGTATTGATGAATGATGATGATATAAAAGATGTGTATAATGATTCAAGGGATGTGTATGGTCATCGGGTGACTTAGTGGCCCCACTGACCGTGTGTCCCAATCGTCACTCGCATCATAAGCAATCTTCGGCTCTTACTATATCGCTTCAGAATGACATTTTGCAATCTTAGTTTGCTTGTTATAATCATCGAATCTCTATCGATTCAAAGTCCCTTGGGAAGTTGGACCTTCCGTGGTAAGAGCTTTTTGTCTTATAAGTCTGGTTATTGCAAGGCCGTGAAAAACAAGGCCACGATATGATTCTGCTTTGTCGTCACTTCAGGGCCTCCTGAACCTTAGATGGGCTTATTAGAGGTGCAGATCAACATCATCTCCGCGAAAACTGAATTTCCTTCAAATTTTTTATACTTTGTCATTTGCCTTACATTTCGAATAAGAAGCGTCATCTTCAGCGGATTCGAGAAGCGTATTGCTGGCCACCGACGTGGCAGCTCGAGGGCTTGACATTCAGGAAATCGACAACGTGATCCATTATCAAGTGCCAAAAACTGCAGAAGTAAGTCCGCCCATTTTGAAGTGACACATCTCTGTAAAGGCTACCATAAAAAGGAAAGATATTAAGGTGGGGGCTTTCTAATTTGTGTGATTCCCTCTCTACTAACAGATGGTTATCATTGCTTACATTCCCTTTCAATGGATCTTCTGGTGACCATGAACGGTGCTGGGTAGATTTATACTAAATTCATTTAGATGTATATTCATCGATCGGGTCGAACTGCTCGAGCATTGCGCAAAGGTCTTTCGGTACTGATTGTGGACTCGAAAGATGCTCACCTATACAGACGATTATGCAAGAATCTCAATCGGGGTAAGCTGTGGTATACAATCGGATAAAGCACCGAAATCACATATTTCAGAGAAAGACCTACCTGTCTTCCCAATCGACTGTCCCGAATTGATGAAACGGTTGACAACACGTGTGAAGCTGGCTTCAGATCTGGACACGCTCGCCCATCGGAGTAAAAAAGTGAGCGTCATCTGAACACCGCGCTTTGATTCCTTAGTTTTGTGACGATTATGCTTTCTTACTGATCACTAGTAGTTGTTTTGTGGTTGATCTTCGATATCTATTGGAAGTGACTCTGCAGTTGACATAACCTATTACTTTTTTTTTATAGATTCGCCTTTCCGAAAATTGGTTCGACAAGATCATTCGAGAAGCGGACTTGGCTATGGATGATTTGAGGTGAGAATAACTTCATGATCAGTGTGTGATGCCAAGGGTGCTGAATTATGGGCAGACGGTAAGGGGTTTTGTGCCCCGTTATGGCAGGTGTACCGACGAGCTCTAATAAGTATATCTGAAAACTGAGGGAAGGCATCAGGGGTGTTGTTATTGGGATGGGTAGGTATGTGAAATACGGTGCTTTGAAAGAGTCCCGCAGTGTTTCTCGTGATTTAGTCTAGTTTTTTTTCTGATATGCGAACCACAAAACACTGAAGGCGCAGTCGCTATGCTGACAAATGGCTAGGTAAGGAGTTACGGGCTTGTAGAGCGTACGCTGTGGAGTTGGAAATCTTGCGTCTCCTCAGGGTCTCTACCATTACGATCTCTATTCTTCTCTAGCGCACACCCAAGAACACTGTGAGCGCAGGGGACGGAGATGGACGCGGTATGGTCATTTGTATTTGATGTTACTGTCACATTGTTTTTGTCATGTAAATACTATCAAAGCTAACAGCACGCCTCCTCAGCTTCTATTAATGCGTGATGGAGAAATCCAATAAACCAAGACAACCAGTCAAGAATATGACCCTCACTCACCACTTCCCACCTCCCTCCCACCCCTCCAATGTCGGGGATCCTCGATCTACGATGTACCCTGCTCCCAAATCGCAGCATGTGTGGCGGATTTATTGTTCAGCCACAGGAAATTTCTATTGTTTCCTTTTTGAAAAGTGGTTCAGTGGTTTTAATTTGTTTATTAATAAATACAAACGGGTGGCAAAATACGACAATGGGTGGATGAGAAAGGCGACTGCTCGCCACACAATCTCAAAGCTTTCTGCCTTTCTCGCCGTGGCGAAGAAAGGCGGACCCAGCGGACATGTGGTGTCCACCTGGGGGGTACAATGGAACAAAGGGGGTCGCGTGAAGTGCGCGACAGCATGGGCACTTTTCACTCGGCCTTTTTTACACTTGTGCGCAGGTGGCTGAAATCAATCTGGCATCATGCTACGCAAAATTCTTCTACACAGCATATATACTCCATTTCGAAGCGTCTGATAGGGCGTGGCCTACGGACGCTGGTGCGTGGCAATAGTGAGAGTGTGTGGCGGTATGAGAGAGTTTGATACACTCTCATCCAAGTCCGTAGGCCACGCCCTATCAGGCGTTCCGAAATGGACTGTACTTCTGATACATACCTTCTATTGTGAGGCACTCATATAGTCGTAAAAGCACGTTCGTAGTCCTGTGCTTTGTCTGAAAGGCACCGAAAGGGGTAAATTTGGGAGGTTATGAAGTATGAAAGTAAGGGTACACAAATGCGCAACGAAATGAAACGAATAGAGAAAGACCGAAAATGAGACGGCGAAAGCCCCGAAAAATAGGCACCCAAAAGTCTCTTTTCTCTCGAGCCCTTCTGCGTCACTAGGGGGGGGGGGGGGGGGGGGGGGGTAGACTGGAGACGGGAGAGAGGCTAAATCAGCTGGCAGCGAAATTGTCCCACCTCGCTGGCAGCTCCCCGGCTGATGAAATGCACAACGACACGCCGCGCAGCTAGCCCTGGTTTCGCACACATCGCTTCTTGTGAAGTGGAAAATTTGTTCCCAGAGAACATGCATTCACAGTTCTCACTTTCTCCATACCCCTTTCGGTGCCTTTAAAGGCCAAGGTATCTGATAAATGAAAGCTTTCATCGGTCCATAACACTGACAGCGGTGCTCACTTCACGCTCATTTCAGACAAGCTGAGCAGGAGAATTCAAACAGTGAAATGAACACCATTAAGGAGAAAGAGTTACAGCTGCAAGCCGAACTGAAAGCTGAGCTTGCTGAACCACTTCCGAACATCACCAGGATCAATATACCGGTGAGTCATTGAATGGTTACTGCTAGTTAGGGTGCCCTGAGTGTCCACGGAGCTATTCTGAAATTTGGCAAGTTCTACTAGACTTTACGAGTGCTCCTCATGATTAGTAGAATTAACTTTGAAGAAAATAGACAAATAAATAAAAAGTGTTGGACGGACGTCTTCTAACGAAGATGGGTAAGGTCTTTGCTGGGCGTACGGACGCACCATGTCTTGGTGTTTTCTATAGCAAAATAAATACGTTATATTTCAGAAAACTCGATACATCAATCCGGATGTGGTCGCACAGTATGAAAAGGTATTCGATTTTGAGTATTAAGTATCGACAACCATTTTTGGCCTTGTTGTTGATTAGTGTTGATTAGAACATTCGTTGTAAGGGCGAATCATTTCCGAAACCGTTTTTATGCTATTAATGTAAGCTTACGAGAATTAAGATCACTTCAATGTCAACGAATTCGTTGGACGCATTGGAAGAGAACTTGGTCGAAATGGAAGCACGAAAGAAAAAGGCACGTAAACTCATAACAACACGCCAACTAAGAGCTAAACAGTTCCGCCACAAGAAGAAACACTAATAAGATCATAGCGATTCGTTTTCCCTGTAGTCTGACTTAGATAGAGTTTTACGAGTTCCTGATTATTATTGACTCTTACATATAATTGTTGGATTTGTTGTTGATTTTGCTGTTAAATTTTATTGATTCTCTAATAATGTGTCTCCGATGTTTTTTTGAGGCTTGACATGGACTGAATCCATGAAGTAAATGATGAAGTACAATACATTTACAGGTTACAAACTCATGGTTGAAGAGCTCATGCTGGGCTCGAGCATGGGGCTAGATGAGGGCTACATCATGCTACCGTAACGACACCGGCTTACACGAGTTCACGAGTTGTGGCTGTTGTTGTTAGTAGCAAGTAATTAATGAGGAACTGTTCTAGATAGGAAATTCGGATTATGATACATCCCCCCCCCCGCCCCCGGTAGAAAAGCTTAGAAACAAGTTCTGTCTACTTTTCGTCAAGATATGATGGTTAGCAGTGGAAACGAGGAGGAGGCTTCCGTAGTACCCAGATTATTGTCATCTATTGTTCTGAAGCAGATTAAGAAAACCTACGATATTTGCATTGGTCTGAAGCAGCTCCATTATTTCCTTGTTTTGCCTCGTGGAAGGTTTTTGAAATCACCACTAGTCATGAATACTCTTTGTTTCTTATGGCTCGCAGAACGCTGCTGGATTCCATGAACTTTTCTCCGATGAGTGGACTTCAACAGTCTCTTAGATGGATGGGCGTTAAGGGAGCCGGAGCTCGTTTTTGATGGAATTTAATATCAAGCACTCCAAAGGTAGAGGATGGAAACACCCAATCAGGCTTTATATCGGGCTGCTTCCCACCATGGTCCAAGTGGGGAAAAGAAGTAGTGCCGACAGCGGGGCCTGGCTCCGTCGTCACAGCCACGCTCTGCTGCCAGCAGCACCACCGCAATGTATGTGGCCGAGATTATACCGTGCGGACCGTCCGGATCGGACGACCCGCACGATTCACGCGACTGAATTATCGCAAAATTGCAGACCGCGACGCACGCTTCAGTAGTTGCGCGCGCACTACCCAGTTTTGAATATTAGGTGTATCTGTGTATTCGTTGTATTGTGCATCAATTTTTTTTTCGATACGTTTGTGACTGCATGTTCGTGTAACATATTTATTTGTTTATTGTTTCACACAACGTGTTTTCGTTTCCGAAAGTATTTCCGAAGCTTCCAAAAGCTGGGTAGTGCGCGCGCAACTACTGTAGCGTGCGTCGCGGTCTGCAATTTTGCGATAATTCGATCGTGTGGACCGTGCGGGTCGTCCGGACCGGCCGGCCCGAACGGTCCGCACGGTCCGCACGGTATAACCTCAGCCAGAAAGGTACCGTACGTAAACGGATAAGGAGCAAAGTGCGAAACATATACCTCGAATTTTATTGTAAAGCACTAATGCGCTCATGAGTGGGATGAGGAGATATGCGTGTGGCCCCGGTAATGTAGTCGAATAGCAAGATGTCTAGACAACCAGATGCATGTCTTCGATGAGGTTCCCTACCTTGTATTGTCTCTGGTGCACCTCCTAACCACATTATGTCATAGTATTAGGTTGATTCATAATAAATCGGACAAATTGACCAATTTTAATCATTGTCGTACAACTTTTTTACGACAACAGGGATTCACTTGAAATATACTCCATCTTTATCGATGACCTTCTGCCACGGTATAGGCAGATCATGGATGCCCTTGCTCCAGAAGGCCGGAAGCTGGAGCTCGAAGAAGTTGCCGAGTGGCGCCTTGACCTCGTCGCGAGTTTTGAAGTCTTGGCCGTCCAGGTGGCGTTGGCTGTGGGAGAAAAGGTGGAAATCTGAAGGGGCCAGGTCTGGGGAGTACGGTGGGTATAGAAGTACGGTCCAACTGTACGACAGCAGCTCGGCCTTGGTCGATCTTGCGAAGTGCGGTCTGTGGAAGTAGACACGTTGTCGTGCTGGAAGTAGACATGTGACCGCCGCCGTAGCGAACTTTGGACATTGGCCTTCAATTCTCGTAATTGACGAACGTAGACGTCGGCGGATACTGTGGTACCTTCATCGAGCAGCTCCCAGTACTCTACGCCGTGTACGCTCCACCAACCGCGGTTTTCGTCTTCGATGGAATAGTCGCCTGACGCAAACTTCGAATGCTACAACTACAGTGTACTTCTGCCAGGGGCATGCTCCTTGTGAACTTCTATCAGACGTCTGCCGATATCCGCGGGTTCCTGGCCAGATAGCGATATAAATAGTATGACGTTGCGGATGTGGTCTCTGGACCGCTTGAAATCGTGCGGCATTGTGGCGGAATGAATTTACTTTGGAGTGGTTATCTTGCGGTACTTTGAAGAGCTTTTCATACTCATTCCAACGGTACCTCGCGCGTCCATTTTCGTTAATTCGTTACTGAGTTATGATCTCTAGAAATCATCACTACCATTTGTCCGATTTATTATGAATCAACCTAATATTTCCAAATAAATTATATTTAAG
Organism: Trichostrongylus colubriformis; assembly: GCA_963978905.1. Taxonomy (NCBI): domain Eukaryota; kingdom Metazoa; phylum Nematoda; class Chromadorea; order Rhabditida; family Trichostrongylidae; genus Trichostrongylus; species Trichostrongylus colubriformis. Next base: position 11,204,401 of record OZ022259.1, on the reverse strand, counting down.
CGTTGCATGAAGGCGGCTACTTTGCAAGGATTGAAAGATATGTCCAGGTTGAAGAACTTCCAGAAGTAATATTTGATCAGTAAATTATGGGACTACACTCGAGTTCTCTCACCTACCTCTACATCCATAGATGGAAGGCCGATGCATAACACACTTTAGAGCGATGCAAATGAACACTACTGATGAAAAATTAGTGGAAGTGCCTAGTAGAAGTGACAAAATGATAACAAATGCTATGTCGCCCCTTGAAAGATTATTAGGGGGTAACTGGAGATACTGAAATAGTTAAATCACGCATTGAATTCATTTAAGGGGGAGGGTATGGGTGTAGAAATTATGACTAGGCTGGTTCCTGTTCACTACCTTGTGGGAAATCGTTCTTTCCCTCTTTTATGCATTTTTTACATAGATGATTTCGTCAGATTTCCTTTTTTGTTGCCGAAAATTGCGTTCCAATCAGGAACTATTCACGCTTGTTCCGCTTTGAACGGATGTGCGTAAGGGACGCGTTGATTTTTTGCAGTTCTCCTTCTTTCATATTGTTTCAGCTTGAAAATGCTTTCAAGCTGTTAGTGTAAATGTGGAGCGACATAAAGCATAGCAAGCATATACAGTAGCGCTCGAAAGTATTCGGCCAAATGGTTTTTCACTTGAGTTTTTTACTTGTAACTTTTTTTGCGACTGGACCGATCTAAGAGAAATTTTAGTATGTTGTACTTGGAGACACTGCATACTAAGTATACTCTTTTGGCGCTCAACGGTGTAAGTTACGTGGTTATATGCAATTTTTTGTTTTTGGAGTGCCATCCCTATGCCGTCCCGCTGTGCCGCTGTCATCAACAGTCGTGGTTTTCCTACAGAATATTGATGTTTTCTAAGGCTTGCTAGTTTTATTTTTGTAAAAAATGCCGTTTTTCTTGACCAAGCCTTTTTCTTTTTTCCGGTGGTCTTGTAGTAAATTCTTGTAAAAAACCATGAAAAGTGTCAAGCGGCACTCAAGTAGAAGGAAATGTTCAATAAGTTCAGGCCCCACATATTAAAATTTTGTCAAAGTTGCTCAAGCAGAAAAAGTTATGACAAAAAAGTGTTTGGCCGAATACTTTTGAGAGCTACTATAAAGCCACACTGCTATCTCCGTCGAAGAGAGAAAGGAAAGGTGCACCTGACGAACCTCTTCGGTGACGCTTGCTGCTCTCATAATCCATGGTACCACTTCCTATGAATCAGACAAGCTTGCATCCCTTTCTGGTGTTAAATGATATCAGACTTGTATGGAAAGAAGCCCACGCCAGCTTCCCTGATCACCGTCTACAATTTCAAATGGCCCATGTAAATTACACCCCACACTTATTTACGCTTGTTAAATTGAATTTTCGAACCCCCTCAGATGTATTTTCTGAGTTGGAGACGTCATAGGATAGGCTTCGCGTGCAAACATATACGTTTTCGTGACCAACAATAAGCTTATATATGTCATTTTCAGCAGAAGCACAATTAAATGCAGAGAATATACGGTTGTTAAAATGCGGGCGCCGGCTATTAATTGAAATGCAACGGTCCTTTTTTTTCAAAAACAAAATGAGCAAAGGACAAAATTAAGTGCATACAACAATTACCATTCCTTCTTTATTAATGCAAGAGAGCTCCAAACTTTATTGAATGATGAATCTGAGGCAGAAGGCATCGATTAGGAAAGATATAGGCGTGGTTTTACCCACCCTGGAGAATAAACCAGCGCTTATTCTTTTCAGGCCCATTTATCTCCAAAACCCCATGCGCTTCCCTCAGGCTATCAAGGCATTCTTTGTATTGATTATCAGCTTTTGTTATAAATCGTGGAAAGCCCGCTTCACAGGTGTATGTCATTAGAACAGAAAATTCGTGTCGCGTTGTCTGGGGTATGACGGAAAGAGTGTGAGCTAGGAAGCGCCGTAGGCCCTGCATCCGTAGTCCGTCCTACCCCTTATTTCGGAGTTATCGCTCCAGGATCCCACTAATTGGGCGACCCCGGCTCGAACGCAACGCGTCGCACTGCACGCGGCTACTCGAATTTTTTGCTCTGGTGGCATACAACCCCGGGAAAATTAGCATACTATTAAAAGGAAATTGTTTTTTACATGAGAATTAATACTTTTTTACAATGAGTATAAGAAGTATGAAATGAAAATAAAACCTCGTGATGGACTGTTCTTCGACAAGGACTGTTTCCGCGCCTGTAGTACAACCACTACGTGCAACGCAATCATTGAGAGATATTTTTACAGCATCCTGAAAAGTTTCAGCGTTCAAAATTTTGAGACATTTAGCAAATAGCAGCGACGTATTTCTATATTGTTCGAGGTAGGTGCGAGGTCAAGGTGCCAAGGAGGAGGTACGAAAGTCCCACTCTCTCCATAGCTCGCACCATCAGGTCGCGCGCTGAACGCGGCCACGTTAATTTCCTGTCCTTAGGGCATACACACCTCATTCCCCAATTCGACCATCGACCCCTCAGAAACTCTCTTGACACATCGTGACTGAAAATGTCCGAAAACAGATAAGTCTCAATCAATTGATCCGTATGTCACTATGAATGTGTTGTGAAGTCACAGTGGAGTCTGCTCTATTCGGGAGCTCTATGAGACCAAAAGCAGCGGTTACCAATGCACACAAGAGAGGTGTAAAGGAAAGCTGGGTTGATGTATAGAAGAAGCTTTTATGTGCGTTATCAGAAAATGAATTATTGCTTTTCCGACACCTGTGTGATTGATGCTTCAAACAGATCATTCACTCGGATCTCTCAAGGGACACATCATTCAGCTGACCAGCCCCTTACGAAATGCACAAGGCATCACTTCCACTCAAATCGCCATATGCAGCTAGCTTACATAGCAGTCGCGTGAGGTATGATAATTAACGGTTGGCTCCGTACATTGATTCCCCACCACCATTTAGACCACGCTACCGCATAGCGACGTTGCACCATGTAGGCGATCCGCCCACAGGCAATGAATTGCGAGGCCAGTCCATGGATGTCTCAGTGTTTCTACTTTTTCAGCCTATATATGTACTTAATAAGCGGTATACAAGGGTAGGAGGCTTCATGCTTCTGAAGGACGCTCCCATGGTACTAACTGAACCGGCAACGATATTAAAGAATCTTTCACGAAAATATCATTTCTTTTGTTAACCACATATTTATGTATAGTTGCTTACTAGGGGCCGCATGCAAAGTTTCACGGGCATATATGAAAATCCATTGGAGAGTGCTTCCCAAAATTACGACAGACGGGTTGGGGCGTCCGGGTGAGGCTATTTACGCCAGAAAATTGCGTGGCCGCCCACGGCTAGCGGCGCGGCGGGTGCGAGTGCCAGTAGCAGGGCATGGCAGCCCTCAAGCGAGGCAGTGTGGCATGGGTGGAGGAGGCTGAGTGGCATGGGTGCAGGAGACGGTGTGGCATGGGTGGAAATGCTGAGGTGACGCAGCCACGCTCTGTCGGGCTCAAGGGCAATCGATTCGGCAAGTCGTACTGATGGCGCCGCGAGTGCGACGCTGTGAAGCGATTTTCTGTCGTAAGTAGCCTCGCCCGGGGCGTCCGAGTGGTTTTGGACTCTGAAGAGCTGAGGCGAAGAGGCGACTGTCACGTGGTCGAGACACAGAGTGAGATGCAATTCAACACTGGGCGCGAAAATTTGAACGGTGCTCAAGCCGCTGACAACTGTTCAAATGTTGTGTCGGGAAAGTGGCGGGAATTCCGAGGAGTTGCCCTTCTCCCGTTTTTCGATTTCTGCTTTGTAATGAAGGGAATTTCTCGGTTCTTCTCATGTTTCTGTTCTTGTACTCTGTCTAATAGAGTGACGTTTAAAGGATTTAGAATCATAAAATTTCCGTTGACATTTAGTTTGACCTATAGTCATTCAATTGTGCACCATAGTGTACTATTTTAAGTCCAGGAAGATATAGCATAGGGGTAACTGTTGCATTACTCTTCACAATGAACATGCAATGCTAACTGATGAGCTAAGCCAAGCGTGCCGATGTATTCAACAAATTTGCTATCGAACAAACTAAAGGGACATTTTTGCAAGTGCTTCTTTTTGCCACATCAGAAAGCACTCTCGAAATCGCCTTCATAGGACCACATAACATGAGTATTATATTATAATGTATATGATATGTAAAATATTGGTCACCCTCAATCAGGGTACACCGAGAGTCGAGGATTCCTCGACAAGGGATCGTATTTGATCGGATAGGAGGGTGGAGGGTCGTACCTCCAGAGGTCAGCGATAAGCACTGAAACCTTAGTTTTCAATAAGCAGATGAGAAGCCAGAGGTTATTTCACCTCAAATCTGTGTGACAAAATGTAAAATAAGCGTTTTCTTGCCTCTGGAAAGGATATATACCTATAAAGCACATAGTATCTATACAATCGGCAACAGTTACTGGTATTGTAGAGATCAAAAGAGGGGTCAGGTTCGTATGGGGGGTCGTACTGAAGCGGCTATTTTCTTGGACACTTGGGAGTGCCCTGCCCTCAACGTTATGGCGAGAATAATAGGACAAGTCTGTTTTCGCCGCTTGTAGCCGCTACTTTGCATGCTATTCCTCTTGCCTAAACACGCGCCAGTAATCAAAAACAGCCTGGCCGACTGAAAACCACGGAAATTATATTATTTGTAAGAGGAAAAAGCTAGTATGGGTCGCACAACGTGATACACTGACATCGTCGTAGCTCTTACCTACAAATGACAAAACTATGAATATCGGAAAAAATTGTTTTCGTACATTTTGATCACTACTCGTCTACTATCAAACCTTTCTGTCTGCGTGCGCTCGTCTACTTTTGAATTGAATTTTTGCCAGTGCTTTTTTAAGTTTCGTAAACAAGAACTTATGGGCAAAACGTTCGCCCTTGCATGTGACTGGAACTATTCCCACGCCTTCCAGGCGCCATGTTTATCGTCCACATTACCCGGATCCCACACAACTCTCTCATTTTCAGATGATAAATCACAAAAGAAAAATAAAAAATCTAGCAGGTATCAGGAAAAATAATATCAGTTTTTTTGCCTTCACATTTGTCCTCCATCTACTGGTCCGAATTTGAACGTAAAGCAAGATCAAGCATAGGAGTTTTAGATTAAAAAGCTTTGGCTCAAGCCCAATACCGGTTGAGGTTTAATTCCTGCTATTACTCCTCCTACCAAACCTGTTATTGAAATCTCGGCAGAAGAGCGGTGCAGCCCTTAATATTATATATTGGGTTGGGGAATAAGTCCTTGCGGTTTTTTTCAACCCCATTTTTCACATTGTTTCCTTCAACTTTCGACAAAGCTTAAACATGACTTCGATAGAGCTTTCTTTGCTCTACAAGATTATACCACTCCTCTTTTGTATCCTCTCATATTTTAGCATGTAAGAATGAGTTTCCACCTGCTTTTCAATTCGAAATTGCGTAATGAAAATGATTTTTTTTCTTGACAGATTGTTTTGTACTATTTGATAGAGCTCTTTTCGCACTACAAGATATGGTTTGCGTTTTTTGTTCGAACTAATTTTTGACATTTTTTAGATCATTTAAGTGTCGACGAAAGCGAGCATTTTCGACACCATGTGATGAAAATGCTCGATTTCGTCGACACTTAAATGATCTAAAAAATGTCAAAAATTAGTTCGAACAAAAACCGCAAACAATATCTTGTAGAGCGAAAAGAGCTCTATCAAATAGTACAAAACAATCTGTCAAAAAAAAAATCATTTTCATTACGCAATTTCGAATTGAAAAGCAGGTGGAAACTCATTCTTACATACTAAAATATGAGAGGATACAAAAGAGGAGTGGTATAATCTTGTAGAGCAAAGAAAGCTCTATCGAATGCATACATGAACTTCTCTCTAATCTCGATGTTAGGCGACGAAAAGAAGATAATGAAAGTGTACACTTTTACGAGTATTGCATAACAGCAAAAAGTTGAGCGATTTGAACAAAAGGTAGTACCATTCTGTAGAGCTGAAAAGGCTCTATCGAAACGTAAACACATACATTTTTTGGTCTCGAGGTAGACAAGAAAGATGAGGTGCGCAAGTGCCAATTTTTTGCCTTCAGCTTACTTTATTTTCAAACCTCATAAATATTAGGTAGTCAAAGGAATCGAAAAACAGACAGTATCATTTTATAGAGCAAAAAAAGCTCTATCGAAGTCATGTTTAAGCTTTGTCGAAAGATGAAGGAAACAATGTGAAAAATGGGGTTGAAAAAAACCGCAAGGACTTATTCCCCAACCCAATAGAATTATGGGCTCGCCTTTTATCCTTCAGATTGGCAAGACGAGACCCTGCAGGAGCCTCAGATAACATTCTGTGCTAATGGCTTCCGAATTCCGAAAATGGGAGCAGCAGAATTTAACTATCGCGAATAAATCAGTTTAGTGGTAGGTGAATCAAAGATGGCTGAGATTATCTGTGATAACTCCTAAAGATTATCGATCTACCGGAGTGACTAGAAATCGATCTTATATTTCTCCTCACCTAAAAAACCCCCAAAAATTTAACGGGTTCGTAATTCTTTGCCATTGTACAGCCTAGCAGAGCCCCTCATTCGTATGGGTATCAATGCGTAATAGGAAAATTCGCAGTGGATAACAAAAACATGGTCATCGGTCCTGTAGGTTTTTAGTTGACTAGCAACTTTGATTTGACGGTTGCTTTGATTCGACGATTGCTTTGAAAGCTCCAGTCCGAGAAAGACCCACGACCATTGAAACAATCCATTCCTTGTTGAACGAGTAAACTTTTGTTATAGGAATCGGGTGCAGTCCGACTGATAGGTTAAAGATGAAAGATCGTCTAGCTGACAAATATTGGGTCCACAAGGGGAGGATCCGAAATCGAAACGGCCGTTTACAATGGGATACACATGATCGGACGTACTCCTAGACGCTGATCTCGAGAGTACTTTCCAAATTTGCAAAGCGATTCTCTGAAATGAGTTACAGATGTTTTTTACGCCGCACTTGATCAAATAGTCCTTCTCATGATTTATGCAGGACACTATTGAATATTGTTTCATAGTTGCACGAACTCATGAGTGTTTCAACCGCCTTCATACTCTGCGGTGGTGCCAGCGGCAGGGAGTGGCTGCGTTCACAGGCAGCGAGGCAGTGTGGCAGGGGCAGAAACGCAAAGATAAACTCAGTCAATACTGCCGCCTCCACCGCAGAGTAATCATATTACTTTTCCTCCAGTTCATAGATAGTAAGATTGCTCTGCTATGAAAATGCTGACTTGCACATCAATTAGCTTGGGATTTCGGCTAAAGAGCATTCATATCATTTTGCTTTTTTAGGAAAACCCATGAACATGGCGTATCCCCGAAAGCGACGCTACAAAACAATTTTTTCGCCCACGTCAGAACTGTTTTCTATGTATCTGAAGGGTTTGCCTATTAATGCTTGTTCACTCGCATGTCATACATATGCGAGTGACTGCCTGGTATGATTACTCAAGTAAAGAGACATAGTACACAGAGAGCCACTACTTTCCTCAGAATTTAGCGGAAACTCACAACATATCACACAACTTATTCACAACAGTGCTGTTTGGCGAAAAACTAAGCTTTCAGCACAATCTATTTGAGATTACCTCGAAATATGAACGAGCAAATGAGAACAATAAGGTGGCTTATTCCCACAGCAATACTATATTTAAGATTGAAATCTTCACAACTTTCCTGAAAAACATTTGGAAATAAAAAATTGTTAATTTACTTGACCGAAGTTTATCTTGAGCCTTGTTTGGAAGTCTCACATTTATCAGAAGTATCATGTACGTCTTCAAAGAAAGCTTTCATAAGAACGTCCAAATGATAGCTGGAGTGCGCAGTGTGTGCGAGTATGGGAGTCGCGGTATCTGGGTCTCAAAACGATTACACGGCAATGCTAGGGGCGCGAAACGTAATTGACTCGCAATCGCTTCGGGACCCAACAACATGGCGCCTTCAGCTTGTCCGCACTGCTTCGCTTGCGAATGCCGCGGCGCGAAATCCTGACATAAGGGTACACACCCACAACGTGTGAGTACTGATAAGCCATGGTAAATATACCATTCAAAAGCTGATCTGAGGTGAAAGGGGTCTCACTAGTGTACTGGATTAGCACTTGGCCGGAAAGCATGGAAGGCCGGTTCGAGTCCCTTCCGAGAATGAAGGTTTTGCCCATAACTCCGTACTTGTGATGATTTTCGCACTAGGCTGCGGCGAAAATCAGCAGCTATCTAAAATCAAAAGAAAATATAAAAATCACAGCAACAAAATACTTAGTAATACTATGCGATCGGCAATAGTTACTGGTATTGTAGAGCTTATGTAGATGTTGGAAGGGGGTCGTACTGGAGCGGTCACTTTTCTCCAAACTTGGGTGTGCCGTGCTATCCACACTAAAGTGATGACATCACCCTGAACGTCAGCTTCAACTAATTACATGTACCTGTAGTACCATATATGCGTAAAATATTTATCCACGAAAGTTATAGAAATATTCAGGCCTTGAATATTTGCAATTAAATGCATAGAGAAATGAAAATTTTGGTCTGGGATTGACTGCTTTCCCCAATGAGTTGTAAATCTCACCCTGAACACCAAGTCCATTGGCTTTGCGCCCCGCAAGAGACAAATGAGCATTCGAAAGACGGCGTCGAAAATTGGACATAGTATTTATATATTAGATTGTCCCAAAAGTCTTGTAGGATTTTTTAAAAAAATCAATAACTCTTGTTTACTTCGAGGCAGGTCTAGGCGGTTCAGGAATATGGTGAAACGTTTTCTAAGCTTCCTGGGAAAATATATATTGACACACCAGATCTCGTAGAGAGAGCTACAATGCCCGTGGTCGATACCCACCCAACTCGCGGTGTCATCTATTATGAACGGTCTTGTGGCACCAAAACGACGGAAGCTTGCCACTCCATCAGCGCTGCATTGGGCAAGGGATGTGTGAGTTACGTGACCATGCGCCGCTGGTTCATCAGCTTCAGCAACGGCGAAATTGACATGGAAGACAAACCACGCTAAGGACTGTGTTCTTCTGCGACACTGAAGGAATGCTTTTCCATGAGGTGCTGGTACAAGGCGAGACAGTCACCGCTACCGTCTGCACCCACCAGCTCCAGCAGCTCGTCGTTGCTGTTCGGGAAAAGCTCCAAAAAAGGTCCGCGGTCAGGGTACGCGGTCACCCTCCCATGACGACGCCCCCTCCCATTTCACGAAAAGTACTCAGGCCAAGCTACACGAGCTCGGCTGGGATGTCCTGCCCTACAAGCCATATTCTCCTGACATTGCTCCTTCTGACTATCACCTTACCCATTCTCTTGAATTCTTCCTGGCCAAGAGAAAATTCGTTGATTATGACATGTTTTCGAAGGCGATCGCTGACTTCATCGACTCCCAGAACCCAGGGTTCCGGGAGGAGGGAATCAACGATTTACCTATGAGGTGGCAGAGTGTTATCGACAACAATGGTGAAAACGTTGTCGCCTAATTGTTGTTTGTTGGAAGAAAAAATAATAAAAAATGATGGTCGAAAAAATTCTACAAGACTTTTGGGACAACCTAATATAAAGAATATAATATTTTACAGCGATTCCTCTTATAGGGTATTTCATAAAACATGGCTGGCTGGTTCATCAGCTGATCGCCGTACAGGACAAACGGCACCCTAGTGATATCAAGATCATCAGTGAAAAAAAAAGCATTGCGCAGCCCCAAAAAGGATTGAGCGAGGCACAATGCTTCATGCCTTATGCGTAACCCCTGCAGTGCTATGTTAAGCCGAGCAAACATGAATCATTAATTCAGAAGCTGTAAAACGAGCAATGCAATGCAATTGGCTGTGTCGTAAATTTCCAATCATGTTTGTAACCTGTGTACTCTGGATTTGGTCTTTGTTCACATTCTCTATGTTAATTCTCGGAAGCTGTTTTTTCTCTTCACTTTTGAGTTTATATAATTTTAGCATAGGATTCATGTATAATACTAATGAAATGGTCAATCTTCAATGTAGCAGGATTTCACGAAAAAAAAATCTTCGAAGGCTGGCCATGAGGGCGCTTTGAAACCCCCCACTTCCTTCTTTGATAAAATACGTAAGCACTTGAAGATTTCGCGGACAAGTGTGCAAATTTAATTTTCCCTACGTAAATTTATTCATAACAGCAAAGGCATTTCGCCAAGATTCCTCAACGTCCGTCGTTAACAATGACTATCGTCTGGATCCGCAAGTTTCCGGAATGTACCGTTCATCGTACAATCGTTATTAATTGTGTCGACGGTGTCTCTTATTTTCAATCGTTAATTCCGGTAGTAATGCAACAACACCCGAATCTCGAGCTGCGCAATCTTCTAACCAGTATCAGACGTTTCGCCAACAAATACGATCATAAAAAGATATTGAGTTACGAAAAAATGAATTCCCGAGCTTTTTCCTATAATTCACGAGTTAACTGGGTAACCTACCATTTGTTGGAACACGACGTCACGTAACACAGATGAGAGCCGCATCACTGACGTCTTGATCAGCGTCTAAGCCTCCTACCAAGACGTCAGTGACGTTGCGCGCTAGAAAACTCGTCCAACCTGAAAACCGACAGGTTATTTCCAAAACTCGACAGTATTATGGTCTTCAAATTCTTTTTATTACCTGTGCACCACGTGTTGTCTTCTTATGATCCAATTCAAAAGGAGGAGAATGCTGGGTGGTACTCTCAAACTCTTTAGAACCTTTTTCAGAGAATTTACCGCAAAAACTAGAAGCAGTTGCGAGTCTGTCCTTTCAAAATTGTAAATTGTAAACTTGTACCCAAACATATATTGCAACAGTATTTAGAAGGTGAGTATTGTTCTAGAGAAACTCAGACCAACCTGTTTACATCCCCTCGTGCGTGTGAGCTTATGTCGGTTGCACTGCGTGCGACCTTTTCTGTACACTAGTCCTTCTCATTACTTTTTTCTACTTAGTTGATGTTATTTTTACTTAGAATTAACTTTCTATAGATTCTAACTTTATAATTATAGATGTAAGTACTATGTTTCGACATACATTATGTTTTTTGAACACTTTACAATTTAACGTTTACTTTTCTGTCCACCCTAGCTCACCGATGAGCCTCGAGGGTGGATGGATAGAAAACACAATGGTTCGTATGAGAATAGAGGCGAAACGAACCACATACTAATTTATATCATTTACATTTCTGTAACTCTTTTCTTCTTTCTTTTACTTGATATGCAAGACGTAAAGTGCCTTCACTAAAATCAGATAATATCGAACCGACAAACCATTCCCTCCCTCTCACACGGTGAACCATTCCATTCCCGCGCTTCCACGAAATCACCCCAAAATAGGGCAATAAAATTCCGCATTCTTGGCTTTGAGCACATCTAGAATAGCATAAATTAAGGACTCATTGCAGATCCATCCACGGCTTATCGCTTTTTAGGCTCCATTCCACCACAATCGACCCGCGTTTTCACAAATGCGTACCATCGCTTTCGTTGATGTACGTTATCATGCCTTATATAGTCTATTATAATGTGAGAGTGGTGGAGTAGTGTAGTGACAGGTGGCGCACTCCCATCACGGAGTGGGATCAAATCCCGCCTCAGCGACTGCTTAGGCCAACAAAGCCTTCCATCCTCCGGGTTGGTCAATCGGTACCAGACTCGTCTGGGAGGATAAAATCACTTCATCGGCTGGCCCCGCCAGTCACTGTGCAGGCAAAATCGCATTCACCTGCCACAGCCATTCTGAAAGGAACTAGAATGGGCGATGCACCCCACAGAAGTGATTGAATAATGCTTGCGATTTGGCATTTATACCGCTACATTGATTCAGGGGATTAAAAACAAAAAGCCTATCAATATTTATGAGCCGAAGTGCTGGGAACGATTGCCAAGTCAACCGGGCAACGAGAGATCCTTAGATCGCATCCATTTTGGTCTTACCTCTCTCATCGTCAGCTTACCTTTAATCACAACCAGCCAGCCAGCACTTGCATCACGCAATGACTGAAGGTACGAAAAGGGTCGGTGAGCACTTGTCAATCAAAAAAAAAGTTCGCAAAAATACAGTAAAGTATAACATGGCCGGTGCATGAGCAGTTTAGTCTCCAGGCGGAACACATCTTAATGGAAACTTCAAGGAGGCGGAAACCATCCACAACACAGGAAGGTGATTTTAGCTGATGCCCTCCCCCCTCCCTTGTATTGTATGTATTCGACCTCACAACGATGAATAGAATTTTTGGAAATGTTCAAAGAGGTCTTACCGCAATCAATTTTTTACGTCATCAGAAAGTCTAACATCTTCCGTCCATATGCTGATGACCTATGATGATTCCTGTGGATACGCCGAGCCTTACGCCATTTTTCAAAGACGTGTTCCTTATAGGTGAATGACTTTTTGAGTGATCTTTTGAACAGAAAGCAAGTGGTTGTTCTAAATGGTTTGCGCTCCCAATCTATAAAACAGAAAGTGGAGCTCCGCAAGGCACCTGCCTTGCTCCTTTGATGTTGGCACTCTATATTAAAGGAGTCGTCCACGGAAGTCGTCCACGGTAAATACAACATAAATGTATGAGTTTCGCTGAAACCCATACATTTATGTTGTATTTACCTAATAAGGGCCGCATGCAAAGTTTCACGCGAAAAATTGAGAATTCAGCTAGGATACAGCTCCCCAAATACTCGGCCAGGTGAGCGGGGCCTGGAAGTAGAAGCCCCGCCCATCGTCCGCCGTGGTTGGGAATGGAGAGTGGGACGGTTTAAGTAACTTTCTCTTCCTACAATGCGTGTCCGACCGCGGCGGACGGCGGGATGAGCATTTGCTTGGAGGTGCCGCCCACCCGGCCGTATCTTTTGCAAGTTATGTTCGTCCTTCACTGGAATATTGCCCAATGGTATGGAGTCCGTCAAGTAGACTCAGGCGTCAAGGTTCAGGCGAAGTTAACTGAAAGAGGTTTTGGTCGTCTAGGGTTTTTCCACCTTTCCTTTAAGACACATTATCGCTTACTATTTATATTATTATATTTACTTACGCTACTTGAATTTAGCACACTAGAAATTATAAGAAAGATGGCTGATAACGAATTTTTCTCTAAGCTTTCGTGCAGCTTAGTAGATGCAGATTTTTACATGTTTTCAAGAGATCGGTAACTATTAGACGCACATGCGGTCGTGACTTTAGAATATTAAAAGAAAAAAAAGGGCGACGTATCACTTTTATCCAGAAGATCACTTCTGTCTGGAACGACTTGCCCATATCAGTGGTGAATCCAAATTCTGACATTTTGTTTCGAAGCGAACTAAAAAAAAATCATGACTGCTCAAGGAGGGTTCCAATCACCAAAACAGGGAATTAAGGAGCATTCGTTCTACTCACATGACCAAGAACAGGAACTAAGGTTTTATCTCTAACAATAAGTTCTTAAGCGAAACTTTTGTCATTAGTACTTTTTTTTATGTTTTTCGTCAGTTCTTCTACTTCTAGTTCTGTTGTTTTAATTTTATTCATAACCACACCTTTGCTTGTGTTTACATTTAAGGCTTTTGTAATTCTCTTGTTCCCGTTACGTCGATAGGTGGCCTTAGTGGGGTTGGCTGCCCAACTTTGATGGTATCCGGAGCCCCGGGATACTCTAGCAACTTGCAGTGTTGTCGAGCCACTGGTTCCCCTCGCCGTCGTCAACCCTTGCACCCCATACAGGGTTTGAGTCCGAGTTTATTTATATTTCTCCTTTTCAGAATGTTTCTTTTCTGTCAGGCAGTACCTCCTTGCAGTTTTTAATGTGCTATTTTCTGCTGTGCAACTGACAATAAACAATAATAATAATGGTAGAAACTGCAGTTTCTGTCACCGGCTCAATCTCTTGCAAGTCATCATGTTAGTCATAATGAGCTCGTCATTTCCTGATTTGATGAACTCCTCATGACATCACTTTGATTAACCCCTCTCTTCGACTTACCAAGCCGTTTTCTGATATCTTCAAGACTGAAGTGGAATTTCTGGGCAAAATGCTCCCAGAAATATATTCATTATGCTAATTGGATTGGATGTTCTTCCATTAGAAAGGCGAATGCCTTGCAAAATTGTTTCACGAAATTACATAGACGAGCCACCACGGAAGCACGTGAAGCCCTCGCTATACACCCATGTAGTGGCGCTGTATGAACCTTATAGTTACACGACTTCAAGTAGTAAATCGGACCTGGCTAATAAAGGATGAATTTTGTGCGTACAGGCATCAGTAAACTCATGGGGGAGAGGAGAGGTACATTCAAGTTTTCTATCAACTAGTACAGCGAAAAAGCCCATACAATTTCTAATTTTGTAGAAGCTCACCATTGTTCATTCTAAACCGTCCACTTCAATGTGCAATGGCGCAGCGAAGCCGCATTGAAGCATTACCACACATTGCTTTCACAAATTAATGGCCCTTGTATCTTGTCTTTTCTGAGCCGGTCAACTAGGCTCATTAGCGGAGACAAAGCAACGTTTTTCATTTATGCGTTTTACAAGCATTTAAACAGCCAGTGATTTTGGGCAAAGTTCGAATGCATGGCTCATGCCAAATGGAAATAATAATTGTCATTTTCCCATCATTCCATCATAGGAACAAGTCCCTGGAGAACATTTTGAAACTTCGCTTCCCATCCGCGTGCGATCATATTACTCTTGGGACTTTTGAACTTTGTAATTCAATCCCAATGAACGGGCGCTGACTTTTAGTTATATTCTGTTTGAAAACGATTCATTGGCTAGGGTGTGGATAGAGTTCCAAGTCAATCTCGGTTTTATTTGGTGCACAATGGACCGACCATCCTCATCGTATCTAAAACACCACGTGGGTTCTATGGGAAAATCGTAAGCATTCAAGAAACTCGGATATATTGCTGAAAAAATTACACGGTCGTCTTCTGGACGCTTAGAACTTCATTCATGATTGTGTTATCCTCCTTAGCGTTTGGTTATCAGCAGAACAGTACTCTGCAGTACCTAAAAATGTGCCTGCTGGGAAGGCTCATAAACTTTCCTGGTATATCTCTTTAGTGAGAATCTTTCAGCCGCGTTCATACTTTGCGCCGGCAAGGCATGGCTGCGTTGAATGACGGCGACGCAGAGTAGCGAGGGTAGTGCAGAAACGATGCGGGCAGCGAGACAGGGTAGCACAGTCTGAGACGCAGAGCCACGCAGCCACGCCCTGCCGTCCGCACCCCTAGGTGTGAACGTAGTCTTAGCCATTGCTTTTTGTGGGAAGGCTGCTGGTACTTGATTTTCACAGATAAATACATGGGTAATTTCCCGATGCACTATTGTTCCGCTAAAAGTAAAGTAGAATCTAGTGAGGATTAGAAAGTCGCGCTCGGAAAGCAGCACATTGACCGCCACCGATTCTGCTGTTCCATATGGCAAGGGTCCACCTTGTTTCTTGGTAAGACTGATATATCCATCATCGCTTAAAATTCGTTCAAGGTCGCATCTGGGAGCGGCTGTTCCCTAGATGAGACCCTGAAAAGAAGGGTTTGAAAAGAGTTTGCTTCGACTATGCCTCTATTCATCGTCAGTCCTGTCTTCAACTAATCATCCATTCCTTGAACTGTGAACAATGGACCTAGTGAAGCGTAGAAAGCTTTTTCCCGAATGCATCCCGACCCCGCGAAATCAGTTCCACTTGGTTTCGCTCCGTGGTTTTTCGTCACACCACTGATGACCACGCCCATTGTAGTTGTTAAATATTCAGGAAGCGATGAAGGTAGACGACGAGTCGAATTATTCAAATAACGCAATTGCTATGTACTCAAACAAATTACTCAAGTGTGTGACTATTAACCGATCGATAATGCAAATTGAGAAGAATGGATGGAAGCGTACCTGGAGCTTGTGTGACCGATGAAACTGGACCAAGAGAAAGAGATCTAAGGCTGGAGTCTCACCAGGAAACAGTAAATGGCCACCGATGCCTGTCGAAAAAGCACTTGGCCTACGAACTAAGGCTTTTCTTGGAAAAAATTGAAAAAATTAATTTATGAATAATGGATAACAACTGAGAATGAAAGATATTTCGATGGTATTATGGGAATAGTGCGGAGTTCTCTCCTCAAGATTCATTCGAACTAACTAGAACTAAGTACATTTCTAAAAGGATACACGTCATAGAATACGAAAGCTAATCATAGAACTTTCAGAAATGCGTAATTTTTTTCTTTGCTCGTATGAAAGGACTTATTGCTCTTTTATATCCTTTTCAAAGTTTTGAAAAGTAATCGAATCAGAGGGGCAGCCGCACATGGTAAAGCAGCGCCTCAAGCCGGTGCCCTATTCACGTTCTTTGATGCATAAAAGCTTCGTTCATACATTATCCAGAAGTATTAATAAGAAACAACCTGGAAACAAAGTTTCGGTTGTTTTTCAAGGAATTTGCTGTTGTTGTGGTTGCAACAAAGAGTGTGATAAATTGGCTGAAGTTGCTGAGTTTTTTTTTCGAAACAAACCGCGCACTGAACTTTTGCCAACTTTCTAACGCAAGGCCGAAATTGAAGTGGCAGTTAGTAAGGATTTTCAAAGATCAATTTGCTAAACTAGCGAGGATTTCATGGATCGATAGATTACTTGAAGTCGTTAAAATCCTTGTCTGCCATGCACTCTTACGCTTATCATTTTCATGACTACCTACCAACTGCTCTAAACCCTGGTTACCTACATAGCGGAACTGTCTCTCCGAAAGCTTAAAGGAATCGTCCACGGAAAATGAGTTTTTGTGTTACCCATATATTTATGTTGTATTTGCCTAATGTTAGCCTCATGCAAAATTTCACGCGAAAAAATGTGAATCTGGCTGAGATACAGCACCACAAAGTGCGGTCCCAGTGGGCGGGGCCTCCGTGTAAAAGCCTCGTACCGCGTCTGCCGTGGTCTCAGACGCATTGTAGGAACAGAAGGTTACGTAAACAGTCCCACTCTCCGTTCCCAACGCCGGCGGAAGACGGGACGAGGCTTTTACACGGAGGCCCCGCCCACTGGGACCGCACTTTGTGGTGCTGTATCTCAGCCAGATTCACATTTTTTCGCGTGAAATTTTGCATGAGGCTAACATTAGGCAAATACAACATACAACATAAATATATGGGTAACACAAAAACTCATTTTCCGTGGACGATTCCTTTAATCCAGTGCAGGAATTAGGATAATTGCTACTTTTTTCTAGATAATTTAGGTTTACAAATCTAATCAGCAGTAAACCAAATTGACTTGAGCACTATTGTGTTTTCCTCTTTCCTCTTTTAACATTATTCTGTTTGTTTTGCACCAACGACATTGTCTAGGGTAATGGCGCGTCTAGTGACGTAATGAACAAGTAAATAAATGATTGGTAGTCAAAATTTCACAAATTCTCGAAGTGAAACTTCGTTTCAAATGACAGTGAATCGTTAATAAAGAATGAAAATAATAATACTAGTACTAACTAAGATCCCCATGCATTTTGAGTACAACACAGGAAACTTGACTGTGCAGTGCAAAAAATGTCAGCTGTGGCGGAGAGGTAGTCGCAGATCGCGCATTGCGGAGCCCACTTACATGCGTTGGAACTGAACGCACGCGCTCTCTTTCAAAAAATTACGTTGCCAAAATTCAAGAAACATCTACCATATCTGCGTTCCTTGCACTAAGATAGCTAGAGCGACATGCTGGAGTTTGAAGTACTTAATTTGAGATTTCTTTGTTTTTAATAGATAAATGATAGGTCATTTAGCGCTGTCATTGGAGTACATCAAATAGGCTTTTCTACGCAGTACGGAAGTCCTAGGATCCTGGTAAAAACTTAGCAAAATCGCAAGTACAATCAACCACAAAAAGTAGCGACTGTGATTACCTGTTGTGACTGTAAAGGTGTCGCCGAATGAAGCCACTTCTTTCACAGCTTTTTCAAACAGTCGTCCCCGCATTTTTATTTCATTCAGCACTTTCTAGTAAGTCGAACGAGCATAAATCAAGTTTACCCGTTTGAGCCGGAAATCCTCTTCCGAACTTAGTTGTGCGAGTAGTGCAATTTTTCAACAGTTGTCTGGTTCCCTGCTTTCTAAGCATTGTAGACATCCGGGATATTCGTGGCAGTAGCAGATCATAGAGCTGTTTTCTAGAGTGAAATGGTTATGTTAGTTTCCAAGTATTTATTCTGAACAGTGAAAAATTATGTTAACTATTCATTTTTGATTTCGTGTGGTTCCACCTCAAGATTGAGCAATTACTAAAAGTAAAACTTATTAGAGGTCTCCTAACAAAGTTTCTTTGGTTTTTGTGTAACACAGGTCCTCCGACGGAAACCAGTCAATGACGAATATTCTTCGTGTGTGTTCTTCAGTGAGGAAAGTGAGACATAGTATTATATATGGATACATATCTTTCATATATGAGCTCGTTGATCCGTAGGAGAACGGGCTAAGCCTCGATATAGTTTTATTTTATGAAATTGTAAATTGCAAATGTAAATGTAAATTTAT
This sequence comes from Trichostrongylus colubriformis, assembly GCA_963978905.1. NCBI lineage: Eukaryota > Metazoa > Nematoda > Chromadorea > Rhabditida > Trichostrongylidae > Trichostrongylus > Trichostrongylus colubriformis. The sequence continues at coordinate 11,185,870 of OZ022259.1, read as the reverse complement.
AACAAGTTCGCCATAATTGCATTGCCATGGGGATCCATAATTGTGGAATACATGCAAATCAAATAAGAAGAATGGGAACTTATTCTATTGGGTTACCTGTGGATCCAGGCCCTCCTTGTCCATGGCGGAAGTGGTTCATGGAGTGCAGCAACTATATAACATTTCTGTGAGCTGAATCTTGTATCAGCCAGTCGGTCCTTCCAGGAAAGTTCGAGCGGTTTTTGGCGTTCACAAGATAATTGCGAATTTGAAAGAGTGTCTAATAAACTCATTTTGTATTGTGCCCACCGGATAGAAAATTGGTTCCCCTTTCTGATATCCTTCTCCCCGTGCACATCACAATGTTTTAAATGATAAGGACAACTAAATGATTCTAAGTAAGTTGTGATTTGCTTGAGCAACAACCCCTTTTCTGTGAATCCACTGTCGCACAGTTTATAAGTCCTTGTGTTACGCTTAATGGAGAGTTCTGGCGGCCCTTCCGAGCTCACTGGGTATTGACAACTTCAAAAAAGCGTCAAAGTGAATCGATTTGAATATTGTGTCATTCAATTAGTTAATTAGCTGCTCGTTTTATCGTCGTGATTTACCTTAGGAAATTCCATAATTCTTTGAATTAATATGAAAATTATCTTTCTAATTTGCTCAAACAACACGGAGGCAATCAAAAATGAGACACTGCAAGGGCAGGAGACAACACATCAGATGGAACTACTTGTCCCTGATTTAAACTGCGATGTTAGCATGGATTACCGGAAAAGTCAGTTGATCAAAGTACATTGATAAAAATCGTGGAGTTGTGAGCTTTTCACATTTGTAGGCGATAATTAAAAGCATTAGGCGCCCATGTGATGTCGTTGACCCATTTCAGGTAACGCGAATCCGTCAAAACGCGCTGCGCTACTTTACGAATATGCAATGCGCGACTCCATTTTTTACATGTCGGCCAGAATTTTGCATGAGTTGCAGGCTGAAGCCCTATAAGGTAACGAACCTCCATTTTCCACACATTTGGTTGGCTTCTCTGTAAGCAGAATTTTTTCAGAAAGCACGCCAATTTGAGGTCGGATCATCTGTTTCGGGCCTGCTTGAATATTAAACCTATTTCATGAACTAGGTACTACTGAACAGCTGCGAGCATCGCTTCGTAGAGCATTTATGGTAATAGCTGTCAAAAGTGATTCTAAGCTTGGGCTTGCTTCTAAGGGATAAAAAAATAATCAAATTATAGAGTGGCAGCCAAACGACCATACTGATCACCATTAGGAAGGACACAGTGTCACATATTGGCTAAAACTCAACATTGGAGTTTAAGTGCTGTCAAGCTATGGTCAGCGTAGCATGGGGATGCTGAGTTAAAGTGAAAGTTTTTGTAGTGTGATGGATCAGCACATTGTACTTTCAGATAAGAATTGAGTTCGAGTCCTTTCCACGACCGAAGCTTTTGTCCATAACTCAGTACCCTTCTAACAACTTTTGCAACCGAGCTGCAACGTTACCAAAAATCAAAAACAACAATCAAGAGCGCACCTGAAATAGCAGAAAGGATTATCAGAATTGAAATCTGAAAAATCTGCTTAGTGCTCATAAGCCAGCACCAGTGCCTTCCGTTTTTTCGTGGCAAATAGTTCCCATTATGCCACCAATATAGGGGCCTCCGCTACGATTGCTTCCAAGATGAATCTGGAAAAAAAACTTTACGACTCCTCCTGGCTAATCATCCAACCGATATGAAAACAGATTTCAGAGCTTTTTAAGGATGCCCTATTTGAGCACTCCCGCTGTGGCCGATATCCTAGGCCGCGAATCGCTCTGAGGGTACCTTGAATCACAGTATAATCGTGCTTACTACGAGCTCAAGCCAACTAAATTTTTGTGGACGAATGGTGGTTGTGTAGGGTCCTCTGATAAGCAAAAAGTGTTCAAGCGAGAAAATGGCAAAAGTAAATACTGGACGGCTCGCTAGAAGGTTGCACCCGACTAAGTCATGTACGCACTGAGGCTGCTATGGGAAATGCAGTGCTTCATGCAAAAATGTTCTTTCCCCCCAAACGCCAGAGCCTGCAGCAGTAAGTGGTCCCACTTGACGTAAATGACGAGTATGGCTTCATTACGTGAAATTATTTCATTTCAAAAAGTATCGGCGTTGCAAGCAAATCATAAATGAATTACTTGTCGTATCAAAAAATTTTCGGTCCATAAATCATTTTACCTTATATTCTTCATATTTATGGTTTACTTATTATCTAGTGGTGGATCTGCGCAATTCCCTCTCCTCCCTCCTTGACGTCATTTTCTTAATATTGCGGCCTGTTTGTTGACGCATGTCTCATAAGCTTATCTCTATGTTATCTATCGTCTGCCTGTTACATATCTATAAAACATGTATATGTTTGTGTTTGTTTTGTGCCGTCCAGGTTCGTTGAGGTGGAATTTTCAATGCGCTTGACGTTTCGACAACTTCGTCGTTATCAAAGGACTTACTTCCACCAGCAACGAGCTATAGCTTGACTCCAAGAATACAACGGAGCAAGATAAAAATTACTTTTTTTTCTAATTAAAACTTGCTTGCTTGGGAGATTGCCCTCCCTCTTATGAATTGACCTTATGGCTTAAAAAATCAGGTCACTAGGGATCCACATGATGTGCTTTTCAACTGCCAATTCTGTAATCAAGTCATCCGCTCCATCGTTCACCACCCTCTTTCATCATCTACCATAACTGGCCACAAACACATCGCCGTGACAATGGCGATGGAGATTTCTGTAGATTTTGTTCTTTTTGTATAATCCATATCACAAAACTTTTACATATTTGATAAAAAAAGTATCCGATCACAGAGGACAAATTTCCCATGATTCTCTCTTTTGGTCCCAGTGCAGTAAACCATTTTCTAGTTTTCTCGTTTTGTTTGTTTGTTTAGCTGACTGCTCAGAAGTTCTCAAACTTCTTTTAGTTACTGGTAGGCTTTCAGCGTTGATACCTTTTTCAGATCTTAAATGACATCCATCAAATTAATAAAAACAACTGCATACCAGTTGAGATATCATCGAAGCAAACCAGGGCTGCGAAAAGAGACGGGCCCGGGGGTGCGCTGGTGAAGGAAAAAGTGCGACGATAATTCGATTTTGAGGCAAAACGGATCCGTGCTGATTACGCTATTCACCTCAGAAGGTCACGAAGCTCCTTCTCAAAGTGTATTTTTGGCCTGATTTTTTGTATCTCCCGTACTACCATAATTTTCCTCTCCAAAAGTCGTACTAAATAAATGTGGAGAATTTTTACATCAGATGGTGGAACATATTCTCTCATATGCCAAAATGTTCGATGTCTGGAAAGCTGCTGTGTGGGTTAGAAGCGGGATTGACTAGTGTTGACTGGGCTGAGCCAAATGAATCTTCAGAAGTACTGCGATTCCCCCCCCCCCCCCCCCACCCCCACATACATCACTCCTTATCTCTCCACATCACAACTTCTCTTCAATATCACATCAAATTCGCTCCATCGTTTACTGAATTTATGCTTGATACTCCTGCTCCAGCTGAATCTCCCATTACTTTACCCTGGATTGCTGCCAATTCCAATCTATGACGCTCCGTACATCTAGAGTGGATATGCTGTTAGCTTGTTCGTAGATTGTTTTGCTCGCTAGCGAACTTTACTTGACAAACATGTAATCGCTTAGCTAATTGTCGCCATGGCATTGTTCAATCCATGAAGAACGCCATTATTCGTTCCAAGAATATTTGCCATTGTTACTGCGAATCACGTTCGTTCCACCACTCTTCTGTTCCATAACCATAAAACATATGGGCCAGATTTGCACCTGGGAGCTCGGATATCATAATAATAGCAAATACCACCTTTGTACATAAACAATGCGCACAGTTTCTCAGATCTCGTGTCGTGCCGCAAGGCCTAGCGAGGCTCTGCTGCGCCGCTCCTTCTCGGGTGTAGGTTGGGACACACGGTTTGGCCTAGGCCTGCGACCCTGTGAGAGCCTGTGGCCTTTGCCCGTGACATACATTAAGACTTCGCTTATACAAACCCTATCCTCCTTGGTTTGTTCCGTTGTTGTCTCTAGAGAAAACAGTTATAGAGAGCGAGTTTAAGGGATGTGCATGGTTACCGCGTAACCTAGTGGCCCTACTGACCGTGTGTCCCAACCGTCACCCCTCCTTCTCTGCCTCTGGCCTCTTGGCTCTAGTCTGGTCTCAACTCAGTTGACAAAGCTAAAATATGCGTCTCCTCTGGGACGGCAGTAAGATACTCCTACCTACGCTTCAAGGAGATTCCATACAGTAACCTTGTTATCCACGCGCAGAATGTATTTTTCTTCCACTACGCTCGCTTTCAGTTGAGTTACTTTTCTGTTTATTTATACCCAATGGATATCTACATTATAATGGCATTCAAATTGTAGTTCTCAATAAATTCAGTCCGGGGTGATCAGTAACCGACGCAGTAAGTCTTACGACTACAGTGGTACTACATAGCCAGCGAGTTGCCCATTCCCTGTTTCTGGTGCTAGTAAAAGTTGAGGGAAAGCGGCCTTGGATAACCTCGGAACCAATCACTACTATATTCTTGCTGTATCGAGCCACTGTTCAGGTCTTTCTCGTGGCCACTATCTCATGTGGGCGGGGAATGCATGCGATTAAGAGGGTGGAGCCAACCATTCGGCATCGTCGAGAGGCGGGCTGGGGATATACTGCCGGAGGCGTTCGAATCATTCGACTTTCACACAGCCATGCATCGTCTGTTAGTGATCTTCATCGCTACGCTTGTCGTTTTCGTCAACTGCCAAAGGGAACAGTTCACACCAGAGGTACGGTAGTTGAGAAGCATAGCATTTCATATCCTTTACCCTTGGACTGCTTATTTGAATACAATTATTCCACTCGTTAATAACTGTATTCTGAAGGCATGATTAGGTTAGAACTTCCTTAAAGCTTAATTATGCTCATATTATGCTCTTGCAGCCTGCAAGGTCACACTCAGCAATCAGCAATAGCGTGCATTTGACTTCCACTCAAAACTGCAGATGAGATTGAATCTTTGCAAAGCCTGATGAATGACTCGTGGATCTTTTTCGCTGTTGAAAAGGAATAATTCTCGCTCGAGATAATGAACCCTGGTGCCAATTAATCGCTTGACAGAAATGGAAAGGAATCTGCCAATCCCTATAGCGTCGCTATTATCGTTATTTTTTCCACTGATCCTATATTTTATCTGCTATTCTGCAAGGAAATGCGGTAGTGCTTCTTTGCACTTACAAAAAAAATCCCATAGACGGTTGGTGTACGAAGCATAGCTGCGTTTTTCTCTACTGGGTTGATTCGAGCTCGTATCTGTCGCCAGCATTTCAATAACATCGTTATCCATCTTTGTTTCGTGGATGTTTCTTTTGAGAAAACCCGTGACCCTTAAAAGTTGTCCATTTTCAGCTATTGTTCGCCATATCCTATTCTCTGAGCCACAACACTATGTTTTTCAATGTGTAGCAACTTTTTCAAGGATGATAGACAGCTTCTTTACCAAATGCCAGAGTTTGTTAGGTCGTAAAACATTTGACTGGAAAATTCTTCATAAACTCATTTACATGCATTAGTGCCTTTCTTTTTGGATCCTTTTTGTTTCCCAGTGTGGGAAGCTGTGATGGGATGATGTGGGTAGCTTGTCCCTTGAGGACAGCCGCAACAATCACTCTATACTCGACTTCTTTTGAACCAATATCGAATAATTGCTGTAGCCGAATAAACAGCAGTCATTGCCTGTCTCACATTGCCTACGTCAACGCAGTACCTCTCTTAAAATGCGCTTCAGTGCTGTACCTCTCTTAAACCCAGAGGTAGGGTAATGTGAGCAATGAGAACCCCTAAGTGATTGGCCGGGTCCAATACACCCGTGAAATGAGTGGTCAAAGCCGAATATTAAAAGATTATTGTATACGAACGTTCAGGTGCTTACTGTTACGAAAGTGAATAAAAAACGATATGAAACGGTCAAAAATAAGTGAAAAAAGATCCGCTCCCACCGTTACCTCAAGAAGGCGAGCTCTTCAACAAAAGGGCCGAGCACTGTTAATGAGAGCAGTAGGGATAATGCGGTTGGAAACTTCTGAAAGAAGTCACTCACCTGGGAACTATGAGCCTAGGATGTTTATTTATGGCGAAACCTTAGTCGAAAGCGGCCCCTGAGCTGTAGAGACGGCGTAACGCTTAACACTGACACTTTTGAATAAAATCGCCAAGGTATGTTAGGGGCTAAATGAAGAAAGACATTAAAGAAAGGAATGGTCCGTTTCGCCTCTACCTCACACGAACCACTGTTGTTGTCAGCTCTTGTGACAGACCCCGCTTACAGGCGACGTGATTCCTGACTGGCTACGTGAGGGTGGCCAAGGAGATGCGGCAGGGCTCATCCCGACGCGCCTTCTCAGTTTTAGCTTGAAACTAACTCCAGGAAATAGATGTAGTCGCTTTTCCGAACCTCCTCAGGCTTACTAATTGACAACATGCCAATGTAAAACTCGTTCGCACAGCTCGCCTTTTGTCGGAGAGATCGTCCGCGTCGAGAATCGACGGTGGGAAGGGGGTCCCGAATCCTGGTTCTTTGGCCATTTTCTTTCGTTTTCTCTTCACCGTCGTATTTCCAAGCTTTAAAATTCGCTACATTTTTTGCTATTTATCCAAATTTCCCCTATCACTGCCTTCGACATAAGTGACGAAAAAACTCAAATAATGTCCGGGTGTGTGGCAAGCGTTCCGGTGATTCGTGAGGAGTCAGGTCTCTTATGAGTGGGCTTGTCTTGTAAGACAACTGTGCGCTACTGATCTCAAGGTTTCGGCTACGTAGCTGTTCAAATTATGCCGAATATAAAGGCCAAATAAAGAAGGCTGATGCTTTTAAAGTTAGTTCTGTAATAATGTTGCATGTTTGTAATATAAATACTTGAATTGTTACATCTTCCATTAGTTACAATTTTTAACTGAAAGGCAATTTTTAACTGAAAGCAAATAAGATCTATAGACAAGGTGAAGCCAGTTATTGTAACAGTCCGTGATAAAGAGTTTTAGTCTCATGAGAATGTTAATTTCGTCGTTTATGTAGTGATGATTTGCCTGGTATCCTGACGGGTGTAGGTTGGGACACACGGATTTGGACCTCAACCTATGACCCTGTGACAGGCTGTAGCCATTAGCCTGTCACATAGGTTATTCGAAGAGTTTGTTCGCGTAAATCCTATACTCCGTTCAGATCTATTTCGCTTTTCAAACTATCGCTGGAATTTACTACAAGGATGCTGAGTGAAGGGCATAAGCTTGCCAATGTAGCTTCAAAATCCAAAAAAATATCAAGACCAGTATCTTTGGAGGAAACTGTAACAGAGAATGCGTTAAAGAGATGGGCGGTCACCGCTTGACCTGGCGGCCCTGATAAACGTGTGTCCTAACCGTCACCCGTGTCCTGACCTCGCGCAACCCTGATCGGAACACTTGCACACACCTCCATTTCATCGCCTTTAACCATGACCGTCCATTTCTTGCCCCCAACATCGCTTATTCACTAATTTTTATATCAGTCGCTTGCCAACGGTAGTGTTGCGCATCACTACCTAACTCTTCGATCACCAACCCGTTTGGTCATCTGATTAAACCTGAGTTCTTCAAAAGTTTTTGCTTCGTTTGTCTGCATTACCCCAATTGCTTGACTTGCTTCAGCCGCTTATCTTTTACTTCCGCCTTCTTCCTCTCTTCCGCTGTTTAGTCCAACACCTTGGTGCGGTCTTCTGTTCTTGTAAATGGCGCCATTTTTTCTGTGCAATTCTTCCTTTGCTTCAACGATATCGCACTTGACGCGCCTCTCCACCACTTCTTCAGGCTCTCAGCGGTCGTATGCTGTTGACTTCGAAATCTATAATTTTTTCAAGTTTTTACTCTGTGGTTTTTTGTCTCTGCTCAGCTTCGTTGGTGATGGCTATTAGCTATCGAGCAAAAGCAGATGATTCAGGTGCTTGATAGGTGATGGCTATCTATCGCCTGGATCATCCATCGCCTCCTTGTTTATGCAAAATCCCCAAGCGGATGCTAGTACTGTTCAACTCCAACATTCGTCCCTGTAGTGAAACAGAGTGGTCTGACACAGAAAATATAATAATTCTAACAAAAGTACCTCGCATGTTGACTATGACACGAATCATGGATGGCTTCGGCTAGATATGTCATCACTGCGATGACATTCTAAGAATATGTGTGCAGTATAATCAAATTTTTGCGGATGCGCCAGGCATTCAGCTTTCATTTAAAAGCGAAGGAATATTTGATTAACTATTCCATGCAGATGAGCTCTTACAGAGTGGAGAAATCGTCCACGGAAGTAGAAGTTCTTCTGTCCCCCCCCCCCTTACATTTGTTGCCAGTTGTGCTGGCGCACACTACTGCGCGCATCAAGTAGGGAAGCAGGCAAAATGGGCTTGATTGATATCGATTGTTCGCTATCATCATTCGAAAGGTATTCGTAGATGAACATCCCACAGGAGGAATAAAGGAGACGGAATTCCGTGAATTTTATCCTCCTACCAAACCAGACGGTATCGATCAAACCCATTTTGCATGCATTCCCGTTGTATGCGCGAGGTGATGTGCGTCTGCTGGGGTATGTATCCTTACATCCGGATGCCGCACGACGACGAGCGGCGTGCGACACAGTGTGTGCGAACTATGCGCGTCGCGGTGGTTGGGTCTCAGAACGATTACAACGTAATGCCACGGGTGCGATATGCAGTTGACTTCTAATCGCTTCGGGACCCAACAACATGGCGCCTTTAGCTCGTCCGCATTGCTTCGCTTGCGACATGCCGCAGTGCGGCATCCTGATGTAAGGGTACACACCCCGTCAGCTGGTATCTCAACGAGTACCTATCACTACTCGGAATTCCACGCAATCAGCGGTCGAAATATCCCGTTACTACTGATATCGGAGTACGAAGCATGTCGCTGGTAAGCATCTAGTGCTTGAGCTATTACTTGTCGATAACTAGTTATTTACCACTGCATATCATACCCTAAAGAAGGTCACTTTTTGTCTGTCGAGTAAGTAATCTAGCGGTGGTAACCACTTGTCATTACAATAATATCGACGTAATTCAAGTGGATCAGCTATGAAATGTGCTTATCAGCTAGTCATTTAACACTTTGGCTGATGTGATTAATATTGGGAGTTTAGACAGTTGAACGATCGAGACTTTTGGATTCGATTGCTTCGATTGGTAGCAATTTTGTACACTTGCTGAGCCTAATTCTTACATGTTGGTAGTAGATCCATACGCCAGTCACCGATGCTTATCGTTTTTGTAAATGTGTTCCACTATTTGGAATTTTGCATAATCTTGCGCTCGATGGCCAGTTTTGGTGCTGGCACTTCATGAGAGAATGAATTTTGCTTTGCTATCACAAATCTGGATCGTATCTTGATCACTCATGTATATCGCAGCATCAGGGATGTGCACCATTATTTGGCGTGCTAGGCAATCTAGCGCTCCATGCATCTGCACTGATATCAAAAATAAAATATGTTCACCCAGTGGCACTGAGCATTAGACGCTTTTACTATAGCGGTCGTATAGTAAGTAGAATAAGCGATGTAGCGGATTTATCCCAACCACTTCCTAATAGCTCTTATCAGCCCCATTAAGCTGTTATCACTTTTGGTAAGTCACCACTGAGGTATCCGTACCCCACAATATGTGTGAATGTGAGCATTCCACTGTTACCCACAAAAACTGAACGGACTTTGTAACAGTCGTCTATGCCTCTTCATCGAATCCTATCAACCGTTATCGAGTTGGATCACCCAACATTAATTGGATCATCCACCGTTAAAAAGGTACCCACCATTAATTGGATCATCCATACTTGCTGCGACGCGAGATGTGAGTTTCCGGTCAAATACATCACACAAGCACACGCGCACCGACAGACACACTTAGCCGATTATATTTAGTAGGGTATTTGCTAGTTACGGGCCGCATGCAAAGTTTCACGCAAAAAAGAATCCAACTGAGACAGAGCTCCTCAAAGTGTCCACCAACGAGGTGAGATATCCGAGAGGGAGCGGCTTCAGGAGGCTCTAGGAGCAAAGAGGCGACGGCCACGAGGTCGGAGACGCAGAAGCAGAGTGAAAAGCAAGTCAATTGAGCGCGAAAATTGACTACGCCTGATCGCTGACGGCTGTTCAAATGTTGTGGCGGAGGACGTGGCGGTATCTCAAACAAAGTGCTCTTCTCCCGATTTCCGATCTCTGCTCAGAAACAAAGGAACTTTCTCGATTCTCTTCGTGTTTCTATTCATGTGCTGTCTCAGTACAGTGATTCTAATAGAAGGGAGGGCACTATTTACCCAGAGCTACCCCACTACCTCTTCAACCGATGCGGTCGAAGAGGTGCGCGCAGATATGACAGCGAATCGCGTGGCCGCCCGCGGCGAGCGGCGCGGCGGGTCCGAGTGCCAGTGGCAGGGCACGGCAGCCTTCAAGCGAGGCAGTGTGCATGGTTGGAAGCGCAGGTGTGACGCAGCCACGCTCTGCCGGGCTACCAAAAGCAATCGATTCGCAAGTCGTACTGTTGGCGCCGTGAGTGAAACGCCGCGAAGCGATTTGCTGGCATATCTGCACGCACTCCGGTCGAAGAAGTGATTTTGGAAAGCCTTTCGATTTAGCTGCAAACTTCTACCCAGGAGTACTTCGACCCGTAGAACACGAATATGGCATTCGTTTGACACGAAACCGCCTGGCGCCTGCGCCATGGGCACCGATGCCACATTGGGGTGGATCACCAAACTAGCTCAAAATTTGTCCAAAGCGGTATTTCGACTCGTAGAACACAAACATGACACTCGTTTAGAAAGAGACTGCTTGACGCCCACGCCATAGGCGCAGGCGCCAATCCTCCATACCGCAATTTCAGCTCAGGATAAAGGAGAAAAGCGTAAAAGGTTTACCATGATTCTCTCTGTTATTCTCTATGAATGTGATGTATATTGAGTGTAATATTCTTACTCAGGAAGTCAAGCTACCCCTTAGGACAAATTTTGTGCGAGTTTGGTGATCCACTCCATTTTAGCGCCGGCGCCTGATGGCGCAGGAGCCAAGCAGTTTTGCGCCAAAAGAATGTCATATTCGTGTTCTCCGGGTCGAACTACCCTCGGGTAGAAGTCTGCAGCCAAATCGAAAAGTTTCCAAAAACCACCTCTTCGACCACATCGGCTGGAGAGGTAATGGGGTAGCTCTGGGTTAATAGCGCTGAAGTAAGATTCATGAAATTTTTGTGAACGATTTCCTCTAACAACATTTAGCTCTGGGTGTTACTTTCCTCAGTCTTCTCTAGTAGCACTACTCGATTCGAAGAGATACATACATTACTTGCTGATTTGTGGACGGATTGTGCACATACGCTTCTGGCTACTGCGTTATGTGCTGCTTAATCAAATTATATTCTTATTTATAAAGATCATCTAATTATGGCGAAGCTAGTGTACCAGCTGAAAAAAACGGGTTCAAGACATATCAGACCAATTCACTTAGAAATGGAGGAATGATTCCATGGAATTTTGAATAGTGCGACACTATGCAAAGTGACCACATTCGAACAGGAACTCCATTTATCGAAAGCCGCTGAAATGTAGGCCGAGTTATCCATCAAAGGGACTTTTTTTTACAAGAACTGAGTAACTTCTGACCTTTATACATTTACATAAATAACCAGTTCTACTTTTTCTCGATGGAATAGATACGACACATGGGGCAATCCTTCCTCTGGGGAAAGTAGAGGACGACTGATACGTTGAAGTGCTCCAAACATGGGAATTTTCTCCTTTGAATTATCCCGCTTCAGAAGAAAGAAGTCATCGAACAACTATGGGTACCTGGGCATTAATTTTACTATTCGGAATGACATAGTGTTTTGAACTAAGCGAGGCGGAATTCTGTTTTGATGCCCTTCTTTCAAGTAGACGGAGAAGAGCAAAAATCGTGGGCGGATTAAAAATTCATTAGATCGTAGGTAGATAACAAATTCATGTAAACCTCAAAAATAATCAGGAACATACTTAGATAATCCCGATTACTTGAAATCCACGTTGTATGATACAATAATATCAGGGGGATAACAGGCAATTCAGCGAATATCTTCGCGTTCGGCATGACAATTTCTTCAGAGATCAATTTTTTACAATAATGTTGATACAATCAAAGCACTGTAATTTCAGATGAGTCGGTATTTCATGGACGAAATTAGGAGCAACGAGTACGCACCATACCGAATGAAGGGAGCTGACATGAAGAGGAAACAGTAAGTGAAGAGAGCCAAAGATGCAGAAATGTCAGAGAATGAATTAAAGGAATTGAGTGAATGAGTGGGCGAGTGAATGAATGAATGAATGTATGAATGAAAGTGATTTTCATATGGTTAGAGCTCGCGCATCAGAGTTAAATCATGGGCGAAACCAACAATAACGTCCTACAGAACAGCAATGTTTCTCATTAACACATTTTTAGCTCCACCATGCCTTTGACGACTACATCGTAAACTCGATTTCACTGAGCACCAGTTGGTCACGACTGTGCGTTATCGAATCTTTGTGCGATATTCATCCTCCATTAGATGAGGCCAACCGAGAGTAGCAGGGGTGTCGTTCGATAGGTCGAATTTTTGCTGGCGGCGTCGCTTTCGCGACGCCATCAGTACGAGTCGGATGGGGTTCCGCCAAGCTGGGCTGGTACCGTGAGGAACCTTTGAAGATTGCACCTATTTTTAGCAATATGTCATGAATTAGAATTCCCCATGACTGCAATATGAGTTTTCGTCCTTCAGAGCTAATAAAGGCATAGCTATCACTGCTTCTATTGTACTTGAGGCTGTTGTTGATTGTTGTGTTATCCTTGATAGGTTTCGTCAACTTTTAATGCTCCTGAAGGGACTTCTATGGATCACTCACTGCAGAATGAGAGAGAATAACATTTATTACTTTTTATATTTCAGTTCTCTCAGAGAGCATAAGAACAAAAGCAAATAGTCGCCCGAGCTGAAAATAGGTGCAATCTTTAAAGGTCCCTAACGGTACCAGCCCATTGCGTCTTGAGCGGAATTCCAAACGACTAGCACTCGCCGTGCCGTTTGCCGCTGGCGGTCGCGCGGAAATTCGATCTATCGTCCTCTACCCGAGTAGCAGACTTCATCACCGCCGGAACATTGTTGACAGCGAAAAAACTAATAGATAGTATGCACCCAATCTCCCAACAGGGTATGCACCTAACCCGACGGCCATTCTGTTCTCATGTAGGCATGAACTTGAGGACACACCTATAAGTTCCTTGGGTGACTATCCAGGTTGCACCCTTTTGCGCCTCCAGTGCGCATTCGCTGCGTTACACCTCCTCGAGTCCACTCCGATCATACCCATTTTGCTCAGCTGGCCAACAAGGGAGCTCAAGTGAGTGACTCGGTCAGCGTTGGTTCGAGTACGTTCAGCGCCACGAGGTGGCACTGTGGCAGTGCAAAAAGGCGCAAACTGGCTAGTTACTCAGGAATCTGCTGCCTAAGGCGGTATCTCAACTCAGTTGAATATCGCGAAGTGTGTTTTTAAGGTTAGGTTTTGTGGACGCATGGTGGTGGCAGGCTCAGTGCGTTGACGTACATTTGTGTGAATTATCAAAGAGCTCACGTGATTATCAGATAGCAAAATAAAAGGGTTGGAACTTCCATTCAATTTGCCCCTTATGAGGAGAGAGTTGTCGTGTGAGGCCAAAGTGACACGGCCATCTCCTCACCTCCCAAAGGTCCCGAAACCATCTACAACATCTGAAAGAGGTATTCAGGACGTGTGAGCACGGCCAATTGATAACCTATTTGAAACAAAATTGAGTGTATTACGTACAGTCGTGGTGGATAAAAACACAGCCTATAGCGCGAATAATGTGTCCTCGTTACATTTTATGGTTTGGGGGTGGACGTCTTTTCCGACACACGGCATCACTGACCTATCGATCGGTGCAACGCGGGTCTATGACACATGGCGACGGTATGCAGAAAACTAAATCAGAGCTCCTCTATCTGGTCCAACTCAGCGATAGGCCTCTTGAAGAGCGGAAAATATCGTCTGCTTGAACCCCCTTTCCTGTAAACGAATGCAGATTATTTGTAATTTTCCTTTGACTTTCGACTTTACCATTGACCTTACATTAGGGATTCGCCGATTTGCAGTGTGCTAACCCTCGCATCTCCGTTCACGGTGGTGAATAGGGCTCAGTGGTTTCCAGTGGTCGGATGTTTGCAATGTGGTTCATTCCGTTTCACGTGTCTCTTGGCAAAAATCCACTGAAGCAACGGTGCATATGTGGAAGGGGGGGGGGGAAGGAGGGTATGATCTCTATTTTCTATTTATTTATACATCGGGCATATTTTTCTCTTATTGGACGTCAAAATAGTCGTGGCACATGCCTTCAAAAAATGTAGAATCCTGCCATATATATTCAAAAGCTGAGCTGCAGCGAGATTAGTCAAGATTATCCTTTACACTGTTAAATGCAACCAGACGTGATTCGTTCTGTTGTGGAGACTAACATGGAAATGTTTCTATGCGGTTCTCCATGATGAATGGGAAACTAGAAGGCTAAGCTGCTCACTGATATTATGCTAATTGACATGCAACACAAGGAATATGTCGTTCCAGAATGTAAGTCATGAATAAGAATACCAGGAAAGGAATCTTTAAAAAAACAACCAGTAGCGATGTGGCTTCAACTGGGCGTACTTGATATTGAATATACGAGATATTGTAGTAGCCTGTGATTAGAAGATCAGAATTCCGCTCAATAGGTACCGAGGATCGTTATCTCCGGGTGTGTGCAGATATGACAGCGAATCGCTTCGTGGCACCACCAGTACAAGTTGCCGTATCGATTGTGCCCTTGTTAGCCGACCGAGCGTGACTGCGTCACGTCTGCGCTTCCACTCATGCCACTGCCTCGCTTGAAGGCTGCCATGCCCTGCCACTGGCACTCGCACCCGCCGCGCCACTCACCGCGGGCGGCCACGCGATTTGCTGTCATATCTGCACACACCCGTTATGGTCTCCACATGGTGCAGGATACAGAGCCCTAGAGCAGATACAGATTTTACCTGCGCCAATGTACAAATCCCTCTATTCATTTCTTGTGCAACATCCACTTGCCTTAGGAAACATCTTCTCCTCCAGAAATTTACCGAACCGATTTTGCTGAAGAAAAACCAAGAAAACGTTATGGTTCAATTAAAACTAGCTCGCATGGCAATTTATTACATATTTACAGGATTCCTCCTTCTACTAGTACCTCTAAATTGTTCTGAACAGTCGACTAGCCAAAGCAGAGTCAAGCTTGGCGCCGAGGAAAAATTTTGAAAAAATACATTTCCCGGTCGACGCAGGCGTTCATGTGTGCATATATTGAGCTTACAAGCCGTCTCACCAAAGAATGGTCGTCAATTGAATTAGTCATTGTAGCATTGCTACCCTGTACCAAGTGTGATTATTGATTGACGATCTTTTCGGTCAGTAACTTACCCAAAATCTCTTGAACAAATCGTGTTCTCGAGTATTACTCGATTAAGTTACACGGATACGACCCTTTTTCTACTTTCAAGTTCAAAATACGACCCCTCCCGTTGAGGAATGTTTGACCTAAGTCAGGCCCACGCGCAAAGAAAAAAGATGGTGCCGAATCTAAGTAGCATGCATAAATCCGGAACTCTTGAGGGTGCACTAGTTTTCTGGAACGCATGAATAGAATCATTAGTGCTATCTGCTATGTGCTAGCATAATATGATTTATCGAAAGCGAGGGTTGGACCACAGCGTAGGAAATGTGGATCTCATACTTTTTCAAGTGAAAAGTTCTGAGCACAATATTTGGCCAGACTAGAAGTTTCCACTTCTTGATCAATACTTCGAGGTGAACATATAATCTCGAAGTGACCCTTGCCTCCAGCCATGATGCCACTTTTGAAAACGCAACATTGAGCACGAAGTTGGCTGTAAAATCCCATAATATAGTTAAAGTAACTTCGCAACTACCATCACAGTTCAGACGAGAGGTCGGAGCAGTTCGGTAACGATAATAGGAACCCACTGTTATAACTAGTGCAAAATAATGAATTTTTTATGAGGTCGAAAAGAGGATGGACTCCAATCAATCCCTTGCCCTATAGGTTCATAACCGTGAGGGGTTTCCACTAAGGAGCACTCCAGATTACTCCGAAGCCTTTTTTAGTGCTTGCTGTGAAGTCGTACACCTTAGAATTTCATGCTAGCTATGTTTCAACTCAGGGATTCCTTATAAGTGCTCTAAAGTGTGACGCTGTGGGCAGAAGTGGTGTAGTGACAGGTGGTGCACACACCACTCTCATGATTCGGGTTCAAATCCCTCATCAACGTCCGCCCAGGCAAATCAAGCCTTTAATCACTCCGGGATCGGCAAACTGGTACCAAACTCGTCTGGGAGGATAAAAGCACTGACTTGTATCTCGGCTGGCCAGCGCAAGCCATTGTATAGGTCCCATCACATTCACCAGCCATCACGATTCTGAATGGAACTGGTGTGCGCGGCGCATTCTACAGAAGGGATTCACTACAGGGATGCTGAGTTATGGGCAAAAGCTTCGGTGTCGGACGGGACTCGAACACGCACTTCATCCTTTCCGGGGATATGTGCTAATCCATTACACTACCGACATCCCTTTCACCTTAACTCAGCTTTTGAATGGTATATTTACCATAGCTTATCAGCAATTGTTTAGCGCCGAAAACTTCATCTTTCATCCTTTAAAGTTGACGGTAATTGCGTGGAAAAAATGAGTAGCCCTCGGCTTACAAAAAATGGGTGCTTTGGTGTCGTCAATTTCATCAAAAGAACTTATGTTACACTCCTCATTACCACGTACATGAAAAGGTTTCCCTCCATGACGCATAGAATTGCTTTATAGCGAGAGATGTCACATATCACAACAGCGATCCGTATTACGAGACTCCATCCTGAATTGAATTCGGATTGTGATTTCGACTTGACACGTTCTTTTTTTGCGTTCTTTACATCGAGCGAGCCACGTAGGTCTGTGAATTGTGGCGGTCACCCGCAACACATGACACGTTCGCTTGGAGGCGTGCCTAGTGCGGGCCTCTATAGTACTTTGTCAAATATCATAGAGTGTGTCTGTCGCCGCCACATACCATCTGCGCAACCCTTGGTGTCAACTTAGGTGAGAAGTATTTCTGTATTCTGAGCAGACTAGCTTATAAAAGCTCGGCTTTTACTGCTTTTGAAGAACCAGCAATAGCATTCGCTGGCGTGACTTACCCGCGTGTCATATATACAAACACCCAAATAATTTTGTGTCCTTAAAATAAGTTGGATACGTGGCGCATACCATGGAAATTCATTATTGACACTGTGTACGTGCCCCCAGCCATTCAAATCGACTTCCACCAGCTCTACAATATCCCCATGGCTCATTGCCAATTCCATCATAAATACATGCAGGCACCTATAGACATGAAAGCCATTTCACAGTCATTTCCACCTCTGATGTCCTGCATTTCATCGCATGGTTATCCAGTGCACGACACTTGCATTTTTTTGTTGTATAGCTCATGAAGCACTACAAGACACTGGCGGGGATGAAGCAAAAACTTATGGGATTCAAATCACATCGGCAGGAAAGGACACATGGAGGTCACAACGGGTCTCTTGAGGAAGGCTTCAAACTCTTTTTCAATTGCGAGTTGACAGCCCTAAATTGCATAAGAATTAGTGTCTAGCAGGCTTCCGGCTCACGTCAAGCATTATCGAACAACTCAGGCTGAAGGAGTCGAAGGGCTCCTGGCCGATGAGCGATATGCCATATTTCACAGTTTCGGAATGGTGGAATAGTAACTTTGCTCGTTAGCTGGATGTACCACATCCCGTAGCACATTGTTATAGACAACACTCTGCCACCTCACAGGTAGATCGTTGATTCCCCCCTCACAGAACTCTGGGTTCTGAGAGTCGAACTCATCGATCGCCTTTGCAAGCAAGTCATAATCAACGAATTTTCTCTTGGCCAGGAAGGATTCAAGAGGATGGGTAATGTGATAGTCAGAAGGGACAATGTCTGGAGAGTATGGCGGTTGGGGCAGGACATCCCAGCCGAGCTCGTGTAGCCTGAGTACTCTTCGCGATATGGGAGCTGGCGTTGTCATAATGTAGGGTGACCACGGACCTTTTTCGGCAATTTTCTCGAACAGCAACGGCGAGCTGCTGAAGCTGGTTGGTGCATACGGCACGGTGACTGTCTCGCCTCGTACCACCTTGTAGAAAAGCATTCCTTCCGTGTCCTAGCAGTACACAGTCCTGAGCGTGGTTTGTCTTCCATGTCAATCTCGCCGTTGCTTAAGCTGATGAACCACGGTCTCGTAGCTCACACATCCCTTGCTCAATGCAGCGTTGATGGAGTGGCAAGCGTCCGTCGCTTTGGTGCCGCGAGACCACTCGCAGTAGATGACACCGCGTGTTGGGTGGGTATCGACTACGGGCACTGTAGCTCTTTCTACGAAATTTGGTGGGTCGTTATATATTTTACTGGAAAGCTTAGAGAACGTTCTACCATATTCCTAAACCGCCTACACCTTCCTCGAAGTAGACAAGAGTTATTGATTTTTTGGAAAAATCCTACACGACTTTTCGGATAACTAATAGTTGGTAACAGTTGGGTGAAAAACGTGAGCTATGATTTTCTTCTCATCTCTACCGTTCCAATCCGCTCAACTTTTTTTGTCTTTCAACCCTGAAAGAAAAAAACAATCGGAGACTGTTTAGAAAATAGCTCCCATCTGAGGCGCTTCTTAATGTTGACAACATTACAGTAAAACGCAAAATAACTATCTAGTGATGTTCGAGAACCTTGTCAAAGCACTTTGTCGAATTTGCAAAGCATTTTGCTGAGCTTGATAGTCTGAAATTGGCGATTACGGGAGGAATCCCGCATCAAAACAACCACACATTTTACGCTTCCTGATGAGTATCACATAGCATCAAATTTAATTTGAATTGATTAGAAACTGCAACTCGCGGGTATTAAACACAACAATATGTCCAAACTAAGCGGTCTCGTCTGAATCTGAGTACTCAGCCACTACACTCTGTAATTGGGTTCGACTTGGCTTTGTTAATGACCTATGTGATTGCGATCTTCACAAAAATATAAAATGCGCTAAATTAGGACAATATTACCCCTCACAAACCGAACATTTGGCGTTCACCACTTGAGCTTTTGTTCGGACACATGGGCACCGCGTTTTCAGATAGTTCTTTTCAGCATTCAGTGAAATATAATGAATTTTCCAATAAACAGGACCACTACTCGCTTGTGCAGAGGAAACCTCAGCTACGAATACCCTTCTATGGGATTTGGCGCTAACCGCTTACACTTACAAAAATTACTTTTACTCCATTTTATTTATTTTAACCCTCCAAAATCGATGGTTCCATGGGGCCCGAAAACACGTTCGTGAGCGACCTCACCACTTGCTGCACGATTTGAAAACTGAGTAAAATGGTCTGGCGATAGCGGTAAAAAAGGCAAAAACAGTCTCGGTACCTTATTTGTTGATAATACCACACATTTAGATTCTATGCATGGGCTGGAAAACGAAGTGTACCCGCTTATGAAAAACGAAAACAATTCTACGCATGGGCTGGAAAGTAAATCAACAAAAGAGATCGATCCTCATCATGATGGATTCCACGAATATTAGTCGCTGTCATCAGGAGAACATCATCTACAACCGATTCTCATTAGCCTTCTGCCGTCATGCCCCATCATCGTAACATATTTATACTGGGTATTACTGTAGATCACTCATTAGTGTAACATCACGTAACGATTTTTCCCTAAATTTATGGCTGTTTGATCGTGTCGGTGTGAATGCCACGAAATAAAATTTATTTGTTGCAAAGAATGACGAACACAGATGTCTGCTGTAATACAAGTCAATTTAAAATCTGTCACAGGTACATGGAAGCCGCATCACCTATTTTTCCATGATCAAATGATTCATTCAGTCAAATTCGACCACATAAGTACGTACTTACGAAGGCTTGACCCAGGAAGAGAGCAGCGGATCTTTATAGAGCTCCGCTACACGTCACCAGCTCTTTTGGCATGTGCACAATATGGAATTAAATGAATACTAATTTTAAAATTGTTCTGATTCAATTTCGAGTTCTTCTCCGTGATAGTGAAGAGCGGATATAACCGTACGAATTTTTGGATGCCTTAGTACAGGAGACTTCATTTTCAGAATTCTGCGATTTTCATTTCTTTTTTCTTCACTAATGACCTATACAGCACCTCAAATTTCATTTCCAAGTGCTCCAGCACAATCTAATGAACATGAAATGCGCCTCTTCGGGAAAAAGCAATTAACCTGTATGGATGCGCATAACAAATGCTTGCAATTAGCCTGTTGCAAAAAACGAGACGGGCAGTCTTTCGTTAGAAAGAGTTCCCATAGATATTATGCAGGGAAAACCGAGTTGTTGCAAGAATCCGACGAAGGCGATAAAAGGTTTAACGGAGAGCGGAACGAGGAGGACGCCAAAACTACTATGGATCGAGTAAATGGTGTCGACACATGTTAAAGGCACCGGGAGGGGGAAAGGGAGGAAAAACGTTCACAAAAACACTGACTATTGTAAACTAACATATGTTCAGCAGACATAATGTTTAACGAAACCGACGTTGAAAAACGCGCCGTGGGGCGCTATTGGCGATTCTGGCGCGCTTCTGTTAGATCGGATCACTAGATCGGAGCATAAAATAGTTGTCACTACAAAACGTGAACTGCGACCACAGTGGAATTTGTGTACTATTGCACCTACAATTGGTATCTCCTGCACAAAATGGATCGTTCAGGAGATCAAAGGCACGGAGCTTGCAAAGAGGATGCATACGTATTTGGATAACAATGTAAGAAAACAATAAGGGGTGCAACCGCAATAAGGGGAGCATCCTATAAAACACATCTGAGCATCTTGAAGAGGTTTTTGAGGAGTCAACCGCACACTCAGACGTAGTATAATATGTACAGTAGCGCTCAAAAGTATTCGGCCGAATGGTTTTTCACTTGAGTTTTTCACTTGTAACTTTTTTGCGACTGGACCGGTCCAAGAGAAATTTTAGTATGTTGTACTCAGAGACACTGCATACTAAATATACTATTTTGCCGCTCAACGGTGTAAGTTACGTGGTTGAATGCAATTTTTTTTGTTTTTGGAGTGCCATCCCTATGCCGTCCCGCTGTGCCGTTGTCATCAAAAGTCGCGGTCTTTCTACGAAAATTGATATTCTCCCAGGCTTGCTCGTTTTGTTTTTGTAAAGAAAGCGGTTTTCCGTGACTAAGCCTTTTCCTTCTCTCCGGTGGTACTTGTAGCAAATTCTTGTAAAAACTATGAAAAGAGTCAAGCGGCACTCAAGTAAAAGGAAATGTTGACAATAGGTTCGGGCACCACATAGTGAAAATAGCCAAATTTGGTCAAGTAGAAAGAAAGTTATGACAAAAAAGTGTTTGGCCGAATACTTTTGAGCGTTACTGTATGTCTGCCCAAGCTTTAGTAAAAGAAGGAAGTGGTTCCTTACCCCCTTAAGGTTTGTAAAAGTCTATAATGAGCGGAGGTGGTGTAGTGACAAGTAGCGCACACCCCACTCTCATGGTGCGGGATCAAATCCCGCATCAAGGCCCGCCCCGGCGCACCAATTCTTCCATCCCTTCAGGGTCGGCAAATTGGTACCAGACTCGTCCGGGAGGATAAAAGTATAGCGTACATACCAAAACGAATGAGAGTTTTGGCGCATCCGCGCATCCGCGAGTTGGGGTTTGACGTGCCACGTGACTCTAGCAACCGCGGTCGTTGAAAGCGTGCGTGCCAACATGCTGTTGATTTTTTTTTTCTCCTTTCCCATTACTTGATTTTCTATATCTTATCAAAAATTGACATCTGTCATGGCAATTATCCACAGTCGCGGATGCGCCTATTCTCTCATTTTTCAATCAATTCGTATCTTATCCTCCAGGAGAATGCGCAATCCTCTCAAATTGCGGATGCGCAAGTGCGCTCAATTTCTCGATCGATACGTATATTTCACTTTACGCGGATGCGCCAAAACTCTCATTCAATTTGGTATGAACGCAGCCTTGAGATTAAAACCTACGAACTTGTTTCATATCGTGGATAAATCCACTTGTTATGGTTGATCTTTCGATGATAATGAAGGTCTCGATATGAAAAGCGTACTAGCGCTTCTCATTTTTAGCATTGATGCGACCCCGAGCCGAGGTACAATATACTGTAGTCATTTTCGAAACCATATGTACCACAGAATGGCCTGACTACAAATGTATCATGTATAATGTATGTCCACCTCTTTTTGATGAGCCTGTGCAGTGTCGTTCCAGATACTCATCACCTGTTGTTTCATGGTGTATGCTGTCAATGCATCATTCAAAGTAGCTGGAGCCTTTTTCTGTGAAGACACTCCAGCCGTAGGTGTCGGCATAGCCCTACGAGCAGGTACAATGGCTACTCTTTCGTGCTACACAATAGGCTAGAACTCTTCCAAAACAGGTCACACCATTTCCGGTTTCATGTGTCTCATGAGGCTACCGTGAACGCTAACGTAGGTTGAGTAGACAGGCCGTGAAGAGCCCGGGTCAGTGCCGAGTGGTCGAATTTTCGCGCGGCCGCCCGCGACGAGTGCGAATTTTTTTCGTAATTGAAAATGGCTTGAAACTCATGAAAGTTGAACCGAAGAGAATCGGAACTGCAACAGCTTGTGAAATCCGCATCCGCGATTTGGAAACGATGTGGAAACAGTCACAACAAGAGCGATCTCGCGAAGCTTTCAACTTGTGATCTTCAAAGGTTCCTCACGGTACCAGCCCACTGCGTCTTAGGCGAAATTTCAAACGACTCGTACTGACGGCGCCGTGAAGCGAAAATACGACCAATCAACACCCACCCCAAGAGCCGGGTATGTACCCTTACGTCAGGATTTCGCACGACGACGAACGGCGTCGACGCAGTGTGTGCGAGCTACACACGATAGTTGGGTCTTAGAACGATTACACGATAATGCTAGGGGCGCGATACGCATTTGAACTGCAATCGCTTTGGGACTCAGCAACATTGCGCCTTAAACTCGTCCGCATATCTTCGCTGGGGACATGCCGCACTGCGAAATCATGACGTAAGGGTACAACCCGCAAGATCCCAATGTGCGAACATAGAGGCGGAGCTAACTCATCGTCAGTAACAATAAGCCTTATTACGCGTACGACAAGCGTCCTACCAGACCTAGGAAAGCCACGTATTGCTGAACGTTTGATGCCAGACAAGATGGTGATAACGTTATTTGTTTGAAAAATTAGCCACGAAGGAAAATCGAGGGAAAGGTTTTGAAAAGAGCAGTATTCTGGAGGAAATGAGTGAGGCTTCCACTGGAAAGAGGCTCAGATCACCCTGGGTTTCCACATGAAATCCACGAATAAACAAGTGGAATGCAAGCTTACCCGGTACAAACGTTTCCCCCAATCGGACTATAATACGAGCTTTTGATGCAAACGGTGAAGTAATCTTCAGATTTGCCGATTGCAAATGTTTAGGCGATTAGGCGATCAGGCGACTGGGCAAAGTGAATAAGGATGCAAATCGATTAGGCGGTTGAGCGACGAAGCGAAAAAGATACATATCGATTAAGCAACCAAGCGATCAGGTGTATCATCTATCTAATCGAACGTATCATATCCTTTCCGTCTGATCGCTCGGAGAAACCGGTAGGAGTCGGGAGAGGAAGAGGAGAGTTAGGAGAAGTGATCGTTCTGTAATGAACATACGAAGTTGATAACTCAAAAGCGCGACGTGGTGGCCTGTATTCGCATCTTCCGCGCATACTATCTTTAAACTGTAACATCACCTTTCCGAGTTGCTCGCTAAAAAAATACTATTTAAAACATAATTTGTATATCCCGATAACTGTCGCAGATATATATTTTCACGATACTCGTCTGCCACACGTTGGGCGATAGAGAGTAACTGTTTATTGGCGCTACGATACCAGGCAATTACTGAAAAGGTGCAAAATAAGACAAGTCTTCCAAATTATCATGATCTAAGGAGAAAGCAAATACAGTAATGATGGCTAATGAACTACATGAATGAGTCACGCTTCGGTATATATATGTGAAGCGCTCTGGCCTCTTCTTTTGTCCACCAGCTGCGCAGTGCCACGACGTTTCTAGGAGAGTACAAAAAGCCGCACTGAAATCGAACTTTATGAACTCCAAACGCCATCAAATCAAAGCATTCACTGAAAAAATAACCAAAATTAAGTTAAAAATCGCGTTTACCCGCGATACTATTGATTGTCTCGTAGTTATTTCATTCATGAGATGTGAAATAAATCGCATCATCGTTTAGTAGTCTAATCGATACTATTTGTCATTTCCCGGCCTTTTTTAGTCTAATAAGCGCTTGGTATTTTTTCAGTTTTCCCGAAATTCCGTCACACCCATTAAAGAAGGTGAAGAATTCTAATGTGGACTACGCTCTCTGAGCAACGGATGGGTCATTCAGGAAGTCTAGCCGCAAATTCAGGCATAACTGAGCTCCGCTTAACACACATGCACAACAAAAATAGGGTCAATGCGTGTTGGGGAGCGAGGGAGGGGGCGCGGGGGCATATGTGGGACGAAGGGGACGCGCCTCCACAATCCGTGCCCGAATGAGACCGTCATGCACAATTGCCCACAAACTCGTAAAGATGTGGCAAGCATTGCCAAGAGGATGTGAGTTTTAGTGTAAGCCTGAGGAAGGGAAAGAAGCCCTGAATGGGTGAACTAGTTTTCACTGAAGAAGCCCGTATGTATATCGATAGGTCAGAATTTCGCATCGCTGCGGCCAGTTGTCAAGTACTTCAAAAAACCACATCATAAAAACATCTAAAATAACTATGAAGCGACGCAGACAATCACACCTCGCACTTGTCGCGAAGTTCGTCGCATGCGTCCGCGCGAGATCCTGATCTAACGATATACACAGGAAAACCCACCCTTCCTCATCGTGGAGCTTGTTCCACCACCGTCAAAGCTCCTTCCCACCCCGTATACATAGACTCACACGAAAAAGCCCCCTCCTTTCACACGAAAAAGCATCTGCCACTATCCGTCGTAATGAGGCCGATTTCGCACTCAGCGCTGGCAGGGCGTGGCTGTGTTCACACGCAGCGAGGTAGGGTGACGCGAGTAAGGTGCAGAGACAGTGCCGGCGACGAGGTAGGGTGTCATAGGCGGAGACGCAGAGAAACGCGGCCACGCTCTGTCGTCGGTGTAGCAGAGTATGAACACGGTCAAACCGAGCCACAAAGACCTCAAAAATGTTGCACAAGATCAATGCCGAGATTCATGAGGCGAGAAGTAGCGAAAGCGTGCTCTCAAAGCGTAGTGACTACTACCTTGTGTGTGATGAAAGATAAGATCAGTGACGGAAGTTGATAAAGTTACACATTTGAGATTTGTAGTATTGCAGCGCAGTAAAGGCTGTCATAAGAATGAAGATGCTTTATTAATACCTCTAATTAAGAAACGTGACACAAGATCCGTTCCATGAAACATTCGTTCGCTGAATGTAGAGGGGTTCCGCTGTTGAAGGGCTTCTGCTGTAACCTAGCTTTCTGACAGCATCGGCATGACAAAAAGGCTTTGTTTTCAAGGATCTCAGTACAAGTCCCATTCTGAAACATCTTCAACCGGTGAGTTTTATATATACTGGAAAGGTGGGCAGCAGAGAGACCAGGAATGGTTTCTTCAATTTTCAACTGACTGCAAAAAAGTACAGGTTTGTGCTTGAAATCAAACTTCATTTCACTCATTTTTACATAAAAATGTGGTTTGCAAAGGAATTGTTTTGTACTACAATAGGCAAAGGCAGTGTATGTCATTAGGACAGAAACGTCGCGTAGCCGTGTTCGGCACCCGACGGGAAGGTGCGAGCTATGGGCGCCGTATTGGTTGAGTCCTGAAGCGATTACGTCTAGAATGAGGCGTAGAGCACCGTCATCGCTTCAAGACCCATCCAATACGGCGCGCATAGCTGGCACCATCCCGTCGCGCTACGCGACGTTTCTGTCCTAATGACATATACCCAGGCAAAGGGCATAGAGGGTATGAATGGAATATAGATCATTTCGGCCGAGTTGATGAGTGATGTCTTGTCTCATTGAGCCTTCGAAACGCATGCCAGTCCCTTGATCCCATGTTCAACTACAGTTTATGAAAGAAAGTGGGCGTTCAAGAAACGCGTGTAGAGGAAAAAGAAGCATTGAGGGGGGTCGAAATATTTGCGTTTCTGTTTAGAAGAACTTTTTTCAGAAAACATTTATAATTAGGATCCCCTCAGAAAACATGTTCGAGGAGAATCCGCCCCCTGTGGTACGTAGTTTTCTCAAATTTTAGTAGAGCTTAAAGGATGGAGAAAGCCGTGATTGCAGGTATACGATGTTGGTATAGTCGACATCTCACGTATCGAAACTATTGGCACGGATATTGTGGTTGAAGAGCCTAAAAAGAAAACAAAACGAGTTACGATAAAAACTACGCAAAAAGCAACCTCGCAACAAATTTTCATTGGATAAATACAATTTTCTTTGAGGGGCGTGATTAGGCACATGATCACGAGGAGACAATCCTAAACGAGCGTGCCGTATTAGCTTTCCTTCAATTTTTCATTGCATTCAACAGGGGTTTTGTTATTTTGCTAGTACACCTAGTTGCATCAGCGTGCTATATCCGAGAGTCATCTAAAATTCGAGGCTTGATGCCTTCTGGTTTGATTAAATCTTTGAATTTCTTGGTAATGTTACACATCGGTACAGGCGTATTTGACTACATAGCATCCCATAGGACCTTTTCCCAAACTCTCTACCAATACCGGTTCCCATTCCGCCAACTAATGAAAATAAATCTTTCCATCCCTCCCGATCCATATAGGGTACCGGAATAGTAAGCAGAGCCTGCGCATGCACACCCCGCGGTGTGTCCACAACTTAAAGCTTGTCTTTCTAACGAGACCAGATGATTGATGCCCTGAAAATTTGGCAGGAGAAAATAGAATTGCCCGAAATGACTTACAAAATCCAGCGTGCATGCCCAATACGCACTCGGGAGCCACCGAAAATGGAATCTCGGCTAAGAGTAAATGAGAGCAGCAACTCACTGAAAATATTCATGAAAGGACAAGAAGCGATTTATATTTGCACCACTTTTAGCTACGCGATGCACTTCACGCAAGACATAGCAAGGAGCAGACTACGCATTATTATCAGGAAAAAAGTAACTGTTATTTTCTGCCGTACAGGCTTGCTAAGGTGGAAATTTTATTTCACCTCTCGTTTCGACAATTTGATCGTTATAGAATGCCTGGAGCATTTTACAACTTATTGTTACTGCTTATCATGTACTTACTTTGCGATTCGATCAAGCCGAGGAATCAACGATGTCGAAATTCTGACATCGAATTGCTCACATTGATTCCACCAGCACCGAGTGCTTGCTCAGCTTCGAGTATATAGGAGCAAATGACACTAGCCGGTTGCGTTTTGTTTTTAGTGTTCCAATAAGATGTCTACGTGCAATACGTTACATTCTCACTATTAGAGCTTACATAGTGGAATGTAGGGCAAGACTTCATAAGTCACTGAGATGCACTCGTTCCTGTTCCTCATGCGTAGGCCGCAGCGCGTTATCTACAGAGTTTCAAAGATTTTTCTAGCGTCGATATCATTTTCATAGGCCAGCATGGTACGTTTAAAGGCACACCTCGCGAAAAATTGTGAGAGCTATCGCGCGTGTTACAGGATGTAGAGGCCCTGGTTTACCCACTAGTGAAGAAAAATGAACCGAAACTCCTCAAAACCACCAAAAATAAAGTTCCCTGCCATCAGTTCTCGTACGAGTACTGGAGATTATGAAAGAGCTTTTCCTCGGTGATATCGCTATTGATATCGCTGCCTTATCTGCCTTATCGCAATTTTCCTTCTCGTCTAAGCCGGGTGTGATTCGGCTTGATGGGCTCAACTCGGCTCACTTCGACCAGGCCGTGCGCGGAAGGGGTGAGCCGTGGCGCCTCGAAAAGGGTGCAATCTTTACAAGTATCCAAGGGTCTACCTGCCCTGAGATGGTAAGGACTACTTTGATTATCACGTGGTGTGCCTTTAATGTCGAGATCGCGACCGCGTGATCTTCTCCTCCGTGCATCGCTTCTGGTGCGACTGAACTTTACCTCCTTTTCCTAGCAGGATATTGTTTTACGCGCACACTTAGCAGCTTCGCAGTTTCTCTGATGAAGAACGCATCCCATACTCAGCACTTTCATACCTCAAACCCCCTCCGGATGGTTTTCACTGGTAATGGCACGTTTTGGTTCTTGGAAACGAAGGATATTGGGAGCTTGGAAAAAGGAATCTTGAGGGCATCACCCAATAAGGATTCCTTCAGGTACCCAGAGTGAACGGACCTTAGCAAGGTTGTGAACGAGGACGACAAAATTTCGAATTTTGCCTTGTTGAGGTGACACATCATCTTCACCCGAAATGAGCTCTAGATCCTTTTCGTGCAGAAGGCTCTCACAGAGTTTAACAATAGTATGAGGTGTGTTCCTGAATATGATGATGGGAATACCTCGTCCGAATTTGCTGAAGTTCGACTAAAGTAGTTGAAAGCGGAGGAGGAAAATCACATTTTTTGGCACCCTCGTTATAGGTAGGAGGGCTATCACTACGATAACTGGCCTCACAATGATGAACATCCATCGTTTTCTCCCTACTCACAAGGGAAGGACCACAGGTCGAAGTGGCCATTCGGAATGGGATACATGTGGTCCGACGTATCTTTGGACGCTGATCTCGAATCTGTATTCGAAATTTGCAGAACGATTCTCTGGGCGGAGTTATGGAGGTTTTTTTTGAAAAAAACAGTACTATCATATGGAGGTTTGGAAGCCCATGGCACGCGAGCCAGACGTTCTTGCGCAAAACCAGGGCGATTTTCGTGTTCAGGGAGTCAAATTACTCCATGGGACGAGTTTTTAGCCGATTCGAGAATTCGACCAAATTTCGGAAAAATTCATGGGCTATAGGGTGGCAGCCCATTGAACAAAGGAGAAGTCGTTGACCCTTGCCTAGGAAATGCTCCTATTTGACGCTTGTTTCGTACATTTAGTACGATGGGCAAGTGTGAAAGGTATGTGTAGGCTATCTTGTTCAGGTTGCATGGTTTTCCGTAGAAGAAAATTCAAAAACTACCACTTTATCCCCTGGCCACCCACAATTTTTCGAAGCTGGACCAAAAACTGGATTTGGCTGAAAATTTGCACAGAGGGGTAATTCGACCCCCTGTGGCGAATATCATAATCTTTTTGCGCAACAACGCCTAATTCGTGTTGTACGGGATTCCTTCGACTTGATATCCTTCCCTTGTGAGTAATGTCAGTAGTTATAAATAAAGTAGCAGAGGAAATGACGGGTGCGATAGGTTCCAGTACAAGGAAACGTTCAGAAGTGCAAGAAAAGCACTTACTGACAATTAAATACAAAATGCAAAAAGACCCGCACCGGCTGGGAGCAAACTCATGACCCCCTGTCCTACAGATCCGGATCACTACCAGTGAGCCACTGAGGCCGTTGCTTGCTAAGCAAGCGGCCTTGCTGATAAAATAGTGCCTCGACACAGAAAAACCTCCATAACTTTGCTCAGAGAATCGTTCTGCAAATTTCGAATACAGATTCGGGATCAGCGTCCGAAAATGCGTCGGACCATATGTATCCCATTCCGAATGGCCACTTCGACCTGGGGTCCTTCCCTTGTCAGAGCGGTTGCTTTGTCCTTACACTTCCTTTTCACAATCATTCACTTACGAACGGACAGACATACTGACAAACAGACCGACAAGCAGACATACATTGCTAGCGGTTTATACAATGGAAGATTACAGTCTAAGTCACTCTCTCGCACTCTGACTACAAAACGCTCCAGTCGGACCAGAAACGTGTGGATCACTGATGATTGTGCAATCAGCATACATCGGAAACTAGTCCATGACGTTGTTTGCGTGTTTGCTTCGGCAAATGAGAGCGTGGATGAGGTCGATGTAAGCCAGGAACCCTCGCATTCTGGCACGTTTCCAAATGTTGGTCTTTTGCCTTGTCGATTGCAGTCAGAACGAAATGGTAGAGGTAAGTCGGCTGTCTCATTCATTAATACGGATCCTGTATCTTTGATACTGACCGTTGGATTTTTCACCGCGAAACCTGACACGACCACCACGTAATTTCGATCTATACGGCATTAATACGATACGATGAGTACCACTCTACTGCCATTCTTGTTACTTTACACTTCTGTCCCTGTTGGACGAGTCAAACCTAGGTGGCGGACTGTGTTATGAAAGGAGGAGACTGTTAGAGGCCATGTTTCCTCCAAAGCTGCGGCGCTCGTCCCACCAAGGATTTCGCCACATATGGTCTTCTTAGACCCCAAGTTTTCATTTGGATGAATCACTTCGAAGGTTCGTCATTGCTCACATTACCCCTACCGCTGTCTTTAGTCGGGATCGGCAGATCAAAGTGAGCGCGTGCTTGAAGTGAAGTGACCCGGGCGGACACTTATATGACCACGCAGCAGAGACGTCTAACATATTTCAGAACAAATGTTTCAATCGGTCACATCGCATTCCTTATTTCCTCATGTACTTAATTATTTTCCTTTGTTTTTGTTTACTTTTTTGTCTAATTTTTTGAGGATAGTCAATCGGACTACTTTCGCACAGAAAAGGAGAAAGCACTGTTTCACTGTATTAGGTTACGGGCCATAGAGAATCTCATGACATTCTGTTACGCCGTCTTTCCTAGCCCGCCACGCCAACCTAGGATCATGCGAAAGATATACGAATTTTTTGTGTACCCGACTACAACTGTCTAATTCATTGCTTCCAAAGAAACGACTTACTTCGTGTAAACTTCCTCATGTCACCGCACTTGTTCCCGTACGAGTTTCTGTTTTTACCCTTAACCACAATATCAATTTTTCATCAATAAAATGTGTACTTCCGATAGTATTGTACCACTTCAAAGGTAAAGGCTTGAACTGTCTCAAAAACATGGGAAAAGGCTACAGCGTCAAAAATGGCGCGACCTACTAGTGCTTTCTAAAAACGATTTGGATCTCAAAGGAATCGTCCACAAACATTCAAATTCCGCTACCTTTATATTTATGGAATATTTGCGTACCAAGGGGAGCATGCAATGTTTACGCAAAAAAAAAAATAGAATCCAGCTGAGATAGAGCACCTCAACGTCGCGGCTGACTGGGTGGTGCAAGGGCGTGATTGCCGGAGAGCTGAGCAATGAGGCGACAGTCACGTGGTCAGGAACGCAGACAAAGATGCATATCATCGTTGGGCGCAAAAATTCGAACTGCGCTCTGTCCACCGACGCCTGTTCAAATGTTGCTCGGCGGGAAGTCGAACGAGTTGTTCTTCTTCCATTTATTCGATTCGTGCTTTGAGAAAAGGGGAATTGCACTATTCTTATCGGGTTCCTGTTTGTTATTGTGGCTAATAGAGTGATTTCTACAAGAGTTAAGTTCAAAAAAATCCGTGGATGTTTCTTTTGATTTTGTTGCTATAACCATGTAATGGTTGTGTCTATGCATTTGTGTCTGCGTTTTCCCGTTCAATCGATTAAGTCTTTTCCATATCACCTAAATCAATCGGAAAGATAGGAGAAACTGACACGGATTCAGTTCCGCCGCTTATCGTCTGAAAAAGAACCTAATGAAGTAGAGAGGCAAATACACGCTCATGGTAGCTGCGTACGTGCCATTAGCTGTGATCGGCCATTTCAGTTTAGTCTCACGGAAATTCACACGAATTTTCTAGCCGACCCGGCTCGAGATCAACTAAGTTATCGATGCTTACGCAACTTTATGCAACTGAGCTTAACACAGATAGAGCAGATACGATAGAAAAGTATCAAAATACGACAATTTGGCCTAAAGAACTTATCACTATCACAAATTACCATTCTGTGCGCATGTATTGCGACCGCGGGCACAAAAACGATTCAGTGTTCCGTTTGTCTGTGCTGCAAGACATCCTGCTGGGATATTTCTTTCTTTCCTGAATTCGCGCGCAAATTGCGATACTACGCTACATGAAATGAGTAGATTTGTTGGCATTCAAATTTTTGCCGTAGTTCAGAAAACGATATAAATTGCTGCAACTACCTTCCGTCTTCCCATGCTGCAAATTTGCGTGAGGGTTTTTTAGAAGCTCATACTCAGAAAAAGATCACCGGTCACCCAATGTTTGACCCTCTGTAATTTTAAGAGCACACTGATAAATTCACAAAATTTTATCGGCTTAGTAAAAGATGAAGGATAGTAGTTGAGTGACATTTCACAGGAGGCGCTAAGCGCCTTAGTTCCTTTAGATCCTTACTGATACTTGAATGCGACTCGGCCCATACAAGGACTTGCCAGGACCGGTCAACGCTTGAATCAGTGTTCTCATCATTCTGGGTATTAACTCCCAGCCCAGAAGGATGGAAGAAATGTTTGGTTGGAGGTGATACTAGTACAGATTAGAACTCTGAACAACGCTAGTGGATGATGTACCACATCTGTTCCTCCCTTACGCCACTGAAAGAGCGTTCACATAGTTCCGAACTGGATGCCTCTCTCAAATTTCCTGGAAAGTTTTTCACAGTAAATTATGGTCGACGTTGACTTCGAACGAGCCATGGTATACTACCATCCAGGAGTGGTAAACATTTGCATCCATACTTCGTACATATACACGAGATTGTGTACCACGATTTATGTAGGTATTCACAAACGTCGAAGTTGACTCTAAGGCCTGATTTACTGTTTGTGAGACAGGGGTCAGTAACTATTGGGTTGGGGAATAAGTCCTTGCGGTTTTTTTCAACCTCGTTCTTCACATTGTTTCCTTGATCTTTCGACAAAGCTTATATATGTTTTCGATAGTGCTTTTTTTGCTCTATAAAATGGTACTATCTGTTTTTCGATTCCTTCGACTACCTAGTATTTATGAGGTTTGGAAATGAAGTAAGCTGAAGGCAAAAAATTGGCACTTGCGCACCTCATCTTTCTCGTCTGCATCGAGACCAAAAATTGTGTGTAAATGTTTCGATAGAGCTTTTTCAGCTCTACCGAATGGTACTACTTCTTATTCAAATCGCTCAACTTTTTGCTGTTTTTGAGACTCGGAAATGCAGTACTCACAAAAGTGTGCACTTTGGTTATCTTCTCTTCCTCGCCTACCATTGAGATTTGAGAAGGTGTGCATATGTGCATTCGATAGAGCTTTCTTTGCTCTACAAGATGATACTACTCTTTTTTTGTATCCTCACATATTTTAGCATGTAGGGATAAGCTTCCACCCGTTTTTCAACTCCTAATTGCGTAATGAAAATGAATTTTTTTGGCAGAGTGTGTTAAATCACTCGATAGAGCTCTTTTCGCTCTACAAGATAATGTTTACGGTTTTTGTTCAAATAATTTTTTGACAGTTTTTAGATCATTTAAAAGTCGACGAAATCGAGCATCTTCGTCTACATGTGACGAAAATGCTCGATTTCGTCGACTTTTAAATGATCTAAAAACTGTCAAAAAATTATTTGAACAAAAACCGTAAACACTATCTTGTAGAGCGAAAAGAGCTCTGTCGAATGATACAAAACACTCTGCCGGAAAAATAATATTCATTATGCAATTTTTAATTGAAAAACAGGTGGAAGCTTATCCCTACATGCTAAAATATGTGAGGATACAAAAAAAGAGTAGTATCATCTTGTAGAGCAAAGAAAGCTCTATCGAATGCACATATGCACACCTTCTCAAATCTCAATGGTAGGCGAGGAAGAGAAGATAACCAAAGTGCACACTTTTGTGAGTACTGCATTTCTGAATCTTAAAAACAGCAAAATGTTGAGCGATTTGAATAATAATAGTACCATTCGGTAGAGCTGAAAAAGCTCTATCGAAACGTATACGCACACAATTTTTGGTCTCGATGCAGACGAGAAAGATGAGGTGCGCAAGTGCCAATTTTTTGCCTTCAGCTTACTTCATTTCCAAACCTCATAAATACTAGGTAGTCGAAGGAATCGAAAAACAGATAGTATCATTTTATAGAGCAAAGAAAGCACTATCGAAAACATATATAAGCTTAGTCGAAAGATAAAGGAGACAATCTGAAAAACGAGATTGAAAAAAACCGCAAGGACTTATTCCCCAACCCAATAGATCGATCAAGTGAACACTGCCCTTCTAAGGGTAAGGCTATTTACGCCGGAAAATCGCTTCGCGGCGTCGCACTCGCGGCGCCACCAGTACGAAGTGCGAATCGATTGCCCTTGGGGGCCCGGCAGCGTGTCTGCGTCACCTCTGCGCTTCCACCCATGCCACACTACCTCCCTTGAAGGCTGCCATGCCCTGCCACTGGCACTCGTACCCGCCGTGCCGCTCGCCGCGGGCGGCCACGCGATTTTCCGGCGTAAGTAGCCTCACACCCTTCTATCTACTAATTTACCGCCACCTCTCCAGGACCTCTGAATATTAGTGAGAAAACACGCTACGGGAGATTGTGATACTGACACATGCATAAAACAAGGACAGCGGATACGGGTCTACGCCGATAGCGAAGCTTTGCCCATAACTCAGCAGACTTGCACCAATCTTCGCATAGCTGCAATTAACAGCTATAAAAAATCAAAAACATCAAAATAATCAGCTCTTCAATAGGCTGTCGGCCCTTATCTGATGCAGCAATGAAATGCTGCATTATCAGCATCAGGATCCAATTGGCATCGGCACCATGACGCCGACTCTGCAAATAGTCGCATGTGTGTTGGATCTGTGTTGACGAATGCGTTACGTATCTCGCGTAAGGCAACGCTTTACATTGTCCACAACCGGATCACGGAATGTTTACTCTCACTACTGGGTGGTAGCGGAAGGATGTGGCGCCAAGGGTGGACCAAGGGGACTCCCGTCGAAATCAGTATGTGGCACGATGGATTTCGCACATATAGAAAAACCTTGTGAGGAATACGAATAAACTTTCCCACAAAGTACAGCGAAAATGGCGACGCCAGGACCTCAGTATTACTACGGATGTTATCATTAATTGCTAGTGAAAAGACTGAAATCGAGCTAAAGAGAATAAGCAAAAGTACAAAACTTTGCAACTTCTTTGCGCGCTTTATGTAGCACGCTTAGACAATAGGACTACTTATGGGGTCAAAAGTTAGATACTACACGGCCTCTCCGCGAAGCCCATCACGACCATTATCTGCCTCGGAATAGAACATCACCAACTCCTTCCCCGACGAAGAGGACAGACGACAACAAGAGCGATGAGGTCCAGATGAAGATTTGCATAAGGTGACGTTAGCAGCGGGTCAAACAAAGCGTAAAACTATCCCATGGAATTTGATCTGGAGCGCGCACTGTTCACCACCTTCAACCAGCTCTGCGGATGCACTCTGAGTGTCTTGCACCATTCAATTACTTATTCCTCTTCATTTACATTTGAAATTGCACATGATAAATCATTCTGCAAGGGACGACTTCTTGGGATGCGCCACGCTTCTTCTTCCATTAGGAAAAAAGCGGCATATTAATGTAGCTCTCTAATGACCGATCGTGACTTATAAAAAGTTCGGTTTTACGGGGCGGCCATCGAACCGGGATTCCATGGCAAGACTGCGCGTGTGGTGACGGCGCACTGGTAGCCCAGCGCTGCGTCCAACTCTTGTTGCATAACCTCAGAATTAGTCGAAATTTCCAAACGCGCGAGCGAAATTTAAATAATACTTCGATAACCAATTAGACAGACGTAAACGAATCGTCTCGAAGATAAGGAGTTCGAGATTTCAACTTTACCCAGATTACAGCGAAGTCAGCAATCATGATTACCATGTGACAAAGTGGCCTCAGTATTTCAATGTCAGTATACCAGAGCACATGAAATGACTGAACGTGCTACCCATCAAAATGTTAACGACCTCTTATTTGAAAAAATGATCTCTTAAACACACTCATTTCCATTTTTTCCTTTTCCCGACGAAATCCAGCAGGAAATTATACTAAACACCATGTAGCCGATACGCTGTATAGCCACGCGAGACGCCACCGAATAGTCCGTCGAAATTTGTATTTTGGGCCAGCTGCGCCTGGTCATACAGCCCCATGTTTTGTCTCCAAAATAGCCACAAGCGACAGACCAATTGACACCGATGCCAAGAGGAATTGTTTAAAATCGGCCCACTCGGAATTGGGAGCTCGAGCCCCAGTGTTCTTAACTTTTTTCGAAGGAAATACCCCCCAGCTTATTGCCCTTTTCTCACTATTTCTGTTACACTTCACTTTTCAAGGAGAGACTGATTGATGTTTCGTCTAAAGTGTGTACAAAAGCAAAGTTATCGATTTTACGCGCATGCGGAAAAGGACTTTCCCACCTCACTGCGTTGGCCCTCGTTTCATTAGGTATTGTACCCAATACCATGAGCATTACAATCATTAAATTTTATTTTCATAGTCAGAGTTGTATGTGAGATTTCGACTGTGACCACAGCTCCTCCTAACGACCGGATATTCAGAGCAAGGGAGAAGATCCCGACTAACTTTTTGTGGTTTCAGGAGTGGACTACCTCTCTTTACACATTTGCTTGTCCGCCCATGAGTACCCAATCATTGCCTAGTCCATTGTCTTTCTTTCCGCCTTCTTTTTCAGCAGTGCTTGTTGAACCTTTTTCTGTGTCTATAATGATTAACACATGAGCTTCTCATTTGAGAGTTAACCACAACCGTAGCATCATCAGGGCCTATGTAGGCCTGGAGACGTATGGTACAGGCGTTAATACCACGTTTACTTGTCATCAAAGACGTTATCTGTAGAAGCAACATTTTTTGAAAAAATGTTGCTTCTACAGATAACGAAAGTAAACGGCGGTGCCTGGTATTGGTATGACCGACGTATTCCACTATTTCCATAGAAGTCTAATGTGTGGTGTCTGGCAAAGATATTCCGAAATATAGTGACCACTTCACCTTCCTTTCTCTACTTTTTATGCCTTCTGCATGAGACTGTTTGCCTTAGTTCTTCGCTTTGTGTAACTACGCTCACTGACTTGAAATCAGCTAAGAATCTCATGACTCCCCATTTTTTACGTCGTTTGTCTTTTGCTTTCTTCGTTTTAATCCGTCTCGGTCTTCGCATGTTTGCGCAACATTCCATCGTGACGACGCTGAACTCATAGGCCTGCACCACGTAAAATCTTGCAGTAAAAGAACTCGGGAATGCTGGCAATTAAAAGATCGTTGAGAGACAACATGAGTATGTCTCATCAGCAGCACAGACACTCCCAATCGAGCAGTTTATGCCGGTCAGTAAAGGGTTTTATACAAAACATCTCTACACAGAATGAGCACAAATTAAAGGCACTCCTCGCGCGTGTTACAGGATGTAGAGGCCCTGGTTTCCCCACTAGTGGAAAATGAATCGAAACCCCTCAAAACCAGGAAATTGAAGCTCCCTGCTCTCAGTCCTCCTACGAGTAATGGAGATTATAGAAAAGCTCTTCCTCGATGATATCGCGCAAAGTGCTACGATATCCCTGTTCCTCCCTGTTGAAGCTACCTTCGCTATTGATATCGCTGCCTTATCTTGTCTTATCGAAAGCTTCCCTCTCGTCTATGCCGGGTGTGATTCGGTTCGGTGGGCTCAACTCGGCTCAGGTCCACCAGGCCGTACGCGCCAGGGGTGAGCTGTGGCGCCGCGAAAAGAGTGCAATCTTTACGAGTATCCACGGATCTACCTGCCCTGAAAAGGAAAGGACCACTTTGATGATCACGTGGGGTGCCTTTAAGCGAAAGTTGCATAAAATGCATAAAATCTGCACTTTATAATGGATAACTTCGCTCACTGTTGAGGACAAGCTGCCCTTCTGCCGAGTGGACAGGAAAAGTCCAAGGTAGTGTAGAGAAATCGTCCAAGTTTCAGCTCAGAATTTACCGAAGTTTTTCTTCACTTGTCAATCAGTAAACGATATTTCGCCTGTGGCATTTTGCAAAAATTGGGACATATACAGAGTTACCTCTACTCCCCTTTCACCCCTCCTACCACTTAATACTCCTGCACTAAATATTCATAGATCAAATATACACGGACACAAAGTGCGGATTCGAAAGCCACTTTCCATCCATGAAAATTAAGTTATTTATTTTGGGACTGGCCATTTCACAAGCCCATTTCCCGTGCTTCACCGAAGTAATGCCTCGATTCATTTCAACAAACATCCCTGCTAAAGGTATTACTACCGACCGAGTAATATGATCGCTTTGCTACAACTATCACACTGATGGCAGCGATATGCCTATTATTGACTGTCGGCGAAATGCCATGTGTTAGACGGCTTCACAGTATATCATTTCATCGATAATAGCATTCATGGATTTCACTTCACTTTTTGATTACTTTTTATCACAACGATTCCCTTCAAAGACCTGTGATCTGAAACTCGACAAGGAATCCACATGTATATTACGGAGTGGAGTACTTGTCTACATAGTATTTGCTGGCAGACGGACGTCAATGTTTGCGCTTCTTGGCACTAGTCTGCCGCACGTAAAACTGGTAGAATCACGGCAGAAACGCCGTTAAATATCTGATGCTTTTTGAACAAGCACTTTCGTCGAGCGTCAAGTGACCAACTAGTGAATGGTCTTGCCACTGGCTACTCGTTGACGTTCTAAAAAATTGTTAGTGTTGATGTTGAGAAGCACTCGCGACGATGTTGGCTTTTCGCGTGGATTTTCCGAACCGGAAACTGGAAGTCTCACGTTGGCGCTCCGCCCGCGTTGAGTGGACCAAAGTGTCGAGTATATAAGCATACTCGGCACTGACCCAAGCTAGTTTCCGAGCGTCATCTGGGAGGAAATATTTGGAAATTGCCAAGTCACTTGTTCAGTACCTTACAATTTTCTGAAAAATGTACAGTTGCTTTCCGCCTCTTCTGCTTTGTTTCACACTAATATTGCGGCTAATTCACACGTGTTTGATTCGTTTACAGTATAACAGATGTCGCGTCATCTCACAAAAGTTCTGATCTACGTGCAGTTTTCAGATAATCGTGACTGAGAGCTAGTTCAATAAAAATCTCAAAATATTCACCGCTGTCGACTTATATTCAGAATATGCCATTCGCTCTGAGTGTGATTTTGTACATACGCGATGACTTGTGAGTCCCACCCGACAAACACAAGTCGGTTTTTCCATGCTTTCAGCGATTATAAGCTCGCATTTTCTGAAGCGGCGCCCATCACTCGATAAAGCTGCAATGCACCATCCAACTTTCATGACGATATTTATTTTTCTAGATCATGCTCGTATCTTGTTGGGAGGTGTAGACATCATTTGGTAATGTAGCACTTGGCTCTCATAGTGAATAACCAGTCGACGTTTCCCATACTGTTACATGAAGTTGGCACCTTTTCGAGAGTGCCTCCATCACTTGTCACTGTCGCAGCTTCTTTGTTAATGTGAATTACTTTTTCATATTAATATGAAATATTCGCGAACTCATCTTCTCTATCTTCTATGACAAGTTCACTTATCATTCGACACGAATACCATCAGTGGTATATGTGGTTCCGAACTCATATGTACATACATACATAAAAAGTCGAGAAAAGGTACATGTAAGGCGCCATGTGGGTCCAGAAACCAAGCAGTCATGAAATCATGACGGTAAGGGAAGGAGATGGATGAGGCTGCACCCGATAGTCTTTTAACACCCGAGCCTACACGCTACACTCATTTCCTTCCTATTAAGCAACATGTACCTAGGCTACAACAGGCATGGCTCGCAACTATTTCCACAATGGCGAGTAGTGCGTGTGTATGCCTCAGATCCGTCGTGTAGTAGTTTGTAGAGTAGTCATAGATGACGAACACACTACTATTCCAACCGCCATCGACAGTCTATTACTAGAGTGAGTGTACTCTCCTTACAGTAGCCCTCAACCAATTTAATTCGAGAACCGTAGCTGTGTTCGTTGTTCTTTTCCTTGCTTAAGTATAGTGCGCAGGTGCACACTACTACGCGCAATACACGAAATAAGTCTGGTCTCTGACTGGGGTCAAGCCTCAGGAATTCTTTCAGAAAATACAACCTCCGC
Source organism: Trichostrongylus colubriformis (assembly GCA_963978905.1). Classification (NCBI taxonomy): domain Eukaryota; kingdom Metazoa; phylum Nematoda; class Chromadorea; order Rhabditida; family Trichostrongylidae; genus Trichostrongylus; species Trichostrongylus colubriformis. Next base: position 11,145,486 of record OZ022259.1, on the reverse strand, counting down.
CTCCCCCCCCCCCCCTTTCGACGCATCTGAGGAGTCAGCTGTGCTTATACTCGAGTACTAGAACCGTTTGCCCAAGAGGGTCGTAAGTCGATAATCACAGTATTGCATCATTACTACCTCGTACAAAGTATGATTATCGATTGACAGCTTTCAGATCGGCTAACCAGTCCAAAATCTCCTCGACAATGCATGATTTCAAGGAAAAGACTGAAATTTTGGAATACGACTGCCCCTACCTTTAAACCCAAAGCACGAGCCACTCCGTCGAAGAAATCTTGACCGAAGCTCAACCCTGGTTCTATCCCTATTTGACATTATCTACACAATCCATTTTGCATGAATGGATCTCTTCTGCGCGGTGATTTGTCCTGTGCCAGTTACCTTTCGTACCTTTATAAACACCCACAACTTTTTGCGAGCTAAGATAATTGAGTGGTCATTGCGTTCCGTCGCTTTTGATAAAGAATTAAACTGAAGGCTGGAATGTGTGGTAAAAGGGGTACAATAGTTGATTAGAAGGTGATTCTCCATCAGCATCTATCACGTATCCACGGGCGCCCGTCACTCTCTGGGAATCGTTACTACTGAGCAATCGACGCGCTACGAGTAGTTCAGCTTAATTTCTCGTGTTTGTTAGTTATCGGTTCTCATCAGCCTTTATCAGCTTATCACTTTTGATCAGTCACCATTTGTGTCTCCTTCCTTCCCTACATAACACCTACATCTGAAGACACCGTGAAGAGGGCAATTTTGCGGTGACTTGTACATAGTTGTGGCAACGCGCACATGGCACCTTGCCAAGACGTCGGAAGTGAATTGAGTAAGATTTAGTTGTAATCACACTTTTTTCTTACGCTTTCGCTTATTCTTGAGCTAATTGTTTTACTTGTTTATTGCTGTGCGTTGTTTCACTTATTTCACATCATCACCAATGATACGAGACATCAAAGGACATCTCTACAGCGGCACCTCGAAAAGTCAGTGTGTTGATGCGAATGTGATGCGAATATCCAGCACAGCGTTTCCATCGATTGTCACTTCTAACTTTGAATGTTTGTTACAAAATCATCATTTCTTTGCATCTTCAGCTTCCTTCGGACCCCTTACGGTTCCTTTAAGTTCAGCAGTATATATGCCAACCAGGAAGCGTAACGCCTGATGTCACTTGGTGCTACTTGCTCTCTAAAGGCTTTCACCAGCTCTTCTCACTAGATATCAATTTCAATTATCCAGCATTAATGCTCTCGTTTCAGCCTTTTCGTTTTCTACCAGTTTGATAGCCCAACTGCTAGATTTACGACCCTTGTCATGTCTGAAATTTTGTGAACGTGCCATGGTGATCAAACAGTAATTCAGTGTACCATAATACAGTGTAATGTTTAAGGTTAATGTCAGCCCCAGTGGGCAACTGCTCTACATCGGCAGTGTTATGTTTACAGTTTCTGAACCATGTGGCGAATCTAGCCGTCAACAACGCCATGAAAGGCGTAGCAACTTCGGTGAGCTACTTGGCTAATTAAATTCTCAATTATTTGCAACATTGGTCGAAAATTTGCTGCCATATTTTTGTCTTGGGTGCGGAGATGGTGTAGTGACAGGTGTCGTACTCACCACGCTCATGGTGCGGGGATCAAAACCTGCACCAACCCAGGCCACCCAAGCCTTCCATCTCTCTGGGGTCGGCAAATTGGCACCAGACTCGTCTGGGAGGACAAATACACTGATTTGTGCATCGGCTGGCCACCGCAAGTCATTGTATAGGCCACATCACATTCACCAGCCATCACGATTCTGAATGGAACGAGAGTGTGCTGTGCATCCCAGAAAGGGATTGTTTAACGCCAAAAACTTTACCCATTATACTTTATTTTGCCTTCTCCCATGAGGTGCACGTGGAAGTCCAAACTTTGCTGAAAGCTGAAATGTCGCCGAAGTACATACGTATACAAACTATAGTCCATTTCGAAAAAAAACTGATTGGGCGTGTCCCACGGACTTGGGTGAATGGCGAGAGTGAGAGTACGTGGCGAGAGTGAGAGTGTGTGGCGGGGTGAGAGAACTGAGAGAGTTTGATACACGTTCATACAAGTGCTTAGGACACGCCCAATCGGTTTTTTTTGAAATGGACTGTACCTATGGATCTACATAATCTCCCATCCCAATTGTGGCTCGGGTGTTCCTTTTGTCTGTTTCAGAAGGTGATGACAAAATTTTTAAATTTGCTGTTAGATCATGCATCTCACCACAGCTTTCACACCATCCCAAATCCTATTCGCCTATTTGCACACAGTTCTCAAGCGTTTCCACACATGTATCGCTCTCGCAGGCAAACAAACATCCGGATTGCTCGACCATCACGTCCTTTCTTTGGATGATTACGAAGGAAGTGGCTCAGGCGAGAACTCAACCTCACGATAAACTATAAACTTGGCTAGATCGACTATTCAACCCAACTGCTAAACAGTATAAATATTATGTCATAGACGAAAACGGGGTTGATTTAAAGCGCCAAATAATTTGGACTACCGACTAAGATAAGAGTAAAGGTGTTAAATATTGCCGCTTTGTCCCAACGATTCTGGTGGCTGACGCGTTTTTCCTCATGCTGCGTCAGTGATTATCGATCATCCCATGTGATTCTAAGATGTGCGGCGGTATGCGGCACACACACGCGTGGAGCCCTCTCATGGGTCCTGTCGCTCAACGAAACCCTCTGGCATTCTATTAATGTTGACAAAATCTCCTAGAACACCTATGACAACTACAGTGACAACTTTCTCCCTTCGCGTTTATTTCAAAAATAACAGTGAAGTTATCGAGTAATAATCACGCTGTGCACTACGGAGTTTTGCGATACTCTGTCCCAAACAAAGTTGAAAGGTGGCTCTATCACACCTATCAGCACCCGAGTACATTTGGAATCGCATACCCTCGTCAGCGAATTCTATGTCATTTATGGCTTCGAAATTTTCAACTAACAAAACCTATACCCTCGGCGAGCTTGCAGCTATGGCTATGTGTCAGCAACGACCGTTGATGTACATAATACCAGTCAACTCGTTGGACACACACTCCTTGTAAGACCCGCAAGTGATTGGTGATTACATAGCGCCACCAGACACAGCTCAACATCATGAGCGCCACTCATTGTCAGATTTCAAGTCGTTAGGCCGCGGTCGTACTTTGCGGTGCCGGCGGCAGGGCGTGGCTGCGTATCTCTACGTCTCCGCCTATGCCACATTGCCTCGTTGCCTACGTCATTTCTGCAACTTCCCCGCGCCACTCTCCCTCGCTGCTTGTGAATGTAGCCACGCCCTCCCGGCGGTGAGTATGACCGCAGCCTTAACGTACTTCAAGATCATGCACGACCTTAACTAGCAACCCTTTTCATTAAGTCAACTTTCAGTTGTAGAATTTTCTTCAGGAACCAGCGTACACAACATCGGGCACTGCCGTACAGATGCACCCAGTTATGTCATCATGGCCGAGTTCGCCTGCCGTGCCATCCAAGTTCAGTTCATACGTTGAAGCCGGAAGCAATGTAAGAGGGCTCAACTCGCCAACCCTTCATCCAGGTGATGCTGGATTCTTTTATTGAGCAGTCAAAACTTACTAATCCATTGCGTGCGGACACTTTCGCGCGTGCAGTTGTGTGCCTGAAACAAGTATGTATTACACTGGAAACAGCCTATCGATATGGGTTCAACTATGCGATAGATAGGGCATGGAACAAGAAGTGAACAGCACACGTGAAATGAGCCAAGCCACGTCCACGGCGGGACGTTTGCTGAAGTGGTCAATACTCGGTCGGAAATTTTTAGTTTAGTTCCTAAACGGAACGAAAACCAACTGCGGAAAACTCAAAAATAGAAAGCCGTACCCCTCCCTTCTTTTTCACGCCCCTATGCGTCCTTATCTGGTCCTTACCATTTGAGACATCCCTTATTAGCTCTCACAGTTGCTATCAATTCAGATCGCCTACCATTAATGTCCTCGTATCACTCTACGTGACACGTACAGTAGAGCTCAAAAGTATTCGGCCGCATTGTTTTTCACTTGGGTTTTTCGCTTGAAACTTTTTTTGCGACTGGACCGATCTAAGAGAAATTTTAGTATGTTGTACTTGGAGACACTTCATATTAAATATACTATTTTGGCGCTCAACGGTATAAGTTACGTGATTAATTGCAATTTTTTGTTTTTGGAGTGCCATCCTTATGCCGTTCCGCTGTGCCGCTGTCATCTAAAATCGCGGTCTTTCTACAAAATATTGATGTTCTCTGAGGCTTGTTCTTTTTGTTTTTGTAATGAAAGCCGTTTTTCTTGATCAAACCTTTTTCTTTTTTTTCGGTGGTCTTGCAGTAAATTCTTGTAAAAAACCATGAAAAGAGTCAAGCGGTACTCAAGTAGAAGGAAATGTTGACAACAGGTTCAGGCACCACATATTAAAATTTCGTGAAATTTGGTCAAGGAGAAAAAAGTTATAACAAAAAGTGTTTGACCGAATACTTTTGAGCGCTACTGTATAAGTGTCAACGTTTTGATGTCAAACCCGAATAGTGCGCAACGATGTGGTAACAACGCTTCTTGTCACAACTTTTCAATTATTTTCAATCTCGATCACCCACCATAAATGCCATCCTAGCATTTCTCATACCACTTCCGAAAATTTAAGTTTCATCCTTTCTGCGAGGCGAGATATGAATTTCGTAACAAACTAACAGATAGACAAGCACATATATAGACAAACATACATAGCGTATTATATACAGGAGGATCCTTAGTCAAAGACCACACCAAATCCGATTTACAATTTTTTGCATTGAGCACCCTCTGGTGAACGAGCAAACATGAGCAATCGCACTGTCCGCCCACTGTTAGTCTTGACCATCTTCACCATTTTTTCCTGGTTGCTAGAATGATGTGGAACAAGGTGATTAATTTCCTTTGTAAGCACCACCAATTCAAAGAACGCTATGGCAACTGCCGGTGAGCCTCTCCTGTCTGTCCTAGAATCACGATAATTGAATCAAGGTTTTCCTTCCCGCCTGTCTGCAGTCTACCTCCGGATAAGGACGCAGAGAAGAGTGAAAGAGAAAAGAGGAGTACGGCTTTCTATTTTTTGAGTCCCGCCGTTTCACATCGTTTTTTCTCTGCTGTTACACTGTTGAGCAACCTTACCTTCATATTCCACAGTCTGCCGAAATTTACCCTCTCGATGTTTTCAGAGAAATCGTCTTCAGAGAAAAATGAGATTCTCTGTTACCCATATACTTATGTTGTATTTGCCTAATAAGGGCCGCTGCAAAGTTTCACACAGAAAAGTGAGATTCGGCTAAGGTGCAGCTGCCCAAATTCTCGGCCGGGTGGGCAGGGTCTCCGAGAAAGTGTCCATCCCGTCGTCTGCCGCGGTTGGAGACGCACTGTAGGGGTAGAAAGGTAAGTAAGCAACTCCACTCTTCGTTCCCCACCGCGGTGGAAGAGGGTACGGGGCTTCTGCTCGGAGGCCCCGCCTACCCGGCCAAGAATTTGGTGGTTCTTATCTTAGCCGAATTCTCACTGCTAATGCTACTCAGGGTTACCCGCGAACAGCTTCTCAATATCAGTCATTGAAGGCGAAAGAAAACTCAGACCTTCAAAATGGCTTCTGCATATGATCATGTGTGTAAAGCAAAGTGGTGCCATCTTATAAAATGCATTAGTTTCAGGATCATTCGAACCGTATTTGGCCCCAAATACCTATCGTCTATACAGTATGCGTTTCTGCCCGTATGCTGAACGAATGGTGCTCTATGTGGCAAAGAAAAATATACCGTAAGTGACCTCATAAATAATTCTTCTAGGTAGGGGCTTCTTGTATAAACGAAGTGAATGTGTTCACAGAAGCGGTTTTTACGGCGAAAATAACCCCTTTGGACTCAGAATTATATTCATTTCAGCAAGCACACAGCTATAAACGGTGAAATGCACTTAACTGCTATATTATTGTAACTTATTGTTAATGGCAAACTCCCAAGAAATTACACATAGCTCTTCAAGCTGCGTCCAGATTAGCGATAGAAGAACTTGCGACTGCGTTCCTTTCCATTGACTGCCAGCTGATTACTAGCAGCGTGTCATTGTGCATGTCGTTCGCCACGATGTTGCGAAAGGGAAACCCTGTGGGTGAACTGCTGAAATACACCCGTTTCTATTCATGTGTGTGGACTTTGCCCAATATGGAAAGCTTGGCCGTTCTCATACTTTGCGACACCGGCACCGTCGTTGACGGTGGCAAGTGAGTGCTTGCCCCTCTTTATAACGCTCAACGGAACCCCATCATATAATTTTATGACTGTGGAGAGAGCTCGCACGAATCTTGCGAATCTGATGTAGCTCCACTATTATCGCCAAATCCACAAAATCGTGCGCCCACACCACGATCATCATACTGTGGTTTCGGTCGAGCGTGTCATCGCCGGAGTGCCGCCGTCGGGGCTGGTACCGGAAGTATGAAAGCGGCCCAATAGACACCCTTAGCACTAGTCGCGCAACCGCTCGAAGACACTGAATAAGCGGTCGTGTGACTGGTGCAATCACTGACGGACAGAGCTCCGTCATCACTGCTCCAAGGTGTAAGTGGCGATGCGCGACCAGAGCATTGCTTGAATTTCATAGTCATCCACGTTGTCCCCGTCTCTCACTCGTCGAGTCTACGACGCCTGCTGCGATGCGCTGTATCTGTAATATGATCCAGTCGCGTTTCATCTGTAATCTGACGTTCCTTCTTCCTTTCCTCCACTTGGTTTCCTTCCACTTTTCTGATAGTACTCAATGAACTTTCAAGCTTTTTTGGGGGGCATGACTAAATTTCTCGAGGGGTTGTTCACAGAGAGACCATGGCGGGCGCATAAGTGGGTGCTCCCCCGCCCCCCCCCCCCCCCCCCCGTTGTTCGCCGCGATTGGAGGCGGATAGTAAAAGCAGAAAATCACGTAAACAGTCCCTTTCTCCCTTTCAGACCGCGGCGAATGACGCCCACTCGGAGACTCCGCCCTCTCGGCCACGGACCCTCCGACGTCGTGGACGATTCCTTCAAAATTCGAAACGAAATGAAAGGAAACGTGATTGCGTTATAAGCTTTACATAGAGCGCGTCGTAGCAGCCCTCAGCTAAGCTCGCAGTTTTGGGAAGCACCCTCTTGAGGGAAGAGTCCTAGGTCAGAGTGGTCATCCGCAACAAGACATATAACAGAAAGTGCTTCTGGACGTAGATCTCAAATCTGCCAGACAAATCTCTGAGCGTAGTTGTAAAGGGTTTTCTTAGTGAATGGTCAAATGTTGGAACGTGAATTTCACCACAACTCTAGAACTGCACGCATCGCTAGACGAGTGATGGCGTGGAGCAATGTAATTGTTATACTACGACTTATATACGACAGATATTGGTTCCGACCTTTGAGAAAGCGATTTTCAAGCATTTTTGTGGAATTCGCCCATTGAACTTGGAACCACTATGATGTTGCCAAGGCTCTAAAATACGTCTGAGCTAGTTTTTCTCCCGGTTTTCTCCTGGCAACCTTAACATTGGGTAAAGATGGCCAGTAACAATGTGTTCAAATCAAAGAGCCCCACTGCGACGAGAACATCGAATAATGAAGAAAACATCAAAGCCAATTTCTGATACTTTTGATGTGATAGCCGCCGGTTTTCGCCGCAGCCGGCGTTGCGAAAGTTGTTATAGCTCAGCATTCTTATACAGTCCATCTCCCGACGGCTGGCAGGGCGAGGCCTACGGACTTGTATCGATCTCTCTCACCCCGCCACACACTCTCACCCAACTCTGTAGGCCACGCCCTGGCAGCCTTCGGGAACTGGACTGTAACAAATTTCGCATCAGCAGCTCTTAACAATCAAAAATGTCAATATCACTCGATGCCGATTTTGGCAACCGGCTCAAAACGTTGTACGTGTGAGTGCTGATAAGCTTTGGTAAGTTACCATTAACAAGCTGAGTTGAAGGCACGTTCAGAATTATTCGGGTATCACACCTCTCGCCGTGGTCAGATAGTTCGACCCACAGTCAGTAGGCTGTACCTTTACCGAGGCGTGGATGTCACTTCTGGAGCGTGCAGAGCCGAAAAAGCAAGCGTGACCCCACCAAACGGTCCAGACCCACCCACACAATACGTGTTTGTCGGCAATGTCGGTGGCAACAACGTGACAAATGAGGCCTAAGATTTGTGTGGTAATATATAAGTTAAGGAAGAGATGCCAATGGTAAAGGAGACTGACATGAGGAAGCATGTGATATCCAGAGTTCCTTATGATACCATCCAGTGGGAACTGTATCAAAAGCCCATTTTTACGTGGTAATCTCATCCAAGCCCATATGTCAGGAAGCCTTTTTCGCCATCTCCGCCGGCTTCTCTAGAATTTTCCTTTGTTGGCGTGTCCTTCAGAACTTCGAATCTCAAATTCAACGCTTTAAAGACAGCATTAGGGGTAATGCGCTTATTGAGAAATCCCTGAAAGAAGTCATTTACATGGAAATATAGGTCTATCGCTATCTGTCGCGAAATCCCGGTGAAAAAGCGCGCCTCCGAGCTGTATAAACGGCGGAACGGATAACAGCTGACGCCTTGGATGACAGACCCCACCTTCAAGAGATGTGATTCCTGGTTGGCTATAATGAGAGCGATCAAGGATCAAGGATATCCGGAAGGATCGAAGGTATTGCTGCGCGGTTTCGCAGTTTCGGCTTGAAGCTCACTTCAAAGGATGTTGTCGTATTCCCAAACATTCCCGAGTGTTTATTTGGCAACATGCCAATGGAAAACTAGCCCGAACTAGCTGCTTCTCGACGTCCGCGTCGAGAATCAACGGTGAGTAGGGGATGCTATTTCTTAGGTTTATGGCCATTCCCAACCCTTTTTCTCCACTGTCCTGTTACCAGGCATCTCAATTTTGATATCCACACTTCTTTCACTTTTCTTCCGAATTTCCTCACATGCTGCCTTTGACCCACTTGAAGTAGTCCTGGAATGTGTATTCAAGGTGAAAGTATAATGGATTGGCACATGTGCCCAAAAAGCATGAGTGCAGGTACGGGTCCCGTCCGAGGCCTAGGCTTTTGCCCATAATTCAACATACTCATCACCACCAGTATTTTTACAGGCACATACCAACTGGGATGGAAAACAGAGCTATGCAGGTGTACAAATCATTCCCATTACTGGTCAACAAACCGGCAGTTTGGCCAACTCAACTATATAGACCTCATCGCCGTAAAAAGCATGAACATGCACATAAAGAATTATTGAAGCCCAAATATACGTGTCGTGTTGTGCTACTCGTTGCTTTTTTTCTGGCGCCATTCAGGTGAAAGTCTCGGGTAATTTGCAAGTGTTCCTACAAACATTCCGACAGGACAGGTCATCGTGCTACGTAAAGAACAATTCAAAATGGGAACGGCGGAATTAACATTCTCATCAGCCTAAAACGTTATATAATGGACTGCTCCACTAACTAGCTTGTACCTAATTTACGTCCGACACCGAAGCTTTTGCCCATAATCTCATTTGTTTTTTATTGGAAATTGTTTTTCACGGAAGGTGTCACAATTTAATTTTTTATACTATATACATCCAACCATATCATATATCAAGCTTAAAAAATCCCTGTCCTTATTTTGTGGCCTTTATCTTCAGCATAGGTAGACCAGCTATGCAGCTAACAATAAGGTATTGAAATCAGTAGCAAATTAATGGTCTCGCGAGGCGGACCCTCTCATGAGCGACCAGACCCCACCCCATTCATCGGAACCCTTACCGCACACCCAAAAGTGTCGCTTTACCATGTGGTGCTCCTTTAAAAACCCCATAGCTTCGTTCACAGAATCGTTTGACAGACTTTGAGCACATTCGATAATGACCAAAAGCACGTCCAATTATATGTGTTTCGTTGCAACTGACTATTTCAACGTGATACTGATCCCTCGTCAGAACCAACGCTGTCACAGTACTTCAGACAATGCACGTTCAGTGTAATCATTGCGAGGCTGCATTGCTGCCTGTTGCACTGTCGCCGAGTATGTACAGACATGGCTTGAAATATACGAAATGCGCAAGTTATCTTTACCCATTGCCTAACGAGTCAAAGCTTACCATCGACTCACAAAATGACTTGAAGCGATACATTCAGAAATTAAAGTCTCCACAGTGAAGCCTTCATTTTCGTTAGAAAAGTACTGACTTTCTTCCACATGAACATCTACATTCCATTTGAGTGAGGAGCGATAATTGTATCAAAAGCTCTTTTTTACTTTTCGCTAACATCACTCATTTAAGAATCGAAATAGTGAATGTGAATCCAGACAAAGGACCGAGTTGGTATTTAGCTAAGTCACCACTTGGAAGCGTACCTGCGCTGGAAATCAATGGAAAGGTGAGTAACGAATTTGCTATGGATCTCAAAGCTTCCGTTTCTAGTCATTTCTATTTTAATAGGTGACTCATGTATGCTATGTTGAACATGCAGAATTATGAGATAACTGGATAATCAATGGCATAGCCACAACGGTCCGCTGAATAGCCAAACGTATGCCTAACCAATCTGACCAATATCACAGCTAAAACACACTATACAGTCCATTTCACAGCGTTAGATAGGGCGTGGCCTGAGAGGCGAGGTTGAGAGTGTGTAGAGACTGAGCGTGTGTGGCGGGTTGAGAGAGTTCGACACCCTCACCGAAGTCCGTAGGCCACGCCCTATCACGCGCTACGAAATGGACTGTACCTGCAAAACCACAGATCCGATAGCACCTATTTTGTGACTATGTTCGCTCGCTTCAGCTGATTTCCCACATCAATGTTCACGTTTTGCATTTGCATTTTTTTTTGAGCTTTCGTTGCTTGCATACTTTTGTCATAACAAACGTCATAGGTGATATGGGAGTCAAAAGTACTTGCCGAATACCTCGATGAAGTGTTTCCTGCAACATCGGTACTTCCTCGTGATCCCTTTGAAAAAGCTCAACAGAAGGTCATGGCTGAACGCCTTTCACCGGTAAAACCAACTTTTTTGTGTTATTCTGAAGTTCTTTTTTCATTCGAAGATATCGAATTCAATTTCAATTCTGTGAAAGCACTGCGTTCCAGTGAGATATGACTGCATAACATTTGAAGCCATTCTCATGGTGGTTTTACAGTTGATGAACGTGTTGTTCGACTTGTTCAACTCAAATTCGCCCACAGCTCAACGTAAGACGGACAACTCATTGCATTCGGCGTTACGAGGCGCCGAAGCCTTGCTAACGGACAGCTTTTACGGAGGTAAGGCCAGAAAATTTGTGAATATGGTAGAGCTGTTCTCAAAGAGCACAGCTAGGGTCTATGGGATATTTCCTACCAGCCAATTGAAACTGTTGTCTACTGAGAACCCTTTCTATAGCAAAATATCATTTAGTAATGCTACAAAAAAGTAACTCATTTGCCTTCAGAAATAATCGTATTGAATGGTTTTCCAAAGTGCCCTCGTCGGTCCTCTCCATTTTCCTCTTCACGGCATCTGAATGCCAGGATTCTGAAATGGACTCTCACCTTTTTTTAGAAGCATCACGTTGAGCCTTCTCTAATTTTGGATTTCCTGCCAAATCTTCTTAGGAGCTTTGTTAGCATTTAGCGCATTGAGTGGATGCTTATAAGCAGAATTCTGCCTACCCACACGCTTGAGAATTGTACGAAAATCACTGTGTTCAAGGTCGCACACCGGGTTTTCCTGACTACATGCTATGGCCTTTCCTCGAACGACTCGAGCTCATCACGCTCTCTCCGTACACGCAATTCAGGTAATCCTTGATTGACAACTGCCTGTCTCCCTAATTTTCCAATTCAAAACAACTCATGAATATCTCATGCGAAAAGAGAGGAAGTGAAAAAAGTGTAATGACACTAAAGGCACCAGAAGCGATATAATGAAAAAACCAGAACTGGGAGCGATGCCTCTGTGAATAAAAAACGAAAATTACGAAAGCTGACTTGGGGCATTGCGTTAGCAGTCAAGCCTTCAAAGTTCTTCTCGCGATCTCATCGCGCTTCACTCGAAAGTGCAGCACTTCACTTGCCGAGCTGCTGCGATGGCTGGCGATGCAACATTTGCGATTGGCTGCCTTAGCTCCTCGCCGTCTGCATCTACCGATCAGCGGCTAGTGATGTGGTGGGGGCGAAAGGGAAGCCGCCAGGAGGAGTGAGAATTCTACTTCTCGCGTCTGTGACCGCTTCATACTGTTCCTTCTCTGCTTCTGCTGTGGAGACTACATAGTGTCTCTACTGTTGTATTAGGTTGTTGCATACTCAATGCGGTTTTTTAATGCTGCATTTTTTGTAGTGGGAATTGACAATTCGACGACTACCGTACGGGAAGCAGTCCCTGATTGCGATGAAGAAAAGGCTTCCGAGCAATTATCAAAACACGTTTTGCCAAATTTTAAAGTTGTCTTTGCTCAACAAAATTGTTGAGAGAAGCCGCATTAAAGGCACACCACGCGATAATCGCATTAGTGTCTTACTTTCTTGGGTGAAGTAGGTCCTTAGATAGGTGACCAGGTTGCACCCTTGTTGCGCCTCTGTTGTGCATCCTCGCGGCGATAGGCGCGCTCAACCCGAGCCGAGTTGAGCCCATCGAGCCGAATCACTCCTGGCCCCAGACGAACAAATTTCCAACGTGGCTCTTACGTGGAGAAGGAAACTTGCGATAAGACAAGATAAGGCAACGATTTCAATAGTGAAGGCAGCTTCAACTAGGAAGAACAGGTGATATCGCAGCATTTTGCGCGATATCATCGAGTAAAAGCTATTCTACGATCTCCAATACTCGTACGAGGACTGAATACAGGGAGTTCTATTTTTGGTGGTTGTGAGGAGATTTGGTTCATCTTTCTTCACTGATGGGTAAAGCAGGGCCTTCACGTCCAGTAATACGCGCAACAACTCCCACAATTTATCGCGAGGTGTGCCTTTAATTGCAATTTGAGTATCTAGTCAACCTGCTATAGAATGACACTGAAAGATCGCAGAGAACTTCATTAAGACATGGTTGAAACACAAGGTTTTTTTTCCAGATACTTCCCTGGTATCCATTATCCACGCATGGGTGCCTACATTGCTCGTATGCAAAGTCAACCAGAGGTAGAATTTGTCAGCTGTCTGATCGGCGATTATTTCATAATCAAAAGTCTCTTTCAGGTGAAATTCGCCATGAGACCTCTTTCACACCACAAAGCCTATGTGGATAGCTTTGCTGCGAAAAATCCTAACTATGACTACGGTATTTATCAAAGCGGATAACTAACTGAAAAACTCCTTTTCGGTTGTAGCCATTCTTGCTACGTACCGTATCTTCTCCCTCCGCAGTTTTTAAATTGCATTTCAGTGGTGAATTTAGTCTGTGAGTCCTCATTTTGATCGTTTTATTATATAAATAACTGTGAATAAGTAAATGCCTATTTATCTACTTGTCATTTTCTTCACTCGCATCCTATTGCCTTGTTTCATTGTAACCTCCTCGCATTACAACTGCTCTCAAGAAATCCCGGTCTTTCCACTGCTTATCTTACAATATAATTTTTATTAAATTGAATAGGAACCGCTGTCCTCGCTTATATCAATAGTTATTGTACGAGGATTTTGTTTCCCTTTCAATCCCTTTCCCCTGTCACATAAGATTTCTGTTACTTGCCAGATAATAAGTTTATAGACGAAAAAATCTTCAGGATCGAAGTTGGTTCAGAAATGTACCGCTTATCCCCTTTTGCTTTAGACCATCCCATATTAAATTACTTGGAATGCAAACTGTTTGTACATACTGTTTTGAAGTAATAAATATTTTGAATGAATGAGGCAGCTTCTTATTGTATTAGGGTGCTTACCATTATGACAGAATATCTGCACGGCTTCGTGCTGCGTAGCGATGGTTGCTAGTTAAAGGCACACCACGCGATAATCAAAGTGGTCCTTACCTTTTGAGGGCAGGTAGACCTTTGGATGGCCGCAAAGATTGCACCCTTTTCGCGGCGCCACGGCTCACCCCCGCCACTCACGGCCTGGTCGACCTGAGCCGAGATGAGCCCGTGGAGCCGAATCACACCCGGCCTAGACGAGAGGGAAGCTTTCGATAAGACAAGATAAGGCAGCGATATCAATAGCGAAGGTAGCTTCAGCAGGGAAGAACAGGTGATAACGCAGCGTTTTGCGCGATATCATCGAGGAGAAGCTCTTCTATAATCTCCAATACTCGTAGGAGGACTGAGGGCAGAGAGCTTTATTTTGGGTGGTTTTGAGGGGTTTCGATTCATTTTTCTTCACTAGTGGGTAGACCAGGGCCTCTATATCCTGTAACACGAGCGATAGCTCTCACAATTTTTTCGCGTGGTGTGCCTTTAAAAGAGCCGCATGGATTGGCTTCTAAAGCAATCGGTGTTACGCCTCATTCTAGGTGTAATGGCTTTTAAACCCAACTAACACGCGTTCCTGGCTCGCACCCATCGTGGCGATTTCTGCTCCGAACATCACGAGCGTGCATTTTCCCGTAGGGCCACGAGGTGTATGCCATTAGAGCAGGAAATTCGCGTGGCCGCGTTTACCACGCGACGTGATGGTGCGAGCTATGGGAATCGTACTGGTTGAGTGCAGAGCTCATAGCTTCAGGACCTATCCGATACGGGCCCCATAGCTTGCACCATCGCGTCGTACACCGACCGCCACAAGGCGAATTTTCTGTCTTAATGTCATACACCCAAGGCCGCGTTCATACTTTGCGGTCACGGCGGCAGGGCATGGGTGCGTGTCTACGCGCCTCTGCCTGTGCCACCTCGTCTCGTTACCCGCGTCGTCTCTGCATCTCCGCCGTGTCACACTGCCTCGCTGCCTGTGAATGCTGGTTTGGTTTCTCTGATGAAAATTGGTTTAGTTTCACTAATGCTTATTATACACAAATACATAAGTAATCTTATATGAGTTACTGACTCCCTTCTTCTGAAGATTTTGGAGTAGCTCCGACTCCGAAAAGTCTGATCCTTCAATCGCTGCTTCTCGGATTCACTCAAAATGTTGGGTATGGGAGTTATTCTGGAGCAACTGTTTTCAGCAAACAATTTTCGGATATCTTTGTCGCGGATTTCAAACCACGTAGGGAGGCTCTTGGGAATCCGCAGGCCACGCCCAACCAAGAGCTGCGAAACGGACTGTAGGTAGCTCTGCGTTGAGCGACTTCCCAGAAAGAACTTCCTACTATGGATTTTCTTTTATAAATTCATCCATACGATTGAGGAGTGTCACTAAACAACACCAGCAAAAAGAGAGTTACTTGTACCACACCAGGAAGACCTTTGAAATATTGCGTATTGCGCTTGCCATGCGGTGCGGCTCGATCGAGCACGGATCAATATGTGTCATCATTTTATTTACATTTATTCAGCAACAGTGAAGGGTAAAAAATTCCTTTCGTCACTCCGCATTCCAGTGCAGAATAAGAGTTTTATCTACAGCAAGGCCGCGTGCATACTCTGCGGTGCCAGTGGCAGGCGATGGCTGCGTAACCCTGCATCTTCACCTATGCCACCCTGCCTTGTTGCCTGCGTCGTCTTTGCCAGCTGCTTGTTAGGGCACCCACGCCCTGCCGGCGCTAAGTAAGAGCAACTCCACTACTCCGGCCAGGCTGTCAGCAGCTCAGCGCCACAAACCGGTGCGCTACCTGTTAAGAGGAGTTGTTATTTACAGAAGTACCAAACAACTTTCGCTTCAAGCGATGACATACTATCGATGAACTACGGAGTTCTTTCAGAGCCATGAGCAACAATGAAATTAACAAAATGAAATTCACACCACAAAATTGTTTTCAGAGGCTATAGGTTAGGAATCTATCATATGTATAAGTTCACAAAACTTAGGCGAGAAAACCTTACAAATAGCAGTTAGCATTCTGGAATTTCGGTTTCAGACATCAGTGGTGTGGGTTTTCAGCATGCATAAAAAGGTTACCTTCATCAGCAATGAGCTTGTGGAAAGTGTATCACTCTTCATCACGCGTACGCTGATGACAACGACTCTCATTTTGCTCCTCCGCACTGGGAAAACTGAAAGAAAAAAATCATGTTTTCTTGAGAAAGCCCATACGCATTCTGTAGAGAATTCTTGTGAAACTGTAAAGCATCGAGTAAACTCCTACATACGAAAACAACCGGAAAAAATCAGCTGAATGTTTCAAGTCGATCCCTTTTATGCAAGCGTCTTTCCACAAGTCCTGACACGTCTTTACCAGTTTGGCGTTGCGGTAATGATGAACATCGATTACATATGCTCACTGGTTTCATTTGAACAAGAGATGTGACAGAAGTTAGTCACCATTCATATTCTGTGTTCATTTTCATAGTCCCCCATTTACTGTTAATCTAATTAGGTGGATCATTATTCGAACTTATAATTCTGTCACCCCACAAATCCTCTTGTATATCACAATCCAACCTTTCACTTTTTTTCTTCGGCGCCTTACTCGTTTTCGTAGATTTTCATAATTGTTTCTCTGTCTCAAAGCGTCACTCAAATTCTTTTCCTTTCTTTTCAGTCTGCATCTTCTTTTTGTTTACTTCACAATTCCTACTCCTTACCGCCTACTTTAACCTTTCGTTACACATTTCATTGTTCAGCGTTTCTCATACAATACTGGTTTCAATGGCGACCCAGGAAGATATCGAAATTTGGGTCATAGGTACACTAGAGAAAGTTCCTGTCACATAGCTAATATGTACAAATTATTGGAAAAGCCCTATGAATGTTAGCTCCGTCATTACAACGAGGTAATAATTCAGTTGCAATTTTAAATACATTGAAAGACGCTCACCGTCAATGAGAGGAAACTTCCTAGGTTTTTTGCAAGGATGTGGAAATTATCGCTCGAGTTCTAATTTCAAATAATTTCCACGGAATTTCAAAAGATTCTACCGAGTATATCATTGTTGACATCACTAGAGGGATGAAGTGAGAAACCGCTAGAACCTGAAACCCTTCCAAGTGTTCTCAAATCCATAAAATCGCTTCTTTTTGTGGCTATGAAATAAGAACCCCGTCTGGTCGTCATCGACTTCTGACCAAACCCGATTCATCTCATCTTTTTCCTGCAGTAGTTAATCGTGAATGGTCAAGAGATGTACGGGGGGAGGGGGAAAAGAACAGGATAGATAAAATGTAAAACCTCTTGTTGTTTTTCCTCTCTTGTACTGAGACTAGTCTCCTTCATAGGGTCAGTATGGTGAATATGAGCTCACACGGAGCTGTATCACCGAGCAGCGAACATGATAAGATCCACAGCAAGATTATAAAGGTTCGCCTCGGCGCTTGTATACAGTTATGGTAACCGTCAAATGTAAAAGTTAAGTATAAAAGCGTACATAGAGGCATTTTGTGTTACAGTATGCCAGCCACATAATTAATTCCTGAGCAAAGGGCGTGAAGTGGACACCCTTTTCAAATCCTTTCCTATTTATTTCGCCGAGTTCACGTGGAGTGTAATGACGACGATTACTTTTGAGTGGTTTACGAGAAGTGCAATGATGTACAGTGGAAGACTGCACGAGAAAGTGTTAGAAATCGGTATGTGATTGGATTTTGTAAATATTTGCGAATAAATAAAAACGTAAAAGTGGTATTAGTTAATATCAGTGTGGGAAGAAGAAAATTCCTCTACAGCTAAACTACTTCAAGATGGTAGTGACTTCACTGTCCACAGAAACAAAGAGCCGCTGTGGGAGCCCGTATTATCTGAAGGTTTGTTCAGGAAGAGGACTACTTAAAGACAGTGATAGGGGTAATGTGGGTAATGGCAACTCACAAAGAGGGCCATGCAAATGAAAGCTAGGGGTCTAAAAGGACTAAATGTGGCGAAATTTCCGATGAGAAAAGGTGTCTCCGGGCTCCATGAGAGCCGTCTCCTCTAACAGCTACCACTTATTTTATGGCAGCCCGCCCCTCTTTCAGGGCGATCCGCCCTTTTTGAGAATAAACGGCAGGAAGAGGGTATTATTTCTCGGTTTTTGACCATGTTATTCGGTTACTTCTTCGCTTCCGTTCTATTGGACACCTCGACCTTCATATTCAATGATCCTTCCATATTCGACCCGAATTATCCCTACCACTGCCGTTAAACGCACACCTCGCGATAAATTGTGAGAGTTATCGCGCGTGTTACAGCGTGAACGCTCTGCTTACTCACCACTGAGGAAAAATGAATTAGATCTCCTCACAACCATCAAAAATCAAGCCCCTTGCTCTCAGTCCTCGCATGAGTATTGGAGATTGTAGAAGAGCTTTTGCTTGATGATATCGCGCAAAATGTTGCGATGTCACCTGTTCTTCCCTGTTGGAGCTGCCTTCACTATTGAAATGGCTGCCTTATCTTGTCTTATCGCAAGTTTCCTTCTCCACGTAGAAGCCACGTTGGAAATTCGTTCGTCTAAGGCCAGGTGTGATTCGGCTTTGAAGGCGCGGCCCGGCTCGGGTAGAGCGCGCCTATCGCCGCGAGGATGCACTATCGGGCCGCAACAAGGGTGCAGCCTGAGCACCTATCTAAGGAACTACTTACCCCAAGAAAGTAAGCCGCTAATGTGATTATCGCGTGGTGTGCCTTTAAAGGCAGCGTTAGGGGTAATTCGATTGTTTCATTCCTTCCAATCTTTGATACTGATCGGTGAAACTTTTCACCACGAAAGCTTACACGTCAAGCACCACGTCGTTTTGATCGATACAGCTTTAATACGATACGACAATGATCACTCTGCTATAACGCTTATTACTCTACACCTCAGTCATTCTTCGGTGAAGCCGACGCTAGGAGGCGGGATGGACTTATCAAAGGCGTCAGGTCTTATTCGCTACGCTGTTACTACAGCTCGGGGCGCGCTTTTCGACGTGGATTTCGCCATGAATAACCTCCTTAGACCCATAGTTTCTATGTGAGTGACTTCTTTTATTTATTTATTTATTTATTTATTTATTTATTTATTTATTTACTGTGCACGTATGGTGCGCTTAACGTCCAGCAAGCAGTATAATCAGAAAATTAAGAAGCAAAACACAAGACACAATCAAGCAATAATACACACAAGTGGGAATCTCTCATGAGCTCGAAATCACTAAAAATCTTCGGTACCTAGTAAGGCAAGTAGATCGACTTTTTTTCAATTGCTTTTGAAAGAATGGGTTCTTGACGCCATTTGCAGATCGCGCTATAGCAGTTGAAGCCATATAGCTCCAAAAGTATAGCGAAGTGAGAGCTTTCAGTCGATGATTTTGTTTAGTTTAGGACAGTGTAAAGATATGGAAGGGTGCGACCCCTGTTAGACCTGAATACCCAAAATTTGCTTGACTTTGGTTTGAGTTCACCTTTCAATACTTGAAGCAGAACACAATATCATTAAATGCCCTCCTATGCAGTGATGACTTGAGTTTGAGGCGATGTAATCGCTCCTTATAATCAGGTAGATAGCGGGATGTAGCTTGGGGTTCACATCGATGTAACAAGATTCTAGTAAAGGTTTGCTGAGCTTTTTCAATTTTTGCCTGAAGTTTCTTGGTGTGAGGGCTCCATATCTGCGAACCATATTCAAGTATAGGAACAATATATGCTTTATAGAGTTTTAACAAAACGGAGACATCATTGTGATGAACGTTCCTAGTTATCATAAAAAGAGTGGTGAAAGCTTTCCGAACAATAATGCCTATATGGCGCGTAAAGTGGAGATCACGGTTAATAAGGAACCCCAAATCACGCACGTCATGAGGGGTACCTATTACAATATTTTGAAGGGTGTATGGTACCGCTCTAGCTTTCCCAAGATGGAGTACCGATGTTTTGTCGTAGTTAACCTATATTCCCCATTCGTGGCCCATTTCATCATGTTGCAGATAGACCGCGTTAGGGCTCTGTAAATACAATCGTGATTATCGTCATAATAAACTCCGTAAATTTAAATATCACCGGCATACATCTTAATTTCTACAGATGGATGGGTATACAGGTAAGAGGGCAAGTTATATGTATAGGCTAGGAATAGCAAAGGCGATAATACACCTCCCTGCGGTACCCACTAGGACACGAGAATTTCTGCGAAAAGTAGTTCCCAACTTTAACGTACACATGTCTGTCTTTCAAGTAGGATCGAATCCAGCTGAGCACAGGATATTCAATTCCCAGCTGCTGCAACTTGAAAAGTAGTTTTTTGTGAGAGATGTTATCAAAAGCTTTAGACAGGTCAAAATAGATAAGACCCACAGCATTCCTCTCGTTGATAGCAAGAGTTCAATCAAATATACAGTCAGCCATAAGTGTACTTGTGGAGGCCCCAGTAATAAATCCGTGCTGTTCAGTGGGGAACTAATTGTTTCGTGATAAATGAAGCAGGATTCTATCGCGCATCAGTTCTTCGAGAGCCTTAGCCGGTGGTGCAGTGATACTAATGGGGAGGAACGAAGACACGGACTTTGGTTCTGCTATCTTAGGGATATCTCCCACTGGAAGAAACTCCACTGAACATAATGGAAGCATTTAGTATCATACAGATGGGACTGCATGAGGAGTAGTCACAGTTTTTATAGACAATTTGTGTATTGCCATCAAACGGTAGGAGAGTGGAGCACTTGAAGGATTTTAATACTTCATGTACTTCTTCAGGAAATACAGCATAGCGACTGAGGGCATCCAGGTATTCAGGATTTTCAAAGATTTCATCACAACATATGTCACTTTCTGGTGTGAAAACAGATGAGAAAAATTCAGCTAGGGCTTCCGCTTTCTGGCCATCAGTTATGAGTCAAATAATGAAGTACGGGTATACTTGCATGTGGCCTGGTCTCGTACTTGACCATCGCAAAAAGTGCTCTCTTGCAATAGCTGGTACTCATTCGTCTTTCTTTGTACGCCAAAAATCTTCTTAAGTGGTAATCGAGCTTACGGCATACTTTTTCTACTGAAGAGCCAGTAAAGGGTTACATTGTGACGCCTAAAGTCTAGATTTTTGCGATTTTTTAAATATTTTCTTTTGAAATTTCTAATATGTTTCGGGTACCGCATTGCTGATAAGTCTATGGAGGTAAAAGGAACATACTTAGCTAGACCTGAATAGATAGCACGGCAGGATCTTTTGTACATGCGATCGACTGAAAGGTATCCCTCAAAAACGCTCCAGCAATCAATGGAACAGAAGTATTGCGTCAGCGCAGAGTAATCGGCCTTTGTGAAGTTTGGTACGGGAGTTTGTTGACTTCAGAGAGGAAATAAGGGCCCCAAAAGCGACTACGCTACGATCCGAAGCAGCAAGTGGTGGAAGTACCCCTACGTTCTTAATAATAGGAACGTTTGATAGAACCAAGTCTAGAGTAGCATCACCTCGTGTGGGCATTGAAACATGTTGATTGAAACCACAGCATCGGAACAGTTCTAGAAACCTAGATGAATTTGGATTTCTCGCTCTGCTTATTTTCCACTCGACATCAATGTCAAGGTCACCAAGCACAATCATATTATTACTGAAAAAACAGTGAACTAACAGTGAATCTATAAGACTATTGTCTCCATCAAAAGACGATTTAGGCGGCCTATAAATCAAAACAATCCTAAATAAAGCAATGGAATCACTGCGGAAACCGTCTAGGAAGAGCAGTTCGAGGTTGAGGAGGGGAGTGGTGGCAACCTGAGCCAATGTGACCAAGTTCTTAGCTATACAGCAAACGCCTCCGTCAGCTTTGCGATCAAGGCGAGAAATATTGTAGGGGCGATCTCCAAGAATTTCGGAACTGGAAAGTTTAGATGACAGCCATGTTTCAGTAATGAAAACAAATTTGGATTATAGACGTCAGAAAGAATTGAAGATGATGTATTTTGTTGCTTAAACTTCTCGCATTAAAAAGGAAGGGACTTCCCCAAACCATATTATCCCTGAAGGGATTTTCCTCAAACCATATCCCTGATGCTGTCTCTGAGGGCGTACCCCTATGTATGTCGAAGTGCATTTCATTGTACTAACAGTCACTATTTGAAAGTGACAAAAGCAGCTGTCTAACCAGGAAGGGCTTTTTACTTCCCATGAAACTTGTAACAAAGACCCAGACAGTGATTTGGTATTCCACCAGAACCCAACACTGATTGTTGCATCTAGTGATATTTGGGTCGTATTTCCGCGGTGTAGCCGACAGCATGCGGCTGCGTGTTTCTGCGTCTCCGTCTATGCCATTCTGCCTCGCTGCCTCTGAACGCAGTCATGCCCTGCCGGCGCTATGTATGAATGCGGCCTCACTTTCCCCATGATGCTCCTCGTGGAGATGGCTCGCACTCACTTCCTACCTCTCTTGATAATTGAGAGGGACACGCGGTTATGGACATTCTTCCACAGTGCACTATCCAAGTGCACATATTCCTACATAAAGCATTCTAAAACCGTAACCAACTCAATAGACGAACTAATAAAGTTTTTCCAACATTTGTCCTACACAGGCAGGTCGACAGAGCTTCGGAAACTGATTGCCAATATGACAACCAAAAGTGCTACGAGCTGCTTTAAAGTAAGTTGGGAGGCGTTGATCACTCGACGGGTTACTCTGCGCGGCTAATCGCACGCGAAGCAGTTGCTCATCGATTGTATACTTCGTCTTCAGGCAGGAAATAGTACGTTTGTAGCCTGCTGATGTCGTATCTTAAAATGATTTTGTGCCTAACAGCATGTGTAAGGTGCGCAGTTTGTGAGCAGCATGTCTGCTTCGTACAATTTTTGCTTTGCTTCATCGGTGTTGATATGAGTGCAATCTTTATCTACCTCAGTGGTTATGATTCAAAAAAAAACTTTTATGAAACCGTTCAGATCGAATGATTGAAATGAAGTGACAGGTGTGAGCGGTGGCTATGGTGAAGCGTCAACATTAAGAAACATCAAAAATGGGAATAGAATCATTGGTCGAAGGTAAAGCACAGATAGAAAAACCTCGACGCCAGCGGGGAGCAGGTCCATTACCTTCCGCCAGAAACCGAAGACACTACCAATGAGCCAAAACGACCTGAGTGGAGTTGCCTCGCGCCGATTAGAGCAGTGATGAGTCACCACTAGCGGGTACCCCGACGATGTGTCATCGGATGCAAATTTGACCCTTCCTAACTCACTCCAGAGCAGCCCGTAGCACTTTTGCTTTTCATCTTTGTAATCAGTATCCAAAACTTTGTTTTGCTGTAGTGTTCCCTATACAATGTTCATGGTAAGCCAACTCCAGGATCAGTGTCATTCTGAGCAGCTATTGATTCAGGAGTCGTGTAGATACGTGGGCAGCTAACCTGACCAAGGCAGCATTTCAGAAAGATCAAATTGACTTACAAGAGGTGGCGGCGAGCAGACGTTCATAAGCCACGCGGCGTGAATTTTACCTAAGAAAGGAAAGAGCTCCGGGGTGGACGTAAAAAACACCGGAAGGGGTGGATTTGGCAGTCTGCGAAATATGAATATAGGAGTGTTCAGCAATGTAACAGTAGAGAAAGAGACAAAACGGCCAAAAACCCGAGAAATATTTATTTACTTATTTACTTATTTGAAGGCACAACTATTGTGCGGAACAAAATCACAGACGAACTTCCAATGAAAATTCTGAGTCAAGAATGGAGTAAAAACACAGCAATCAAGCAACTCAGGCATGAGAAAAAAGAGAAAATATAAAACAGCAGCAAAAGTCGAAACAGTGCCAGGCATTAATTGGAGAGAGTTCAGGAAACCCCTATAGTAGAGTGGACAGTAGCGCCATCTTCTTGAATGCGGATAGTGACATAGTTAGAATATCTCGTCTAAATAGTTAATCGAAATCCGAGATTACTCTTTTTGGGAAGCTGTTAAACCTGACTTGAGTTCTGGTTACCGATGACTGGAGTTTGAAATTGTCTCCTCTTGTTCTGGACTTAACGAGTGGAAAGAAGTCTGATGAGACTAAATTGAATCTACCAGTCAGTATCATAAGGACAGTAATAGGGGTAATGTAGTGATAAGGAATCTCAAAAGGAGTCAATTACCGAAAAATTACGGGTCCGAAATGCCCATGTATGACGAATCTCCCGCGGAAGACACCTCTTTGAGTGGCGGAGGCGGCCTCATCAGGGCGAGCCGCCTTTCTCATGACAGCCCGCCTCCTAGGATCGACTTTGCCGAACAATGACTGAGATGCAGAATGATGAGCATGATGAGCAGAACGATACTTATCGTATCGTATCAAAGCCGTATTGATCGACGTGACGTAGTGCTTGACGCGTCAGCTTTCGTGGTGAACACGTCCACTAGTCAGTATCAAACATTAGAAGGAATGGAACAATCGAATCACCCCCTAACACTGCCTTCAAAAGCCATAATTAAATCAAACTTTCACCTTCTTCTACAAACTAGGTAATTCAAAATGTCGACGCTTTTCCATCCCATATGAAATGACAACTGAGACCACTGCAACGCAGAGCAAGCTTACGGGTGAATTTGTTCTAGACACTTTCTAATGGATCTTTGTCTTTTTCCTTATGAAGCGAAAAAACCGTAGTTCCATTTTTTTTTCTAGGGGGCGATTACATCTGACACATGAACTCAATACCCCTTTTTTCGTATCCCTCTGCGGCGCTAGTCGGGGTAGACTGCAGACGGGTTCAGAGGTCAAATCAGCCTGCCGCAAATTTTGCCCTGTCTTTGTCGACAACTCGCCAGGCTGCAGGACTGCAGGAAGACATGCCGTGCCATGGTCGTGATAAGAACCCAAGCTGCGCTTTTTCAAGTCGGGTTTCGTTACACATAAGTTCTTCTAAAGTGGATGTTTTGTTTTCAGAGAGCATGTATTCACAGTTCTCAGCTTTGCCCCACCATTCCGTGCCTTTGAGGCGGGTGGATACGGGACCCTTCCACTCCGGTATTCCCAACGCATCTCACAGTGATTGACTAAAAAGTAGAGAGCTTTATCCTTCTCAGATACATTGTATGCATTTCTATATAGTTACCTTTTGAAAAAATGTATCTAATAACAGTCGTATAGAGACAAACAATTCTACTCGTCGCACTGTATGTATCCTCTTTGTTTGATTTTCACACTGATAGTTGCGTCCAGGCTCAAAAACTTTTGCCTTATTTCGCGGTTTCAGACATTGCCCTAATAGGTACGACTTCTGAGGCGCATGAACGAAAAAGCACCTTTTGATGAAGACTCACTTTCAAACCCCATTTCCATACGGTCCATTTCTCGCCTAATTAGTTGAAAATATACTTGGTATTGCAGAAAAACATTTTCATGAACATGACCTTACATTTCTTGCTCTGGCAGTTACACCAAGCGTATGTCAGTTTCTTTGCCAGGACTACATGTTTCCTACTGCTCTCGAATTGAAGCACTTTCAGCATTGTAGTATTGAATGTCCTAGGCATCCAAAAAATATTTTAGATGGAATCTGAACTTGCTAACATGAAATTACCTCGACCGGTATAGTCAGCAACCCATCCATCGTTTCAGATGCTTGGCACGACCCTAAGATGGTTCCTGCAAGGATTTAGATACTATACTGGCTTTGATTTCCCAGCTTCCCAACCTTGCTTTGCACTCCATTGGCATCGTAAGTGGATAGATATACTTTTTTATACCGATGGGAGTCTAAAGCATGACCCACGGCGCGTATGAAGAAACGATACAACAGGAAATGGAAACAGACAAAACACCGAAGGTAACACTCCACACTCACGTCAGGTGGCTCAGTAATTACTTATACGGCTGGCGTACTTTTTCACAAAATATCTGCGCTTGCGCCTTTGCATTTAGTTTGACGGTTAAAGTGACTGTATGCAAGCGCTGGGGAGGAACTTTACGATTTTGTGAGTTCATCTCGTCTTTTACCCTATCCACTCTAATCTCTACTTTTTATTCTCTTGTTTATACTTCAAAATTTTTCGTTTGGAAATAGCCCCTCTGAATAGGTGATTATACCTTGGCGCTGCATTTCAGGCTTCACTCGGTTGTATTTTCAAGTGGCGAACAATGATCGAAACGGTACGCTTAGCAGCGGTAATTTTAAACACTTCGTAATTTTTCGTATTCGATTGCAAATGCAGAAAACATATCCACTAGACACTTGCGAAATTTTTCGTAGTTTCAATGCTTTTGAACTTTTCAATTATCTATCACCATAGTAAGTCAGAGCATGCTCCAGTAATTTTCTGAAATGTATACAAGCTGTCTGGTTACTTTTAGGCAAAGATCGACTCAAATTGAAATTCCAAAATACCTCAAGTGTCTTAAGGATCATTAATTGAGGAAGCAGATACTTATATCTATGCTGCACTCACATTTCGTGCCATCCATTATTCTACAGTAACTCGCTGCTCAATTTCTTGTGGCCCGAGAGTTAGTGATCTCGTTCTCTTGATTTCTACCGGTTGCTATGCCAGGATCATGACTGATAAGACGTGATCATCGAGCAAGGCTCGCGGTATAAGCAAATTAAACAGAAGGGCGAAAAACTTCTGTTGAATTGTGTTTCTATGTCTTCTCCGGGGATAAAATCTTGCTTGTATTTTATGAGAGTACCAGTTGGCTGGCGCACACTATTGTGCGTGATTCATGGCGATGTTGTGCAAAATGGGTTTGATCGACATGACCACCGTTATGTATGGGATTGAGTGGATTTCTCTTTCCTCTGCTTAGCTTAGCTTTCAAATTGCAAAGAAGCAGGCGAGGTGACCTAATAAGAAAGCTCTCGGCAGTGATATAGATAAGTCGCTTTTCATTGAACCCATTTTGCACGTAATCATGAGTCGCGCGCAGCAGTGTGCGCCAGCCAACTGGTTACACATAAAAGGATCTTATGTCAAAAACTCATCGTTGAAATAAATCCGTCTGTTCCCCACGTTTGGGGCACATTGGAACCCAACTACAATTTTCGATCTGAAAACAGGACATTTAGCACGCCCCGCCCACCGTGGGAGGAGCTTCACTTGGTCAATGTAAGGCCTTTACTTCTTGTGCCATGCCCTACCCATCGCGCACTTGTCCCCATTTCCACAGATCGTTATCATGTAGTGTCCAAGCTCCGCCCACCCCCACACACTCCGCCCACTGTGCCCAGAATTCTTTCTTGACCTTCAGAAACTCATCACTAATCTAAATCCATCTTCCCCTCACGTTTGGGGCACATTGGAACCCAATTAACATATCTCGGTCTGAAAACGGAAACTGCAGTGCACGTCCCGCCCACCATGGGCGGAGCTTATCTACAGTAGGATACCACCACCCATACTGCTTTAAAAATTCAGGGTCCCAGCTCCACTGCAACGCGAGATATCAGTTTCCCGCCATTTGCCTTTCGAGGCTCCTTATCAGCCCTTATTAGTTGCTATCACTTCCGTTCCTTCACCATTGATGTTCCCTTACCACCCCCTATACCACTTTAAAAATTCAGGATCCCAGCTCCACTGCAACGAGAGATATGAATTTCGTGACAAACACACACACACACGCACACACAGACACACAGACAGACATACTTAGCCGATTCTATATAATAGGATCTTATTGTTTGGGGAAAAAAGGAGGAACAATATGAAAGTTCACGGAAAGAAAAAAATCTAAACACTCCGAGTGAAGGCTCACGATCCAACGAGACGGCGTTCCTCTCTGTTGCGCCGGCACAGGCGCTTCTTACCCCGCGATATCACACGCCTAAGGGACAGTGTGCATCGGGGCTCCCGGCGGGGTTAGCGTCACTGATACTGTGAGGGTGTCTACGAGGTCTTACGCGCACTCGCTCTCACTATTGGGTACAATGGCAGCCATAGCTGCCCGTACGCTGGAGGATGCATGGGTCGTCAGTCCTCTTGGAGAAGACTCTTTTATGTATCGCACTATAGTACCCCCTACATCTATGACCACCTTAAGAGTGGACACACGTTCCGTCTACGATATCTCGATCGACCAGTTACTACGAGGAACACATTAGCTATTTATCAAGTACTCTGGCCAAGCAACATTTTGATAGATCGATACCAAGTTGACTTACCCAATGTTCATGCACTAAACAATGAAATCAATGGCAACGATGAATGAAGTACAAGGACGGCGAAGAGAATGAACGGCAACGACGGCGACTGACGACTGTCCGACTGAAACACCCACACACCGACACTGACGAACTGGCACGCCTGATAAAGGAGTCTTCCTACTATTGGCATTCCTGTCATTCCAAACGTTCGACCGGCCGGTTGGGACCCGCGCGGCTGCCAGGTGCCATCTACGGTGAGCCGGACGGAAGTCACGACACTTCCTAAACTCAAAGTCCCAAGGTGTGCAGTATACTTTTTGCATGCACGCTTCGCAAATAAATCAGCACTTAGTTCAACTGTAAAGCCCTCACGGACGTGTGCCAATAGTAAGAAAAAATCACTCCGTGGCGCTACCGTGCGAGCAGACGAATGCAGCTAAAGGTGCCGTGTTAAGGCCGCGGTCATACTTTGCGCAGCTGCTTTAGTTGACGCCGGTGCCGGCGTCAATTCACGCAGGTGCCTGCGTGAGTTGACACCGGCACCGGCGTCAAACTCACGCAACCATTTGCCAGCCGCAGACGACGGCGTCAATAGATAATCCGCAGAGTTTGCGAAATTCTTGACCCAATCACACTACAGTATGGTGATTGTGGCCGATTCGTGTATTGGCACAGCGCCAAGATTCGAATCGGCCACAATTACCATACTGTAGTGTGATTGGGTCAAGAATTTTGCAAACGCTGCGCATTTTCTACTGACGCCGCCGTCTGCGGCTGGCAAATGGTTGCGTGAGTTTGACGCCGGTACCGGCGTCATCTCACGCAAGTGTCTGCGTGAGTTGACGCCGGCACCGCCGTCAACTAACGCAGCTGCGCAAAGTATGACCGCGGCCTTAGTGGAGTTCTCAAGCGATGACGGTGTTCACGCCTCGTTCTGAGCGTAATCGCGCAGGAATACAGCTAATATGGCTCCTATAGTTCGCACCACCGCGTAGCGCGCCATAGCGGCCCTAAACCCCCAAAAATTTCCTGCCCTAAATGTCATAATTCTCGGGATTTTGTGTATCTCTTTTTTCCTTCACTACTGTATTGGGTTTTTATTTTCAACGGGTGATCAAATTACTGCTCTTGCTGCTTTGACTCGGTTCGCATATAGCACTAAACACGTTGATCCGATTTGATAGTTGTTTTCTGTCATGATTCTCTGTTGTCGAAATTCATTTGTTGTAATCAGGAGCAGTCCATACTGGAACGTACATTACAGTACCGCTGCTATATTATGGTCAATCGACCCCAAAAAGCGGATAAGTCATTTTCCATCCATCGTTTTGCTATAACTTTCTTGAAGTGCAGCATATGATATGAAAATGGAATCTCAGATTGTTTTGAGATGCTATGCTGAGAGATTTCCGCGGGACTTTTTACAGGAGGAGTTTTTGCTACCACCTAGCCGTCGATCAAGCGCTCGATTAGAAAAGAAGGTATACCTATCTTCTACTCCTTCTGGTAATTTATTGCAATTTGTTTTAGGGGAAAACGAATTATCGGAAAATGCTTGATCCTCCAATTCTTGTAATCACTATCGAGAAAAGGAAACAAAGCAAGAAAAGATCGAACGTTCGGTTTGCAACTAAGGCTGCCAGGAAAACAGCGAAAAAGAGTATACAGGCAAGTACAGTTCGAAAAATCCATAATCGATCGGGACAAAGCATTCTCATTCTTCCATCGTTTTCTCCTACAACGCAACGACTCACTGAGGGTAGTTACTCGGGTAAGTGATATAGAGACAGGAAGTTGTACCACCGCAAAAAGTTTACATTGAAAAAAAGCACGGTAGCCTTCGTGGGTGATGGTGCGGGTATAGGAGTGTGTATCGCTGCATCTTAGCTCCAATAATCTTGTCTCTTGTCTCACTGAGAATCGAATCGATATATTGATGAATGTCGGAGTATCACTGTAGGACTATGAAATGGTAGTGATAGCACTGCTTACTGATATAAACAGCTATTTTGTTTTCTTGTCGTTCTGCGGTTGACGTCGCACTAAGCGTTAGCACGGAAGGAATACGTGGAAATGAGATGTTTGTTGGGGGGAGGGGAGCAGTACTGTTAGGCTAGACCTTTTGAAACTGTGGCAACCTTAGTAAATGGAAGCGATCGCAATTCTTTCAAGAAGTCATAGTCAGCTCAGTAATCGTTATGTTGTGCGCAGAGGGTAGCATGTACATGTGAACAATTTTTAGGAATCTCAGTGGGGTCAGTTTGCACAATCAAGCGTGAAGTTGTGCCTAAGGCCGCGGTCATACTTTACGTGTCTGCGTGTATGGTGCCGGCGCCAACTCACGTAAGTGTTTGTGTGAGTTGACGGCAGCACCGGCGTCAAACTGACGCAACCTTTGTCTGCCACAGACGGCGGCGTCAATAGATAATACGCACCGTTTGCAAAACGCTCGACCCAGCACACTACAGTATGGTGATCGTGGCGAGAGCCCACGTTTTAGATTTCCAATCTTGGCATAGTGCCATACTATGCCATATTCGAATTTGAATTCCTGGGCTCTCACCACGAACACCATACAGTAGTATGGTTGGGTCGAGCGTTTTGCAAACGGTGCGCATTATCTATTGAAGCCGTCGTCTGCGGCAGACACATGGCTGCGTCAGTTTGACGCCGATGCCGGCGTCAATTGACGCAGGCACGTAAAGTATGATCGCGACTTAAGGCACGCACGTAAAGACGTAATTGACGCAGGCACGTAAAGTATGATCGCGACTCCCCCCCCCCCTTGCCATGCATCGAGTAGTGTGTCGCACTAATACATGAATCCACTTGCATGAATGTGAATTTCATAAAGTCAGAGCTATCTCTACAAAGTAGAACGCTGAGTTGAATCCTGTTACATCATCTCTTGTATATAAACCTCCTCACTAATGCCGTTTGATGCGCGAGTCAACAAGAGGTAATATGAAAGAAATTGGCAGAACAACAAAGTTAAGGTCATGGGGCATGTCACTCATTAGCTACTTTCGCTTATGTGACTCATGTAGTGTAAGAAATGTACAGGTTCGAGGTTCTATCTGGAGCAGACGAACGTACTGCCTTTCAAATTTCACCAGCCATGTCCTACTGTTGTAGTTACTGTAAATCTGTAAATGTTTGTAAAAGGGAAACCAAAAGCAAAAAACACGAGTTCACTCAATCATTTAGTTAGTTTCGAAAAAGGGTGTCACAATATTATAGACGGTTGATGTGTTCTTTTGTACTGCCGTATTTCATCAAAGGGTGAATTGTGAAGTTGATTTTTAACTGCTTCTCTCATCTCGTTAGATCAATTAAACAATGACAGCGTAATAATTCCGAATATAGAGAAGGTCAATCAAAATGAGCAAACTGATCTTTCCAATGATTGATAAGCTTAAGCTGCAAGGTGAACATGTACGGCATAGAGAAGAGAAGCGGATCATGAAAATTACTTGAAAAGCGAAAATGTCGAATTCTCAGTCCTGCGCCTACGTTTGCAAGGGGAGAGCTGGGCACTGCAAGGCAGCTGCGTACCATTGTCAAAAAGCCGCCAGGTGGAGCAGCGCGGTATCACACCGCATTATTGTGAATAAGTTGCTGTGTTCAACGAAAAAAAAAAGACTTCCTACGGCATCTGCTTCAAAAAGTCTTTCTTGACATCTAAACACTGCACTGGTTTGCGCTAGAAAACCTCGTACAAAACTCCTTCGCAGGAAGTTTGCAAAGGGGTTTCAAAGCTCAATCACAGTCTCTTCTCCAAGGACCATGTAAGTTGGACGAGAGCAATGAGCAGGAGTTTGATAACGTATCGACCGAAATTCGACAAGTTGCATTCTTCATTGATGAAGTAATTGCTGTAATGCACTAGGTCTTCTACCACATTTTTTTCGTTGTTTGCTTTTTTTCATGGTTCATTTTCGCATAATGAACAAGGGTTCTGTAGGAAAAAACACCGAAGAGTGAAAAATCATAGAGAATTACTGTGTGAATAGACTACGACTTTCCCAAAGCGATTTGTTTCGCAAAACATGGATGCACTTGAAAATCTGTGAAGGATTGACATCCGAGTTCTTTACGAGAAGTGCAAGCAATGTGACAACGTCGAGCATGCGAACAAACCTTATCTAGAGCGCTCGAAAGCGGTTATCACCGGAAACTGTTGTGGATGACCACTCACTACCCGGTGACCATTTTCATGGGCTTGGTTTGTAATAACGAGTGTTTTTGTTTGTGCTCACTGTTGGTACTAGGTGATATTTCAGCCCTCCCCTATAAAAGAGCTACTCTGTGGTTCACCAAATACTGTCGTCGTGCTACAATGAAGCCCTTGATTCGAAGATGTGACACTGGGGATCTGAACTGAACTATACCAGGATGACGACATGCCGAGCAGCGTTCCAGTAGCGTCGAAAGATAAGTGCAGGATGACGACATCGAGCAGCGTTCCACTAGCGACGAAAGATGCACCCCGGAGGTTGACGCCGTTCTTCGTGGCGACGCAACAGCCAAATGAGCATATCAACAAGCTACTTACCGTCCTTGTTGACCAGAAGATAGTGCCTGCACAGTCACCTAATAAAGCATCGGTTCTGAATACGTATGGAGATTTCATGAAGTTCCAGTGCAAGAGTGTAGCGTTTACGTCCGAGAGGCACGAACCTTCACGAAAGCGCATGTTGTGGTCAACTAACTCGCCCATAGCTTGACACCGGGGCAGTCATTATCATGAGTTCCCGCAAAACATGGACCAAACTTGGATGCCCCGCTCTGAGTGCATGTGTCCCAGTCGAGAATGCAGTCAATGGCTCACAAATGAATATTAAGAAAACTTTCAGGCCGACTTCACAATTTTCGACCGCGATCATTAACGTATCTCGGGACGAAGAAAATACTATGTCACAAAAGCAACCGCCCTCCTGAATCGTGGATGGTGTATACATTTGCCTGACCACCGTCAACTTAGATTGATACAACAGCCGGAAAGCCACAGCACTAGACAGCGATCGAACTGCTTGTTGCTCATTTGAGAGCACGATTTACACGTGCCTTTGCTTCAGGTCTCGAAGGACGTATCAAAACAGAGGCAAATTTATTTCTGAATTTACTGAGAGGGAAAAATTTCTTAGACTGCTGAGTATGAAAGTGGAGCTGCTCAGCAATGTAACAATGGAGAAAGAACGAGACAATTGGCGAAAAACCCGAGAAATAGGAACATGAAAACCCCCTTTCTCTCTCGCACCCCTCTGCGTCACTAGATGTGGTGGACTGCAGACGGGCGGAAATGCTAAATCAGCCGACCGCTAACGTAGTCTCGCTTTCGTCGGCAACTTGCTCGGCTGCAGAACTGCAATACGACACGCCATGCTGCTGGGTCGTGATAACACCCCAAGCCGGGTTTTTCGATGCGGATCTCGCCACAAATCACCTCTTCTGAAGTGGTAGGTTTGTTTTCAGAGTACATGTACCCAAAGTTCTCAGTTTTCACTCACTCCTCCCGGTGCCTAAAAGCCGAACGTCAAACCTGTGTACCGACAAAAGCGACCTGTGCCATCTGCCTCGCAACCAGTGTGAATGCAGAAATTGCTCGTCTACTCCGAGAAAGGATACTTGCAGCTAATGATCATTCCAACTGGGCAGCATCTGTGGTAATGGAAAAACAGCAATGGCAGCATTCAGGAAAAACAGTGTGCATATTTCTCTAGGTGCCCGAATGACTCATTAACTCCATAGACACTCATTACCGACAATGGAAGAGATCTTCGCAAAGCTTTATGGTGACCGATGATTTTCACAGATCTTTCTGGTAAACACATAATTACGATTCTCTTTCTGGTAAACACATAATTACGATTCGAAATGGATGAAGATTCAAAAGAAATTCTCATTATAACACACATCGCAGCCCTTTTTGCTACAACGCCTACCATTTAGAGTGCGCCAGCCCCAGCTATAATCCAACAAGTTGATTTTATGTAGCAGGACTCAAAGAATACCGCTTTTCTAGATGACATAATAGTAACAGGACGAACAACGTTGGAACATCGCCACACTTGGGAGCTCTCTTCCGTCGAATCGAGCAATACGGTTTCCAAGTGCGTGAAGAAAAATGCCATTTCATCGTGCCAGAGGTCAGATATCTCGCAAACATCATTTACGCAAATAGTAACGTCCATACTGAGAGATCCAAGCTATCACAAAACTGCCACGATCAAATGACATCGCACAACTCCGGCATTTCCTCGGAATGCCGAAATATTATTAAACCTTCACTCCTGGCATGCGCCAACTCCGTGCTTCCTTGATGCTCTATTGAGGAAAGACGCAACGTTCAAGTGGTTCTAAGAATGTCAGAAAGTTTTCGAAACGGCCAAAAAAAATCTGGCCTCCCCATTTCCGCTAACACATTATGATATCGAGCTAGATCCCAGCTGACTGCTTGCCGCAGCTTTAGCTACAGAATATGGCTTCGAGAATATGGCCTTGTGGTTCTACATCGATTCGCAGAGGTTCAGAAAATGTCTTCAAATCACAACCTTTAAATCATAATAGAAGTCTCTAAAATCGGTGATTTACGATTTCGGAAGAGCAGACGCCCTATCACGCTAGATTGCTGACCAAACGGAGCAAGCGGAAAATGCCGACATCGAAAATGCTTTACATGATGCCGAATTCACGTGTAAAGCGAAGCATAGGTCCCTATCAAGATGAATTTGGTAGCAGCTGAGTGCTCCAAGGACGGTGTATTGAGGAAAATCATCCGGTACGTTTGTGTAGACAAGTGGCCAAGGAAGCCACCTCCGAAGATTAAGTGCTACCATGCATTCGTCAATCTCTCTCACTTGAAGATGACGCCTTTTCTTCGGGTCTAGGAATGTCATCCCTCAAAACTTCACAACCGTGTATTGACTCTGCTTCACGAAGGACATCTTGGATGTCACTGATGAGGAAGTCTGGCCCGCTCTTATGTTTCTGGATAAACATGACGAAGAAAAAAGAAATCTTTGTTCGAAATTGCAGGAGCTGTCAAGGAGCCACTGAAGCACCTATCAAAAGAGCTCATGGCCTCATGGCCAAACGAGAAGAAGCCATGGCCACGCATACATATGGATTTCGCGGACCCAGTAGGAGGAAAGGTCTCTTATCATTGTGGATGCATACTCAAAATGGCCGAAAGTCGTTGAAATGGCTCCATCTACAAGCAAGCCCTTTGCATATTCCGAAACTCTTGTTTCGGACAGTTTGAGCCTATTCGCTTCATCAGCATTCGTGGAATTCTGCACAACAAATGTTATTGTGGACATCCGCTCCCCACCTTACCACCCACTGCCGAACTGGCAAGGTGAAAGATTTGTGGGCACTCTAAAGCGTGGATTGAAGTAAGTGAAAAACGCCAAAGCGACGGCAGAGATGAAGGCACTAGATGAAAATTTCACGGCGGCACTCTATACTTCGGACTCAGCAGCTCCATCATCAAATCCACCCGTCCAAAACTTCTGCGCATCATTTTCCAAGAGACGATCAGCAGCCGAGAACTTCCTCTTCGACTTCGAACTCCGTCTCGACGCATGCCTACTCAAAGGAACCAGAAAGCAAAAGGACAATTCAACCTTCATGGTGCGTGTTCAAAGATATTTGAGCGTGAAGATACAGTCTGGGTAAAAAGACCTTCGCGGTAAAAACAAAAGAATAACCGGAATGGTTCTCTCTCGTCATGGGAACGTTCACCTCGATGTCGTTGTAAATGGAACAGTGGAACAGTGATATGTGAATCAGATGTGTTTTTGCACAACTGAAGTAGAACAAAAGGATCTGTTCTATTTGACACAGAGCCATCACATCCAGCGAGTTCAACGTTGCAAAATATTGCGACTGCAACACACTATATAAAAACTTTGCGGCGGCACTCTACACTTCGGACTCAGAAGCTCCATCATCAAATCCAACCCTGTCAGAAAGACGGCAGCGAGGTGATCAACACCGACGAGCCGACTCCACATCTAGCCAACTAACACATGCAGATAAAGAAAATTGGATCAGATAAATGTAGTCGGTTACTGTTGTGTGATTTTACTCCCACCATTGCATCTAGGGGGAAGTGTTGTAGATGTGCTCACCACGCATGTGGCGATTGTCGTAGACTTGGCATGAGATAACAAGTGTTTGTGTGTAGGTTCACCCTTGTTACTGACAAGGGAGGTCTTTCACGTCATGACGCGCTTTCGGAAGACGGTTTTTTTCCATTATATGGGGGTATCTACATAAAACATATAACGGACTTCCATTTTTGCTGCGCGGCCCTACAAATGCCAAAAAAGGAGTATAGAAAATTTTTTTTCAAAAAGGCGATTTTAACCCACTTATAGTAACGCATCCTCCTTGCAACTTTGATCATGTGCAGATCCAAAGGTGTTCTTCTATTTCACATCCAAAACAAAGTCAAACACGGAAAAAAATGAAATCTTATCTTCACCATGTACTAAAAGTCCGTAGCAGTCTCATTACGGATCCCCGATGTATGGGTGCTGCGGCGACTGGATGGCATACTGGATACTGCGATGGATTTTCAAACGGATGAAGCGCCGGGTTGGTGGTTCGCTTCCCGGCATTGCGAAAGTTTTGCTTTTTTTGCATTCACTTTTTCGTCTTCACTTATGTCTGTTTATGCCAAATGATTACGATTTTCGTTGACAGCATGCCAAAATGACTCTGTTTACGAATTGTCAATGAATTAGGCGATGTGACCTTTTTGGACACGTAAGGCCCCATAGCGCTTGAAATTCGCGATCGCACAAAATGAGTGTCATATTCGTGTTCAGGGGGTCAAACAACGTTTCGGGAAACATTGCTAGCCATTTCCAAGTTTTGACCCTAACTTCGAAAAAGATGTTTGGTCATGGGTACATGGTGCGCTTTCTACTTGTAGAAGTGAATAACTAACAAAACCGATGAAAATCAATGGAATATGCACAGCATGGATGCCTATCGTTATAATTTCAGCTATCAAGCACCGAGCAAGAGAAATAAAGAGAATTTCCTAACAATAGATATCGTCGTTTCCTTCATCGAATGTGCAGTCGATGGTGTACCAATGCCCAGCTCAAATCTTCGAATTTGGGTCAAAATCTCGATTGGACTGGAAACTCAACCCTAGAAGTATTTCGACCTCCTGAACACGAATATCAAATCCGTTCTGCGCAAAAACGCCTCGTTCGTGTGCTATGAGCGCCGAAAGGCTAAAAATTGGACTGAATGTTTGTAAAACAGTTGCGACTCCAAAATATTTATTCAAAAGACTCAAAAGACCCCTCAAAAGTCTCGAAAGTCTTGAAAATATTGCAATATTTCGGCGTATAACGCCTTCTTCAGGCCTGAAACTGTGGTTATTAGCTAATTATATATGATATAATTGCTTACGGCCCCGTCCCAAAAATATTTTTGGCGTGACCCACCCTGCCAGTGACGAATGGTGCAGGAAATGATAAACCCACCCGGTCGCACCCTTAAATAGTGAGGAAGCTACGACAGTAGATATGAGAGAGATCATGCAGTAATCAAAAATGATTACTGTGGTCAAGTGAAGATATGAAGAATGTCACGTAGTTCGTCCTTACTATTTATTTCTGGTGATAACCGCTTTATTTCAAGGGCCTCCAGAATTTTTCTTTCTACAGGATTGTCTATTGTGCGGTGCAGTACTTTAATACCGATTGTGGGGGGTGTTTCATGGGCATGTACCTTTGTACGATGATTGGAGAAACTGCTATTGGGATAAGATGATGGGTTTACTAATGCTCTGCGGTGTTCATCAATGCGTTTGTAGAGCGGTCTCTTAGTTTCTCCAACGTACTTTTGCCCACATCCTTGGCATTCTATTAGATATACCGTTCCCCGGAGCTGGCATATTTTATGGTTATCACAGTAACTGCACCCCTCTCTTCCACATCTATCCTCGTAAACCCTTGAATATGTGAGTATACGTTTGAGATTGGGCGGAGGACGGAATATTAATCGTATTGGGAGCTTTGAGTTCTTGACCACACTGTTGACCCTTGATGCCGTTCTTTCATTAATATACGGCATTATCATTGATATTCCATCTGGTGAGGAATATGGCCTCCACGTGAGTGGTCGCATTGTGGTATAACCGTTGTCCCTTAAAATGTTTTCCACCACCGAATCCACCTCGTCCGATCGTTGGTCACATATATTATCTTTGGTCCTTACCAGGTTTTGGACGATGTTGGCTTTGATAAATGTGGGGTGGCAACTCCTAGCATGCACCAGTATGTTTTTTGATGACGGTTTCTTATACCACAGTAATTCTTTGTTTCCATTATTGATGCGCACTTTTGTGTTTAAGTATGGAATGTAACCCTCCTCATTTGGCTTTTCCACAGTGAATCTAATATTGGGATCCTGCGAGTTTAAATTAAGGAGGGTTTCCTCCAGTTCGGTAGGCGATGAACCAATAATGAACACGTCATCTATGTACCTTTTGTAGAACATTATTCCAGTGGTTAGCGACCTACGTTCTATGCGGTCAAGATATACAATGGCCAGTAGTGGGGCTATTCTCAAGCCCATAGCCAGGCCGCGACATTGTTCATAGTATCTGCCACTGAAATGGAATATGTTGCATTCCAGAGTTGCCTTAAACAGCTCCCTGAGGTCATCCTCTTCAAGACCAAAGGTGTAGACCTCCCTTTTGTATTGTTTCCAGAGGGTCAACAGGGCCTCAATTGCATCACGGTTGTTGACATTAGTATATAGAGATACAGCATCAAAGCTGGCATAGCTTGACTCCAACGGAAACTGACATTGGTTGAGAGAAGCTATGAAATCTCCGCTATTAGACAAATGTGATGCTATGTAGCGCAGGAGCGGGGAAAAGATTTTGACCAGTAACCAACTAATTTTGTCGGATGGTCCACCACAAGACGAGATTATGGGGCGGGTCTTAATGTCCGTATCAGCAAGGTCGATTAATTCAGTAACCGCAATTTTATGGGTTTTAACGAGTGAGTAGTAAGTGGGGATACATGGCGAAGATGATATGAATCGCCTTACCGTGTTCCTTTCCAACTTACCACTGAGCACCGTTTTGATGGTTGTTTCGAGTCGTTTTGCGGCCCGGTTAAACGATCGGAGGGAGGATTCATTGTAGGTCGTGCGATCCTCCAAGTTGCGAATAGTAACTGCCTTATCCATATCTTGGGTCATGACGACGAAACCTCCACATTTATCCCCTACGCTGTATCTAAGCTCGCCCTTGCGTTCCAGTAGTTTTTTGAGTCCCCTTCTTTCCTGTTCCGTCATATCAGATCCAAATGTTTGCCTAGCTGTTGCGTAAATGTCCATGAGTTTGAGATGTAGAGCAGCTAATAAGGGCTCCAGAACAGGAACTGGTTTTGGAACAATACAACTATTTTTGGGAAACGGTGCTTCTGCGAGAATAGTTGATTTTCTATCCAATACCGTGGGACCACTGTTTTCTCTGTGCATGCCCATGAAACACCCCCCACAATCGGTATTAAAGTACTGCACCGCTCAATAGACAATCCTGTAGAAAGAAAAATTCTGGAGGCCCTTGAAATAAAGCGGTTATCACCAGAAATAAATAGTAAGGACGAACTACGTGACATTCTTCATATCTTCACTTGATCACAGTAATCATTTTTGATTACTGCATGATCTCTCTCATATCTACTGTCGTAGCTTCCTCACTATTTAAGGGTGCGACCGGG
The DNA here is from genome assembly GCA_963978905.1 of Trichostrongylus colubriformis. Classification (NCBI taxonomy): domain Eukaryota; kingdom Metazoa; phylum Nematoda; class Chromadorea; order Rhabditida; family Trichostrongylidae; genus Trichostrongylus; species Trichostrongylus colubriformis. The sequence goes on along the minus strand of OZ022259.1, from coordinate 11,105,671 downwards.
TGGGTTTATCATTTCCTGCACCATTCGTCACTGGCAGGGTGGGTCACGCCAAAAATATTTTTGGGACGGGGCCGTAAGCAATTATATCATATATAATTAGCTAATAACCACAGTTTCAGGCCTGAAAAAGGCGTTATACGCCGAAATATTGCAATATTTTCAAGACTTTCGAGACTTTTGAGGGGTCTTTTGAGTCTTTTGAATAAATATTTTGGAGTCGCAACTGTTTTACAAACATTCAGATAACCATGAGACTCCGGAACAGCACAATATTAAAGTAAAAATTGGACTGTTAAACTTGCTGAAAACTGGCAATAGAGGGCAGTTCGGACTTCTAAATGCGATTACTGCACTTAGTCTTCATATTCGAATGTTTACGAGCCCAAAAACTGAAAATCTAAATCGTGCAAAAATTTGTCCTCAGTGGGGATCGAACCATTAACCCCGTTTTTGGCATTTGTAGGGCCGCGCAGCAAAAATGGACATCAGTTATATGATCCTTGTATGTACCCTACATGCAGAAAACAGCTTTCAAAAAGCGCGTCATGAGTTGGAAGACCTTCCTCGCGAGTATGTCAGCCCTTTCCTATAAAAGAGCTACTCTGTGATATGCCAACTATTTGTTGTCTCGTGCTGCAATACAGCACTTGGTTTGAAGTTGTAACAGAAACAACACGGTGGTGAATAGTGCAGTAGGAGCTGTTGCAGCGTCGCGAGAATACAAACAGTAATGCGCTGCTTTTTTTTGCGGGCGCTAATTGCAGAGCTCTGCTGAGCGATAGTAAGCACTGAAGTGCTTTCAAGCAATAAACTCAACATGGAATTCTATCGTTTCTGAAAATATGGAAGCATGCATTAAGTACCATGCACAGAACATTATAACATCTTTTAGGAGCATGGAAGTCAAAATCTGATCAAAACACCTGGGAAGAACGTAACAGAACTTCATTCCGCTGCACCCTTACCAGAATTATTGGCTTGCACACGTTCGATTACGCGATCAATGGGAACACTACGTGAGATTCCCATACAGGCGGTATGCTGGGAAGCTCCGAAGCGGAAATCAAGTGTTGTCGAGAGCGATGGAAGATCGAGACATAGTTTGGTAAGTTTCGAGATTTCCTACTTTACTCTGTAGATGGCAGAAAGAACAAAAGTGCGAGTGTAGTAACTGCAGTACCAGCTTACGCTAAAACCATGTCGAGTGGAAGAAAAGATGTGTGATGATTTAAAATGATTGCCAAGAAGTAACACTGAGCCAACTTCTGCATGAATGAAGGGCTACAGTAGTCTGAAAGTCCCGAGTTTCAAAGTATTCACATATTCAAACCGGTCTGTATGCCGAATCACCCAAGTTGATGCCTCAAATCCTTAGAATCAGAATTTCACTTAGGTGGCTGGGCGATAAAATGAGGGCTTCTGTGGGGGATAATGTATGTGGGGAGCGGGAGACATCCACTGCGTTCGGTAACCGGTGTTGCCTATATGTGCAGTTTTGCATAAACATAAGAGGAAGGAGTTTTCCCCTTACTCCAGCAAGGCTTTCGCGAAGGTTTCCCCTTGAGTATACAGAACAATGACTGTGGAATGGTATGGGTAGGAGAAGGAAGCGCGGATATGAGTCACCCCTCCCAAACCCCATTACATTAGCTCCCCTATGTGAGTTTTAGAGGAACTGCCTTCTTATCAAGTCCTACTAGTTTACAAGTTAAATAAAAACAAACCTTCTACTTCAGAAGAGGTCATACGTGGCGAAAATCGCATTGAAAAAAACGTGGCTTGGGGTCTTATGACGAGCCCCCAGCACGGCATGTCATGCTGCGGTCTTCGGCCGGGCGAGTCGCAGGGGAGGAGCGGGGAAACAATCGCGGCCAGCTGATTTACCCTCTGACCTGTATGCAGTCCACTCCGGCTAGTGACGCAGAGGGAGCAAGAAAGAAGAGGGATTTTTGGGTTCCTGTTCCTCAGTTTTTCCTGCAGTTTTATGTCGTCCTTTCTCTACTCTCATATCGCTGAGCACCTTTACTTTCATAATCCCCCAATTTGTTAAATTCATCTCTCCCGGTGTCTTTAAGGAAACTGTCGACGAGCAATTGAGTTGCATTTCTCCCATGCGTAGTGGATACTGCTTCCAAAAATACCCACTCATCGTTTCCGCCCTGAACCCTCTCACTGTTCCACTTCAACTACCATGTTTGGAGAAAAGGAGGCTCACTTACGGAAGAGGTCGTTGTTGCCTTTTTTGCAAGAAACTACCACAGTCGGAGCAAGTGTCCTGCATTTTTCATTTGAGAGGCAAGAAACACACAGGCCAGAAACAAGCTGAAGACAGGCCAAGCGTCGGGCTGTGATGAGAATCAGAAATGGATGGGAATCACTGGGCCATGGGATGAGTTAGTGAAAAAGTCTTCAGTTGTCTAAATAAGTTCAGAATGTGTGTCCACCAATTGAGCAAAGTCCATGACGGTTCTTTTTTTATATTTCCACTTTTCAGCAGAACTTCACTTATGTCGTAAAAAGCCACGCAAATTCGCAATATCGTGGTAAGTGAACTCCCAGTCTACATATACACATCATCGCTTGTTATCAATACAACGGAAGGAAGCTTTTCAAAATGTCATCTCAGCGACCGAAATGAGAACTGTCGCGACCACATCAACGATTCCCTGGGGTGAGCCACTGACGTCGTGGTTTCGGAAGAAGACTCAGCTCTGCGGGTCCTGTTCTCTTACCTCACCTGCCCTGCGGAACCAATACAGTCTTGACGCGATGAAGTGCAGCGGCTTCCAAGACAACCTCTGCGTGATTTAGATGACCTGCGTGGTAACCCAACCGACATCTCGCTGTTTTTTACTCAATATGACTCTTACGTGTACTGTGTTGTCCTTTCTTCGTGTTTGCGCCATGTCGTTAACAAAAAGGCAGCCAGTAAGCATTATAAGATAAGCAAGTCAATAAAGCACGAAGGTGTGAGAAATACTCCTCGTTATAATGATAGCATCAATCAACGAGAATATCCTATCCTACTCTCTGAACTCAATGGTCGACGCCCTGCCTAAGACCGCTTTCATACTTTCCGCACCGACGCCGTCATCGCCGGTGACGGCGTCAAACTTACGCAACCCTTTGCCCGCCGCCGACGACGGCGTCCATAGATAATGTGCAGCGTTTGCAAAATTCTTGACCCAATCACACTACAGTATGGTAATAGTGGCCGCTTTGAATCTTGGCGCTGTGCCAATACACGAAGCGGCCTCGATCACCATATTGGCACAGCGCCAAGATTCGAAGCACCACTACCGCCATACTGTAGTGTGATTGGGTCAAGAATTTTGCAAACGCTGCACATTATCTATGGACGCCGTCGTCGGCGGCGGGCAAAGGGTTGCGTGAGTTTGACTCCGTCGCCGCGGGTGACGGCGTCGGTGCGCAAAGTATGAAAGCGGTCAAGAGACTCGGCATTCCAAAGCCCTCATGATCGCTGTCAGGCACATGGCCGTGGGTCTGAACCATTACCGGTTACTTCCTGCCAGACAGGCAGGAGTAACCTGCGCTAATACTCTCCATCTACGGACTATGTGTCGTCTTCGTTGACGGAGGCGACAGATGCGACGAGATTAAGGACGCCCCAGACTAGTGCGAAGCCCGAGTCGCGTCCCCCTCGATTAGACCTGTAAGGACAGCGTTCTTTGGTCAGTAATTGCGGTACTGTGCGCGGTGAGATCCCAGTGCGTACCCCGGCGATGGTCAGCTCGGAGGAAACCATAACAGAGAAGAACTAGTACGAATGTCGCGACACTGGGGATGACCAAAAGATGACGCCGCTCGCGCCACAGAAGCGAGGAATGCCACTAACCTACCTGAAAAGCAGATAATTCAGAACAACAACGAGTATCAGCGGGGTCTGCGATGTGTGTGCCCCGCGGCTCACACGTGTGCAGTTGCGTCAAGTTGATGCGCTGTTTCCGAGGATCTAGGCTTTTGCCATACAATAGCTTCTAATAATAAGACTTCGCTCGACCTAGACCGACCACCGTGGTAACTCAACAGACACGCGCGTTTCCTACCCACTATGACTCCGACGTAACGGCGTTGCCTTTTCTTCGTGTTGCTTCATGTTGTTACCGGAAGAGCAACCAGTAAGCATCCTAGATTAAAGAGCAACCAGTAAGCATCATAGATTAAGTTAATCGATAAAGAACAAAAGGTGTGGGAGATACTGGCACGATACACGTGCTTCTCTTTAAAAAAAGAAAACCAAACTTCTTTTATGGTCTTTTAACTTAGATCATCTGCGTGTTACATTGCATCAATAAACAAAAAACATCCTATCCTATTCTCTAGACCCAAGCGTCGACGCTCTGCCTAACCAAGGAGGCTCGGCATTTCAAAGCCCTCATGACTATATTCAGGCACGTGTCTGTCGGTCTCGCCACTACCGGTTACGACCTGCCAGCGGGGCAGGAGTTACCTGTGCTATCCTCTCCATCTTCGGAGTATGCTTCGTCCTCGTTGGCGGAGGCGGCCTGCGACGAGAGAAGGCCGTTCCACACGAGTGCGCAATCCAAATCGCGTCCCACTCTATTAGACCCACAGGAAGCGTTCGATTGGTCAGAATTACGGTACTGTGCCCGGTAAGACCCCGGTGCGGACCGTGGCAATGGTCCTTGCTTGGCGAGCGGCCCTCTGAGGTCGACTGGGCGTATGACGATACGTACAGGCTGTGTGGGAATCATGACAGGGAAGAATAGCACGAACGTCGCGACAAGAACAGAACCTAGCATTGAGTTCGGATGAAAAAGTAGTTTTTTTACAACAGAAAAGCTAACGCTAGTTTTGTAATATGGGAACCGGGCATTGAAAATTGGAAATTCGCGAGCCGCAGAGCAGGAATGATGTGGTATGACAGTATGACAACGATCAATCTATGCTGTCAGAACCGTTAGTAATAGTTACCAGTTTTTCGAATTATGTCAAACATGGCGCAGTTCGAACGGTAGCATCTTCTGATACTAGTTCTGATCAGATTGACCTTATTCTTTACAAAGTCGATCTTTGCGATTTTGCGATTCTGCAATCAAAATCGCAAAATCTCTTTTGATAGAAGTGATGTAAAGTCGCCGTCAATCTTTGCGATTTTGCGATTCTGCAATTTTGCGATTTAACGGCATGGATGTGGCGGAAGGCAGGATCGCTTCATGCACCTCATTTCCACCCTAGATTTAAAGGCACACCACGCGATAATCACATTAGTGGCTTACTTTCTTAGAGCAAGTAGGTCTTTAGATAGTTGCTCTGGCTGCACACTTGTTGCGACTTGATCGTGCATCCTCGCGGCGATAGGAGCGCTCTACCAGAGCCGAGTTGAGCCCCTCGAGCCGAATCACACCTAGCCTTAGACGAACAAATTTCCAGCGTGGCTCTTACGTGGAGAAGGAAACTTGCGATAAGACAAGATAAGGCAGCGATTTTAACAGCGAAAGTAGATTCAACAGGGAGGAACAGGTGATATCGTAGCATTTTGTGCTATATCATCGAGCAAAAGCTCTTCTACCTCCAATACTCGTACGAGGACTGAGTGCAGGGAGCTTTATTTTTGTTGGTTGTGAAGAGATTTGATCCATTATTCTTCACTGGTGGGTAAAGCAGGGCCTTTACGTCAAGTAATACGCGCGATAACTCTCACAATTCATCGCGAGGTGTGCCTTAAAGTAAAAGGCACACTCTCACGCTAACAATCATTTCCCCGTATGTATCCCCTTCATCCTTTTGCTTTGTTGGATTTTTTGGGATAGGATTCAAATGACCTAAAATGGTTCTTCCACCCCATATGAACATTTACGGCCTAATATGCCACTTCATATAATGCGGCGTAGAAATACCTTTCGCGTGATAGATGTTCACTGAGGAGGATATGGAATTTTTTGCAAAAGAATGTTTGACTCAGCCACACGTTATTACAGAATGGACTACAGCAATGGGATGGGTGGTTGTGACGTAACGCCATTACTTACAGTCCAGTTCCCCAAGGCTGGGAGGGCGTGGCCTACGGACTTGGGTGAGTGTGTGGCATGGTGAGAGAGATCGATACACGTTCATCAAAGTTCGTAAGCCTCGCCCTGCCAGCCGTCGGGAAATGGACTGTACAATGCGTTCTACGCTTTAATTTCCATTTAGGCGGCGTGTGCCCTTGCGTTGAGCGGAAAAAATGGCGAAACGCACGCGCCACGCTGCATAGGTTTTGTTGTAGGAAATGATAAACTCTCAAAACAAGACATCTTTTTCGCAAATTTGCCGATCTATCGGCACATGGTGAAACGCGCTGTAAACGCGACAATTGTCTTTTGACAATCATTATGTTGTCTTGTGATGAAATCGTTTGGGACAGCGTAAATGGTTAGGTTATGCTTTGTGCAAAGTTTGTGTTTTGTAATAGTGGCAGCACATTCAAAAAGGTATATGGATATTTCCAGATTTTCGCTTCCGCTCACCGCAAGAATTTATTGCTCGAGGAGTAAGCTTTGTCCCTTTTGAATCTTCCTCCAATAACGCTTGAGTACACATAGGTAATTTCTTTTTTACATGAGACACCGAATATTTTCAGAACAATAGGGTGTCAGGAGATTTCGTTCTCAATGCTTGTAATGCACTTTCAATCTTGAGCAAGCTGGAGAAACCATATACTGTTGAGAAAGTTGCGCTTGCCGTGAAACAAGCATTCGTCGACATATCTCCTCAGGATTATGACCTCGCTCTGAAGTGGGTCACCATTTTCCGATGTTTATAGATTGTATCTAATAAACACAAGTTACAGGCAGGTGGCACATAGCGTCATTTGTAACCAAGGGATTTTGGCTTTCACGCAAGAACACGGTCTGCCTCAAGATAATACACATATCGTAAAGGAAGACATCTCCGAGCCAGAAAATGCAACAACCCATAATCGAAGTTTGGGTATCGGAAGTGATAATTCCGCCGTTTTTGAACAGAACCCCGACATCAACGGATTTCCGTATTTATGAGGCAAGGTATTTTTTCTCAGTATCTGTCCTCCTCTGCAATGTGGATGCTTTTGTAATAAGGGTACTACGTGTTGTCATATGGTATAGTTAAGCATTGACAGTTGAAAGGTATGTCCCATTCCCATTTTTATTTTCGGAAGTCCCGTAGTATACGAATACGGTCTTAATCTCTTTTGCGACGCTTAGAAGACAAGGCTCTCGAATCCACTCGCTTTTCGCTTTTCAGGCCTAATAAATGCGCGCCATCTATAATAGGAACGTACCATCGTTCTTTGAATATGCCAAGCCGCCTTCCATTATATTATATTTCGGCTGTGTTCACAGATTTGGAATTTGCGGAATTACAAAATTGCGGAATTTGCGGAAAATGATAAAGATACGCATCGATTGAGAGAATGGCGGAATTTTGGAATTGTGGAAATGCAGAATTGTGGAATTTGCGGAAGAGCATTAAATACGTATCGATTGCCACGCCAGAAACGAGAGGATTGGAGAAAGAAATTCATCATTTCCGAAATCCGCATTTCCATGATCCCGCAATTCTCCCGATCGATACGTATCTATTCTTTTTATCACAATTCCGCAAATTCCGCACTTCTCCCAGTCGATACCTATCTAATGCCTTTCCGCAAAGTCCGTAATTCTGCGATTCCGCAAATTCCAAAACTGTGACATAGCCTTATCCCAACTGCTCTTACGCTACACGGCTGCCGTTGCTCTGCTAGTATTACGTAGAAACACACCTTCTCACACGTGCAATTGCGTACGTCCGACAATTACCGACGCTGGATCAATGGACTTAAGCGTCGCTTTCGGTATCGCATTCTCTTCAACTTACAGTAAAGTTGTTTTTTTGCGCGAATAAGTTGAACGTTTTGAAATCGTTTCTGTGGAAGACGGTGCACACGTGGTTCAGGTGAGGGGAGCACTACACACGTCTCGGCAGCCGGCGCTGTTTTTGCCCAGGCTGCAGCCAAAGCCTTAGTTTAGGAGGAAGCCTTCACCTCGTCAAGTAAGGCTCAGGTAGAAATATACACTTGGGTTCACAAAATGATACTTCTAGAACGGTATCCAATGGGACCAAAGCGTGAATGTAAGTATTCTTTTGTATCTTTCATGAAGAACATAAGAAATGAAGTAGGTCAAATCCATCGTAGGGACACTAGAAAACCCAGTGGTAGTAGGTTGCGGCAATTTCGTTTAGTGCACGCGCGCTCACCCATTGCTAGTTGGCTCGCGTGCGTATGCGTCGCGGTTCGCGACTTTGTGCCGCACGAGTCGCAAGGTATAACCTCAGCCTGATACCTTGCCCTGCTTTCAGCTCGAAATGTGAAAATGGCGCGGATATTACCTGTGAAACATCACACCCCAATATTTTCTTCCAGGAACGATTCTCGAGGGAAAGTTGACTAATTTTGGATGTTACCAAAAGTTCTCCGTACAGTGGTTTTTCGAGGAATTTGCACAAGTTTGTAACTGTTGCAGTCGCACCTGTCCCCATAAATAAGACGTCACTTTTTCACGAACGTGTTTTCCATTTGCATTTCTTATGCGTGGTTCTCGACTTTTTTCATTACTTTGTATTGGCCCCTCGTTGAAACTGACCTCTTTGTTTATTGGTTCTGATTTTTATGAGAAATTTGCCATAGTTGCTGACAGCGATTAGGCATTTCATCATAAAGTAAGCTTTTCGGGTCAAATAAAATCGGGGGGGGGGGGGAGACGCAACTTTGCGTCAACGTCGAAGCTCCTTTCCCTCCCTAGGCTTAGGCTAAAATTGATATTCACTCCTTCCACATGAAAAAACATCTCTCAAAGCATAGGTCTCATCTGCTTTAGCCTAAGCCTAGGGAGGGAAAGAAGCTTTGACGTTGGTGAAAATCTGACGCAAAGTTGCGTCTCCCCCCCCCCCCCCCCGACTTTATTTGACCCAGCTTTTCGCACACGCATTCTATGCGCTAATGGTAAGAATTCTTCCATCCCCTTGCTGAACAGTCGGCAATGACGTAATTCTTTACCGGAATTTGGATTATGATGTGGATCTTGTAGACAGCTGGCTTCAAGATGGTCAAGGTGCGCAAAGAGCGCTTGCGGGTTTTCGAGTGGCGGATGCCAGTGCGCTATGCACCCCACGTAGTGTTAGCAAGTTTGTATTTTAGGCGCTAGCGTGTTAGGGGGAGGCAGTACACACTGAGCTCGGCGTCTCTGACGCTATGGCCAAAGCGCAGAGAGGTTATGACGCTAATCGAGTCGGGCTCGAATTTTGGAGAGAAACAATTTCAATGGACTCGTGCTTCCTTTCTATCCTGTGTAAGCCTGAGCCTGGGGGAGGAGGTTACCTTTTACTAGACTTGGGCAAACAGTGGTTGTTTAGTTCAGTTGAAGCGAAATCTTGTAATATACTGATAGAGGAATAACTGGTGTTACTGGAGTTAGGGGGGGGGGGGGGGGGTACTCGACAAAAGCATAAGTCGCACTCAATTTCTTCTTGTAGGCACTCTCAGAGTTATTTTATGTCTAGATGCAGCTAATTGACTGAGAAAACGATTGGATTATTCTTCTTGTAGTACATTACGAAAAATTCGCTTCATCACTCTGAACACACACTCACGCGATTCGCCTGAAACTTCTCTACGCTCTAGCCATAGCGTTCGAGACGGTGCGGGGAGGTGGTCAGTGCACAGTACACTGGCCACCTAATTCCAGTAGCACCGAATAATTTATTCGTTTTCTTGGTTAGATAGGCCGCCGTCAGACTTTGGCCGCGTTATACTTTGCACCAGCGGTGACGGCGACAAAATCACGTGTCCGCTGCCGACCACGGCAGCCCTCCTGTGACGCGCTCCCGACCCAGCCACACTACAGCATCATGGCGAATGCCCACAAATTCGCATTCAAAATTCGTAGCTTGCACTATGCCAAGATTCGAATTCGTGTCCGTGGGCTCTCACCACAATTATCATACTGTAGTGTGGTTGAGCGTTTTACAAACGGAGCGCGTCACGAGAGTGCCGCCGTGGTCGGCGGCGGGCACATGATTTTAGCGCCGGCACGGCCGATGTCAGCGTCGGTGTGCAAAATATGAACGCGGCCTTCGCGATTTTGCGATCTGCGATACTGCGATTCGCAGTACTGCGGCCTTGAGATTGTGCAATGCCGCATCTTCGCGTGCGCAGCCGTGACACCGCAAATTCGCACAGTTTGACGGCTGCCTCAGCTATATCTAAACATGAACTAACCTCGAGAGCGCCCATAAGCAGTAATTGGGCGCAAACTATGCTTGTGTTGAGTTCCCACCCCCCCCCCCCCCCTAACTCCTTTGAAGACGTATTTTATGTGTTTTTGTTGTGTTTTGTTCTCGTGTTCCTCTACTGCAGTGAAGTGTGTGCCTCATTGCATTGTATTATTTTGTTATATAGTGTTACCGTTTTGGCTATTAGCCTCTACGTTTGCGTTACTTACAGCTTTTCGAAGTTTGGTGCTCATTTGGATCACGTATCAATACAGTCTTATGATGCCATTGTATTTTTTGTTAATGAAATTTTATTATTGATGGCTTTCTGTCCATGTCAGTTTTCTGTCCAAATTTGATATCTGGAATAGTTCATAGCATAGTTGTTTCCAGGGAGTAATGCAGTTTGTAGGGGTCTCCATTTTCAATACAGTACATTCTTCTTTGTGTCCTGGTTGTAAGTGTAGTTGTGACATATCTCCTATCACAGGGATTTTACTATTGCAAGTGTAGTCAAGTGAGCGCCAAAGACGTAAATAATCACTCGTATTTGCCGTTTGATGCTTATTCCATATATTATTGCACACGGAAAACTAGCTCTTTGAACACCTCGTGAAAAATCAAAGTATGTTCACACTCGATGCCACGTCTTTTACTCCATCCCCTTACGAGTCGCACTAACGAATCATGAGAAGTTAGTACGCTGTTTCATTGCAACGAATATGAATTTCTCCCATAAGTCAATAATTTGGGTCATAATTTTTTACAACGTTTTTCATACACAGAGGCACAATTCGGAGGCTGATGCACAGTTACGGAGCGGTGTCAAGAAATGTAAGTCTTGGTTTCTACCTCGATATAGATTAAGTATCGGTAGGTGGCTCAGAAGTGAATATTTTCAGGCAGCCGACACTTCAGTGGCCCATTCAAATCGGCCTCGGTGGGAGAAAATTTATCAGAAGCTGAAGCGTTGGTGAGTGTTACTTCTAATTTCACTTATATGTCAGCATTTCTACAAAAATGGATGCTTTGCCTTTTTTACATTTCTGGCAATATCGTATTGGATGTAAATTATAGTTTCCGCATTAATGGTGCCGAATTAAGATTATAGTTTATTAATCCAAAGATCGAGGCATATAACCCCTTCTCCATACTTCGATCCTTGGATTAACGGCTACGTGATTTTAGTCGGTCTCACTTATGAAGGGGCAAAAAGATCGCCGTTTTTCCGGGAGCAAGCGACAAGGCTGATTTCCAATGTGGTTGCCCACCCTGGGCTGTGACAGCCGCAATTTGAATAACGCTGGAACAAAATATATAAACGATATCAGTCTGATTCCAATGATCACCTTGAATGATCACTTGCAATATGTGGAACATCGCAGAAAGAATACTGCTCAAAGTAGAATATAACAAATAAACATAATTAGCCACGTTCAATTTAATTATGTTTCTTTATATTTTTTGATTACCATCACACAATAAATTCCTTATTGTTTCCAAAGGTTTTTCCATGTCTCGCGGTGGCGTGCTCGATGGCTATGGTTTCTGACGCCTAACAACCTCGTCAGTTTAGGATTCATACTTTTCATAGCTGCTGTATTCAAGCAAGGTTCATTTTATTTGCACGTGCCATATTTTTTCAATTTTTCTTCTTGGTTCACGTTGAACGTTTTCAAGCTTTTTAGCAGTTCCTGGCGATGTGTTAACAAGAACAGGGTTGGTGCGTTACGAAACTGCATTAGATACTTCCCATGTATTAGAAATGCGTCTGGAAAGGTTCGAAAAACAGCACATGATGCAACAAGTAGGAGATTAATTTATATGTTAATCACATACTACGAAGTTCCCTGATAGTTGAATTGTTTTCTTTCATTACTCGCGGGAAAAACTGTTGCACATGGCATCAATGTGGATTTTGAATTAATATCGTAGCAAATTTTCAGAATATTTACGCAGAGAAACTTCAACGAATCGAGCAGTTCATGGGCAGTTCATTAGCAGAAGTTCGTACGGAGATTCGCAATGTAGTTTCCGAGGTCAACTGAGGTGTGAAGCACGTTTGTTGAGCGATGTATTATCGTTATCCATTCTTCCAGTTACGCTCTGAAATGGAGAGATATAAGACTGAGAAAGAGAAATTCGCTGATACAAGCACACAAAAATTAGCATCTCATATAGCTGATCAGCTGGCTACATTGGAAGGACAGTTAAGTGGTCGCCTAGCTGACATTGAGTCCGAGATTACGGTAGCTAGTGAACGAATGCGCACGGCGGCCCACACGTGTTCTGCAACGTCTTCTGCAGAACCAATATCCACCATAGAGAAGAAACGAGGCGCCGTTAATTTAGCTAGCAGGTCACATGGTGAGTGGGGGTTTCGCGATCCATTTTCCACGATATTCCGCAGGATTTTCTCGTATGAGATCTTTTAATTGTTTAAAGTATTTAGGTGCGTTTGTCATTCCACATTTAACGTCAAAAGCTGTCACGTCAGGCTCTATGCTCTACAATTTTGTTGGTACTATCTTTGGGCTGGAAACATACAATTTTGCGATCACGGTAGTGCGGCACACTATTGTATTTTTAGTCCCTGTTGTAACGTCTATTATTTACAGGAGCGAACCCATATAATGCCATCCGAGGCGTTTTGTTTTGAGGGCTCCGAAGGCAGACTGACGATTCGTTTGTGGTCTAATGCGAGTGTGGATGCAATCGAGTATGAGCATGACTACTGGTATGGCATTGTACCAATTAGCGCCCCTGATCGATACGACGTAATGGTGAGCTGGCTACTGTATAAAGTGACCGTCGCAGTGAGAACACTTGTAATTTTACTTCGACTGAATGCTTAATACCCGTACCAGTGCGTTCCCGAAGCGGTGGACATGAAGCCTAATCGTGGAACTTCTCAGAATGTAACGGCCTTACCTTTTGCTCTGCACCGGAAATTGCAATCAGCTTGCAGTGCACTTGGATTGTGTCCATTATCTTATTCCGGGCGTAGGGCACTGTAGTCGCTTCAGGACACAACTACTTACAGGACCATTAGTTGGCACACATCGAGTCGCACGTCACAAAAAGTCGCTCAACTTTTATGCCTGACCCTCCTAGCGGTGTTAACAAATGTGAAGAGAGGGGATCGCTGCGATTGCGAGTACTGGGACCTTTAAGTGATCACAGATGTGGGGTACAAAGGACATCTCATGGTGAGCGGAAATTGATGGAAAACAAGAGCTGAAACAAATTCTTTGTACCGCTTATCTCCTGATAACTACTCGGAGTAGTGAACGCACTGAGGGCTTGAAAACCCGTAAGCGGTGTGACTTACTGAAGAATATGACATAAATCCAAGGCAAAGTGGAAGTAGTAAAAGTCAATGATTTCGATGGATAAATGAAGGAAACATAGCCTAATTCGTCGTTTGGAAGGGTTGGTGAAAGACATGAGCAGTAATATAGTTGTTTCCATCTTTGATTCGTTGTATTTTTTGAATCTTTTTTGGCACTATTTACCCAGAGCTACCCCACTACCTGTTCAACCGAAGCGGTCCAAGAGGTGATTTTTGGAAAACCTTCTGATTTAGCTGCAAACTTCTACGCAGGGTATTACGACCCATAGAACACGAATATTACACCCGGTTGGCGCGAAACCGCTTGGCGCCGGCGCCAATGCGGTTTCGCCATAGGCGCCGGCGCCAAAATGGGGTAGATCACTGGGTGCGCTATGGCGCAGGTGCCAAGCGGTTTCGTGTTAAGGAATTTCATATTCGTGTTTTACGGGTCGAAATACCCCTTGGGACAAATTTTGAGCGAATTTAGTGATCCACCCCATTTTGGCCAAGCGATTTCGCGTCAAACGAATGTCATATTCGTGTTCTACTCGCCGAATTACCCCTGGGTAGAAGTTTGCAGCCGAATCGAAAAGTTTTCCAAAAATCACGTCTTCGATCAGATCGGTTGGAGAGGTAGTGGGGTAGCTCTGAGTTAATAGTGCCCCTTTTTTTGTTGGAGCAGTATTAAAATTCTCATCTCAGTCTGCCCTTTCTTGAATATTGCTTATTTTCCAGGCATGTATGGATCGAGAATGTGACGGCGCGATTCTTCTAGCAGAGTGCCGTTACCCTGTGAATGAAAAAGGCGGACCTACTCAGATATGTGAGATGCAGGTTGCCGATTTCCCGGTTGAGCTAGCTCTGACATAATATAAAATTTAGCTTTATTCAGAACCGATCCTATCCAACCGATCAAGTACAGCTGATATTCCGCACAAATCATGGCCAAGAGTATACTTGTGTCTATCAACTTCGAGTACTTAACTGGAAATAATATGTGCGGTGACATAATCCGCAGTTGGTGTCATTCTCCCATTTACTAACCTACAGCTTTATTCCTCACCGTCTTGACGAAATATTAGTGAAGCATTGTTAAGGTTCACGTTGTTGATCATCTCTAAACGTTATGTTGATGTTACTAGTCTCATGATATTTGTCTATGGTTGGTAATATGTTGAGGCTCACCTCTTACCGTATTCGACCTTCACGATCGTCACGTAGCTATATTTCACGACGTGAAAATAGAAACGCAATGTAGATTGATATCAGTTGCCAGCTCTTTATGAAATTCGTGTTTTTTTTTTCGTAGCCAAGTCTGGTCTACTCGTTATACTTGTGAATTCGGTAACTTCCAGCTGTCATTATAGTTTATGGACTTCTGTGGAATTGATTAGATATCAGTGGTGCTCTCAAAACAGATTCGGCTGTTTTCGAAATTAACTTGCTTTTGTACGGATATGAATGATACAGTTCATCAAAATTTTTATGAAACAAGGGTCTCCGGAACATAAACAGCTTCAAATCAGAGGAAAGGTTTGCGTACAGACAGCTTAGAAGAGAGCTCTCACCGCTTAAACCAAGTCGGAAGGTGGATTGTTTGTGCGATGGGAACTAAGAAATCCATAGGATACTTACTTGATACTTGATACTTGGATGCTCCTATCGGCTTGTCGGCACGGAGCCCATCTTCCGCCACAGATCGCGGTCTCTCGCTGCCACGGTTTGGAGTCGCGTTGAAACGGTAGAACAGTCTTGTGGTTTGTCGAATAGAATCTGCCCAGCGTATCGGAGGTCTGCCCATCGGCCTCTTGACATCTCGCGGTCTCCAGTCGGTGACTGCTCGCGTCCATCGTCCGTCGCTCCTCCGTTGAATATGTCCGGCCCATTTGTGCTTGCTTCGGGCCATGTACTCGAGCGGGTCTGCCAGTCCTGATCTCTTGCGTATGTCCTCGCTGCTCTGTCCTTCGTTCCTCTGCCGGTAAGTGGTGTATCCAAGCAGGTGTCTCTCCATCGCGCGGTGGGCGGTTCTGATGCGGCTCAGTGTTGTGTTAGTGTATGCCCACGTCTCCGATCCGTAGCACAGTGCCGGGAGTACGCATGAGTTGAAGAGGGTGGCCTTCATCTCGCGGTCCCGTAGTGTGCTGAGCGCCTCCTTGATGTTGTTGTATGCTGCCCAACCCGCTCTCGTCCGTCTCGTCAGCTCCAAAGTCAGCGTGTTTTTGGCGTTGATGGCCCTACCAAGGTAGATGTACTCGGTCGCCTCCTCTATAGGTTCACCATTCAGCCTGATCGCTCCATGTGGTTCCGCCTCCGCTGCTGTTTCGTTTCGGTATTGCGTCTTCTTGATGTTGATGCGCAGGCCCGCCTTCTCGCTCTCCTTGTTTAACTGATTCAACATCTTCTCCCCCTCGTCCATCGTTCTTGTGATCAGTACTATGTCGTCGGCAAAGCGTAGGTGTGTCAGCTTCTCACCGTCGATTGAGACTCCGTACTGTTCCCAGTCTAGCTGTCGGAATATGATCTCGAGCGCGGCAGTGAATAGTATAGGAGATACGATGTCGCCCTGCTTGACTCCGCGATGCACTGGAATCTTCAATTCATTGGAGAATAGCTTGAGAAGCAGCCAGTTGTTGCTATAGCAGTCGGATAACGCGGCGAGGTATCCCTCCTCGATGTTCAGCTTCTCCAGAGCTCGTAGCAGGAATCCGTGGTCGAGCTGGTCAAACGCCTTTTCGTAGTCGATGAAGGTGAGCACGAGCGGCAGCTTATACTCTCGGCAACGCTCCACGAGTTGGGATACCGTTTGAATGTGGTCTGCACAGCTGTATCCGCTCCGGAATCCCGCTTGCTCTCGTGGCTGTTCCTCCTCCGATCTTCTCTTCAGTCTATTCAGCAGGACCTTGGAGTAGGTCTTGTAGAGTAAGCTGAGTAGAGCGATGGGACGCCAGTTGGACAGGAGTTCCCGCGGTCCCTTTTTCGGCAGCAAAATCAGCTTCGCTATTCTCCAGTCCTCCGGGATAGGCTTGCCGTCAAGATGCTCCGAAAAGATCCTCGCAAGCGCCCTTTTTTTCAAATCCATAGGAAATTATGCTAATTCGACTTCTTGCATTTACCATAGCCGTTGCTACATAGCCCACTCCTGATGCGGTCAAAAGTGTGTGTACGTAGTGTCTACGTGAAGATTTCGCTCTCTGGTTCGCTGTGTGTGAAGCTATACGTAGGAGTTGAGGGTGCCGCTGTAGTAGGGTCGTAAGGCGATTCCAATGCAACCATACGTGCTCCGCCTCTAACATTACCCTGTTTTCATTTCAGGATCGAACTACAGGGGCGCCCATTGTTTTCACGCCGCAGGCCTAGGGGTGCCACCCCGATGAGCTATGCGTCGCCTGCTCCTCTGTAATTCGCTGTAATTTGTGGGAGTGAAGGTCTTCAGTCCGGAAAGTATACGGTACGTAAAAAGGGTGAAGATTTTTAGTTCGAAAGGCATACGGTACGACACGGTGAGATACAATAATTACAGAGTTACTGTAATTCACTTTGCACCTCATCTCGCACTTCCAAGACCTCTGTGGGGTACCCCCGGGTGTATATCATTAGAACAGAAACGTCGCGTGGCCGTGTTAGGCACGCGACGGGATTGTGCGAGCTATGCGCGCCGTATTAGTTGAGTCCTAAAGCCATTACGCCTAGAATGAGGCGTAGAGCACCGTTATCGCTTCAAAACCCATCCAAAACGGCGCGCATAGCTCGCACCATCCCGTCGCGTGCCAAACACGGCCACGCGACGTTTCTGTCCTAATGATATACACCCGGGTAGCCTTACATGATTGTCTGCACCAACTGTTCATCCTTGAGATGTAATAAGTAATGCACCTGTAAATGGACAAGGTAAAAGTGTCAAAGTCTTGATACGAATCAAACTCTCAGGTCTATTATTAGGTCGGACGCAAATTTCCCGCCGTTTTGCACATTAATTATCTATTTTTTTAGTGGTATATTCCGCGATTCATCAGATTGTCTAGGTATTACTCTGTAAGGAAAGTCTGCTTTTCCATCCACATATAAAGCCCGAGAGAGATTCGAAGAAGAGGTGCCACCCTATCCGTCATTGTAAACCAAAGGCCACTATTTTTGGCTGCTGGCACTAGATGCTTCAGAATCTTGAGGGAATACGTCGTACTTAACTCCAAATACAACGAATGAATAGTTCTAGGAGGGAGAGCCATGGGTAGTGTATGGTATTAGGTCGGCAACTTCATTGCGGATTCATAGATGGTTTTAGTTGAATATTTAGCTTCACTGGCGTAGGCCAAATGTTAAACACATATTGTTATCTAATAGTAGGCAGTCCTGCTATCAATCAGTAAAGAAAGTTTCTTGATCGGTTGCATTATTTTCGTTTGGCGTGTGCTGAAAAATGGAGAATCAAAACATTCATTTTCGTCATATTTTGCTTTATTATTTCCTTAAAGGGAAAAACGCATCGCAAGCTCACAAAAAGTTATGTGCTGTTTATGGTGCTGAAGCCTTAAAAGATCGGCAGTGCCAAAATTGGTTCGCCTAATTTCGTTCTGGTGATTTTTCTCTCAAAGATGATAAACGCTCTGGTCGTCCAGTTGGAGTTGACAACGACTTAATTAAGGCAATACTTGACTCGGATCGTCACAGTACAACACGTGAGATTTCAGAGAAACTACAGGTATCACATACATGTACTGAAAAGCATTCAAAGCAACTTGGGTATGTGTCAAAACTGGATATATGGGATCCTCAGGAACTGAAGGCACCGCATTTAATGCAACGCATTAACATCTGCGATATGCTAAAGAAACGTAGTAAAAATGATTCATTTTAAGAAGAATCATCACTGGCGGTGAGAAATGGGTTGCTTACAATAATGTCCAGGGAAAAAGATCGTGGAGCCGCCCAGGTGAACCAGCTCAAGCAAGAGCAAAAGTTGATATTAACCAAAAAAGGTTTTGTTGTCAGTGTGGTGGGATTACAAAGGAATTTTCTACTTTGAACTCCTACCATCCAACCGAACGATCAATTCTGATGTCTACATTGCACGATTGACAAAATTAAACAATGCAATTCAAGAAAAGCGACCCGAATTAATTAACCGAAAAAGTGTTGTATTCCATCATGACAATGCAAGGCCACATACATCTTTGGCCACTCGGCAAAAATTATTGGAGCTTGGTTGGAATGTTTTGCCACATCCACCATATAGTTCTGACCTTGCACCATCGGATTACTTTTTGTTTCGATCATTGCAAAATTCTTTAAGTTTTGAAAATTTCAGTAGTGATGATGAGGTCAGATCGTACCTGACTCAGTTTTTTACTGATAAAAACCAGAAGTTTTATGAACGCGGAATTATGATGCTACCTGAAAGATGGCAAAAGGTCATTGATAAAAATGGGCAATACATTACAGAGTAAAGTTATTTAGTTCTATGAAAAAAAGGTCTTTGATTTTTTTAACAAAAATCCGCAATTAATTAGTTGCCAACCTAATAGCCTATGCAGCTATGCGTTAAAAGAGACAAATGTTCAGGGTGATGCAATTTAGCCACTCTCATCAAAAATATGCCGCCTAGTAGATGATGATGAGTAGTGGGAAAAGTCGAATACACGGCGTTAACTAAGGCTGCCTATCAGACATTCGATAATTTTCATGAATTAGTTCAATTTGTTACTTTGTCTGAAGGTATATAGTAGGTAAATGGGAACCGTACCCTCTCAATCAGCATGTCAATACACCTCGAATTAGAATACATGGCACTAACTCACATTTTTAGTAGAAAACTTCCGTTCAATTCGGCAAATTTCCCTCGCCGAAAATAACAACCTTGGGTAGTTTAATCTTCTCATGATGGCTATTAACCATAGTTTAAAAGAATAAGATTTTCTGATTTCTATAATTCTTTTGTCGAATCTAAACCGCAAAATAGCTGGTTATATAACCAATAATTTTCCTTACTAACAATTTAACTTTCAACCGTTCCGATTCCGGCGAATTATTAAGTTCGGACTCCCATTTAACCACTTGATTGATCCGCGGTGCACCTTGCCGTTTGAAGGCGTATAGGAGCATCAAAAGTTATTTTACGATCCAAACCCCTTGATATAAGGCCACACTTTTCTGTTTCATTTGCAAATTGTCCTGGTAATAGAGTTTCTCCAAAAATAAGGCTGTCCTATATAATAGAATTCCTTCAAAAACAAGGCAATAAGCGCTCTGTGGCGCTGTTTCAAGTAAATGAGTTTTCTAAACCCAAGTCTCTACTCCTATTGTCGGAGGAGTACGGTAACCTCAACAGCTGTACGTGGCAAGTGCCAGACGTACCCAGCTTAGAACAGCCGGTGCGAGAAGTGCCAGAACTTCTCTCGAATAGAGCTGAGACTTGAAGACAATATTACCAATCGTCGAAGCTTGTCAAACATCACCACCAAGTATCATTGAGTCTTCAATGCTTTTTTAACTGTATATTAACAACCTTCACCATTATTTTATAACTTTCGCTTACTTTTCTTATTTGATAATCTATCCAAACTCAAAACCAAAAAGTTTCTTTTCAAAATGCTTTCTACTAAGAACATGCTAGCATTTACCGCATAGCCAAATAAACCCATGAACAAATTCTTATTATTCTCTAACCTAGCACCCGCGTAGTATGTGTCAATCTAGGAACAGCTTTGACACTGAGCTATTAAGAAGTCCGGCCAGAATACCATATCAACACTGTATCCCTGGTAGATGGGCTAGACGGATGGGCGATCAGAGCAACGGAACTACGATGAAGGTTTTGGTCAATTCACCCATCCCTTACCCTACGTGACGTGGGAGAACTGTCAAAATTACTTGCTATGTCGCTTCTGAAGCAATTGTTGTAATTGTTTTCACGATCCCGTTTTCAGAGTGCACAAATTCTACCACCACAAGTAGAATTTGTGCACTCTTTCATGTACAGCGATTCTTCCCTATTGGGTGCTCCGGTACCGCTTAATAGCATTCACCAAGCCTGCAGCAAATCGCCTATTCCATAGCTCTAACAAGGAAGGCCCATCAGGTCATGGTGAGCTTTTTCAGTACGGCCTTTTGCATTTAATAGAGTCACGTGCATGAAGCAAAAAACTGGTCTCAAATTTGGCTAAATGGTCGTGGGGGGTCCAGGAAATAGTTGATGGTTCGATCCCCACTGAGGACAAATTTTTGCATTTTTCTAGTTTTCATCCATTTGTGCTCATGTAAGACCATACGTGCAAAATACGTGCAAAATCAATTTCCACTCTACCAAGGAACCGCTATCTCCAGTATTTTTGCGTACTAACGATAAGCGAATGATTGGTTTGGACCTGCCAACGTGAACCCGCCAACAGGGGAACTAGTCGTTTTCCCGCAAAGTACGTGTGATATTCATGCTCGAGGGGTTGAACTACCCTGGGTGACAAGTTTTCAGCCTAATCGTGATTTGGACCCAAACTCGGAAAATTGGGCGACCAATAGTACTACTACTGCCATAGTAAAGAGCACTGGACGAAAGGAAGTCGATAGCCGATACATTGAAATATTTGCTATCTCTTATCATCACATGGTGTCCCTAGGTGCAGTTCGCTTGGAATGCGTCGATTCTACACAAGTTCCATTGAATTTAACCAAGGCTCCTAATTGTTTGTCTGTACAAATAGGCCAGTGACTATCTGCCCATGTCCATCCCACTGTCTCGAGTTAGGGTCAAAATCTCAATTTGGATAATATTTTGTATCTTGGACTAATTAGGTCTCCTGAGCACGAATATCACACTGCTTTTGCACGGAAACGCCTGGCACACGCGCTAGGAGCGCCGAAGGGACCATACATCTCAACCACTGAAAGCTTGCAAATGAGATCACATTCGTGCACCAGCGACAAAAATTGCAGTCATTTCGAATGTGCGCAAATAGTATAGCGCTGGACAAAGAAAATTAAGAAAGTGCAAAAGCGAAAACGTCAAGTGGACTTGAACCACAAACACCCCCTCCACCGTGCCAGTCCCAGCCCATCCTCCTATCCATTCGGCCATCCGACCAATAAAAGCAGGGCAACCTGTGCATCCCCTATCAGTTTTCTTTGCTTCGTATAGCAAATACCATAAGTGATTCTACATTTTTGAACCAGCTCGCAGTGGTATCGGCGTAGGCTTGGAGAGAGTCTTCTGATATGCATATACTGAACGCCGCAGCTGGAAAGCATCGCAGTAAACTGGTCAAATTTGCTTCTTTCTAAGCAACCTTTGTCACTCATTTTTTGGGCCTCCCAAAACCATTTAGCCGAATTTGAGACCGGTTTTTTGCTTCATATATGTGACCCCATAAAATGCAAAAAACCGTTCTGAAAAAGCTCACCATGGACCTGATGGGCCTTCCGTGTAAGTCCGCTAACAACGCCGATTCTGTAGCTGACCCACAGTACCCTATAATCGAAGCACCTGTAGAGATACAGATCAACTGTATCCCAACCACAGCAACAGTTAATGTCTCAATTCAACTTCCTTCAACGGTCGACATTCCGGAGCAGGAACTAACACGCTTGCCCGCTGTTTTTAAGAAATCAGTCGTCTCGATGTGAGTCATCAGGGTCGCTACCTTTCTTGACCCTTTTCCAAATGTCACTAGTACTCACCGCGCAGACACCACCTCCATGATCTTACAGGCAATACTTGGCAGTCGACCCATAGTAGCTCTTCTCGAGGGGTTCCGCGCTCATCAATCTCTGATACCGTCGCTCAAAAATCGAATTCACACCTCTTCCAATCAACTATTGCACATGGTATCACGGCAAACGAAACTCCGATGAGGGTTTTTGGTCAATTCACCCCTTACCCTACTTGACGTGGGAGAACTGTCAAAAGTACTTGCTATGCCGCTTCTGATGCAATTGTTGTAATTTTTATTGCATGGGCCTGAGCCTATATGAAAAAAATTTAAATAGCAAATCCAGAACAACAACACATAAAATGAGTGACTTGAACAGCATGGAACAAAAAGAATGAACTAAACAAATGCACTGAGAAAGAAGACGAACGTGTGCCCTATGATGTCAAATGGTTGTCCAATGCCGCTTTAAAGGCATTGTTCGCGATAAGGGAAATCTCATAAGTTTACTATGCGGACAGATAGCTGTCTTCCTTACGGCAAAGGTTGTACCTCTTCCGCTGCCACAGAGAGGGACTTACGCGCGTACAGAACTAGTAATTAATATGGCGGCCACCGTCTGAAGATTGTCAACACCCCCTCCGCTATCTTGAAGAAACCGAGCCGCAGATGGCTCATCTGCGCGCACCCGTTGCTTGAACCATTGTAGGGTGCACCCATCTCAAATCAGCTGGTCCATCTGCGCGTCTTCATTGTTTTTCACTTTTTTTTAATCGTATTTGTTTTCGCGCGTTGGGTGACTTTTTAATTATTATGGCTTCTATCGTGTTATCTTTGCTCTCTATTGTTTATATTGGCTAAGAGAATCCGTTGTGACGCTGTGTTGATCGTATTAAATGAATTTTGCATGAATTTCACGTTAGATTTTTTCTTTGTTCAATGTACCATCATGGACTCAGCTAGTGTCATATTTTTTAGTACACCATCAATGAATAAATTCACATGGTGATATTTCTGCGCTGAAGTCGACTAGCTCTGTGAAGACCACACACAGAAAACTCATCTACGAAATCAGGACAGCAAGAATTCACACAAGGAATATAATATCATCGGCGTATTGCGGCGCAGGAATCAGCTGAGTGATGGTTTTATCGACCCGAACATAAAAACTGACAAGAAGGCAACTTTTGAAAAACTCGTCTGAACGCCCACTTTTGGAGGGTAATCTCGTACAATTCCCCGAATAAACAAGGCCCCGTTTTCAGTAGTTTCGACGATTTTTTGGGGTTTCTTCTTCACTTCTCGTTCTACAGCACATCCACAAACCGTACTTAGCTCGACAACCCATCAAAATTATCGTAAATTGTGCCTTTAAACGAATTTAAGCACTATTAACCCAGGGCTACCCCACCACCTCTTCAACCGATGTTGTCGAATAGGTGTTTTTTGAAAACGTTTCGATTTAACTGCAAACTTCTAACCAGGAGTTTTTCGACCCGTAGAACACGAATATGACACTCACTTGGCGAGAAACTGCTTGATGCCTGCGCCATAGGCGCATCGGCTTTTTACTACATTTAGGCGCAGGAGCCAGGCCGTTTCTCGCCAAACGAATGCCATATTCGTGTTCTACGGGTCGAATAACTTCTGGGCAGGAGTTTGTAGCTTGATCGAAAGGTTTCCGGAAATCACCTCTCCGACCGCATCGGCTGAAGAGGTAGTGGGGTAGCTCTGGGTAAATAGTGCCGAATTTGATTTCTTTGTGACATCTCCTCACCTGAGCAGTCTGTCAAACTGCACAAGTCCTGTTCACGAAGATATGTTGTCTGATATGATGTTTAGAATGGCGAGCGGAAGTTTTCCTGGACCCGCCTTTGGTTCATGATCTATAACTGTTAGAAAGCTATTAGACTATAGTTTAGAGTGACCGTACGATAATTTGAAAAAGATTATCAGGTGGAATTTTTCCTTTTAACAATGAGAGGTAGTGTCTCAAGGCTGAGATTCGCATTGCAAACCCTGCCGCCAGGTATCTGATCGTAATTGAACCCGACTGCACTCACAAATACTTTCCTTGTAAAACTATTTTGAACCCTTTTGGATGCATCAGTCATCTTTACTTTGTGAGGGCTAAATACCACTGTTCCATAATCTGACAATGGCCTAATGTATCTTTTGTGCGCTCTGAGAAGGACCAAAGAATCTCTAGCTTAGAGAGCTCTGAACATGTTGAACAATGATGTCTTTAGCGGCGATTTTGAGACGGTGATCACCAAAGCAGAGGTCTCTCCAAATGAGAATCCCGAGGACTCTAATTTCCCACTTAGTTGCACACCTCCCATCAAGTACGAGGAGCTAGTAACACCTTCCCCAAGTGTAAAATTTTAGTTTTCTCAATAGGTATGAGTAGTTTCCATTGGACGGCCCAGTCCCTGGCATCATTGATATAATAGCTCACGGCAGAGATTCTTTGTCCGACTCGGATAGTATTGGGTGGCTCAGCTTGAAATCATCAGCATAGCCAACGCATATGATTCCTTTGTCGTAGTTGACGGCAGTTTGAAAGTGAATATGTAGAAAAGGATTGGAGACAGCACTCTGCTCTACTGTACACCACTCACCACCGGCTTGGGCTCAGAGAACTTCGAGTTGACACGAACCATATAAACTATATCGGTAAGAAAGGCTCTGATCCAAGTTACTATCCGTGGATGAATACCAATCATGGTGAGTTCCAAAATAAGCTTAAAATGAGAAACTCTGTCGCTTACGTGTCTATAAATGAGTGGGCAGGAATGCGGCAGCTTTTTCGGAATAAAACTTAAAGGCATATTCCAGGATTATTTATCACATCTCCTGCCGTGGATGGATAGTTCGACCCAAGCCATGTAGGGTACTCCTTCAGCAAGAAG
Source organism: Trichostrongylus colubriformis (assembly GCA_963978905.1). Lineage (NCBI taxonomy): Eukaryota > Metazoa > Nematoda > Chromadorea > Rhabditida > Trichostrongylidae > Trichostrongylus > Trichostrongylus colubriformis. The sequence goes on along the minus strand of OZ022259.1, from coordinate 11,080,532 downwards.
TGAGTGTCAGTTCCTGGAGCGTGCAGAGCCAAAGAACCTAGCGCAACAGCTCGTCCCCGTCCACCACAGCCGTGACTGTCGGTAATGACGGTGGCAAGGTTGGCAACTCATGGCAAGTGAGGTCTACGATTTGTGTGAAAGTATAAAATAAGGAAGAGATGCCAACGATAAAAGAGACGTTGACATGTGGAAACAGGTGATATACCAGAGTTCTCTGGGATATCATCCAGCAGAAGCTAATTCGAAGGCGCTCGTTCTCACGCTTTAATCTCCTCCGAGGCTAGATGTCAGGAGTCCCAATTCCTGTCATTTTCGTGAGCTTTTCGGATTTTTCTTTGTTGGCGTATTCCACAGCATCTCGTTATTCAGCTCTCCAACCGCACAGGGTGATCCTTTAATGTGCCTTCAAGTTAAAATTAAACACAAATGGACCATAGATTATGTGTGCTACTTTTTGATGGAGTA